>JAQPPZ010016869.1:16173333-17451666 GCA_028583015.1 Wollemia nobilis
AAATAAGGCAAGATTGGTCTGTAAAGGCTATGCTCAGGTTGAAGGCATTGATTTTGAGGAAACATTTGCACCAGTTGCCAGACTAGAAGCAATCAGAATGTTTCTGGCTTTAGCAGTCCATAAAAATTTTAAAGTATACCAAATGGATGTAAAATCAGCATTTTTGAATGGAAAACTGGAAGAAGAGGTGTACATTGAACAACCAGATGGCTTCCAACTCGGTGACAATCCCGATTTTGTTTGTAGGTTAAAGAAAGCGTTGTATGGTCTGAAACAGGCACCCAGAGCATGGTATGCAAGGCTGGATAACTATCTTATTAAACAGGGGTTCAAGAAAGGTATGGTGGACAACAATTTATATATCAAAACAGATAATGGCCATCTTATTGTACTTGTTGTTTATGTAGATGATATAATATTTAGCAGCAGCATGGATGAATATTGTAGAGACATAGCAAATAAAATGAAGACAGAATTTGAGATGTCAATGATTGGTGAACTTTCTTATTTCCTTGGACTGCAAGTCAATCAAAGTAAAAAGGGGATTTTTATCTCTCAAGTAAAATATGTGAAAGAAATGCTGAAAAAGTTCACAATGGAGGATAGTAAACCTGTCAGCACTCCCATGACAACAGGGTGCAAGTTGAGCAAGGATGACAAGTCTCCAGATGTAGATCAAACCATGTACAGGTCTATGATTGGAAGCCTACTGTATTTGATAGCCACTAGACCAGATATATTACAAGGCAGTATGCATGGTAGCAAGATTTCAGGCTAGTCCCAAAGAGACTCATGTGACAGCTGTAAAAAGGATTTTTAGGTACCTCAAGGGCACTATGGAGTATGGGTTATGGTACCCAAAAGGTAAGGACTTCACTCTGATTGCATATTCTGATGCAGATTGGGCAGGATGCATTGATGACAGAAAGAGTACCAGTGGAGGAGCATTTTATCTTGGAGACAAGCTAGTAGCATGGCACAACAAGAAACAAGAATCAGTCTCTCTATCCACAGCAGAGGCAGAATACATTGCAGCAACAACATGTTGTACTCAGATATTATGGATGAGACAAACTCTAAAAGATCTTGGCATTCACTTCAATGAGCCCATTTCAGTTAAATGTGATAACACTAGTGCTATTAACATATCAAAGAATCCGGTTATGCATTCTAGAACCAAACATATTGCAATCCGGTATCACTTCTTGAAGGATAAAGTTGCAGAAGGAGAGGTCAAATTGGATTTTGTTCCAACTACAGAGCAAGTAGCAGATATATTCACAAAACCATTGCCCAAGGAAGTTTTTGAGTACCTTCGGAGTAAGTTGGGAGTAGTCACATTTCCAAAGAACTGACTATTAATTGGGATCACATTCTCAGGGGGAGTACTTATGCCTATGTTTATAGTTTTGCTCATATTCATTATTTTTGCTAACTATAACAATGTGTATCTAAGAATGTTGTGCATAGACTTAGGGGGAGTCTGCAACAGCCCTTTGGTATTATTGTCAAAGGGGGAGAAGAAGTACAGGAGAGTGCATGAGTGTTGCCAACAATTCCAAAGGGGGAGATTGTTGAGCAAGGTGCAGCAAAAGTATTGTCATTGTTGTCAACACAGACAGATAGATCAGTTGATGCAGATGAAGCAGGATCAGTTGATGCAGTTGAAGTAGTGGACAGGAGTTCAGAGATCAGTCAGATCATGTACAGTGAAATTCTAAGAAAACAGAAGTGACCCAGATCCAAAAAATCCAAGAAAAAGACAAGTAAGAAAACTGTCGCGATATCGCGACATGTTTTCTGTCGCGATATCGCGACAGGTTGAGAAGTTAGAAGGCAGAAAGAAAAAACGTCGCGATTTCGTGACATGTCGGAGGAGAGAGAAGGCGCAAAGAAAATTGTCATGATTTCGCGACATGGACGAGGAGAGAGAAGGCGCAAAGAAAATTGTCATGATTTCATGACATGTTGGAAAAGAAGCTAAGTGGAAAAACTGTCACGATTTCGTGACATGTTGGAAGCAAAGAAGGCAAGTAAGAAAACTGTCATGATTTCATGACAAGTTTGGAAAGAAAGCGCCAAGGATAGAAAGTGTCACGATTTCGTGACATGTTCGAAGAAAAAGCGCCAAGGAGAGAAACTGTCACGATTTTCGCGACATGTTTTAAAAGTCCAAGGAACAAAACTTGTTACGATTTCGCGACATGTTGAATAAGGAACAAAAGTGTACGATTTCGCTACATGTTAAAGGAAAAAAGAAAAACCAAAAAGTGAAAAGAGCATTTCGCTACATGTTGACAAGCAAAGCAAAGTGAGGAAAAGGTGTAGCGATTTCGCTACATGTTGGATTTTCGGGCGAAAGGCAAAGAAAAGCGCTAAGGCAAAAGATGTCACGATTTCGTGACATGGTCCGATTTCCTGAGACTTGCGAAGTAAAGTGTACGGCAAGTGTCACGATTTCACAACATCAATTTCATGTTGCATGCACAGAGAAGAGAAGCGGAGAAGGCGTCGCGATTTCGTGACATGTCTGGTTTTTGCGGTTGCAAGCGAAGAAGAGAACAAGGAGGCGGAGAATGTCGCGATATCGCGACATGTCTTGTTTTCACGGGTAAAAGGCGAAGAAGGGCAGAAAGAGACAGAAGTGTCGCGATATCGCGACAAGTCGCAACTGCACGTTGAACAGGCAGTTAACTGGAACAGAACGACAGTTAAAGGGGCAGTTGTAGAAGAAAAACATGCAGCCAATTTTAGAAGAGTCAACTGGAGTAAAAGCGATAGTTACAGGTGTAATTTCAGTTAGAATTCATGCAGCTTTTTAAAGAACAATCGTAGAAGGAGAAATCGAACAGTCGCATAAATAGAGTCGTAACATGCAACGTGTTTGACAAAAGGCCTACTCTATAATTAGACAAAAGCAATTCAGATTAGAAAGCGATACAACCGACAAGTGGCGCATGAGAAATATTAAAAGCAAGCTACAGATTGACAAGTGGCGAAAGAGATCTTTTATAAAGAAACAGTTACGGGTTGCATGCGAATTTATGAAAGCTAAAAATAGAGACTTTCATGCTATAAAAATAGGTCTGCATGAAGAATATTGTTGCTGCTATTATTGTGAAAAGTGTCGCTGTAAGTGAGAATTTGCTGTGCAAAGAGGGTTAGAAGAGAGCCGAGAGAGAAATAAGCAGAGCCGTGAGAGTGTGCAGAGTTTAATCAGATTTATTTAATTGCAGACCAGTCAAGGTCGTGTAAATAGCGAAGGCATTTTTATGTCACTGAATTAAATCAGAATTGCAATCCAAGTTGGTGCTTGGAATTAGGAGTTGGTGCTCCTTCCAGTTGGTGCTGGTAAATCAGGGGTTGGTGCTCCTTTCTGTAGGTGCAGATTAATTGATTGTAAAATTGGTGTTTTGCAAAGGCTGGATTTGGATTGAAGTCCAAGCAGTCATTTTTGAGGAGTAGCCAAATTGGTGAACCTCGTTACATTGTGTGTTGTGGTGTGCTCTTTTGTGTTTAGTGCTTTATCTGTTTTCTAGCTTTCATTTGCTTTAGTTTTTAAGAATTGCAGATCAGATTTTTAGCTACACTGATTCACCCCCCCTCTCAGTGTCATTGTGAGAATATCAAGATTGCTACCTACAGGGAAAAGAACCACTCAAACTTCTGTGAGAAATAGTAAACAACTTAGTATTTATGGGGATTGTAGTGATCTAGACACGTAAAATATGTCCTTAGCTAGCCAGATAACCAATCCCTAGTTCCTTTTAGGATGAGTAATAAACAAATGAAATATGATCAAATACGAAAGCATACAAATTAAGTTATGTGAGAAAGATAGAAGTGAGAAAGAATTTAATGATCAGAGGACAACGTGACCAAAATCGACGAACGTTTGTAAAATACAAAGTGCCAAAGGATTCATCTTGTTGTTGTACAATGATAAACCTGCCTATGAACTCAAGGATTTGCTTATTATAACGTGTTGAGCATTCCTTTGTTCATTAAGTAACTCATTTGCCATTACCCACCTCTTCTTTACAGACGATATTTATACAGGGGATTCAAACCTTGCCTGTTTCAGACAGTTGTAGGTGATACATCTTTGGACTGAGAATGGCAGTTGTTGGAGGCATGTCATTATGACTTGACATGGTTGACTAGGATGGGCTTATTTAGATGATGATGGTAACTTCCTAAAAGAGGTAAGTCATTTAAATATCTTGGGGAATCATTCTGGTATTTTTTCTATAATGACTAGGCAGGAAGATGTCGATTAATATTTTAATTCGAATTACTTGCATTGGGATGGAGGCCATTAATTTTTTTGTTACAGAAATGTATGTTAACTCGTAAAGGTAGTCATCCTCTACGAGTACTGGTCTATACCATGCCCTATTACCTATCAACCTAGAAGATGTGAGACAGAGACAATGATGCATGAGTCGCAGAAAAGGTCTGTAACCAACATGACAGGTAAGGTTGGTAAGCTTGGCTCAAACTGTTTGTGCCGCATCAGCGGATCAAACATCGTGGAGGAAGGCCTCACTTTGTTCATCATGGGAACGGATCCATGCCTGAAAGACCTTTCCGTGCCTTAGAGACCAATTCGAGGTAAAAAACGTGAATCAACGTAGACAGATCCATCAGCATAGATTCAATGGACACAAGTAGGGCGAGTATGGAACAAGTAAATCGTTGACCTTGCAAGAGGGAATAACGTGTTTTTACTCCCAATTAGTAAGGTTCACGATGCATAAAATTAAGTATCTACACATTCCAAAGGGGTTAATGGATTTGTATGATTTTAGAAAGATTATTAGTTTGGATATTTATTACGAAGAGATTTAGGTTCAAATTTTACCTTAGGGTATTGAAGGTTCAAACCTTGGGACATGTTCAATAAGGGCAAAGGTAGTAGTCTAACTTGAGTCCCTTGAGTACGCGCTAGCTTGACTAATCCAGTACAAACCTTGAGTCCCTCACTCCCGTTGCTTTGGTACAAACCCTAAGTCATGTAGGGTCTCCCTTACTCAGGGCCGCGTTTACCAAGGAGAGGCAGGGGTTATAGAAGCAACTTCAATGATTTGACTTATGTTCGGAGGTAGAAACCTGGGGAGAATGTCTGTCCCTCGTGACTAGTTGGTAAAAATGCAAAGATGTGGGTTATAGAAACATCTTCAATGATTTGACCTATGTTCGGAGGTAGAAACTTGGAGAGAATGTTTGTCCCTCCTTACTAGTTGATAAAAATAAAAATATGTTACCCATTCTTCTAATTAATATATATATATATATATATATATATATATATATATTACAATAAAAAATATATATTTTTTTATAAATAAACTTTAAAATTAAATTTTGAATCTTAACTTCATAGACAGAAAGGATTATTAACATTGACAAATTAGTCCGCACATTTTTTAACTACGGTGACGAAATTATGTTTAAAAGTATAGATGGGTTGAAAGAAAGAGAGCGTTAACTAGTATTCAACCATAGTTTGAGTTTTGAAAGGTGATTCACCTTATATTCATACTACTAATTGAGAATAATGAAGGCTCGAGAATGGTGAGTTAAAAGTTACTTGTTTCGTATACAATTAAAATAAATAATTATATAATAATTATGTTTAAAAGTTCTATTACATGCTCTGCTCCAACGTTTTCAAAGTCCAAAAGTTCTATCACATGGTCTGCTCCAACATTTTCAAAGTCCAAAAGTTGTATCATATGGCATGCTCTCATATTTTTTTTGAGTCCATAAAATTAAAGGTCCAAACTTAATAAATCAAAATTATAATTATGTTGCGGATAGTTGTATCATATGGCATGCTGTCATATTTTTTTTAGTCCATAAAATTAAAGGTGTAAACTTAATAAATCACAATTATAATTATGTTGCGGATATGTTGTATATAAAAGGTTTCTCATCAAAAAAAAAATTATAATTATAAGAAAGAAAAAAATTAATTATATATTAATTAATTTTGTATGTAAATTTTGATATGTTTTATAAATGATATTAATTTAATTTAATTAATTATTTTTATTTAATTTTAAAATTTATTTTTATTAAATAATATATAAATAGTTATTAAAATATATATATTTTTGTTTGATAGGAGAGTTGGTTACAACCACGTTATTTTTAGTAGGCTGGACTAGTAGCTGACGGCTACATCCATTACACTTTTTCCACTCATTGTTTTATAACCCAACAGGTCCTCTCCCACCTTTATTCTGCTCATTAGCCATCTGATTCTTCCTCTTTCGGCTCTGGAAGAGGGAGAGAGATTGATCAGTTCCGCCGATTTATATCTTAAGCGAACCTTTATATCTTAGGGGGTTGGGGTTGCGCTTGAGAGAACCTGAATCGAAGCGACCGGATTTAAAAAATGGACCACTGAGTGCTTTGCAATCCTATATAATTATTAGAATATTATAATATATATATTTATAATGAGTTATATCCACCTTTATTACATCATCATATAGTGATATTATAACAAAACTTGGATATTTGAAACTAAATCTTTTCCAAAATAAAATCTAACCCATTAAACTAATACCACTTAATATATTATAATATTACTTTTATTAACCATTTATTATATATAATATAATTTTTAAACCATATAAATAAATATTAACCTGAACAAAAATTTCAATTATAAAATATACTACTAAACTTAAATATCACATTACACTAAAACCACATAAACTAATATTAAAATAAGAGACTTTTCATTTTCGTCAAGTGACCTCGGTTCAATCCAGGTGTCAACATAAATATTATCTTACTCATCACCACTTCGAATTCCATGCCTATGCCTATGTTTTGCGGGCCACAGTTTGCAGTAGAGTTTTCTTGATATACGATATAAAACATAGAATATTATGCCTTTACTACGAAGCGTTCAATTTAAATCTGACCTCTACGTCACAGTTGTGTTATAATTCACACGTAAATTGATAGCTGCCTTAGGTTGGAGTTTCTTTAAAAATAAAAAAAAATTAATTGGTAGTGATAGAATGTTGTAACATGTTTCACTGTACAATTCATTCTCCAAATTAAAGTTTTCCAAGTTCCCACATAAAAAATCACACGGTTACTTTATTTTGTTTTCTTCCAAATAAAACGCAAGAAGACACGTAATAAGGTCGATGCTGAACTTAAAATTTCATACGAAGTTTGACAGAGTGAATAGTAAATATTCGATTCTGCTCAACATTAACTAATCAAATTATTTTATACTTAAATATATATAAATATATATAAATATATATATATATATATATATATATCCGGCGGTGGGTCTAACTGAATCAGTGAAGCCCATCTTTCCAAAAGGTTTTGTAGCTCCACACTCAACACCGGTAAATGTTAGGAGGTTTGGTGAGCTAAACGCAACCTGCCATGTGGCCACGTCGCCACCTTCGGTTTAACGACTGTTCTCTATTGTCGTAACTTACACTCTTCCCCATTTTATATACCTCCCTCTGCTTTCGAAACCACCATCCAACCCCCTCATACAATCTATCGCATTAGCCCTTCTTCCTCTCTTTCATCGCCAAATTCCGTTTATCTGTCATTGCAATGGAGCTCCAAAGCGGAAGAATTACAGTGCTTGCTGTAATGGTGTTTGCTGCAGCGGCTGTCATCAATGTCGTCGTGGCTCAGATTCCGCCTTCACCGCTTTCAGGGTGTACGGCTCCACTTCTAAATTTAGCACCGTGCGCCGTATATTTCAACGCCAACAATACTATTCCTCCAGCAAGCCCACCACAGGGCTGCTGCACCGCTGTCGCTTCGCTCCTACAGACTAGTGGCACGTGTATGTGCCAGTTCTTGGCCGCGGTTCCTAACAACACCCTTCCCTTTCCCATGCCCTTCGGGTTTGCCGTTAATCAAACCCAAGCTGTCGCCTTGCCCGGCGCCTGCAATCTCTCCACCCCCCAATGCAAAGGTATAATTTAATTTCAATCTCAATTATCTGTACTCTCTCTTTTATATATATATATAGAATGCTCAGTTCTAAAGGCGGTTGTTGTTCCACAGCTACGGGTGCTCCAGCAACTGCTCCTGCTGGTGCTCCAGGTATACACTGGCTTTCTTATATTTCAGGATCATAATTATTATACATATTTGACCAGTTCTTAGAAATTATGCATAGAAATTATGCATATCAGGCTTATGGGTGAAAGATTTTTTTGGTTGAAAGGAAAGTTTAAAAGTAGTTTTTAAGGTTTGTTTGTTTATATTTTGGTAGGAGATATTGTTTATTAAAAATATAATTTTTAAATATTAAAATATAATATATAATTTATATATTTTCGAACCTTGAAGAGACATAGTTATTTATGTATTGATTTCAGATGTATCCAGTCCAGCAACAACAGGAGCATCTGGCCCTACGCCTTCGACTACGACAACGACTTCGACCAAAAAAGGGATTGCCCCGTCCAGCCTGGCACCGACACCGGCCATGTCAGCAGCCGGAGCTCTTTACAGGCCGTCGGTGGTTATCGGGGCATTTTGGGGATTGATGATGGCGAGCTTGCTGTGGTGAAATTTGTGCTATGTAATACTGTAGCGGTAGATGTGATATGGTTTGTTTGAGCTTTGGCGTTATTGTTTGAATTTGAGCATTCGTTTTTTCCCGTGATAGGGTAAAATTTGCATAGTTTGCATATAGTACATGGCGTGGCTATATGTCATATTTATATGACGTGGATTTATTCCATTTCACGTCCTTTATATTTATCTACGATAGAGTAATGCGTCATATTGATTGTAATCGCGTGAGAAATTTTGCAGCGAGAATAATGTTGATACATATGTTAAGTATGGGAATATTTCCAGCCAATGTGTTGCTATTGCCTTTTACACTGTTTTTTTTCTATAGATGATGGGTATTACTATTTTATTTTAAATTGTGTTTTATCGATCAATAAAAACAAAATAATCCATTGTTCTTCTCACTTGAGATTTTTAAACCACATTATTATTTATTTATATTAAAAAATACAAGTTTATTAGTGAAATGACAACAAAGAATCTTTTAAAAATAAAAACATTTACAAATCCTTAAAACATATAATCTTAAATATTATTGACTTCTGTTAGCCCCTTAGATATGGCATGATTGTCATGTGCAATATTAGACCTCAACATGACATTGTGTATACCAAACAACAAATGTCTTAATCTTAAAAGCACTAGCTTAAAAGTGTTATATAATTCTATTATATCACAAACACCATGTCACAAATATAATACAATATATTAAGTTTGATATTACAAATATAATACAATATATTAAGTTTGACATTAATAATTATGATAGTAAATGTTTCTTCAATGCATATAAAATTTAAAAGCATGCAATGATTGTCTTATACACAATGTGAGAATCATTGTGCGAATCTTCCCATTCCTTGCTATGAATTAAAATAATTATGGTCATTCACTCTTAATGCATCTTATGTGACCAATTTAAATATACTTATATAAATTAGGTGTCAGTAGAATTTTATATTGAACTTCAATGTTGTTATTACGATAAAGTTCTAAAGAATCTTAATATCATTAATCAATAAACATTAGATTACTTTTAATTAGTTTATTACTATCAACTAACTTATCCACAAAACCAAAATAATTAGTCAACAAACATTAAACTGCCACTAACCCACCTATTACTACCAACTAATCTATCCCTTTTTAAATATTTAATTGTTAGAATTTAAGTTAAAAAAAACTGAAAAAGGTTAAGTATACTATATTGCAAATATGAAAACTAGGACCATATGAGCATCTTCGCCTTTTATAAAATCATTTTTATTTTTAATTCTCATAAATTATTCTTTATTTTTAATTGAAAATCATATAACTTATATTAATAAATACAACCTTGATACAATCTTGATAATAGTTACAACCTTGATACAACATATACAACCAAAACCAATCTAAAAAAACCACTTAAACAAAAAGTGGCATGAAACAAAACTCCTGAAAAAAAACTGAAACCTGAAGTATATACAAAATAAACTGACATCAAACTGAAACTAGCTGATAAACAATGGGCTTATCATAATTAGCCATCTGTTTTCGACAAGTTATATATTCGCACAAATTGCTATAAATAAACCTGTAGAACCAAAACCTGATTATAACTGTCCATATCATATCTGAGATTCTGAAGTTGAGGAAAAATCATAGCATCCTTTGTTCTGAATATTGTCTTGGAGCCAATCATCACACGAGCAACCTGGAGCAAAACTTTAAACATAGTGTGTCTTCTAAAAGACTTAGTAAGAACCCTCGGGACATTTTGAAACAACTCATCATTTCTAGATAACCATATGAACCATAAAATCTCAGTAGAAATCAGCAACCAAAATTTATTATAGCAATGATGCATATGAGGAATAATGCCATATAAAATCTGTTGTCTAACATGAACATTATTTACATCCCAACTACATATATCAGAAAAGAAAACACCCCAAATCTCCCTAGCAAAAAGACAGTCAAAGAAAATATGATAAACAATGTCTGGCACCCGGCACAACGAACAGGTAGAATAACTATTAGCCTCTTTGCTGATAGGAAGCCTTTGTAATAAAAACAACCAGCGAAAACAAGCTTTTTTGGGCTCCAATAAATTAGACCATAAGTGTCTGAATATGTTATGACCCTGCTTATCAGTAATAGATAACTGCCAGCAATCATTAATATGATTAATAATATCAGAATTATCATGAAGAATATAATATAACATTTTGGGTTTAATATCACAAAGTTTGGTACCATCCATCCATTTGCACACATCATAAAATTGTTGCTTATCATGAATCAAAGTATGGCTCTTGCATGTCATAAATGAATCTCTCAATAAGGAGTATGTTCGCCACTGTGATTGTGGAATATCATACTGCTTACTAAGAGCATCCCATGGCATGAGAGAGTCATTAAGCAATATATCATTGAAGGTATTTATTCCTTTGATAGCCCATTTTTTAGCAGAACAACCTCTAACAAGAGCAAGAGGCTTATTATTATGCATAAGATTCCACCATATAGAGCAATCTTTAAATATCACATTAGCATTAGGACCAGCTGAGTTACCAATCAAAATATTACCTCTGACTAATTCCCAAGCTCTCCATAAGCTACGAAACACTGCTGAACCAGTAGAGGTAATAGGAAAGTGGCCAAAAAGGATGTCAATGATATGCAATCCTTTCCAGAATTTGGCCTTTTTAGGTACAACACTAGAAATGTTATGTCTAACCAAAATTTTCCATGGTTTGTTGCCTTCCAAACAATTAAGAATCCATTTAACTGACAAAGTAATGCCTTGTAATCTGAGATTCTTCAAGTTTAGTCCACCTTTCATTTTATCAGCAGTGCACCAATCCCATTTGATAGAGTGTCTTTTTTTAGATCCCTGTCCATCAGACCATAAGAATTGGCGTATATATTTCTGGATAATATTAACTTGATAAGAACAAAATAACCATGAGGAAGCAAAATATATAGTATAGGATGAAATTTTTTTTGGCATACTTGAACATGTACAACCATGCTCAAATGGAATTTATTCCATTTGGTTAGTTTACTGACCACCTTATCTTTAACCCATTCCCACATGTCTTTGAGATAGGGATCAACCGCAAAAGGAATACCAAGGTAACGAACCTGTTTGGATGGACCACCCCATTGAACATTAAATTTTGACAACCATGAAGGAGGTGTCTCATCCCAACTAAGCAGAATGGATTTAGCCAAAGAAATTTTAGAGCCAAAAGCACTCCCAAAAATGGAAAGTATATGAAACAGATTGTTCATATTATTCTCCTCTAACTTCACAAAAATGTTAGTATCATCGGCAAATTGAACATTAATAAGATCCTCCCCATTAGGGAGAGAAATACCAAGAACTTTAGGATAGTAAATAGAATGCCTGAGAAGATAAAATAGTGCATCACTAGCAATGAAAAAAAGAGCAGGGGCTAATGGACAACCCTGCCTAATAGAATGCTGCAAGAATATAGGATCAGAAAGGGAACCATTAACATCAATATATGTGACCGCATCAGTCAAGAGCACCTTAATCATTCTGCAAAAATTAGAAGGAAATCCAAATGCTTCTAGAACCATGAAAATAAATGCCCATTCAATTCTATCATAAGCTTTTTCAAAATCAAGCAATAGCATGCCAACATTTTGGCCAGAATATCTAGCCCAGCTCATAGCCTCCCAACATGTAATAAGGTTTTCCAAAATGTACCTGCATTTAATAAAGCCCGTCTAAGTAGGACTAATAAATCTTTGTAGTATATTAGTAAGGCGCAAAGCCAATGCTTTTGCCAAAATTTTATATGAAAATTTTAATAAGGTGATAGGCCGCCAATTTTTAATAATTGATTTATCCCCACCTTTAGGTAACAACCTAATGATCCCCGTGTTAATAGACTGTCCTAAAGAACCATTATGAATAGCTTCCACATAAACCTCCTGTAAATCATCACATATCCAGTCAATGTTCTTTTTATAAAATTCAATAGGGATTCCATCTTGGCCAGGAATTTTATCATTGTTGATAGCTGTAATGGCTCTGTAAATTTCATATTTAGAGATAGGTAAATCAATCTCTAGACTTTCTTGTTGAGTAAGTTTAACAGGCAAAATTTTCCTACAAAAATCCCTATCCACCTGCCTTTGAGGAGATTCCTCTGAAGTAAAAATATCTTTATAATATTGAAACAACAAATCCTTAATCTGATCCGGATTAGTAATCAAATTACTACCATCCCAAAGACTACCAATTTTCTCCATCACCCCTTTTTCCTTAAGGAAATGAAAGAAAAATTTGGAACCTTTATCGCCTGCCTTCAACCAATTAAGCCTGGCCCTAACTCTTTGACCTTGGATTTTCCTAACTTGCAACTTCCTAATATCATTCTTAAGGCCAGACACAGTCTCTTGCCATACCACATTAGAGGGCTGCGCCTGTAAAAGCTCCTCAGCCTTAACCAATTTTTCCTGCAAAATCTTCTCCTGTCTTCTATTATCTAATGCCAATTTCTTACCTATAGTTTGAGAAATAATTCTCCAACCATTAATGTTCTTGTTCCATCTGGCAATAGCACCTTCATTTTTATAAATGCAATTATTGATTTCTCGTAAAGTGAATAAGGCCTCAACACAATCATTTAGCTCCAATAAGGAAGTATTCAAAATAAATCTATTGCTTCGAGACAATCTATTCCATATTTCATTGTATAGAAGCACCCAAGCACATATCAGATAATGATCTGAAATGGTAGTAGGAGTGACAAGGATTCGAGTAGCTAGCTCAATATTATCAAAATTAAAATAACCTTTACTAGCATAAAATCTATCCAGGTCTGGAACAAATTCTGCTATCACCCTGCTGCATATTGCTCCAGGTGAACCACAAGTTCGAAGATTGACCACTAAAACCAACTAAGGGATCAAATAGATCAAATTTAGCTTTGAATCTAGACCACAACTCATGCTCATTACCTTTCCAAACAACAAGAAGTCCCCCACTTTTATCTTCTTGGGATTCTACCATGTTAAAGTCACCACATATAATCCATGGTATATCTGGTAATTGCATGAACCATTGCCATAAAAAGCATCTATCTTGATAACTATTAGGGGCATAAACTGAGCAAACACCAAATTTCAAACTATTAGATTGTAGAATAACCCAAACAACTCTGTTACATGGAGAACATCCATGGCTGACAACTTTACTGACCCATAAAGACGATAACATAATAACAGTACCACCCCTTCCAGGGCTATGCATGGTATTGAAAAAAGTAGCCTCTTTCCAAATTACCTTCATAGCCACTTGCAGAGCAAAATTATTAGCTTTAATCTCCTGCAACATAATACAATCAATATTCCTGAAGGACTGAATATAATTCCTAATAGCATATTTTCTGTCAGGGGACTCCAGTCCCCTGACATTCCAACTCAAACAATTAAGAGGCATTAGTTATTTTTAAAATATTTGGAACAATTAAGTTCCCTGGATCTTGCAGCCGCCTTAGTGGCTCTCATAGAGTTATCCTTCATGTCAGAGTCCTTAGATCTCCTCCTTTTATTAGATTCAACTTTCGTCCATTCATTTTCATCAGAACAACTATCAGCCATTGCCTTACTGTCATTAATTGAGTTATCAATACTCTACGAGGAAGGATTAGTCCTATCAATGACATCCTTCTTAGCAAACTCTCCTATTACCTCGACTGACTCAGGATTGTTCCTTAACTCATTCAGTTTATATTGCAAAGCACTTTGATTAATAGTTTGAAGGGCAAGCTCTTGAGCATTCAATCATCTTCCCTTAAGATTACTTTTATCATTAACTGCCAAAACTGGCTTATTATTCAGTTCATCAGCTTTAGACACATTATTATTATTGATTTCATTCTTAATATTTTGAAATACCTCTTCAAATTTAGTAACATTCCACCCTGCTTGCTCAAGTTCTACATTAATAGGATTTGTATTGTTATTTAAAACCGAGCCAGCCTCCTTAAGACCCTCTTCACAAGGAGAAGGATTAATATCTGGAATTCCATCAGTGTTAGATACCTTACAATTTATTGCAAAATTATCAACTGCATTCATAGGATTCATAACATAATCAGACACTCCATGCCCAGACTCCGTCTCACAAACCATATCCTCATAAGTAGCCATGTTTGGCGATTCAACAGGATTAGGGTTATTGACATCAGTACCCTTACCAGAGTTAGAGTCATTATTAACTGAATTTTGGGGAGACATTAATAACATTTTTTGGAATACCAACCTTGGGATTTCTATCCATATTCCTTGTCCTTTTAGCCAAAATAAGATAGTTTTTTCTAACATGGCCCTCATTTTTGTAAATATGGCAGGCATTAAGACCACCCAAAAGCTTAATATTACAGGTAAATGTATCGTTATCAGCCTCAAACACAATTTCTTTTGGAAAATATATACCAGTGTATAGCAACACCAAAATTTTGGCATCTAGATGAGGAAGAGAACTCCTTGTATCCTCCACCTTCATAACTTTCCCAAATGGGGCCAAAATATGAGACAGAAAAACCCACATGAACGGCGGAATATTTCTCAAAATTACCCATCTAGGGTAAGACACCGCAAATATCTCCTCAGTCAAAACTTCAGAGGACCATGCAATTGCATGAAAAATAGATTTCCCAACAGTCCAGAATTGTTTTTCTAAAACCTTTTTTTGCATTTCACAAGATTTGAAAATTATCATAAATAAACCTTTTTGCACCATTCTGCAAAAGGAAATGTTAATACCTAGTATTTTTCCCCATATATTAGCCATCCAATCATCAAAATAATGACGTGATGGAATATTATTCACATTTAGGGCCACAAAAAAGACAGCCATACTTTTCAATCTATTTTTCTCCTCACGAATAGCCAGATTCATATCATTATTAGGAATGAGAGTGATTTTAGATCCGTCAGTCACAGGGTTCTTACCTTGGACTGAGAAGACAACAGCGTCGGACGAAGGAGACCTTATGCCTGAATTGACCACATATTTTTATGTATTGACCGATATGTATCCCTCATGATCTAGTGGACGTGAACCATCTGAGCCCATGATTACAAAATCAACCACGACGCATCAACAACAAACCCTAGTTCAAGAACTTTCTACCAACACTCAAGAAAAACTGTCTTTCTATATTCCAAAACCAGTTCCAAAAAACTTTTCTCTAATATCATTATGTCACATAATATATATAGAGAGATAGAGTTTAGCAAGATTAGACATAAATTATTATTATTAAAAAACACTTTTTGATATATTATATGCATTGTTTTTTAATATCACATATTAAAATTACTAGAGAGGGAGAGGGCGGATTAATTTTTTTTTATAGGAGAGCTTACTAGTAAGATGTTATTGGATAAGAATATTTAAGCAATATCTTATTCCTAGAAGCATGTTATTTATAATATAAAAATATATATTTAGATAATATTTTCATAACTAATTTACTATATATTTATAACATATAGGTCGAGATCAACGGTAATTGGATTATGCAAGGGACCATAAACATACTATGGTAATATGTTATGGAAGTACATTGAATGCATGGTAAAAGTGACTAGAAAAATATTCCTAAGGTAATATGTTATGGACGTACACTGAATGCATGGTAAAAGTGACTAGAAAAATATTCCACAAAGAAGATGGTCCTTTGATCTTTCACTCTTTTATTTTTCCTTTAATTTTCTTTAATGTCTATAAAGAGGCTTAAAACTATTTATATGTGTTTAATTTTAATAGTTTTATGTGATCATTGTTGTGAATCATTCATACAAATATATATTTATATATTTATTTATTTTGAAGAAAAGTTATTGTAAGCATATAAATATTTATCGTTAGATTTTAATAATTTAAAAATTATATAAAAGAATATGATTTTGTATTAGATTTTGAATCTTTAGTGTTTTTCATATAATTTTTTTGTAGTGTAAGAATATTTTTTTTATTTTTTATTGGAGTGAGACCCATCATGTATTATATTTCACAATACTTTCTAAAAATATTTTGAAGCATAAAATTCACCACAAACACATGCAAAAGAGTAAAAAAATAAAATAAGGGATATAATAGAAAAAATAATAATATAGATAAATAAAATAGGAAGAATAGGTGGATGTATTTATGAATCCTACAATATCACATCATTACATAAATTGATGAAATAGATTAATAGATACCTAGTTTCCAACTATGATAAACCTCAAGTCAACATGATTTGGATAAAGGTTAGATTGCAAGATGTTGTAAATTTAATTAAGGTTAACTATACAAGTTGTTTAGTAGATACCAATAAGGATGATTTGTCAAGATTATCCATTGTTTGAATTCACAATATTTTCTGAAAATAAATGGAAATAAAATATTTACTCAAATATTATACAAAAAACAAAAGAAAGGTAAAAGGGAAAAGTAGTTTCTCATGTCTGTTAGGCCATAGGTCATATGATATGAAACTTATTTTACTCAATATATGATTATCCAACCATAATATAATAATCAAAGCATGGTGTACAACACTACTCCCAATAGGATTCAAACCTTGGATATTTATTTAGAGTTTTAAAGAATCCATAATTAGGCTTCTTAGGTTGTACCTATAGGCACATTAGTTATCATTATATCCATATATAAAATTACACAACACCACAATAAAATATGAGGAGTAGGAGGGTGGTATTTATATAAATACCAAAAGCTAAATGCCCAATTATGTCATAAACTTTAACCTAAGCCAACATAACAAAAGGTTGTACGTTAATTATAAGTTATAAAGAGGGTTTAATCAAAATAAAGTTAACTACAACCCATAGGGCTTACATACTAAAATATTTCAAATAATTAGTTCATTGTAAAATTAAATGCCGATAGGTCTATCCAATATATCACACAATGTCAACCTTGGCCATGAACTAGATTATAATTTCAACACCGCCATATTATGAACTAAGGGACCAAGGATAGAAGACATTAGAAATAATAAAATTACCTTTGTATAATGGATTCTTTAGAGGACCTCTACATTTTTAGGTAGACTCATCTAGATTCCCCATCATCTAAAATATGATATTAAAAAAATATTTCCTACACAAGAGTTTTTTAGGCTTGACCATACACCACTGTCACTATTAGAAACTCCTACACACATCCAAAAAACAATTATGCTAAGACTTCAAATGAATAATAAAATTTAAAATCATCACCCCTTTTAAAGACAAGTTCTTTCAATATTCTATTATCACATAAGTTGTGTCCTAAAGGTACAAATTTTCCATTCATGACATACATCACTTTATTTGAAGACTTTCTCTCACTTTGCATTAAATTAATTGAGAGAAAAAAATAAAGTGCATCCAATGAACCTTCATGTAGATACAAGAAGTCGACACATGTACTCCACCATCTATTCCCAAGGGTGCCCACAGCTTGGCAATACATGTATTAATATTTAACTCATGAATTCTAATGTATCTAAAACTATAACACCTTAAAATTGATTCCCATGTACAAACTAAATGCCTCCAACAAACATGCACCTACCACAAATTTTCTTCAAAACTACATAATATTCACCAACATATTTACCTTAAAAAATTCAATCTATTAAATTTAGAAGGCAAAGAGTAAAAATTTTGATGCAAAAAATGAATTACCTAATGGAAAAATGATGAAAAGTTCAAACTAGGACCCCTAAATATTTTGTAAAAAATCTAAAGACGTTGATGGTTTATCTTGATCTATCATGGTTTTCTCTACACAACCATTTCCTGGAAGATAACCAATTAATTCATTCTCTCTTGCCAAACATTGTTAAGTAGTCCCATTGTCTTTTTCATGTAAAAAAGTCCTCTCATGAATTTTCTAGAATTTGTTATCCTTTTCTTATTTTTTTAATAATCATGCAAAATTTCTTCTCATCTATGCTACATTGATCCAAAAAATAAAATAAGAAGGCAAGTGTATAATTTATGAAAAAATGCTAAAAGAAATAAAATAAAAATTTATATTTATCAATATTTTTTACAAATAAAAGAAATCAACATATCTCCCAAAAAAAGGGAACAACACAAAGAAAGAAGACAATGCAATATGATTATATATGGAGAAAACAAAATAATCCCACCAAAGAAAATCATAAGAACATAAAATAATGAAGATAATATTGGTATCATGGGGTGTAAATAATCCATTACATGCGACCTTAGTTCAAGTTTAAATAGTTGATGTTAATATTTATTAATAAAATAATACAATAAATCTACCTATACAACATGTACAAGGAACCAAAGGAATATACAATAAGTATAATACAAAAATTTGGCATAGCTTAGCACCACACATTCCATAATTATTCCCTACCTAGAGTAGCATCCACTATATTTTGATAGATTCCAAAGAAATTTATCCTTTCATATAATATTAGGAAAATGAAAAATATTGAAGCATATTTTGAATCCCATGTACTATTTTATTGAGGTCCTCTCTCTTAATTAGGTTGCTAACAAAAATTCATAGTCTAGAATTGTTGCTCACATGAATATAAATTTTTATATCTATACCTCTAAAAATAGGCTCATGCTTTCGGAATAAGGCAATAATGTTGTAATAAAAAATCAGACCAAACATTTGTCGAACCTCTTCATGGCCAACCATCTAATATTTATGGTCAATTACAAAATATTCGATATGAAATTTTATATTATCAAACACGTAGGAAGGTAGGCTTGTTTAATAGTTTTAATGCACCAAAATAACCTATAAATATTGGAAGTAACATTTTTTAATGCTTTTCTTGATCTTTGAAAAATATCAAAATGTGTTTTCCACATAATGCCAAACTTATAAGTGAGCAATTTTTAAGCCTACCATTCTAATGTGCATTCATTTTCCATACCTATACCATTCATACGAAGAAACCTCATTTTTTCCTTGCATTCTTTGCAAAACTCTTTATGAATTTTATCAAATTTATATTTTATATTTGTTATAAATTTTGAAATTGGCACCATATGTATAACTTCATAAATATTGATATAGTGTTTAAAATTTGTAACTTTATAGCCATGGTTAATTAACCTTTACAACCTATCAAAGAATATTTCATTCTATCCAAAATTATGTGTGAAGGCTCTTTCTTCTTTCATTTATTAAACAAAGAAATACTTAAGTATATCAATAGCAATTTTTTAATTTTACACATTAAAATCTCCACTATAATTTGATGTAATTCAAGGACAATGTTAATAAAATAGGTATTTAAATCAATATTTTTTAAACTATTAACATCAACATGTTGTGATATTTAATATAACCCATTAAAAAATATTAGATAATTAAAGTGATTTAATAAATTTACTATGCATGTAACAATATGTGATTACATGTTATTATATAGATAGAAAATTATATGGTTAAAAATGGTTAGTGTGATATTTATTTTTTTATTAGGTAAATAAAGGGTTTTGAAAGGGTACTCAAACCTATTATCTAGCAATACAAGCATCCAATGAGATTCCACAACAAAATAAAAGGAGATTTGACCCACCCAAGGGAAATAGAATATAAAATTTAGATAAATCTAAAACTAGCTCAATTAGCTCTTTCCCAAATTGAACCAAACATGACCAAATTTAAACCAAATCCCACCCAAACTGAAACCACAAAGCTAGGTAGCAAATATCCACAAGAGAAATTGAAACCCAAACCAACAAACTAGGATCTAGGAGACTAGTTGGATCTCAAGGGTCCAACACAAACATCTACAAACTAAGGGATAAATAAATTGTGAATGCCAAGAAAATCTTGAAATCCATGAATCCATGAAATTCGACCCCCAAAATATTCATGCCCTAACTTGAAATATTTTAAAATCAAAATCATAATAACTTCTCACCCAAGATAGAAATCACCTAGCTACTCCAAGAAAAATAAAAAAGTTCAAAATTCTAATTTCTTGTCCATGGAGAGGAATATGCATCCGATTCAAGAAATTAAAAAATTTTACTCCAAAAATATTCATGCCCTAACTTGAAATATTTTAAAATCAAAATCACAATACAACTTCTCACCCAAGATAGGAATCACCTAACTACTCCAAGAAAAATAAAAATTTTCAAACTTCTAATTTATTGTCCATGGGGAGCAACACGCATCCGAGTCAATAAATTCAACAAGATTAAATTAAAAATTTATCACTCCAACTACAGGGGGGAAGGGAGCTCACTAAAAAATTGCCTATAGACTTGAACACCATAAAAAAAAACATAATACAATGAGTACTACAAAAAGAAGACAACATGAACCATAAATTTAGGACTAAAATAGGATTGTCCATAAAATTTGACTCTGCATCCAAAAAAAATCTGCCAATATCCTAGAGAGGAAGCCCTAAACAAAGAACCACAAAGACCTCCCCTAGTTTGGTTCTATGCCTGAAAAAGAATAGAAGACTTAAACACTCCCCAAATTTAGATAAACAAAATCCAACATAAAAAAATCTTGATATGCTCTAGATCCACTAAAGGTCCCAAAATTTGCAGGATTTGTAAATTTTGAGGATTCACTAAAGGAACCATGATGTCGAGTAAAGCAAAACAAGGGTTAGTAGAAAATTTATGGTTGGGATCCCTCTCATAACCTAACAAGCCCTTGAAAACAACCAATATCCACAAGTTCTACACAATGACCAACAATGAGACCACAAAATATCATCATACTAAACTTTATAATTGTAGCACCAAAAAGGAAAACCTTGAGATCCCCCAAAATGGAAGATATTTATCCCATTCCTTGTGGGTTCTAATAGAAATAGGGCTAAAGCACCACTATAGATGACAAACTAGCCATCCACTACAACTTTAAATATTTCCACCTATCTACCAACCCCACCAACCCAACCAATAGCTCTAGGGAAAGAGAGACCACAACAAGGAAATCAAGAACAAAGGGATGATACAATTTTAATACCATGGTTAGATCAACACTGCCTAGAGGAATACCTAGTCCATGCAAGCCAATATCCAGCTTCTTGATCAAACTTTCCAACGAGACAAATCTCGCCATCCTGATCTCGCTCGGTAGCTTGCCTAGAGCCAACGATTCAACACCAACAAGACCTTCAATTTTTAGGAATAAAACCAAAAAAAAATTTGGAACCTCATATATCCCCTAGTTACTACCTACCCCTTTGTGCTCCCCTTCCATTGGCACAATCTTATTGCTCTTTACTTTTTAGTTTTGCACCTAGTATCCATAAGGATCACAATGCAATCTATATCTTGCGATCTTTATCCCATCTTCCCTAAAATAATTCAACATAAGGTTAGGGTTTATTTGATATTGAATTTTATAATCAATGTTTTCCCTAAATACAATTATATGATAAAAATAGTTAGTATGGTATTAAAATTTATGTTCAATGTTTTTAAATTTGATTAGATTAGTACACTTTGTTATTTCATTCTTAAGGGTATATGGAAAAGGGAAAAAATCAAAGAATTTTTCAAATATTTTTGGGTAAATTAAAAACCCTAAACAAATATTTAAATATTAGTTCAATTACAAAGTAACAATGTAAAAAATTTTATAGAAACTTTAAAATATAGAGAGGTGTATTGAACTATGCACCACTTATTTAGGTAATCTATAGGAAATTTTAAAAATTTAAATATGTTATTTTTTTTATAAGTAGCAACATATTTACAACGGGTTTTTTAAATATGGATCCCAAAACCTTAGTTACATAGACAACCGAGGATGAAATTAATATTAAAAACCTTAGGCAGCGGTTCGGGGCCCAGGGCCCTGGTGCCTACAAAAATCGGGCCAACTAAGAAACAAAACAACAAAATTTGGCCTGTGGCCACCAAAATAAGACAAATTCATAAAACGACAAACGCCAAGATCACAAAAACTAAACGTCATACTCCGAGAGGTCCTGAAGCCAGGCCTATACTAGACGGGGCCCACCCTGTCAGATCAGCTTCACTCCTTACGAGTAAGAAAAGGATGGAGTCCAGTCGACGTGATGCATCAAGGCTGGCCTGAGGGCCCAGGCCCAAGATGTTGTCCCCACCCTGGCCACCATTATGCTTGGTCTCTGAGACCTCCTTAAGGCTCGTAGAGGGCCCTGCGGGCCCGGGTCTGGGTCCTGACGTGCCCGACCCTAATCACAATCCTGCTCTCACCCAAAAACTTGCACCAATATCTAAACTAGTTCCAAGTCCTACTCCTGCTCCTACTCCTACTCTTTCTCTCGCCATCGCCATCGTCCTTCCTACCTCACAAACAAGAAAAGGACGCGGCCAGTTGACATGGTGGAATAGACAGGAAAATCCCCTGGCCACTGAGGGGTGCTGCAGTGAGACTTAAGGGCCTCGAATCGAGGTAGGATAAGCACTAGGGCCTTCATCGATGCTAGTATAGTCTTGCGAAGCTATTTGGACTAGAGATTTAAGGAAGTTCGTGATCCAGGAGATGGAGTCTTCATCTGAGATGGCTTGATTTTCCATGAAGTCGATAGCCCTGTTGCCTTCTCTGTACACATGCTGAAAGGCATGGTTAGGGAGACCTTAGAGAATGGGGAGGCTTTTCTAGATGGAGTTGTGAATGCACCAAGAGTAGTTTCCCAAGCTGCGAGTGGCTTTGATAATAACTTGGGAATCACCCTCGATGATGACTTTTGAGGTGGACTCCCTGAGGGTAGTCAACCCATTGAGGAGAGTTGCTACTTCAACGAAGTTGTTAATCTGGATTCCAAGCGGTGTACCGTACACCATGATCAGGGCCCCGTGACAGTATCTGATGACCCCACCCACTGCAGAGGGCCCGAGATTTCCTTTAGAAGCTCTATCAAAATTAATCTTGACCCATCCAGAGGGGGAAATCCACCTCGTCATAGAATGTTGGGAAGGGGCTAGGGGGGACCGAGGGGGGAAGCTGAACTCCAAGGGATGATAGGAGGGAGACCTCGCCTAGTCGTTGGGGTGCCTCGGTCAAGGGGATGGAACAAGAATTCTCGAGGGTGAAGGACATTGCCTTGGTCGCTATCCATGGGGGGAACGGGCCGAGGAGGAGAAGGCTCTAATGTTGCGCTCCAACCAGAGTTTCCAAAGCATATGGGGAAGGTAGGAGCCTTAGAGGAAGCGGATGAAGGGATGGGCAAAGGGGTTGGGCCACTGAGACAAAAGATCAAGGATGGAGTTGGGGGCCACCCACTAGATGGAGAATTGGGAAAGAATGAGGCCCAGGACTTCAAACAAAAAGGGACAGTTGATAAAGAGGTGATTAGTGGACTCCCAGGCAACACAACAAAGGAAGCATCTATTCAGGATTTGAAAGCCCCTCCTGATCAGATTATTGAGCATTAGGATCTTGTTTTGGATGGCTACCCAAACAAAGTGACTAATTTTGGGGATCAGCCTCTTGGCCCACACCTGACGAGTTGGAAAGGGAGCCTCATCAGGGACTCTTTGGAGATTGTAAGAAGATTTGAAAAAGAAGACTCCACTGGGAGTGCCATGACAAATGCATTTGTTGTTTCCTCCAGAGGACGGGATGACAGTCACCTTGAGGAGGCACTGAATCCTGGCAGCTTGGAGCAGGTGCCTAGGATTCAAGATGGGTTTCCATGTAGCTCACCCCTGGTTCTGGGAAAGATAGCCCGACACTCTAGGCCATCTGTTTGTAAGCCCTAGTTTGAGGATGAGAAGCTCTCTATCAATAGTCAGGGCCTCATCATGAATCCATCTGTCTTCCCAGAAGTCGATATTGGCTTCGTCCCCAAGAATCCATTTGGTCCCTTTTTGGATTATGTCTTTGGTGGAGATCAGGGACTTCCAAAAAGCTTATCCATCACGGGACTGAAAATGACTGAGGAAGGGGTGGTTATGACCATATTTTCTATGCATGATGCTGATCCACTCATCAGGGGTATTGGTATGCACCTTCTAGGCATTTTTGGACAAGAGGGCCTTGTTCATGGGGTGGCAGACCAGGGGCCTAAGCCCAATCCCTCCCTCACCTTTAGGGTGGCATACCAAGGGCCAGGAGACCAGGGGAATCCTCTTCTTATCTTTGTTTCCCGACCATAGAAATCATTTATAAATTTGTTCGACATGAGCTGCAATGGAAATCAGGATTCTGAAGACCGACATAAAGTATATCAAAATGCTTTGCAGGACTGTCGCCAAGATGGTGGCTCTGCCAGCCTACGAGAGGATGTGACCTTTCCAGGGGGCCAACTTCCTCTGAATTCGTTCAATCACCCCACCCCATAGGGCCTTGGAGGATGCACTTGTGAACATGGGAAGCCCGAGGTAGGAGGAGGGAAGGGAACCAGGATTGCAGTCCAAAATTTGCCTGATTCTGATCTACCTAGCCAAGGGAGTATGGATGAAGAAAATCTTGCTTTTTTTAGAGGTTTATTTTCTACCCGTCCGCCTCCTCATACAGGGTCAAGATATGCTTGAGGGTCTTGGCTTGAGGGATTGAGGCAGAGGTGGCAATAATGGTGTAATCGATGAACTACTAGTGGGATATGGGGGGAAGGCCTGGCGCAGGCCTGATGCCTGAGATGAGATCGTAGGTTACAACGCCTGATATGGTATGCCCCAGGGCCTCAGCCAGGATTATGAAGAGGATCAGTGACAAGGGGTTACCTTGGCGAAGGTCTCTAGAGCTAGGGAAGAACCTAGTAGGGGACCCATTGACAAGGATGGAGAACCACGAGGAGGACACGCAGTTGCTAATGAGCCTGACCCAAGAGGGGTGGAACCCAAACTTAAGGAGGACATTGGATAGGAAAGCCTAGTCAACCCTGTCAAAGGCCTTGTTCATATCCAGCTTGAGCATAAAGGAGGCTTTTTTGGATAGGACGGCTGAGTGAATGACCTCGTGCATGATTATAACACTATCTATGATCAGTCTGCCTTTGATCGAGCTACCTTGATAGGGGACAATAATCAGGAGAAGGATATCCTTAAGGCGGGAGGCAATGGATTTAGTCAGGATTTTATATAGTACATTGCACAAGCTGATGGGACAAAAATCCAAGAGGGATCTGGATGCCTAGGTCTTGGGGATCAGGGCTATGAAAGTAGAATTGATACCTTTGGGGATGGAGCTGGCGGTCTGCAAGTCCCGAATGGCTATGCACACTTCTTACTCGACGATGTCGTAGAAATATTGGAAGAATTAGGGGGGAAACTGTTTGGGCCCGGGGCCGCCTTTGCCTTCATGGAAAAAGTTGCAGCATGGATTTCAAAGTCAGACAAGGGCTGCATAAGCATCTCATTTGCCATGGCCGAGACAAAAGAAGGAATGTGATCCAAAATGGATTCAACTACTTTTTGGGACATGGGGATGCTGTCACCCATGAGCTCTTGGAAGAAGTGGGTGGCTTCAGCTCGGATGTCCTCTTCTTCCTTGATTATTCTACCGTCGTTGCCCACCAACTCAGTAATTCTATTGGAACTCCTATTCCTGAAAGTCGATGCGTGGAAGAACTTAGTGTTTGCATCACCATATTGGAGCCACAGGGCTCTTGAATTCTGCCTCCAAAAGGTTTCTTCCCTGGCCAGAATGTTGTGATACTCACTGAGAGCAAGGCATTCCTCTTCCCCAAGCCCTAGGTCTTGGGAGCCTGCTTGAAATCTAGACTCGAGGTCTTTGAGCTTATATTTAAGAATTGCTTTATTTTCAAAGATATTACTAAACACCTCCTTATTCCAAACCTTGAGATGCTCTTCGATGCATCTCAACTTGTGAAAAACTTGTTCAACGGAGTGACCAGGGACTAGGGAAGCCCACCAATGGCCTACCTAGGCCCGAAAGTCAGGGTGATGCAGGCACATAGACTCGAACCAAAAAGGCCTCTTGGGGGAGGGACGATGGTCGGTTTTGAGGAGGAGGGGGCTGTGATCAAACCCGATTTTGGGGAGGGCCAACAGGGTGGCGTTGGCAAACATGGGAAGGGCTTCCTTGGACAAGAAAACTCTATCTAGTCTGAACTGTATAAGATTCTTTCCCACTCTTCTATTGGACCAAGTAAACCTGGATCCTTTTAGATTGACGCCTATGAGCTCATTAAGGGTGGTAAAGGCTCCAAGGTCCTCCATGCTCTTGCCCTAAATTGTTGAGCCCCCACTTTTATTAGAAAGGAACATGGGGCTGTTGAAGTCCCAAACCAGGATCCAGGGCATGGGGGCAAAGGCTTATCTCATCAAGCTAATTTCCTTCCATAAGGTTGCTTTCTCAATGGGGTTGTTAGGGGCATAGACATTGGACAAAATCCACGAGCGCCTTGACTTCATGCAATGGACCAGAATGTTGATTATTATGGGAGACAAAGATATGAGTCTTCCATCAAAATACCAGGGGTCTGACATGCACAACAAACCCCTGGTTGAGCCAACTTTCGGGGTATAAAGGGACTCACAATTGCACTAGGTAGCTTGGGCTACACACCGGGCAGCACCATCATCTATTTTGGTCTCTTGAAGAAGGACGAAGGACAGGCGATGATTCCTGCAAAGTTGGTTGAGGATCCTTTTATTGGGGGCCCCATTGAGCCCCCTGATATTCTAGGTGATGAGCTTCATTTGACACCCTTATGGGGTTGCTTGCCCCACTTCCTGACCTGAGTGGGGGGTTTGGGTCGGATGGCATCCGTCTTGGAGAAGCTTACGCCAATTTCATAGAGAGTTTCCTGGGAGCCATTGGCTATGTCATTTTCAATGAATCTTGTTCGCTAGTCAACCAGGGTGGGCCGCCCTCTTTTGATTTTGCTACCAAAGTCTGTGGCAAAAGTCCTACTTTGGGTCATCTTGGGGCTGATTTCATCGAGCACAAATGAAGAACTAGCTTCGATCTCTTCATCTGACCTCTCAGATCTGCACTCCAAGGGAGAAAGCCCAGCAAGGATCATCGGGAGGGCCAGGGGGGGTCGATGGGGGGATAGCAAGAGTGGGGGGTAGAAGGGGGCCCCGACAAAGGGAGCAAGTGGGGAAAGGAGCTCAGGAAACTCGCATGCCTGGAGGGGGCACAAGCAGGGGCATACAGGGCGGGATTCAAAGCGGGCAGGGAGGGAGAAGCTAGGATCAAGGCCCTATAAGATGACCCAAGGGAGGGAGCAGTGGAAGGGGAAACCTAGTGGAGACCACCCTCCAGATCAGGGTCCACATGAGAGTCCTTTGGGGCAGGAGTGGGAGCCTCCTTGCTGGTCTAGGCCTAGGATCTGTGGCCATAGCAAGGAGGCCCTCGGTACAAGGCCCGACCTGATCGGGAAGGGAGTTTGGGGATAGGGTCAACAACATTTTTGGAAACTGAGCATTGGTGGGGGAGGTGGCCCTGAGTGCAGCAGGTGGGGCATAAGGCATGTTTTTTTTTGTAGATCAGGGGCTGGCACCATAAGAAGGACCTAGACGAGATGGTCACTGAAGAGGGGAGTTCAAATTCAAGATTGGTGTTGACGCACAATCTAGCATGCACCATACGAGATTCGACCTTGGTAGTGGGGTCGAAGGCCACCAGGTCCCCAACTGACTGAGCAATGAGTCTTAAGACATCTTCGTGCCACAGGTGAAAGGGAAGGTCTAGGAGACAAACCCAGACCAGGGTGAAATTGATGATTTGGGTGCTGGGGTGGAAGTTAGCTCCATAACGCTTGAGGAAGATGCTTTTGCACCCCAAAAAATAGGGCCCACCCGATAGGATCTTTTCGACGTCCTCACTGTTATTTAGATTGATGATGAAGAAACCCTTGGTCAGGGCAACCAGTTGAATATGCTCAGACACCTTCTATTTGGTAACCGCCCATCTATGGACGTTTCCATATCTGGGCACCCTCCCAATAATTTCCTTACCAGGGAGGCAGAGGAACCAGTTACCAAGGAGGCATAGACTTCCTCCTGAATAGAAATATGGGTGCCCTCAAGGGAAAGCCCTAACCCTAGGGCCCGATAAGGGGCCTTGGTGCTCGCCAAGATCTACTAATAAGAGGGTTTGATCTCACCCAAGATAGAGCCTTGGCCAGGATCAAGGGCTTTTTACCTAGGCCTATGCTCGCATCGAGGCTGGCCTTGGGGCTAGGGCCCAAGATGCCATCCCTGCCTTGGCCACCAATCATATCAAGCACAGAGCCATCCTCTAGGCCTACCGAGGGTCCTGTTGGCCTAGGACCGGGCCCTGACATGCCTGACCTCGATCTTGAACCTGATCCCACCTAAAAACCTGCACCGTTCTCTAAGCCTATCCCCAGCCCTACATCTGTACTTGCTCCTACTTCTGCTCCTACTCCCGCTCTTACCATTGCATCACCGTGATTGTTTTTTTTTATCAATTTAAATATGTTCTTATAAGTGTTATTAAAAACCATTATAAAAAAATTAAATCAAGTATTTTTAAATTTAAATAATTTATTTTAATGTTAAAATTAGAATAAAAACAATATAATGACTAAATACTTGATTAATGTAAATTTCAACAAATCCTAATAAAATTAAAATTTCAGGGTAATTTCTTAATAGTTAGATAATGGAGAATCAAGTAATAAACATTATTAAAATATTATTGAAAATTACTTATAGAATTTTTTTGTTTGTGGAAAACATCCCAAAAGGGATGCCACTTTTGCATAAGACCCAAGGAAGTAGGGATATCTCTTCTTCCAAAAATGTCCAAGGCTCGCACCTGGCCTATCACATTTGACACACACATGGAGCATGCCTGAAATAATACAAAATAAGAAACACGAACACAAACACACAAAAATCTAATAAAAAAGAAACATACTCCTTGAGTGTGTCAAAATAAAAAGCACAACCAAACACACACACAAAAATAATACAAAAAAAACACGAACCACATAGAACAAACACACAAACAACATAGCAAAACACAATAAAATAAAATAAAACAACAAAAAAAACCAAAACACGAAACACACAGAAAAAACCACAAACACAGCATAACAAAACACTACCAAAACAAAAACAACAAAAAGAAACAAATACACCACAAACAAAAAACCACAGAACACGAACATAGAAAAAACCACAAAAACAACAAAACAAAACAAATCCAAAACAAAAACAACAAAATGAATCAAAAACACCACAAACGAAATCAGGAAAAATAAATACAACAAAAACTAAGCCAAAGGAGCTAATGATAAATCAAACAAAAAATGGTAACAATAAAAATAAACCAAAGCTTAACAAATTACCAAAAATATCAGAAATTGCTTAGCAAAATAACTAAATATTCCAACATTACCATAAAGAGACTGACTATAAACCTTAGGATTATGGTATCCTTATCCTTTTATTTGTATCTTGCTTCATTCCATTTGGGACTATAGGCTAGTTACTTGGAGCCACAACACTACTATTGGAATTTGTATAGTTGTTTTGAAGATCCATTTTGTTTGTAGTTTGAATATGCCATTTTATTTTACACTTGGGTTGGTTTTCTACATTATCATAATTATTTGATTAAAATACAAGAAATAAGTAAACACACCATTATTTGATATTAATAAAGGTAATAAATTCTACGTATGTAGAATGAAGCCTCACATAAGTAAAACTAAGAGTTATGACCTCTAAACTTTTTACTCGTAAAGAATTTTGAAATATCCACCAACTTGAAATTAAGACATATCATATTATTAATAATATGTTAGGATCCCATCCTAAGGCTATTTTGTAATTCTCATTATTATGTAATGATACACTTCCAACGTGGGGGATCCCATATATAATGTTATTTTGTAATGTATGTGGCATGTTATGCTCCTAGCCAAGTGGGGCCATTTGATGTAACCGTTATCAAGATTGTAACCGACATTTGGTAGAATATTCTAGCTTGAGTGGCATTTTGCATGTAAGCCAACTCTTGAGCCTAGGGTTAGGGTTTGCATGAAGTCTTTCTTTAAAAATCTATGAAGCCATGTATGAATCATCATTTTGCAAGTTAATGAAATATTGAAGGAGGTTGCCCCATTGAAGAGGCCTGCAATTCTGAGTTATTTGTGAGATTGTTTCAATTTTGTAATTACTTTTTGCATAGTATTATTCTGTTATTGTATGTATTTCAGTTATCTTTCAGTATTATGTGTGTGTGAGATTTATTTCAATAGTAGATTTGTAACAAGTGGTATCAGAGTGCTTTCCAAGGTCGAGTTCTGCTGCAACTGAGATTATTTTTGCTATCCATTGTACCTGTTAGGTATAAGTTTTTATGTTTTTCATTTCTATTTTTCCTTTATTAAAAAAGTACAAAAAATGTAGTTCATTTTTTTTACCAGCAAATCCAAAAAACACAAAAAAATATAGTTTTTGTTTCAGTAGTTGTGTAGGTTAGAAACCCCATGCTAGGGGTTTTAAAATATCATTAATGAGCTATTGTTATTGGCTAACCTAGATAGCCCATAAAGCATCTAGTGAAGTGAGGGGTGATCAGGCTCCAATACCCAGGCCGTAAACAACACTCACGTATGGAATCGATCTCCCATGCATCTTCGGGTGTATCAGAGACCATTCTAGGGTTAACAAAATTTTATCTAGTAGGAGGCTTTTCGGCATTGTATCATCCATAGTTCATGGGACTTAGCATCCCATACGATTACCCTCTCGTGCTGTCAAAGAGGCAGATAGTGTGCTCAAGGGTATGTGTGGAATCCTCCTTGGGTAGTGGCCTGAAATATTGGTCTAAGCACTATTTTTTGTCACTACGATTTAATAGAGGGTCTATGGTTTTTACATATTCCTTTACCTAGCATGACCCAGTTCTTTTAAACACTTCAACGTACCAAACTACACATCTTTCTGTTCTACTAAACCTACATTCACAATCCCAAAAGTGAGCATATGAAGGACTTCCCTAGCATAGAAGAACACACCTTGCATGCACCAACAATTAGGATAGATTTCTCAAGTGTCTCTAATATTCTTCAATATTCCAGTATAATTCAAGTCAGTAACAATAATATTCAAGTCAATGGCAGTAATAGTCTGGTCAGTGATAGTAATATTAGGGTCAGCAATAGTAACAGTCAACTGTAATGGCTAGAAAATACAAGTGGTTAGGGTTAGAAACAAAAATGTCAGTGTCTGTAACTGTAGTACAGGTGACAAGACAGTGATAGGGTGATCAGTTGGCAGATCCAAGATAGTTGATCAATTTTTCCCACTTGTGACCTAGAGCCAAATATATATATATATATATAGCTGCTAATTCTACACTATTCCAGACAAAATTGAAATTTTATTAAAACAAGGATATCTCTTCACACAAAGCTCATAATGACTCAAAAATCTAGTTGCTAATTCTACACTATTCTAGACAAAATTGTCCTTGGTAGCCCCTGGTCAAATTTTACATCGATTTTCTCAAAATGGCAATTTTTGATTTTTCTTGCTAAGGCCATAACTTTTCAACAGTCAATAAAATTGATCCAAATTTTTGGGAATAGAAGATACTTGTTATTCTGCACCAAAGACCCTCAAGGACTCACTAGTGAAATTTTAAGTCCAAGTGAAAGAATTACCTTGACATCGACTTGCAATCAACTAGGGATCACAAAAAGTCAAGAAATTCAGTATATCTCCTCATTGAGCGCTCAGATCAAGCAGCCACCGAAGTGGACCCTATCCTAAAATTAGTGTTGCAACCCATTCCCCAAATTAAATTTTGGACCCTTACTAAAAATAGTAACTCTAGAAATCACACTTCTATTTTTAGTAATTTAGTAAAAAAGTTCAAGGCTATCTCAAATGGCAAGTGGCACTCATGGACATAAAAAAGAGGTAGAACAAAACACTGCTTCAGTGTTGGATACCCTACTAAGTGTTGTTAATGGCTTGCAAAAAACAACTGAACACTTGATGACAAAATTTCAAACTTTTAGAGTTGACCAAGATACCTCTAAAATTTGATTAGAAGAACACATAGCAGATGTTGAATCTAAAATACAAGGTGTTCCAAGCAATTCTGAATATCATCATAAAATGGGAACAAATGAATCTCACCTTCGCTTTGATCGTGATACTCCCTTCAAGATGCCAAAACTAGACTTTCCTAAGTTCAATGGGAAGGATGTTGATGGATGGTTATGTCATGTTGCTCAATTATTTAGACTCCACGATGTCCCCATTTATCACCGAGTTCAAATGGTTTCTTTCAATTTGGAATCTAAAGCCTTACAGTGGTACCAATGGTTGTAGAAAACTATTCTTGATCCTTCTTGGGTAGAATTTGAGTATAATGATTTTATAGGATAGTTGACAAAGCTGAAACAAACTTCGATAGTTCGATATTACCAAATATAATTTGAGATATTGGCCAACAAAAATATAGGATTGAATGAAGGGTTCTTTATGAGTTGTTTTTTTAGTGAGTTGCAGGAAGATATCCAAGTCAAGGTCATAATGTTTAAACCATAATCCATGATGCAAGCTATCCAATTGGCTCATTTGATCGAGTTCAAATTTTCATCCTAGAGGAAGATATCTAAATTTCAACAAGCTAAACCCTCTTTTTCTCCTAGATTCCATAATAAACATGAATAAAAACCTATTGCATCCACTATTGCACCTAAAAAATTAACCACGGATAAAATGGATGCACGACATGCCCAAGGGTTGTGCTACAATTGTGATGAAAATTTTTCTCGTGGGCATAGGTGCACCCAAAATAAATTATTCCTCATTGATGTTGACGATCTTGACACCTGCAATCATAGTGATTATGACACTAAATCAGCAGAGGAACCACCTAAACTAGAGGAAGAAAACCTAGATGAATCTTAGGCTAGAATTTCTATTCATGCTCTTGTTGGCATTACTACGCCCCAAACCATGAAAGTTTCAGGTTATTTCAAGGGCCTATGACTTACCATCTTGATTGATTTTGGCAGTACACATAATTTTATTGATCCTTGCATAGCCAAGCAAGCAAATTGTTATGTACACACATGTAATTCCTTTGAGGTTATGGTAGCAAATGGTGGGACTTTACCTTGCAAGAAAAAATATCGTAATGTTAAGGTCAATATTGGGGACTATGAGCTCAAACAATATATGTTTACACTTCAATTAGGGGGATGTGATATTGTGTTGGGATCTCAATGGTTGGGCACATTGGGAGTCATATATTGGCACTTTGGTGATATTTGGATGTAATTTTCATAGAATGGACAGTCCTACACTCTCCATGGCTTAAAAGCAGGGTCCTCAAAGATTATTAGTTCTATTCGAATGGAGAAGTTGTTAAAAAAATCATCTCAAGGTGTCATAGCTCAGATTTTTGCAATCCAATCACATCCTTCATAGGAGGATTATGTTCCTAAAGGTTTGCAACTTATTTTTACAAAGCACAACTCTGTTTTTTCTAAGCCAATAGAAATACCACCTCATCACTCTCATGATCATGCTACCCACTTGTTACCTGGTAATGCACCACCCAAAATTAGACCATACAGGTATCCTCATGAGCTTAAGTCAAAAATTGAGAAGTTAGTACAGTAATTGTTAAAATTCAAGGTCATTCGTCCAAGCCATAGTCCTTACTCTTCTCTAGTTTTACTGGTACGCAATAAGGATGGGTCTTGGCGATTGGGTATCGATTATCGAGAGCTCAATAAACTCACCATCAAGAATAAGTTTCCTATTTCTATGGTGGATGAATTACTGGATGAACTTCATTAGACTATGTATTTTTCCAAACTTGACCTTCACTCGGGGTACCATAAAATCTGGCTCAAAGAGAATGATATTCCCAAAACTACATTTCGTACTCATGAAGGTCACTATGAGTTTTTGGTAATGCCATTCGGCTTGAATAATGCCCCTTCCACATTCTAGAGCCTCATGAATAACATTTTTTGTCCATTCCTTTGAAAATTCACTCTAGTATTCTTTGATGACATTCTAGTGTATAGTCGCTCATGGGAAGAACATCTTATTCATGTGAATCAGACTCTCCAACTGTTGGCATACCATCAAATCTATGCTAAGCATTCCAAGTGTTCTTTTGTGTTGACAGAAGTAGAATATTTGGGACACATTATCACTAAGGAGGGCATTAAAGTTGATCCCAAGAAGATCCAAGTTGTTCAGGAATGGAAAAAATCTCACACTCTCAATGGTCCTTAGGGATTTTTACGAGTTATAGGTCACTACCATAATTTTTTTTAAAACTACGATAAAATTGTACCTCCACTCACTTCCATGCTAAAGGAATATTTTACTTGGATAGGACCCGTTGAATAGGCTTTCCAAGAACTGAAGCATGCCATGACCATTATGCTTGTCTTGGCCATACCGAATTTCTCCAAACCATTTGTTATTGAAAGTGATGCTTCAGGTCGTGGTATTTGGGTAGTGTTGATGCAAGAAGGGAGACCCTTGGTCTTCACTAGTAAAGCTCTCTCCAATCGTAATTTGGTAAAATCCACCTATGCCAAGGAGATTATGACCATTCTGCATGTCGTAACCCATTGGCGATCGTATCTCATTGGGCATCATTTATCCATTAAAACAGATCATCAGAGTCTCAAATACTTTTTGGAGCAATGGGTTGCCACCCCTGAACAACAAAAATGGGTCTCTAAACTCATGGGCTATGATTATGATATCACCTATAAGAAGGATAAGGAGAATGTTGTGGTCGATGCTCTCTCTCGCAAATTTGAAGCTCTCAATATGTTATGTGCCATTTCATTGTCGATCCCCCAATGGATTGATTCTTTATGCCAATAGGTACTTCAGGATTTTGAATTGTAGACTTTGGTTGCTTTCCTATCCACTAAGCCTACTTCATGTCCAAGCTACACTTGGGATGGCCAAGATCTGTGTTACCACCAATACCTTTTTTTACCCACAAGTCCTCACTATGAGAACTTCTCATGACATAACTGCATGCTACTTCATCTTCTAACCATTCAGGATTTCTTAAAACATATGAATGACTCAAGTGCATTTCTTTTGGAAGGCTATGAAAAAGGATATTCATTATTTTATGGTAGATTGTGATACCTGTCAGTGGATGAAAGGTAAAATAGTGCATTCTCTAGGCACTCTTCAACCCTTGCCCATTCTTGACCAGGTCTAGATAGATATTTCAATGGATTTTATTGAAGGCTTACCTAATTTAGGCAGTAAATCTATTATCTTCATGGTAGTGGATAATATTTCGAAGTATGCTCACTTTTGTCCCCTCTCCCATCCTTACACAACCTCCACCATTACCCAAGTTTTTGTTGATTCTATCTTTCACCTTCATGGTCTACCCTCCTCCATTGTGTCTGATTGTGACCCAACCTTCACTAGTCACTTTTAGAAAGAATTGTTTAAGTTGCAGGGGACTCATCTCAAGATGAGTTTAGCTTATCATCCACAAATGGATGGCCAGATAGAGATTGTCAACAAATGTTTGGAAACCTACCTTCATTGCTTTTCGTTAGATCATCCTACGCACTGGATGAGATGGTTTCCTTTTGCTGAGTGGTGGTACAAAACTTCCTATCACACAACCACCAAGATTACTCCTTTTGAGGCAGTTTATGGGCGCCCTCCACTAACGTCTTCCTCATACATTCCAGGTAGCTCCAAGGTCCATAGAGTTGACACTACTCTCAATCAACATGTTGATATCCTTCATCAACTGAATCTAAATTTGGAGGCAACCCAAAATTGGATGCACCAATAGGCTGATCAACATCGTTCGAGGCGTAGTTTTTATGAGGGTGATATAGTTTTCCTTCACTTTCAACTGTACAAATAGTTATCCCTCCAACTTCATAGATACCAAAAGCTTGATGTAAAGTACTATGGGCCCTATCAGGTGTTACAACAGATTGGTGCCACAACCTACAAATTTGCCCTTCCACCTACATCCAATCTCCATCTTGTTTTTCCTATTTTTTCTCTCAAAATGGTGGTGGGAAATCAGGTACAGGTTCAATCTACATTCCTAGATTTAGATGAATAAGGTTCTATCTTGCTTGAACTTGAACAACTAGTGGATCATCAAACTCACACTCTTCGTAATCGCACCATTACTGAAGTCCTTGTTTAGTGGCATTGACTCCAGCTAAAATATGCTACATGGGAATTTCTCCATCAGCTCCAAAACCAGTTTCCTCACCTTCAGCTTTGAGAACAAAGCTTTTTGAATGGGAAGGACATATTAGGATCTCATCCTAACGTTATTTTGTAATTTTTATTATTATGTAATGACCCACTTCCAACGTGGGGGATTCCATATATAATGTTATTTTGTAATGTATGTGGTATGTTATGCTTCTAGCCAAGTGGGGCCATTTGATGTAACCGTTATCAATATTGTAATCGATATTTGATAGACGATTCTAGCTTGAATGATATTTTGCATGTAAGCCAACTCTTGAGTCTAGGGTTAGCATTTGCATGAAGTATTTATTTAAAAAGCTATAAAGCCATGTACGAATCATCAAATGAAATATTGAAGGAGGTTTCCCCTTCGAAGAGGCCTACAATTCTAAGTTATTTATGAGATTGTTTCAATTTTGTAATTATTTTCTACATAGTATTATTTTGTTATTGCATGTATTTTAGTTATCTTTCAGTATTTTGTGTGTGAGAGCTTTATTTCAATAGTAGGTTCCTAACATAATACCATAACATCAAATAAACCATTAATATTTTGAGTATGTATTGTTTACAATTCTTTAATTAAATGACCGTGTAAAAAGAGTTTTGTAATTCAAAATTTTGAGAATTTTATGGGTTAAATTGTAGTGAAAATATATCTTTCACATGTTCAAATTGATTTGAATTTAAAATATTATAATTATAAAATAAAAATATAAAAAAATAATTTTAATTTATAAACATATATTAACTAATTATTTATATTTATTTGTTAACAAAATTAATTATATTTTATTAATTTATATATATAATTAAGCTTTTTATATAGCAAAAGAAATAAAAAAACTTAATTTACCTGCATGAAAAAATTTAAGCATAAATATTTGTTTTATTTAAAAAAACAAAAATGACTAATATATATGATATTCTAGCCCGTGAAATTTTACTTTGTATTAAGAGTTACAAAATTATTAATTAAAGGGATATAAACAAAGATTATAATAGAAAGATCTAGAAAATATTTTTAAAGATTTTTGTAAAGTTTGTTTTTTTAATTTTTTTTAATATTAATTTTTTTTTTTTATGAAGAACCTTTTATATACAATATATCCCCAACATGTGAGGGGAGAGATTTGAACCTGGGTCTCTCGATAACTGAAGAGTTTTAACTACCCACTTGCTCTCCAACTCCTCTACATGAGCAGATATATAAAAGAAGTTATATAAGATAGTTGATTACAACTAACTGTTCAAACAAAAAAAATTCTACAAAACTTATTAATTTTATAAAGTTATTTGAGAGATCTATGTATATTAGATCTTTTCATTATTTTATTAAAGGAACCAGGTAGATTTAAAAATAAAAAAGGTGTATGCATCATTATAATTGGACTGTTTTTTTTGTCTTAATTTTGTTCATGATAGCCTGCTTCATATCACTTGTGCTAAAACAAATGTCGTGAATTTTATTTATAAATTAAGTAACAAGAAAAATAAATAATATTTTCGTAGTCAAGGCATCCTTTGGTGGATTTCACTTAAACTTTTTTTGAATTCTGACTTTTTTTTTAATATCAAACAATGATATGTGAAATCATATCATGGATAGAATAAATGAGAAGTTGAAAGGATAGAAAAGAAGGCTATTTTCTCTCGTTTATAAAAAAATCAAATCTTAAGATTAATTGTCTAACCTCTTTCAATTTATTTGATATAATTTTTATGTTTTAAAAATATTATAGATAATCTTAATAATACTTGAAAACTATTATGGTATAGAATTCAAGAAGGAAGGATATTTCATCCTTTGTAAATGATCCACTATTTGCAAGCTAAAAGCATGAATAATGTAAAATTACAAAGAACTATTATATTAACTTTGACATTATTTAATTACCAAAATGAGACATTTATCTATACTTCTTATGAAGTAGAATTATTTAAAACCAAATATTTACAGGGTATTGTTTGGGTAATTTAAAGACTATTAAGTGGGTCTACTAAAGAAGATTTTGAAATTTAAATAAGAAGTTTATGGTTCAAATTTTGTGTGAGGGGTTGTACACCATATTTTGATAATCAAAACATATGTTTGGATAACTGTAAACAACATTCTTTTTGAAAATCATCCTATATTTATAACAAGAGGTCCAAGGTTCAAATCATATGCCAGGTAGGGTTGTACACCATTTTTTGATAATTGAAATATGATTAAATTTAAAAAAAACATTGTCTATAAAGATAATTTCATATTAACTTTATCCGAAATAATATTAATATAGAGATTTACCACCAACTAAGATTCTTATAAAATAAAATAATTTAGATTAAAATATCTACACAAAAAGATTTAGAGAACCTTATTTACAATTTAAATACCTTAAATATTTTGAGAATATTTTCATATAATCTATAACTTCATGAATATTATAAACTACTTTATCTTTACCTTTATTGAAAATGACACTAAATCTTAATAAAATAAAATAATTTAAATTAAATATCTACCTAAAACTTTATTTACAATTAAAATACCATAATTAAAATACCATAACGTCGTATGGTTCCAACTCTTGTTAAAGTTATATACGGATTACTTTAAAAGTTTGATTATATTAATAATCTTTGAAATTTGAAATGAAAGGAAAGAAGAAGAGGGGGTCAAGGAGATTGTCAAAAAGAAAAGGTTTTTTTTGGTTCGAGGGTCTGGTTTGAGGCGAAGCATCGTATTTGTTCTTTGTTCTGAAGTATTGGGAAGTATTGGGAGTTTTTTATTTTGTTTGGACAGATTCACTTTGTAATTTGGTGTAGTTAATTAAAAATAACGATAAAAAACAAAAGATTATTCTGAATACTCTTAAAATAGCTATTGAATTTACGAAGGATGTGTATCACCAGGCTTACTCTTGGAAATTGTCTCCTTAAGACTGATTTCTGCCAAATCTTAGATGATGCCCTCAGAAATCAAATAATTGTTTTATTTGATGGAGTCTTTTTGGTTGGAGTCGGGTCGTTTTCCGGACGTTTTGTTTGTTCCTAGTGATAGGTTTTGTTCTGGTCACGTTGGGAGGTGATCCCTGTTGGAACTTCGACCCTTTTTGAGCTTTTATGATGGGATTTTTCTAAAAAATCTTCACTCAATAATAATAATAATAATAATAATAATATATATATAAAGTTTGGAATTCTATACTTTAGAAAGAAAGAAATTGGATATTTTAAAAATTCAATATAAAATTTGATATATTAAAAATGTACGTACATGTTTTTAATGTCATATATTTTACATTTAATTAACTCACCATTTGTTCTTGATTAGAAAAAAAAATATTAAAATAAATTAAATATGTAATAAATTTTACTTAGATAAAAATTTTAAGTATTTATTAAATTAATAAAAATACAAAATTACTGGTTATTTTGAAAAATCCTTATAAGAGACTTAGAGGGTTAACCATAACTCCTTAAAAAACTATACTCATCAAATATTTTTAAAATTTTATTAAGAACACCTACTCAAATACTATACTATTTGCTACTTGCTACATTTACTCTCATAGCTTTTCCCTAAAACCTCGATTTTGCTACCGGCACATTTTCTAACACTGCAAATATTACCCATTATCTGGCGTCAAATTTTTAAGTTTTACATCTTATTGCTATACAATTAAATATTAAGATCACTTATGTAAAAAAAAATCATTTTATATTATAAAAAAAAAAAATATAATCAATATAAATAAAATAACATTTATTTTATAATAACATGCATATTTAATAAATAGATATCCACCACCATTGCAGCCATCCGTGCTCACCATTCCCGCACCGGATTGGCCACGGGCTTATGCTTTCAGACTTACGCTATGAAGGTCACCTCATGCTTTCAGACTTACGCTATGAAGGTCACCACCGCCTCGCAGAGGTCATGGTATCTTCCTAGCCTAATGAGGTGGAGGAGGATGATTTGTCATTTCATTACATTGCAACTTACGGTGGAAAGACCACCCGATCTCCTACTACGGTAATCATAGGCGTTTTTTTTAGTTTTTTTTTCCTTATAGAATTTGTTTGTAGAATTTATTTTAGGGTTTTAAATTCTAACTTTAATTATATATATATTTTAAATTATTTAAGATAACCTTTATGGTTTTTTAAAGAAAATTTTAAATAAATATTTTATATTAAAATTAATTTTTTTAATAAAACATTTTAAATTAATTAAATATTATTTTATATAAAATAAAATAAAAAAAATTATATTATATATAAAATTTTAAATTTTTATTAAAATATTTTAAACTATAATTGATTAATTACAAAATAATAATAATAATTTTTTCATAAGTTATTTTTATCACAATAGCCAAATCATAAATCTTACCAATACTCGGTTCATTTAAAGCCATGGCGCAATAAAGTACCTCTCGAAAATTATTAAGCAATCATTAAGACTGTAATAATCTCTTTCAAAACAGAAATAGTTGAATAATTAATATAAGGTTCTAATCGAAGAGTTATATGTTTCTCTTGAAATAAATAAAAGTATTTAGACAAGATTTTGACAAAATAATGAGCAAAAAAAATTATCTTTAAAAATAAAAAAATATATCCTCCATCGTCTCAGTTTTCATGCCTAACATCGTAACTTAAGAAAACACGAAAATGAAAGAAGCTTACCTGCGAGAGACATCCCGCAATTTTAACCTCCATTGTGGAAGGAACACCTAATCGCCGCGAATACGTCAGAGATTCTCTTGCTCTTGCGTTGGAGTTCAAGTTGATTCTGAAAGCCAGATGAAGGAATAAGCCAGAGAGACTCTTGCTCTTGCGTTGGAGTTCAAGTTGAGTCTGAAAGCGCAAAGGAAGGAATAAGCCAGAGAGACTCTTGCTCTTGCGTTGGAGTTCAAGTTGAGTCTGAAAGCGCAGAGGAAGCAATGCTTTCTGTTTTAAGAGGTCCCCTTTTTCTGGGACCTTTAACTCAACGATTTTATCAATGATTTCTGTTTTAAAATGTATGCAACCCAAAGAGAGAGAAGCACATACCTGCAGGGGTTGGAGCCCGCGTCTAAAGCTGCTCACCCATAACAACAACATCAATAAATTACTTGTTTTTTCTTACCATTTGGGTCAAACATGAAATAAATTAAATACCTTTGCGTTCGCTGAGCAGTAGAGTGGTGATTATGAAGGCGACAGGAAGGGAAATGTCTGTTGGTGCACAAAAATAATCAATCAGGCCTAATATGATGGCTCTGCTCACCCACCTTCCTGCCCCATACCGGTTTTGAATTTAAAATTCATATCGTGATAAACTTCCGTTGCGTGTTTGTTATATCTTGTGGAGCCGAACACTCTTTACCTTGTTTCCACGACGTTGACACCATAAAAGAAAAACAAATATTTCGCAGAATGCTTTAAACTGTACATATGCTTGACGTTCATTTGGTGGGTGGTAATCTAAAATTTATTATATATATAAAAGGTAACTAAACGTGTTAAAGACTAAAACCTGAGTTAATATGAATATATATAACACCTTGTCATCCTTAACTAACATGGAGGCTCTCTACAGACTTATAATCCTCAGCTACCGTAGAAATGCAGACTCAAACCCATGACTGTCAGGACAATGGAGAATTTTAAATATAGTCTCAGATGTGTAATACTCAAACAATGGGAACTAGAACTTGAAGCAATGGCTTGTCATCCTCAACTACCACTGTAATGAAACTCAAACCTGACCAATGGTTTGTCATCTCACCTCAACTACATGATAATAAATTTTTTAAATGTAAATGAAAATAAATACAATTTTATGATTTATTTAAGTATTGAGTTCAGTCATTGAACAAACCGGAACAAATATACCATTAGATTTGAGCCATGATTCAACAAACATCAATTATTACGTTATTATGAATATTTTTCTAACAAATATTAAGTTGGAACAAATTCTTATAGTAAAATATACCATTAAATTTAACCATGATTCAACAAACATTAATTATTCTATTATTATGAATATTTTTCTAACAGAATTTGGTTTCCTAGAACCTTTACCAATATCATATGGGTTTTCAAAAATAACATAGGTTATAGCTCTCAAGGGTTAGAGGATATATAGTGTTTGATTAGCTAAATACTTATCAAAAAAAAAAAAAAAGTTGGCTAATCATTTATCAAGAAAAGACTTTAAGTTGGCATGTTGTCAACTTTTTAAAGGTAGTAGTCTGTTCTGAATCCTCTACGATATGCACTTAGAGCGACCCGTGGTCCAGTTCACACCTAGTTATATAACAACTACATGAAATAAGGGACACCTAGTTATATAACAACTACATGAAATAAGGGTCACTCCAAGTTATATAATAACTAGATGGAATAGGGGTTATATGGGGCTAACCCTAGGATTTGAACCCTGCTTAGTAGTAGAAAAGGACTGTAGTTGCAAAGGTAGTAGTCTACTTTACTTTAAACCCTCTGAATGCTAGGTCACACCTGGTTATATCACAACAAGATGGAATAGGGGTTTTAAGGGGGCAGCCCCAGATTTGAACCCTTCTTAGTAGTAGAAAATGACTATAGTTATAAAAGGACTATAGCTATAGTTCACACCGATTATATAATAACAAAGGTTATGAGGGCAACCCCAAGATTTGAATAGTTAGTAGTAGTAAAAAAAGCTGTAATTATAACCGATTGCAAAACAACAAGATAAAGGTTATTGGAACAACCCAAAATTTGAACACGAAAGGCTGTAACTGTAACCAATTCCTTAGGTAACCAAAAAAAAACCAATTCCTTAGGTAACAAAAAAAAATACATACTTCTGTAGGAACTTCAAAAATTTAAAGTTGACTGTACTATTCTATCACACCTTTCTCGAGGATGTGTAATTCTACGCTCCGGAACGGTTAATACACAACAAATTGTTCACCTAAAACTACCTGCCAAGTAGGTACCTCGGTGAGTTTTGTGTGTTTTCGTATTGGACAATCTCATCATCATTCATTTTAAATGGCCATTCCCCTTATTTTCAAATTACGACTTCTAAACTGTCTTCCCCAACCCATTTCCTTCCTTCTTGTATCATTTACTCCTCTTCCTTCTTAATTAAGGGCAATGGAACTTACTGCGCGAAGGAACGCATTGGCTGCTGTTATGGTGCTGATTGCAGCAGCCGGAAACAGCATGGTGGCAGCTCAGTTACCGCCTTCAGGGTGTACAACTTCTCTTCTCGGTTTATCACCATGCGCTGGGTTTTTCAATGCAAGCAATTCCATCCCTTCAATGAGCCCAACACCGGGATGCTGCACTGCCTTAGCTTCAATGGTGGAGACAAGTGCAACATGTGTCTGTCAGCTCTTCTCCTTCATGCGCAACAATCCCCTTCCCTTCCCCCTGCCCTTCAGCTTCCCCATTAATCAAACCCAAGCTCTCACTCTCCCTGGCGCATGTGGAATCTCCACCCCACAATGCAAAGGTAATTTTTTATTCTATTTTTATAAATGTAAGGAATTATGTTCCTATGGTGTGTGAAAATTATGGAAACTGTGTAGAATAAATTGGTTCTTGTGGTATTTGAGCAGCTGTAGGCGGTTCGGCGAATCCTCCAGCCGTTTCTCCAGGTATATACTTGTTTTATGCAATTTCAATTCTTCCTAATAGGTTGTGAATTGGGAGGGATAATTTGAAGGCATTTTGATGAAGTAATAAGTTTGTTTGTAACTTTGTATTGATTTCAGATGTAGCTGGTCCGGCAACAGCAACGATTCCTAAAGAAGCTTCTTCACCGTCAACAACAGCCGAGGGTCCGGCTGCTTCTAAGTCGAAACTAACCTCAGAAGCAGGAGCTCTTTTCACTCCGTCGTTTCTATTTGTCTTTTGGGGGCTTTTTCTGGGAAGCATGGTGTGGTGAAGACGTATATAGCAGGTAGACAATTGTCAGCAAGTGTGATGGGCTTAATTTTGTATAAGAGTCTATTGGTGAGTAAACTATAAACATCGTGATTTTTTAATTTTTTTTTTTAAAAAGTCCTGGTTTGAAACCAATTCTTTGGAGTGTGGTCTCAAGGATCTCTTAGAGGGCCCAACTGCAAATATGATTAGCAGGATATGATTGTACATGTTGGGTGCACTGACATCCTATATGATAGGTTTTAGTTTTATTATTAATTAATTAATTTATTTTTCACAAGTTTATTAATATATGTATTTTTGTTTGAATCTGATTTAAAAAAAAAACTAAAATTTTTTATTATTTAAATATTTGGAAAATAATTAGTTTAATTTTAATATTTACTATATAAATTTTATAAAAAATAATAATTAATATTTTTTAAATTGTGAAGATAAATTTAAATAAAGGGACAATGATTAATATTTCTTTTAGACCTTCAATCTTGCTTATTTGATTTCTTCCTCTTAAAATCACAGCAAGTTATGGCGCCTCTTAGATAAGCGTTATACCAAATGTTTTATTTATTTATTTATTTTTAATAAGTTTATTATAATGCTCTGTTTAAACAATGAAGTATTATAACAACATTTCTTTTAACTGTTTTGTTCTGATCGTGAATTTGTAAAAGACTTGTATTCTATGAGCAATAGAAAGGTTTGAACCTCTCAAAATTTTTGATACAAAAGAAAATTTATCTTTTATCTTTCTACCTTCTTAAGGTTTTAATATCCCTCCACAGGATTGCATAAGGAATTTATAAAAAAATCATAATAAGAATGATCTATAAGAAATATTTTAAACATGCAGTTTTGTGCAGGGGTGGATTTAAATTTAAAAAATTAAAATTTAATTATTTTTTAAATTAACTTTGAAAATATAATAAAAAGTATAATTAGAACAAGTTGAAATCTAAACTATTTCGATAAAAAGAATTAAAATTTTATGAAAATATACGGACCCCTGAAACTGGGGTCTGTTGCACTTTTAAAAAAACTCGTTTAGTTCTAGACGCATATATATATTTCTTTTAAAAAAATATAATAAAAACAAATATTTAGACAGCTTCGTTATTTTTCGCGTGAGTAGGGACTAATGAAATTTCTTTGAAAGTTTAACCCCTTGATTCTTGTAACTTTTAAAAATTTGCATGACGAGAGAACAAAGCATAAAAGGTATATGTGGCGCCTTTACAAGACATTACGAGTTATAACCAAGTATAATGTGGAAAAATACAATATATTTTATTATTTGTTGATGTTTTTATTTTATCATTTGATATATTTAATAGGACTAATGAATTTTCTTTTACCCCTTGATTCCTATTACTTTTAAAAATTGCATAACAAGAACAAAGCCTATGAAAGGTATAAGTGGCGCCTTTATAAGACATTAGAAGTCATAACCAAGTATAATGCATAATGTCGAAAAAATACAATGATATTGTTGGTGTTTTATTTTATTTAATGTACTTAGAAGCATTTTGAAAAAAAAAAAAAAAAATTGTCTATACCTACAAAACTTTAAGATTATCGTCCATATAAATTGATTCTAGAAGAGTAGTCTATTAAAATATCTAGATAGTTGTTATTGGAAGGGAAGGCTTTAAGATCTTTATCTCTAGAATGTTGTGGGATGGAAATTCCATGTTATAAATATAATATATTAATATTATTTAATTTTATTTTTAATATTATTTTATTATAATTAATATATTGTTAAAATTTTGAATGTAAACTTAAAAGGTTGAGTTTAATAATTAAATAAGTTTTTACAATTAAAAATGTTATTATTGGTGGATGTGTATAAGATGTACTACTAAAAAAAAAAATTGTTATTATTTACTTGTAAGAAGATGTTTTAATATCATACATTACATTATATACATAAAATCTTATGTAATGAGTTTTTTTATATACTATTAAAAATAAAGAGGATTTTGAAAGGGTCCCCACAACCTTTTACAACAAAACCAACCTAAAAGGTGAAAACCAGAAGAAAAACAAACACAGAAAGACCAAACAACACCCCCCAAGGGGGACCAAAAGAAACAAAGAACATAGAAAGGTAGAGACAAACTAGAAATGAGGAACAATGGACAAGAGGGGACAAGGGGAGAACCGAGGAAGTTCTACACCAACATGTCAACCTCTTGAACAACCATACCCGTCATCTTGGACACCTCCTAGAATAGTCTAAAGCAATCTTCATCGAGCTCCAAATTGCTCGTTGTTTTATCTCCATTAGTTTCAAGTTGTGAATTATCGAGTTCTACCTCTCAGAGACCTCCACCAAAACGTAGACATCTTTAACCCTCTTATCCTTATGAAAGTCCCTTAGAAATATCTCAAGGTCAATAGAAGGGGATATGGAGGATGAACCATCCTCCACCCTCCTTTTACCAAGCAACCGCTTGGATTTATGCATTTCGCTCCCTTACTCTTGGCTAACCGACGGGGATCCTACCACCTCAGGTGAATACTTAACCTTGTTAGATGAACTTTTCAGGAATTCATTGACATTGTGATGCTTTACCTCTCACACCTTTTAAGTTGTTATTTGTTTGTATATAGTTGATTAGTCTTTTTTCAAAGAAAAACATCTATAATAGAGTCACATTATTCATTTTAAGAGTATAAAATCCCATTCAAGTGTGTATTTATAAATTTATTTCAATTATATTTTCTTCCATTGATTAGATGTAATAAATTTTTTTATATAGATTGTGAATCGATATTACTACCCCTTTATCACTATGAGTGAAATTGTTTCTACTTGAAAGATACGTTTTGGTGGTTTAAGAAATTTTTCAAGATTGACATAAATGGATACTTATTAGATTCACATATTGACTTTAAAATTTGAATGTAGGGCATCCAAAAATATTATAAGCAATATCAACATACCTATCAGAATAAAGTTTATCATATGTAAAGGTACTAAGAACTTAATAGTCAAGAGAATGAAAGGATATCCAATTAATAAGGAAATAAATGAGTAGAATGGAGGAACTATGCTAGTAATGCTTGGAGGAATTTCGGTATTATATGGAGCACAATCAATGAGTCATTTGTAAGAAAGCATTATTAATTAATGTTGTTTCACTAGATGTTACTTGTAATAATATTATCAGTTCTTTTGGAGTAGTTTGATTCTAACAAAAGTATGAGGAATTTTCACTTAGATGAAGTGTAGAAACTTTAAATTAAGAATAATGACATTGAGTCATTAACATGATGAGGCTAGTTAAAACTTTATGTACACTTTAGTGATACATAGTAATTGTCCAAACATATATAGAATTAATTCAACAATATTCACAAATCATTATATAGCAATAAGCATAGAAATCTAGAAATCAAGCAAATATAGAATTCGATGAAGTAACTTCCATTCTCATTGATTTCAAATATAAATGTTACAATGTGGTTATGAATTGGTTCAACCAACCTGGAGAGCGCCAATGAGCGCTATTTTTATTTCTCCTAATAATGTAATATGCATAACATATTCTAACATCCCCCCGTATTACATTATTGGCAAATCCCAATAGCATCTTGAAATTTTTCATATTTGATACGTCCAAGTGCTTTGGTAAAGATATCTGCAACTTGCTCATCAGTAGAAATGTATTGAAGTTGGATGTGGTGCTTTGGAACTTCATCTCGAATAAAATGACATCTAGTATCAAAATGTTTGGTACGTTCATGAAAAATTGGATTTTTGACAAGATTCAAAACACCTTGATTGTCGCAAAACAAATGAAGAGGAAGATTCTTTGGTAGGCCCATGTTTGTATGAATGCGACTTAACCACATTATCTCACAAACTGCTTCACTGGCTGCACGATAGTCTGCTTCTGTAGAAGATAAAGCAACCACATGTCGCTTCTTCTCGTGCCATGATATAGGCCTAGATCCTAGATGAAAAACATATCCAGAAGTGGATCTACGATCATCAATAGATCCAGCATAATCCGAGTCTATGTATCCCAGTAAGAAAAAATTATTATTCTTTCTATATTCCAGACCATAATTTGTACTATCATGAACATAATGAAGAACTCTCTTTGTTGCTTTCCAGTGATTCATCTTAGGCTCTTGCATGAACCTTGAAAGATATCCCATAGAAAAACTGAGATCTGGTCTGGTATTAGTCAGATATAGGAGACTCCCAATCAACTGGCGATAGAGAGTACCATCTACCTGAGGTGAATCATCATATCGGGATAACTTAAGTCCTTGCTCCATTGGAGTTGCTTTTGACTTACAGTTAGTCATCCGATATTTTTCTACTAAAGTCTTGGCATATTTCTTTTGTGTTACTCTAATATGAAATTTTTGCTGAGTAACTTCTAAACCAAGACAATAGTGCAGAAGTCCTAGATCTATCATTTCAAATGATTGTTTCAAGTCCTTTTCACTAAGTCAATCATTCTTTCTAAGCTTCCTGTTATGATAAGATCATCTACATAGAGTACAAGAATCACTATATCAGAACCATTTTTCTTAATATAGAGATTTGCATCTGAAGGACTTTTTATGAAACCATGCTGCACAAGGTGACTATCTATATTGATATACCAAGCTCGAGGAGCTTGTTTTAGCCCATACAAGGATTTGATCAACTTGCATACTTTTTGTTCTTGTCCCTCAACCACAAATCCTTCTGGTTGAGTCATATATACTTCTTCTTGTAAGTCACAATTCAAGAAGGCACTTTTAACATCCATCTGATGCAACTTCCACCCAAACTGAGCTCCCATGGCACAAAGTACTCGAATGGTAGTCATTTTTGCAGTAGGGGCAAAAGTCTCTTCATAATCTATGCCTTCTTTTTGAGCATATCCCTTTGCAAAAATTCAGGATTTATGCTTATCAATAGATCCATCTACCTTATACTTCACTTTGAACACCCATTTGCAGCCTATGGGTTTCTTTCCTGTTGGCAGATCGACTAACTTCCAAGTATTATTTTTAAGGAGAGACTTATGTTCTACATCCATGGCCTCTTTCCACTGTGGTTTATCAAGTGCGATTGAACCATTGTGGGTTCATTTGTATTCAATGTAGACATATAAATTTTTTCTCCATCCTCATCTTCTACTCTATCATTTTCTATACCCACTAACAAATCATCAAAGTGTTGAAAAAGTTCATCAACCTCTGAAGTAGATTCCCCTACTCTCATCTTTTGAGTCATACTGCAAGTACATGGCCTATCAAGAGATAGATCTGGAAGGGATTTCAGCTTAGCATCTCTCAAAGTGCTAGTATACCATTTTAGAACTTTCTGTTTTGACTGTGGAAGTTGAACCTCCTTGTTAGGCTCTTCTTCATCTAGGTATACAGTTGTGGATGTGTCTTTTGATGTGAGAGATTCATCAGATACAACATGTCTACTTACATGTGTCTTCTTGGTCTTAGGATCAATCAATCGATAACCTTTTGAGTACTCATCATAGCCAAGAAAGATACACTATAGGGTTGTCTCATCCAGCTTCCTCCTTTTTTGTTTTGGAATGTGCATGAATGCTTTACGTCCAAACACCTTCAGATGAGATATGGAAGGTTTCTTACCACTCCATGCTCCTTATGGAGTCTTTCCTTGTAGAGCTCTAGTGGGTGCTCTATTTAGGAGGTATGATGTTGTGTTTACTACTTCTGCCCAATATTGATCCTCAAGATGTGCTCCTTTTAGCATACATCTAACCATTTCCATAATGGAATGATTTCTTCTCTCTCGCAACTCCATTCTGCTGAGGTGTATAGGTCGTAGTCAGTTGTCTTTTGATCCCATGTTTCTTAAGGAACTCTAAAAACTCTTCAGAGGTGTATTCCCCCCCTCGATCTGAGTGGAGGGTTTTTATCAAACATCCCGACTCCTTCTCAACAAGTTTATTGAATTGTTGAAAGTAGAGAAATTCCTCTGACTTCAACTAAAGAAAGAAAACCCACATCTTTCATGAGTAATCATCAATGAATAGTTGAAAATACTTTTTCCCACCATAGCTGGTTGGCATAGGACCACACAGATCAGTATGTACCAACTCCAAAGGGTTTTTAGCTCAAGAAGAGCTAGCTTCAAACGGGACTCGATGTTGCTTCCCTGCTAAGCAATATGAGCAAACTAGCAAGATAGATGAGAGGGGTGGAAGACCTTTCACCATCTTATATTTGTGTAATTCAAGCAAATATCTAGAACTGAGGTGCCCATATCATCGATGCGAGTGGTGGCCTCCTTTGTAGTTGCAGCCAAGGCAACATGTGGAGTGGAAAGGGCATTGAGAATAAACAAGCCATGTTTGTAAGATCCGGTTGCAACATGTTTACCACTATGGGTGATAAAACATCTCTTGTTTCCTTTGACAACTTGAAACACCACCTCCATGTTTCTATCCAACATTTGTGTGACTGAAAGAAGATTATTGGCTAAGCCAGGAACATAGAGAACTTTCTCAATTTGAAAATTACCATCAGGAAAAGACACAGAAATATCCCCTTCACCTTTTACTTGATGTACTTGATTGTTAGCAATAGTAATTGGCTTACCCTCTTTCTCCACAAAAGTATCAAACCATGATTTGTCCCCAGTCATGTGTTTGCTAGCTCCTGAATCAATATACCATACAACATCTATCTAGGAAGATGAAGTATGAGTCATGAGCACCTTGTGTGCTCTTTCAGAGTCAGAATATGAATCGAGCCAGGAGAATTTGAGTTTGAGTTGGAGTCAGCATAAGCAACATGGCCTTTTGATCGCTTATGCTTATTGTATTTATGCTTGTTCTTGCCCTTATTTTGTATACCTCTTTTGTTGGGTTGCTTGTTTTTGAACCAAAAACTATTGGTGTCATGGTTATTCATGTCACAAATCTTGCAATATTTTGAATCTTTTTGCTGAGTTTGCTTCCCTTTTCCTTTGGAAGAAGCACCTCCTTTTTGAAACTGGCCTTGCTTTTTACCACCTTGTTGTGTGGAAAGAGCATTATCTGGCACCTCATCTTTCTATATCTGAGTTGCCTCCTCAGTCTGAAGAAAGTTTACCAGTTCCACAAATGATACTTGTCCACCATAAACATTGAGTGAAGTTATCAACATCTTGTAGGAATTTGGTAATGGTCTCAAAATGACAGAGTTCAGGACATCATCATCCACTGGTTTTCCCATAGCATTCAGTTTTGCTTTCAAGTCAGCCACTCTACAAAGGAATATGTCAATTGTTTCTCTAGAATTCATACTGAGATTATGCAGTTGAGTTTGAATATGGAGAATAGTGGATTGATTTTTTCCCTCATATACTATGATCAGGGCATCCTAGGCTATCTTACTAGTTTTTGCATCACAAATATGAGGTTGCACCTCATATGTAGTAGCAAGCAATATAAACACGAGACTCTTCTTGTCTTTCTTATCCTAATCATATTGATATATCCCTATTGACTGAGGACATTGTGCAATACCAGTCACTACATACCACAAATCTTCCAACTAAAGTATGGCTTTCATCTTTGTCTTCCATGGAACAAAGTTAGGACCTTTCAACAATTTTGAATCTGAGAGATACTTATGAATTGTGGCCATTATGAAGGTTTCTTATATCACCAATTTGGTCTCCCTTTCTATATACCTACCATATATTTATACTATAACCATTCAATATGTACCCACCCTTATGTGAGGGAAATTATAGGTATATAAGAACAGTATACGACTCGATATGTACTCGCACTTACATGAGGGAGACTATAAGTACATATGAGAAGCACAATATATTTAACATAGGCGATACTGAAAGGGCATCATGTTGTTAATGACACCTACCATAGAAAGTTTTATTCTACATGCGTGGGGCGTAACTTCCCCTAAACACTTTGGAAAAAATTTCATCAGGATTTACGCCTAACAACAATCACGATGTGGGTATGAAATGAGGAAAAAAACTGGTTTGCCTTATTTCTCCTCGACAATTTATAGAGAACAAGCTCAGACATCGTTGTTGTAGCTATATTAGGTGGCGAATATAGTAGTCCAAAGAACGACAGCATTACCTGTAAGTGTGGACCAGAGGTATCTCAAATACCGAACGTTGTTGTGCAATAAATTGCACAAATAGGGTATAAATTTGGGGTCTTATATTTTGTTTAATTTATGATTGTGAATGCAAGAAAACAAAATATTTAAATTCAAAAAAAAAAAACAATCATAAATGCCCACAAATTTTTAGCTTCTATTACCAATTTGGCAATTATTCGACCAAAATGGTTTGATTTCCCCCTGTTATCTAAAAATTTTGCAAATGAATCATGTGAAATCCTCCCCCCTTCAGTTTGCAAAACAGATAGGAAGTGGAAAAAATACCTGAAAAATAACCCTTGATCCTTCAAGGCATCAATTATGCTACTGTGGGGCATCAAAAAAAAACTTTCGGGCATCAAAAATCATGGCGGGCATCAACCGACAGCATTTGGTGTCAACTGCACGTCACAGACATCAATGGCACTATGCATGCGTCAACCGCGCCGTGCGAGAGTCACAGAACCACAGGCGTCCAAAAAAAAAAAATTTGCCGTCACAGTGCAAAAGATACCCTTGATGGGATTCAAAATGGCAACCATCCACCCAGTATTGATTGCGCTTACCATAGGAGCCAGACGGCCCAATGAAACATAGAAGGGAACAGGTTCATTATCAACCGTGTCACAAGTGGGAAAAAAAATAAAACATTAATCCCACATGGCATGTGCGGCCACTGTGGGAGGTTTTAAATTGTGCTGAAAGCAGTTAAGCTTTCGGTTCCATTTGGGCAACCAACCCCACCCTGTTTTGGCCTCTGCAACCGTTGACCCTCATCTCCCACTTGGAGACTAATTCCATTGCACCATACTGCAACCAAGGACTGAAAAATTCTCATCATGGCCTCTTATTCCTTAAGGCCAACTGAAGTTGAGCAAAAGCTCAACTTTTCTCTTGACACCACTTTTGTAAGCATATCAGCAGGATTTTGTGATGTGTGAACCTTCCCTAATTTCAAAGATCCATCTTCCACTACTGATCTAATGAAATGATACCTGAGTTTGATGTGTTTAGTTTTTGAATGGAATGTTGAATTCTTCGCAAGGTGTATAGCACTCTGGATATCACTCCACAACCTATTATCCTCTTGCTTATTCCCCAGTTCTTCCATTAATCTTTGCAACCAAACCATCTCTTTGTTCTTCTCCACCCACCACAACTCGGGCACCAGACACTCATACGTCAAGAAGTCGCACGACTTGTTCACGAGCGCCATGCTACGATTCACCTGAAGCTCGAAGGGTTTCTCGGGGCCCTCCCACCCGGACACGATGTGCAGCTGCGCCTGCAGGTTGTGCCAGTCGCTCGAATTCTTTGAATCCTGTAGGTACCGCGACTTCCGCGTGTCGATCTCCAGCCTCTCCCCGACATGTTCGTAATGCATGAGCTTGTCGGGGTAGTGAGGGATCACATCAATCACATTCATGATATGCAGCACCCGCAGCTCCGAAAGTGCCTTGAAGCGGCGCTTGAACTCCACGTTGCCCATGCCTGGGCACCCCACCACGAATGCCGCCACCGGCACGGCCGGTCTCCTAGGCACAGATGAGGTCATCCCATTTGTCATGATGTCGAAGGCGCTGAGCACCGACAGGGCTGCGCTGAGGCTGTGGCCCACCATGGTTATGCTCACCTCCTCATCCTTGTACATCCATTTATTGGTCAATGCTCTTTTACCTTTGGGTAGCTCAACCAAATCCCAAGTTTGGTTTTGGAATAAAGAGTCCATTTCTTCATTCATTGCAAGCTCCCACTTATTCCTGGTATCCATCTGTAATGCTTCTTGAAAACATTCTGGCTCACCAGCATCAGTATACAAAATATAATCAGAGAAACGTTGAGGAATTTTACTTATCCTGGTAGAACGTCTAACATCACTTTATGGAGATTGAGGTGCTTGTTGTTGCTATTGTACATTTTGATCTTCTACCACTTTTGGAGTTACCTTTTCTATGTGTCCATCAAGGTCTATGTATTCAGCATTTTCCTCTTTCTGTTTCTTTCCCTGCAACCGATCTTTATACAAGTTTTTTTCATTAAATATGACATCCCTACTTCTAATGACTTTTCGGTTATCACAATCCCATAATCTGTAACCCAAGCCATCAATACCGTAACCAATAAAATAGCACTTTTGGGCCTTAGCATCTAACTTATTTCTGTTCTCTTTGTCTATATGCATAAAAGCCTCACATCCAAATACCTTAAGGAAAGAATAATTTATTGGTTTACTTGTCCAAAGCTCTTCCGAAATTCCTCCATCCAAGGCACTAGACGGTCCTCTATTAATTAGATATACTGCAGTATCAACAACATGAGCCCATAAAAATAATGGTAAGCCTGCATGTATTCTCATGCTCCTAGCACGCTCCATGATGGTTCTATTCATTCTTTTTGCAACCCCATTTTCTTGAGGTGTTCTTGGAACTACCTTGATTCTTCTAATTCCATTTTTAGAACAAAACACATCAAATTCTCTACCGCAATATTCTCCACCATTATCCGACTTTAGACACTTTAACCTTTTTCCAGTTTCATTTTCAACTAATGCTTTCCAATTCTTAAAGGTATTAAAAACATCACTTTTATTCTTAATGCAATATATCCATGTTTTCCTTGTTGCATCATCAATAAAAAGTACATAGTAAGAGGAACCTCCAAGAGAAGTTACCTGAGCTGGGCCCCAAACATCTGAGTGCACAAGCTCCAATTTCTCTTTCTTCCTTTCCTTGCCATCCTTGAGAAATCTAACTCTATTTGCTTTACCATAAACACAATCCTCACAGAATTCCAAATCAATCTCTTTTAACTTAGGCAATAACTTTCTTGAATGTAAAATTTCCATACCTTTTCCACTCATATGGCCAAGTCTTTGGTGCCACAAAGATGCACTCTCACCAGTAGAAACTAAATTCATGGAGCAGTGAGAAAAATTAGTAAGTAAATAAAGAGTACCCACCAATTTACCTCTAGCTACTATCAATGAACCTTTAGTAACTTTCCAAGCATTTTCTCCGAATGCAACCGTGTATCCTTCACCATCAAGCTTACTTGCCGATATAAGATTTCTCTTTAAATCTGGTATGTGTCTCACCTATTTAAGAGCCCATTGACATCCATTTGGGGATTTAATCAAAATCTTTCCAATACCCACGATTTTACATGGTTGGTCATTTCCCAACAGAACCTGTCCATAATCTCCAGAAACATAATCTATGAAGTATTCCCTATGTGAGGTAGCATGGAATGAAGCACCACTATCAATTACCCAATAATCACTATTTCTATCAAGATATAATATTAAAGCATCTTGTAGAATTTGTCCAAGAATATTGGCTTCTGAAGTGTTACCATTATTTTCATTACCTTCATTTCCATCACCATTTCTTTGCCAACGATCCTTCTTGAGATGACCCTTTTTTCCACAAGTGCCAACACCGTAGCTTTCCTTTTCCACATGATTTGGATCTGCATTTGGATTTGCCATGATGTGAACTCTTGCCTCTTTCTCTTACTCTTCCTCTATTCTCAACAGCTAAGGCGGTGCTAGATGATTCTCCTATGGTTTTTCTTCTCATGTCCTCACTGAGTATCACACCAACCACATCATCAAATTCTAATTTATTTGAACTCGAAGCAGAGTTATTTACCGCCATTACCAAACTATTCCAACTTTTTGGAAGAGAGCATAAGATTAATAAGGCCCTAAGCTCATCATCAAAATCCAATCCTACTGAATGCAATTGATTAGTGACAGTATTAAATTCATTTAAATGATTATGCACAGATCCTCCTTCACTCATTTTCATGTTAAATAACCTTTTCATTAAGAATACCTTATTTTATGCTGATGGTTTCTCATACATCTTGGCCAACTTATCCATGACTCCCTTGGTAGTCTTTTCATCAGATATGTTGAAGGCTACAGTGGCTCCCAAGCACAGCCTCATAGTACCCAATGCCTTTCTATCAAGGATACTCCACTCCTCATCAGACATAGATGAAGGTCCCTCTATTTCCCCCTCAAGAGGTAAGTAAAGATCCTTCTGGTACAAGTAATCCTCCATCTGCATCTTCCATAATTGAAAGTTTTGGCCATTAAATTTTTGAACTCTAAACCTCCCTTCTTTCGCCATTGCTCCCACTTGATCCAGAAATTCTCCTTCTGTCAAGTGCACCCAACAAAACAACCGCTCTGATACCACTTGTTAGAGTAAATCACTATATAAAATATATTTATATAGAAAAGCAATTATAGTGTTTCAAACTTTAATGACAGAATTAAAGAAAAATTAGACAAACACACACAGAAGAAGAGACAACGATTTTAACGTGGTTCACCCAATGTGGGTTACATCCATCAAGAATTTTCAGTCCTTCATTTTCTCAATCCAAGCAATAGAGGGTTACAACCTACATCAAACATCTGCTGTAATTTCCTCTCTATATTTTCAAGGAATCAACACAGTAATTTTCTTTGTCATCATACTCATCTCTGTTTTTCCTCACAACTATATATAAGAAAAAAACAGAAAAACAAACTGCTTTTCTTAATACATTCCAAGATTAACATTGAGTTCCCAACATCTAATTTTGGGATAAAAGCAAAAAAAAAACTTTCCTTGGCTGTCCTGTTGAAAATCCGGAAACTTTCTCTGGTAGACTAACGATTGTAAATCTGGAAACTTTCCCTGCCCATCCTGCAGTAAATCCAAAAAAACTTTCTCTGTTTAGCCTCCTCATAATTAGGCTCCATTCCTAACAAATCCCACATGGCATGTGCGGCCACTGTGGGAGGTTTTAAATTGTGCTGAAAGCAGTTAAGCTTTCGATTCCCTTTGGGCAACCAACCCCGCCCTATTTTGGCCTCCGCAACCATTGACCCTCGTCCCCGAACCATCGTCTATGTCCTCTGTTTGCATGCCACATGTGCCTATGCCTTGGTCTACGTGTTTGTCAGGTGTTCTGTATATTGTTTGTCAGGTCTCTCTCTTGCTTCATCCGTCCTCAGGTCCCATTGGCTGTCTGTCGTCCTTCGTCCGTCCTTAGGTCTGTCGGCTGTCAGTCATCCCTCGTCCGTCCTCAGGTCCCGTTGGCTGTCTGTCATCCTTCGTTCGTCCTTAGGTCTGTTGGTTGTCTGTCATTCGTAGCTCTGATGCCATATAGAATTTGATGAAGTAACTTCCATTCTCATTGATTTCAAATATAAAGGTTACAATGTGGTTATGAATTGGTTCAACCAATTGGTGGTTAATCAACCAACCTGGAGAGCGCCTATGAGCGCTATTTTTATTTCTCCTAATAATGTGATATGCATAACATATTATAACAACAAAAACATCTAAGAATAATTGCATGAGCATTATAAAAACGAATTTCTGATTTGTATCATATAAATTTTGTTAAATATTTATTTAAAATATTTTAATAATAGATTTAAATTAATTACTTAAATAATGTACATATTGAGTTCTAATCACTTGCAATTACCATACATATTTTATATAATTAATCTTCCATATCCAAGAACAATATAAAAAATAAGAGAACCCCTTTAGGTAATTAAATTCATTGGAACTAAAATACCATGCTTCATTTTGTTCAAAATTTGAAGAAATACAAGGGATTTGGATTCAAATATCTATTTTGAGATATAGATATATATTGAACACATAAGTGCTTCATTTAATATTATTTTAATTAATTTTGTGGTATTTCATTATAGTGGTATTGCAATAATTTTTCATATACTATAAGCAAGATTCAAACATGGGTTTTTATATTAAAAGTTGATATATTTAACCACTTGAGCACATGTCACTTGATAATATCAAGGCTGATATTGGGCAAATCTTATAGAGAATATACCAATGGCCTTGGATTCACAATGATTCTAGGTCTATATTTATTTGACTTAGGTCCATGTCATATTTTTGACCTTTATCTCCATCTATTTACTTCATACAATGTTAAATCTATAATTTTGTATTGGAAATATGTGAAACAATACTTCCTTGATCTATCCTAAATTTTACAATCAAAAGACAACTCTTTATGTTCTTATTTTATGTTAAGAATGTTCCATCTATTTACTTTCTTTTTTAAATTAAAAAGCAATGAAATTTTCTTCAAAATTATTAATTCAATGTAACAAAATTTATAGAATATTAGGGTTAAATTCCATGATAATCCTATCTTTGGAAATTATCCTTTTTCTTTTTGGACATATATTTTTGTTATTGTTCATTTTTTAGATTGCCAACTTTAAGTCCATGACTATTTTTATAAGTTGTAGGGCCAAATGAGTGAATTCTATGATGATTTGTAGTGGTCCCAAAGAGTATAATTCCAAGAACATATATGAAAGAATGAATCATTTTAATCTCTCATGAATCATGAAAGTATACCATAATTAACATTTTTTTCTATGAAATAATGAACCATTTCAATCTCTTATGAATCATGAAAGTATATCATAATTAACATTAATTTTTTATGAATCATATGACCAAATTTGGTGTAAAATATGTACAACAAAAATTTACTCTTTTTATCTTCCCTCTATATAAAGGAATTATGTTTTAGTCTAAAATTGTTCAAGGTTTATTATAATCAAATACAATCATTAAACTTGAATTGATTAAATATATGTTTCATAGTCCAAACAATAGAATCTAGATATGAGACTTTTATTATAAGCATAATACTATGATAAATACATACATGATGCTTTATCTCATTTGGATGTTGATGCAAGTATGGTTTATCCACCATTATCTACTGTTTTTCTATGTTTATTGACAAAGTCACTTCCATATGCCCTCTTGAATGACTTAATTATTAATACCAAATTATTTATCATAATATTGACTTGGTGTAATATTATTTTAAATGTGTTAAATTACTATCATGCATATCTAATTTAAAGATTTTGTTCTTAAAAAGTGTGTTATTTCTATATGGAAATTATAATTTTTTCTTTATCCTTATTAAAAGCCTTGCTTTATTTTAGAAACTAATGGGAATATTGAGCTGATTCAAATTTTAATTTTAATTTGAAAAATAGTTTCCCTTACACTAATATGTTACTTTTTTTCTTCTAATACCATGATGTGAAGATCCCCATCACAGATTTCCTTACCAAGCATTTTTAATTATTGATTCATAATGGAATACATATGATATAAAATACAAATATTATTATCCATTTATTAATGTAGTTATGGTATTACAACTCATGACATATTTATTTTGTAGCATCATAATCATGTGCCTCTCTTGTATACTATCTTGGAAACCCTTTCACAATGAATACATTTAAAAACCATACATTATTCAATTTAAGTAAATTCCTATAAAGTGTAAAGAAATCTTCCATAAAAATGTAAATGGTTACAATATTCTCCTTAACAATTTTATGGTTTTATTTTTCCTTGGAGTATTCAATATTTTTTTCATTTTGTGACATTTTTTCATGTTTTGTTCTTATTGATTACACAATTTTCTATATTCTTCCTCTTTATTACTTGATTAAGTATAAAGAGCTTAATAAATTCCTTATTTAAATTTCAAATATTTGATTTAATGATGTTTTCGTAAATACTCCTCCAACATGATATGTAGAAAATAAACAATAATGACAATGATGATGTGCTATTTCCTTCCCTAAAATTATCAAAAGATGATTTTTTTTTGGATTCTCTTCATAAGATGAATAATCATATCCTTGCATGATATAAGAAAATATTAAAATTCCAAAAGTATGACTTTAAGAAAAATGCAACTATTATATTGTACATTTATTTGATTATTTTTCTTTTTCATTTTTGCTCAATATTACATCAAAGTTCTTATTGAATTTCTGTAAATAATTATTAACTTGATCTACTTGTGTGATGTTCCTTTAGTGTGGATGCTAGATTTTATCCCTAATAGATTGCGTGAGTAATTCAAAGTTATCAGTTGATTTATACAAATTACCAAAGTATATTTTCCCATGAACATACCTAAGTATTCCTTTTGCTACAAGAAAATGAATCTCGCTTGGATATTGCATAAATATTGAAACCAAAATTATAATATATATGATGTTCGATCTAGTGGTAGTGAGATTGTAGGCCCAACATTTTCGTATCCCTTTCTCCTAGGTTAATGGATCTGTGCCTGAAAGGGGGAGGGAAAATAATGGATCTACATCTCATATGATAAGAGCTTGAGTTGCACTCTCCTTGGTGTTTGTCGATGAATGGGACGAGTGTTCACCAGGAAACATTTCCTATGGTGGTTTCCACGCCTAGGTAATGTGGATTTTTGATGTATTTCTTTCAAGTGCACACACCTAAGGTTTGGAAAAAATGTAATTTCTACCTAGCCATATGCACTTCAATTTCAAATGAAAACAAAGTATACAAATCTAGCTAGAAAAATTTGTAAAATTAACTAAGATGCAATGGTTTTATGAAAAGCAAGAGATGAAGGTCTATGCTAACATGTTTTTCTTTTTGTGTTTTGTGTTTTGTATTTTATATTTTGACTAGTATGGAAAATGCTACAAAGTCTATATTTTTGGTGTTTTCTATTTTTTTGATTAAATGCAGATGCCCATAAGACAGCGAAATATAAATCTGAAGTACAAGAAAACAATTTTAGGTCCTTACCTAATATGGATGTTTGCTTCAGATGAATACGGGTTAACAGGATGAATTCGGTTATCTTTAGGATGAATTCGTATGCTCAAATTCATCAAATGAATTTGGGTCAGCCGAATATGTCTAAAACCTATAATTTCACAATGCAACACTAAAATTTGAAATCAGAGATGGGGGATCTGCATAGGTCACACCAAATCATGATCTATAATAGTCAAATCTACTCGGTTCTTATAGCAAACCACAAAGAAAGTAAAGTATCAATCTAATGCAAAACATAAAATATTAAATGTAGTAGATACAGTAGCAATAGTGATATGCAGTGAAGTACTAAAAGTAGATAAGAAATTTTAATGCAAATTTTAATCAAACTAATAATATAGCTATCATAATTTTACCCCCAATATGAAGTTAGTATGATTTCGGACGCTATGTATTATTTTGTATGCTATGTATGATTTTGGGTAGCCCGAATTAATCTAACATCTAGTTCTACAAAAATAGTGGTTAAAATCAAATTCTTATACAAGAAAATAAATTGTAGCTAAGTATAAACCAGATTTGAATATGTAGAATGAGTCATCATGTATGTGGACTCCTGGAACGGTGATCAAAAGGCCAAAATTTTCACTGCAACTTACAACAAAGATCCTAAGTCTCCTTATTCAATCAATATTTCTTATAAATTATCACCATTAGTATGTTTAAGGGGGATTTTGTGGTTTAAATGCTTGATGAAAGTCAAGAAATCAAGGAGTTGGGTGAGAATAGGCTAGGTTGTTAAGCCAATTTAGGTTTTTGCTCTATTTGGACAAATTCAGATCACCCAAATTTATCAGGAATCTGGATTCGCCTAGATTAGGTTCAAAATCCCAACAGAGCATCTAAATTAGATGCACATGGGTTTTGGATGATTTTGGGTCAATCTAAATTTTTGGATAGGTCCGATTTCATTAGGCTTACCCAAATTTATCAAGAAGGGAGGAAATTAAAGCATTTTTTAATTTTTTTGCACAAATATCAAGGCAAGGGTACTTAAAGGTAAATTTCACATTGTTAGGATGATTAACATGTTTTATTTGGAAAAAGGAAATTTTGAGGTGTGTCAAAATTCCACGGCTACAAAGATACATAAGACTACCAACTAAATTCCTATATAGTATAACATCTATCTTTTTACTGTAATCATCCTTGACTAACTTGTCATTCATATTCAAGGGTGTGTTCATTGGCTTGTAACATTTTATTCTAAACATGTCAAGTAAATAAAATGTGTACTTTTCTTGAGAGATAAAAGTGCCATCATTCAATTATCTTAATTTTAAGCTAAGGAAGTAATGCATCAAACCCATATTTGTCATTTCAAATTTATTCTTCATGGTATTTTTAAATTCATATATTAACATGTTTCTAGTGTTGGCGTAAATCAAAATATCAACATACATGTAAAAAATAAGCAAATCATTAGTACCTCTTGATTTGAAAAAGAGTGTGGGTTCACTTTCACTCCTATTGAAACCATTTGTTTTGAAAATATCTATCTATTATACTATACTAGTATCTTGGTGCTAGCTTAAGTCTATAAAAGCTTTCTTCAACCTATATACCTTTTGTTCTTAGTCTACAACTTTATAACTTTGTGGTTGTTCTACAAATATTTCATCCAAGAAACCATTCAAAAAAAATTATTTAACATCAAATTGATCTACTAACCGCTTAAATTGTGCTACTAATGCTAAAGTAGTTCTTATGATATTCAATCTAGAAATAAGAGTATAGGTTTCATTGTAACCTATACCTCACCATTTGAGAAGCCTTTAACTACTAGTTTTATTTATCTTTCAATAGGTCCATTAAATTTATATTTTATTTTGTAGATCAACTTTTGTGCAATACCATATTTTTTTAGGAGGAAAATCTACTAATTCCTATGTTTCATTCCTTTCTATGGTAGCAATATCCTCATTCATGGCTTTAAAAGAGGCTTCATTCTTCATAGCCTCTTCAAAATGTCTTGGTTCTACTTGAATATAATGTGATAAGACAAAGTTAATAATTGAATTAAAATTAGTAGTACCTTCATAAATTTCTTTGAGTTTTTACCTTCCATGAAGGAGTCAAACTTGAAAAGGGTTATATAAAGGATGTGTTGAACTTGACATAAGCGTGGTGATAGAAATTGAGCTGATGCTCAGGCTAGTGCAGTAAGGTGAAGCATCTTTTTCTATATCCATAATGTTTTATTTTTCTTGTTGCAAATTTTTGTTCCATTTCCATGCTTGATTTTACTAAAAAATTACATAATGGCTAACTATCAAATTCTTTGTCATTGGATTGTGTAACCTTTAACCCTTTATCTCCTCATTATACCTAGTTAAAATACATTTTTTACTTTTATCATCAATTTTTTGTCTTTTCTCTATGGCTATATGAGCACAGGTAATATAACCAAACACCTTAGGATGAGTCACACCAAAATTTCTTCAACTTCATGCTTCATAAGGAGTAATTATTTACACTTATTGTTGGATATATATTTTATAAGTAAATATATGTGGCTATTACTTCAACCTAAAAGGAATTTGGAAGATGCTTGGCCTTAAGGATGCTTATTGCCATCTCCATGATTATACGGTTATTTTATTAAGCACCCCATTTTGTTTACGGGTATAACTTCTAATCAATTTACTTTTGAAATCATACATTTTAGAAAACTCTTAAAATTAACTAAACATAAATTCTCCCCCTTTATCTATATGTATAGTCTTCAAGAGACAACCACTTGCTTTTCAAATTTATTTTTAAATTGTTGAAAGATAACAAAGCTTCTAATTTTTTTTTACGAAATATACCCAAGTTCTTCTACTATAGTTATTGTAGACACCAAATTGTAGCCATTAATCCTCCATCCTAACCATCCCACCACCCACTTGTCCACCATACACCTTTCCTACCAATTATTTGGCCCAATTACACCTTTTCCACCAATTATTTGGCCCAATTCCACCTTTCCTGCCATTTCCTAACCCAATTGGGTTTATTTTAATATTATTTTATATTTAATATAATATTTTATATTATATTATAATATATTTATTATAAAACGTGTATTTATAAACCCAATTAACCACAACCGTTCTATCCAATCTAATCTCCACCGTCCATCTTCATTAATCCATGCCACACTTAAAGTACAATCTTAGTCCTAGGATGTGATTTAATCTTAGCCACCATGATCGCTATTTGTAGAGCTAAAAGGACAACACCAAATAACAATATAAAGTAAATAGATCTTATGAGACAAATTAAATTACACAAGAAATATTTTATTAGATAACGGGGGGGAGCTTAAAAACTCCTTTGTACAATTTATTCTGCCTTGATCAAAATGTTGTGATACAATGAATACAATCTGCTAGGGTTCTTCAAAACCCTAGCTACAATAACAAAGGTGTCTTAAATGTGATTTTACTCTCAACAAAATGATTGGGCTTCAGGTATCTGTGTGTTCGAGCCATTTTGACTGTGCACACCTGCGGAATGCCACAGGTGCAGATGGGCGCCTAACCCCAAAAAATAATGAAGACAAAATTGACCAAAATAGTAGCTTACCTCATCCAAACTTCAACAAATTTCACCCACACATCATGCACATCATAAATCAAGTAATTCATACATTATTCTTCCATCATCATCTCGTAATCCATCAATAATTTTATCTACCATCTCGTTCAATTCCTTCAAGCGAACCTCATATCTAGTGGGTGATTCTATAAACTTGTTATTGCAGTGATAGTTATCCATGCAATTCGATAATATGAATAGCATACAATAAGGACACTTGACCATGGTCATCATCAATTATCTCATTGTCCAAGATCACAATCATATTGGGCACTTCACATTTTGGAGTAAAACCTTGCCAAGAACAATTTGCACAACTATTGTCATTGATGGCCTAGTTTGTGAGGCTTAAAACATGAACAAAAAATCAAATTTCATCATTTTCTCTTCAAAAACCTAATTATTGGCACTAGCTATAAGGATTAGTTCTTATTGTTAGAACAGTCACTAGTAGGCTATCCATGGTTTCTTTTTCTTTTTATCTGCATCATCATACTTTCATATCAATGGCATCAAAGAGCACACTATTCAACAACATCGAATCATCATAAAATTTGGGGCAACCACAATTTTATTGTGATTTCCCATGACAGGATACATCTTACATGATCATGACATCTACACTTGACAAAGACCCCTTTTCCATCGTTGGGGTAAAAATGGTATCACATAATTCATCATACATGTGATACACAAGCATCATGGTACTTCACAACAACCCCTTTTTCACTGTTGAGGTAAGATGGTCTCACATTTTAGATCATTCATTCTACACAATTCATATAATCTACAATCACATCGCATGTTACATTATTCATATCATCCACAATCACCTTTCATCACTTGCACAAATTCATTTTCAATTGGCTTGTGAGAATATTCTCATTCACCAATTGAGGGGGTAAGCTACAAAAATTCCAAAAATTCTTTATTCTTTGGTCTTCAACATAAGTGCTCAAATCCAACATTAGAGAAGCTGCTTCTATGCCCATATCCCATGCAGGTGTCTCATATTTTTGTACCATATTCTGTTTCACTCAATATGGTACAAAAAGGGGTATCTATAGACACCAAATTGCAACCATTAATCCTCCATCCTAACCATACCACCACCCACTTGTCCACCATACATATTTTTGACAAATTATTTGTCCCAATTCCACCTTTCCTGCCATTTCCTAACCCAATTGGTCTTATTTTAATATTATTTTATATTTAATATAATATTTTATATTATATTATAATATATTTATTATAAAATATGTATTTATAAACCCAATTAACCAGATATGTTTGATCCAATATAATCTCCATCATCCATATTCATTAATCCATGCCACACTTAAAGTATAATCTCAACCTAGGATGTGATTTAATCTTAGCCACACAATCTAAAGTGTTGTGCTAAAACCCTAAGAAACCCTAAGGTTGGATTATAAGTAAGCTCATTTTAAAATGCCTAAACCCTAGAATCCTGATATTGCAATGGTCATCCTGAAGAAGTCATTGGCAAAGCCCTAGTGAAGCAGAAAGTGATAGAGCCCTATAAATCCAAAGCCCCAACTGGCCATAGGACTTCAACTATTCCAGTCATCCCCACATCCATTCCATAGCCATTTTTCATTACCTCCATCATACCCCATCCATCGCATCCTTCCCATCCACGCAATCTACTTCTATATATTTCATCCTCACTCATAGATGTATTCTAGAGCTTGAAAAGCTTGCCGCAAAAGTTTGCCAAGCTCACTACAGAGCTTTCCAGGTGCACACCAATGCCTATTGTATCGTAGGCTTGCTCCAGAGCCTGCAAAGCTCACACTAGAGCCTATCAAGTATGCACTAGAGCCTACCATAATCACTAGGTGCATGTCCAACCCTATTGTAATCATCAGAATTGAAAATCAAATTTTGTTTCATCATGCCATCTACTGTAAGAGCTTCAATAATGAATCAAGGAATCACCACAAGCAAGGTAAATCTATATTTTTGTTATCCTTTGGTGTTATCGCATTTTTGCATATACAGTTTACATAATATCTAGGGTATTTTATTTTCATTTCAAAGGGTTCACACTGTGGAACCCTCCTTTTGTTTACTAACTACTTTATTGTTTATTGTGTGTGTAGGATTGTATAATATCAATCAAAATAACATTGGAAGACTACTACAGTCAGAGTGGCCCAAAAACACAAATACCTAAGGCCCACTCATTATATTAGGAGCAAAAGCACATTGAAGACACCTTTGTTATTGTATCTAGGATTTCATAGAACCCTAGCAGATTGTATTCATTGTATCACAATATTTCTGTCAAGGCAGAATTAATTGTACAAAGGAGTTTTTTCAGCTTCCCCCATTATTTAATAAAATATTTCTTATGCAATTTCATTTGTCTTTTCAGATCTGCTTACTTTCTGTTGTTACTTGGTGTTGTGCTTTTAGCTCTACAGTTATGTACACCTACTTTTGTGTATATAAATCCACCATAAACCTTATCCACTATCCCTTTAATTGACAAAACTAAATCCACCTTCGTATACCCAAATATTGAACATTTATTGCTCCAAACCAATAACTTTTGGGGGGCATTACTTTTTTATAGAAAATCTTCATAAAATTTTACAAAAATAGTTCTATTATAATGGGATCAAAAATATATTTCCAATGAGTATATACATACCTATACTTCTAAAACAATCAATGCCTCTAACTATGAAAAAGTAGATCCTAGTAGTCCTAGTATTGATTTTGCACTTTGATAGCAGTTTTGTTGGAAAAAATTTTACAAATAAGTGATGATTTTGCCATGTAGTGGTTTTACACCATGATATCAATTTTCAAACTTGGATTTCCCATCAAAATTTAATATTTTTACTTAAATTCGATTTCTAAAAATTAGTTGGCAAAACCATTGGCATAGATTTATTGCAAATAGATTAACCTAACAATGGATTTGACTTGGCACAAGCACAATATTAGAAGTATTCCAACTCTAACAAGTGCATTTCCTCCACCACTACCAAGTATGATCACACATGTTGGTTTGCATCCCATAAGCCTTCATACCAAAACCTTGTCTAGCCTTTCAAGCATCTTTGACACTCTAGATTCTTCCCTCCAATAATCCCTTGCAAAATCTATAAATATACCCCTTGGGAAGGGTATTCAATGTGTTTTTAGTAACTACAATTTGCCAATATTTCCTTGCATTTATTTCTTTCTCATGCTAAATTTTTGCTACATCATTCACTCAATCTTACTCTTCCCTCTTTAGCAATCTAGCTCTTACCATTAAAAATTTGGGGTGGTCTACTCAATAACTAAATATACTAACATTTGGTTGTTAGAATAAGGTTTTATATTCCATTATTAGCATAACAAAAAGTAGCGCTCATAGGCGCTCTCCAATTTGGTTATGTAACCATCGAGTTGGTTAAACCAACTCGTAACCACATTGTAACCTTTATATTTGGAATTAATGAGAAGGAACATTTGCTTCGTCAAAATCTATATGGTATTAGAGCCACGGAGACACAGACGAGACTGGCAGACCAAGGATAGACAACAAACGACAGACTGGCAGATCGAGCACAGACGTAGGACTGACAACAGACTGGTGAGCACGGATGGAAGACTTACAACAGATGGACGACAGACTGGCGGACCAGGCACGGATGTAGGACTAAAAATAGACTGACAGAACACACAGACCGAGGGCAACGGATCGGGGTGGTTCACGGATCGGGGTGGTTCGACGGAGGCAAAAGGAGGGGGGTGGTTGCCCGAAGGCAACCGAATACAATAAGGCGGTTGCGGAAGTTTAAAATCCTCCCACAGTGGCCGCATAGGCCATGTGGGATTAAACTTTTTTTTCCTTTTCGCGTAGTCTCGACGCTGTTAATACGTACCCCGTACCTGTCTCTCCTCGTCGGGCTCTCTGGCTCAAGTGGTATATGCGATGACTATTTTCCAGGAGGTTACGGGTTCCAGTCCCTTCGGGGATGGTTTTTTGATGCCCAGATTGCACCAGTGACGGCGGAAATTTTTTTTGATGCCCTGTGTGTACCATTGACGGTCCTGCGAGCTCCAGTGACGGCAACAAAGGGGTTTTGATGCCCTGCGAGCCCTCGTGATGGCAAAAAAGGGGTTTTTGATGCCCATGGAAGTTTTTTTTGATGACGGGGAGCTTTTTGACGCCCTAAAGTGCATTTGACGCCTTCACATGGTGATTTGACACCTGAACACCTTGTTTTAGGTATTTTTTTCCCATTCTTGTCTCATTTGCAAATCGAAGGGGGGGAGATCTCAGTTTCTTCACATTATTCATTTGCAAAGTTATCAGATAAAGGGGGGAAATCAACTTCATTTGGCATAGGAGATAAAATTTGTGGGCATTTATGATTGTTTCTTTTGCATTTAAATATTCTGTTTTCTTGCATTCACAATCATAAATTAAACAAAGTATAAGACCCCAAATTTATACCCTATTTGTGCAATTTATTGCATAGTAGCATTCGGTATTTGAGATACCTCTGGTCCACACTTACAGGTAATGTTGTCGTGCTTTGGACTACTGTATTCGTCGCCTAATATAGCTGCAACAACGACGTCTGAGCTTGTTCTCTATAAATCGTCGGGGAGAAATAAGGCAAACCAATTTTTTTTCCCATTTCATACCCACATCGTGATTGTTGTTAGGCGTAAATCCTGACGAAAGTTTTTTCCAAAGTGTTTAGGGGAAGTTACGCCCCACGCATGCGGAATAAAACTTTCTATGGTAGGTGTCATTAACAACACGATGCCCTTTCAAGTATCGCCTATGTTCAATATATTGTGCTTCTCATTTGTACTTATAGTCTCCCTCACGTAAGGGCGAGTACATATTGAGTAGTATACTGTTCATATATACCTATAGTTTCCCTCACGTAAGGGCGGGTATATATTGAATGGTTACAATATAAATATCTGGCAGGTATAAAGAAAGGGAGACCAATTGGTGATATAAGGAACCTTCATAATGGCCACAATTCATAAGTATCTCTCAGACTCACAATTGTTGAAAGGTCCTAACTTTGTTCCATGGAAGACAAAGATGAAAGCCATACTTCAGTTGGAAGATTTATGGGATGTAGTGACTGGCACTGAAAAACGTCCTTCAACAATAGGAACAGATCAAGATGCTTGGGATAAAAAAGACAAGAAGAGTCTTGTATTTATCTTGCTTGCTACTACAGATGAGGTGCAGCCTCATATTTGTGATGCAAAAACTAGTAAGATAGCCTGGGATGCCCTGATCACAGTATATGAAGGCAAGAATCAATCCACTATTCTCCATCTTCAAACTCAACTACATAATCTCAGTATGAATTCTGGGGAAACAGTTGATATATTCCTTTGCAGAGTGGCTGACTTGAAAGCAAAATTGAATGCTATGGGAAAACCGGTGGATGATGATGTCTTGAACTCTGTCATCTTGAGAGCATTACCAAATTCCTATAAGATGTTGATCACTTCCCTCAATGTTTCTGGTAGACAAGTATCATTTGTGGAACTGGTAAACTTGCTTCAGACTGAGGAGGCAACTCAGATCCAGAAAGATGATGTGCCAGATAATGCTCTTTCCACACAACAAAGTGGTAAAAAACAAGGCCAATTTCAAAAAGGGAGTGCTTCTTCCAAAGGAAAAGGGAAGCAAAATCAGCAAAAAGATGCAAAATATTGCAAAATTTGTGATATGAATAACCATGACACCAACAGGTGTTGGTTCAAAAACAAGCAACCAAATGATAAAGGCTCTCAGAAGAAGGGCAAGAACAAGCAGAAATACAATAAGCATAAGCATTCTAAAGGCCATGTTGCTTATGCTGACTCCAACTCCGACTCAGATCCTCCTGGGTCCGATTCAGATTCTGACTCTGAAAGAGCACACAAGGTGCTCATGACTCATACTTCGTCTTCCCAGATAGATGTTGTATGGTATATTGATTCAGGAGCTAGCAAACACATGACTGGGGACAAATCATGGTTTGATACTTTTGTGGAGAAAGAGGGTAAGCCAGTTACAATTGCTGACAATCAAGTATATCAAGTAAAGGGAGAAGGGGATGTTTCTGTGTCCCTTGCTGATGGTAATTGTCAAATTGAGAAGGTTCTCTATGTTCCAGGCTTAGCCAATAATCTGCTTTCAGTCACACAAATGTTGGATAAAAACATGGATGTCGTGTTTAGAGTGGTTAAAGGCAAGAAGAGATGTTTTATCACACACAGTGGTAAACATGTTGCAACCGGATCCTACAAGCATGGCTTGTTCATTCTCGATGCCCTTTCAACTCCGCATGTTGCTTTGGCTGCAACTACAAAGGAGGCCACCTCTCTCTGGCATCGACGTTATGGGCACCTCAATTCTGGATATTTGCTTGAATTATACTAATATGGGATGGTGAAAGGTCTTCCACCAATCTCATCTATCTTACCAGTTTGCTCAGATTGCTTAGCAGGGAAGCAACATCGAGTGCCTTTTGAAGCAAGCTCCTCTCGAGCTGCAAAACCTTTAGAGCTGGTACATACCGATCTGTGTGGTCCTATGCCAACCAGCTATGGTGGGAAAAAGTATTTTCAACTATTCGTTGATGATTACTCACGGAAGATGTGGGTTTTCTTTCTTCAGTTGAAATCAGAAGCGTTTCTCTACTTCCAACAATTCAAGAAACTTGTTGAGAAGGAGTCGGGATGTTTGATAAAATCCCTCCACTCAGATCGAGGGGGGGAATACACCTCTGAAGAGTTTTCAGAGTTTCTTAAGAAACATGGGATCAAAAGACAACTGACTACAGCCTATACACCTCAGTAGAATGGAGTTGCAGAGAGAAGAAATCATTCTATTATGGAAATGGTTTGATGTATGCTAAAAGGAGCACATCTTGAGGATCAATATTGGGTAGAAGTAGTAAACACAGCATCATACCTCCTAAATAGAGCACCCACTAGAGCTCTACAAGGAAAGACTCCACAAGGAGCATGGAGTGGTAAGAAACCTTCCATATCTCATCTGAAGGTGTTTGGATGTAAAGCATTCATGCACATTCCAAAACAGAAAAGGAGGAAGTTGGATGAGAAAACCCTGTAGTGTATCTTTCTTGGCTATGATGAGTACTCAAAAGGTTATCGATTGATTGATCCTAAGACCAAGAAGACACATGTAAGTAGAGATGTTGTATTTGATGAAGCTCTCACATCAAAAGACACATCCACAATTGTATACATAGATGAAGAAGAGCCTAAGAAGGAGGTTCAACTTCCACAACAAAAACAAAAAGTTCCAAAATGGTATACTAGCACTTTGAGAGATGCTAAGTTGAAATCCCTTCTAGATCTATCTCTTGATAGGCCATGTACTCGCAGTATGACTCAACAGATGAGAGCAGAAGAATCTACTTCAGAGGTTGACGAACTTTGTCAACACTTTGATGATTTGTCAGTGGGTACAGAATATGACAGGGAAGAAGATGAGGATGGAGAAAAACTTTATATGTCTACATTGAATACAAATGAACCCACAACGGTTCAATCTGCACTTGATCAACCATAGTGGAAAGAGGCTATGGATGTAGAACATAAATCTCTTCTTAAAAATAATACTTGGAAGTTAGTCGATCTGCCAATAGGAAAGAAACCCATAGGCTGCAAATGGGTATTCAAAGTGAAGTATAAAGCAGATGGATCTATTGATAAGCATAAATCCCGACTTGTTGCAAAGGGATATGCTCAGAAAGAAGGCATAGATTATGAAGAGACTTTTGCCCCTACTACAAAAATGACTACCATTCGAGTACTTTGTGCCATGGGAGCTCAGTTTGGGTGGAAATTGCATCAGATGGATGTTAAAAGTGCCTTCTTGAATGGTGACTTACAAGAAGAAGTATACATGACTCAACCAGAAGGATTTGTGGTTGAGGGGCAAGAACAAAAAGTATGCAAATTGATCAAATCCTTGTATGGGCTAAAACAAGCTCCTCGAGCTTGGTATATCAAGATAGACAATCACCTTGTGCAACATGGTTTCATAAGAAGTCCTTCAGATGCAAATCTCTATATTAAGAAAAATGGTTCTGATATAGTGATTCTTGTACTTTATGTTGACGATCTGATCATCACAGGAAGCTCAGAAAGAATGATTGACTTAGTGAAAAATGACTTGAAGCAATCATTTGAGATGACAGATCTAGGACTTCTGCACTATTGTCTTGGTTTAGAAGTTACTCAACAAAAATTTCATATTAGAGTAACACAAAAGAAATATGCCAAGACTTTAGTAGAAAAATATCGGATGACTAACTGTAAGTCAAAAGCAACTCCAATGGAGCAAGGACTTAAGTTATCTCGATATGATGAGTCACCTCAGGTAGATGGTACTCTCTATCGCCAGTTGATTGGGAGTCTCCTATATCTGACAAATACCAGACCAGATCTCAGTTTTGCTGTGGGATATCTTTCAAGGTTCATGCAAGAGCCTAAGATGAGTCACTGGAAAGCAGCAAAAAGAGTTCTTCATTATGTTCATGGTACTACAAATTATGGTCTGGAATATAGACAGAATAATAATTTCTTCTTACTGGGATACACAGACTCGGATTATGTTGGATCCCTTGATGATCGTAAATCCACCTCCGGATATGTTTTTCATCTAGGATCTGGACCTATCTCATGGCACAGTAAGAAACAACATGTGGTTGCTTTATCTTCTACAGAAGCAGAATATCGTGCAGCCAGTGAAGCAGTCTACGAGATAATGTGGTTAAGTCGCATTCTTACAAACATGGGCCTTCCAAAGAATCTTCCTCTTCATTTGTTTTGCGACAACCAAGGTGTTTTGAATCTTGTCAAAAACCCAATTTTTCATGAACGTACCAAACATGTTGATACCAGATGTCATTTTATTCGAGATGAAGTTCCAAAGCACCATATACAACTTCAATACATTCCTACTGATGCACAAGTTGCAGATATCTTTACCAAAGCACTTGGACGTATCAAATATGAAAAATTTCGAGATACAATTGGGATTTGCCAATAATGTAATAAGGGGGGATGTTAGAATAAGGTGTTATATTCCATTATTGGCATAACCAAAAGTAGCGCTCATAGGCGCTCTCCAATTTGGTTATGTAACCACCGAGTTGGTTAAACCAACTCGGAACCATATTTGTAACCTTTATATTTGGAATTAATGAGAAGGAACATCTGCTTTGTCAAACTCTATATTGGTGGCCTCTTCAGGGGTAAAATAAGGTTAACATCTTGGTACTATTTCATGTTTGCCTTGAAAGAAAAATAAACTTTTGCTTTTATAGAAGTCATTAGAATTGAAAAGAGAACCCAACTTGGGTGTGTTTTCTTGCATTACTTATATTCTTGTATTTTTAAATTTTTAATTTGAGTATTTTAATCCCAAACTTAGACATAGAACTTTAGATAGAATAAAGTTGTTTTCTCAAGAAATGTGTGTGTTCATTTTATCCATAAAAATATAGCATAGTTTGTATATACACATATACCTTACACATGTAGAGGTGAAGATGATATATTTATCGATCTTATAGTAGTTATCAAAAACAATAATAAAATATCTATTTTTATTGTGTGATAAGGTCTACATTAATTTAGTTTTAGTTCTACAATGTCCTATCTATGTGATTCTTTGTTTTCATGCTATTATGTAGTCAACCATAATAAATATTTATATAATTTTGACAAGTGTATCCACCTATGTATGTGATTATTATTCTTCATGTAATTAAGTATTCAACCACAATAAATCCTTATATAATTTAACAAGTATATCCACCAATCTATGTGAAATTGGTGGTGTCATTATAAATTAAAATATCTACTTAATAATAATAAGTGATTTTCCATAACAAGGGGACTGAGACCCCTCATAAAAACCTATGTAAACTTAAATTAAGAGTTTCAATGAGAAATGTAGCAAGAGTGCAAGCGCAAGTGTGATTTGGGTGTAAGTGCAATAAATGTGAGCATGAAGTAGGAGAAAGTGTAACAACAAATTTGAATATGAACCAGGAGTAAGTGCAACAGTGAGTGAGAGCAGGATCTAAGAGTAAGTGTAGTAGCAAGTGTGATTAAGTGTAACCAAAAGTGAGTGTGAGTGAGTGCAACCAAAGTGAGTGCAATTATAATCTAGGAGTAAGTACAACAACAACTACGAGAATGAGCTGGAAGTGAGTGTACAAGCCGAGAGCGAATGATAACAGAGAAGTGTGAACCAAGAGAGAGTGTGAGCCAAGATTCAATCACAGTAGAAGAGCAAAAATTTCATCTAGAGTGCATCAATGCTTCAAACCCTTACCATGAATGTGTAGAATATTATTTCCAAAATATTTTTAAATCCAAGGAACATCGATAGAAAGAAGATACAAGGGTAATTTTGAGCCAAGATTTAGTACAATATGGGAGTGAGTACGATGCAAGATAGAGTGAGAGGTAAGAGAGAGTATGATCCAAAAGGGAGTGCAAACTAAGAGGGAGTAAGAGCCAAGATTCAATCATGGCAAAAGAGTGACAGGTTCATCCAAAGTGCATCAATGCTTCAAATCCTTACCACAAATGCATGGAAAATTATTATTAAAACATTTTTAAAGGGAAGAAACTTTGAGAAAAATAAGAAACATATGAAATTATGATCCAAGAGGAAGTTCAAGCTAGGAGCAAGTGTGAGGCGAGAGTGCAATATGGGAGCAAGAGGGAGTGTGAGTAGAGAGGGAGTGTGAACTAAGAGTGATTGAAAGCCAAGAGCAAGCCCCATTAGCTATTTTGGAAGGAAATTCATTTTTGAAAGCCCTAATGGGAAGTCAAGATACCCTAGCTAGAAATAAAAATAACCTAGTTGGAATTATGAAGGCCCAAGCTAGAGATAAATAGAAGAATGAATACATGGTAAGTGTGATCCAGGTAGCATATGGTACACTAGAAGTAAGTATCAAGGATGAGATGATTGAGCATGATATAATGATTCTTAAAAGTAGAGGGCTAATATGCAAGTTACATAGATCATGGCTAGGGTTTTTAAAGATTCAAAATTCAATCAAGTGGAAGAAGGGATTGAATTCAAATTATTCTATGACTTTTCTTCCTAAAGGTTTTTTTCTCATCATATTTTTTAGTTTAGAAATTAGGTATAAAATAATGGTTGGTGGCCCATGGTTTAGGGTAAGATATGCACTTTACTTGATATCATGGAATAAAACATATTTTTTTTAGTCATAAACTATTAAGAAGCTTCTAGTGTGGGTTAGGATTTTTGGACTTCCATATCAGTTTATAAATAAGTATTTTTTGAAAAATATTGGAAATACCTTAGGTAAATTCATTAAGGAAGGACCAACAACCAAGAAGTGAAATCATGATATATATACTCGAATATGTGTTGCTATGAATATTTTAAAATATTTTCCACAATAAATTAAGATTAAATCTAAATTAAGAGAATGGGATCAACAAGTAGATTATGAAAAAATTACATTTTTTTGCCATAATTGTTTTGAGATTGAAGATATGACAAGAGTTTGTAAAGTAAAAACTATGAAGAAAGAGACAAAAACTTATAGCCATGAGATAAAATTCAATATGAAGCAAGGAAATAATTTAATAATAGAAGCTAGATCAAATCAATGGTATTCCACTCCAAAAGAAGAGGTAAATAAATCCTATCAACAATATCAATTGGTTGTATAGAAGGAATTAAAGGTGCAAAATAATATGTAGAGATAAAACCCAAAACAAAGACAACAAAAAAGGTCAAGTGTATTCTAGGTAAATCATCTTCATTTTTCTCAAATAGTATATAATCCTCTTTAGGTAGTAAAATTGAAAGTGGTGAAGATGTTATCGCTTGCACTTTAAGGTTTCAAGAGCAGAATAATATAGAAATGATATTAGAGGAAACCCATAACAATTTATGGTTTTTAGGGCATAATAAGAAGGTAATTTCTACAGAAGAGAATCCTTGCACTTTAGGGGCTCTAGGGAAATATAAATAAGATTTTTCTTTTGAGGTTATTCCTTGCACTTCATGTCCTTCAAAACAAGGAAAATCTAAATATGATAAGCCTTACTATGAGCAGTGTGAGAATATTGAAGAGATTGATGAAGATGAAAATATTGCTAAGAATGAAAAAATGAGAGGAAGACCCAAGAAGCAAAAACAAAGAAAAAAGAAACACAAAGGGATATTGATATGAGAAACAAAAGTAAATATCATAAGTTTTAACAAGAAGTGGTATTAAACCCACAAATAAAAAATAAAAAAATAACAATGAAAATAATATCTTGGAATATTAGGGGAATGAATAAGAACACTAAAAAAGGGTATTAAGAAATTGTAAGGTTGTTATAGACAAGATGTTTTTGGATATAGAAGCTGGGAAAAAAATATTTTAGCCATTCGCAATTTTGAATTTCATCTTGACAAAATTTAAATTTTTGAAGGCATCTGATATAAAAGAAGTTGATTGTGGAAACTTAGCAGTTTGTGGAAGACGAAGAATATATTTTATAGAAGGGTAAATGAAGAATATCTCTGATAGAAAGATAAAGTTGGATATGATTTAATGAACTTGTTATAAATGCAATGTTTTATTTTCGTAATGGGAGTGGCCCCTAATAGAAGCCACACATAGCTTATTAAATATATATATATATTTCCCATTCTCATGATGTTACCCATATAAAAAAATATTTGACCATATATTTTTCTTAATATCCTCTTTATCAATATTTTCCATCATAATATAATATCATATTTTAGTTTTACCTTAAATTTCATAATGCTTAATTTTATGTAATCAATTATAATATTTTATAATATTATTTTTTGCTTATAAATTTAATAATACATTGTAAATTCCAAAAAAAATACAAATCACCCTATTTAATTTTCTTACCCATTCTGATTCAAAAAGTATTTCAAACAATAAATTACATGTCATTAATTAATCATAGCAAAAATGTGTGGACTGTATTTTTGAAGAAAAAGAGTGACATTCGTGATCATTTTAAAAGATTGTTGTTAATGTAGAATGGAGGAGATAGGTAGACAACTCAATATATTGCATAGTGATAATGGAGGAGAATATTGTTCTAATGAATTTAAAGAATTATATAGGCAGAAAGGTATCTCTAGACAGAATGCCACACCTTATTCTCCTCAGTAGAAAAAAATAGTAGAGAGAATGAATAGAAAATTGGTAGAGAAGATGAGGAGCATGTTGTTAGATGCAAATCTTAGTAAATAGTTTTGGGCTAAAGTAATATCAACTACTAGAAATTCGGGTAATTTATCACCATGCATTACTCTAAATGAAAAGACACCAAAAAAGGCTTGGAGTGGGAGAAAACCATTAATATCTCACTTGAGGGTTTTTGGTTGTGAGGCCTTTATACATATTTCTAATGAAAAGAGGAAAAAGCTGGATGAAAAATCCAAGAAATACATTCTTGTTGGTTATGGATAAGTTAGAACAAAAGGATATAAATTATGAATTTTAGATGAACACAAATTTTTTTTAAGCAAAGATGTGATTTTCAAATAAACTAATACAACTGAAGATATTTAGCAACAATAATTGTAGTAGGATTTGAAAGAGAAGGATAGTGTACATGAATGCACTATTACATGTTATCCTTCAAGTGAAGCACATGCTCAGCCTTATCAACCACAAGAAACAACATCCTTTAACATTCCAAATAATATTTCTAGCCTATAAAGACCTGGTGAAGGTGTGCTTGCCTATGTGCCTAAAGATGTGCATCAAGAGGATGTTGAGGTTCAAAACCTTGATGCTATTTTTTTGCAACATAATATAGATACTGAGATACCATTAATATAAAATCTAGAATATTTGCAATATCATGGAGAGCTCGTATTAGCTTAACTGAAGCTAAATTAAGCAATCCTAGAAACTAACATAACTTTCTCGAAAATAAATGAGCTAATAATATGCTCATAATTATTATATAGGAATAATAAAACTAATTGAAAATCCTATGCTAACCCTATTGTTCTTTCCCACTTAAAAAGCATTGGACTCCAATGCTTTTACAATAAAAGTGAGAGATATCAATTGGATATTTCCAAAAACACAATACTCATAGGTGAAGATGAAGAGAGAGACCTATGTAAAATTTTGCTTGATCACTAAGATCATACAATCATCCCAATGGAATGGAGAAGGGATTACTACCCTTGAAAAGGTAGTAATTATCTTCAATCATAGTAAAAAATGTTGCTTGCTCCTCACATCATTCATGCTTCAAAACTAGAAGCATGTGCATCAAACCAATAGTTGATTCTCATTTTTATCTTGTTGGTGCCACAAACTACAATTGAATCATTGTAGGAATTTTGCAACAAAGAGGACAAAGACACAATTTCTTGCAAGCAAGAAATAAGGCATACAATGGAGTGACGCCTCAAAAATTCACAATGGTGACTTCAACTACTACTAAGGGAGTGTAGTAATGTCCATTTGGGATATAATATACATAAACAATGGGATGGAGTGTTGTTGGATATTTTGAGTCCTTAAAGTTAAATTTGTCATTGATTTCAAGAAATGAAGTCATCATTAAATATCAAGGAATTTGTCAAGAAACAAGTTATCAAAGTTATCATTGATATTCTTGAAGAAGCTTCTAATAAAGTCAAGATCAAAAGAAACAATGAAAAAGTTAAATGCAAAGATCTCTATAATATTTTTTAAATATTATGTGGAAGCATAAGTTAAAAGGTTTTTCTTTAAAACCAATGATGGCAAAAATAAAAGGTTTTTCTTTAAAACCAATGGTGGCAAAAATAAAAGGTTTTTCTTTAAAACCAATGGGGGCAAAATAAAAGGTTTTTATTTAAAACCAATGGTGGCAAAAATAAAAGGTTTTTCTTTAAAACCGTAGGGTTTAAATAATTAATTTATAAAATTAAAATTCAAAAGAGTTTAAATATTTTATAAATTAATAAAGTTTCAAAGGAAAATCGAGCAAAGACGTTGAGAATAAATCGAGTTCCGACATCATGCATGGAGGAAGATATTTAGTATAAAAGATAATGCCTTGGAGGTATTTCAATTTATCTTATTGCTCGATGATAAAAATATGCAATTGTATTTAATTATGTAAGGAATAAAGAGCAGCGAAAATATTTCTTATGCACTAGTGAACGTATCCAAGGTGTGGTGAGAGATAGCAGACATAGCCAAGGAGTGGTGCAAGCCAGTGAGCGTAGCCACAGTGTGGCTCAAGGCAGTAAACGTATCCAAGGAGTGGTGCAAGGTAGTGAACATGGACAAGGTGTGGCTAGAGATAGTAGACGTAGCCAAGGAGTGGTGCAAGACAGCAAGCATAGCCAAGGTGTGGCTCAAGGTAATAAACATAGCCAAGGTGTGGCTTTAGGCAGCACACGTAGCAAGGTGTGGCTTGAAGCAAGAAAAGGAGTAAGGTGTGGAGGCTTCAAGGGAGAATGCAGCTCCACGGTGGTGATAGCCAAGAGGAAGGTGGTTGGAAGAAGAAGTGCTTAAGGCATTAATAAAATTCGTAAAATTTTTGTGATCTTTAATTTTAATTTAGGATAAGGTTGAATAAAGGAGAAATAAGGTTGTAATTAATTTGATGAATGCCTAAAGTATTGAGGTGAAAAGATTTATTTGTGGGTATTATAATTTTACCTTAGAAAAGGGAAATATAAATTGCATTATATTATTAAAAGAATTATCTTTAATGCAATAATAAGTTTAGGGAGTTATAAGTAGAAATAGCTTTGGATTTTGAAAAACAAAGTAGTAAAGTAACTTATGCTTGAGAGGTGAATATTCAAAATAGTTTGATGTTGGATACTATTTTGAGATTGGTGCAATAAGGTATACTCATGAATTAATATATGTATTGTATTGTCATATAATCCTCTTGATATTGGTAAAGGAATATTGTGTTATTGTGGTAGATTCTTGAAGGTCATATTTATCAAGAAAAAGGTATGGGCATATTTCTTCAAAGTTTAATTTGATTGGTTGTTTTCTGGAAAATAAGTTTGGAGTGAAAAGGACTTGATTAGGGTTTCCTTTTAATTGTGTTTGAGTGATTTCTACAAGGTTTTATGGAATAAATAAGTGTGGTTGAAATCTTGTTTTATAAGCATTGTTGTTGAAGCCATTGGTTGTGTGAAGAACTTAAACTAGGGTTTGAGTATCATTGCTATGTGAAGATTATTTTATGATCATTATTGTTGAAGTGATTTGTTAAGAAAACAAATTGAACTATTGTTTGAAAATAACATGAGTATCATTGCTATGTGAAGATCGTTTTATGAGCATTGTTGTTAAAGTGAGTTGTTGAGAAAAGAACTTGAACTAGGGTTTGAAAGAACATGAGTATAATTGTTATGTGAGGCTTGTTGTTGAGCACTATTGGAAACATTTTGAGTTGATGTTTACATGCTTGGACTAGGTTTTGTGAGCAAGGGTTGTTTCCTTGAGTGATTGGTTGAGTAGAGTTGGTTGAGCCTAGTTAAGTGAGTGTGTGAAGTGATTGTTCAAGTTCCATAAACTATTCTATATTCTGATTTGAGTTGAGAAAGTGATTTGGCATTGAGTATAGAACATATTGGGTCTCTAAAAATTCTCTTTATGTTTCTATGAGATTGGAAAAGTTCTAGTGTGGACTTGTTAAGAATATTTGAGGTAAGTTTTTGAGAGGACTTGTGGATAAATTTGAGTAAGATTTTGTGGAAGCTTACAATAAAAATTGAGAGCAGATTTGGATAAGTTCTTGAGAGGACTTATTGAGCAGGTTGAAAAAGTTGTGAGTGGACTTGTTGAGCATATTGAGCAAGTTTTGATTGGACTTGGTGAGCATATTAAGCAAGTTTCGAGTGGACTTGTTGAGCAGATTGAGCAAGTTATGAGTGGACTTGTTGAGTATATTTGAGAAAGTTTTGAGTGGACTTGTTGAGAATATTGAGCAAGGTTTGAGTGGACTTGTTGAGCAGATTGAGCAAGTTCTAAGTGGACTTATTGATCAGATTGAGCAAGTTTTGAGTGGACTTGTTTAGCATATTTGAGCAATTTTTGAATGGACATATGGAGAAGATTTTGGTTTAGATTTAAGAATAGGTTTATGACAGACCAGAGATAGATATTGAGTAAATTTATGCTAGATCGAAGGACTATTTTTGGTGCAGATTTGAGATAGAGCTTTGGAGGTGACAGAGCAAAGAGGACAGTGGTCTCTAGTGGATAGATATCCATCAACTAGGGCAGTGAGGACAAGCCTTATGAGTGGGTACAAGAGTATTCAATTGAGAGAGATTCACACCGGTGTAGATGAGGTAGTAGTCTTCTAAAGGATCACCAGCCAGAGTAGAGGAGAAAGAGTTCTCCTATGGATAGAGATCCATGAACTTGATTTAGGGGATCAGTATTTCCTTTGGATAGAGGTCCACAAACATTGTAATAGGGAAAGGATTCCCAAGAGATTGATTGAGAAAATTTTGGTGAAATATTTTCTGCATGGAGTAGCCCACATTGGGTGAACCATGTAAATTGTGGTGTCTCTATTGTGTATGGTGTTTTGTGCATTGCTTTGATTACTGTTGTTGATATTGATCTATACATTGCATAATATTCATTGGGAAAGAAAAGTAAAAATTTATCTTATACTATTCACCCTCCTCCCCTTCTCAGTATAAGCTTGTGTTCTTCGAGTGTCAGGTACCATCGCATTGCACTCCATTACAAATCCATAAAATTTTTCAAAGGCCCAAATGGGAGGAGTAATTTAAGTCCTCAAATATCCAATGGATCGTATTACAAAATACATAATTACAAGTGGATAAATATGTGTAAAAGCATACACATGGCTTGTAACCAAAATAAATTCCAAAAAAATGACTAAATGCGCCTTTATACAAGGGTTTCAAATGTCCCAAGTTGAAGGATGAAAAAGAGAACCCTTTCCTCCAAATCTACATTGATAAGTGGATATTTATGCATAAATAAAAAAGGGCTTGACAATGCACCTTAATTCAAAGATTTTTCGACTAAAAAAAAATTAATTAAAGGTGCCATAAATTTAAAAATTACTTATTATGAGTTTTAAGTAACTAATTTTATTTTAAATTGATTAATGAAATTAATAAATTTAAATATAAATTGTGCAAAATGTAAAATATTAGCATTTTTAGAAAGGAGACACCATCAAACAACACCAATGGTAAGAATTTTGACCAAAAATTTTCTCAACTTCATGTTTTGCTTTGCCGACTAAAAAATTCATCACCAATGATCAATCAGTGATCACTAAGTCATACTCTCACATATCCTTCCATAAACCATCGATTGATGAAAATAATTACCTCGCTCCACCACTACTACATGTATTTTGAGTTGAGGTATACCCATATGCTAATTACTGTTCCATGTCATAACCATGAATGGAGGTAATTTGTTGTTTATAAATGTTAGGTTAGGTCTTGATCTCCTATTATGTGGATCTTGGAAATTCATAAAAATAACCAAACTCAAGTGCACGATTGAAATATATAAACACATGTGATCTATGTGTCACGAATGTGGATCGAGTTAGACTATGAAAAAGGGTATGTGAGGCATTCATTTGAGGATGTAGGATACAAAGGTCCAATCATGAGCTATAAGCAACATAGGAAGAGCCATGTTGTGGTGGCATGCAACTCCAAAAATATTCATGTGATGGATTAACTAGATGTTATCACTAATTTGCACACCAATAAGGTGTGAATTTTCCATTGTATGTGAGACAATGGAGGCCATGCACTATGCACATTGATGAGATGCATGATATGGGTTTTGACCTCATTGTTCCTATAGACCTCTTGCTCTAAAATTGTAGCAGCATCGATCAATTATCAAATAAATATCTCCTCATGCCAAAATTTCACCTGGAATACATAGGGATATCTCTAAATATCATTGATATATTGATGGACATGATCTCACATCAATGTCTTTCTTACTCTTCTTGAGCTTGCATGTGGTACTAATGCATCTTTGATGCCTTGGTCACATAGTGGAGGGATCCGATAATGAATGATGATTATAGATCTGATGAATCCAGGCTAGGGCCCCTATTAGCCTTGATCTAAGAGGGAAATTTGTGGTTCTTGAATATAGCATCAATGAGGTTGCACGCTTGTTATCGGTAAGGAAAGACTAAAAATAAATTCCAATCATATAATAAGTGGTAAACCTTCTATTGTTAAACTAGAGTGGTCTTATTTAAAATCCTTGAAGAGCCATAAAACACATCTAAACAATATAATGCAAGCAGATTAAAAAAAAAACAATATTGAAGAGCCATAAAACACATCTAAACTAAGGAATGGACTACATAATGGAATTACAAATGGGAGGGAAAATTTCCATGAGAGAAATTCCCCCATAGGGCAAGATACCCTTGCTTTGATACCAGTCTTGAGGTTTAAAACCTCGATGCTAAATTTTAATAATTTGCAACATAATATAAGTATTGAGATGCCAATAACACAAACTATAGAATTACAATATCATAGAGAGCCCAAATTAGCTTAACTAAAGCTAACTTAAACCATCCTAGAAACTAACATATTTTTTTAGCAAATCAACATGAGCTAATAAAATGCTCATAATTATTATATAGGAATATTAAAACTAATTAAACATTCTATGCTAACCCTAAATGAATAATTAACAAATTATTCAACCTAATTCTCCACCTTGTAGAGAAAAGGTCCAAGTATCAGTGGAGCAACCTAGAAGAACTAGAAGAGAGAGACATATTCCCAATAATATTTTAGATTATGTTTGTGGATTTATAGTTAATTGTAATGATCCTCTCAAATTTGAAGATGCCATGAATAATCTAGAGAAAGAGCATTGGAAGAAAGCCATGTAGGAAGAAATAGATTCAATGAAGAAGAACCATGCATGGTATGTAGTTCAAAAACCTGCTAGAAGAAATATAGTAGGTAAAAAAGGGGTGTTTGAAAATAAGTTAGGACCTAATGGATGTGTGGAAAGATATAAGGCCGGGTTGGTTGCAAAAGGGTTATGTGGGTGATATTTTATTCCTCACACCCACCCCTTCATTTTTTATGAAAGGATGATGCATGTAGAAATGGCTAAGTTTTGGAGTCAGGCTCTTGCATTAATGGTTAAGGTAGGCCTCAAAAATGAAGGTAGTTAATGTTGATAGGAAAAAACAAATGATCGATGGGTGAAAGATCGGGGTTAGTTGAGTAAGCAATAGTTTTGAAGGTCCACCATAGAATTCAAATATTCTCTAAGGATAGGCAGAGAATTGATCGGGTGAAATCTCAAAAGCTGCTCTCGGTCATAAATTTGGGACAAAAAGGAGGATGAAACTTTGGGATAGCAAGGAGGAAAAAAATATTTTCAATATTTACACATAAAGAGGGTGGAACTTTGGGATGTTAGTGGGGTAGACTTCTCCCACATCCTCATATGGACTTAAATAATATACTAGTAGGAGATTGGCAAGAAAGATAGACCCTAGGGACCCACCCTACATCAAAAGTGCCCAACTACCAAGGAATGGGGTTCATGGAAAGTGAACCTTCTAAGAAGGCAAAATTCTGAAATATGGAACCCAAGGTAATTGCAGCTCGATTATCCACCCCTTTCATAATGTCATAATGGGTGAAATTTTTGGAAGATGACGAATAAGGGAGCAAGCTAGAATATCTGCCCAGTATCAGAATCATCACCAATATCAAAAATCTCAAGGAAAATGCATTAATGACCTCAACTTCCCAAGTATGAATGATATATGGACATGAATATGATAATTTGAAATATGTGACTCCCAAGGTAATCAATTCCAATTGTTCATCCACCTAAACAAAGGACCATTGATTATTTGAAGGGGTTAAGTAGATGAGAATTTAAAAACCTGACCAGAATGTTAGAATGATCAAGGGCCCAAATTCATGTAGAAGTTCCTAAACCCTTTTGGATATCCACCATTCTTCTAAGGAGTAGAGTACTTTCTGAGCACCTATCTGCTTCAGTAATTCATTCCTTCCTAACACCATTAATGCATATAATTTGAATTCATTATAAAATTTTATATAAATATTGGGATGTTAGACATCCCAAAGGGTGACTCTTTAGCCATTATAATTCATATGTAGTGCTCTTCATCATTTTTTGAATGTAATTATCCTACTATCTAGTCCCCAATTTGGTCTTTCCACATTTTTGTTAAATTTAAAATGCTTATTTTTGCTATGGCTATTTGAGTAATCTCATTTAATTCTACTATGTATATTTTTTGGGCTTTACTTAGTGGTTCTAGAATTTTCATTTGTATTGGTTTGGGGTTTTTTTTTGCTTAGGCTGGTTGGGTGGACATGCTTTAATTATGCATCTTGAATTTCATGCACCCATCCACTAGTTCTGGAATTCACTTTCAACTTATTATGTTGAATGATAAGTGAGGATATGATTGGTTGATCTGTTAGGTAGGATGCTTGTATTTCCACCCATGACGTTATGGGTGCATGTGTCTTAATGTGGCTATACCTATCCTTGTGAGTTTTGGCTATGACATCTCATTCATTTTATTTCCCTTTCCATTTTCTCCTCTCCAAGTGTAGGTAGCTAGGACTTGAGGAACTTTCCTTATCTAGAGATTGATCACAAAGCCCGATCGATCTCACAACCATTCAATGTAGATTAAGTTTCAGAGGGTGTGCACAACCATTGAATGCTAGATCTTGCACGAATAATATTTGGTGACTCTGTTGGGGACTCAAAAGGACTTCATTATTCAAGGAAATAAATGTTCAACGATACTCTAGTTTACCTAAATCTGCTTCAATCACCTAAAAAATCATCTAAGTGAAAAGATCTAGATACTGAGATTGTTTTCCTTCTCTATGCTTTGAAAGTTATCAACATCCCAAAGGACTTAAGACTTGATGAGCAGTATTTAAATCACTGGTAGAAAAATTATGCTCATTTGGTGACTTTGAATCTAAAGAAAATACCAAGATCTCTGAAGACCACCACCATAATAGCTCAACAATGCTACCAATATCCATTGCTATCATGATATCCTTGAGGATACCTTCAATATCTTGCCAAAGTATGATGGCACAAACTAGGATACATTCAAACACCTAGAGGATGTTGTTCCTTTGGTTGTCATATTCAACATCATGCATGAGTATATGATGATCAGGTTGCTTGTACTTTACTAGGATGGGAAAGCATTACAATGGTATAAATTATTGTAGAGAGGAAGTATTTGTACATGGACTGAATTGGTAGTAGCTTTCACTAATACATTTTATAGCTATCAAGACCCATTCTCCCTGCTTACTAGTTCTCATTTATCAATAGGAACCCTCTTGAAAGTATTATGGACTTTAATATAATTTAAAATGATTAAGATAATAATCCCTCATTAAATCTACCTGAATGCTGCTCAAGCGTATCTATATTATTTTTAGGCCTTCAGCCCTGATATTGGTCTCCTCTTACATCAATCTCGAGAAAGTTGATTTTTCCAAATCTTTGAAGAGGTTGTTAGGACTTAACAGAGTCTGATAGGGAAGATACTTCCTAAGGAGGATTTGTAGTCATGACCAATTTTGTAGTTTCTTCCCCTACAAAACTTGTACTAGACCAAGTGGCACATGGTGCTTTCAATGCAATCCTCCACATGGTCATGCATCAATAGTAAGAACATTCTCTTGCACCATAAAATGATTAGGAAATAGTGCCACTTTAGATGGAATCTCACCATAATTTCCACACACTCTAGGTCAACCTAAAATATCAGTCATAGATCCAATCGAATTTATCAGACGATAGTGCTAGTGGATGTGACCTAGTACGACACCAGATGGCATTAAAAGAACATGTAGTCAAATTGATACAAAAAATCAATCTTGAAAAGGAGAAACATTGGAGTCAACACCTTGATATTCCACTACCAGCAAGGTGGAATGATGTAGCAAAAAATGTTGCCACATTAGTCCTTGATGGCCTAACTACCAAGGCACTCTAGAAAATTAAAAATGTTAATTGCAATTTAATCATAATTATGAGCCACCACGATCGGTGCCACATGGAATATAAGAAGTGAATCAATTTTAATGTAATGAGGTATAGTTATTATAGATTCATAGGATTATTTGCACAATCATCCTTGGCTCAAGTGTGCCTGGTACACTAATTTTTTGTGTAAATAATGAGACAAGTAAATAAAACTATGTGGTAAGCATGGTTTCTCATGAGGTATCATCATTTTGTTTGTGGATTGTAGGGAAAGCACTCCAGTAATGAATTTATAGTTGGTCGAGGTGCTATAAATTGTTAATTAAGGATTATGGTAGGATTCCCTAAGGAGTATGGTAGGATTCCCTAGGTCCCACCTTGGAAATATAACACTTTAATCTCGTCTCTCGTGTTTCTTCCTTGTTTTCTTCTTTTATTCTTTGTAATCTATTCTTTTATATTATTGAGACCCCGTAGCCTAATGGATGCAACTAGAAAATACCAAGGCCTCACATGATGCCCTTGGAAATCCAAAATCACATGGAGGACCTCTACATGATTCGACGCATGTCAAGCCTATTCAAATTAGGGTAAATGTTCTATAAATAATAGCTCGTCAATAGATGTAGATATGGTCAGGAAGTGTAATCTATGAGAAGATACTGAAGTAGAATGGTCCCATGGTGGATAGCAGTTAGTAAAAGAGGATCCTTATTGAATTGTGTAAAATAGGAAAAATTATAATGATAGAGGCAAATATCCTTGGATTTTGTCTACTCTTGTAATATTTTGGATCCTTGGTGGGATATGTTTAGGAGACTACAATCCATAGGAGTATCTCATAGGATGGGGTATCTGCCCTATCAGTTTCATGTAATAATTATCGAATTACTTTTCCTTTCAAATCTCCTCTTGTCTATGTTCTTCCCCTTCTACCTCTCTCCCCTTGTGCTAGTTTTCTTCAACTATTTTAGTTTATGACATCCATCCCTATGCCTCCGGTGCTTCCCATTTCTTCCTCTTTCCTTTGGTGTCTTCTTGTTCTTTTTTCCCCATTTTTCTTGCCATTTTTACTAATGGTTTTCTTCCCCTCCTTCCTATCCATAATGTTTTACCTTTTTAATTACTCTATACCACCAATCATACTCCATTGTCTTGTAGTCTCATTTGGCTGTAATTATTTATCTCCTTTCTTGTCATTCTCCTCTTCTTCCTTCTCTGTTTAAAATTTTTATGCACTTTAAGTTTCTACCTAGGTTCCTTTTTTCCATAAGATGGAAATTCCTTGTGAGTCACCATGATTTTGGGTGAGATTTTATGCCTCTCACCCACCCCTTTATTTTTAAGAAAGGAAATTGCATGTAGAAATGACTATGTTTTGGAACTAAGATCTTGCATTATTTGTTAAGGAAGGCCTAAAAATTGAAAGCAATTATCACTGATGAGGAACAACAAATAATCGATGTATGGAAGATCTAGGTTAACTCAGCAATAGTTCTAAAGGTCCACCATGGAAATAGAATATTCTCTAAGGATAGATAAATAATTTATCAGGTGAAATCTTAGGAGATGCTCCCAAGTAGAACTATTTCAAATCTCTACCCATCAAGAGGGAAAAAATTTGGGACGTCAGTGGGGTGTACATCTCCCAAATATTTGCTTGGACGTAAATAATATACTAGGAAGAGCTTAGCAAGAAATATAGATCCTAGGTATCCACCCTACATTAGAAGTGCCCAACTACCAATGCATGGGGTTCATGGGAAAGCTAGCCTTTTAAGAAGGTAAAATTTTGAAACATGGAACCTGGGGTAATTGCAACCCGATTACCTGCCCCTTTCATAATGTCAAAATGGGTGGAATTTTGGGAATTTGATGAATAAAGGAGCAATCTAGAATGTCCATATGGTACCAAAATCATCGTTAGTATCATAAATATCAAGGTAAAAGGCATTAATGACCCCATATTTCCAATTACGAATGGTTCATGGGTGAAAATATGGTGATTTGAAATATGTAGATCCCAAGGTAATTAATTCTAGTTGTTCATCCACCTAACCAAAGGATCATATATTATTTGAAGGGGTAAAGTAGACAAGAATTTAAAAACCTGACTAGAATACCAAAATGATCGAGGGCCCATATTCATGCAAAAGTGCCTAAACCCTTCTATATAGTTGTCATTCCTCCAAGTAGTAGAGTATCTATTGAGCACCTATCTAATTCAGCAATGTATTCATGCCTAATGCCATTAATGCATGTAGTTTAAATTCATTGTAAACATTTCTATAAATACTATGACATTAGACATCCCAAATGGTGGCTCTTTAGCCATTACAATTCATATGTAATGTTCTTCATAATTTTGTGAATATAAGTATCCTATTATATAGTCTCTAATTTGATATTTACACCTTTGTGTTGAATTTAAAATGCTTATTTATACTATGGCTATTTTAGTAATCTCATTTAATTCTACTATCTAGATTTGTGGGATTTACTTAGTGGTTCTGGAATTCACATTTGTATTGGATTGGGGTTTATTTCTTATTAGGTTGGTTAGGTGGTCGTGCTTTAATTTTGCATCCTAGATTTCATGCACCCATCTTCTGGTTCTAGAATTTACTTTCAACCCATTATATTGAATGATAAGTGAGGATATGATTGACTGATATGTTAGGTAGGATGCTTGTGTTTCCACCTACCATGTTATGGGTGCATGTGTCTTTATGTGGATATACATGTCCTTGTGAGTTCTGGCTATGACCTCCTATTTGTTTTCTTTCTCTTTCCTTTTTCCCTCTCTCCATATGTAGGTAGCTAGAACTTGAGGAACTGACCTTCTCCAAAGATCGACCATGAAGCCCGCCCGACCTCGTTGTAGTTAAATTTTGGTTGAGGTTTTCAGGATGCGTGTAACCCTCGGGTGACAAATCTCACACCAATAGATTCTCTAAAATTCTAGAATTTCTACATGGAGATTAAAATGAGGAAATTTACATGCAACAACTTCAAGGTGCTGAAGTAGGAGGTGCAAATGTTATCTACAGGTTGAATAAATCCCTCTATTGATTGAAGCAACCTCCTAGAGAATGGTACTCAAAGTTTGAAAATTACATGTTGGAAAATAGATTTTCTTGTAACCACACATATCCATGTTTGTATTACAAAACAAAAAGTTAAAGCTTCACAATTTTTGGTTTTATATTTGGATGACAACCTCATGATTAGAATAAACAATTGATTTTAATAAATATGTTTTAAAATAACTTTGATATGAAATATTTGGGTTAGGCATGCGATTACTTGGGCATTGATATTTTCAAATATTACAAGAACAAACAATTATGGCTTTTTGAAAAGGATTATATTAACCATATTTTGAAGGAATTTGAAATATAGGATAGTAAAGCTACCAAAAATCCTATGCATCCTAGAGTTAAATTGTCTACAAAATATGGCTAGCTACAATTGAATGAAAGGAGTAGATGAATATAATTCCATATGGAAAGACTATGGTTTCATTGATGTATGCAATGGTATGTACTAGGCCTGATATTGTTTATGTTGTTGTAATGGTCAACCGATATATATCCAATCTTAGAAAGGAATAGTAGACTGATATAAAAATAATTTTTAGATATTTACAAGGTACTAAAGATCATGTTTTGTGTTATCATCCTAAGAATAATGAAGTATTTTATTTGTAGGGACATATAGACACACATTGAATAGGTGACTTGGACAACCACAAGTCAATATGAGGATATGTCTTCACTTTGTATGGTGGTGCAATGAGTTGGAGGAGTAAAAAGCAAACTATTATAGCTTTTCCAAGTGTTAAAGTATAATATATTACTGTCATCGATGATTCAAAATAAGGTGTTTGGTTTATGAGGTTGTGCAAAGGTTTGCAATAGGATAAATATGTTAGAAATGCGAAACCTGCCGTTCTACCAAAAGCTCGAACTTGAGGTAGCCGCTATAGGCCAGGGCTTTAACCTATGGGAGGCGGTTAGTCCATGTCATGATTCCCGAGGAGGGATGTTGGCGATTAGTCCAACAATCCCCCCCAGCGTTACCCAAAGGGAATCGAACCCGAGACCTGCTCTGATACCAATTGTTAGAAAGGTGAAACCTGTCGTTCTACCAAAAGCTCGAACTTGAGGTAGCCGCTACAGGCCAGGGCTTTAACCTACGGGAGGCGGTTAGTCCATGTCACGATTCCCAAGGAGGGATGCTGGCGATTAGTCCAACAAAATAATATGTTGGATTAAAACTTTTCAACCAAAGTGTAATATCACTTGCATATTCTCCATCATTCCATGAAAGTACAAAACATATTGAAATAACATATCATTTTGTGCATGATACGGTGAAGAGTAGAATGATCATTCTAATAAAATGTAGAACCCAAGAGAATGTAGAAGATGCCCTTACTAATATTTTCACAGCTCAAAAGCACCAATTTTGCAACAATGAGATTTGGATAAAAGTTTACAAAAAAATCCATCAAGTCAAAGTTTGTTACAATGTGCAGGTGTTGCATTATTTTTTTGTTTGATGACAAAATCTTCTGAAAAGTTCATGGATGTCCCTTTCTGGAGACTTTATGTTTTTTTTTTCAAATTAAATACTTTGGTACACATCAACATAAATGTCCAATAAGACCTCAAAGATTCCAAAAAATTATTTGGACAGAAAAATTAGAAAAGCCTCCCATTTTGTGATTATAAAAAGAATTTTCTATGTAACATTGCATATGAAGGTTCCTCTGAATAAATGAATGCTTTTCTAAAAAATGACCCTTCTTTTATCCATTATATATGTTTTTGATTACATTTTTATTCTCTATATGTTTTAATGTATGCTCTATTTTTCTTTTCAATTACCACAACAAGAAGAATGCCCTTTAGTTGTAGTGCTTGTCATTTTTTAGAAGTTGCAAAAACAAATAATGAAGATACATAAAAATCAAGATTAAAAATAAATAAAATTTTACCTAAATTTTATGGCAGATTGCGATGAAGATGCATACAAATCAAGATAAAAAAATAAATATTTACCTATATTTTAGGATAGATTGTGTTTTCTTAGATTATACGACCTAAATATTTGAGTTATCTTCATAGTAGCTCTAATGTTTCGTTAGATTAGACGTTCTAAAGATTTGATTTTTTTGGGTGGAAAACATCCCTTTTGGGATGCCACATTCGGGTAAGACCCAAGGAGGTAGAGGTATCTATTCCACCAAAATTTCCTAGGGCTCACACTTGGCCTACCACCTTTGACACACTCAAGAGCATGCCTAAAACAACAAAAACACAAACAAAACAAACAAACAAACACAAAAACATCAATAAACACAAACACACAAAAACAACAATAATAATTAAAAAAACACAAAAACAACCAAAATAAAAAGAAACAAGATATATATATATATATATATATATATATATATATATATATATATATATATATATATATATATATATATATATAAACAAAAAATATAAAAAACAACACAAAAAACACAAAATAAAACAACAAAGACAATAGAAAAACATAAAAACACACACACCTAAAAATCAAAGAGCATGCCTAACCAAAAGTAAATCAGTTAACAAGCCATGCATGTACCAGCACCATAAGGCTCATGTAGATTGCAACAATCATAAGTCTTTCTCCATTCTGCTTTCACCATGACTAGTTCTAGCAGCACCCTCCTTATTTTTATTGATCAAAAAATAATTATATGTTTGATGCCCTCAAGAGCATCCATGTCAACAAACTGGTTGATCTAGGTGATCTCTCTTAGACCTCTATCCACTCCCCAATTAACCATAGCATTTTCCATATTTTTTGTAGCTCTCTAAATATGAAAGTACTCCAAGGACATAAATGAGTGACAAAGTTCTTTTATAGTCTGAATAATATCCCCTAGCCTATAAATAAAGTTAAAAACAATAAAAAATACAAAAACACAAAAAACACAAACACAAAACACACAAAAACAACAAAACATATAAAAACAACCAAAAGAACATATATTTTTTAAAAACAACACAAAACAAAACAACAAAGACGACATAAAAACACAAAACCACACACACCTAAAAATCAAAGAGCATGCCTAGCCAAAAGTAAATCAGTCAACAAGCCATGCATGTATCAACCATAAAGGATGACAAAAAACCAAATACTCAAGGCTCATGCAAATTGTAGTAGTCATAAGGCTTTCTCCATCATGCTTTCACCATGACTAGTGCTAGTAGCACCCTCCTTATCTTTATTAATTAGAAAAAAAATTATATGTTTCATGTCCTCAAGAGCATCCATGTCAGCAAATTGGTTGATCCAGGTGATCTCTCTTAGACCTCTATCCACTCCCCAATTAGCAATAGCATCAACCACCTTGTTTGTAGATCTTTGCACATGAAAGTACTCCAAGGACTAAAATGAGTGATAAATTTCTCTTATAGTTTGAATAATATCCCCTAGCCTCTAGTTAGAGAGTGATTAAAACCATCTGCGGTCTTTTAATTGGTTGATGATCACTTGGGAATCCCCTTCAACATAAATATTCTATCAATTTTGATTAAGGGCCCACAACAACCCTTCAAGGAGGGCATGTGCCTCAACATGATTATTAGTGGTATCTTCAAGGCTAAAGAAAAATTGCCTCTCATATTTCCTTGGTCATCATGAAATATGCCATCCCTACCAGCTTTACTTGGGTTTCCCTAAGATGCACCATCAAATTTGAGCTTAATAAACCCTTTATGGGGAGGTTGCCAATAGATTTTAGTGTGAATCTTATGAATAACATAAACTTATAATGAGAGGTGGGGTAAATAGTATAATATAAATAAATGCACATAATCGTCATACACACAAGAGACAAGGATTTACGTGGAAAAACCCTTTCAAGAGAAAACCATAGAAAAATATTTCTTACATATTTCTTCAACAAATTTTGTGGGAACCAACCCACAGGAGACACTAATATCCTAGTACAAGTTCATGGGTACCAATCCACAAGAGACACCAATACCCTATACAAGTTTGTGGGCACCAACCCATAGGAGAAACCAATCCCCTTGAGCAAGTTCATGGGCACCAAACCACAAGAGATGCCAATCCCTTATACAATCTCATGGGCACCAACCCACTTAGTTCTGATACAAACACTAGTCACAAAATACTGCTCAAATATGCTCCCAAATATGCTCATAAACTATGCTCAAATATTCTCACAAACACTACTCATCTACTCCCAAATATGATTACAAATAATGCTCATCTACTCCAAAATCCAATCATAAACAATGCACAAATTTACTTACAGATTTGATCTATAATTTTCCTTTTTGCTCCTAAACTTTAAATCAAACACTTAATATCCTTATCACTCCTTTTAACAACAGTCACAATAAATCTTAACTGAAAATAACTCCTTATATATCCCTTTTAAAACTTGAAAAATAAAACTTTATAATAACAACATGACTCCTTATTTCTCCCTTTAATCAAATTTAATTAAAAAGTTTACCCTTACTTTGCACAACAAAAATTAGCAATCTGCATATGATATTCGATATTTGGACCTCTAGTAGCATAGTACCCTAATGTGGGCTCGTGACCAACTGAGCTAACCAAGTGGAAGAAACCAAAGAGTACAATAAAATATATGAATCATTCATTGTGCTATCTCGAATAACAAATGCACAACAAAAAATACACTAAGGAGATTCGACCCTCAAACCTTCTGCATCACAATGCCCTAACACGAGCTTAGTAACTAGTTGGGCTAACACAATAGTTGATACCTAGAGAACACAATATTGCATTTGAACTTACGTTTTGTGTACCTCATTCATGTGATGGCACTGCACACCTCCAAGACATCTTTCACTAGCTGCACGTTTTGATTTATTTTTCCTATCTCAAACCTGTGTTTGTTGTCAACCATGTTCTGAGTACTCTGTGCTCTTCTCAATGCTTTTTCATATCTAATTTTTATACAAACACAACAAATACATTCAATTAATTTGAACTTCTTTGGAATCGTTTCTCCAAATTTTCATCGCCTCATAATGCCATGCAGTCGCTCTATTTCCATGGTGGAAGTCACACAAGATTATTTTCATCTTCTCCTACAGTGATGCCTCTGTTTGCATGATCTCCTTCACTACCTCTATTTGCAAGGCTTTGTCAAGGGTTCTACTCACTTGTAGTGATGCCTTCATGCGCTCTTCTTCGGGACGTCCTCCCTTATACTCAAATATCTACACTATATTCTCTCGAAGGATATTTGAATTGCTTGCTCACTTCAAAATGAATTATTTACCTCATAATAATATGATTCCCTTTTCTCATTTGCACCCAAGGAGGTCAGCCCATGCTTTTAAACCTTTGACTTTCAAATTCACTTTTATATGGTGCTCAAGTTGGTCTACTCTCTTTTTAAATTATTTTATATTATAGTATTTAAATCTATGATTTAAATTTTATAATATTTGATTTTTTAAAATTTTATTCAAATTATATTTAAATATTTTGATTTAAATATAAACCTTCCACTTTAATATTTAAATATTTCATTTAAATATTAAAGCATATAAAATCACCTTTGAAGATATATGCCTTGACATCAATGACAACATTAAATCACCCTTGAAGATATATGCCTTGACATCAATGACAACTCAATAATTCTAAAAATATCCCCCTTTGTTATTGATGGCAACCCTGCAAAGAAACTATCCTTTACTAAATTAGGATCACAAGCTACTCCCCCTTACTAAAATTATTCCCCTTTGACATCAATGGTAAAGGCTCCTCGGGGCTAAAAGATAAGACACTTGATAACACCCCTTTACTCACTCCTCTTATTGAGACATTCAATGATGATATGGGAGTGAAATAACTCCCAACTTACTTCTGAGATACTCAAATGTCTCCTTTGGAAGTGGCTTGGTAAAGATATCAATAATATTTTCCTTTGTAGCAATGTATTCCAAATTGACTTGATGATCAGTCACTTGCTCTCTCAAAAAGTGATACTTGATCGAAATGTGCTTGGTCCTTGAATGCATCACTAGATTCTTAAAAAAATTTATGGTACTAATATTATCACAAATTATGGATAGAGGATGATCATTCTCTACTTTGAAATTACTTATGGTTTGTTTCATTCATAAAACTTGTGTGTAACAAGAAGCTGCTATAATGTACTCCATCTCTATAGTAGATAAGGACACTAACGCTTGTTTCTTACTTAGCCAAGAGACCAAAGTCTCCAAGAAAAAATGCTCCTCCACTTGTAATTTTCTTGTCATCCAAACTTCCTACCCAATCCCCATATGTATATGCAATGAGAGTGAAACTATCACATCTAGAATACTATAGTCCAAAATCCATAGTTCCTTTCAAATACTTGAAGATTCTTTTTACTACCTGTACATGTGTTTCCTTTGGTGCAACTTGAAATATTACCACCAATCCAACTACCTACATTATGTTTGGCCTTGTAGTTGTGACATATAGTAAACTTCCAATCATGGATATATACAATTTTTTATTAACCCCAAGAGACTCATCATATTTACATAACTTACATCCCATAATAATGGGATTACTCACAGGATTACAATTCTCCTTGCTAATTTTTTTCAATATTTCTTTTACGTACTTTTTTTGAGAGAGAAATATACCTTTATCTGATTATGATATTTGTAAACCAAGAAATAAGGATAGCTCACTAAGCATTGACATATCAAATTCTCTTTGCATATATTTTGCAAATTCTTGACACATCTTGTTATTACTACCTCCAAAAATGATGTCATCCACATAGACCACTACAATTAACTGGTCATTTCCTTCATTTTTTATGTATAGGTTGTTATCTGCTATACCTTTTCTGAAACCTTGTTCTTGGAGGTATTTATCCAACCTTGAGTACCAAGCTCTAGGGGTTTTCTTTCCATAGAGAGCCTTCTTCAATGTGCATATATAGTCGGACTTATCTGTTAGGCTAAAACCATTTGGTTTCTCAATGTAGACTTCTTCCTCTAAGTAACCATTAAGAAATGATGATTTTACATCCATTTCGTACACTTTGAAGTTTTTGAAACTTGAAAAGACCAAGAACATTCGTATGGCCTCAATATGAGTTACAGGAGCAATTTCCTCAAAATAAATTCCCTCAACTTGTGCATAGCCTTTGCACACAAGTCTTGCTTTGTTTCTAACAACTTGACCATCTTCATTTAACTTTTTTCTATATATCCATTTGGTGTTGATTACATTTTTGTCTTTTGGACATGGGACAATTTACCAAGTCTAGCTCTTCTCTATTTTATCTAACTCCTCTTCCATTGCCTTAATCCAATGTTTATCTTCACTTGCTTCATTGAAATTATTTGGCTCAACTTTATATAGTAAACATAAGTTGCCATGTTCACCTATACCTATTATTTTACTCCTTGTTTGTATTTTATATAGATTCCCAATAATCAGATCTTTCAAATGGTTCTTTTGCACATATCTAGATGGTTTTTTGGATGATTTATTGGGGGGTGTTCTTTAGGATGTCCTTTTATTCTCATCTTCTTCAGTTTCTTCATCTTTGCAACTTTCTCCTTCTTGATACACAATCTCTTGAGCTAGTTCTCTTAGATCTATTTATTCATCAGCTCTTACATTTTCACTTTCCACAATTTTATGTGATATTTTATTGTAGCATCTATATGATTTTCTATTTGAAGAGTATCCAATGAAGATACCCTCATCAAACCTGGAATCAAACTTGACCAAATATTTTTCTTCTCATCTAATGTAACATTTTCTTCCAAAAATTTTGAAATATTTCACAGTAGCTGCTCTCCCCTTCCAAAGCTCATATGGAGTTTTTTGATGATTCACTCTTACTTAAGCTCTATTTATGACATAAATATAGTTGTATGAATTTCCTCTCTCTAAAAAGCATCAGAAAGCTTCGACTCATTTAACATAGCCCTGGATATACCTTGGATAGTTTTGTTCTTCCTTTCAACTACTCCATTCTGTTGTGGAGTTCTTGCTACTGGGTATTGTCTCTTGATTTCAAGTTGCTCACAAAATTCCACAAATTCATTTGAAATGAATTCACCTCCTCTATATAATCTCATACACTTGATCTATTTTCCTATTTTATTTTCTAAAAGTGCCTTGAATGCCTTGAACCTTTCAAATGCTTCTAATTTTTCTCTTAAGAATGTTACCCAAGTCATTATAGAATAATCATCAATAAACAACATGAAATAATTCTCACCTTGTAAACTCTTTGTTCTTGTAGGGCCACATAGATCGGTATGAATTAGCTCCAAAGGCTTGTATGAAGATAATTCCTTTGATTTAAAACTTGATCTTATTTGCTTACCATACTAGCATTGTGCACAAATCATGCTTGGGGATTTTTCTATCTTGGGAAAATATCTGACTACCTATTTGTTTCTTATTTTTACTATGTTTTCAAAGTTTAAGTGGCCCATTATCCTATGCCATAACCAAATCTCATATTCTTGTGATAAAAAGTAATTTTCCCATTTAATTTTGCTCAACATGTAGATATTGTTTGTAGTTCTACTTGTGTCTGCAATAAGCTTTCTTATCTTGGATTTTCTAATCTCACATCCATTTGGGTGAAATAAGAGTGTGTGCCCTTGATCACATAGTTGAATTACATTTAGTATATTGTGCTTCAACCCTTCAACATCTAACACATTCTCTATTCTTGATATTCCATTATCCAGGCTCAAGGTTTCCTTTTCAAAAATTTTGGTAGAAGCATTATCATCAAATTTTATTGTGCCTCCATTTATTTCCTTGAGATAGAGAAATTTACTTTTGTCACCTATCATATGTCTTGAACAACCACTATCAATGTACCACTATTTTCCTTCATTTTGCACATGAATAGTCATTTGTACCAACAATGACTTCTCCTTTTCTTGTTTCATTTTCTTCCTCCAACCTTTGGAGGACATATCCTTTTGAACAATTTGACCTTCCTCTTTATTGCTTGATTTTGAAATTTTAGAGAACACTATTCTACACCATTTGTCTTAATTCCTAAACTTATCACATTTGTAACAAATGATATTATAATCCATGAGAGGTTCATATGAATTAAAATTTCTCTTGGTAAAACCATAATAATTCTTAACACGAACCCTACAATTTACAACTTTATGACCAAATTTATTGCATGAAAAACAATAACCATGGAATAAATATTGAAACTTGTTTGATTACCTTTGATGATATGGTCACATGGTTCTCTCATTTATATTTCTATTATTGACTTTAGTCCATAGTGATTCTTTGTTTTCTTCCTTCTTGATGCTTCCACTTCTCAATACATTAGCATAGGTCTTAGGCTCTTCTTTACTTATTTTCTTTGATTCCTCTATTTCTTTTGATCTTGAATCCCCCTTTTATTTCTTTTGACCTTATTCAAACCCAAGTCTAGTTTTTATAACTGAAGATCTCTATGCTTTGATAATGTCACCCACGATTTCTAATATTTTCTCAAACCCATGTAGTTTATCATTAGATTTTTCCACTTTCTTCCTTAGAGAGAAAACCTCATGTTCCAGGTTTTCACATTCCAACATTTTTGCCTTTCACTTCTCAGTCATACCTTTATCAATTCACTTTGTCCCTTAAATTTTAACTTTTAAGTCGATAAGATTTTGATAAAGCTTTGCCTTTATCTCCTCATTCTCTTGTACTTGAATCTTCAATATTGAGTTTTTATTTCTAAGCCTTTTCAACTCTTTAAGAGCAACAACAAGTTCCTCTTCTATGTCCACTATGGCTTCCTCTTCTATGTCCATTATGGCTTCCTCTTCATTTTCTATATTTTTCTCCTTTTCTTGAATTTCAACAATAGGAGTATTTTATTTCACCTCCATGGCCATGTGTGTTCTTGTAAGATCTTCCTTCAAGTTGTTAGGCTTTCACGAAGGAACCTACTTTGATACCAATTGAATAACACAAGATTATACTAAGAGGGGGGTGAACAGTATAAGATAATATATATATATATATATATATATATATATATATATATATATTATTTCCAAAGCAATAACTTGAAATAATATCAATGCAATAATAAATAAATGCACATAATCATCATACAAACAAGAGACAATTATTTATGTGGAAACACCTTTTCAGGATAAAACCATAAAAAAATATTGCTTATATATTTCTTCAACAAATTTCGTGGGCACCAACCCACATGAGACACCAATATCCTAGTACAATTCCATGGACATGTACCCACAAGAGACACTAATACCCTATACAATTTCATGGGCATAAACCCATAAGAGACACCAATATCCTTGTTCAATTTCATGTGAAACAACCCATAGGATATACCAATCCCCTATACAATTTCATGGGCACCAACCCACTCAGTTTTGAGCCAAATATTGGTCACAAAACACTGCTCAAATTTGCTTCCAAATCTTGTCATAAACTATGCTCAAATATTCTCACAAACACTGCTCATCTACTCCCAAATATGATCACAAACAATGCTCATCTACTTCCAAATCCAATCATAAATAATGCATAAATCTGCTTACAAATCTGATCTATAATTTTTCTTTTCTCTTCTTAATCTAAAATTCAAATCAAAAACTTAATATCCTTATCACTCCTTTTAACAACATTCACAATAAAGCCTAATTTTAAATAATCCTTTATATCTCCCTTTTAAAAATTGTAAAATAAAACTTTATAATAACAATATGACTCCTTATTTCTCCCTTTAATTAAATTTAATTAAAAACTTTACCCTTACCTTGCACAAAAAAACTTAGCAATCCACAGAGGATATTTGACCTTCAAAACTCTAGTAGTGCAGTTCCCTAACACGAGCTCATGACCAACTAAGCTAACCCAATGGATGAAACCAAAGATCATAATAAAATATATGAATCCTTAATTGCGCTATTTTGAACAACAAACACACATAAAAATAGGTGTCGAGGAGATTCAACCCTTGAACCTTCTGCACTATAACACTCTAATGTGGGCTTAGTAACCGTCTAGGCTAACCCAAAGGTTGAGACCTAGAGAAAACAATATTGTATTTGAACCTACATGTTGTGTACCTTCTTCACATTATGGCACTGCACACCTCCGAGATGTCTTCACTAGCTATGCTCTTTGATTTCCTTTTATTGTCTCAAACCTGCATTTGTTGTCAACCAAATATCGAGTACTCTGTGCTCTTCTAAATGCTTCATCATCTCTACCTTTTCTACAAACATAGCACATGCATTCAATTCTTTGGCACTTCACTGGAATTATTTGTCCAAATTATCATGGCCTCATAATGCCACTCAGTCACTCTCTTTCCATTATGGAAGTCACACCAGATTATTTTCATCTTCTCTTGCAGTGATGCCTCTGTCCACACGATCTCCTTCACTACCTCCATTCGCACGGTCTCCTTCACTACAAATGTTCGCATGATCTCCTTCACTGCCTCTATTTGCAAGATCTCCTTCACTACCTCTATTTGCAAGGCTTCGTCAAGGGTGCTACTCACTTGTAGTGATGTCTCCATGCACTCATCCCTTGGATGTCCTCCCTTATCCTCAACTCTCTACACTATCTTCTCTTGAAGGATATTTGAATTGCTTGCTCACTTAAAAATGAATTAATGACCTCATATTAATATGCTTCCCTTTTTTCATTTATGACCAAGGAGGTCAGCCCATGCATTTAAACCTTTGACTTTCAAATTCACTTTTATATGGTGCTTAAGTTAACCCACTCTATTTTAAAATTCTTTTATATTATAGTCTTTAAATCTATGATTTAAATATTATAATATTTGAATATTTAAACTTTTATTCAAAATATATTTAAATATTTTTATTTAAATATAAACCTTCCACTTTAATATTTAAATATTTCATTTAAATATTAAAGCATATAAATCACCTTTGAATATATGTGCCTTGACATCAATGACAACATTAAATCACTCTTGAAGATATCTACCTTGATATCAATGACAACTCAATAATTCTAACATATTAGAGGTTTTATTTTTCTAAATTAGTCACCAAATAATTTTGTCATCTAAATGCTAGCCTATAAATTGAATCTTGATATCTATAATATTTCTATCTAAGTATTTATCCAAATCCTCCCACTACTTGACCAAAATGGATTCAGCCATCACCCTCTGAATAGAAAACCAAGTTTGGAATTTGGGGATTCTTTCCTCCCTAAAAATAATTTTATTTCTTCATATCCAAATTTCCCAAATAATATAAGTGGGGTTACCTTACTAGATGGATCTAATATAGTCAAGATCAAATTTTTGGCCAACCCACTCTAAAATTAGATCCCTTATAGTCTAAAAATTATGGAGGGGCTCTCTCCAAGAGTTTGCAAAGTCTTGATAGAGGGATTGAGAAAAGGGGTAAGATATGGTTAATGGTTTTAGTATTAGCTTCAAAATTTGGGCATCTAAAGGGGCCATAGTAGCCTCTCTTCATCAATTTAATAAAAATTAAGATTTTATCTTGCACCACCAACCAAAAAAAAATTGAGATCTTGGGCCAAACACCTTTCCTCTATATTCTCTACCAAATTTGATTCCTATCCCCATTGAAGTTTACCTCCATAAGAAAATTGTAAGCTTTCTTGGTAGTAAAATTCCCATATGTATTTCTCCCCCAGCTTAAAAATTCTAAGTACTAGTAGTAGGAAAGCTTCTTGTTAGAGATGATTCCCCAAAGTTTTTTCTATTAGCTTGCCTAATTTGACAAGGCCAAGATTGGGGTTATTTCCAAAAATGAAGCACCACCCTACCAATATCATGTGGAATGATATGGACCTAAATGTAGCACTTGAATTGATTCCAACCCTCCTCTTTGAAAACCTCATTCAACTCAATCAAGGAATTATCTTCTCGTAAAGGTTCATATTGATTCCACACATTCTCCTAGAAGAGAGCTTGATAATCATCCCTAATCTTCCAAAAGGCTACATACCACACCCACACACTATGGGATGTCATGCTTATCCAAATATAATGGGGAAAGTTTTCAAGCCTAATCAAATCCTTCTAGTCCACCTTAGGGATATATTTTACTTAATAATTCTATCCCAAAAAAGGTTCTCTCCATTGCAAAATATCCAAAACAGTTTTCCATTAAGGGCTTTGTTAAATATTTTAAGATCCTTGATTCCAAGCATGGGGGGTCACTTAGTTGAAAGCCTTCAAAACACGTGCATTCATAGGCTTCTTAAAAAATCCCTTATTTTTAAAATTTACCACCTCCCCTTCTAATTTATTAAACCCCTAGTGGTAAACCCCTATCTAATAAATAATAACCCCTTTTCAAAACTTACCATTTTACCAAAATATTTGAATCAATTTTTAATATCCCTTGGTAGGTTTACCATTTTATCAATGTATATCCTCCATATACTTTATCATGTTGCTCTTGAAAACCTAAAGTGCAAGGGATACAACCTATACTACTACCATTTTTATTGCAAGGAGAGGATTTTATACTACTCGAGGAAAATGACAATAATTTACCTAGACTAACCTTGACCTCTTTCAACTCCTTTGCTTTAAAATTTGCCTCCTCATCTTCCTTCACACCTTTAACTCCTAATTTTGAACTTACGCATTGTACTTCCTCATCCCTTGTGTCATTTTTTTCTAATGGTTGATCCGAGTAAACCATATTGGTCTTTGTCATTTGATGATGCAAACATGCTTTCTTTACCACTTTCTTAGCAGTGGAAAATCCTTGATTTGACTCGACTTCTACTATGATATTCTCCTCACTTCATGTTGAAGTTTGTCTCATGCCCAAAATTTTCCATCTCTTTCTCCATCATTCTTGCTTTGCAATCTCTTGTCATGTGTCCAGTATTATAACATTGACAACATTAGAATGCAATGCTTTCATAATCCACTTGTTGATCCCATTCTCTTGAATCACATTTAATCCTAACATATTGCAGAAAAGGTTTTGAAATATCCATGGCAACACATATTCAAGTGTATACAACATGCCTTAGCTCCTTAATAGTTAGTCCCTCCTGGATGAATTCCCCTAGAGTATTGTCAATATTCTTCAAAACCTCCTTTTTGATAAACTAATACAGAAGTCCAAAAAGCCTAATCCAAACTAGAAGCCTTTTAATAGTCTTTGTCTCCATAGAAAAATTTTCACTCCATGGTATTAAATATAATGCATCTCTCCCCTTAGATCATTGACCACCATCCATTATTTTATCCCTAATTTCTGAACCATAGGAGATGATGAGCAAAAATCCTTTTGAAAGAAAAATCATGGAGTAATTTGAATTTAATCCCCACTTCCACTTGATCCAATTTTGAATCTTTGAAAATTGGCCTAGAACTTGCATGTTAGACCTCTACTTTTAAGAACCATTACGTCATGCTCAAGAATCTCATCCTTGATAATCACTTTTGGGGGGTAACATCTTCTACCTAGTTAGAGTTTACCATAAATTTGCTCTTCTCTTGTTCCCAAATACAACATCCATACTTCCAATTAGGACTTTCAAAAATGACTTTCCCACTATGCTACCTAGATTTTCTTCATAAGAATCCTTTAGATTTTGAATTTCCCCTAAGATCTAGAACAAGAAAAAGTGATGCTTGCACTTTGCTTCCTACTTGCACTCGCAACACTTGCTTTCTAAAACAAGAAACTGTGAGGCTCACTCCAGGCTCTATAAAAATATTAGATAGTTGGGCCAATCCCACTTTCTATATGATTCAGTCCACTAGGAATATACTAAAAGTGGTCTACGGGGCCCAATTTATTTTTTTTGTCACTATGTGTGCTTTTTTAATGTAAGCTAGTAATCCCACATGTATGCCACAAAAAGAGCTAAAGTGCAGAACAATCGTACATAGGATGCAACTATTACAGAGGGGCAATTTTTGGCATAAGAAAGTTTTGTGTGCAGGTTGAAGCTCTATTTTGGCCACAACAGCATCTACATTGATTTTGGATTTGGTCCCAAGTTGTCACTAATACCTTCTCAGGAAAGTTTCTATTTGCTACTTGCATATTTTTCAGCTATTTTTCTAGAAATGGTAATATTATGTTGTATTCTAGGGTTCATAAAATAACTTAAGTTTTCAGAATCCTCAAAAATATTATGTCAATTCTTTTTGCAGTTTTAATATTCTTCTTTGGTGGTTTCCAGCAGTTCCTAATTCTCACATGGTTAGATGGCTAAATTTTTAGGGTTTTTAATTTTACAATTAAAAAAAGGAAGAAATTTTAGAAATTTTAGATTTCATGGTTGAATTTTCCAGTTCCAGATTTCAACCATAGCCAATTTCTAGACTAAATTCTGCTCTAAGTCTAGAACTTGAAACCTGAAACTAAACCTAGGCAGTCTGCCTTCCTTGAAAAGATTTGTTCACAAAGCTTAGAGACCACAAAAAATCTCTTCCATGTTCTTGTTGTTGCTTCTACTTCTTCATGCATTTCATGTCATATTGCAATATGACGTGCCAAATTTGATATTGACAATGTTGTTCATTTGGTGCTACCTCTAGTTTCAATGAAATGAAATATGTAACTTTCTCATAATGATCATTATAGGCAGTAGCATAATGTATCTCTCTCATATGTGGAATGCCTTCTTGCAATAGTACCAGAGGATTGTTGGACATATGGGATAAAGGATCAGTTGTATGTTGCTTGATATCTTCATAATGATCATCTATTTGCATGTTTCCATTGCCTTCATGTGTATCCTCATCCAACAATGTCATTCATTCTTCTTCTTCATGAAGATCCTCATCCTACGTTACTTGTGATTTTTCCACATCTTGATAAAGAATTTCTTCCCACACCACCTGTAGTGCTTCCTTATCTTGATAGGGTTCTTCACCAGTATTTTCATGGATAAAATTATCTCCATCCTTACTAATGATTCCCTCAGCTAGTTCCTCAATCTCCAACAACTAATTGTTCAATTCTGCTTCATAAAGCTAAATAAAGTCTAGAAAGGATAAGTCTTCAATGGCTTCATGGGATTCTCCTATAAGTATCCCATAAGTCTAGATATTCAGCGATGAGGGCTAATATATGTCACACTTCTCTTAAATAATTTGACATTGTTAGGACTTCTCCACGAGGCCAAGAAAAGTGCCTTGATACCACTGTTATGGTCCCAAATATGAAAATGGCTACTTGCTTGGAAGAAAATACATTTTTTTATATCTGTAAATAACTAGAAATCCAAATATAATTCTTAATTATAATTTTTTGAAATGGAAATCTGATTTTTCTAAGCTAAAACTTTACTTATGAGCTCTAACCTAGTAATCATTATCCAATTCTCAAAAACTGCTATTTCAACTGAAACAATAAAACTGAAATATGAAACTTTGAAACAAACTGAATATTGAAATCTAATCTGAAGCAAGAAACCATCTAAAATTATCTTTGAAAAACTTAGCAATAAGTTCAAAAACAACAACTATATTATTTCTAGCAAATAACTCAAAACAATACATAACATAACAAAAACTTTTTTCAGAAGATATGGATGACAACTCAGGCACAAATCCAAGAAAAGAGTGGATGTTGCCTAGGAAAAAACACAGATTCAACTTGTGCACAGAAACTTTCTTCTGACAAAGAGTTGTCCTCCTCTAAAAGCAACATCCTATTTAAGCATTTCCTACATTAGCTCCTTTTGTGGGGCACATACGAGATTATTAGGTTACATGGAAAATTAGTGACAAAGGACTAACTAGGCTGCACAAACCACTTAGATGAAAAATATTCATATGAAATTTAGTATAGAGAAGGTGGGTTGGTCCCACCTATCTAATATTTTCACAGAATAAGAAAAGGTTCATAATAGTTTTCCCTCCTTGAATTGCTTTCTCCCCAAAGCAATTGCAGTGTTGAATCATGATTTCTTCTTGCCTCTATCATATGCTAGACCATGTGGTATGTCCCAATATTTATCTGCAAAATCATCAATATTGTGCCTTTGAAGGAGTTTTTGGGTATTAGTGTGAGAACTCTCAACTTGAAGAATGTCTACTAGCAATTTCTCATACTCAACCTACAATATTTGAGATGCAGTCCTATCAGCAACTACAATACCAAGAACCTAACCAACCATTGACCCACAGGCTACAAATTGTGATGCAAACTTCTCATCGTTTGTGATAAATTCAATTCTAATCTCCAGGGATATCTGTTGGTGTGAAAAACCCTTCAAAACTAAGAAAATATTTTCCAGCTAAGTCATCAATAAGACAACAATGCAAAGGTGGCCTTTTTCTGAAGACTAATGCAACACATAAAATGGTTAGAGGAATCAGTAAATTACTAGTATATCTTGCTTAACCAATAACTTAGAGCTTCCTTGAGAGACACACAAGAGGAAACCCAATGGACATACCCTTTTTAAGACTTTCATAGATCTGAACTTCATAAGGAGTTTCCTTCCATATGAATCCATTGTAGACTTTAAGAACCAAGGAAACCCTACAAGACAACAATGGCAAGTCCAATGTTGTCATCTCTTTGGTATGCTTGCTTAAACCCCTTTGCAAAGTCACCCACACCTTCTTGGACTAAACTATTTGCATCCTTTGTCACTTTGTTAAGTTCCAATAACCACTTTTCTTCTGATCTGCTTTATAAAGCTCAACATATTATGGAAATAAGAGGTCTTCAGGGTCCTAAAGTGCTCTTATATGTTATGTTCCAAATATAACATGAAATATGAAACTACAACTTAGCAGAATTTGCCCGAATAATGGGTTATGGTAGCATTGTTGCATTCTAGATCTGGAAACTTAAAAGCTAAATTAGGTGGTTATGAACAATCTAAAAAATTTTCAAATCATAAACTAGGCAAGTTCTATTTTGGAATTTGGAATTGGTAAATTCAATTCTGAAATCTGAAATATCTAAGATGTTCCTCCTTTTTTAATTATAAAGCTAAAAACCCTAAAAATCTAGCCATTTAGCCATGCCAGAATAAAAAACTCCTGGAAACTACTGAAGCAGAATATTAAAGCTGCAAAAAGAACTTACATGATATCCTTGAGGATTCTGAACACTTAAGTTTTTTTAAAGAATCTGGAAAGAGAACATGACATTACCATTATAAAAAAATAGCTGATAAAATACATAAGTAGCTAAAAGAAACTTTCCTGTAAGGATATGAGCACCAACTCAACCCCGAACCCAAAAACAATGTGGTCATTGCCTTGGCCAGAACACAGCTTCAAATTGTGCACATAAACTTTCTTCTACCAAAAACTAACCTCCAATAGTTCAATCTATATATAAGCATTTCCCACTTTAGCTCTTTTCATGGTGCATGTTGGATTACTAGCTCACATTGAATAAGTGCCCATAGTGACCAAAAAAACTAGTTGAACCCCACAAACATCTTACATACAGATATTTCTAGTGGACTAAATTGTACACAAAAGTGGGATGGGCCCAACTATCTAATATTTCCATAGCATAAGAAAAAATTCCATAACATGGTCCCTATCTATTATACTTAGTATTAGGGTTTTCTAGGTCCTACCAAGGCAGGTAGTCATAGAGCCACCTTCAAGAATAGATAATATTTTATCAAACCAAATAATGTAATATTTTATCAAACCAAATAATTTTGTAAGTTGACAAATCATTGGAAAAAGTTTATAATTATGGTCCAGTTTTATGTGCAACAAGAAATCAGTATGGTCCAATTTTTTTACCATCAATTTGAGAGGGTCATACCTGTATGCTTTTTGGATGTACTTTTATTTTATTCTCCCACTTTCTAGTTGTGCTTCCAGTTTATTCTCCCACTTTTTAGTTGTGCTTCCCTGGTCTACCCCTCTCTTGAGAATCCCTTCCAAAAAGTGATCCTCCCTTTTTAATTTTTTTAAATATATCCTCCTTGTCTTTTCATGAACCCCAAAACATCAGGGTTTTCTAGGTCCTACCAAGGCAGGTAGTCACAGACCACCTTCAAGAATAAATATTTTATCAAGCCAAATAATTTTGTAAGTTGACAAATCACTAGAAAAATTTATAATTATGGTTTTATGCAACAAAATTATATGGTCATTTTTTACCATCAATTTGAGAGGGTCACCATGCTTTCATTGCTTCTATTTATTCTCCCACTTTTGCTATGCTTCTATTATTATCCTACATTTTATTTCTTCCCCTCTCTTAAGAATTCCTTCCAAAAAATGATCCTCCCTTTTTAATTTTTTTTAAATATATCCTCCTTGTATTTTCATGAACCCCCAAAACATCAGGGTTTTCTAGGTCCTACCAAGGCGGGTAGTCACAGAGCCACCTTCAAGAATAAATATTTTATCAAGCCAAATAATGTTGTAAGTTGACAAATCATTGGAAAAGTTTATAATTATGGTCCAATTTTATGTGCAACAAGAAACCATGGCTTCAATGCATGTGTCTGTTATCGTCTAGTTTGCTTAAGGGACACAATTTATAAGTTTTTAAATATCTATAGCTTGGTTTGGTGAAGCATTGATATTTTCGTACTTGCAACTCCCAATAAAATATATAATCCTATTCCATTAATTTCTTTTTAAAGTTTCATCATTTTTACTCACTTAATTCCAAAGTGATCCAAACTTTTGCATTGTACCTGTTATGTCATTTTCCCGACAGGCTTTAGAGTCAAGTTTCTCCTTCTTTGGTCTGCTTAGGGGATGTCCATAGGACACGCACCTCTCCATGGCATGGTGGCATGCCCGTACCATGCAGGAGCTCTTCAGGGGTGTATTTGTTTTTTATAGTTGTGACACATGTAAGATATGATAGTCGGGAAGGTCTTATTGTGATGTTTTTTATAGTCATTTGTATTTGTTTTTGGTTTATTGTGAAGGTAGTTGGTTTGTTGTGATGTTTTACTTGTAATTTTTTTAATGCAAGTTTTTTTATTGATAAGAGTTATTATAAAATTTCATTCTACATTACTATATTTCTTTTATATAGGTTTTAGATCATAAATGTGATATTTTATTATTTAAATAAATTTTATTTTATTTATTGGTTAATAAAAGTTAAAAAGTTATTTGAAAATTATATAATAGTATTCATAAGAAAAAAATATTAATGCCACCACAAATCTATAATTTTTTAAAATTATTATTATTTTTTAATGGGTTATATGGAATTGAAACGGCTTCGCCCCCTATCAATGCCACCACAAATCTATACTTTTTTTTTAATTATTATTATTATTTTTTAATGGGTTATATGGAATTGAAACGGCCTCACCCATATTACATCATGACTGCATAGTAGTATTACAACAACTTGGTAATTATGCATGTATCATTTGGCAAGATTTGAACCTTGGTCTCTTTCTTGAAAGATGAGGAATCTAACCAACTGAACTAACGCCATTTGATACCACAAATCTATACTTATAAAAATAACCTTCCAAAACTCACTTTAATATTTTATTTATAGAGCTTGTACAAAAATAAAAAAAGATACTTTAATTATGGTTATAATTTTTATTTAATCTATGGTTATAAACTCACTTTAATTATGCATGTAATTATTTTTATTTTAGTCCTTGTAAGAAGTGTCCTAACATCTTTATAAATATTTGGTATGCAACTCAAATATAACCCCCACCCCCTCTTCTCCAACCCTTTTTTTATCGGTAGAATCTATATCTAGGTATGCATAAATTTTAAACACCCATCCCCTATAAGATACTTACCAATTTACCGATGGTTCAACTTGATATTAAAAATACCCCCTATATGCACTCACGTGGTATTTACCATTTCCTTAGAGTGACCCCCCGTGATTCCAAGGCCCCCCTCTTGGAGAGGTTTGCAAATATATTTCCAAGCAACAAGAGGCCATTTCCTTTCTAGAGAGGGACCACCCCAAAAAAATCCTTTTGAAGTTTTTGGAGTTGTTTTAAAACCTTTATAGGTGCTAATAAAGCAGAGAAGTAGATCGGAAGAGCTTGGAGAATGGACTTGAGAAGGGTTAATCTACTAGTCGAGGAAATCCATTTGAAAGTCCATCCTTGCAACCTCTCTCTAAATTTAGAAATAATTTCACTCCAATCTAATATTTTTGGATTAGAGTCAGTTAAAGGAAATCCCAAGTACTTGAGAGGAAGAGAGGACCTCTCAAAGTTGAGAAACCTAGAAATATTCGCTTGGACATGAATAGGAGTGTTGAAGAAAAAAACTTTAGACTTCATCACATTAATTGCCCCTCCAGAGGTAGCCAGATAATCCTCCAAATTCTCCTTAAATATTCATGCCTCCCTGAGAGTGGCTTCACCCATAAGCAAAGTGTCATCCATGAACTAGAGGTGGGAAATATTCTGCTCATCCTTGGCCACATAAACACCCTTTAAGTGACCATAGCTCTTATATTTTTGGAGCAATCTCCCTAGACCTTCTACCAAAATAATAAAGAGGTAAGGAGAAAGAGGGTCCCCCTATCTCAAGCCTCTAGATAGAGCAAAGGACCTAGTAGGAGAACCATTCACCAAGACTACCACTATGATCGAGGAGATGCAAGCTTTCACCCACTCAATCCACTCATGACAAAAGCCAAAGCTTTCCAATATTTTTAAAAGGAAGGTTCGATTAACCCAATCATAAGCTTTAGCCATGTCTAACTTAATAAGCATCCCCCTAGATCTACTATTCTTCATGGAGTGGATAGTTTCTTGAGCGATGAGGATGTTGTCCAAGATTTGTCTGCCATGCACAAATCCTCCCTGCTCCCAAGAAATGATTGAATCTAGAATCTTCTTAAGTCTATTAGCCATCACTTTAGTGATAATTTTGTAAGTAGTATTACACAAGGAGATGGGTCTAAAGTTCTCCATATGAGTAGCTTGATGGGTCTTAGGGATTAGAGTCAAGAAAGTGGAGTTTAGGGTTCTCAAAATTTGCTTAGAGTTACGAGCCTCCTCCACCACTTGATGGATATCATTCTTAACGATATCCCAATAGCACTGGTAGAAATCGATGGGAAAGCCATCAGGCCCAGGAGATTTCCCTTTCTTTAGGCTAAAAACAACATCTTCCACCTCTTCTAGACTAACAATCTTAGTAAGACTTTCATTTTGCTCTCGGGTGATCATCGAGGGAATGGCAGATAGGACTCTTTCTCTAGCTTGAACTCTTTCTATCAATGGTTCAGTTAGGAGGCATCTGAAATAGTTCTCCAGCCAAAAGGCCAATCTCTTGAGAGTCCTCAATGATCTCTCCCTCAAGGTTAGTCAATCTGGAAATTTTGTTCAAATTCCTATGTTGGATAGTGGTTCGATGGAAGAAGGCAGAGTTTCTATCTCCTTCCTTCAACCAGTTAATTCTTGACTTTTATTTCCAAAAAGTTCTTCCTTCAACTCTTGTTCATCCACTCATCTACTGAGGTCATTCTCATAGCTAAGAAGGGCCTCAGTAAGCCCTTGGGCCTCCATCTATCATTGAAGAAGAGTGACATCCTTATCCAAGGCTTCCCTTTGTTTGAAAATATCCCCAAAGACTTCCTTGTTCTAGATCCTTATTTTCCTCTTGATAAAACTGAGTCTTTTTGCTAGAAGATACATATTAGTGCCCCAATTTGGCTTTCCTTCTCTCCACCAGATCCTAACTTTCTCTTCTAGATCAGGGTGAAGAAGCCACATGCTTTCAAATTTAAAGGGAGACTATCTTGGGTGGGTTGAAATATTCAAACTTATGGAGATGGGCCAATGGTTTGAGAGAGAGCCTGGTAAGATAAAGGACTCAGTGATAAAGGATGCCTCAAGGCAACTCTCAGTAACAAGGAATCTATCCAATCTCTTAGCCACAAAGGCCTTCCCAACTCTTCTATTATTCCAAGTATACTACCCCTCTTTTGGGACCACATCAATTAAGTTGAGGCTAGAGATGAAAGCGTCAAAGTCTTCACTGCTTTTATCCAATTTCCTTACCCCCCTTCTTCTCATTGAGGTTTCGAATAGCATTGAAATCTCCTCCAATGATCCAATTATCATTTCTAGACTGGTCATGAGAAAAGAGAATATTATTCCAACACTCCAATTTGCGATGGGCATCAATAGGACCATAAATGTTCGTGACCCAAACCTAGAGGGGGGAAGAGACCAATCTAAACTTAATAGAAATCCACCAATTACCTGCAAGGGATTCCACCAATGTACACTTTCTAGGATTCCATAAAATCACCAAACCCCCTGCCTGTCCCTTAGCTGCATTTGCCATACCTTCTGCTCCTTTCCAAATTTGATCAGTTTTATGAGCCATCTCTTCTAGATTCAGCTTGGTTTCCTGAAGAAGAATTATGTTAGGGCCCTCCAAGCCTATCCTTCTCTTAAGGACTCTACATTTTCTTAGAGAGTGTAACCCACGTATATTCCAGGAGAGGATCTTCATTGCGAACCACTTGTGAAGGGTTTTCCTACCAAAAACTTTGTACTCAAGGGAACCACCAGTCTAGAGTCCATGAGGGTCTTCCTTGTATCTTCCAAGAGCTCTATCAAATATTTCCTTCCTCTCCTTAACTAAATTAATTTGTTTGTCTTTCTTTTGGTATATGAGGTAGACTTTAGTCCCAAACGTAGAGCACTCGAGGAGAGGTTCCCAATGTCTTTTGATTTTTTCCTCCTCTTCACTTCTTTAGTGTCCTCTTTTTTATTTCCTTCAAGATTTAAGGTCTTCGAGATGCTATAATTGAAAGGGACAATAGAAAGATCATGAACATTAGGAATTAAGAGGGGGTTTGAGGTAGAGGTTACCACATTTTTAGGAATAGGTCTTTGTTGTAGGAGGGTTTGGCCAATCTCCTCATTTTCTAGTTGACAAGGCCCCTTCAAGGGAGGGTCCGAGGATCTTCCACCCAAAATATCTTCACTCTGAATGGGCTCATTAGCATCCATTGGAGTATCTTCATGGTGTAACCTTAGCTAGGGATTCCTCTGGATTAAATCACCTTCCTCTGGGTTTTCAGGATCTTTCATTGACTGCTCAACAAGAATTTCCATTGCATTTTCCCCCTTACTCCCTTCCTTGTTTGTTTGTTCATGTTCCCCTCGGGGGATATGCATGGATTCCTCCATCTCTTGGTTTATCTCTTGTAGAACCACAAATTTATTTGTTTGTTGATTTTTTTGTTCCCCTTTCTTCTGCCACACCTGTTTATCCTTTTTGTTTGTCAATTTTGGAGATTGCCACTCTTCCTTCTTCCCTAATGGATCCTTATTTTTCTCTGTCTCCTCCACTTTTTGCTTAAGGGTAGGATAATTTCATAGGATATGGCCATGAGCATGGCAAAATCTGCATCGAAAGGGCACATTCTCATAATCTAGGTCTTGGGTCCACTCATAATCCCCTGCACTTAGAATAATTGCCTTTGAAAGAGGGCTTGATAGGTCTACATGGAGATAAATCTGGGCAAAGGTAGTTACACGAGCCTCTTTAGTTACTTTGGACATTCCTATATATTCTCCAATAGTATTTCCAATTCCTTTCAAGGTTTCCTCATTCTAAAATTCCAGGGGGAGAGCATACAACCACACCCAGACCGGGGCTTTGGTTGGATTTTCTTTGTTGGGATCAAAACCTATGGTCTAGTTCTGCATAAAAAGACCAACCCTTGCCATGAAATAAGGGCCCCCATCTTGAATCCTCTCCTTATCCTCCAAGCAAGTGAAAATGGCAATGAAGAAGCCTTTAGGGCAGAGTTTAAGTTCTACATCTCCCTTCGGTTTCCAGACTTCCCTTATCCAATTTTGCAGATCTTGCTCCATCGGCCAAAAACTTGTGAAGCGAAAAATTAATGCCCACTCAGATAAATAAGAAATTCCTTGTTTAAAGGATTCTGGTTTTACATTGAATCATGGTAACTCTATAGTTTTTTCCAGGCATTTATTGAGGGCTAAGGGTTGTGTGATCTCTTGTCTTTTTCCTCTTTTATAGTTGCATGCTTAATACCTCTCGAAGAGCTCCCACTTTCTCCTTTAGTACCTTTGTTCTACACCACATCTCAAAAAGAGAGAGGTGGTAGGCCCCTTGAAGAGGCTACCATCAAAAAGAGAGGACACCACACTCACACAAAAAAATATAGAAAAAAAGAAAGGGATAACTCTGAATAGTACCTTCCTTTGCAAACGAAAACCTTTACACCACAATGAAATGTTTGACCAAAATCTCATAGTGCATGCATGGAAGAAGCCTTGAAACTAGACAATCTTGGATCTTGAGCTTGCATGTGGGGTAAAGAACTGCATCTAGGTAAAAAATTGCATCCAAGTTGCAAGCACCACCAAATATCACTACATCTAGGTAAAAAACTGCACCCCGGTTGCATCCATGATTTCATGAAATTGCCATGTCAAACCCTAGCTCTCATCAACCCTAAAAATTTGAGTTATCTTCATGATATTTTTATTTTTATTTTTAAAGTAAAAGCTAAATTATATTAATTTATTAAACAAAACATTGTTATGTGTCTAATGCTTGTGTTTCAAGGACTTTTATTTCTAAAAGTCGATAACCCCATGATAATGTGGATACATAGATAAGCACTATATTTAGCCTATATAATTCTCAAAATAATTTTATGTGCATAATTGTTAAAAATAAATAAAAATTTCCATCGTACTTCTACTTCCCTTTGGAAAAGATCTTAATTCTCAAAATTAAATTTGGAAATAGTAAACAACTCAACAACTATTTAAGGGACAAATGAGATGATTCTAGAGCAATTTAAAGTAATTGGTAATAAATGAATAACACTATGCTTGGTAGGGGTATCTCCACAAAGCATTAATGTTATTGGGACAACAATATCTTAAAGCCTACAACATGCATATGATACTTAATTGCAAAACAACTAAAAGTAAAAGGTAATTTAATTAGAAAAAAAATAAAAGTAAAAGTTAAATATTTTTTTATTATAATTATATATAAATTTTATAAAATTTTATTTATTTACATTTCTTTAACAAATTTTTTATTACAAAATATATTATACACTTGTGATTAAAACTTAACCTCTTATTTAGAATTGTGTAAGAAAATACACTTAACATGTTAGTTACGTTAACACCAAAATCCTTGTGAAAATGTTATCTAGATATTTTAGAGAAGGCTGAGTATGAAAAATGTCATGCAAGTCTTTAGGTATTACAAATAGAATGTTTTTAGGAAGGAAGTATAAAAAGAATATTGTGATACAGACAAGTCATGGTAAAAAATAACAATATAGTAAAATTTAAAAGTGTCATTGTCACACTAAATTATCTTTGTCATGAAGAGATATTTTGTAAATAATATTTTAACAATCACATTAGGTTCTAAATATTGCACAATCAAGATCTCAAAGGTAAAAATTTGAAATTGCTACAATGGAGCAAGAGATAACCGTCTTATGAAAAACTTCTTCTAGGATATGGGAGAGTACCTAGCAAGAAAATGAGTATTATCGGATGCACATGAGGTGCATATAGAAGCAATTTACCTCGTACAACAAAGGTTTCATAGAGAAATATAGTACATGACATGGCTGATTGGATTCTTACGAGGAGTTCAAGGAAGCTTTGAGTGATTAGTTTCAACTTGGTAATTAGAGTGGTTTGTGAGGATAAATTTGGTTGGTTTGAATCATACTAAGAATATTAGAGATTATATCAAGACCTTACATACCCTCACAGTGGATATAAAGACTATGTTAGTGATGTTATTATTGTTGTGGATTATATCTTCAATTGCAAGGAAGAGAACAATGAAAAATACCTAGAACCCCAACATTTTGAAGGGAAAGAATGTGAATAATAGGGTAAGTCAATATTTTTATAAATATTAAGGTGGAAAGGCTACTAAAGAATCATCTATGTGATATTTTAAGTCTAGGAACAACTCAAAGGGTAGTGGTAAGAAGCCCCTTAGTGGAGTACCTAGAGAAATATATCCATCATGGTTGAAATGTTGGATTTTTCATGGAGCCCACCCTCAAAAAGATTGTTTATAATGACAGTGGGTGTCAAAAATCCAACAAGCTAAGTTAGACAAACATAATGACCAATAGATGAGTTTTATTCATAGGATAAAAACTAAAGAAAATGTTGAACTGATAGAGAATAAAGGGAATGAAAGGATACATGGGTTTAATTTTATTGATGTGGTGATCAAGGTAATGAGAACCACAATTACATTAGCATTCAATGAGCTAAAGAGTTGGTCATATAGTCCTTTAAGGGTACTAGAAAGTTTAAGGTAGTTAATTCACTTTCCATAGAGACTATTGGATATACACCGAATATGAATATCCAAATCAAAGAGTGGAAAGGGAAGCTTTATTTTTTGATGATCAAGATGGATGATTTCAAGAATGTGCTAGATCAACGCTTTATCTAGAAGGGTAAAGTGGAAATAGTTTTCCACCTTGAGACTTTAATTTTGTTCAACCCTAAGAAAGCATGTTTGGTTAGAATAGTTCAAATAAGGCAATCAAGGATGTTGTAGGTGTATTCAACAATGAATATGTGAAATGTTACAAGGAAAAAAGGTTTAAATCCCATGTATATGGTAGTGCTTATGGGAGGTTGTATGTAGAAGAGGGACATCAGGTTCCTATCCCACTATGCATGAAGAAGGTTCTTCATGAGAACCAAGATGGTATGCCAAAGGAGCTACCACCATATTTACCACCAAGGAAAGCAATAGACCATCAAATTGAGTTGGTGCATAGGTTTATTCCTTTGATGAGGGTTTGATACAAGTTTTTTGGACCTAATATGGTTTATTTAAAGAATTAATTGGAATATTCATTAGCTACTAACTACCTTCATCCTTTGCACTCCTCATATAGAGCCCTAGTACTAAAGGAAGGTTGATGGGTCATTGAGATTGTGTGTGGATTATAAGACTCTAAAAAGCTAACCATCAAGAATTGGTATCCTCTACCACTCATTAAAAATTTCTTTGATTGCATATCATGGGTGAAGGTCTTCACAAAGTTAGACTTAATATCAAGGTAATATCAAGTTTTAATTGCTCTGGAAGATGACTTGTGTTATGTGGTATTGGTTGTGTGAGTTATTAGTGATGCTTTTTGGGTTGTGTAACATGCCAACTACATTTTGCACACTCATGAATGATGTGTTTAGACCATTGTTGAACAAGTGTATGATGGTCTATCTAGATAACATTCTGGTGTATTCCAAGAATTTGGAGGAACATAGGGTACATCTTGTAGAGGTGTTTATACTATTGAGCGAGCATGACTTGTACATGAAGAAGTATTCCTTTAGTCAAAATAAAATGAATTTTCTTGGACATATAATATGCAATAGAAGATCAAGTTAGACCCAAAACATTCTAAAGTAATCAAGGTTTGAAGGCCACATAGCAAAGTGCATGGAGTGCATTGATTCTTAGGTATCATCAATTGTGATAGAAGGTTTGTTCGTAGGTATTAGAAGCTTGTGGTTCCTTTGAATTTTTTTTTGAAGGACATGACATGAGAGCAGAAAATCAAGTATCAATAGGCATTTGATATTATTTGGGAGAAGGTAATGTCATCACGTGCATTGACCTGGATAGACTTCAAAAAACCTTTTGAGATGCACATAGATGCATTTTATTTTTCTATGAAAGGTGTGCTTATTCGAGACAATAAATATATTGCTTTTGATTCACAAAATCTCAAGGATGCAAAGCGAAGATATCTAGTCCATCAGAAGTATATGGCTATAATGTTTCAATATTTTAGAGCATGGAGGTACTACTTCCTTGGTGCACACTTCATTGTGAAGACAAATAATGTATAAAATTCCTTTTATAGAACTCATAACAATTTTACACCTAAAAAATCAATATGGAAATACTTCTTAGATTATTTTTACATGGATATTATGCACATAGTAGGAAAGGAGAATGTGGTATCATATGCACTCATAAAGAAGAAATAATTGGTATTCATTACAAAATCATCAACTAGCTCGATGTCTACGTATGGGGAGATTAGAGTGGATCTAATAGGGGATTTAAAGGAGAATATCAAGGAGGGCTTGGTATAATATCCTTAGGCTATTGCATTGGTGAAGACTATGGAATACTATACTAATAAGGGTAGAGTGAACAAGTTCAACAAGGTTTATGGACTATTTTGATTTACTCAAAGTTAGGTATATATTCCCAAGTGGGGGATTCTTTATGGAGAGTTGGTCAATGAATCTTGATAGAAAATCTACCCAATACAAAGGTGTACAATATATCTATTGGAAAGGGGATTATATTAGTCAAATATGGGTAAGTACATGGAAAATTTTATACGATCATATCTGATTTATCAAAAAAAAAATTGAGCATCAATTATCAAGAGGAATTTTATAACCATTATCTATGATAATGAGGCCATGGGAATATGTGAGTATGTATTTCATCATAGGTTTAGCAATTGTGTATAGGTGCTCGAGCATCTTGGTGATGGTGGATCAATTTTCCAAATATGTTCTATTCACTGCATTCAAATATCCTTGTACAATGGAAGTTGTGATAGGGTACTTTCAAAATGTATAAAATACTAGGGAGTCCCTTTGAGAATCATTTCGATGAGGGATGCTCATTTTATAAGCAAGTTTTGGTAGGATTTATTTTGATTTTTGGGTAATAATTTATTGTCGTTTATGAGGTATCAACCTAAAATCGAGGGATAAATTTATAGGATTAATACCATATTGGAGGCTTAAGGAACTATGTGCAAAGTGACCAAGCATGTTGGCCAAACCTTAACTTTGCATAGTTCTCCTATGACATTCAAAAGAGTGAGTCAAGCAAGCATTCACCATTTTAACTTATGACATGCTAAAAACCTTTGTTTTCTTAGACAATGATTTCTAGATACTTTGGTGGGTGTCTATAGGTCATTGAATACTTGAAGGGTTGGCAAGAGCTTGTTGATCATGTGAGGCTTCATTTTCTCAAAGAAACTAAGCATATGAATAAATATGCTAATGGAGCTAAATAATTTGTAGAGTTCAATGTGGATGATAAGGTCATTCTAATGATGGATCTCGATGTGTTTAAGGAATCTCTTGGAAAATTGAGGTCCTTGATCAATAAATTTGATGGGCCATATGAGATTACAGTAAAAGTGGGCAAGGTTGCCTACAAGTTGAATTTGTCATGATACATGAGAGTGAATCCTATATTTAATTTGAGTAAATTAAATTCATACATTTTTTTTGAAGTTGAGATCAAAAGGAATTATGCTAATTACCCTTCCTATGAACATCATGGACAAGCCAAAGCAAGAGGTGAAGCATGTATTGATGGTGAGAATAGTTGGGTGAGGTAATTGAATGCATAGGGAGTTATTAGTTAGTTGGGTGGGTGAGCTATACTTGAGCTAGGAGTAGAAAGAGACCATGTGGAATTATGTAGATAAGTTTCAAGAGTTCCTTTCAAAGGAATATAGCCTTAGTTCCTTGGTTTAGTGATGGATCAATAAGAACCTCCTCTATGGATGATACAATGAAGTCTTCATTGTTGTAGATGATGTCATAAATTTTAAAGTGCAAGAGTCTATGGTGGATATATTTCATTTATCTCCATACCCTTGTTCATAGCTTGTTATGTGTACTTGCTAGTGAGCACTTTGACTTTATGGTTCTAATGTTGTGAGGGAGTGCATGACGTGACTAGTAAAGCAAATTGTGAGAGGTGTATGCTCTCTACTCTTATGTTTGAAAGAGGGTAGAGGGTATTGTGTGCACATAATGCACATGTATTATGGATAATTTATTCATCTCATGTTATGAGGCCCAACCATGGAAGGGGATTGTTCATTGTAATCATCATGCATTGTCGGTGGTGCAAGTGTGTTATGGCCTTGTGATCAAAAATTAAAAAATAAGAAAAATTTATTCTATATATAGAAAGTCAATTAAAAAATACAAAAGTTCATATTAATTGAATAATGAAAAAAATCACCATAATTATAAATGGGTGAATGCTAAAATAAAATTTTAAAAATAGAAAAGGAAGGTGAAAAAAAAAAAACAAGGAAACCAAATATAGAAAATTCATATTATTTTTGGCATGTAAGATGTCTATATATTGGGTGTGAGGCACCTATTAGAAGGGGGGAAATTGAAGAAGATAATTCCAAGAGAAAATTATTAGGATTCTAGATCTAGCAACTAAAAGTGATTAGAGAAACTCAAAAGGTCATATTTGGAAGCCAAAAGAGCTAGTAAAATGGGAGAAACATTGCAGTAGCAAAAGTGTATTCGCTTATCATATATCTACAAATAAAATTACTTTTATATTATTGTAAATATTCTTAATGGAAAAAGTAAAATAAAAGAGATTTGTATTTGAGGATCACAAATAACATAGTTGATCGATGATTATGCATCATATTTGGTATCACATCCATGATTTCAAAAACACATGGGGATTGTATTTTTATAAAAAATGTAAAAAATATCACTTTATTTGTAGGAGCTATGTCCTTTATAGCAGTCAAATTAAGAGTATTGTTACACCATTGCATAAATAATTTTGAGAAATATAAAAACAAGTGGGCACATGCCAAATTATGAGTAGTATTGAAGAAGATATGGTTGTTTGAAGTTGGGCTATTAATGTTGTTTTTTTGTTGCATGAAAATTCATCAAGGAAGAAAAATTTGTATCTCCCACTCCAAATCCAGATCCAGATACAACCCTAGTTTTATAGGTGCATGTCTCTAACCCATTACAATAAATATAGAGGAGAAGGAGAGAATATTTTCAACTTGATATTTGTACCTATAGATGGAAAAAATAACTCACATAAAAATGAATTCCAAAAAATATCTAGAGATTAGATTCACACAATTGGCAGGAATTGTAGCAAGGTTGGTTGAAGATAATCAAGTCTTGCGAAATTCTATGAACCAATTGATAAATCTAATTTTAGATCAATTTGGTATGTGAAAAGAGCCAAAAATATATAGTAAGTAAAACAAGAAGTAAGAGAAAATTTTAAGTCCCAAGGGTTTATCTGAACAAAGAGAGAATTCAATTACAACACTAGTACCATTCAAGGTGTAGGCAAATATTGAGATCCCTTATTTAAAATAAGATGTAAATACCTAAAAATTGAACCACTAGCTATGAAATCTTGAATTCTACTTCAATGTGAAAAGAGTAACCATCGATGAATAGAAGAACACATTTTCTATATTAAGTATGGGTGGTCATACACTAGTTTTGTGGGAAGCCCACACTGAATCCTTGAGATTAGGGAATGAACCTCCAATCCAAAGATGGGAAGATTTCAAGAAACTACTTTGATAGCAGTTATATCCTCTTGGTCATGAAGCAAAACAACTCATGAGATGGTAATTTTACCAATAATAAAAATCCTAAAGTGTCCAAGAATACACCATAGAGTTTTACAAACAAGCAATAGTCTTGGAAGTTTCATTGAAATATCCAAACTTTTGATGAAATATATCAATGGATTGTGTAGTCATATCAAAAGACAAGTTCTTATTTCCTCTCCTACTAGCATTTAATAAGTCAGTGTACAAGCTCAATACATAGTAGAATATGGAAGAAAAGGGATTGAAAGAGATTTCCTCAAGCAATAGGTTACTTCATAGGGATGGAATAAATTTAAATACAAGAAGGAAGGAAAGAAGGTTGCAAATTCAATGCATAAATAAAAGGAGAAAGACTCTAAGAACTATTATGACCAATGTGACTTTTTTGGGCATATGAAGGAAAAGTATTGGAAACTTCATCTAAAATTATACCCCAAGAATAGGAAGAACCGAAAAGGAAAGAATCATGCATCAACTTCTATTAAGGACAAAGAAGTTGAATATAGATGATGAGAAGCTTGCTTATTCTATAGTGTAGAATACTATAGGTGCATCTAACTCAAGTGACACTTGCAAAAGAGAAAACTAAAAAATTTCAATTGAAAATATAGATTAAGAAGATCAACATTGATACCTTATTTGATTTAGGATCTCAAGCAAACCTGATCATAGAAGACTTAGTGAAGAAACTTGGGATGGAAACATACAAGCATCCTCATCCATATCCACTTGGTTGGGTGCATAAAGATGCATAATTAAAGTTTATTAAACAATATAAAGTTAATTTTGCTATCAATGCTGACTATATTGTGTAGACACCAAAAATTCACACATTGTCCCTCTCCCCATTTATGTGGTCAATCAATTTGCAAAACCCTCAAAAATTGCATAAATTGGTGAAAAACACTATTCATTAATCAAAATAAATATTCATCATCATTATCCCCTTTGGGCTAGCTAATCCCCTTCCTATGCTTAACCATAGGTCATCATGCGATCTCATTCCAACTCAACTAAGGTTGAAACCTTTACTATGGTCAAAAAGTCAACATTTTGGTCTAATTGTACTTTATGGCTAAACACATGCTTAATTATATCTAATATTGGTTTAATTAAAGCCTCCACCTCATATAGTCTACTTTGAATAGCCTAGCCTTTCACCTCATCTAGTATAGCCTATCCTATCCCTACCACCTCTCACCCAGATATTTATCCACCTCACATCCCCATTGGTCATAAATGCAATATGGAGACATTTGCACTCAAAAAAGAAATTTTAATCCTAAGATATTTCAATAGAGGTGATTATTAATGAAAAGTTGATATTTTTGGTAAATCATCATTATTTCTATATGGGTGAGGGATTCTCTCACCCAACCCCACTTATAACCCAAGACACCTCAGGGGACACCTCACCATTGCCACCTCATAGGGGACACCTCATTCCATTTCTCTCACCTTGGTCCACTCTATAAATAGAGGGTCATTTTCACATTTTAGAAACAACCAACTTTTGCATACCAAAACTTTGCTGAAATCACTACTACCATTTGCATTCATCACACATCCACCACACAACCATCGTACGATCATTACAATCAATTTACATCTTTCATAAAACTTTTTTGTGAGTGAGATAAGTTGATAATCCCATCAAGAGTGCACTTTCAGAAGTTGAACCAGATAAAATACGAAGCAGAAACCACTCCAGGACAACCTAGTAAGCTATCTGAGAAGTACAGTCAAAAAGGGATTAGTTTGGACCTCACACGTATGAACCAAACGATTTGCACCTTAGGAGTGTTAACGTCTGCAACAGGAACCAGAATCACCTGAACATGTAAGAATAGCATAATTTACTATTTTATGTTGTTTTCAACAAGCTATTTTATGTTTTGAGCAATTTTTATGAGTCTTTCATCTTCATATCTATGGGGTTTGACTAATGTAGACCCTCCAATGCACTAATAGTATTTTTTAGGTGTCATATGTCCAAAAAATCACAAAGAAACATCTCCAACAAGTGGTGGCTCATGAGCAAGAAGCCCACCTACATTGAGGAACCCAAAAATATGAATTGTACTGTCTTTGTACCACATCTAAGAGGGATTCCTTAGGTAATATCCTATTGTAGCCTTTAGGGCAAGATTATAAAATGACATCAATTATTGCAATCCCTTTTATGATTAACAATACAAATACAGTAGATTATTTGATATTGAATGAATTTATTAGCATCTTTTTGATAGTATCATTCTAGCATGCCCGGTGGGACCCCCACCAAGCATTAGATTAATCGCCTTCTAACTAACAATTGTGGTCTATTTCTGTATGGTAGGTAGTTGTCATATTTGAAGAAACCCCAAACCAAATAAAAATACCCTAAAAGACATCTCAGGCCAAACAACAACAGGTTTGCTGGTGCACTAGTGAGCCTTCAAAGAGAGTAGTGAGTACACACTTGGGCGTGTGAATTCCTCAATATACCTCAAACTTGATACTTGATACATAGGTATTGGTTTAGACACCCACAACCAATGGTAAGGTAATTCAGGGGAGGTTAAGAGCCTCATATTCCCATATATTGCATGCCCCCATACCTAGACCACAAATTGTCTCTTGCCACAATGTATGCAAGGTTAAAGTGTCCTCGTATTTTTGGGTACCAAATCAATAGTTAATTTACTTTTCTAGAATATATTTAGTTCAGGTATTTCCAATATATTTATGAGTTTTTTGTCATCTTGCTACGCATAAATTGTATTTTTGGAACTTTCTATGCAGGTACCTATGCTAAAAACATTCCAGAGACATCAAAATCATCACTACAACCCCAAAATTAGTCAGCTCAATCTTCAGATCTTGGTTCTCACCTTAAGAGTACGAACTACTAGCATAAAATAGGTTCGCACCCTATGAATGTGAAGCTTACAAATATAAATAGTTTTGGACCAGAGGACCCATTGGAAGCATTTACACCCACCTGGACGCAGGTTTTGTGTAAAAATATTTAGTTTTCCTCTATTTTGAAGCTAATATTTTACATTGAGCTATGAATTCCACAACATCGCACATTCTTGTTTGTTGTAGCTAAATTTTTAGTTGTTTTCTAGCGTAGCTTCCAATTCCAGTAATTTCCTTTTAAGTCATTTCATTTCCAAAGCAATTAATTAGATTTCCTTTTTGAAAATCAATAGCATAAATTTGCTTTTGTGAAAACCACCTAAATAGATTTTCCTTTCAAAAATCCATAGATCAAATTTATTTTTGACAAAACTAAGTAAATAGATTTGTTTTTAAATGCATCATAGCATAGTTTATTTTGAAAAGGCATTTAGAGTAGATTTTCTTCTAAAATAGTACTGCACAAACAAACACCACACACTCACATCCTATTTAAATGGTTAAGGAGTTGGGTTTCATCTCTAGCCTGAATTGGATTTCATCACCAATTCACCACCAGATTTTAGTGAGGTCTGGGTTTACTCTCCACTGGCTCACCTCCAGATTAGTCACCATAGTAGCCCCCCAAGTGGATCATTTCGGAATTAATACCTGGTCGGTCCTTCCCACTTCGAGTGTTGGTTATCCAGGATTCATCATTAGAAGGTACCTTTAGAGTGGGTAATTTTAGAAAGCCCCTTTACAATAGAGATTTTCAAAAAATTAGTGGGCACAATTGATCATTACTGTGGATGCCTTAAATGTGAGGGTTAAGTGAAAGCATGGGTATGTTGGGAGCACCTCATTAGCAACACGACCTCTCTCCATGAGAGTTTATTTGACTCATCAGAGCATTTTGAGTCTCCCCCTTTGGATACCATTTTATTGTACCTAATTCCATCTAGGTTGCCACTCACCCATTGGAAACATAGTTCTATTTTATGCACTCTTGGGTGTTGTAAAAGGTTCTATGCTACGACATACCTGATTCAAAGTAGGATTTCACCCATTACCATGATTTGTTCCTAGGGTGGATACATAATTTCATCAAAATATACAAAAACAAAAAAGAAAGAACATTTGCTTATTGCTAAGTCTCAAAAAAGTGGTTAAAACAACATATCAAACATGCTATAACACACTTATCAGTTGTTCCATAGTTTCACCTCCACGCTTTACACCGCATATTTTTAGGTGATTTGCACGCCCCGGTGTGATTCTCCTACACTCAGCCTTATTTCACATGATTTTGTATGAAAATATAGCTTTCATGCTATAAAAATGCATTACACAAGTCTCCATAACACATAGAGGGTATACATAGCACAAAATTCACTCTCTATCACAATTCTATGTGGTTTGCACCGCTAGAGTGTGAACCTGTTGGCCCGCACCCCTAGAGTACAAACCTATTTTTTGGGTTCTATATTACACACACAGGACACAAACACACCACACATCACATATCTGACATCTGTTTCCCATATTGAGTGGTTTGCACACCACTTGTGTGAACTTTCTATCTCAAAGTGGTTTGCACCCCACTTGTGCAAACCTATATTTTTCAAAATAGATAGTATCCTAGTCAGTCATAGACATTTATAGAGTTCATATTTCACATCTATTGGCTATTAGCATACCTTTTCCACACATCACCATGTCAATTACGTGTAGTTAGACGCGTGAAGCCCTTCATCATGCCATTGAGGTTGCTTAGTGGACTATCATTATGGTAGGTGATTCTAGTTCTTAGACCAATGATCCACCTTCCAAGTCTGACTAGGTTACTTTTTTAGGTCCTCTTGACCTATTTATTGGGTCTTCTACCGCTACTACTAGTCCCACATCCCATATGTAATCTTCCACTCCATCCCACCTCTTGGATGATATCTTCGAGGAGAAACCTCATTTGGAATATTTTTCCTCTCTCAATCCCCCATCCACATACTATGAGCATGTCATCTACCCTCATCTAGGCTTCCCCATACTGGTTCTGGGGCTATATGAGTTTACCCCACCTGCTTCAACTTTTGCTACCCATCCATTCTTTGAGCATTCCTCCCATCCACTTTTGGCATATGACTCTGGTCCATTTGTTTCTCAAATCATACCTGATACTGTCTAAACAGTTGGTATGATATCCACAACCCATTCATCCATGGACCCTCCTACCATACCCTCATCCCAAACCCCACCATCTCAATAGGATTTATCGATTTATCAGCCTTCATCCCAGCCACCTTATCTCCCACCTCAACACTATTTACACCCATCTTAGTATTACTAGATGACATCACCCAATCTATCCCATCCCTCATTGTAGGTTCGCTTGTATTAGGCTTCTTCATCCTCCCAACCACCTCCTTTCACACCATATTTTACCTCCTACCCACCCACTAGCTACCCACCATTCTCATTATATGGACCCCCATTGACTCCTTCATCATAATTTTGCTTACCACCCCCACCTTACTTTTGCCATCCACCATTGAATCCCACTTATCAAGGTCATCCCCTCAATATTTGGTTTAGCATGAGTCCCTTCTCGCCATCCCATCAGTACCCCTTTCTTTCTCATCAGTTCCACCTCCATATTCCCATCAGTATACTTTTACCACATTGGCATACCTTCCACCCTCATCTTCTACACCATCCACTTTCTTCACTTCACCACCCACATTTTCCTCTATCACTACTGCTCAGGCGCAACCAAATTACCCATATGCACAATAGTAGTATATACCCATGCCAACCCAGGAGGTCCCTAGGTATTATGATCAACAATAGTAGCCACCCACCTACCACTCTTCATACATATGACCCCACCCATCTCAGGTTCTTGTCCCACAATATCAGCCTATGTCAGTGCCTGATCAAAACCAGGTTGCTTACTATCATCCATGGGAGGAAAAATAGTTGCAATATCCACCACACCTAGATTATTTGCAACCCCCATCATATCCATTACCTGCTTCTACATTATCAACTCCCTTTTTGGATCCACTAAATACTACCATGGTGCTCTCTAGTGAATTTCAAGCCATGCAGAGGGAGCTTCATACATTGGATTTACACAACTAGTTGTAGGCCTCAAAAACCCACATATGACAAGTTGTAATGAACAAATTCACCCATATGTTCCTATCCATCCATATCCTTACCGATTTGAGATTCCTAAATTTGAAAATTTTAAAAGGAATATCCTAGATAGAACCTTAATAATTATCGTTTTTCTTACTACCAATTGCACGGTAGTGATCCCCTTATGATTCACACATTTCCACTTTCTCTTGGGGGACAAGCATTAGATTGGTACAACAATTTTTCTTGCCATAGTTTATTCATTTTTGAACAATTGTCCAATATGTTTCTCGAGCATTTCTCGATTAACATCAAAACTAAGCTTACATTGTTTGAATTTTATGCTTTACATCAATGGGATGACGAACCTATCATCAATTTTGTCACCCATTGGAGAGTGGTCATTCATGATATACCTTTCCCTCTCCCACCTTAAGATCTAGTCAAACTCTTTGACAAGAGTTGTCATAAAAAACTTTTACAAACATTGTAGATTCATCAAAGTCAAACATTTGAGGAAGCCAAAGTCATCAATGACATCAAGGTCCACATGAGAAAAATCAAGTTGTATCATAAACAACCCTATCCCACCCGACCAACTCAAACCAATTAGGTTCTTCTAAATTCTCCATATCCACCACCACAAGTGGCATCTGCACAAGCTCCACAACCCACTCCTTCATAATCTCCTCATAATCAATACCAAGCCAACCCTCCACTTCTTCCAAATGCACACCTAGGCAAAATTCCACCATAATCTAATCCATACCAAGTTTGGAATCCATATCCCCCTCGCCCTCCATGCAATTGGATGCCTATATCTGAGCCCATGCCTGTTATATTATGCAAATTAACTAAGGGAGGTCTCATCACTTTACCAAATGTCCAACCTCTCTATCTAAATCATCCTCTCCTATGGGACTACAATCCATAGGATTTCTATGATTATCATTGACAACATGACCATACTAATGATTCATGCCACATTTTTTGCCACGTTGTGCAAGACCTTATCGATCAAGGCACTATTCAAGTCTCAAATCCCCTCGCACCACAAAATCAAAAAATAGGGATATATTAGAATCCTTTATCTGAGCATGGGGGTAATCCACATAAAACTGATCCACACCAGATTAATCATGTCAATCAAGGTCCTTCCCAATAGGTTTTTGTGGGTATGATCAATATCATAACCCGTAATCAACACTATCCACCCCTTATGGATTCCCAATAACCCTCCACATATCGACAACCACTAGTCATAAATTCAATCATCACACCACAAATTCCTCCACCTCTTCCATGGAATGTCATCACCATCCATGGTAGTACTTCCCATTAGTTATGCACTGCCCCTGCAAGGTTATCCATTTATGATATTCTATAGCAATCTCCACCTTATTGTGAAGCCCTTGATTATATCCTTCGCTCTCTTGATCTTGATATCCATGATGTAGACACCTTTTCCAACTTCATTGGCAATGTCCATAGATGCCTACAACCTTCTATCGGCTTCCATGACCATGAAATTATAGAAGTTGTAGGCAAGGGAGTGGATCACCCATTACATATTTAGGTCTCCATCAATGTCGTAACCTATAAGCATGTTATCATCGATATCAGTTCATCCCTTAGTACCATTTCCACTACCACCCTAGGCCATATTTGCCTTCCCCCTTCCCATATTACCACTCCATCCATGGAACTTCAAGCCTTTGATGGCTCCATGTGTGCTAAACTTGGTACCATTGTCTTGCCCATCAAGGAGGGTTCCAAATATGTCCATAATGGATTAGTGCACTCTATCCCCACCGATGGTGATCCATTCAAATTTTGAAATATCATCACTCTTCCACCCATTCCACCCTTATAATCCACCCAATTTGCCCCTATTCCATATCGGTCCCTTGATAACACGTATCCATCATCTTCACAATATCACACCCCATCACATGATCCAAGTAACATTGCATACACTTCCTCCAATCCACCTCAACCTCCCACTGCACAAGCTACACCCACATTTTCTCAACCCTCCTCCCATTTCACACCACCGCCTCCATTTATCTTTTCTGCTACACCCTCCATTTTATCGTCATCTAACAAGCCACCAATTCTTCCCACCCCTCCTGCATTTTCATGCCACTTTATGCCCTACTCAACATGGACATGAGTCATATCTAGCTCATCCACCATTGCTTCCATCCCCACTTCCCAATTCACCCATGCCAACTATCCTATTATTGGAACACCTACTAAGTGCTATGAGTGGACATAATGTGCCTCTCGACTTGATGACTAGTTAGATCAATCTGATACTTCTGCTAACACACCTTCACCATCTACTCCACCTACATAAATTCCACCATCTTCTACACCACCCAGGTAGTCCCCCCATCCACTTGAGCATACAGTCCCTCCTCATGTCTCAATAATCATGACCACACTAGGTCCTGGTGAATATAACACAAGTAATGCTCGAGTTCTTCCATCCAACATCCAATGCACTCGTGACTTTTGCTGGTCTCATTATATTCTCTTGACTATTGGTATAGTGGTTCCTTTAGGTCCTCTAGATAATTGCATGAACTTTGTATATTAGGTACTTGACTCATCCATAGAACCTCCAATGCCTCCATCACCACAAACTATATTTTGTGGTAACCTTGACCACATGTCCAATCTGAATTTTACCTAAAAATTTTTACGTATGTATAACTAGCATTGGTATGGCCTAGGGATATATGAATAGGGGTGTCACACCTATATTCATCCTCCCTCGTGCAAACCTATTGACCAATCCAACATTGGTTACCATCCCCCCATAATCAGTATACTCGAGCATGAGTTGCAACATCTGGATCTTGATCTCATAGACCTTCTTTCTGATTAAGAATTTGAGCTTAATCTTATGATACGTAGTTCTTCTCCACATTCCACAATTGACCTTCCATCTACATTATTTCCACCATCCCCACCGCATGAGCCTCTCTCCCCATGAATTTGAAACCCTTACTCACCACTTCACCACCCTATCTCTTGACCCACCTCTCATAGTTGATCCACCTTTGCCATAAGATCCTTCTTCCCTGCCCCCACCCGCTATTCCATTTTTACCCATTCAAGACTTACCACCACCCACTAGCCCACATTCTCATTACCCCTTCCCACCAGTGGTGTTAAATATTAGTCACAACCAACCTTTTCCAGATTCATTGCTATCCTCATCTGGTTCATCAAACCCCTCAACACCTACCTCTCCTATATCTAGCACTTCGGTCAACATGATCTTTGTTGACTTGTATGCTCTGCTATGATATTCGTACCAACCTCATTATGTCCCCCCGCATGTTCCTAATTTTATTGCTCATAAGTGATGAGGATTGATGTTAGATCTTTCATATGACCCCTCTAGTAGTTCCTAGCTAAGGTTTGCATAGTTTATTTCTAGCAAATTCATATTGTAAGTGAGTCTCCTTCTCACATGCACTTGTGGGCACTAGTTGTCTTCTAGTTATCATTTAGAGTGTTAGTTAGCAAGTGTGAACTCAAAGTAGGAAGTGTGTACTTCAAGATAGCTAATATGGATCTTCTAGTTATGAAAAGGATTGAAAATCCAACTAAGTGTTCTATTATTTACAATTCAATATATAGGCACTAATGGCCCGAAATACATAACCAACCCATGAAATCATGGATTTGATCCAATATGCTTAACCAAAAGCTACAAAGGTGCAAAGGAGAATGCACGTAAACTTCTAAGTTAAGAGAAATAAATATTGCTAACTAGAAGATCCATTTTAGCTATCTTGAAGTACACACTTCCTACTTTGAGTTCACACTTGCTAACTAACACTCTAAATGACAACTAGAAGACAACAAGTGCCCACAAGTGCATGTGAGAAGGAGACTCACTTACAATATGAATTTTCTAGAAATAAACTATGCAAACCTTATCTAGGAACTACTATAGGGGTCATATGAAAGATCTAACATCAATCCTAATCATGCCTCCCCATAATAGAAGCATTGGACTCCAATGCTTTCAGAAGAATAGGAAAGTCACGGGACATCTGATGAAAAGAAATCCAATGAGCCTGATGCGGCAATTGTCCTCGTCGAGCCACAAGATATGAGGTGGTAGACCCCTGGAGAGTCTGTCGAGTCTTCGTGTCATAGATATGATCTGCATCCAATGGTAACTGAGCTTCAGGAACCACATCCACAGGATGAATGATAGCTGGTGCAGTCTCCAATGTAGAGTCAAAGTACAACTTCAAAAGATCTACATTGATGACGTCATGAATTCCCAAGTGTGCAGGAATATCAAGGCAAAAAGCATTCTTGGACACCTGCTAAAGAATAGTATAAGGCCCATAGCGAATTGGTTTGATTTTGCTATGAGTCTTATCAGTGAAACGTCGCTTGTCAAGATGCAACCAAACTTTATCACCAACCTGAAATGGATGAGGAATTCGATGTCGATCCATGGCCTTTTTCTACTGCTGCTGTGTCTTTTGCAAAATCTCAACCACATTTGATTGAATATTGTGCAAGTTTTGAACAAATGAGTGTGCCTTGTCTTGCTCCTTCTGAAGATGTGAAGTGACAGGAGAAGGCAAAGACAAAGGTAACTCATAAGGTGCCAAGGGCTGAAATCCCATACAAACTTCAAAGGGTGAATGACCTGTAGAAGAATGTAGGGCCCTATTATAGGCATGTTCAATATGTTTGAGACTCAAGTCCCACTTTTCTGGTGAATCGTGATGATAGATTCACAAAATTTGCACAAGTGTACGGTTTACCACTTCAGTCTGCCCATCGGACTGCGGATGATAGGCGATAGAAAAGTTAAGGGAAACTCCCAAAATCTTCCAGAAAGAATGCCAAAAGTGACCCACAAAGCATGAATCATGATCTAAGATAATGCTGGTAGGTAGACCAAAGGAACGCCAAATGCTGTCAAAGAAAAATTGAGCTAAGTCTGATGCAGAACTTGTCTTGCGGCATGGAATAAACTTAGCCATTTTGCTGAATCTGTCAACCACCACGAACACACAATCATGTTGGCGCACTGTCATAGGAAAACCACTAACCAAGTCCATGGAAATGCTTTCCCAAGTACGAGAAGGAATGGGCAAAGGCATGCCTAAGCCAAACTTCCTATTAGCTGGTTTTGAGCGACAACAAACTGCACACTGTTTAAGAAATCTCAACACATCCCTCTGCATTTTTGGCCAATAGAAAAATCGTTGCAAATGATGAAGTGTTTTATGCTTCCCAAAGTGACCACCATAAAGTGTAGAATGAGCTTCCTTAATAAGTGACACTCTAGGCTCACAAGGAACACAAACCTTGTCCAATTTGTAAAGAAGTCCTTCTTTTATGTAGAAATTTTGGAAAGGACGCAAATTGGAAGAAGAAGGCTTACTCACTTGCTCAAATATTTTTCCAAAATCAGGATCCTAAGAATATTGATTAGGCCAAGTCTGAAATCCCAAGTGTGAAGTGGACATAACTATTAAGGCAAGAGTGGCTGGAGGCCTACTCAAACAATCAGCAACAGTATTACTCTTCCCATTTTTGTACTTGATCACCAAGTTGGAGGTAAGAGGCCCACTTCATATGTCTTGATTCTTCAATTTTACTTTGAGATTGTAAAAACTTGAGAGGCATATGATCAGTGTGTACTACTGTATATTTTCCCAAAAGATAGTGTCTCCAATACTTAATATCTTGAACTAAAGCATACAACTCTTTGTCATATGTAGAATAGTTCAACTTAGCAACAAAAAAAGTTTCTGAATGATAAGCAACCTGGATGACCATTCTGTTTGAGCACAGCTCCTAATGCAACTTTAGAGGCATCTATTTCAATCTCAAAAGGTTGAGAAATGTTAGGTAAAGTTAACACAGGTGTTGTACACAGTTTCTTTTTGAGTTTCTCAAAGGCAACTTCTTGGCTTTTCTCCCAATGAAATGGAGTTTTCGACTTAGTGAGATAATGCAATGGAGCTGCAAGGGTGGAATATTGAGGAATGAACTTGTGATAAAAATTCGCAAGTCCTAAGAAACTCCTTAACTCAGTGAGAGTTGTAGGAGGCGACCACTTAAGTAAAACATCAAATTTTATGCGATCTACCTAAATTCCACTCTCACTAATCACATAGCCAAGGTAAGAAACTGAAGTATTGCCAAAAGAACACTTGGAAGAATTGGCATATAATTGATTCTTCGCAAGAAGATCAAGGGTTTGTTGGATATGCCTAAGGTGTTCCTCCCAAGTTTTTGAGAAAATAAATATATCATCAAGATATATTATGACAAATTTGTCAAGGACTTCACGAAATACATCATTCATCAACCTCATAAAGGTTGCAGGAGCATTAGTAAGACCGAAGGGCATGACCAACCATTCAAAGAGGCCCATCTTCGTCTTGAAATCTATCTTCCATGTATCCTCAGCTTGGATACGCACTTGATGATATCCACTTTTGAGATCTATTTTTGAAAATAACTTAGCTCCTTGAAGCTGATCTAATAAATCATCAATGCGGGGTAAGGGATATCTATTCTTCATAGAAATTTTGTTCAAATCACGAAAATCAATGCATAATCTCCAAGTGCCATATTTCTTAAGAACTAACAAAATAGGTGAGGCACAAGCAGAAGTAATTTCCTTAATGAAACCCTTAGACAACAAATCTTCTATTTGCATTTTTATTTCTTCATTTTGCAAAATAGATTGTCTGGGAGCATTAGGAAGAGAAGAACCTGGAATTATTTCAATGCTGTGATTAATTATGCGAATTGGAGGAAGAGACTTTGGCTCCTGAAATATGTGTGAATAACTTTGCAATATTTTATCCATTGAAGAGTGTTGCTTTGTAATGGATGTAGATGTAGAAGTGTTTTGAGAGCGAATGAAAATTAGAGCAACATCACCACATTTCTTAATTACTCTTTTCGTTTGCTTGGAACTTAGAATGATATTAGGAGTGTTGGTGCTTTTAATGAGAAAGACCTTACCATATTTTTGAAGTGTGTAGGTTCTTTTGAAAGCATCATAAACAGCTCTCCTATCATACTGAAAAGGTTGTCCAAGCAAAATCCCACAACAATCCGTAGGAGTCACATCACAAGTGACTTGATCTATGAACTGTGGGCCAAGTGCAAATTTTAATGTGCAAGTGTGAGTGATTTTTGAGTCTCTTCCACTATCCTTCCAATCCAAAGAATAAGGTTGAGGATGAGGCTCCATAGGTAACTTCAAATGCTCGACAATGGACCTCGCAATTAGATTTTTCTACGAGCCATTATCCACTATACAATCAGTTGCAAAATTATGAAGTAAGTGGGCTTGAGTGATGAACAAAGCATCACGAGCCCCTTCTGAAGAACTTACATTTCCTAAGGTAACTTCATTAATCTTACCTCGTAATTCCGTATATACTCTACTCTCTCCTACAGACTCAAGGGGACCCTTGGAAGCATCCTCCTCTTGAGTAGTAATTACTAAACTCTTCTTTTTGAGCTTAAAGCAATCAGCTTTCTCATGCCCTTTCTTCTTACAATAATTGCAGAATTTCTTAGAAGAAGAAGAAGAAGATTTAGAAGAAGGAGTAGAACTGGAAGGGGAAGGAGAAGAAGGAGATGGAGAAGACACATTCTTATTTTGAGAAAAATTCTTCTTTTGTGAGAAAGAATTATTCCCTTTTGATGAGTTTGCAACCACTTGAGTAACAGGTGTGCGGAATGCCTGCGATTGCACCTTAAACTTGTCCTCCGTAAGCTGTGCCTGGTTGAAAACTTGATCCAAAGTTTCCATAGAAACAAACATTAGTTCCCTGTACAAATGCTCTAACAAGCCACTTTGAAATTTGAGAATCAAACCTCGGAATATCATCCTCCACATTCACAAGTATTCGAACTCGTTAAACTGGAAAATATATTCTTGTACAGACATATTAGTACCTTGGCAAAAACGAAACCATTTAATAACCAATTCCCTAGAATAATTTGAAGGATAGAAATTGGTCTTAAGACATTGTACAAACTCATCCCATGTAGTGAGTTCTTGTCCTCGTTTTCGTTCCACAAGTACTTTGGCTAAGCTAGAAAGTTTTAGCTTAGCATAAGGCACTATATCATCTTCTAAAAGTTGAGAGAAAGCAAACCAAGAACTCATGTCAAGAATCCAACTATTCAAGACATCACGGTTCCTGGATCCATCATACAATGGAACTTCACAACGAACTCTCAAACGAGAATCATGAGCAGAAGTGGAGGCATTATGCAAAGAAATGTCATTTACCTTCATGGCAAGGTTGCCAAGGACTTCTGCCATGGTAGTGTCATTAGCCTTATCTGCCACTTGGGCAACCAAGTCATAAGCCATGTGTTCCCGGGTATAATCCAGGAGTAAAGATAAGAAAGCACTAAATCAAGGAAATACAATGCAAATTTCCTTGTTACAATGGAGTGCTACTTAACTGAAAAATTTACTCCTAAGGCTATAAATTTTGAAAAATTTTCAAACTAATATAAGGTGCAAATTAACATTTATTAATTTAAAAATAACTTAATTAAAAAAATTAAATTTCAATTAATCAAATATTAATGAATTTTAATTAAGTTATTAAAAAAATTAAATTAATAAAATAAAATTTTTAATATGCAACCTTAAATAGTAAAAAAAATTAAAAATTTCACAATAAAATTTACCCTTGAATCTGCTGTTGCAACTGGACATAAACTGCACTGTGCATGAAAATTTTACATGCACCTAAATATTCCACTGCACGCTTCCTGAGGCCCAAGTACAGTGGTGTAGTTTTCGAGGTTCCAAACCTGCAAATATTCTGGACCCGACAGAGGGGAAAACCCTGGTGCGAGCTCCCAAGCCGCGCACCCGTGTGGCTGCTTCCAAGCGCCGCCATCGGCAAACTGCCGAATGATAGCGTAGCCAGGCCACCTGCCTGGCTACAATGCTGTCACGCCTGACAGCACATCAGGTGCTTGTGCGGCCTGACGCTAGGTAGAAATGGCACGCGATTGTAAGCGACTAGCCGCTGCCTGCACTGTTAGGCTGATAGCCTGGTCAGCCTGACCGCTTTCAGTGCTGACAGTCGGGAGGTGCTAACCTGACGCCAAGAAAAATCTTCTTGGCGCTTTCAGCTGGCTATGACAACCGAGGCTGTCCCGCTTGGCAGTGTCAGTCGGCCATGACAGCCGAAGCTGTCCCACCTGGCAGCGATAGCTAAGACTGTCCCGCCTGACGCTGTCAAAACTAATAGCAATCGTCAGGCGGTCGGCCTAACGCCCAGGCGTGGGCCTGGCGCTATCAGCGGACAGCGATGGCAGCAATTGTTGTCACTGTCACGTCGGACAGCAAGGTCGGGCCAACGGCAAAAGGCCACGTCGAGTGCTGCCAAAAAAGCACCGATGCTGCCAAACGCGGCCGAGGCCTGGCCTGCGTTGTCGAATGCAGCCGAGGCTGGGCCGAAGCTGCCAAAAATAAAAATTGCTCTATATATATATATATTTTTTTTTTTTTTTACAAATGCATCAGCACATATAATATATTAATAAAATAATATATTAACAAAAATTAAGCCTTTCTAGCACAAATTAAAAAAAAATTAAAAATCAACCAGGGGGGTTAATTTTAAATTTTTGAAAAGCTTAAATTGAAAAGATGCGAGCAACCAGCTTCCACCAGTAGCTCTCCTTTCAAGATCTTGTCGACACACGACCAGCGTTTGAAAGGCACCCAGATCTAAGACGACACACGACCTAGCTTTGATGACCTCCTGGAGCTCTTCAGTACTCAAAAATGGGGGGGGAAGCAGGGTCAAATGGCTCCCTAATCCTAATTGGACCATAGCTATGATCCAATCCCTTCCAAGGATCAGTATACGAAGAACTCTGGGGCAAAATTTTCCTATACCTCTTGAGCATAAGCAAAAATTTGGAACGAGGGGTTTGTCGGCGAAGGAAATTCCTTCTCCGAATGGTTTTCAAGCTCCCTTTGGGCTTAAATTGAGTCCTCAATGAGAAAATGTTTCTCATAATAATTCTATCTCCTATCCTCTCACCTCACAAGCCCTAGTGCAAACATGAACTAGGCTTTGATACCAATGAAAAGGATTTAAAATCCAACTAAGTGTTCTATTATTTACAATTCAATATATAGGCACTAATGGCCCAAAATACATAACCAACCCATGAATTCATGTATTTGATCCAATATGCTTAACCAAAAGCTACAAAGGTGCAAAGGAGAATGCACGTAAACTTCTAAGTTAAGAGAAATGAATATTGCTAACTAGAAGATCCATTTTAGCTATCTTGAAGTACACACTTCCTACTTTGAGTTCACACTTGCTAACTAACACTCTAAATGACAACTAGAAGACATTTAGTGCCCACAAGTGCATGTGAGAAGGAGACTCACTTACAATATGAATTTGCTAGAAATAAACTATGCAAACCTTAGCTAGGAACTACTAGAGGGGTCATATGAAAGATCTAACATCAATCCTCATCAATAAGATATATTTGAAACCCTCGTTGATACTAAATTCCTTTCAACATCTCACATGTCATGATCCACCAATGCACCATTACCCTCCATCCCACCTCACATCCCATGGATTAATCATACCAATATTTATCTAGATGATGAATTCTAGCTTCCAAATTCTATCGACGACCTTCACCTCATCCCCATACTTGAACAACTCTATATGATTTTCACATGCTTGTTGAGGAAACTATTGAAGTTGACATTGGTAATGATTCAAAAAACCCTCACATTGTCTCCCTTGTTTCTAGCCTATCTGAAGAAGAGTATGTCCTTTATACCAATTTCCTTAGATACTACATTAAGGTATTCGCATGGTCCTACATGGATATGCCTAGCCTTGATTGATCGTTAGTTGTGCACAACCTTGTCCTAGACGATAATGCTAAACCTATCCGACAAAATTTGTGCCGCATGCATCCCACCATTACACTAGTTGTCAAGGAGGTGTTACAAAAACTCCTTGATGTTGAATTCATCCAGCCTATTGATTACCCTGAGTGGGTTTCAAAAATAGTTTCTATTAAAAACCCATGGGGGTATCCGCATTTGCACTGATTTTAGGGATCTTAACAAAGCTTGTCCCAAGGATAATTTTCCACTCCCTAACATTGACATGTTGGTTGATGCTACAACCAAACATGAAATACTATCACTCATGGATGGTTTTTTATGTTATAATAAAATTCATGTCAATCTAGAAGACCAACACAAGACCTCTTTCATGACCCCTGGGAGACTTTTTGTTACAAGGTCATACCCTTTGGCCTAAAAAATGTTGGGGCAACTTACCAACGTGCCATGACCTACATATTCCATGATATGATGCACAAAACTATTGAATACTACATCGATGACCTCATAGATAAATCCAAAACCTATGGTCAACATCTTGAGGACCTAAGTCAAATATTTTATTGCCTTTTGGAACATAACGTCTGATTAAATATAAAGAAATGTGTCTTTGGTGTCACCATTAGAAAAATCTTGGGTTTCATCATTTCATAAAATGGCATTGAAGTAGATCCCGCCAAAGTCCAAGCCATTATTGACATTCCTCCCCCTATAAAACTCAAGTAGCTATGTGGCTTACAAGGAAGGATTCAATCCATACGGTTATTCATTGTCCAACTTTTAGATAAGTGTTAGTCGTTTAATCATATTTTACAAAATGGGGTCCCATTTAAATGGGATAGAAAATACCAAGCTGTATTTTATGACATCAAATCATACCTCACCTCTCCACCCATCCTCATTCCATCCCATTTAGAGTGCCCATTCCACCTATACATTTCCTCTACTTATGTTGCATTGGGCACGCTTATTGCTCAAAAGAATGAACGAGACCAAGAGAAAGTTGTATACTATATCAATCGCACATTTATTGATTACAATATGTGGTATGCTTACATGGAGAAACTTTACCTTGACATTGTCTTTTACACCCAAAATTTGCGACACTACATGATTAATCATACTACCCACATCATAGCCTATGATAACCCACTTTGCTACATGATGGGTAAGAGCTACCACAATAGTTGAACGGCCAAATGGATCATGCTCCTCATGGAATTTGATCTTGAATTCATCAATAAAAATCCATTAAAGGCCAAGTCATTGTTGATTATTTGGTTGAGGCACATTTACCAAGTTATGCGCTATTGCTTATCCAAATTCCAGATGACTTCATATTTAATATAAGCAAATCCGAAGAACTTGTCGATCCTAAATCAACTGCTAACTTAAGCTTGTTTTTTGATGGATCCCATTGCACACATGCTAGGGGTGCAAAAATATTATTTTTTACACCACAAGGGGAGCCTCTCTCCTTTTCTTTCAAGTTAGGCTTTCACTACACAAACAATAATGTTGAGTATGAAGCTCTTATTCTTGGCCTAAATCAAGCACTCTCAATGCACATTCATAACCTGGACATATTTGGTGACTCCATCCTCATTGTGAATCAAATAAAGGGAGAATGACAATGTCGTTGCCTAGTATTACAACAATACAAACAAGTCGTTGAATATTTGTTTGCCCAATTTGAATGGTATTAAATCACCGCTACTCCATGGTCCACAAATCATTTTGTCGATACCATGGCCTTACTAGGCTCACTCATTCCGCAAAACCCACTTTATGACACAACGTGTCCATCCACACCCTTTTCCATTTTGCTATTTCCACCAATCTGCCTTGTCATGATGATGGCATCAATGTTATCAAAGATCATCCACATGACCCATGGTTTTCGCACATCAAGGACTGCATTAAGCTCAGTATTCTCCCACTTGATCTAAATCATACTTACAAATGAGCTTTCAAATTGTGTGCCATACGCTATACATTGCTAGGTGATATCATTTATAACCAAATTCATGATGACATTTTATTACACTATCTATAACCGTTAGAAGCCCAACGAATCACTCAAGAGGCTCATGACGGTACTTGTAGTGGCCATTTCAGTAGCATGGCCATCACAGTGTATTCTATGAATGGGCTATTACTATCCCACAATGGAGCATGATTGTTGTGCCTATGTCAAAAAGTGTGTTAAATTCCAACATCATTTCAATCTTACACACTTGCCTTCAGAAGATATACAACCTATTCAGTCAATGTGGCCCTTTTCACAATGGGGCTTGGATCTCATAAAAAAAAATACACCTGCCTCATCTACCAATCATAAGTTTATCATTACAGCAATCGAATACTTTACAAAATGGGTCAAGGCCATTCTTCTAGTTCAAACGATCGATCCTAAAATTGTTGATTTCATAACTCAACACATCATTTATCATTTTGGCATCCTATCCAAAATCATCACATACAATGGCACTCAATTTAAAAATAAGAATGTTTACGAACTATGTGAAAAATTCAACATCCAACATAGTTTCTATACTCCATACTACCCATAGGGTAATGGCCAAGCAGAATCTATGAACAAGACCATTTATGCCATTCTTCATAAAACTGTTGCAGACTCACATCGGATTGGCATAATCAAATGCCACTAGCACTATGGGCCTACCATACTAGTATTTGCATCCCAGCTAGGGCAACCCCATTTTCTTTGGTATATGGCATTGAGGCCATAATTCAATTGGATCTTGAGATACCATCCTTGCGAGTCTCCATGCAATAATTCATTAATGATGATACTGCTCGTCAGGCTCGACTTGACAAATTGACCTTATTAGATGAACATTGCATTCATGCTATTGAACACATGCGATTTTATCAAGACCACCTCCAACGTGCCTACAATTCCAAGGTACACCAACATGAATTCAAAATTGGAGACTTAGTCCTCAAATAAAACCAAAAAATTACTATCCAACCATGCCATCTCCACAATAAATTTGCATCGAATTGGCTAGGCCCTTACATGGTTACTCGTAAGTCTAGATCTAGGGCATATCATTTGGCCACATTGGAAAGTATTTATAAACTTGATCCCATTAAAATTATTCATCTGTGAGCATTTTATGCCTAGTTGTAGGCTTTATATCTCATCACCACTTGTATCTATGTATATAATTCAAAAAAAAAAAAACATCATCATTTTTGACGTTTTGCAAAACTACTCCCATTTGCATTTATGTTTAAATCTGTTGCATTCATATTATTCTTCACTTCTCTCTCCCCCCTTCCTTATTCTATAATGAATGTTGTATGGTCATTCTTCGAGTGGCTACATACATTTCATTTTCCCCTCTTCTTTCATCCCTTTCTCCTTATTATTCCCTTTCTCCTCTTAAGTTATTTTTCTTCTAAGTTACTCATCGATGTTGTATGGTCATGGTTCGAGTGACTACATAGGTTTCTTTTCTTCTTTCTCTAATATTCTTTCTCTTAAAAGTTACTCATCAATGTTGTATGGTCACACTTCAAGCGGTTACATACCTTTGATAAGTTTATTTTCTTCTTATCTCCTTCTTTCTCCTCCTTTCTTTATCCCCTTCTCTATTTCCACACCAATTTAACTTATGCCCCAGTTCATTGTACATAAAACTGGGGCAACCTTGCACATAAATTCTTGCCTTTTTGCATCCATATAGGCATCTATACATAATCATTATAAATACCATGTGAAGGGAATTAAACATGCACATGCTAGCACACCAATGTGATGCCCAAACCCCTTTTTGGGAAATAGTATTATTGAAATGTTCTGAGTGCTTCGCCCATTAACAGTTACATAATAAACCACCATCCAAAGTTGGCACATTTCAAAAACATTTCTAGGCTTCCCTTGGTTACCTTGCTCTCATTCTTGGATTTACCTACACGTCCTACAAATTAACTATAGGTTAGACATAGGACTGGATACACTACATGATGACTAATGCTTAGCAAACATAACTCCACTCATTATATCATTCACATGATTTCTCTTGAACCTAAGAATGACAAAATGACAAGTTACAAAAAAAACAAGAGAGAAAAATAGGCAGAAAACAAAAGCCAACAACCACAAAAAAAGAGAGAAAATAGCACCACACAAGAAAATCATCATACAGGGGTAGAAAAAAAAAGGAAAGGCCTCAAGAGTACCATCAACTTGAATCCCTACATTCCTTGGTTCTTTACTAATGAGCTAGCTTACCATCTAAGTTACCATGCAGATATGAATCATCCTTTTTCAACATGATACAATGAACATCACTTCACACACACAAATCCAGGATTGAGGTCTTGTTTACCAAGATAGCCTAGAACCTGTTCAAGAAGTTTGCTTAGTTATTCAATGGGTTTGATTACTTAGAAACTTTATTTTTTGAATCTCTTCACTACAATATTTATGTCCAACATCCTTGGAATAATGAAATGGATCACATCACCTGAATATTGTAATGATGCAAATGTTATCCCTAAGCAATGTGTTTATATCTTTTAAATCTTATGCATGCCATTGTACTTTTTATCTCACACCTCACTTTAGTTCATATTTATTTATGCATACCATCATTCCATTCACATCTAAATATCTATTACCACATATACATTAATCATACACCACCATAAATAGAAATAAGAAAACACACAAAATCAAATAGACACAAGTGCCATAAAATATCATATGTATATATATATTAAAATTGATGCCATTAGGATACCATAAAATGTGTGGGCCCTTACAGTAACATAATTGCATATCCATGTACATACATCATCATCAAAAATTCCATACGGCTACAATAAGGAGTGTACCCTCATCGACACATCTTCCCAAAAATAATTTTCTCATCCTGAGCACCAACAAAACTCTAAAACAAAAAAAATTAAATGCTCACCACTCTACCTCCATAGCCCCACCATGACTGCTACCCTATAGGAGTCCTTCCCACCCCCTCATCTCCTGGATCTCACCCTACCACTACCTACAAGGACTCAACCTCTCCCACCTCTCCCACCTCCACTGACCCCATCGGTGTTGGTGGTTCCATCATCATTAGTGCATATGACATCCTAGGTGCCACCACCTACTGACCCATACCACTAACTGAGGGGACACTCCACTTCACTTGAGGCTATGACAAGGAGAGAGAACCAGAGTATGTTGGAACTTGAAGGCCATTCACTGTCAACTCATTCTTTGCTCTCATACTCTTGGCCACCTCCTTCATGTTGGTTGTCATCAAACTGTCATTCCCTGTCCATATAAATACCACCTCCCTCTGTGATACCTCTAGTAATTGCACTACATCCCCAATCTAAGCAATATCTTTCTCTACTCACTCTCTCTCCTATTATGCCTCTCACATAGTCTGCTCCAGCTCCACAATCCTCACTAAATTATAGGCCTTCACGACCTCTATCTCAATTCTTACCTCATACAACAACCTATGAAACTGCTTCGTGGTCTCAATCATCTCATAATGCTCTCTATGGATGTTGTCATGCTCACATATCATCTCATCCTACTCAATCCTGAGCACCTCCATATCTTCCACCATCTGCTCCACTTAAACCCTCACCTCATTTTTCTCCTCTAATGTGGCCCTCAGGTCTACCTCTACCTCCCTCGTCTCTACTTCTATCATGAAGTGATCAATACCTCAATCTAGATTAGTGTCAAGAAGATTATTTCTAATCCTCTTCACCTCCCTCCTTAAATCCACCACCTCACCCTCAGCCTCGATCATGGCTATCAAATATCCACCAAAATCATAATCATATAACTCCTCATCCACATCCACTAAAGGAGTATCCTCTCTCTCCTCCACATCCACCCCCATACCATCACCCCTCTCAGCTTATGGCCCTATGCCACCATCACTCACCCACCTATCCCAGTCATCATGTCATGGCCTAACCAACCAATCATTTACCTCCTCATATACATTCATCCTCTCATACCTCTCAACTGATGGTCCTACACCACTATCATTCATGAGCCTATATTGGTAATCACACCATAGCTTCACCTATCTAATCAAGTGATCTAGCTCCTCATCCTCATCGTCACCCAGCTATGGTTATCTTGCACCCTCTTGCTCTTGCATATACCCCGATGATGCTACTCTCACCCCTCTTAAAAACTACCTATTAGGTAGAAATCTTGTTGCCTCCACCCACTCATCCACTACACCCTGCCCTGGCTTCCAAGTCTACCTTGACCACCATACATCATACTCTAGAGTCATCCCTGCATTGTCCACATCAGGGACAACTATTAGCTCATCAAGAATCATGTCTAGATGTGGTACCATGGGTTGCAGTCCTCTATCACCCTCTAATCTATAAATATCTATAGGCAACTCTAGAACCCCCTACCTTAATCCAAACTAGCACTGTACCCTTGAAAAATAGAAATACTCCACCTACCATATGTACTTCCCCACCATAAACCCACCAGAATGAATGTATACCATGTGTACTACATCCTCACCCCAATCAGGTTCCCCCTGCCATGGCCTCCACCTGACCTACCCCATCGTCAGTCACCCTATCTCGTCTGATGATACATAAATTCACCTGCATGGATCCTCTTATTTTTCTCCATATCTGATCTCCATATCATAGCATAGGGTACATACTCCCCATCAATCTCATGTACCTTGTACGATAGCTGAACAAGTCTCAAGTCAGATGCTCCCAAGCCCATATCTATAGCAATGGACTAATATTGAGCCCTATCCTCTCAGTACTCACCATCCCATGCAACTCTCGATATGCTTATGCCAATAGCATTGGTTCCCATACATATAATATCCACCGCTCTACCATATCACAAACCACCCCCATCATATTTTAGGGAAATTTAATCCCCAAAGCATCAGGCAATGCATAGCTAGCTATCAATAGCATCACCATAGAATGAAGAATGGAAAACCACTCCTTCCTCCAATACGCCATATAGTCTATGCCCTTCCAGGTATCCACTTGTCATCAATGTTTCCTGAATGTCCTCTCTAGGATGCCATCACGTGCATCATTATCTATTGTCATCACCATGATCTCATCTATCAACAACCGATAGATGCGGTAGATATCCTCCAGGGTCATTGTCATCTCCCCTATTGGTAAATGAAATGTGTTCTTGTCTAGATCCCACCTCTGACATAATATCGCTATATATGTGTGGTTCATGTGAACCTTACACATCACTTACACTCCATACAATTCAACCACCCTCAACCAAGTCACGTCATTCACCGTCCACTTATCCTCCAAGGCCTTCCTACACTTTCATAGTCGATGGTGTGTAAATATCTTCTTCACCTGCCATCACACACACATCACATGTTAGAAATCCTTCATGATTTTATACATCATAATTGTACATAACATAAGCACATGCATTTTATCTTAAAATGTTTTGACATTATTAGGAAATAATGCTATTTGTATATACATGCATTTAAGTTCCTTAAAAAAAAAATTGGCTTGCACTCCATATGTATGAACCACTGGTTCGCACTCCACACGTGTGAACCACTAGTTCACACTCTACATGTGCAAACCACTGGTTCACACTCCACACATGTGAACCACTAGTTCGCACCCCAATAGTGAGAACCACCCAAATTGATAAAATTTTTGAATGACCAAGTTTGCCATCGTACAATCATCTCATCCATGCAATCCATGCAGGCACAATCACCCGAACCAACTTTTTGGTGTCCCATAATCAATTCCAATATTCATAGTGGTAGTCGTAAGACCACTCATGAATGAAGATCCTAAAATTTCTACCCCATGGCTCCAAAAATTTGTCAAAAGAGCTCATCAATCAATCAAAAGCAAAAATAAACAAAGGTATTTGTTCCTTCCAAATTGGAACATCTTTAATTGATCATAATGCAAGGTAATCATATACCTTCCTCCAAAATCAATCATCCATAAACTATTTAAATACTAAACCGTGTTTCACACAATCCAGTACAAAAAGAGGCAAAATGTAGACACCAAAAGGTCACACATTGTCTATAATCCCATTTTTGTGGTCAATCAATTTGCAAAACCCTTGAAAATTGCATAAATTGGTTAAAAATAGTATTCATTAATCAAGATCACTATACATCATCATTATCCCCTTTAGGCTAGTTAAGCCCCTTCCTACGCTTAACCATAGGTCCTCATGCAACCTCATGCCAACCCAACTAAGGTTGAAACCATTGTAGCCTTTAGGGCAAGATTGTAAAATGACATCAATTCTTGTAACCCCTTTTATGATTATCAATACAAATGCAGTAGATTCTTTGATATTGAATGAATGTCTTAGCATATTTTTGATATTTTCATATTGATGAGGTGGAGTTAGATGCAGTACCTTTGGACATATGTGGAGTTGTGTTGGGTAACCCACATATGTAATTATAGGAATCTTATATTCTTTAGAGAAGAGAACAAATATATATTTATCAAAGGAGTATAATACTACATCATCTATACTCACAAATGAAAAAGTCCAATATCCATAGTAATTGCCAACCAAGTAAAGAGGTTGATCAATGCCAATAAGAAGTTTGTGTCACTACTTTTGAAACCACAAAAGGATGAACCAATAGAATTTGAATCTATTTTTGAAGGAATTACAAGGAAGCAAAAGGAAGAGTATCAATAAGACATAAAAATTCAAAGAGGTGTACCAAAGGTTGTTGAAAAAATCACATGTTGATTTAGAGGAGATGTTATGAACCTCTCAACTCATTACAATAAATCATTCACCAGTATGTAGAAATATGAAACACGGATTCAAAAATAAATTGCACAATAACAATCTACATAATGAAATATAGATTGATAATACCCTTGAGGTAGGGCAACACCATACAATTATCCCTATTGGAAAGAAGCCACTCCACAATATCTCAAACTCCATGAGCCAATACATCTACAATAAAAATTTATAGATGATATTTGACAATGGAGGTACATCTCTCTTTATATAAGAGTGTGATGGTTCACCTTCCATGAGTTACAAAGTGCATAATAATATGACAATATTCCTTAACAGTTACATATGACAATATTTCCTAATGATTACATGTATGATTCTATGATATTATTGTCATACCTATTTCTAGTTTGACATGTGACCTTCCTTACTAATGAGTAATGATTACTATAGATAAAACCCTATCACTTGGCCCCTCTCCCATGCATAAAAAACCTTGAGTTCATCCATGGCATACTAAAACCAATTGACCTCAACATATGTCATCATCATGTCTCCACCACTCCTCAATTGCTCTACCTCCTATTGAAGTTTTCCCCTCTTGGCTATCACTATATCTCTCTCTATGTGTAGCTTCTATCTCTTTGACTAGAGTCTATCTTGATCCTTGGTCACAACATCTAGTTACCCCTATAACTCATCTATCTCTATGTATCTTAGCTCTCTCTACCTACAACATATCCCACTCTATAATTGATATGTATCTCTCTTCCTACCATCCATCCCTCTTATCCTATAATCCATATCTCTCCTTCCATAGCCTATCCCTCTTGGCCTACAACCTAATCTTCTCTACTGTCTCTATTGTTGCTTGCTCAGTTGGTTGTACCCCCATATAATGTACTTGTATCCTAAGCACCTCAGCCTCCTCTACCACATCCATAACCACACCAACCTCCATGTTTTCATTGAAATTAGTTCCCTCTCCATTCCCAAAACCTATTTTTGATACCTCCTTAGTCATATCCCTTTATAATCCCACTCCCTCACCTAATCGATGATGTACATATTTACTAAGTGGCTTATCATTATCCTTCTCCTCATGTCTCTCATTATGCCTCTCTTCCTCTACCAACTACCTCTATTTTCTCTCCAACTACCTCTCCTCCATTGCTAGCTACCTCTCCACCCTCCTCCATATACACATCCTCCTCTATGTTGTCTTACATTCCACTACTATGTGGTCCACTGCCTATTAATGGTTGTCATACCAACATAATCCATATTTAGAATTGATATAGGCTCATTAGGATCCAATTCAAATGGGTATATCAGTGGTGCAGTTATTGATCTGATCCTCTCTCCTCCAAAAATTAAATAAAACTCAAGAATACTAAAACTACTTGACCTGTATGCTCCATTGCCCAATCACCCATATAACTCATCACACATGATCTAGCTATAGCACCTCATCCCTCCATATTGGCCCCCCTCTCCATGGTTTCCAAATAATATCCTATAGCATCAAACTTTCCCATGCATCTAGGTAGTGGTATTCATCATCCACATAAGGCCTGCTCACCTATACCTCCATATTTTTCTACCATATCAAGGCGTATGGCACCTCCTACACCATCAACCTATGGACATAATATGGTAGATATCAGGGTCTCTTAATTGCTATATGCTCCCATACCCATATCTATACCAATAGGCTACAACTCAATAATATCCATTGTATCCTCCTCACCTCATACAACTCCCTATATGTCTTTATCAATAAAGTTGGATCCCACACAAAATTCATTGACCTATCCACCAAGTGTACCATAATTCCTAGCATATTCGATGGGAATGGTGCCCTTGACAATTTTATAAATTTGTAGCTATATTTTAGTACGATCACTAAGGTATGGCTTAGTGATAATACACTCAACTCATAATACATATCATACAAAACCTTACCACTATCTATGTTGACCCGATCCCACTCTAAACCATGTTAGAGTATATTACATCATTTGGTTCATGTAAATGTACCACTTTTTTTACATATCTAGAGTAATATTTTACTTCAGAGTAAAGTTAGTTTCTTCAAGTGTTATAATAAATACGCAAGTTTCAATGTGCAATTTGTAAATGTGCATGTAGTCCACATGTACATGAGTCCTAGGTAGAGTAAATACCAAGCAATCTATCTTTATATATAAAGGCCTCCTAGGTGTAGTAGTTGTATGAGAGATATATAGAGTGAGAGTGATATAGTAAGTATACAATGTGTAGTAGATGTAGTGTGGTACAATGTAGTTCTTTCATATGCTTTCATGGAATTTTCATCTCCTCCATTATATATCATTGTACTATTCTCATTAATTGTATATTTTTGAGTTATTTTCAAAAGTTCTTTTCTTTATTTTCTTGCATATTATTGTGCCATTATTTTTATAATTATCTCATATTAGTTATCTTTCATATTGTGGTTGTACTGCATCCCATAAAAAGCTAATAGTGGTATCATAGTACATGGTAGATCAGATAGGATATAGAGAGAGCCATAAGTGAGACTAAGAAAAATCTAGAAATCTTATTTATAAAATTTCTAAGATTATTTTTGGCTAGAGTCTTTCCATAGGGTTGTGAGAAAAATTGTCAAGACTAGGACTCAATGTGGATTCCACTAGATTGATAAATAAACTAGTGAAGACTCATCATCTCTAGATTTTAAAATTTTCATGATTTCATTTTCTAACATTTTTTTACAAGAAAAGGATAGTCAAAAAATTTGGGATGCTTCCTAAAGAGATCTAGGAAGAGTATCTTCATTAGAATCATTATAGAACTTGCAACAACAAGTAGAATACTAAATATTTAAGAGACCTGAGGAGAAGTCTCATTACTAGAGATTACAGACCTACAAGAGTATAGAAAAATAAAATGCCATAAAAGCCTTACTGCTTATTCAAGAGACTCTAGAGAAGAGTCTAGAAGAAAATTAGAGGTTGATGATCTCCATTAAATACTATAAATAATAGATTGAAGAAATCATCCAGAATAAGATGAAGAGATCCATAGAAGATCTAGTTACAAAACATCCAATTTTAGAATATTGTTGGTGATCTCAATTAAAGCCTACAAATTGTAGAAGTAAAGAAGGACTAGGAAAGGTCCTGTTCTATATTCTAGTAGTAAATTTTTTCATAGATCCATGAATAATATCTCATTAACAACGCTTCATTAGTAGAATTTTTAAGGAAATCTCTCATTTAGAAGACCAAAGAAGCTATGAGATAGAAGACCTTGGAAAGGTCTCAAGGAGAAATAAAAAGGCTTAGAGAGCCTTATTTTTAAAATTTTAAGGTCATTAAAGGAGTTACTGGGATAACTCATTGGCAAAATCTACCAACACGGATGAGTTACTAATAGAGTAGAATTTGGGATAATTATCACCATCCAAAAACAATCCCAAAAGGAGAAGAATTTGGCAAGGAGTGTCAAAATTTGAAGGAGAACACTGAAGACCTCAAGAAATTTATATTATTGATAAGGATACCAGGATTGAAGCCAAATTTTAACAAAAATAAAGGATCCAGACATTACCACCAAACTAGAAAGGTTTGAATATTATCTTTGGAGGCTAGAAGGCTCATCTGAAGATAGAGATTTTTTGAATCTATAGAAAAATATTGAAAGGGTCCTTGGACGAAAACTCATATAATTTTAGGGAGAAGCCTAGAAAATTTATGAGTTTTAAGAATAGCAATTCATTAAAAATTTACTATAAAAGGTCAACAATTAAGTCAACATTACTAGTTGTAAAACTTCAAGAGTTTCAAAGTGTTGAGCAAGGTGCAACAAAAGCATTTGAGAAAGTATTGTCATTGTTTTCAACACAGACATATTGATGCAGTTGATGCAGTTCAGAGGTCAGTCAGATCAAGTGCAAAAAGTTTCAAGCAAAACAGAGGTGACCCAGATTCAGAAATTGGCAGAAAGAGACAAGGAAGAAAATTGTCGCGATATCGCGACATGTTTTCTGTCGTGATTTCGTGACAAAAAGTAGGAGAGAGAAAATGCAAGCCAAAATGTCACGATATCGCGACATGTCAAGTTTTTTCTGAGGAGAGAGAAAATGTGTCGCGATTTCACGACAAAAAGCAGGAGAGAGAAAATGCACGCCAAAATGTCGCGATGTCGCGACATGTCGAGTTTTCACTGAGGAGAGAGAAAATGTGTCGCGATTTCGCGACATGTTCCATTTTCGCTGGAGTTGGCAAGGAGAGTTGTACGGAAGAGCAAAGTGTCGCGATTTCGTGACATGTTCCTTTTTCGCTGCTGCTGGCAAAGAAGAGTGTACGAAAGCTGAAAGTGTCACGATTTCGCAACAAGAAGGATGATGACATCAGCAAAGTTGAAAAGTGTCGCGATTTCGTGATAGGATGAAAGAAAAGCCACTGGAAACCGAAAACGTCGTGATTTCGTGACAACCTTCAGAGTGACATCAACATAAGTTGAAAATGTCGTGATATCGCGACAAGATGCAGGGAAAGCTTCCAAGAGCCAAAATGGTCACGATTTCACGACATGCTTAAGGATGACGTCAGCAAATGTTGAAAGTGTCGTGATATCGCGACAAGATGCAGGGAAAGCTTCCAAGAGCCAAAACGGTCACGATTTCGCGACATGCTTAAGGATGACATCAGCAAAAGTTCTAAGTGTCGCGATATCGCGACATGAACAGAAGGAAAGCTTTCAAATCCAAAATGGTCGCGATTTCACGACAGCAAGGGCATGAAGTGTGTGGCTTCAAAAAGTGTTGTGATATCACGACAGGTAACAGTCTGGCAGGTAAAACCCGTAGGAGCATGCAAGGTGACACGTGTCAAAAAATCAGACAGGAAAATCATGCGACCGATTACGTAAAAAGTAAGCGATGTCCGATCAGCAGATTACAAATTGACGAGTGTCGATCATGCACTAGTACAATTGTATACTCTTGATTGAAAAAGCATTCGATGCATCACATATGGAGTTTCGAAAAAGCATTCGAAAAGCCGTATTCGAAGAAATTGAACAACCAAATATGGAGAATCAAAAAAGCTTTTTAAAAGATGTATTGCAGGGTTTCGAACAGTCAAAGTGCATGGAACCGAACAGCCGTATTACAGGGTTTCGAACAGTCGAAGTGCATGGAACCGAACAGCCGTATTACAGGGTTTCGAACAGTCGAAGTGCATGGAACCGAACAGCCGTATTGCATGGATTCGAACAGTCAGAGTATGTGATTCGATTGCATGCAGGATTGAAAGGTTATAAAAGAATAATCGTATAGAGAAGATAGTGCTGCTATTAGAGAAAAGTTGTTGTAGAAAGAGAAATATTGTTGTGAAAAGAGGGTTTGGATAAGAAAATTAGCAGAGCCGTGAGAGTGTGCAGAGTTGGATTAATTGCAGACTAGTCAGGGTTGTGCATGAAGTGAAGACACTTTTATGTCATTCTAATTGATCAGAATTGTAGTCCAAGTTGGTGCTTGGTACTAGGGGTTGGTGCTCTATCTGTTGCAGCAGAAAATTACAAGGGTTGGTGCTCCTTCTAGTGGATGCTGGTAAAGAAGTTGTAAAATTGAAATTTTGCAAAGACTAGATTTGGATTGAAGTCCAAGCAGTTAATTTTTGAGGAGTAGCCAAATTGGTGAACCTCGTTATATTGTGTGTTGTGGTGTGCTCTCATTTTGTTCTTCTAGTTTTATAAGTTTTCTATGCTTCAGTATTTGAATGCTGCTGTTTCGAAATTAAATAACTACACTGATTCACCCCCCCTCTCAGTGTCATTGTGTGAACATCATTTGGTATCAGAGCGAGGTTCCTTGTACAAGCTTAATCAGCTAAGGAGATCTTGGAAGAAATAATGGCAGGCGATGAAGGATTTTCATCCAACAAAGCTCCCTTATTTGATGGAACAAATTACACCTTCTGGAAACTCAGAATGCAAACATATCTGAGTGCATTGGGATATGATATTTGGGATTTTGTAGATAGTGGATACACAGCACCCACTACTCCTCCAACAGATACTGCTGAGAAAAAGAAATTTGAGAACAACTCCAAAGCTAAGAATGCCATAATGTGTGGGCTTGTTGACAGTGAAATGATAAGAGTCATGAGTTGTAAATCAACAAAAGACATGTGGGATAAATCGAAGAGCATCCATGAAGGAGACAGGAAGATTAAGGAAGCAAAACTACAAACTCATCGAGCACGAGTCGAAGCACTGCAAATGAATGAAGATGAAAACATAGAGACTTATATGTTGAGAGTCAACGGAATTATTAATGCAATCAGAGGACTTGGTGAAGAAATTGATGATGTAGTTGTTGTGAAAAAGGTTCTCAGAACACTTCACAAAATATTTAACTCCAAAGTCTTTGCAATAGAAGAGGCAAAAGATCTAAACAACTTCAGCATGGATGAGTTGCATGGTTCCCTGACAGCATATGAAATGAGAATAGGACAAACCAAGTCTACAGATAGAGAAACAACTTTTAAAGCACACAAGAATGTAAAAGCTGAACATGAATCTGAGGATGAAGGAACACTGGATGAAACAAAATCCAATTTTGTTCGAAAACTCACAAAAGGAAAAGGAAAATATAGAGGGAAGCTACCTTTTAAATGCTTCAATTGTGGAGGAGTTAGTCATTTTGCAGCCAAATGTCCAATGCAAGAGAGAACCAAAAATGGTGAAGGTTCACACCAAGAAAAAGGTGACTGGAAGAAGAAACAAAATTTCAGAAAGAACAACTTCAAGAAGAAAATCTTCATAACCAAGAATGTCAGCAGTTCTTAAGAAAGCACAAGTGAGGAGTCTAAAGAAGAAGGAGGTGAAGCTCTTTTCATGGAACTTGAAGAAGAAAGAATAGAGAAAAATCAGGAAGGTGATGAAAATTCCAAGGATGAAGCTGAAGTGTATTTGGAAGGAGAATTGGTTGCTGCACTTGAAGAGTTGAGTGTAGAAATGAAGAAGAATAAGAATTTTTCAAAGAAATTAGAGAATGCCACATACATAATAAACAATCTGAAAATACAGACAGAGGAATTCAAGAAAATATCTGAAGTTCTTGATGAACAATTAAGCTGTAAAGACAGGTTGAATGCGACAAGCTAGAGGAAGACATTGTTAAGTTAAGGATGCAGTTAGAGAATATGAATAGAAAATTGAACTATTTTCATAAGTTTGAAGAAAGTACTGTAAAGCTGGATAAAATGTTAAATAACCAAAGGCCTTCTGGCATAAAATTTGGTTTAGTCTTTGATGAAGGAAAATCTTCAAAGGATTCAAAGAACTTGAATATCGAACTCATAAAGAAAGAAGAAAAGATCAGGGTTGAACCAGAAAAACCAAATCTTGCAAAAGAAAACAATAATTCCAGATTCAAGAAGAATACTGAAAAATATGGATTCACAAAAGTCACACATCCAAGGAGGAGAAGAGTCATGGCTCCTACTTCAAACTGGCAAAGACCGGCACCCAGGTTTAATCATGCATTTTTTGGTTATTGTTTTAAATGCAATGCTTATGGCCATAAGATTTCAGATTAGCGGGCATAATGTATCTCAAAGGAATTTTACCAGCAGAAATGTTTTTTCTCCTTTAATGAATTATGCGGTTGAATGTTATAATTGTCATAATTTTGGACATATTGCTAGAAACTACGAAGCACTTTTGCATCAAATAATTATCGGGGTAGAAAATCTCGGCCAAGTGGGTTGAAACAAAACCAGAAATTTCCTGAAAAATAGGCACATGCTAATGAAAGGACAAAGGCAAAACAAGTAGCAAAATTTGCTATCAAACCGAGAATGGAAAGAAAAGGAATCTTTGATTGTCCAACTCGCTTTTAAAGCTCGGAACAAATCAGCACCTTGGATACTTGATAGTGGTTGTTCCAATCACATGACAGGTGACAAGAAAAAGTTTGAGAATTTACGAATTATGAAGGTGGTTACGTGAAATTTGGAAATAATGATGGAGCAAAGATTGTTGGAAAGGGATCAGTCAAGATCAGTGATGGCAATATAAAATCAAAATAAGTCTTGTTTGTAATTGGCCTGAAGCATAACTTGCTAAGTGTAAGTCAAATATGTGACAGAGGCCATGATGTAATCTTCAAGGAGGGCTGTGAAGTAAGAAAGACAAAAAATGGAAAGTTAATAGCCACTGGATCGAGAACTTATGGAAATCTGTATACACTTTCAGAAACTGTAGAAGGAACATGTTTGATTGGACAGGAAGATGAAAAGCGGCTATGGCACAAGAGGCTTGGGCATATTAGTTTTGACAATCGGCAAAAATTAGTTCAAAAAGAGCGATTAGAGATATACCAAACATTGGCAAACCCTGTAAATAGCATCCGTGAGTCATGCCAAAAGGGAAAACAAACCAGAGCCACTTTCAAAGCAAAAGAATACTTCACTAGCAAGCCATTAGAACTAATTCACACCGATCTATGTGGACCCATGAGAACCGAAAGCATAAATGGACAAAAATATTTTATCGTTGTGTATAGATGACTACTCAAGAATGACATGGGTACTATTTTTGAAACTCAAGTCGGAAGCCTTTGAAATGTTTAAAACCTTCAAAAATCTTGTTGAGAATCAATCGGGAAAAAGAATTAAATGCCTAAGATCGGACAGGGGGAGGAGAGTTTATCTCCGAAGAATTTGCGAGAATCTTGTCAAAAACATGGGATAAGAAGACGGTTTTCAGCAGCTAGGACACCTCGTGCAGAATGGTGTTGTAGAAAGGAAGAATAGAACAGAGTGCAAGAAATGGCAAGGAAAATGTCGGCAAAAAACAAAATAGTCGACGGATTTTGGAAAGAGGCGAGTTCATACTGCAGTTTACATTCAAAACAGGTGCATCTTGAGACCACATGAAAGCAAAACAACTTATGAGTTGTGGTTTGGCAGAAAGGCAACAACAAGACATTTCAAAGTATTTGGCAGCAAGTGCTACATAAAACGGACTGAAGATAACCTCGGTAAATTTGAAGATAGAGCTGATGAAGGTATCTTTCTCGATTACTCAACAAAAAGCAAGGCATACACATGTTACAACAAGAGGTTGAAGAAAATTCTTGAAAGTGCTGATGTGAAAGTTGATGAAGGTAGAGAACAAGAAACTACTTATCAAGAAAACTACCCTATGTATGAAGAAGTCATTGAAGGTGATGATGAAAAAGAAACAGAGAAGAATCGAGAAAATTGATCCAGGATGGTGTAAAAAGCTGAATCGAAGAAGAAAAAAATAGGAAATTTAAAACAGGACAACCGGCGGAAAAATCATCAAAGTGAACATATTATTGGGGATCCCACGGATGGTATTCGGACAAGAAGAACAACGAGTGAGGAACTATTCTACGTTATCTAGTATTGAACCTAAAAATGTTGTTGAAGCAAGCAGAGATGAAAGTTGGATGAAGGCAATCAATGAAGAACTAGATCAGATAGAGAAAAACAATACCTGGGAATGAGTACCTAGACCAACAAATAAAAACATAATTGGCACTAAATGGGTTTTTAGAAATAAATTGAATGAAGATGGGCAGGTTTTCAGAAATAAGGCAAGATTGGTATGTAAAGGCTATGCTCAGGTTGAAGGCATTGATTTTGAAGAAACTTTTGCACCGGTAGCCAGACTAGAGGCAATCAGAATGTTTACGGCATTAGCGAGTTCATAAAAACTTCAAAGTATATCAAATGGATGTAAAATCAGCATTTTTGAATGGAAAAGCGGAAGAAGAGGTTTACATTGAACAACCAGATGGCTTCCAACTTGGTGACAATCCAGATTTTGTTTGTAGGTTAAAGAAAGCTTTATATGGATTAAAACAGGCACCCAGAGCATGGTATGCAAGGCTGGATAATTATCTAATTAAACAAGGGTTTAAGAAAGGTTTGGTGGATAGCAACTTATATGTCAAAACAGAGAAGGGTCATCTTATTTTTCTTGTTGTTTATGTAGATGACATAATATTTGGCAACAGCATGGATGAATACTGCAAAGACATATCAATTAAAATGAAAAAAGAATTTGAGATGTCAATGATTGGTGAACTTTCTTATTTCTTAGGACTACAGGTCAATCAAAATGAAAAAGGCATTTTTATTTCTCAAGTTAAGTATGTAAAAGAAATGCTGAAAAAGTTCACAATGGAAGACAGTAAACCGGTCAGCACTCCCATGACAACAGGCTGCAAGTTGAGCAAGGATGATAAATCTCCAGATGTGGATCAAACAATGTACAGGTCTATGATTGGAAGCCTATTGTATTTAATAGCTACTAGACCAGATATACTACAGGCAGTATGCATGGTTGCTAGATTTCAGGCAAGTCCCAAAGAAACTCATGTCACAGCTATAAAAAGGATCTTCAGGTACCTCAAAGGTACCATGGATTATGGGTTGTGGTACCCAAAAGGAAAAGACTTCACTTTGATTGCATATTCTAATGCAGATTGGGTAGGGTGCATTGATGACCGAAAGAGTACAAGTGGAGGAGCATTTTATCTTGGAGACAGGCTGGTAGCATGGCATAACAAGAAACAAGAATCAGTTTCTCTATCCACTGCAGAGGCAGAATACATTGCAGCCACAACTTGTTGTACACAGATATTATGGATGAGACAAACTTTGAAAGATCTTGGTATCCACTTCAAAGAGCCAATATCAATAAAATGTGATAACACTAGTGCTATCAACATATCCAAGAATCCGATTATGCATTCAAGAACCAAACACATTGCAATCCGATATCATTTTTTTAAGGATAAAGTTGCAGAAGGAGAAGTCAAGTTGGATTTTGTTCCAACTACAGAGCAAGTAGTTGATATATTCATAAAACCATTGCCCAAGGATGTTTTTGAGTACCTTAGGAATAAGTTGGGAGTGGTCACAATTCCCAAGAACTGACTATCATTAGGGATCACATTCTCAATGGGTGCATGCATGCCTATACTTATAGTTTTTCTTATGTTTATGATTTTTGCTAACTATAACAATATTTTCCTGAGAATGGTGTACAGAGACTCAGGGGGAGTCTGCAGCGGCCCTTTGGTATTATTGGCAAAGGGGGAGAAGAAGTTGAGCAAGGTTGATGTGTGTTGCCAACAATTCCAAAGGGGGAGATTGTTGAGCAAGGTGCAGCAAAAGCATTTGAGAAAGTATTGTCATTGTTGTCAACACAGACAGATTGATGTAGTTGATGCAGTTCAGAGGTCAGTCAGATCAAGTGCAGAAATTTTCAAGCAAAACAGAGGTGACCCAGATTCAGAAATTGGCAGAAAGAGACAAAGAAGAAAATTGTCGCGATATCGCGACATGTTTTCTGTCACGATTTCGCGACAAAAATTAGGAGAGAGAAAATGCAAGCCAAAATGTCGCAATTTCGTGACATGTCAAGTTTTTGCTGAGGCGAGAGAAAATGTGTCGTGATTTCGCGACAAAAAGCAGGAGAGAGAAAATGCACGCCAAAATGTCGCGATGTCGCGACATGTCGAGTTTTCGCTCAGGAGAGATAAAATGTGTCGCGATTTCACGACATGTTCCATTTTCGCTGGAGTTGGCAAGGAGAGTTGTACGGAAGAGCAAAGTGTCGTGATTTCGTGACATGTTCCTTTTTTGCTGCTGTTGGCAAAGAAGAGTGTACGAAAGCCGGAAGTGTCACGATTTCGCGACAAGAAGGATGATGACGTCAGCAAAGTTGAAAAGTGTCACGATTTCGTGATAGGATGAAAGAAAAGCCACTGGAAGTCGAAAACGTCGCAATTTCGCGACAACCTTCAGAGTGACATCAGCATAAGTTGAAAGTGTCGCGATATCGCAACAAGATGCAGGGAAATCTTCCAAGAGCCAAAATGGTCATGATTTCATGACATGCTTAAGGATGACATTAGCAAATGTTGAAAGAGTCACGATATCGTGACAAGATGCAGGGAAAGCTTCCAAGAGCCAAAATGGTCATGATTTCACAACATGCTTAAGGATGACATCAGCAAAAGTTCTAAGTGTCACGATATCGCGACATGAATAGAAGGAAAGCTTTCAAAGCCAAAATGGTCACGATTTCACGACAGCAAGGGCATGAAGTGTGCGGCTTCAAAAAGTGTTGTGATATCACGACAGGTAACAGTTTGGCAGTTAAAACCCGCAGGAGAATGCAAGGTGACACGTGTCAAAAAAGTAGATAGGAAAATCATGCAGCCAGTTACATAAAAAGTAACTGATTTCTGATCAGCAGTTACAAATTGACAAGTGTCGATCATGCACTAGTACAGTTGTATACTCTTGATTGAAAAAGCATTCGATGCATCACATATGGAGTTTCAAAAAAGCATTCGAAAAGCCGTATTCGAAGAAATTGAACAGCCAAATATGGAGAATCAGAAAAGCTTTTTAAAAGATGTATTGCAGGGTTTCGAACAGTCAAAGTGCATGGAACTGAACAGCCGTATTACAGGGTTTCGAACAGTCGAAGTGCATGGAACCGAACAGCCGTATTGTAGGGTTTCGAACAGTCGAAGTGCATGGAACCGAACAGCCGTATTGCATGGATTCGAACAGTCAGAGTATGTGATTCGATTGCATGCAGGATTGAAAGATTATAAAAGAATAATCGTACAGAGAAGATGGTGCTGCTGTTAGAGAAAAGTTGTTGCAGAAAGAGAAATATTGTTGTGAAAAGAGGGTTTGGATAAGAAAATTAGCAGAGCCGTGAGAGTGTGCGAGTTGGATTAATTACAGACCAGTCGGGGTTGTGCATGAAGTGAAGACACTTTTATGTCATTCTAATTGATCAGAATTGTAGTCCAAGTTGGTGCTTGGTACTAGGGGTTGGTGCTCCATCTGTTACAGCAAAAAATTACAGGGGTTGGTGCTCCTTCTAGTCGATCTTTGGTAAAGAAGTTGTAAAATTGAAATTTTGCAAAGACTGGATTTGGATTGAAGTCCAAGCAGTTAATTTTTGAGGAGTAGCCAAATTGGTGAACCTCGTTATATTGTTTGTTGTGGTGTGCTCTCATTTTGTTCTTCTAGTTTTATAAGTTTTTTGTGCTTCAGTCTTTGAATGCTGCTGTTTCGAAATTAAATAACTACACTGATTCACCCCCCCTCTCAGTGTCATTGTGTGAACATCACAAAGTTCATCTTGAATGCTAATAGGAGTCACCTACTATAGATTAAAAGGAAGCAATATAGAATATTTACTAAGCTTCAAATTGATGAGTTAAGGAGTTTTTTAGGATAACCAAGAATAGTTGCACATTCATCCAGTAAAAGGAAAGTAATAAGGTGAATTGAATCACCTTGCAATACTTCATCTACAGATCAATCAAGTAAGCAACTTGGATGCAAATAGGTTCATTAGTCAAACTATAATTTGGGTGATTATTTAGTTCCATTAAAGCACCTTATTAGAATTCAAAATTTGCAAAGAGAAGGTTACATTTTATAGTCTTCAAGGAGTGCAGAAGGAAGTTACTTTTAATGTTATTATCTACACATTAAATAGGAGTTATATATATTTCAATAGAAACAAAAATATCATCTACCTATTTTCTATCTAAGAATCAAGAATATTACATCCTAAAATATTGATTGTAGTGCATATTACATATTACTTTTAAGGTTTATTTATAATTAATCTTAAGAGAGTTGTAGAAATTATTAGTGCATTTGAGAGTTCTTTAAGAGTTTCTATTAATGCATTAAAGGAGCAATAAGATAAGTCTACTATTGCACTATTATAGATTTGTCTAACTTATTTAATCTTAAATATTATTATTTGCATTGGTTGATTAAGGTAATAAACCAAAGTGCACAAAGATCAAAATATCAAAGTGTTTAGAGACACTATTCAGTGCACAAAATCTACAATCTATTGTGGCCTAGAAAATCCACCAAAAAGATTTGTATTCCTCCAAGGAGTGGAGAAGAAATCCATCATTAAAATCATTGAAATAAGCTACAAATCGAGACTTGGAGAGTCTTATATTTAAGGCACACCAACGGTTTCATTAAAAGTGAAAGTTAGTGCAAAAATAACAAGATCATATTATTTGTATAATTATTAGCTTGGATTTATTGTTACTTAAATATCCAAGTGAAGGGGTTAATTTTTTCTAATAAGAAAGGTAACAACACATTGCTCTCAAGAAGTAAGAACAAGTAGCCACCGTATCCAAGAATTTAGGATAAGATTCTAATAACTTTACAATAGCACTCAAGCTATACATCAAGGAGCCACCTCATCAAAGTAGAAAGAAATCATGCAAGAAGGAGATTAGAATATCTCATAAATAGGTACAAAATAAAATATACTATTCTAACTTTTGTAAAGTTATTTGCATTAGTTTTTTTTTTTTTGGTAAATAAGGTACAAAATCATTACTACCAGGTTTTACAGGTTGACCCAAAACCTATTACAAAATCAGCACAAAGCTTAAGCAAAACAAAAAAGAGCCACATAGTCTGTTCTTAGCCCCCTACTAAGGCCACACAACCAACAAAGAGCAGGAAGCTTACAAAGGATTACACACACATTAAAACCCAGGCATTCGACAATTTTGCCTCCTAACACTTTCTCTTCTCTTTTGGTCGTGAAATTGTGACATATCACGATATCACGACACTTTTCCTTCCTCCTCTTTATTTTCTCTTTTGGTCGCAAAAAAGTGACATGTCGTGATATCGTGACACTTTTTCTTCCCACTCTTTCTCTTCTCTTTTGGTCGTGAAAATACGACATGTCACGAAATCGTGACACTTTTTCCCTCTTGCTTGTTCTCTTCAATTTTTGTCACGAAACAACGACATGTCATGAAATCGCGACACTTTTCCTTCCTCCTATTTCTTTTCTCTTTTGTTCGTGAAAAAGTGACATGTCACAAAATCACGACACTTTTCCTTCCCGCTCTATATCTTCTCTTTTGGTCGCAAAAATTTGACATGTCGTGATATCACGACACATTTCCCTCTTGCTTATTCTCTTCACTTTTGGTCATGAAAAAGCGACATGTCGCAATATCGCTACACCCTTTATTTCATTATAAACATGTCGTAAAATCATGACACTTTTTATTTCCTCCTCTTTCTCTTCTCTTTTGGTTGTGAAAATGCGACATGTAGCGATATCACGACACTTTTCCTTCTTGATCTTTCTCTTCCTTTTGGTCACAAAAATATGACATGTCACGAAATCGCGACACTTTTTCCATATTTCTCTTTCTCTTCTCTTTTGGTCACGATAAACTGACATGTCATGATATCGTGACATGTTTTCCTTCTTGCTATTTCTCTTCTTTTTTGGACATGAAAATCTGACATGTCACGAAATCGTGACCCTTTTTTATTCAAGCTCAACATATCGTCGGACAACAACACCAAATTCTTCTTGCTCACCATGTCATGAAAATGTGACACTCTTTATTTTAACATGTTGCGATATCATGACACTTTTCCTTTCTTGCTATTTCTCTTTTCATTTGGTTGCAAAAATGTGACATGTCGCGATATCGCGACACTTTTTCCATGTCGTGAAATCGTGACACTTTTTCCATGTCACGAAATCGTGACACTTTTTCTAACATGTCGCGATATCACAACACTTTTTCCTTCCTTCTCTATCACTTCTTTTTTGGTCACAAAAATGCGACATGTTGTGATATTGCACCACTTTTCCTTATTGCTCTTATTCTTCTCTTTTGGTCACGAAAAGACGACATGTCGCGAAATCATGACACTTTTTCTTTCTTGCTTTTTCTCTTCTCTTTTAATTGCGAAACTAGGACATGTCGCAATATCGCAACACTTTTCCCCACTTCTTTCTCTTATTTTTGGTCGTGAAAATGCAAAGCCGATATAAGAAGGATAGCATATAAAGGTTTACACTAAGGACCTATTGTGTATTGCATTCCAACGTATCACTAAGGATTTCTCACTACAACAGAGAAGAAATATGTAAAATAAAGGGTATATTACCAAGGTAGAATTGCCAACTAGGATAATTCCACACAACCATAATCACAACACCATAAAACCGAACTCATTAAACAAGATCTAATGCTATGAAGGGAAAAAATTTTCTTCCACCTGAAGAAAGTGTTGAGAGTAAGGAAAACAACTATGTACTTGATTTCAAAGGTATTTTATAAAGTTTTATAGACATTTTTGAGAATGTTTCCACTTGTCACATGCAATAGAGTGTTCAATAATTCTCACAAAGAAAATGCTCAAGATAACGTATAAGTTGTAGATGTTGAAAGGCATCATTGCAAGCATAATCATCATCACCAACTGATTAAAGAAGGAAAATGTGTTACTAAAATACCAAAGTGTTATTATAATGCCTCACAAGCTTGTAGTTACACATGGGTGCAATTCTAAGGAGAATAGAAACTACATAAGCGCCCAAATCCAAACAAATACAATGAAGTCCAAGAAAGTGTAAAGCAAGTATCAACAATAGTAAGAAAATTTTAAGGAGAGGATATTGAATCTAGTCACATTATAATGAAGACATATTGAAAGCCCAAATCCAAGGAGTCAAAGGACATCCATTAAAATCCTATCATCAATTAGTGATTCCAACACACATAAAGTGTTAAATATTTAGGTGGAAAAGATAATACCAGCATCCAATAAAATATTACATCACTACCATCAAGAGAGAGCTAAACACTTAAATCACCATGGTTAAAGGAGAGCAAAACCACCTACATCATAGTTTTCAAGGGAGAACAAAATTATTTTACCACCACCATCCAGTGAGAGTATCATATACTCACTACCAATCGAGCCACCTATGTTGAAGGAAGATATGTATATTATTATTTTCTTTCTAAAATTTGTATTTTTAAGGTGTTAAGCATAAGTTTGATTACTATTATTAAAATAAAAACATTAGAAATCAAGGAATCCATCCTGACAAAAGTAGAAGGAATTATATATATTTGCAAATCACTAAGTAGGAGATATAATATTGTGAACCTTAGTAAACTAGAAATATTAAATTTGCAAATACTATTATTATTTCTATTCTCCAAAAGTAGGGAGTTATAAGGTATACTACATCAAAATAGTTTATTGGAATTTAGAAATATTAAACTATTGGACATTAAGAGTTATAAAAGGAAGTTCTTCATTTACTTAGAGAAGTTGGAATTATATACTTACACTTGTCTCAATCCATATTAAAGAGACACAAGAAATACAACCATAGAGAACTTTAAATTAAGATCATAGTTCATTAGGAGAGATAAGGTGAAATAGAGTTTGATTATTGTTACTTACAAAATATTACAAAATCAACTCAAAAGTGAACTATTATTTACTAAGCACTTTATTAAGCTTATAGCTTACTCTAATCACTAGGGAGACATAAGGAATTCTATAAAACCTAAGTCTTAAAATATCTTTATCAAAATAAATTCATACACTAGGGAGATATAAGGATCATCATGACAACAAATAAATTCATCCTTACATAATATCAACTACTTAAAGGTCCAAATTACTTCTCATGGAAAAATAAAGTGAGAAAAATTTTCATAGTTGAGAAGCTTTAAACAATTGTAAAAGGAATAACTACTAAACCTAATTTAGGTGATACAAATATTCAAAATTTTGAAGAGAATGATACAAAAGCATTAATGATGATAAATGTTTCCATTACATATGAAATGCAACCTTACATCAATTCATTAGCAACATCTACAGAAGCTTGGTAAACCCTAGAAAAAATATTTGAAGGGAAAAATAAAGCTACTATCCTAAATATTCAAACTCAATTACATTCTTTGAAAATGAATAGTGGAGAAAATATAGAACTATTCCTAAGAAATGTAGCAGACATTAAGGTAAAATTATTAACCTTGGGAGAAAAGGTTGAAGATAAATTACTTGTTCAAGGAACCATGAGAGCACTTCCAGACAACTACAAGCATCTAGTTACATGATGCAGGAGCATCCAATGGTGTAAGGGCAATCCTGCAACACCAAAAATAAGAATTTGCATTTTCTCTTTCAGTTGTAGGTTTCTTTAGTTGTTTTATAGTCCATGATGACACTTAAGAGGTATAAGTCAGCCAGAAGTCAAAAAAGGCAAAAATCGGGAAGTGGCCATTTTTAGGAAATCAACCTAAATGGACACCTATGGATTTGAAAATTTACCCAAAGGAGGGGAATTGAAAAATTAGACTTTTGGTGAAAGAATCACCCCAATACCCTAAATGGTTTGAGAGATATTAAATTTTTCATCCTGAGATATTTTTTCCAGCACAACTTAAAAATGAAATATGAAGACCTTAGAGGCCATTTTTTAGGGATGAAATTGACCTCAATGGATGGTACAATAGATCTCTTCACAATATTTCCAATGATATCTTACAATAGTCAATCGGGTCAACGAGTCAAAATTTATGGCTCCGGGAAGCTTTGCGACCAAAATTCAGTTTTTGCATGAAAATTCCTAGGCGGGAATTGGGGTTTCGGCGGGAAACAGGGTTTCTTTGTAATAAAATCAGAGAATTAGGGTTTCATTGTAACTTTGGGGTAGAGAGTCTCTATTTTTCCCATTTTTCATGAAAGTAAGAGTTTCTATTGCAGTTTCTCTATTTTTCAGAAGATTGTTTGTGATTTGTTGATTATGTTCTTCGTCATTACATATTTACAAGTACTAAGTAAAGATACATCATTTGATGAGTTAATCAACATTATTCAAGAATATGAGGTAGAAAGTACAATGAATTATGGAATGACTAACACTGTATTAGTTTCAAAAGATACGCCATAAGGAAACATAGCCTCATATTTAAAAGGATGAAAGCCTTGGAATAACATATATTGTCATGTATGCAGGAGAAGAGGTCATAGTACTAATTACTACAGATTCAATCCAAGGAACCAAAATTGAGGGAATCAAATAAACTATGGAAACCAACCAAACAAGGCATTCCAACCAAGGTAATATCAAGCTCAAAATAATCCTCAATAACAACAGTTTTAGCTACCTCAATTGGAATATCAAGGAGAAAATCATAAGGGACGCTTATCTCAAAGGATTCAATAGATTGAAGAACTAATTACTTGTTTGCTAAAGAAATTGATGAAGTCAAAGCTATCTTAGCAAATATAGATTTTTATGAAGACACTAATTACTTGCTTGAACATGACACAAACAGTAGAGAAGGAGAACTTAAACTCTAGTATCGGATAACATATCCATATTAAAAACTAAAGTCTTCAATACCCAAATAATGTAATACAGGGGGGTGTTAGAGTATATTACATCATTTGGGTCATGTAAATATACCACCTTTGGTACATATCTAGAGTAGTTGTTTACTTCAGAATAAATTTAGTTAGTTTCTTCAAGTGTTATAATAAATGCACAAGTGTCAATGTGAAAGTTGTAAATGTGCATATAGTCCACATGTACATGAGTCCTAGGTAGATTAAATGCCAAGAAATCTATCTTTCTATATAAAGGCCTCATAGGTGTAGTAGTTGTATGAGAGATATAGAGATTGAGAGTGATATAGTAATTATACAATGTGTAGTAGATGTAGTGTGGTACAATGTAGTTCATTCATATATTTTCATGGAGTGTTCATGTCCTCCATTATGTCTCATTGTACTATTTTTGTCATTCTTATTAATGGCATATTTTTGAGTTATTTATGGAATTTTATTTCTTTATTATCTTGCATATTATTGTGCAATTAGTTTTATAGTTATCTCATATTAGTTATCTTTCATATTGTGGTTGTACTACCTCCCATAAAAATCTAACAAACCAAATAGCCACTCCATCACCAATCCCTTCTATGTCTCACCCACTGCAATAATGGTACAACCCTCTATCGGTAACTGATAAATTTGGTAGATATCCTCCAAGGATAAAGTTATAGATACATTTTTTTAGCATGAACCATATCCAATCAAACCACCCCATGAAACCCTATCACCTCCAACCACCTCGAGTCCTCTACATTCAACAACCTCCTCAAATTGACAAAAATTGGCCAAAATCAGTGTCTATATTGTAATATCTTAAAATGCCACCAATTTCCCTAGTCAAATTCAACAACCCATCAACTTAAATACAAAAAAAATCCAACCATATAGATCCATATGGTTTCCCTAACCATATACAATTCACCGAAAAAATAAAAAACATAAAAAAAATGTTAAAGATTCATATGGTCCACCTAACCATACGGTATTGAATGGCCATATTAACTAAAGGTATAACTAAATACCATTTTACTTGATAACACAAAAAATATGCAATAAACTAAACAAAAATCATCTCACATGCACACACAAAAAAACAAATCAAATCACGTGCACACAACCACACTAAATCTTGTAAAAAAGAAAAGAAAACCAAACACATGCAAACCACATAACCTAAAAATTAAATAAAACACTTTTTCTACACTATACTATTCTTCTATAGTTTCATTTCATTTAAAATAAGCCCTAGGATTTATTTTATCCTAAAAATACCAAAATAGAAGAAAAGGGGCAAAATTTGACTAACCAACCCTGCACACCCTCCATCGCTCAATCCTGCACCACTAACCATATATTTTTTGGTCATGTATCTAATTCAATAGTGTTCCATATCAAATCCTTTACCTCATTCCTCTATCACTCCATTTTCTCATGGCACGTGCGATGAAAATGATCCCTCATACCTCATAATTATGCTTATATAGAAAAGTATATTTTGATCATACCATATCAAAGGTGATAATACCATATGGTCACTAACCATTCGATGCAATACTAGTCATTTTCTACCCCTGTATGATTCCAATTTTATCCACTTTTTCACCTGCAAATCATTGAATCTCGATATTTTCCTCAATCACTTCTTGGTTGTGCAACAACATTTTGTTAAGTGCTTCATTATTTTATTTTGCTTCTCCATCCATCAATGCACCACTTGAGGGGGTATATATTACCCATTCAATTTCATTTTAAATAGGTCCAATATCTAAATACTCAATCCTAGAACCATGTTTTTCTAAGAATATTTGTCGAATACTATCACTAATCCCTCTCTACTTTGAAAAAAAGCAAAATTTCTCTTATCAACACAAAATCCAATTCAATCCCATTTAGTATGCTCCATGTCAATGTTTGTATGATTACTCACACACTCGCTTCATCGAGGTGGTAGCATTAAGTCCACTTATCCAATCAATTGAAGCATCATGAGGACCCATACCAATGGTTGGTCTGCTTACTAAATTAAAATATCTCAATAATCTATTGAAGGTAAAGTTTCAAATGATATTAGCCCCTTCCATAATTGGGGCATCCCACATTGTTCTTGATTTGAGAAAACCTTGTTTCTTCTCTATCAATTGTCATTGTAGTGTGCCAAAGGCTATGGTCAACTGTCATCATCCACTATTGTTCATCATCAATGCAATCATTTTGTGTCATGTGTTTTTGCACTGCATCATGTTTACACATGATATGGTACAAAAAGGTGTAAATATAAATACCTAAAAAATGCTATATTAACATTTTTCTATGATCATTAATTAAAAATTCTAAAAAGGTCCCAATTAATTCAAATATTTGATATAATAACCTTAAAAACATTAAATCAGACCATTCTAGCCCCATTTTCCCATTAAGCCCCATAATACACCTAGCCCATGGTCACCATATGACTATTTTATTCCCTATATGCACATTCCCCTATTCTACCCCTTTGAACCTAGCTTAGGTCCACCTCACCCTAGCCTAGCCTACCCCCTACTCTTCATATCCCCATGCATCCACACAACCTCTATGCTTTTTAATGTTTATGTGTGGGGTGAGGACTCTCCCCATTAAATATAATTAATGAGGCATGGTGTGCACATACCACTTGAGTGGCGTGAGGACTCTCCTCATCCAAGAAATTTAATGAGGTATGATGCACACATGCCTCTTTGACCATCCAAGTGGGAAATCCTAGATTTTCCTCCTCTCACCCAAACCACTTGGTTGCCATGTCATATCCACATGACCTCCACCTCACTACCTCTAACCCTTTCTAAAATTCTATAAATAACCCCTCATTTCATTCATTCACATGAGTGTGTGAGATTACTATACCGAAACTCTATTAAAATTTAGTTAGAATCCTCTTGTGTCATAGTACTTGCTCATATATCAATCATGGATAACATTATAGTCCTTCATATCCATGTATCTATTTTGTGTAAATTCTCATAGGTGGAATCTCCAACAAGCTCCAAACTCAGACTAGACATACCTCACAGTCGATATAAGGTCTCCTAAAAGTTCCAACACATCTTAGCTAGTACATAGCGAATCATCCACCCTTAGACGGTTCACAGTCAGAATCGTCTATCCCTAGATGGTTCACAGTTAGAATGGCTTACTTCTAGGTAGTTCATAGTTAGAACCATCTACCTCTAGATGGTTTTGCATCTAAGACCATATATAATAAAGCATCCAAACATAAACAATTTGCAAAGGTAAGCAGGATACAATATTGATTTTTTAATCTCATTTTAAAATTTTTTAATGCATTAATTCAACTTGTCATTATTTTCTTCTTTCATAAAATTAGGTCCAACATAGGTGAATGCAAGATCTGCTACTAAATATTTTTTTGGTTGTATGTAAGTCTTTTGGATACTTATTCAACTAAGGGTGGTCATCAAACACAAAACCCACCCACCCTTTGAGGGGTTTTTGAAGACTAGTGTGAAATTGTATTCAATGTAAAAGGGGGATTTGCTTCATTGGAAATCCTCATTGTAGCCCAAGGGACATGTTAAAATAAATCAATGTAACATCTTTTGGTACTTAATAAAATGATATTTTTTCACTACCATATTTTGGCAATCATGGTGGGACATTCTGACATTTCACCACACATGGCATTTTTATTTTCTAGGTTGTGGAAACTATTGTTTCTTATTACCATTTACTTAAATGACTTACTTTGTGTGTTTTATTTATATTTTATAAATATTAATCACATTTTTTATCTTTTGTCTATGTATTTAGGTCTAAAATTGTCCCAAAACTATACAAATCAAGGACCATCTAGGTTGGTTCCAAGTCAACTATCAATAGTCCCAACTGTCCTACCAAAGATGGTTCATAGTTCTAACCATATAGGACTAGAATTTTCATGGTCTATAATACTCCTGCATGGATAGTTCATTATCCAAAATTCTCTTGTGTGGGTGGTTCCTACTAAGCTTTAAACTGGGACACAATCAATTAGGTACCCAAATGCACAAAATAATACACAATAGTATCAGGTGAGTATGATTCCTTACTCCCTGATCATCTATCATCATTATTGCTAATCCACCTTCTTGGGCCAAATCAACCAATTTTGGGGTGTCCAAAGGTATCACACCTTCCCCAATCAATATCTTTGTCCAACTATTGTTATTATTTCATTTACAAGTTTGATGTTGTGTGATTTAGATTAAAAAACTCTCAAATAACTTGTACTTTTGTTAGTTTTTATTATTTTTACCTTTTTTCATCCTCTTTTGTATCCAAAAATCAATTTTTTAACTTTTATACATTTTTATTTTTATAGGAAACCTTACCAAACTACCTCTTTGAGACAATAAACCAAGCATAGCAGAGAAAGGAGAACAAAAATCCCTCCAAAACCCAACCATATAGGGTAGGATGGTTATCACTATGAACCATATTTGGTGTGATGGTTGATGTCACAATGTTATTTTTAGATAAAAAACCTATGCAACAGTCCCTGTCAACTTCTAAAAAATATTGGACCTTAGGTAGGTGCTCCTATGTTTAATTTTAGGCTTGATTTCATGAAGCATATCTAATCTAGGGATTTTTTATTTGGTTGCAAATGTAATTTCTTTAAGTTTACATAATATTAAACAAAGGTTATCTCCCCATCCATATGATCCCCTCTCATGTTGAAAAGTGATCTTGAGGATCAAAAGGGTGGAAGAATTTTTTGAGGTAAAAGAACTTGCATTTGCTTTCTAGAACCTTTCTTTGCATTTGAATCTCCACAATATACACTAAATAGAAGACTATGCCCATGTATGCTCTCTCCTGACACCTTAGGGTAATATTGGAGATCAAAATTGGGTCATATCTTCTAGGTTAATGAGCCTATCACCACACATCACATTAAGTGAAGGACTATACCCTCATGTTCTCTCTTCTCGCACCCTAGAGAGATCTTGGATATCAAAAGAGAGTCATTCCTTGTTATTCAAGGAACATCACATCATTTCATAGCATATCACATTAAGATGCCCCTTACCCCATGTATGTTCTTCCCTTGCACCTCGTATGATCTTGGGAATCAAAATAGGTACATCATATCAAGTGAAGAAGCAACATATTTTCTTTGCTTTCCTAGATGAGGTTTTCTTTCATTAATTTCTTCACTTTATTAGATTATATTTCCTTTAATGTATTTCCTCACTTTCCCATATTAGATTTCATTTCATGTATTTCCTCACTTTCCTATATTATATTTCCTTTCATGTATTTCCTTGCTTTTCAAGATTACATTTTCTTTCATGCATTTCCTCACTTTCTTAGATTAATTTTTCTTTCAAGCACTTTCTCACTTTATTAGATTAGGTTTTTTTCCACACATTTTATTGTTTTATTATATTAGTCTTCATTTCATGCAATTTTATTACAATTTTTAAAATTAGATTTACTCACTAGCATTGTTATTTTCTTTTGTTAGCATAATTTTCCCTTTCTTGTTTTGTCATTTTCCTTCATTCATGTAGTTTTGCTTCCAAAAGTAATTTGTCTTCACATATTGCATATTCATATCCTTAGCATTCCTCTTCTATCCAACTAAAGCAGGTTTTTTGTTTGCTTAATTGGCATAGGGATATTTTTAACATTTGATTCTTAGATTATATTATCTTTCCAAAAAGGATTTTGTTTGGGTAGATTCATTTCTTGTCATTTCATATCAAAAACTTCCATTCCATTTCATAGATAGGATTTTTTCATTACATCTTAAGTGGAAAAGAGTATTCTTGGATTAGGATATGTTGCACTATAGCTAGGGAAAATTTGCATTTGCATCCTTAGGATAGTCTTTTTTGTGCATCATAGTTAGGCATATCTAAAAGAAAAACAAAAAAAAATCAATCATACACACATTGCATGACACATTACAAACCAATCGATGATATTGGACTTCATCCCCAACCATTGGTTGTCCCTTTAGATGCCATAAATAGTGCATATAGTTTATTGGATTTCATTACCAAAAATCTAACTACCATTGGAACTAGCTTGGGGTAGTTATAGGTTAGATGTTCTTGCTCACAAGGCTAAATAATCAGTGAGTTTACAACTATATTTTTTTACTAATCCCACTCAAGTGTGAAGTGAAAGCTAATTAGGCCGATGTAGGTTTTAGACAGTGCCACATATTATACCACCTAAAAATGGTATTATAGGTATTTTTACCTCTTAGGTGCCCTAAGCCACCCCTGCCTTAGGAAGCTTTTAGTCATTTATGCAAAATATTTTCCCACATACCCTTGGGTATATCAGGAACCATGCATAGACAAAATTTTATCTCTCCCCTATCCACCTTTTTATATTTTTGGTGTAATTCTAATCAAATCACATAAAAACCAAAAACAAAAACCTAAGACACATCAAACATAAAAACATACCTTAATCACATCAAACATATTCATTTTAAAGGTTTATTGATTGCTTGTTTCCTTATTCAAACATTATTAAAAAACACCAAAAAAAATTACAAAACAACTAATATACACCCTTCTTGTATACTTCATAGCCCCTATAACTTATATTTGATTGCAACCATACAATTAGGTATGGTTCCATACAAGACCATATAGGAAGGTACAATTCCATACTAAACCATATAGAAAATATCGATTTCTTCTAGAATCAAGTTACAATATCCCATTTCTACACCATCTACCTTCCCATATCTTATGCTATCTCTAACCACTTATGGTCATAACTAGAAGTCAAACTATATTATAGGCATACCCTTCCATGGACCACTTTGATGTGATCCCTCACCCTTTGGTGACTTCTCTAACCCATTCAAAGGAGGTTCTCCTCACCCTGCTTGGTAGCCTATCCATCATTAGTCATGTCCCATACTTGAGTAACGTGGTCCATTAGGACCCTTGTACTATGACCAAGGTCTAATGTGCTAGGCCACCCATACCACCTTACCTAAGACCCATAGTAAGGTAACCATTTGTATTCCTCAAACCCCAACATCATAAACTATGACCTTAAAGCATTTCATCCTTACACTATCCATATTGTCCAACCTTCACCCCTGACTTCCTCTAGTTTACATCATCCTCTATGACATAATCATCCTGCACCTGAATCACCTCGAGTATCCTTGTTTCCACTTCATGTTCCTAAATGATTCTTCCCCTCATTATCCCAAGATTAATCCCATTCTTACACCTCCCATATCCCATCCATATCTATCTCTTCTATCACAGCCCAAGCTATGGGTACTATATTGTTCATCACTAATCCCAATCATCCTTCATCATCTAATCTTGATTCCTCTTTCCAAAATCATCCGCCTCCATTTTCACATTTTTTCATTATCTCTAATTTAATCCCTTCCCTAGTCCATGAGATATTGTTGATTTCCATCCTATTTTTTCCATTACACGAATCCCATTTCATCTTTCCACTCCACCACATGAGTCCACACCAATCCAACTCCTTTTGCACATTTCTCTTCATATTCTAATCCTCCTGCTATTGGCATGTATATTATTTCTTCTTCTATCCATCCCTCTCATTTTTATCCTTCTACTTATTTTATTCAATCTTCTTCTTATCCTTATTCTTCTCCTTCTATTCAAACTACTTATCATATACAACCTCCTTATTCTTACACTTCTGCATAGCATACCCATGCCAACACTTCTCAACAACATCCTTGCCTCAAATTTCACATTGCTTCTCCCTATTCTCAACCACCTCTAACTATCCCTCCTCTTGTTTCTTTCCCTTCTAATCCATCATCCTACTTCACTCAACCTCCTTTATGAACTCACACTCTACCTACAACTTCTCCATTTTTTCCTACTCCACATACTTCCTATTAGTGGCCACCCTTATAGTTCCAAGATCCCACTCAACCTCCTCCAATCCAAAATCAACCTCCACTCATCCAAACAGTGTTATGCATAGCGGCTATTTATCATCAAATTGGTTAAAATTAGGATTTTCAAATTTTGGAATTGGCTAATATTTGGGACCCTTGACCAAGGCCCATTAGCCAAAAAAATTTGGGTGAATTTTTTTTGGGTCGATTCGCCCAAATTTTATAATAATTTGACCATTTTAAGTTTAAATTTCCAACAATGCCTCTATAATAGTGAACCTTCTACGTGCGTTTAGACACTATTTGATTGGATTTTGAAACCAATTCACCAAATTTTTATTAATACATTTTGGGGATGATCCCTTACACATAACCCTACATCCAAACCAATTTGATAGTTACACCACCACATTACTAACCACCTCCATATTATCATCACATCCAAACCCCTTATCCTTCATTGCATCAACCTCCTCCTTATTTTCATGTTGCCCACATGGGCTATGTCACCCAGCATCCTCCTTCCCCTTACCCTTATTCTAATTCATACCCTACTTTACTTCCCTTGTTTACCCTCCTTAGGCACCTCAATCCCCTTAAATTAAGATTCAATGTTTGATAGAATGACTCATCCATCTAGAGTTACAATCAAGTAGTTGGGGGTATCAAAATCCCACATATAGCCAAATGTGCAATGAGCTCATTAATCCATCACTCCCAGACCTCCAATATCCTTACTAGTTTGAGATGCCAAAATTTGAGAAATTCAAAGGGAAAGTGGACCCCAAAGAGCACTTGATAAACTTTAAATATTTATACTATCAACTTCATGGTAGTGATTCCCTCATGCTACAAATATTTTCCATGTACCTTGTAGGCCAAGCTTTAGACTGGTTCAAAAATATGCCTCAACATAGCATGTTTACTTTTAAGTAATTGGCCAACCTCTTCCTAAAGCACTTCTCAATCAATATCTAAAAGAATACTTCATTGTCATATCTATACAATATTTTCCAATATGATGATGAACTGATAAATGATTATGTCTCTAGGTAGAGAGGGGTTATTCATGATTGTATCCATCCCCCCTTTCAATTTGGTGAATATTTTTTCAAATATCTATGTAAAACATATATCCTCTACCTTTCAAATTCAACATCATCACTCTAAGGCCATTGCCAAAGCAAAGGTCATTGAGAAAATTATATTCTAGTAAGTTCAACAAGGGCAACAATAAAAGCAACCAAACCAAGGCTCTCCAAGTCAATCAAGTGGTGTTGAGTACAATAAAAACTCCTCCCTCAAAATAGTACTCAACCTCAAAAAACATTTCCAATCCCAAATAGCCCTGATGCAACCAAACAACCTACCTTCCTCTACCAAACTGTCCAATTATCCTCAATGTCCTCCTCATCCACCCATAAATTGGACACCCTTGTCTAAGCATTTTTTGACCATTTTTCAAATTTTATATGATGCAAAAGTAATTTTCTTACCAAAAATTTGGTTAGAGGACCCCAACAAGGTCAAACCCAAATGGTATAAATAACACCACTTTTGTGTCTACCATCATCAAAAAGGTTGTGACATTAATATCTAGCGATATATCAAGCATATGGTACAAGACCTGATTGATCAAGGGGACATAAAAAATGATAACTCTTTAGCCCCCTCCAACAAAAATATTTGTATTTATCACAATCACCTACTTGAAAATACGATGCCCTAATAGCACACAAACACCTCAATTTATATAATTGTGCCCAATCAAATCAATCACATGAATGACATATCATCCTACCAATGTTTTGTTGGAATGATCAACATTATCACTAGAAATCAATGATACCCTAGTCAAAAATACCCACAACATGACCCTCAAAATTTTATTGCACCATAAAATGCATCACATGCATAGGGTGTGTCTCCTATGACATGACTTGTTATCACCTTAAAAAGTTTTTCTAACCATAGTTTAAATATGACACCAAAACAATTATCAATCTACGATCTAATCCAATAATATCCCCATCATTGAGAGGTTATAAATGAAATGTTGAGGTCCATATGTCTAGAAACACATGATCCTAATGCCTTTTCCATATTTTTTGGGTAGTTTAAGGACTTACATATCACCCTTAATTAATTTCTATGATTATGAGAAAAATACTCTTTAGGGAGTAGGGCTTGATCCCCCTATGCATATAATGACATGCATCAATGGAAATATATTCAAGAACATTCTAATTGACATTGTATCTTCCATAAATATCATCTCAATCATCATCCTCTAAAATCTTAACCTTTCTTCCAACCATCTTATCATCCCTACCATCACCTTGCAAGATTTCAATGAAACTCTTTACCCAAAATTAGGTATGATCATCCTTCTTATCTAGGTGGGCATGAAGACCATCCCTACAATTTCTATGTTATTAAAGGAAAAATTCAATATAATTTTCTCTTAGGGTGACCATGGATCTAGGAAATGCAATGCATCCCCTCTACCTTGCACCATTGCTTGAAATACATCCATGAGGAATGGGTGCACTACATTCCCACTAATGATGAATCCTTCAAATACCATAACATGGTCTCTCTTCCACAAGGTTCTACATTATAATTTACACATCTTGCACCTACTAGTGTACAACCCACTCCCACTATCGAACCAACAACCTAACCTCCTACATCGCAAGTCCTTATAGTGGCTAAATATCCTACCCTTGTTTTTCTAACTAATCCTCTACCATAGTCATCCCATCATCCATGAATTATCTTCTATCTACCTCCACATGAATATCTACCTCCTCCACTTTTCCAAACTCCCATCATCCCTTCTCCTTGACCTCCTTCCCCATATTTTTCATTTTTTCCACCTAAGTTCCCTTCTTCTCTTGTGGAACATATTTGTACCTCTTTACCTATCCCTCTCATTATTCCTACACCTCTACATATTGCACCTCATACACCTCTTGTACCTCACTTACCTAATCCTCATCCTATCATCCCATGTCTGTTGTATCCTCCTACAACACATACCCCTCCTAATTCCTCCATTACCCTACCTACTTATCTAGAGCATCACTCTTGGGAGAAACACACAACTAGGATTGATTCTCAACTAGTGACTCCCTCTCTACCATATTATTTGTTGTCTAGTGGAAATATTACTATGTCTTCCCTACCTTTATCATATTCTATCCCTAACATGTGCTCCTTCCAATCTATCCATTCATCCTCCTTAGCCAATTTATCTATGCCTCCAAATCCATAAGGTTCAGGATCTCTCTCCAAATAAGCAAGTCAAGTATTTTGGTCATCCTTACAACATTACCCTAACTATCGGCACTATTGTTCTCATTGGCCCTTCATCTAATGACACCAATTTTTTTGTATAAGGGAGTTGATACCTATTTCAAGAAGCCCATACCTAAAAACTCTAAAGATCCAGTTTGCAAAATATTAACTACATCTCTAATATGTCCTATGTGTAAGGTTCATAGTACCTTATTGATCCATCCTACCAATTTCCTAAAGATAAATCTAGCCCGGGGTATAACAAGCACTGCTCAATTACCCTCCTTGAGAAAGGTCTCAAATACCTTAATATTGACCTTGCAGAGGATAATTTTTATGAGTACATTGACCCTGAGTATGCACACCTAATAAATCATCTCTTTGCACAATCTATGGTCAATATTTTTCCAAGTTGTGACAATTTATGTCTCATTGTCTAATAGTTCCAAAAATGAGATCAAGGCGGAATTCAATATTCTCTTGATTGCTTTCAAAATTTCTAATAAAGTGTCCTTTCACATCGTACCTGTATTTAAGACTCTCAATGATGGTACTTTTTACCTTTGAATCTTTCCCATTCCACTCCTTATCCTTCATGTGCTTCTTTTGCCAAAGCATGTCATTGATCAACCCATCCCACATACTCCCCTATTTGTTGCAACTTTCAATGCTACTACCTAATCCTTTTCCACCCATATTTCAACAACTTCTCCCTCTCCTACAAGAGCCCTCAATACCAAACCTATCCTCTAGCAGTCTTATCCAACCATATCATGATCCACCATAGTAAACATGATCTCTATTCAATTTGCTTTGTTATGTGCCTAGTCCTCCCCATATTCTTATAATTTATCCAAGCACCATGAACTTTGAGTAGATTTATTCTAATCCTTCTCCTATTGACTTCCTTTCAACAACATAATTAATACAATAGTCAAATTTCTATCTTCCTCCCTCTTCTTGTCTTTCTTATTCTATCTACCAAGTTGAATTTGCTAGTGATGATACTATATTTGCTGAGAATATGACCAACAATCAACTTTTAATACCCACTACCACATAGCTAGAGGATGTTTCCCACATGCTTGCAAAAAAAAGGCTTGAAATCAACTTCATGTTTGATCCCATGAACCCTCGCATCATCCAAATCAACAAGAATCTATCAACTAAAGAGAGAGCTGATGAGCACCAGAAATGCTCATATTTTGTACACATTTTCTTGATCATTATGTGGCTATATAATAAGGATTGCATACTTTTATAAATAATTATATAGATATTTGATGAAATTATGCGTGTTATCTAATTTGTGTGTTTTCAGTGTGTTTTTTGGAATTGCAGTTGGTTTAGTTAGATTTTGATCAGTCAAGGTCTTTTTGATGGACCTGGCACTTTGTTTCTTTGGGAGTCAATGCAGAGAACATAAGTGTCTTTCTCTTCTAGGAAGGTGCCAAGAGAAAGTAGGCACCTTCCTCTTCCAGGAAGGCACCAAGAGAACGTAGGCGCCTTCCTCTTCCAGGAAGGTGCCAAGAGTAAGTAGGTGCCTTCCTCTTCTAGGAAGGCACCAAGGAAAGAAAAGCACCTTCCTCCTCCAAGAAGGTGCCAAAGGGAAGGAAGCGCCTTCCTCTCATAAGGAAGGCACCGACAAGGAGGCGCCATGACAAGAAAATTGCCTTCCTCCCATAATGAAGCCGCCACTAGAAGACACACCTTCCTCACAGAAGGCGATCTCATTCCTCCCATAAGGAAGGCAAAACTAGAAGGCAAGCGCCTTCCTCCCACAAGAAGGCACCAACATAAGGTAAGCACCTTCCTCTTCCAGGAAGGCACCACGGTAGTAAGATACCTTTCGTATAGGGAAGGCACCCAATATACTTAGGCGGATTCCTCATAGGGAAGGCACCTCTGTTCTTGACCCATTGACCAGATTTGCATGCCATGGAAAACAACAGTTGGTGCTGTTCCAACTCTATGTCATGTAGAGCTAAATTGGAGATCGCACCAATGTATGAAAATGTCTTACCAATGCCAGGTGAAGCACAAACCAATCAGCGAACACACCACCGTTAGAACCAAATGCCAACTTTAAGCAGACGTAGATTGCATTCACCAAACTGTCTTAATTTAGTCTGGGATGAATCGACTATTGTAACCTCTTTGTAATAGAATTTCTATGGGTGTTTTATATAAACACGTGTAGACCACTCTGAGAGATATAGATTCATATATATTCATATAGAGATACATAGACAGATATATATTGTAACACTTTGATAAATATATTACAATTTTAATAGTTCTAAGCGTGTGTTCAGCTGGGAGGAAGCTGCTAGAGCCTGGGCCCACTCCAAGCCAGTATTTCTTCCCCACTTTTCTTTTATTTTCTAGATTATTTTATTGCTTTTATAAGGTCATTTACCACATTGCTATTTCTAGTATTTGCAGTAGATTCATTTTCAGGAATGTGTGAATGTTTTATTTCCATAGATTTAATTATTTTTCTTCTTATGTAAATTATTGAGGAGTGCATTAATGATTGACAACCATTTTGCAAACACCCCCCAATAGTAGGATTAGCGGACTCATCTCAAGTGGTATTGTAAGCTAAAACCACGAGGATACAAAAACAAAAAGGAATATGCTAAAAGAACAAGAAATAACATATGCAAATTGACACAAGATAAAAGCAATACAAAATATAGTAATCTATTTTATTGATACGCTTTAAAAATTGTGTTACAATACATCTCCTTCCTTTTTAGGGGATAGGAGAGTCAAATGTGTTTCTTGTCACAAGATCCATGGCTAACAATCCTTCTTTCGCGTGCCCACATGTAAGATGGGCGGACCAAAACGTCACCGCCACTGTTGTACGTGATTCTTTGCTCTTTCTTGCTCTTCTGATTTTGGAAACCTGTGTTCAAAGAAATAGAAAATATTAATAATACCTACGGACCAAATGAAACATGTATTTCCCAAGGCCTACTGTCAGCAAAAGCATGAAAATAATAAAACGACTATCATATGACCTCTGATTGACCTGAAAATTTGACAGAAGCATAAAAATATCATCATAATACCATTGCAAAAAGAACAGTCTAAAAATTCCTCACAAATATGTACTCGCTCCAGGGTGGGACGAATAGGACTGTGAGAATTGGCCAAAAAGCACCCTATTCAATGTCCTTCTTAGGAAGCTCCAAAAGACATGCAAACTTGGGGTTAGCTAATTGGGGGAATTTTGAGACGATCCAGATGCTCAGATTTCTCTAATTTTGCCTCTAGGATCCATATTTTGAAGATGGCATCTGCAAGTTAGTGAAAGTGGGAGACATCAATAACCTGGCCAAAAATAATCATAATAACATGAAATTTGAAATGTAACATATTTAACCTATCTAGAATTAGATGCAAAAGAAAAAAAAAAGAAATATATCACATATTTCTAATCGTCTCGGGGTGGGACGATTAGCACTGTGATAGTTTGGGGAGCGCCCGAGGGCAGGACGCCCACCGATTGAAGCACTGTTTCGGCACCAATACACTTGGGATGGGTCCAAAACTAGTTATGGGGTGTTGTCAAAAAATTTGGTGAATATTTGTGGTCAGAAATCAAGTTTTGGGTATGGATTTACGCCTCCAATAGTCACCCAATAACCTCCCTTTCGAATGAGATATTAAGGATGTAAAAGCACAAATCGTAGTTAGGTATGAAATTGGCAGAACTTCATTGCTAAAATGCTCCTTCTTTGTATATCCTTTTAGGTGAGGAAACTCACCATTTTATAGACCCAAGGGGTCTCTTTGAATTAGCATGCAGAAGTGCTACTTAGCATGAATACTTTTTCAGGGAAGATAAGACTTCTCCCTAATTAAGGGCTCCATAACTGCTTCTGTAACTGCTTATGCATGCCCAAAAGAACTCACTCGCACTCCCATACAATTAAGGGAGAGTTAAGTTGCTAATTTGAGTTGTCATGAAAAATCCCACTCTCACTCCCATGCAATGAAGGGAGAGTCAAGTGGCATATCTGAGTTGTCCTAAAAAGCTCACTCTCATTCCCATGCAGTGAATGGAGAGTCAAGTGGCAGATATGAGTTGTAAAAAGAACTCACTCGCACCCCTATGCCATGAAGGGAGAGCTAAGTGGCAGTTCTAAGTTTTCATGTGCCAAAGTTTGAATTTTTGTAGGTCAAACCTGGCATTCGTCCCACCCAGGAGCGAGCGCTGGTAATCGTCCCTGGGTGGAATGAGTACCGATCGCACTCATCCCCGGGTGGAGCGAATAAGTAGTAGAGTGCCTAAAAGGTACCAAATTGATCTCTGACTTTTAAAACTACTGTGTGAGTGGTTAGAACCACTGTTTTAACCTATGGGGCTGCCCTGGGGGTTGTGTGTGTTAATGCGATCAGTGTTTGCAGTCACATAATCAGATTGGTGTTTTTTTGGTGTCTACATAAGCAATCTTATTTAGACCCTTCACAAGTTTACAAAGCTCCCTCGATTGATAATTAAATGCATGGGCATGTGACAAAAGTAGGAAAAAGTTAACCTTGTTTGGCCCGCAACATTTTGGCACCATTATCGGGGAAGCATCTCAACTAGATTATTTACAATACCCTAAAACCTTCCATATGATCTTGTATGAGTTCTTCAAGAAGAAGAGTATCATACGGTTGGTTTATAAGAACCAATCCATCAGAACCAAATTCAGCCAAGCATTCTAAATTTGAATTACACTCACCCGACCCACCAGAAATCCATTGGAGTGAGGAACCGCACTTTGTGCAAAGTGCCTCCTCATCCCATAAACATGGGGAAGAACAAATCATCATAAATCCTCTGTTTAATAGGACTACCTTAGAGGAATACCTATTATGGAAGGCTGTAGAAGATCATATGATCTCACCAAATAACCTTAGAGCTTTGACTTAGAAAGTATTAAATGATCATAAGGCCATAAGCACTGCATTAGAAACCACATTTCCTAAAAAAATGGCTGATAACGATGAAGTCTCATCTGGATTCAGTTTCTCGATAGATGAAGGAGTAGGAGATGCCAAAATGAAAAAAATATCTCCTACTCACCTTCCATCCTTCAGAGGATACCCGACTGAGGACCCTGACCTATTTTTATTTAAGTTTGATGTCTTATGTAGGTTTTTGAACTACAAATATGATACACAGAAGCTAAAACTCTTTCCTTCTACATTAGATGATGTAGCTCTACAGTGCTTCATCGGTCTGGGAGACAAACACATCACCATGTGGGACCAGATGAAGAGGCTATTTTTAAAGCAATACCAAGATTTTGGGAGAGCAAGATACTCCAGGGAGGAGGTCTTGAGCATGACATAGAAAGAATATGAGTCTCTCAAGGAGTACTGGGAGAGATTCAACTTTAATCTTCAACGATATCCTCACGTGAGACTATCTGATAAGTCCCTCAAAAGTATCTTCTTGAGAGGACTTACCAATGAATCACTGGAGGCTCTTAACATGATCTCCGGAGGTGATGTATACCAACATTATATGGAAGACATCCAAAAACTATGCCAAAACTACTCAAGAAGGTGAGGCAAGGCCACATCCAGAACCATGAAAGTGACTGCTTCAGTCACAAAGATAGAAATAGGTAACATGCTGGAGGATTTAAAGTGCGAGATGCTCTCATCTCTAGCATTGTAGATGGATATGTTGCTATTAGAGAAAAATAAGCAAGAGAATGATGCAACATTAGCTTATTTCTATCCAAAATTTAGAGGAAGGCATGCAAAGAATGCATTCCCGAAGAACAAATTCAGAGTAAGCTGAATCATAAAACTTGATTGTGCTCACAACTGCCCAGTAATCAAGAGGAGGCTGAAATCACGGATGCCTATTTCATAGACAATCAAAAGAGTTGGCCATAGCCCCCTATGAGGAATATGCCAACCAAAATTTCACCATATGGGGGAGGGCCATGCATGCACCAAGGACCACCTCAACCACCTAACATGGGGTGGTGGGGGCCATCACCCTAGTCTAACGCACCCCTAGTAGCATTCTCAAACCAACAACCATGGATGCCATATCCATATCCTAGGCAGTAGTGGAGAGGCCACACTGCATGGAATCAGGCTCTATAGAATGTAGCACTTGCTCACCCCCAATAGAATTTATCGGTATTTCCAGTAGTGAGACCTACATAGCTACTCGCACAATCAATGGCAAATTTGAATAATAGAGTGAATCAGCCAGCATACAACGTGGAGGGCGAGATTTATCCTATGTACAATATTTAGCTTAGGTCAGGTAGGCAGCTAGGAGTAGGAACACCTCCACTAGTAGAATATGAGGAAGAGGTAGAAGAAACACCTTTGGTAGAGGAGGAAGAAACACTTGAGAGAGTGAAGGATCCATTTCCTAACTGGCTATAAGAATAGAGAAAAGTAATGCAACTAGAATTTGACATCTTTTCAAGCTTGAAGAACCTCACAGTGACAATTCCATTATTTCAAGCAATTCGATATGTTCCAATATATACCAAGGAGATCGGAGAGATGTGTCTGAGGAAGTTGGGATGAAGAGAAACCCAGATTGTCAATGTCATGGGTAAACTGGTGGATTTGATGACGGGTAGAACATGCCATCCAAAGTATGCAGACCCAAGAAGCCTAATGCTAACTGTAAAAATTGAGGGACATTCCCTATCCAATACGTTGGTCGATCTCGGAGCAGCCATCAACGTAATGCCTCAGGAGACCATGTAGAGGCTATAGCTCACGAACCTAAAATCCATCATGACAGTACTGTAGCTAGTCGATCGATCAACCGTATCATCAAAAGGGATGTTGGAAGACATGATAGTAACGGTCAGCGCATGGGAATACCTAATTGAATTTTTAGTTTTACAATCCAAAATTAGGCTGGGCGGTTACCCACTCATATTGGGGAGGCCATGGCTAGAAATAGCTAATGCTTACATCAGCTATCAGGATGGGATGATGACCATCTTCGACGGGCAAAATGTTAAAAGGTTAACCATTTCGCTCCCAGCACAGTCTATCAACTCAGTAGGAGAACCCATGTTCATCGAGCATGGAAATTTGGAGCTGTCCATAATCTAGCCATTGATGACATTGGAGGAGTTGATAGAAGAAGATGAATATGGTCCTATTATGGAGTTTCTCCATGGAGAGCCCTCCATCTTCGCACCTGGATTGCCTTTGACTAGCACCCAAGATCACCACATTCAACAGATACGTGTTGGGCCAAGAAGAACATTAAATGTTAGTAGTAGGTTGATGCCCACACAACTAACAAAATTATAAGAGCTTCTGGTAAGGCACCAACAAGTATTTGCATGGGATTACTCAGATATGCAAGGCCTCAGCCCAAAGATCTATACCCATAATATTTATCTAGATGATCAGGCAACTCCAAGCCGAAAACCACAAAGAAGAATGGACCTAGCAATGAAAGACATTGTCAAGGAAGAACTACACAAACTCTTGGCTACCGGATTCATATATCTAATTTTTGATAGTGAGTGGGTATCACCATTAATGGTGGTCCGTAAAAAGAACAGGAAGTGGAAAATCTATGTGGACTACAGAGCATTGAACAAAGCAACCAAGAAAGACCACTTCTCGCTCCCATTCATTGATCAGGTCTTGGAAACACTCTCGAGGAGGAAGTACTTCTCCTTTCTAGATGGATTTAGTGGATACAACCAGATCCAGATAGGAGAAGAATATCATGATAAGACAACGTTCACCTATCCATGGGGAATGTTTGCCTATAGGGTATTGTATTTCAGACTGTGCAATGCACCTACCACATTTCAAAGGGCAATGCTTAGCATATTCTTAGACATGATGGGATACGAGGTCAAGGTATACATGGGTGACTTCATCGTCTATGGAGAAACCTTTGAGGATGCAATGATGAACTTGGAAAGAGTGCTTGACATAAGCAAGAAAAATAATTTATCCCTATGTAATGAAAAATGCTTTATTATGTTGCAAGAAGGCATCGTATTGGGGCACCACCTCTCTACAGAATGAATAAAATTTGATAAAAGAAATATTGAGGTCATCAAAGACCTATCTAGCCCTAGAATGCAGAAAGAGGTAAGGAGTTTTCTTGGACCAACCGGGTACTATCGGTGATTCATCGCAAAATTTAGCAAAATTGCTAAACCACTGCACACTCTATTATCTAAGGATGTGGAGTTCAATTGGATGGAAGACTGTGAAGAAGCGTTCCAATTGCTTAAGGAGAAACTGATATCTGCACTAGTTTTAAGAGGACCAAATTGGGCCATACCATTCCATATCTATTGTGATGCATCCAACAATGCGATTGGAGCAGCCCTCAGACAAAAATATGGCAAAGAATTTTACGCCATTTATTATGTCAGTAAAAACTTGGTAGGAGCAAAGCTCAACTACATGGTGAAAGAGAAGGAGTTCCTCATAATTGTCCATGCTATAAACAAATTCTACCACTATATCATCGAATATAAGGTATTTGTCCATACAGACCATGTGGCCATCAAATACCTAATGAGCAAGCCAGCCATTGGTGGAAGAATTATTAGATGGTTGTTGCTACTATAGGAATTCGACATCACCATAGTCGACAAACCAGGCAAGGATAATGTCATGGTATATTTTCTATCCAGATTGATACCAGCAAACCATAAAGCAATGGAAGACTAGTTTCTGGATGAACATTTGTTCACTATTAGTGAGAAAACCCCATGGTATGCAGATATAGCCAATTACTTGGCCACCGAAAGGACCTCACCTACTCTCTCTTACCGAGAAAAGCAGGCAGTCATAGAGAAAATTGCATCATTCCTATTGATGGATGGCCTCCTATTTAAAATAGGACGTGACAAAATTATAAGAATATGCGTAGCAGAATAGGAGTTCTCAGAAGTACTCAAAGAATGTCATGACGAACCATGCAGAGGACACTTTGCAAGGAAACAAAATGCCTACAAAATCCTATAGTCTGGGTACTTTTGGACCACTTTGTTTAAGGATGTGGCTACGTACGCCAGCAAGTGTGACGAATTCCAAAGGATGGGCAGACCAACCCATCGAGATGAAATGCCCCTCCAGCCTCAGGTACACTTGGAACATTTCGATAAGTGGGGCATGGACTTCGTGGGACCGTTTAATCCACCTTCAATGGGGAGGAGGTTTATTTTGGTATGTACGGATTATGTTACCAAATGGGTTGAATTTCAGGCATTAAGGGATTCAAAGGAAAGAACAGTCACCGATTTCTTATTTGCCCATATTTTTACATGATTTGGGGTCCCTAGGGAGATAACAACAGACCAAGGGCCTCAATTTACCTCCAAGTTGATCGAGGAGCTGATGGAGCAATACAAAGTTTGGCATAATAAAACTATGCCCTACCATCCGTAGGAAAATAGACAAGTGGAAGTGACAAACAGAGAAATAGAGAACATCGTGACGAATACCATGCAACAACACAGGAAAGATCGGGCTACACGGTTTTCGGAGGTAGTCTAGGCATATAACACCACGTGGAAATCCACCACAGGTTTTGCACCTTTCCAACTAGTCCATGGGAAAAATGCGATGATGCCCGTTGAATTTGAAATCAAGACGCTGAGAATGGATTCATAATTAAACTTGAGCTTGGATGAAGCTCAAAAACAAAGGATTTGGTAGCTAGATCAGCTGGACAAAATCCGACTAGATGCTTTGCAGAGAACGGAAATTATACATAAGCAAAGAAAGTGGTGGCATGATAGCCACATTAAGCAAAAGCAGTTACAAGAAGGGGAATGGGTATTGCTGTACGATTCTCAGTTCCAAGAGAGGAAAGGAAAATTAATGCAAATATGGATGGGGTCGTATGAGGTGGTAGAGCTCATCAAGAATGGGGCAGTCCGTGTTAAGACAATTGATGGCAGCAACACCGTGTTCACAGTTAATGGCAACTGAATATGCCCCTATAATATGTCCAAAAAATTATAGGTAGAATCTAGAATAGGCATGGGGGAGATCCCATATTGCTAGATCTGGACCGAACTCTCATAGGTGAAATGGTGGGCATGGAAGTGCTCACCAAAAATTAGTTAATGTAGTTTTTTTATAGTGTGTTTTTGCAGGGACGACGCCTGCATGCAAGATGCAGGAACCCTAACCCAGGGCCTAACATGCATGAAATGCATCTAACTGCATTTATTTTCCTTTATTTTTTGGTTGCTTTTTGTAGGTGGAGGACCTGACAGCATGAGAAATAGGTATCTGGGAAACCAGGCCTGATTCGGCTCAACATTCTGACACTGGTTCGTAGGTAGAAGCTGAGGTAGCATGAAGCAATACTGGGAAGGCTTGATCACCCTTTCCCAATCAATCGCAACATGATTACCGAGAACAATGTGCCTTCCTTATAAAGAAGGCACCCGACCAGAAGAATGCGCCTTCCACATCCAAAAGGCACCTGACCAGAATAAGGCACCTTCCTTATAAATAAGGCGCCCCATAAGAAAAAGGTGCCTTCCACATCCAGAAGGCACCCAGCTAGAAGAAGGTGCCTTCCACATCCAAAACGCGCCCAACCAAAATAAGATACCTTCCACATCCAGAAGGCACCCAGCCAAAAGAAGGCTCCTTCCTTATAGAGAAGGTGCCCCGCAAAGGGAAGGCACCTTCCTTATAAAGAAGGTGTCCATCCCAGTAAAAAAAAAATATTATATATATAGGTGCCTTCCATGGGTGGAAGGCACCATAAAAATAAAAATAAAAGCCAAGGCGCCTTCCACATCGGGAAGGCACATCCAGCGCAGGTGACTTCCACATCGGGAAGGCACATCCATCTAGAGGTGCCTTCCACATCGGGAAGGCACATGCAGACCGAGGTGCCTTCCACATCGGGAAGGCCATGCATACCGAGGTGCCTTCCACATCGAAAAGGTGCACCCAATCAGGAGCACCTTTCATAGCAGGAAGGTGCCATCATCAAGAAGGCACCTTCCACCATCGGACGACACATCCAATCAGAGGCACCTTCCATCACCGAAAGGCGCATCCATTCAGAATGCATCAAAAACATCGAGAAGGTGCATGCAGACCGAGGCACATTCCACATCAAAAAGGCACACCCAATTAGGAGCACCTTTCATAGCAGGAAGGTGCCATCATTAAGAAGCTGCCTTCCACCATCGGACGACACATCCAATCAGAGGCACCTTCCATCACTAGAAGGCGCATCCATTTAGAAAGCACCGACAACATTAGGAAGGCACCACATCAGTGCCTTCCACATGGGGAAGGTACCAAAGAAATCCTTCCGCATATAGCCAACACTCACACCTCTTAGATGCCTTGAGTAGAATGAAGCATCACATGAATGAGTGGTACCAGATGACCATAACCCTCCCCTGTGTCACAAATCAGTGAATCAGTGGCCTTCACGATGCCTGAAACACTGAATCAGGTATGCGCATGTTAATTCAAAATTTTATATAATTATTTATAAAATATGTAGTACCAAAAAATATATCGTCGTCATAAATATCATATCCCCCCATATCCGGAACCGCATGCCAATGATATGGCACCTTCCATAACTTCTAGGGTTAGGTGCCTTCCCTATAAGAAGGTGCCTTCCTAATGAAGGAAGGATAGAAAAAATAGTAGTGGTAAGGGAAGGCACCATGGGAGGAAGGTCTAATAATCATGCAGTGAAGAAGAATGAACTAGGTGATACAAACGGAATTAGAGGACCGGTGAAGACATAGTTTGAGGCTGAGGGATGGCTCGAATACTGTACCCTGGTCAGTCAATGCCAGGACATGGAGGCATCTAGGGAGTTCATTGCATTCTTGAGGGGCAATGTGGCCCAAGTATGAGGGGTATAAATTCCAGTCACCCCTGAGTTCATCTCACAGGCAACTGGATTACCCCTCATAGGGGAACGTGTATATAAGAGCAGACTATTAAATCCGTACACCGAGGTGCTGATGCTAGGATATAATGTGTAGATAGACAAGGAGGGGTTATCCAAAAATAGCCTCCCCATGAATCTATGAAATATATTCAAGCAGATTGCTCGATTCTTCACATGCATTAGGAAATATACCCATCTGCATGCTAATCATGTGCAGTTTCTCAATCACCTGGTGCATGGAAGGAAGTTGAATGTGCCCTTCTACTTGGAAAATTCTCTAAAGGATGAAGTGGCTCGATACTAGAAGGGGGCACCGTCTACCTTAGCCCACCATGGGATGATATCGGCACTGGCCCACCATGAAGAAGTGCAGAGGCAGAACGTAGTGGGTGATGGTGGAAAAGAAAGGTGACACGATGTTGTTTTTGAAGCAGGGCAAGATGAGAGATGCCCTGTAGAGGAAATAGTGAGTATCAGGCAATTGGCACTGCCCTATTTCATAGAGTAAAGATGGCAATCACTGGTGCCTGAAAACACAGAGGAAGGAGGGCAGTCACCAGTGCCCGAGAACACGGAGGAAAGAGGGCATTCCCCAGTGCCTAAGCGTGAGGAAGAAGGAGCGTCACTTTTTAGCTGAAAGGACGAGTTTTGGCTAATAGAACCAGTCCCCAAGAGGAAACTTTTGTGGTGACTCCTCTCGACAGAAGAAGAACAGAGCAACCCAGAAGTAGACGTTGTAGCCCAAACCCTCCGAGAATTGATGAACCAGAGCCCAAAAGATGCAGTGACTTTCAGGAACAATGACTAGGTCGATGAGGCCTTGGATGAGGTGCTCGAATGGCAAAACGATCCAACGATAGCATTTGAACCCATCTAGATCCGATGGCAGCGATTTTTCAAAAGTGGAAAAAATTTAACAAGACGATTGTCGACAGAGTTATAGTCAAAGAAAGATCTAACGGTTGTGCTCATTTATACCCAGATCCAAAAATTAAGCTAAATCAAGGTTAAAATTTGCCCCCTTGAGATGCGAAGTGTGCCTTTATGGCTAATTTGTCAGATATAGCCATCTCCACCCAGATCCAATGGTAGCACCTTGTTAAAAATGATCAAAGTGCTCAAGCCTGCCTAGATCCAACGGTGGTGCTTTCCTCAAATGATCAAAGGTTAATTCATGAGGTTTTTGGTTGGATAATTAATTAAATGCATTATTAAAATTAATACCAATGCTTAATCATGATTTATAAGGGTTTAATACATGGATAATTTTTCCCTTTCTTTCTTCTAACCCTTGCACATGTCTGGAGAAATCAACGAGCGTGCCCCCATCATTGTTTGATCTAATGGTGAGTGCATAGAGAGGTAATATGATTATACAATACCTATGTTTTAATGCAATATTATTAAGGATTTTAATCACCAGATTAACCATGGTAAATCACTATTATATAAGGTTTAATGCATTGCATAATTATAAATTCAAATCAATGATTATATTTTTGGACCTAAGTATTTGTGATAAATTTTTTACTAACCATAGTTTTCAATTTAAAACATGTGGCTACCTTAGCATACAAATATTATGTTGTATAGCTAATGATTATGCAGGTTCTTGGACAACAACGATGATGCCCAGTCAATATGTGATCGAACGGTGAGCACTTAGGGAGGTTATCAGATTATAAAAGCCTATGTTTTATTAAGATATTATTAACGATATAATCACATAGTTAACCTTAATAAAATGAAATTATTTGTAGTATTAATAATATTATTAATAAGCATGATTAAGTATTCTTGATCAAAATGTTGCTAACCACAATGTTTTAACCTTAATACATATGACTACCTTAGTATACATCTATTATGTTGTATCACTAATAATTATGCAGGATCATGAAGATCAACAACAACAATTGAAACCTACAAAGATCTAATGGTGAGCATGGTATGCGATTTTGGAATTTAGATGGGCATGTGCCTCTATGAGCGAATCTAATGATCAACACCTAGAAAAAGACCCACTGCATAAAAATATGTGCTTAGATCTAGCCTTTGTGTGAAGACCAAGGTGATGGATTGTTCATGAAAAGTATTCACTAAAAAGAGAGACCTATAACAAAAAGCAATGACTACGAAAACAAATTAGATTAAAAAGTACAAATGAAATCTTGGTGATAGTTGTAAAATCAGGCAACAGGCAGGGGGGAAAGTATTCAAGTGATTAAATAGAATCCCATGGATTGTACCAAAATAAGGATAATGCGGACTGGTCAAATGACAATCCTGATACTAAAGAATAAAATCATATCATTGCATATCCACAGAACATGATCGCATACTATGCGAGAAATAAAATAAGTCTACTCGAAGTAGACTCATATGATATTTTTCTCAACTTATAAATAAGGATGGTAAAAGGTGAAGAAAGGCCATCCATGAGAGGGAAAATGAAGTGTAAAATATAGAAGGCTAAATAGTGCAACCGATTCCTGTTTTGCATATTCAAAAGAAGTAAAAAGTACGACAAGAATAAGACATTTTTTCAACTTACAGAAGGTTGCTCACTCAACACTTTGACAGAATATAGTTACAAAGGGGACACTCTGACGGAGTATAGTTATGGAAGTATCATATAGATTCTTCCAGTTATTGTTTTACATTTTTTATTTCCTCCTACCTATCACTGATCTCATTCTTTTGGGTATCTTCTCTTTTCCATCATAACCATTCACCCCATAAAGCATCATCTCTCCACCATCCACTGTACAAATCAACTCCCATTGCTCTCGCCTACTTCATAACCATTCTATAATCAATGCCATTCCATCCATTTGTCATCCACACTCCATCTCTTATCTTCATCATCACGTCGGGTTCCCCCTATCTTACATCAAAATTTCACTACAGCAACCTGGTCTGATCCCAACTGATAAAATTAGATGACTAGGAAAAATAAGAAAATAAAAGTTATATGTATATATGTATATACTGTTTCACCAATTGTATATGTCCAAAATTTCCCAATGCACCACCTTTTGAGAGCACCTTTCAAACTAAGAGTAAGAAAGACAAAAAATCTAGTTTCGCATAGTTCAGAATAGTTGGAGGGCACACATAGAAGATTAGAGGAACTGGTGATAAATGTAAGGCCTAAATGAGGCCAAAAATAATAGATTCAAGAACCTAGAGCTATAAATACACTAACTATAGTAAAAAATTGCATCAAGTATTAGAGATAGCATTTTTGCTAAGAGGTATACTTGAGCCCCTTGTGAATTGTGTTGTATCCTTCATTTCTATTTTACTATCATTCCTCATTCTTCCCCTTTGATGTGTAGGTTTTGGCAGAACTGTGCTTGAGAAGCTAAAAATATTTCCAGTTCTTTCTGAGATTGAAACTCAGAGATTTTTCCTGTTACCATATTGGAATGGGAGAAGTTGAAGAAGTCTTGTTACATTATTTGAACAAGATTTTCTCATTGTATTAAAAAATTTGTAACAAAGTTTAATGATATTATGCCAACTCTGCATGTATTTTATTTGAAGAATTAATACAATTTTTGGGTTCAATTTTATCATTTTTATATTCAGTTTTGTGTGTTGCTTCGTAGTAAATTATATTATTTGAATGTGTTATGAACATTTCTTTCGTTGACCAACTGTTTGATTATTAGGTTATTTGAATGAATGTGATAGTACCATTTCTTTTTCTATCTCCTTCTTTTGGTTCATATTGCAAGCATTGTTAAATTGCTATAACTTCCTAATGAATCTAGGAACCAGTACACATAAGGCTTAATAATAGTTGTTGTATTTGCTTGGTCATTTTAATATAAGTAGTGTATAACTAAAATTTGGATTGCTTAAACTTGTAATATCTGAAGTTTATCACTTGGGTCTCTTTACCCATTCTGGTTATTTTCTTTAGCAATGTATTCAAAATAAAGAGGTAGGTCAACTAGAGCTTGTAATATCTCCTTGGTTCCAAATGATTTCTTGTAGCATGACAATCGAATCCTATGGATGTAAGAAATTTTTCCAATAGTTTTTTGGCACTGTTGTTGAGGATAACTTGTTGATTGGATTGTTTATCTTTTTAAGTTTTCCATAAATGACTATTATAATCAACAGGTGGTCAATTAAAATAAAGAATCTATATTTTAATATTTTATATTTTATGTTCTTTATTTTATTTTTCCTAATATTTTTCAATTATATTTTGAAGTATTATTGATGTTTCTTGATTTTCTTAAAATTTACCCCAAGAACCATCTCCTATGAGGCTGAGAGTTAAAAATATCAAGCAAACCTGATCATAATTTTTGTTCTTCTTGTACTACCTGTGTTGGCGACTCTATCTGGATGAACCCAGAATTCAAAAATAAAGAAATAAGGAGTAGAACGTGTTTGTGCACACCAAGAGAAGTGGTAAGGAGCTATTTCTAGAATTTGAGAACCTTGATGTATTCACCTATAATAAAAAAGTACCACTTATTAAGAGTATTGTGCATGAAAGTAAATCTTGTCCTACAAGTAGAAAATACGTGAAGAAAAATAGAAATTAGAATATCACTACTACAAAAATAGTTGTTAATAGTGGGTTAAATTTTGTTGTAGATGATGCATTTGATTATTCTCATTTTTCAACAAATAGGAATATTGTAGTAGATAATTCATCTGATTATATTAAAGTTACCCAACCCCATATTCCTGTAGGTAGTGTTTCTATGAATCCAAATCCCATTACACCTATAGTCACCATGGCTCAACCAAATCAAAATAATGTTTAGTTGTGGAGAACTAATAGATACAGGTCTTTTACTCTACCTACAAATTTGAATGCCTTACAAAATAAATTCCATAAGTACTTGCCAAAGTTTTTAGGAAATAATGCAATAACTGCACAAGATCATATTAAAAGTTTTTTATATGCTTTGGATATCTTAGAGGTAGAACATGAATATGTAGTCCTAATTCTATTCTTACAAACCTTAGAAAATGATTCCAAAGAGTGGTTCAACTCTCTCCCAGCCAATGACATTCCATATTTTGCTAAAATGGAAACTATGTTTCTAAATAAATTTAGAGAGAGGAAAACTGAACAATCCCTATTAATTAAGTTAGCGACTATGAAGAAAAATGAAAATTAAGCTATCCATGATTTTAACTGATAATTTTCCAAAAATAGGAATAAAATCCTTGTTAACCTCAGGCCTACTGACATCCATTCTATTTGATTCTATAAAAATTCTTTCCAAGGAGAATTCAATTATGAATTAAGGAAAAAAAAGCCACAACTATCAATGAATGCATGGATAAAATGATTGAAATCAAAATGAATATGATAGATAGTGGTAAAATGAAACCTTATTCTCTAGAGATAAATAAACTTGATAAAAAACCCAAAAGGGTAGCTTTTAATTTACAAAGAAAAGCTGAAGTAGATCTAATGGAGAAATTGACTAATCAAATGGCTGAGATGTTGAATACCATGAGCAATAGATTAGAGAGAATAGAAATAAATAATGGAAATAATGGGAATAATGGTGAGCCATCACAACTAGAAAGACCACATGTTGATAATCACCCTCCCTTCAAGAAAAATTTCAACAGGAATTGGGAAAACAACAATGGCTCTGAAGAAGGAAATAGAAATAGGAACAATGGGAACAATAATTGAAAGAACAAAAAATCTGATAGAGGATCAAAACAATGTCCAAACCCGATGCCATTTACTAACATAAAAAAGGTTTTCCTTACTTTTTTTCAACATGTGATGCCCCCCATAACCCAGAAGGATGTGATATTTACTTAAGTAAACATCACAATATAGATCTTAATGATGATTCAGAATAAGACATAAGGATTAATGTCTGTTGATCTCTAGAAGATGAGTCCAGAGAAATACTCTTTGAAGATAGCATGGAAAAGTATGCTTTAAATCATCATCCTTAGATCTTAGTAGATGAAGGTGCCAAAATCTTACAAAATCCATATGAGTCAATGTACGATAAAATGAAGCAGGGGAAATTAATACCTACTGCTAAATAAGTGGAAGCATTAGAAGCTATCCATACTCTGAATTTAAGGAATAGGGTAATCCCTAACAAAATATAGAAAGCTTCCACTAGTGAAACAAGAAAATAGTCCTTCACAAAAAAAATATTAGTAAATATAAAACTGATAGAACCCCCAAAAAGGTAATACCTGAGCTAGTAGAGTTAGAATAAAAAACACCTAAATAATAATGCAACAAAACACTTGATATAAAAAAGATAGAATTTGATGTTGGATCAGAACTTAGTAAACAGAAATTCAATATTACATTTTGTGAGCTTATGAAAGTTTAGCAATACCAAGAACAAGTCTATAGAGTATTTGGGTTTATTTAGCAAAAATAATGTCCAACTTGCCATACTGCTAGGCAAAATCAACATGATACAAGATCACCATCCTTTGTTAGACCCTTCTATGTGTCATTAAGATATAATTTAGATGAAGGAGAGAGGTATGTAATTCATAATTGTATGCTAGATAGTGGAGCTTCACACAATATCATGCCCAAAATGATAGCTGACCAAATGGGTTTAATCTATATAAGACATTCTGCCCCTATTTTAGTAATGGATAGTAGGCAAGTACCTTGCATTGGAGTGATAACTAGATTACTAGTTTTCCTAGACCAACACCCCAAGAAAGGTATAGTGATGGATGTTGTAGTAGTGGATGTTGATATTTTATTCTCACTACTACTAAGCAAGCATTGGCTAGAACAATTGGGGGGATCAATTTAATTGGATTGGTCTTATGCTACCACCTGAGTGTCAAAAAAATAAAATGTAACTCTATAAAGAGAACCTTTTAACAAATATTCTATAGAGTTAATTAAAACATATGAAACCATGACAAACTTAGTAAACTCAATGGAATAAAAAGGAATGGTATTTTATTTGATATGGTATAACCCATTCCTGGTAGAAGCACTAGAGGCCAAAAACATGGATCTAGAATTCATGAAGATGGTTGATGCTGAATTAGACAGAGTATTAACATAATAAATGTGGACCATGACTTTTGATGGAGCTAAATCTAAATCTAGAATAGGTGCAGGAGTTAATTTGACTAACATAAAAGGAAAATACCTTGGTATTCCTTACATACTAGAATTCCCTTGCACCAATAATGTAGCTGATTATGAGGATTTGTTGCTAGGATTGAGGAAATCCAAATAATTAGAAATAAATTACTCGACTGTAATAGGAGATGCTGAATTAATTATCTAGCAGATAAGAGGAAAGTATCAAACTAAACATCATAGGTTAAAACAATATAGAACTCCAATATTGGAAGAAATTGATAAGTTTTTAGCTTTCAATATTTCATATATTCCTAGAGAACATAATCATGTTGCTAATATCTTAGCTGTAAATGCATTAGCTCTACATCATCCCAAAATTACTATAAAATATATGGACATGTTTCCAACCATTTCAGTCTATAAACCTTCTGTACCAGATAAAATTGTTTACTTATAGGTATTTCAAGATGATGTGGACATAAAAGACTTCATGAACTTACAAAATCACCACGTTGATGTAATTTGTGATGAAAAGGATGAAGAAAAATTAAAAGATCAAATAGGAGAACTAGTAGAAATAATTCAACTGAAAACAAATAGAATAACAAAAGGATTTGTCTTTTTGGAGAGTTTATTTGATGATTTTGATAAATCTTTCAAACCTCTCTTGAAATATACTATAGCCAAATATGTTAATATTGGTACAGTTAAAGAGCCTAGAATAGTGAAAATAGACACAACCTTACCAACAAAAGAAAAAGTTGGATATATCAGTTTCTTAAAGAAGAATAAAGAACATTTTTCTTGGACATATGAAGATCTTAAAACCTTCAAAACTGATGTAATATCACATATAATACCTTTGAAGGAATATTCCAAGTCATTCATATAGAAACAGAGGAATTATAACCCTACCTTGCATCCAATAATGCAAAAAGAGGTACATAAATTATTGGATTCCAAAATCATCATAAAGGTAATATTTTCATCTTGGATATCTAACTTGGTACTAGTTAGAAAGAAAATTGGGGATATTAGACTCTGTGTAGAATTTATAAACTTGAATAAAATCTCCTTAAAATACAATTATCCATTGCCTAATATGGAACAACTATTGCAAGTTGTAGTTGGTTCATCCAGAATATCCCTGTTAGATGGATTTTTTGTATATAATTAGATACAAATTAATCCAAAATATAGACACAAGATAGCAGTCACCACACCCTGGGTCACCTTTGAATATTTGAGAATACCTTTTGGTCTAATGAATTAAGGTGCTACAAAGGATTGATAGCAATGGACTTTACCTTCAAAGGATTGATGTTCAAAATAGTGGTGGTATATTTGGATGATATAACAGTATTTTATAAAAATCTAGAAGACCATTTAAAACATCTTGTTGTAATCTTGGCCCGGTGCACAAATTTTGGAATTTCCTAAAACCATAAAAAGTGCATTTTTGGAACAACATAGGGGAAATTACTAGGCCACATAGTTTTAGAGAAAGGGGTGAGTATAGATCCAGAAAGAATAGAATCCATCTCAAAAATTCCCCCTCCTAGAAACATCAAAGGAGTTAGGTCATTCTTTGGAAAGATTAATTTTGTTAGAAGGTTTATTCTCGATTTTGCAGAGATGACCAAACCTATAAATGATATGGTTTAAAATACTGAAGAAATCAAATGGACGACAAAAAATACGAAAGCTTTTAGAAAGATAAAAGAGGTCATTTCTACTGCTCCAACCTTAACCTACCCCAATTACTCAAAATATTTAAATATCTACTCATACACATCTGAGCATTCCATTGTTGCAGTTATTTCACAAAAATGTGATGAAAACAATGAAAGGCCAATATAATTTATGAGCTCGAGATTAAAAGGAGCACATCTTAAATATGCCCTATTAGAAAAATATGCTTATGCAATGATTCAATATTTAGAACATTTCAAAGGTATATTTGATTCAAATAAATTTTACTGTTGTATCCCTTTCATAACAATAAAGGATGTCTTCACCCAATTTGAACCACTAGGAAGGTCTACAAGGTGAATGGTGAAACTATTACAGTATGATGCATAATTCAAAATAGTTAAAACTATAAGAGTACAGGGCTTAGAAAAATATCCGGCATATAAAGGATAATATCCTAATAAAATCATTATAGTAGATGAAATGCATGACATCAAGAGAGTTAATAATGCTGAATATAAATGGTATGATGAAATATTAGCATACCTACAAACTTTATCTTTCCCAAAGGACATGCCAATTAACATAATGAGATTAGTAAAACTAAAAACACATAAATATTATGTGCAGGATGGTGTACTATATTAGATATACCCTAATGGTGTGTTATTAGTCTACTTATATGAAAGTGAAGTCCCATAAATAATGAAATAATTTCATGATGGTTTCTATGGAGAACATTTTTCTCCCAAATCTATTGGTAATAAAATCATGAGAGCAGGATATTATTGGTATTCACTTTTTAAACATGTATATCAATATGTTAGAAATTATCATAATTACCAAGTTTTTGCAGGTAAGAAGCACTTGGTCGCTATTCCTCTCAAACCAGTTATCATAGAAGCATCTTTCAAGCAATGGGGCATTGACCTAATTGAGGAAATCAATACAAAATCATCATGTAGACATAAATGGATCATAAATGCAACATATTACTTCACCAAATGAGTAGAAGATGCTCTTATTAGAAGTTCCACATATCATACTATTTTAAATTTATTAGAAGAAAGTATTCTGACCAGATTTGGGGTTACTCAAAATATAGTGAATAATAATAGACATTATTTTGTATCATTTGAGATGATAGAATTTTGTGTTAAGTATGGAATAGAAATCTCCCACTCTACAAATTATTACCCACAAGGTAATTTTCTAGCCGAGTCATCAAATAAGAATTTAATTACTAGAATTAAGAGATCATTGGGTAAAAATAAGAGAAGTTGGGACAATGAATTAAAATTTACTCTATGGGAAGATAGACTATTGCTAAAAAGGGATATAGGAAAAACTCCTTACAAACTAGTGTATAGAGAAAAAGCCTTGATACCTCCCAAAATAGAGAAATTAGCACCCTGATGCATTGTAGAGGAGATTAGACCAAATTTTTAAGTTGCAAGAACAAAGAAGAGAGACCTTAAATAGAATAATTGATCAAACTATATAATTATTTAACAAGAAAACAAAGGGTACTCCCTTTTGTGGAGGTGATGTAGTAATCTACTAGGATCCCAAAAATGATAACCATGGTGAGAAAGGAAAGCTTGAACCCAAGTGGATTGGCCCCTATCAAATAGCTCAATTTTTTGGTCCAAACACTTACAAGTTGCAAACCCTAGAGGCAAGGTTATGCATAGCGGCGAAACTTCGCCATTGGGGCAAAATAAAGCATTTTTGAAAATTCAAATTTGTGAAATTTCTAGGACCTGGATGTCAGCCATTTTGCCAAATTGTTTGGAAAAAACAAATTTTAGGTGTCAGTTAGCCATCCTTTTATGAGAGTATCATGAATATTTTGAAAAAAGCACAATTAATCCTACCTAAATAAAGTTCTGTCTTCACCCTAAAATTTTAAAATTTATAAATTATCCCGCCAAACTCACCAAGTATACCTCTATATATCATTAACACCCCAAGTATACATTTTTCATTTTCAAACCTTGTTCTATACCCGATAAATATTTTATTTTCTATGACCAGTCATATCCAATGGTGCAATCAGATGGAACTATTTCTACAACCTATCGGATTCCCAAACCATTACTGCAATCAAAAGGACAACTTTAACATCTGAATCCTTTTATGAAACCGGAAGGAACCACATTTGCAATCGAAACATATTAAGAAACTATCTGAACCACTTTTTAGCTGAAACCTATGGTGCACCCAGATAGAAACACTATTCAGTTGGAACATGTCGTGCACCTGGGCGGAACCACTATTCAACCAAAACCTGTCGTGCACCTCGATGGAACCACTATTCAACTGAAACGTGTTGTGCACTTGAATGGAATGAAAATTTATCTGGAACCTGTCATGCATCTAGACAAAGGAAAGATCTGCAATGAGAACATTTTTTAACCGTTAAACTCAAATCTCAAATATCATTTTTAGATATCATCAAATTATGGTTGATTTTGTGAGACATGTTTAGATAGTGTGAATTAAGGTTACATGTTTTCCTTGCTAAATAAGTCCCCATCATTTGTGATTTGTGTTTATGTAGATAGAGTGAATTAAGGTTATATCTCTATGATCAGTCGTATCCAATTTTGCAACCGGATGTAACAACTTCTACAACAGGAACCTCCTCTACAACCAAATGAAACCACATCTATAGTCGAAACCTGTCGTTCAATTGGGCGGGTCTAATTTTTATCTAGATCATATCCTACATTTTTTTAGAACTAGTTCTACAAATAGAACTTTTTTAACTGGATCATGGATTGTAGTGGACCTCTTTTCACACCAGGTTCTCTGTCACTGCTCTGCTTGCTATTTTTTCTTTATTTTGCCATTATCTGCATGTTATATTGCCAGGTTCTGTATTTTTTTCTTTATTTAATTATTTTTCAATCCTGTCCACACCAATATTGGAGCTCTCTTCTGCATCTAGAATGTCATTGCTCTGTTCCCATGTTTTTATCTATTTTGCCATGTTTTGAATGGTTTAAAACTCTTTGATTCTTAGTTTCAATTTAGATATTTTTTCCTTTCTAAGATTATACATGAATAAATGCTTTGGTTATCTAAATACATATTGATGCTCTTTTTACCAGTTAAAGTGATTTCACCAGAAAACTAACCAGTGGAATAAATTGATAAAATCACTATAAATAATGGCAGGAAAAAAGTATGTATAATCTACCACCCAAATAATTTTATTCTATTTACAATATTATCTTAAGGACTCCAGAAAGTACACCCTCTCTAACATTTTATTTTTTGTAACAAGTAAAATGTCACCCAGTGATGGAAAGAAGGGCACCAAATCTTCAGCTAAAAAGAGTATTCTCAAATATTTTAGCCAGACTTCGAAATGCAACGGGCCAATGACATTCGTGCAAATTCAAGGTACAAATGATTTTTTTCTTCCCAATATGTGCTTGATTGATGATTTGAATATTTTTTGTAAATTTTTATCTAAGAATGATAAAAAATATTATGGTATGCTACTATGCAGAATACCTTGTCGATCCTGATATGCCTCCACTTGAAGATATTCCCCAACAAGAGATGTCTTTTATTGAAAATCCCATTGAAAATGACATCCGAAAAACACTTGAAGACAACACACAAAATGACATCACAATTAGAAATGAAAGTGATAAATAAAAATCATTATGAACGTCATTTGAATCTTCAACCAAAAATTCCAAAAAAAGAAAAGCGTCTCTCTAGATACTTGGAAGGGGATCTAGGAAAGAACAGGTAGAAAGATTTCTTTGGCTAGATCTTGTCATGACTGAGGATAACAAAATAGATGAAAAAGAATATAGATGCAAAATTTGCAGTTGGATACTTGGTAAGGATCATAGGCTTCAAAACAAGATTGATACAATTGAAAAACATGCTGGCAAATCTTATGTAAAAGTTATAAAAAGTAATGGTGAAGTTAGTAAAGAAGTTAAGTGGAAGGATGCATCTGAATGTATGAATTTAAGATATACTATAGAATATGACAATCACTTAAAGCAACAACAATCTCTTTTTGAGAAATATGTAACAATTGGAGCCCAATTTCATAAAATACATAAGACTATTTTAGCTTCAAAAAGTATGCAGTTTTCGTTGTTTACAATATTCTCAAGAAAGGTAGACCAATGTTTGATTTTGTTGATTATAAGAAGCTACTATGCCTTTTTAATGTGCAAAACCTTCCTAGTTATCATTAGTCAGACCCAAGTGGTTGGAAAATAGTAAATTTTTTATCTTTGGTTGAGAAAGAAGACCTAAGGGAGCAAGTAAAACTTGCCATATTCATTTCACTTTCTATTGATGAGGTAACCACTATGGATAACACATCTTGGATTTGCATTCATTGTACACATTTCAAAATCATATAAGAAGGCCTATTTTGTTGGGATTACATAAGATGTTGGAAAGTTCAAATGCAAAAAATATTTATAATGTTGTTGTGAAAAGTTTAAAAAATATTGCGGGAATGAATGATATAGACATAGCAACAAATTTAATTTTCGTTGAAGTTGATGGAGCTGCTATTATGCAAGTTCATAGGTCTAGCATTTGTGTTCGAATCCAAAACAAAGTTACCACATATATGATCCCAATTCGCCATATGAATCATAGAGTTAATCTTGCATATAAAATTGTGAGCATATTTTCAAATGTTGCTAAAGTAGAAAATCTTATTCGTGATATTCATTCTTATTTCTCATTAAGTCCCAAAATATTTGCAAAGTTTCAATAGTTTGCACTATGAGTTACAGAAGGAAAAAATTGTTAAAAGATGTGGATACAAGATGGATTTCACTGTATCAACCATCTCAAAGATTTTTAGTAGAATATCAATCATTGACTGGGTTTATGCATGCAAATTTTAGAATAGTTGATAAGGAAAAATATATGTTGTTCCGTTTGACTGAATTGGAAACACTTTTGACCTTATGTGGTATTCTTCCTATGTTTTTTTTTTTAAATTTACATGGTGGAATTGGTAGCCGCCATGAATCCAGGAAGGTTGTCCAACTTTTATGGCCACCACAGTATTCTGCATTGTCTGCCCCAGAAGTCGTCGCATAGATCTTCACATAGTCTACCCCTATAACCACCATGCCACAATAATTTTAAACCTTTTACGCCATTGAAAGCACCAAGAAAGGGACAAGTGTTTAGTTCGATGAGGCCCAAGATTTGAACCTTGGACTTTCACCCCCTTATGGGGTTTGGATGAACCAATTGGTCTACACCTCGGACTTGGTATTCTTCCTATGTTAAAAGAAATAAAAGGATTGATTAATATTGCACAAGAGAGATCCATCTATATCATTGATTTTATGAGGATGATAAAACAAATATGCATGTTTTTTGATACATTATATGTGTCTAATGCTAATTTTACAAGCCTTGTATTTGATAGTTGGAATACATTGATAAACGTGAACAATCCAAATAGCTTCTTGAAGTTTGAAATCAATGATCATATTTGTATTAATGTTCATGAAAATATGATACCTGTTTATTTTTTTGAAAGGCAATCAAGTATAGTAGTGGAAGATTTTGAAGAAGTTCCTGTAACACACAATAGATTTCATGTTGTAATACAAAAAAAGAGAGTAATTTGTCAAACATAGCAAAATATTTGACATGTGAGATAAGAGAACAGTTTCAGAGAGATGAGTTTATTGAGTCCATGGGTGTGGTTAACCCCATGTTTTGGGGACCTTGTACTGAATACAATTCTGCAAATGAGTTGTTTATTAAATATATGGGTAACCTCATTGACCATTTAACAATATTAAAAGATATAATAAGTGAATACTTTCATTTATATGAATTATGTGAAACAATGATTTTGGGGTCAATCAAAGATGAAAGAGTTTTTAGTGCACTTTCTTTTATTAAATCTAAACTCCGCAACAAAATCGACAAGAATTTAGAAAATTGTTTAAGAATTTATGTGTCTTCATATCATTTGGATACATTTCCATATGATAGAGCATTGGAACACTAGATTTCCTTGGTATATAGAATAGGAACTTCGAATATGATCGATAATGATGATGTTGATGCTTTCAGTGATTAGATGGTGGAGACACAGATTTTTACTATGCTTCATAATGATTCTGGACAAACTGATATGTTTCAGCTTCCATAGCGATAATTTTCCATGATTTCATTGACAATGATAAACACAAATTGATTTGATAGCAGATTTTTCAATATTTTTTCAAATTTATATGATTTCAAAGAATTGTTGTTTTAAATCACATTATTATTGTAAAATTACATGGCTTATATCATTTTTGTAGATTGTAAAATTGTATGTATATGTCTTAGTGTCTCAACTCTCATTTCATTGACAATGATAAAAAAAAATTGATTTGATAGAAGATTTCTCAATATTATTCCAGATTTATATGATTTCATAGAATTGTTGTTTTAAATCACATTATTATTTTAAAATTATATGGCTTATATAATATTTGTAGATTGTAAAATTGTATGTTTATGTCTTAGTGTCTCAACTCTCATTTCATTGACAATGATAAACACGAATTGATTTGATAGCAGATTTCTCAATATTATTCTAGATTTATATTATTTTAAAATTACATGGCTTATATCATTTTTGTAGATTGTAAAATTGTATGTTTATGTCTTAGTGTCTCAACTCTCATTTCATTGACAATGATAAACACGAATTGATTTGATAGCAGATTTCTCAATATTATTCCATATTTATATTATTTTAAAATTACATGGCTTATATCATTTTTGTAGATTGTAAAATTGTATGTTTATGTCTTAGTGTCTCAACTCTCATTTCATTGACAATGATAAACACGAATTGATTTGATAGCATATTTCTCAACTCTCATTTCATTGACAATGATAAACCCATATATTACATAATATTTTCAAACTCCAATATTACATAACATTTTCAAACCCAAATTAGATATTGCAGTCTTTTTAAAAAAAAATCAAACATAAATTACATTACTTTTTCAGACAAAAAAATTCATAGTAACTAGTTCAAAAAGACATATATTACATCGTTCAAAAATTTTTAAACCCAAATATTACATAACATTTTCAAACAAAAAAATTATATTAACTAGTTCAAAAAGAAATATATTACGTCATTCAAAAATTTTTAAACCCAAATATCACATAACATTTTCAAACAAAAATTAAATATTGCAGTCTTTTAAAAATATTTTCCAACTCAAGTCTCAAATATTACATACCAATTTCAAACACAAATTATATTGCAGTCTTTTAAAAATATTTTCAACATCTTCAATCATTTTATTGGTGCTTGGATGCTTCATTAGTGGCTGGATTTTCTGTTTCTTTTCCTTTATCAGCTTTTGTGACACTCTCTTTTGGCAGTGCTCCAACTCTAACAAGGTTGTCATGTAATTTCACAATACTTGACAAACATGCTGCTTCTTCTTTGTTTGTATCTTCAAGTATTGTTGGAAGCGTTTCTTTCATTTTCTCAAGCACCTTATCCAGATCTTTTTTTTTTTAAAGCAAAAAATCCCTTGTGGGGCCGCCTTGGTCTGAGAGACCACAAACAGGGGGCTCTACACTGTCAAAGTCACCCAAGAGTCACACTCGACCCTGCCCACACCAACATTATCAATTGGATTTTGGATAACCAATTAAGCTTTTTGGTAGGGTGGAGATTTGCACCTGGGACCTCCCTTGGAGGATTGCCCTCTCCTCTCCAACTCACCTACAACACCTGGGTGCACCTTATCCAGATCTTCTTGCAACTTATCTTTGATGTATTTTTTTAAATGATTGTTTTTTGAAACCTTTGCATGCATTTTTTTTCATTTCCATTGATTTCATCAAACATGACTTTGTTGTATGAATATTGACATCCATGCTCTTAACCTATGTTTTCAAATTTTCAAAATTTAACTAAAAAAACAAATTGAAAAATTAATTCGAAAAGGATTTATTGAAATTATTACAAATTTTCAAGAAATATAAAAATTTAAATGCAATAGAAAATTGAAATACATATAATTTGTTTACCTCGACCAATTATTTTGTAGTCTCAACAACTGCAACCCTGTCCTTATCATAAACCCATTGGTTGTAAAATGCTTGGGCTTCAACATTAACATTATCTAATCTACCAACAACAACATTTAACACATCATCATCATAAGTAAAATCAAATTTAACTATTCCTGATGTAGCCTGTTTTAACAGGCCGTCAAGATTTTCAGGTTCATATTTGAACAAAGAATAAATAGATTCCCTTTTTTCATAATTTTTATATCGGGAATTAATTTCCCTAATAAGGTCCTTTGCCCAACAAAAGAAAAGTAGGGTATCAGTTGGGTAGCCGAAGAGCTTTCTGGTTACTATGGATTTGAAAACAAGATTTTTGCCCTAGGAGGGCCCAATGGGGACACCTACAGATACTCTTCTAGAGAGACATAGTTCTTTTGCAAATTTGTTAAGGATAAATCTCCATCAAATACTGAAGAAGCATAAAAAACTACATTAAAAATGCTCTTTACGGTTGCTGGAAATAGATCAACATCTCAACGAGTTAATGTATGCTTGCCACAGTCAGAATCAAGGCCAAAGTTTTTCATTAAGCAAAGGATGGTCGAAGAAATAGTTTTATATAGAGCCAATCATGATTTGATCTGTAAATTCATGGGTATTCTCCCTACCCTGATTTTTTTGCATTCCTGGGTCAGACAAAACTGGGAGCCTCTTGGTGAGTATTATTTGTGGTTTATTAGCAATGGATATTTTATTGTTAGTTTTTCTTCACTTTCCAATAGAAATAGGGCTTTCGAATCAAAAAAGAGGAATCATGGTCTGACAGGATTATTTGTTCAACCCTGGAGAGTGGGATTTGATCCTCGAATTGAACCTACTATTGTCCCGGTTTGGATCCGTTTTATGCACTTCCAATGGATTTTTAGAGTGAGCAGGTATTGGAAATTATCGACAATTCCCATGGAAGACATTTGGGTGTTTCCAAAGATACAATAGAAAGAAACACAACTATTTATGCAATATTATTTGTGGAAATGGATCTTAGCCAACCTCTGTCAACAGAGGTGGAACTCAAACTTGCAAGACTATCTTGGATTCAACAACTGGATTATGAGGCATTGCCCTTCAGATGCAGAGTTTGCCACAAATATGGTCATTTAGCCCAATATTTCCCAAATAATATGAATATAAAAATGGAGGCTCCTCTAGGAATGCCAAATATTACTAAGGAGGGTAAGTCAACAATAAAAAAAAAACCAACAAATATTTCTTATGGTAAAGAAGCACAGGGAGATGGTTTTGAATAGCCCAAAAGAAGGAGAAGGCAAAATAAAAAATATGGTAAAGAGCAAACCCAAATCAAGCCCTCCAATAGGTATGAGATCTTTAATACACTAATGGAACAAGAAGAAGAAAAATTCATGGAAGGAGTGGATGGGAATAATGAAAATAATAACAACCATATTTAAGCTCCTATTTTGTCTCCTCCCATAATAAAGCAAGTAATTGAGTACAGTGAGTTATCGTAGTCAGAGAGTGCAGGGGCATTGATAGTGCATAACCAAGAGCAACCGATAATTAAGGATGTCATCATGGGCATAGCAGAAAAGAACAAAGAAAGGTCAACTCTAGGGATAACTCAGGTGGAAAAGAGATAAAAAAATAGTAGCTCTCAAGGAGTGGGTAGAAAATCAAATAAGGAATTGATAGCAGTTCAAGGAGACAAATTGATCATTGGAGGATCGATGAGGCCAATAGATTTTTACTCCTCTCAAGGTAACCAATGATTATAAAATCATGGAATTTTATGGTTTTAAACAGTATAATCCATCAATATGATGTTCAAAGACTCTTAGAAAAACATAAAATAGATTTTTTGCTTATCTAGGAGACACAAAAGTTGTTGGATCTTATGTGTAAACCAGTTAACAAAATTTGGAGGGGTGCTGGTCATATGGAAGTGGCTGACCAAGGGGCCTCAGGGGGGATAGTTATTCTTTGTATCTCTCTTGAATAGACTACAATAGAAGATATATCTTGAAGGGGTGTTCTCACATCATATTTTAGAAATAATATCACAACTAAACATGTCTTAATCATAAATTTTTATGGGGCTCAAAACCTAGATGGTCAGATGCATCAATGGAAAGCTGTGCATAACATGAGAGTCTCAAGGGAAGAGTTAGACTGGATTATTGCTAGGTATTTTAATGCTAAATTATCCTATAGATATCAAGAAGGGGGAACCCCAATTTTGGACCCAAGGGATCAACTTATGATTGCCCAAGTCTAGGTATTACACTTGGTGGATATTAAATGTCCTAGAACCAACTATACTTGGACTAATAAGAGGAGGGAGCAACATAGCAAGAAGGTGAATTTAGACCATTTTTTGGTTTTAGAGAAGGCATTTGTAAAATGGAATATAAAATTTTAGATTTTGGAGGGTCTAGTTTCAGATCACTTTCCCATTTTATTGGAAGGAGGGATCAATATAGCGTAGCATCACAAACCATTTAAATTTGAAAAATTTTAGCTACAAAAAGAGAAACTTCGAAAGAAAATTCCATAGTGGTGGAAAGAAGGATGCCCAACATATGGGACAACAATGTTTAGATTCCACAAATAACTTTATTATGTCAAATATCAACTGAAACAATGGAGGTGAGCTAGCAAGACAGAATTCCAGGTCCAAAGAGCTCCATTGGTGGCCAGATGGGATGAGGTTCAAAAACACTTTAGGGAAGGAAAAATTATAGAGCAGCTCAAAGAAGAGGATGATGCATTACGTAAAGCAATTGAGGACATTGACAACCAAGAGGAGACCTACTGGAAATAGAGAGCAAGAACCACTTGGTTATTAGAAGGTGATAAAAATACCAAAATTTTCCATTGGACTGCTTGTGCTAGGAGACATATGAACAACATGGAAGCTCTTCAAGATGAGAATGGACACTCCTTTGATACAATTCCAAGTATGCATTTCCATTCAATGGATTATTTTTCTAAACTATTTAAGGAAAGTATGGTGCAAGATGAAGAGGCTCAAAAAGAAGTTATTGTTTTCATACCCTCTGTTATCTCTAAAGAAAAAAATCAGGCCCTTATTAAACCCATTTATAGAGAGGAACTAAAGAATGTATTATTTGGAATGAGCACCAGAAAAACACCAGGTCCAGATGGCTTTCCAATTGATTTTTTTAGGCCTTCTGGGATAACTTGGAGGAGGATGTAATGACTATTATAGAGGAGTCCAAAGGTAGTAAAAGAATTCTTAAAGCATTAAATCATACTTTCATTGCCTTAATTCCAAAAGGGGAGGATGGGGTACATATTTTAGATTAAAGACTTATTACATTATGCAATGTCATATATAAAATAATCACAAAGGTAATGGATGAGCGGCTAAAACCTCTTCTACATAGAATTATCTCCTCGGAGCAAGGGGGTTTTGTAGAGGGTAGGCAAATCTTGGATGGTGTGGTTCTATCTCAAGAGGTAATCCATTCAATGCAAACATCTGGTAATAGAGGAATGTTCATAAAATTAGATATGTCAAAGGCTTATGATAGGGTGGAGTGGAGCTTCTTGTCAAATATGATGGTAGCATTTGGTTTCTCTCAGGATTGGATAAAATGGGTCATGAGTTGTGTTTCTACTCTAACATATTCAATGTTAATCAAGGTTCTTCTGTTGCAACCGTTTGGAGCTACTCAAGGACTTCATCAAGGATATCCTTGATCCCCCTATATTTTTATCATATTGGATTAAATATTGGGTAGACTCATATTGAGGAGAAGACAACAAGGTTTGCTAACATGTATCAAGGTGGATGAGGAAGTTTTGACTCACCTACAGTTTGTGGATGACACAGGATTGGTGAGAGTTGCCATCTTCAAGGAAGCAATAATTATTAGAGATACACTTAATATCTACCTTAGGGATACAAACCAAGTCATCAATGATAAAAAATCCAAAGTGGTCTTTTTAAATCTTGATCAAAGGATTTAGGATAGAATTTTAGAGATATTGGGATTCACAAGGATTTCTCTCCCAGTGGTATACTTGGGGATCCCTTTGCATTTAAAAAAAACTAAAATATATATATGGAGGAGTCTTTTGGACTGTATCAAGGAAATAATTAATCATTGGTCTCACAAATGGTTAAGCTATGGGGGTAGATTAAATTTTTTATAGTCAGTCATTTAGGCCATGCCAATTTATAAATTTTCTATCCTTGCTGCCCCACATACCATATGGAAAGAGTTGGACAAGATGGCTAGAAAATATTTATGGGGAGGAGTAAAATGAGAGAGGAAATGGGCCTTAGTAGGTTGGGAGAAAGTAAACCAACCCAAGGTAAACAAAGTTTTGGGATTGATAAGATCAAAGTTAAATAATAAAGCTTTGGATGGAAAGATTTATTGGAGGTGGATTTCTCAACCAACTTCTTTATTTAGTAGAATATCAACTAGTAAATATTTGGGATAGGTAACCCCAAATGAGGTGGGTCATTTACCTTTGGATGATAATGGATCCTTAGTGTGGCAGGATCTCAATTTAGGATCATAGGTAGTAAAATATGGATTATTTTGGAAAGTGGGGAGAGGGGAGAACGCACGATTTTGGACAGATTCATGGGATCAATATCCACCTATCATTGTTGAATTTCTTGAACTGCAACCAATAAAATAGCCATAGAAACCAGGGTTTGGATCCAAATTTAAAGTTATTTCAACACTAGTCAACTGGGGGATTATAAGTTTAAGAAATTTAAGAAGTTGTATGAGTGGCCAATTACAATCCCTCCAGATTTGACACCCATCATGACTAAAATCTTGGTAGAAATATTTATCATAGGTAGATATGAGAGGATGAATTAGCTTGTGGATATGGGAGCCTTGGTGTATACCCAATGAAGTATGGATATGATAATATCCTTCTAGAGCCTCCTCCTTATACATATTAGGTTGAGGATTGGAGAAAGATTTTGCAGTCCAAGGGTTGGCCAAAAGTAAACTTTTTTGCTTAGCAGTTCATGCATAATGGTATTCTTAATTTTGATAATCTCAGATGGAGGGGAATCATTGGTCCATATAAATGTGTTTTATGCTACAAGAGTGAGGAAACAGTTGATCACTTGATTTTTGAGTGCCCATTCATGTTCCAAATCTAGGAGAGATGGTTTTTATATTATAAAATTCAAGTTAATGGTGATTTGAATCGGATTAATATTTGGGAAATATGGAATAGGAGTATATTTAAATCTAAAGCTATTTGTATTGGTTGGGAGCTTGGATTAAAATTAATTTGGTGGCAAGTGTGATTGGAGAGAAATGCCAAAATTTTTAGAGAAACATTTTCTTCTTTAGATAGAGTTTGGCATGTCATTTGGAGCAAAGTCATAGAAACTGTGGAAGTCTATGCTAAAGAGGAAACTCAGGTTGTTATTGGGGCAATGGAGAAGGAAATTGAAGTGCAAGAGGGGCAAGACATAGCTAGTTGAAAACCACACCCACAAGGTTGGATTAAAATTAATATTGATGGAGCTAAAAAATGCAATCCGGGTAGAGCTATAATTGGAGTGGTTTGTTGAAATCATATTGGAACAATGATCTATTGGGAATTGCAAGGCTTAGGAAGAGCTAAAAAAAATGAAGCAGAAGCCTTAGCTATCAAATCTACTGCTATTTGGGCAGTAAAACAAGGTTACAGGAGGTTAATCCTAGAATCATATTCTTAAATAATGGTTGGAGCTCTAGATTGCATGAGGAACTTTGCTTTGAAAATATGCAGGTTGAGGATTCTTGTCACTCAAATTAATGAATTATGGAGGGAATTAGATGATGTGGTTCTAGTTTATGTGAGTAGAGATATAAATAAAGTGGTAGACTTCCTAGCTAATATGGGCACTAAGAAGGAGGTAGGGGTTCAGTGGCACAATGACATGGCTATTGAGGATGAGATGATTAGGTAGGTTGGTGAGCAAATCTAGTGCTTAGCTAATTTGGATAACCATTCTAGAAATATTATTTAGGATATTTGTGCTTCAATGTAGATATTATTTTATAGTTGTAAAAAGGTGAATAGTTATTGTAGAAATATGGTTTAAGATATTTGGCTCCAATGCAAATCTTCTTTTACTGTTGTAAACATGTGTTCTCTTTGGCTAAGGCTGGGAAAAGTCTCATCCCAACTTGTAAATGATATTTGTTTTAATACAAGTTTTTTTAAATTATTTTTCAAAAATAAAATGACCTTTGCCTGATATTCCTATTCTTTCAATTTCTACAAATATTTCAACACAAACCCCTTAATTGTTGACTCGGTACTTTCAGCCAATGAAAAAATTTCATTAAAATTGACAACATCATCCTTAGTTTGAGGACCCTAAGGATGATCCTTAAGTGGGTGGTACTGATGTCTGCTCAATTGCAGGGGCTTATTCTTCTTGTGATATATCTTTAAGCACATATATTGCCTTGAAGTCTACAATGCTGCCCTACAAAATAAAATCCTCATCAAGTGGAATATTATCCAATCCTATCCAGAACATTCTAGTGCCTATGAATTTGTAGAAAATGTAAATTGATACCATCCATACCCAAAACTTGCTTTTGTCATGTGTGATATTTATGGGTGTCAAAACCCATGCTCAAAACTTTATGTAGTGCCCTATGATCTTTGTGAAAACAATAATTTTACAACACTAACTTACCCTCGCATAGGCATTTTCAAAGGCTATGCCTATGCCTATTGTTGATTGGGTGGAAGTGGTGGCTATGTTGAAACCAGTGATTGTGATGCATGTGGAGGTGGTGGCGGCATATGCCCTCTAACTTGTGATGTTACTACTTGAACATGAGAATCAATTGAAAATAGTCAAAAACTTTTTTCTAGAATTCTGCTTAAAATAAAAAATATCTTAATTTAAATTAACTACACATAGATTTACCTAAATACGATGAAATGCACTGCAATTGTCCTACATTGGGGTAGGTGTTGGCCACACTGCATTCGGCTTGCATATTTTGTGCATACCTAGGTGTACGAGAAACCCTAGGAGTAGTTGCTTGCCTAGAATGTTTGTGTGACCTCTACATAGGACCAGGTGTTGCTTCAGAGTCCGTGTCTTTAGAATCACCTTTTTGTTTTGGCCTGTGACCCCTAGTGGTATTAATATGTTTACTCCTTGTATTGTCTGCCTTATCCTACATATAGATGAAAAAAAAAATTAAAAAGGGAATGTGCTAAACTAGAAAGTAGCATGTCAAGGACAATGATGTAGTTATTATCTTCAATTCCTCTACTGACATGGAAAAAGACTGTAGTGTTGCATTCACTATAGTTGGTACAGGAGTAGTCAAAAAATTATGAAAACACTCAAAATACAAAGCTAAAAAAAAAATATAGTGCCCATAATGGCTTGATTCTTGTTGGTTTCTAGTTGGACCGTGTGCAACTCAGACCTGATTCGATCCGAAATATAAATGCACCAATCAAACTTTTGATTTTTCTCAGACTTAACAATATAAGTAAGTGACCAAAAGGGAATTTCCGGTATTCCCATCAGAATAAGTCTAGCTTGGAAAAATTTGATAATGACCTTCAAATTTTGATGGTTCACATCGTTTATAGATAAACTTATTTTTGATTTGGCAGCAAAAGCTGCATAAAAAAATTAGATGTCAATTTACAAATTTTAAACATTGAAAATTAATAAAATATAATTAACAAGATTTACACTTGCCAAATATTTCAATGAAAGACTGTAATTTATCTTGAAGTGTGCTTTGTCATCTAGAGAAAGTTGCATTCTCATCGACACTTGAGTAAAACTAATGAATGGAAGACTTGTCAATCTTTGAATATCTCTAGGGGTGATGCTAATTACCAGATTTCTATTTTGTACTTTAAGGTTCATTGTAGTCGTGTTGTGGTCATAACCAAAAATAATATTTTTTAAAACTTTATCTGTTATGAATTGTGCATGGAAATGAGGTTTGATAAACCTACATTATTGATCCACTGAAAGTTCATCCCTGGAGTTGTTGTCATATCTGAAATCAAAGTGCACGAAAAGTTTTTGAATTTTGATATGATTGTGGAAGAGGTATCCATCACAAGAAGTTTAAAGTCAAAGAAAAAGGATTGGGAATCAAAATGAAAAGTTTTATCATAAATGTTAGCTCTGGTTGTAGTAGACGTAGAAAGGAAATGGAAAAAAATGATAGTTGATGCCCTTTTATAGATTGAGAAATAGGGTTGACATGTGGCAGCATCGTATTGGACATGCGGTATTGTTGATTGAACGTGTGACATGTGGTAGACTAACCTTTTTGCATATGATATAGTGTAGTACCGAATTCTATTCTGCACTCGATTTTAGATTGGGTTAAATTATGTACCTGGTTGGTGACTAAATCTGAGTATGTATTCAATCCAAAATTAGAGTAGATTATACATCTAGTCGAATATCGGATCATAATATGCATTCAGTCGATATTCAGATCATTTTATTCTACCGATCGATAGTTGGATTATTGTATGCATCCGATCGTGACCAGATAGTATCATGAATCTGATTTGTACTCGAATGCATAATACGATCCGGTACGTAACCGAATGCATAATATGATCTGGTTATAGACCGGATCATATTATGCATATGATTACAGACCGGATGCATAATATGATCCAATTACAGACCAGATCATATTATGCATCCGATTATGAACCGGATCATATTATGCATCCAGTCCATGACTGGATCATATTATGCATTCAATCCATAACCGAATTATATTATGCATCTGATCTGTAATTAGATTAATATTTGGAAAATGTCTTACATTGCCAAACTCCTTTCTCACCTGGTCCGATTAGAACTTTGAATTTCACTATTTTTTACTAAATTTTTTTGAAAATTTGAGATAACTCGCCATGTCATCATACATGCATTTTGCTAGGATTTGCCAGGTTTTTGGAATAGATTAACTATTTTTTTACAAGTACCTTTCGGGTCCTACCTCTTATGCATAACCCTACCTGGAGGGTGAACTGATGAAAATCCCTATCAATGCTATACATATCAAAATTTATAACCCCTGTCATAAGGTCAATAGGGGGTAAATACCCTCTAAAAAAAGAAAAAAAAAATAGAGTGCTTTTTTTGTTAGGATGTTATATTTTTGATAGTCAAGTTTTCTTTATTTGTTCTGTTTCTCTTTATGTGGTTTTAATTGTGGTGTTTTACATGATTATCATAGGAAAAAGAGTATTTTTTAAATGTTTATTTATCTAAAAGATAAACAGATAAGAGGAAATTTATTTTATATTTTGATGATGCTTACAATTTTCAAATCTTGAATGTTCATGCAACCATCATATGGAATGAAATAAAACAGAGTTGTTGGTCCATCATGACAAAGTCTCACATTACAAATCATACTAAAAGAAATTTCAAGGTTCCAAGGGATAAAGTTATATTTGGTAAGATGGTTGAGCTAAAAATTATTACACTCTATTATTTATCTAAAAAATGGTCCTCAACTCAAGCACATTTGTTGCACAATTTGCTTACATCAATATATTTTTCAAAAAGAGAAATAAAATTAAAATAATGTAGATTGAGTGAGATATCTTGGAAAACCTCTATCGAGGCTATAGATGCCTGATTGGTAGTAGAGTAAAACTATATGGGATCAGTAGCATCTCCACCAAGGCTATGGACACTTTACTAGCAATGGAGACCTACAAATGGAAAAAAATATTAAGGAGTGAAATTACTTATTAGGCGTGACCATTTTCCAAACATAATGGAGTTTTGGAAGATCCAGAAATCAAAATGAATGCATTAAAACACACTTAGGCCAAGGCATTATGGAGCAAGTGACTTTGATGCATTATGTATGATCATATCTTAGGACTTTGTAGAAAAATCAAAATAAATTTCAAAGCTCATCTAAAACTAAAATTTTGATCCTTAGATCTAAATTTGACTGAGGAGAATAATAGTTTTGGATACTCTATTTGCTTTGATATCATGTTTGTTGTTGCTTTATTCTATATTTTTAGTTTTAAGTCTTTCTTAGTTTATATTTTTAATTTTCTAATCAGGCTTGATGTTTTGTGATTCTATTTAAAGCTAAAAATAAAACCAGGAGATTCTATAATTCTCAAGTACCTCATTTTTTCAGCACATTGTCCTTGTTAGAGCCTATGTTGGAGCCAAATTTTACTCAACAACAGATACCCCTAATTTTGAAATTTTGCCTTAAACAAATTTAACAAATTTTACTGGTCTTTATTGATTTCCCCGTTGAGAAATTGATTGTCAATGATTTTTCTATTGGATATTTTGAGTCCCTAAGCCAAAATTTGTCATTGATGTCAAGATGCCAGTGATAGTTCTTCTCTAGTTCAAGTGCAAAGTTCAATGGAAGTTGTAATGGGTTAAAATATTTTTATTTTACACCCAAAAAGAATGGATAAGAAAATGGTTTCAATTCTCCTTTTGAAGCAAATTTATCTGAAGCAATGGAAGGATATAATATTATAATCTTTATTATAATATTTATCCAAGGTGGTGAAAATGTAAGTCTAAGATGCAGTTAACCTTAGATTAGTTAGGCCAAGGTAATAATAATTGACACAAAAATTACAAAGCCAAAAATATATTAAACTAACCAAACGATTAATACATTAACATAAACCTTATATAGGTTTAGAACTTGCGTAATAATAGGAAAGGGAAGGTAGAGGAAGATCGAGGAGTTTAGAGAGAACGGAGGAGTAGGATGTGGAGTGGGAGGTGGCAGCGAGCATGGGGAGAGGAAGGGAGTGGAGTGATAAGGGAAAATGGATGGCAGGAAAGGAGGAAGCTGAATGGAGGGATAAGGAGAAAATGAAGGAAAGGGAGAAGGAATATCATGCCGACCATCCAAGAAAGATTAGCCGACAAAAGGTGAGTGTGTTCACACTGGGCTTAGAAAAATTAGTTTTTTCTAAGCCTGTTTCAAGCTAAGTTCTGTTCACACTTGCAAAATTATCCCCCTTAAAGTTGAGAGAACTGACTATACAGTCTCTCATATTTACAAATTGAGCTTTAGCCAGTGCCTTGGTGAAGATGTCAGCGACATTTTCCAAAGTGTGGCAATAGTGAAGCTCAACAATATCAGTTTCCACCATATCTCGGATGAAGTGGTACTTCATATCAAAATTCTTGGATCTACTATTGTGGATAGGATTGTATGCCAACTGAATGGCATTGATGTTGTCACAGAATATTCGAGTTGGACCACTTTTCTACTCTCCAATATCTTCTAATACCTTTCGAAGCCATAGAGCTTGAGTACTAGCATGAGTCATCGCTATATACTCAGCTTCTATTGAATATAGTGCTACTACTATCTACTTCTTGGAACTCCAAGTTATTAGGCCTGAACCAAGACTAAAATAGTTACCCGATGTGGATTTTCTATCATCAATATTGCTGCCCCAATCACTATCACTAAAGCCTTCAAGCTTGATAGTATCACTTTTGTAGTACTGGATTCCAAAATCCAATGTACCCTTCACATATCTCAAAATCCTTTTAGCTACCTGCAAATGCAGCTCAGATGGATTAGACATAAATCTAGAAACAAGAGATACAACATACTGAATTTATGGTCTAGTGTTGGTGAGAAACATCAAACTCCCAACAATACTTCTAAAAGTGGTCACATCAACTTTCGGTGCTCCATCATCCTTGCTTAATTGGATCCCATGTCCAATTGGAGTTGCAATTGATTTGCATTGCTCCATAGCAAACTTTTGAATCATATCACAAGCATACTTAAGTTGACAAATGAAGATCCCTGAATCTATCTGATGTACTTCCATTCCAAGAAAGTATTTCATCAAGCCAAGATCCTTCATCTCAAATTCTTGCATCATGGAGTGCTTGAACTCCATGTTAACTTTTTCATTACTACCCATAAAAATGAGATCATCCACATACAAAAAAACTATGAGGATGTCATTTCCTTGATTCAAGTAGTAGAGCGTGGGTTCATTTTTGCTTCTGATGAACCCATAATATTTAAAGTACCCATCAATGCATGAGTACCAAGCTCTCGATGCCTGCTTGAGGCCATAAAGAGCCTTCTTCAGTTTGTAAACAAGATGTTCCTTGTATTTCTCTTCAAATTCCTATGGTTGCTCAACATACACTTCTTCTGTCAAGTAACCATTTAGAAATGCACTCTTTACATCCATATGTTGGACTGTCCATCCCTTGTGTGTAGCTAAGGCAAGAACTATTCTGATAGTCTCCTATCTGGCTACAGGAGCAAAAGTCTCTTCATAATCAATTCCATATTTTTGAGTAAATCCCTTTGCAACTAATCTTGCCTTGTGCCTCTCAATGCTACCATCAGCATTAAACTTGGTCTTGTAGACCCACTTACATCCAACACATTTCTTTCCTTTAGGAAGCTTCATTAGCTCCCAAGTGTCGTTGTTTTTTATAGAGGTGATCTCCTCTTTCATGGCATCTTGCAAAATATTTTGAGTACAAACCTTCTCATAACTAGAAGGTTCAAGCTGTGTATTAGTTAACAAAGCATAGTTAACTAAATCTCCCCTAGGTTCCTGCTAGGAAACATCATCACCATACAAGTGCATATTTTATAATCTTTGTAGAACAGAATTCATTTCACTAGCTTGACTCCTAGTGTATCTTTTTGAAAAATTCTTATCCAACATCTGATATGATGGATGATTCTATAGAGTTCTCTTACCTCTAGATGGAGAATCGATGTCCATGGGTGAGGAACTTACTGATCTCTGTAGAGAAGGACTTGGTGAAGAAGTTGAATCAAAAGATGAACCTGGATCTTTGGGAGGAGACTGCTTATTTTTTTGTGGTGTCTGTTGTTGCACCTGCTTAGAACCTACATCACTAGATTCATCATCAATGAAAATCTAGGGCTTACCCCATTCTCCCCCTTCATCAAAAATCACATCCTTGGAAAGCACAAACTTTCTAGTCCTGGGATTGTAGAGTCTGTAAGCTTTTGTATTCTCACAATATCCTATAAATATGCATGCTTGACTCTTTGGATCGAGCTTCTTTCTTAGCTCATCAGGAATGTGAGAATATGCCAGCGAGCCAAACACTCTAAAATACTTAACATTTGGCTTTTTACCATACCAATCTTGGTAAGGTGTCTATCCTTCCAAACTTGCAGTAGGACTTCTATTCAAGATATGTACACTAGTCCTAGCTGCATCTACCCAATATGAATTAGTCAAATGCTTTATCTGAAGCATAGACCTTGCCATCTCCACAATGGTGCGATTCTTCCTCTCTACGACACCATTCTGTTGTGGAGTGTAGGCAGCTGTGAACTGCATCTTAATGCCATGTTGCTTACAAAAATTCAAGAACTCATTAGAGGAGTATTCTCCTCCTCTATCTGATCTAAGACATTTTACAAAATATCTGATCTCATTTTCAACTCTTGTTTTGAAATCGAAAAAGCATTCAAATGCTTCATCCTTATATTTAAAAAAATATATTCAGCACATTCTAGTAAAATCATCAATGAAGAGTAGGAACTAAGAGTTATTACCAAGAATCTTGGTCTGCATTAGACCACAGATGTCTGTATGCACTAGCTAGAGTGGATAGATGGCCCTCCATGCTTTTCCATGAGGAAATTTTGATCTGGCATGCTTCCCAAGAGCACACCCTTCACAGAATTCCTTACTATCCCGAACCTTAGGAATTCCGGTTACCATCGCTTGTGAAGTTAGCATTTTCAAACTAGCTAAATTCAAATGACCATATCTCAAGTGCCATAGGACACTTGGATTGGAAATAGCAACATTTGCTAACTTATCTCCCCTTGGCTGGCCAAACTTTAAAGGAAACAATCTATTCTTTGACATTGGCACTTGTGTAATGATTCTATTACTATTATTTTTATCAAAAATAGTGCATTTACCCTCATCAAAAAGCAACTTGTAGTTCTTTTCTAAAATTTGACCAACACTTAAAATATTGTGTTGAAGATGGGGTGTGTAATAGATATCACTTACATGTTTGAAACCTTCTTTAGTTGGAACTGCCATTGCTCCAATGCCTTAAACTGCCAATGATTTATCATCTCCCAATTTGATGCTAGATTTGTTTAAGTTTAGAGTATAAAAGAGCCCTTCTTTGCCAATCATATGGTTTGAACACCCAGTGTCCAAGATCCATGTATCATTCATGTTCTGATCTGCCTGACCATAGGAGAGAAAAATATTTGTGGCCTCTTCCTCTTCTCCAAAATTTCCAAACTGACTGCTCTAGCTACTACTAGTTCCTTGTGAAGTTTTTGTCCAACAGTCACGAGCATAATGGCCAAGTTTGCCATAGTTGTAGCAATATTGTTTTGACTTATCTCCTCCTTTGCCTCTACCTGATTGTTTTCCTCTATTTTGTTGTCCTCCTCTATTCTGTTGTTCACCTCTATTTGAGAATCCTCCTTTGTTCTGATTTCCTCCTCTGTTAGGAGTTCCACCTCTCTGATTATTTCTGCCTCTACCTCTATTCTGTCCTCTGCCATGGCCTCTACCTCTACCTTCTTGTGAAGCAAAGGCTTTATCATCTCCTTTGTAACTTGTGGAAGGAATTTGCTATAACCTCTCTTCATGTGAGAGAAGTGAGCCAATTAGGGATTCAAAAGACAAAGAAGTTAGGTCTTTGGATTCTTCTATAATGATGGCTACTGAATTCCACTTAGGAAGAAGTGTCCTCAACACTTTCTTCACTATAACTTTAGGATTTACATCTTCTCCTAAAGTGACCATCTTATCTACTACGACTTTCACATGCATGCAGTAATCACCAACCTTTTCACTCTCTTGCATTTTAAGAGTCTCAAACTCTCATTTCAAGGTTTGTAGTTTAACTTGTTTGACTTGGTCACTACCCCTATAACTTTCTTTTAAAGCATTCCAAGCAAATTCAACAGTTATAAAAGAAGCTATTCTAGGGAAAATACTTCTATCAAGGGTAGCTTGGATATGATAAAGGGCGAAAGAATTATTCTTTTGTGCTTCCTTTCTAGCCCTTTTATTAGCCACATTCAAAGCTGCCCATTCAGCAGTAGTAGGTTCAATATATCCCTCTTCAATCACATCCCAAAGACCTTTGCCTATCAAAAGAGTTTTCATTTTAATTGACCAATACTCGTAATCACCACCATTGAACTCAGGGATTGGTAGACTAGTATTGGAAGCCATTTTAGAAAGCAAAATTTATTGCAACTTCAAACAAGTAGTACAAAGAAGTACAAAATAGATCATTGATTTACTTATTTAAATCAAAACTAGCTTTTTTAATATGCTCACTGATTTGGCGTTCTTCTCAAGGATCACCCAAAAATGGAAAGGTGAAATTGTCTACTTCATCGTCACTAATTATAATGACTTTAGGTGCTACTGCTGGTTCATAACTTATTTTAAGAACATTTCATTCTTTAGTTGTAGGTTTCACCTCCACTGGTTCTGCTTCCTCTTCTTCTTCTTCTTCTTCTTTTTCTTCTTCTAGTTTTGAATTAGGAGAGCATGGTGTATAGCTCTCACTTGTTTCGACTTCAGGCACTGCAGGTGTATAACTGTCACTTGATTGTACTTCAGGTACTATTTCAACCATCTCGGATTCAACTATCCTTTGCCCGAAGATATTATCTTCAGAATCTGCCTTGTATCCAGAATCTGGTTTCCTCAGACGAGCAATCACTTGATTCTCTAATTAGTAAAACATTGTATGAAGTTCATACCGCTGGACTTTCTCATCAAAGGAATCAGGAGTCTCTCTTCTCAAAAGAGAGAGTAATGCATTATAGCATCCGGTTGACCGGATCATCTACCCAGAATCACACCTTATGAACTGGGTTACAACTTAGTATGATGCCAAAAATAAACTTTTTATATCAAAAAAATATTTGCACCCTTTTATTTTTATAAATTTTTTTCTAAAATTTGTTTTAATAAAGACTTATTTAAAAAAAATTAACAATTTCCTATATATATATTTTTAATTATTATTTTTTAAATGAAATGGATATTTAAAAAAAACAATAATCAAAAACTATATATAGAAATTATAATTTAAAAAAAAAAATCTTTTTAAAAAAAACAAATAATAAAAATTTAAATAAAAAAATTAACCTTTTTTAAACCCCTGCTGGGATTCGAACTAGTAACCTCTGCTGTCTACCCGACAGACTTAGCCGCTGCACCACACGGCTACGGATGGGAGCAAGGAACCAAAAAACAATATTAACCCTCCATAAATCGCGAAGACAAAAAAAAATTAAAATTTTTTTTACCCCGACGGGATTCGACCCCGGGTCTCTGCTCTGCAAGGCGGGGACTTTCGCCGCTAGGCCACGCTAGTCGGACGGTACAAAGGAGGAAGGACATTCTATTTCATTGGTGGCAGAAGACAGTTTGAAAAAAAAATAATTTTTTTTTAATCCCACATGCAGTGGGCAACTAGCTTTGCAAGGCTTTATCAAAGCTTGCAAACACAGTTAGGTCGATTGCCTTCGGGAAATCGATCCGCCAACCTTTTTCCCGTTAGATGACAAATCATATGCTACCATGTGGCACACACTGGAGCCCTCGTCCATGTCAACTACCACATCAACACGCGTCCACATCAGCATGCCTCCACGTTAGCATGCCTCCACATTAGCCAGCCATGTCAGCCTTGTCCACGTCAACCAACCACGTCAGCATTGATCCACATGCTACCAGATCCATCGCCATGTTAGCCTGCTATCAGTGCCACCACCACATCAACATCCAGTTAGATCCTCAAGATTTGTGTGCTCCTCAGGATCCGTGCAACTGCTACTCCATCGCTCCTCAAGATCCATGTGCTCCTTGGGATTCATGCGACTGCTACTCTGTCGCTCCTTAGGATCCATGCGATAGCTTCTATACCGCTCCTCGAGATCCGTGTGCTTCGGCTTTCGTGCCTTACCTTGGCCCTTAGGATCCGTGCCCCCTCGGCTCTGATACCAATGTAAGTCTAAGATGCAGTTAACCTTAGATTAGTTAGGCCAAGGTAATAATAATTGACACAAAAATTACAAAGCCAAAAATATATTAAACTAACCAGTCGATTAATACATTAACATAAACCTTATATAGGTTTAGAACTTGCGTAATAATAGGAAAGGGAAGGTAGAGGAAGATCGGGGAGTTTAGAGAGAACGGAGGAGTAGGATGTGGAGTGGAAGGTGGCAACGAGCGTGGGGAGAGGAAGGGAGTGGAGTGATAAGGGAAAATGGACGGTAGGAAAGGAGGAAGCTGAATGGAGGGATAAGGAGAAAATGAAGGAAAGGGAGAAGGAATATCATGCCGACCATCCAAGCAAGATTAGCCGACAAAAGGTGAGTGTGTTCACACTGGGCTTAGAAAAACTAGTTTTTTCTAAGCCTGTTTCAAGCTAAGTTCTGTTCACACTTGCAAACGAAAACCCAAATAAATTATTATAATTTTAATTATAATATTATTTGTTTTACAAAGGACAATTAATTATTTTTTATAAAACCCTAAGGTTGGATTTCGAAGGAAAAATATTTCAAAGCACAAAGTTTAAAATAAATTAAACCCAAAGTTGGGGTTTAAAGAAAAAGGCTTTTGAAGCCTCTATATTTCCACCAACATCATTATGGAGGAGCTAGCGTCGACGTGTCCAAAGCAAATATAATGCACATAAATAATTTACCAAAACCATTGGAAAGTTACCCTTGCTCGAATTAATAAATCAGTGGCATGTGAAAAAGAGAGCTTGTGATTTATGAAAATGTGGCAGTGAAATGCATAGAGGAGGAAGCTTCCATCCTCAAGTTTCATTGGGTAAACATGGACTAATGGTAGATGGGAAAGTGCAAAGGCACTAGAAACAAGGTGGTTGACATTTTGAATCCTCGTGTGCATTTTTTGGTGTGTTTTTTGAGGCGTCCAAGGCGCACGACCTTTTTCTTGGTGGAAGGTGGTGTGATATTAAGAAGCACATGGTGATTATTTAATCTCAAGTGAGTGCTTGGCTCATATGATGAAATTTGGCCACAGTTAATGCGCTTGTGGTGAGACGAGGTTGAGGGTTTGATACCCTCTAGGGACAAGGTATTTAATTTTGATTTAAATTTTATTAGTTGCCTAACGTTGGATGAAAAAGGGTGCATAAGTGACTATTATTTTTATACATTAAGGCATGAAATTTATGGTGAATGTTTGTTGAGGATTATTGTGGAAGGTTTGATATTTAAAATTTATGATGAATGGTTGTTGAGGATTATTGTAGAGGTATTGATATTTGAGATTTATTATTTTAGGAGTAATAAGGATTTTTAGTAAAGTCTTATTAATTTCTTATTAATACTTTTGAGCATTCTTTTTGTATAAGGATTTTTCCATTTAAAGAAGACTATGGTGAATGTTAATTTTGACTTGGAGTAATAAGGTGTATTTTGGGTCATTATTTTGTATTGTGATTTGATTGAAGTCTTCTAAACCTTATTGATATTGGAAAAGAGAAATTTGTGAGTGTGGCAGATTTGTGAGATCAACTCCTTATCAAAAAAAAGGTATGGGCAAATTCTTCCTTGGTTGAGTTGGTTGATTGGCTTACTTGAAAATTAAGTTTGGAGTGAAAAGTATTTGATTAAGGTTTCATTTTCTAAAGTGTTTGAGTTAATAATTCAAGGTTTTATGAATTGAGAGTTGTGATTAAACCTTGTTTGATAAGCATTGTTGTTGAGACCATTGGTTGAGTGGAGTATTTTGAGTTAATGCTTCAAGGTTTTCTAAATTGAGAGTTGTGATTAAACCTTGTTTGATAAGAATTTTTGTTGAGACCATTGGTTGAGTGGAGTGTTTGAGTTAATGCTTCAAGGTTTTTTGAAATTGAGAGTTGTGTTTAAAACCTTGTTTGATAAGCATGGTTGTTGAAGTGAGTTGTTATACAAAGAAATTGAACTAGGGTTTGAAAATATCATGAGTATCATTATTATGTGAGATTTGTTGTTGAGCATTGTTGGAAATATTTTGAGTTGGATGATACATGCTTGGACTAGGGTTTGTGAGAAAGAGTTATTTTTGAAGTTATTGGTTGAGTAGATTTGATTGAGCCTAGTCAAGTGGATGTATGAAGTGATTGTTCAAGTACCATAAAACAAACTATTCTATATTCTAATTTGAATTGAGATTGAGTTTTGAGAATAGAACATATTGAGTCTCTAACAATTCTCTTTATGCTTCTATGAGATTGAGTTGAGCAAGTGATTGGTTTTTTAGTATAAAACATATTGAGTCTCTAACAATTCTCTTTATGTTTATATGACATTGATTTGAGTTGAGAAAGTGATTGAGCATTGAGTAAAGAATATATTGAGTCTCTAACAATTCTCTTTATGTTTTTATGAGTTTGGACAAGTTCTGTGTGAGCTTGTTGAGCAGTTTTGGACAAGTTTTTTGTGAGCTTGTTGAGAAAATTTGAACAGGTTCTATGTGGACCTGTTGATTAGATTTGGACAAGTTCTATGTGGACCTGTTGAGCAGATTTGGACAGGTTCTACATGGACTTGTTGAGTAGGTTTGAGCAGGTTCTGAGTGGACCTGTTGAACAGATTTGAGCAGGTTTTGAGTGGACCTATTGAGAATATTTGAGCAGGTTCTGAGTGGACATATTGAGAAGATTTGAGCAGGTTTTGAGTGGACCTATTGAGTAGATTTGAATAGGTTTTGAGTGGACCTATTGATCAAATTTGTGCTAGATCGACAAGATTGTGTTTAGTGTAGATTTGAGTGAGCTTATTGAGTAGACTTGTGCTAGATCAACTAGATCATGTTTAGTGCAAGAGATTGATTAAAGTTGTGCTAGACCGATTAGAATGTGTTTAGTACAAAATTGAGATAGAGCTTTGGAGGTGACATAGAAGAGAGGACAAAGCCTCTAGTGGATAGAGATACATCAACCATGGTAGTGAGGACATGTCTTTTGAGTGGGGACAAGAGTATTTAGTGGAGAGAGATCCACAAGACAGTGTAGTGGAGGCATTAGTCTTCTAGAGGAGCTAGAGTAGAGGAGGAATTCTCCTATGGATAGAGATCCACAAACTAGATTTAGGGGATAAACATATCATTTGGATATAGGACCATAAACATTGTAATTGGGAAGGATTTCCAAGAGATTGATTAAGAAAATTTTAGTGAAAGTAGCCATAATTGGGTGAACCATGTTAAAATTGTGTCTCTATTATGTATGGTGTTTTGTGCATTGCTTTTATTACTACTATTGATACTGCTATCTATACACTACATAATATTTATTTAGAAAGAAAAGTAAAAAGTACTCTTATACTATTCACCCCCCTCTTAGTATAATCTTGTGTTCTTTAATTGGTATCAGAGTGGGTTCCTTCAGAATATTTTGACATCTTGAAGGAAAAGCAGTCAAGAACATAATGGATCAAAAGGATAAAAGAAACGGGTCTATAAATAATATAGTACCAGTCTGTGATGAAAGTGACTTCTTTTATTGGTGTATGCTAATGAGATTTCACTTGATGAAACTTGGAAATGAAGTTTAGGATGCAGTGGAACTTGGATATGATTCAATAGTCGATCCTCCTACAGATAAGGAAGGTAATATTCTAATGCATGTAAATTCAAGATCTATGAATGCAACTATAAAATGATTGTGTAGATCAAAATCTATGAAGGTTATGGATTGTAAAATAATATAAGAAATGTGGGAACTACTACATAACATATATGAAGGAGATAAAGGTGTCAAGAAAGCTAAGATCAAAAATCTCAAAGGAGAATTTGAAAACTTAAGAATTTGGGATGATGAAAACATTCATGACTATATTAATAATATTGATGGACTTGTACATGAGATGAGAGGTCTTGGAATGAAGGTCGATGAATCTGATGCTTATGATAATATCTTGAGAACTCTTCCAAAAAGGTATAGTGAAAAGGTTTCTGCTATGGAAAAATTAATTGATAGTGATTTTCTGACAATAAATTATTTACTTGGCATGCTTACAACTTTTGAGATAATAACAAAAGATCCTATCCCTTCGAAAGAGGTTGCATTCAAAGCAAAAAATAAGATAAAGGGTAATAGGTCAGAATAAAATAGCGAGTCATCCAGTTATTAAGAAGATAATTATAGTAGAAGAGATAAATTTCTAGAAGACCCATAGATATAAGATCTATTAAGTATTTCAATTGTGGAAAGTATGGACATTTTGCAATAGATTGTAAAGAGCCAAATAACAACAATGGTGAAGAAAAATAGGATCACGAGTACAGGGAATCAGAAAGATATAGGCATAAAAATAAAAATAAGGATGGACAAAGCAGACAAGGAAAGAATTTATTCCAAATACAAAAGAGAAGATACTATGCAAATAATGCAAGTAAGTACTCAAATGATAGTGATGCGAGCTTTTCATACAATGATAGATATGGAGTCCTATTTATGATTGAAGAGAAAGAACTAGTTAAGAAAAAAAATTTAGTTATTCTCAAGTGTTTTAGATGTGGTAAATTTGGACATATTGAAGATGATTGCACAAGGTATGGTTATAGTTTTAGTGATGATGACTATGGAGATGCACTTGAAAGAACAGATGAAAATTTTCTAATGGCATTAGAAGAAGAAGTGAGTGATCCTATAAAAGACAATCTAAAATAAAGTAATGATGTGGAAAAAGGTAAAAAAATAGAGGATTATTCAGTAGAGAATGGTTATGATCTCAAGGGAGAAATCATATATGCCCTTGATACGGTAAATAAGGTAAGAAAACAACACTCTAAGCTTGAAATTCAGTTTCAAGAATATGATAAAGAAATATTATTGCTCATAGAGGATTTAGAAAAATCAAATGCTAAGGCAAAGAAGTTCAAAGATAAGTTAGAATCAAATATCTTGGAATGTGAGAAGTTAGCACAAGAAGTGGATCTACTAAAGGAATATGTACAAGACTCCAAGAATAAGCTATAAAAGTATGTAAATAGTGCAAAGAGCATGGATAAAATAGTCAAGATACAAAGAGGAGCAACAAAAAAAATAGGTATTGGTTCCAAACAGGTTGAAAAGAAATGGGAAGAAAAGTCTACTTCAAGTATTGAAGAAGAAGAAACTTTAGATGAAGATACATCAAAATAAGACAGTGTAAGAGGGAGTGAAACATCATAGGATGAGTTGGACAATAAAGAATTAAAAAAAAATAGGAACAATGCACAGGAAAGATACAAATGGAACAACAATCAGAACATGAGACCAATGAGTTCAAGATAAGGAAGCTTCAATGGAATATGTTTTTCATGTCACAGGTTTGGGCACATGGCTTCATAGTCCAGGACACATGAAATACATGAATATGGGAAAGGATGGATTTTTCATGGGTATTGCTTCTCATGTAATGATTTTGGTCACAAAGCAATGAATTGCAGGGTTCATGATAGAAAAGGAAATGGTTTCACTAGAAGAGATCCTAAGAAATTTGCAACTTCAAGGAATAATAACATTAAGTGTTATAAATGCAATAATGATGATCACACAACAAAATGGTGTAGAGCAAATATTCCAAAAAAAAATTATGAACAGGAACAAGAATAGGAATATGAACAGGAATAGGAACATGAACATGGATAAGAACAAGAGTAGGAACATGAATGATGACAGGAACAAGAATATAAACATGAATAGGAATAGGAACAAGAACATGGATGAGAATAGGAATAGAAAGAGGAAAAGGAATGATGACAGGAACAAGAATGATGACACTAATAGAAACAATCAAAAGAATAAAAAATTCATAAAATAAGGGAAGAGGATAAAGGCAATGAGCAATGCCTTTTGGGAGTATAAATAATCCCACCCCAAAATTAACCACCTCAAAGGATGTGGGGGAGGGGCTAAGCTAAGAGGCTCATTATTAGCCTCGAGCTCCAAAGGTGACCCTTTGCAATTGATGTCAAAAGGGGAGAGATTTGTGTATTGGGGAGAGATTTGATATGGGAAGAGATTTGATATCTAAGAGAGCTTTGAGCCAAGGGGAGGAATGTACTAGGGGGAGCAGAAGAAAAAGAAAGATCAGGTTTTAGTAAAAAGAATGTGGGTTTCCATCAATGACAAAGGGGGAGATTAGACATTTTGAGTCCCTAAGCCAAAATTTGTCATTGATGTCAAGATGTTGGTGATAGTTCTTCTCTAGTTCAAGTGCAAAGTTCAATGGAAGTTGTAATGGGTTAAAATATTTTTATTTTACACCTAAAAAGAATGGATCAGAAAATGGTTTCAGTTCTCCTTTGGAATCAATTTATCCGAAGCAATCAAAGGATATAATATTATAATAGTTTTTATAATATTTATCCAAGGTGGTGAAAAACCCAAATAAATTATTATAATTTTAATTCTAATATTATTTTTTTACCAAAGGACAATTAATTATTTTTTATAAAACCCTAAGGTTGGGTTTGGAAGGAAAAATATTTCAAAGTGCAATGTTTAAAATAAATTAAACCCAAATTTGGGGTTTAAAGAAAAAGGCTTTCAAATCCTCTATATTTCCACCGACGTCGTCATGGAGGAGATAGATCTGACATGTCCAAAGAAAATATAATGCATATAAATACTTTGCCAAAACCATTGGAAAGTTACCCTTGCTCGAATTAATAAATTGGTGGCATGCGAAAAAGAGAGCTTGTGATTTACAAAAATGTGGCAGCAAAAGGCATAGAGGAGGAAGGTTCCATCCTCAAGTTTCATTGGGTAAGTGTGGCCTAGTGGTAGTTGGGAAAGCGCAAAGGCACTGGAAGCAAGGTGGTTGACATTTCGAATCCCCACATGCATTGTCTGGTGTGTTGTTTGAGGCGCCCAAGACACATGACCTTTTGCTTGGCAAAAGGTGGTGTGAGATTAAGAAGCACATGGTGCTTCTTTAATCTCAAGTGAGCACTTGGATCGTGTAGAGAACTTTGGCCATGATTAAGGCACTTGTGGTGAGACGAGGTTGAGGGTTTGATTCCCTCCAAGGATAAGGTATTTAATTTTGATTTAAGTTTTTTTAGTTGCCTAATGTTGGAGGAATACAGGTGCATAAGTGGTTATTATTTTTATACATTAAGGCATGAAATTTATGGTGAATGTTTTTTGAGGATTAATGTGGAAGGTTTGATATTTGAAATTTATAGTGAATGTTTGTTGAGGATTATTTTGGAGGTATTGATATTTGAGATTTATTATTTTAGTAGTAATAAGGACTTTTAGTAAATTCTTATGAATTTCTTATTAAGACTTTTGAGCATTATTTTTGTATAAGGGTTTTTCCCTTTAAATAAGACTATGGTGAATGTTATTTTTAAGTTGGAGTAATAAGGTGTATTTTGGGTCATTATTTTGTATTGTGATTTGATTGAAGTCTTCTAACCCTTATTGAGATTGGAAAAGAGAAATTTGTGAATGTGGTATATTTGTGAGATCAACTCCTTGTCAAATAAAAGGTATGGGCAAATTCTTCCTTAGTTGAGTTGGTTGATTGGATTACTTGAAAATTAAGTTTTTAGTGAAAAATATTTTATTAGGGTTTCCTTTTCGAAAGTGTTTGAGTTAATGCTTCAAGGTTTTCTGAATTGAGAGTTGTGATTAAACCTTGTTTGATAAGCATTGTTGTTGAGACCATTGGTTGAGTGGAGTGTTTTGAGTTAATGCTTCAAGGTTTTCTGAATTGAGAGTTGTGATTAAACCTTGTTTGATAAGCATTGTTGTTGAGACCATTGGTTGAGTGGAGTGTTTGAGTTAATGCTTCAAGGTTTTTTGAAATTGAGACTTGTGTTTAAAACCTTGTTTTATAAGCATGGTTGTTGAAGTGAGTTGTTATAAAAATAACTTGAACTAGGGTTTGAAAATATCATGAGTATCATTTTATGTGAGATTTGTTGTTGAGAATTGTTGGGAATATTTTGATTTGGATGATACATGTTTGGACTAGGGTTTGTGAGCAAGAGTTGTTTGTGAAGTGATTGGTTGAGTAGAGTTGATTGAGCCTAGTCAAGTGGATGTATGAAGTGATTTTTCAAGTACCATAAAACAAACTATTCTATATTCTTATTTGAGTTGAGATTGAGTTTTGAGAATAGAACATATTGAGTCTATAGCAATTCTCTTTATGCTTCTATGATATTGACTTGAGCAAGTGATTGGTTTTTGAGTATAGAATATATTGAGTCTTTAAAAATTCTCTTTATGTTTCTATGATATTGATTTGAGTTGATAAAGTGATTGAGCATTGAGTAAAGAACATATTGAGTCTCTAACAATTCTCTTTATGTTTCTATGAGTTTGGACAAGTTCTGTGTGAGCTTTTTGAGCAGTTTTGGACAAGTTATGTGTGATATTATCAAGCAAATTTGGATAGGTTCTGTGTGGACCTGTTGAGTATATTTAGACAGGTTCTGTGTGGACCTATTAAGTAGATTTGGACAGGTTATATGTGGACCTTTTGAGAATATTTGAGTAGTTTTTGAGTGGACCTATTGATCATACTTGAGAAGGTCCTGAGTGGACCTATTGAGAAGATTTGGGTAGGTTCTGAGTGGACGTATTGAGCAGATTTGAGTAGGTTCTGAGTGGACCTATTGAGCATTTTTGAGTAGATTCTTAGTGGACCTATTGAGAAGATTTGTGCTAGACTAACTGGATTTTGTTTAGTGTACATTTGAGTGAGCTTATTAAGCAGACTTGTGCTAGACCGACTGGACTGTGTTTAGTGCAAGATATTGATCATAGTTGTGCTAGACTGATTAGACATTTTTTAGTACAAAATTGAGATAGACCTTTGGAGGTGACATAGCATAGAGGATAGAGTATCCAATGGATAGAGATCCATCAGCCAGGGTAGTGAGGATAGGTCTTCTGAGTGGGGACAAGAGTCTTCAGTGGAGAGAGATCCACAAGCTAGTGTAGTGGAGGCAGTAGTCTTCTAGAGGATCACCAGCCAGAGTAGAGGAGAAGGAGTTATCCTATGGATAGAGATCCACAAACCATATTTAGGGTATCAGTATCTCCTTTGGACAGAGGTCCATAAAAATTGTAATTGGGAAGGATTCCCAAGAGATTGATTGAGAAATTTTTAGTGAAATATTTTCTCCATGGAGGTAGCCATATTTGGGTGAACTACGTTAAAATTGTGTCTCTATTATGTATGGTTTTTTATCCATTGCTTTGATTACTAATATTGATATTTCTATCTATACAGTGCATAATATTGATTTGGAAAGAAAAGTATAAAGTGCTCTTATACTGTTAACCCCCATCTTAGTATAAGCTTGTGTTATTCATTTTGCCTAAGAATAATTGTAAAAATGTTCACCTTAAGCAAGTATAAATTTGAGGTCTTAAACATTAATAAAATTGCATTTGTAACCGTTAATCTTATCCAATAAATAAAACATTCACTAAATTTCCCTTGACCATTGAAATCATCTGATTATTAAAAGGGTTATGAAATTCGATTATTGAAATATTCACTAAAGCAAACCCCTAAGTCCTTGGGTCATTAATGATTTTGATTAAAACATTTGGACCTAAGTACACAAGTCTAAGGTTTAAAAAAATATCAAATAAGAAGTTGAGTGTATGCATCCATTCACGATTAAAGGTCATGCAAGTCCAAATATTTGGATGGTAGCATTTCACCCTCCGAAAAAAAATGGATGTGCTCATGCAATCAACCCAAAAGTTAAGTAAAAAGAAAATACCATATTCCAAGTTATATAACCTAAGGTATTAGATAGATCAATTGATTAAAGGCAAGTAAGGGCCATGCGCCCCCTTTGGGTAAACATCAAACACTTTTGATAAATCCATAGGCAGCGCTCAAACCCATCTTGATCGAACGGATGCACTCTCATATACAACTCTAAGATTAATCAAATAATTGCATGGTCAAAATTTTATAACCCAAAGTCTAAAGGAAAACAAATTAATTAAAATAAGGGTTATGCACCCCCTTTGATTAAATATCATGCAAATCCAAAATATCCAAGGGTAGCACTCAATTGTGATTAAATCGGACGATCACGTGTAACTTGGAATGTCAAATTTTAAATATTGAGTAGGTCAAACGCCTGAAGATTAATCAATCTGATAATCAAAATTAATGAGGGTCTTAATACATTGATCAACCTTTCTCCATTTTCTTAATTAAATATTATTACATAATTAAAGTTATGTGCCCATTTGGCTATTAATATTACAGATCTAAAGGAATCAATGGATGCGCTTTCTCCTGAGTTAATCTAATGGTACCACTCACAAAAATTTGACTGACCATTAAGAGCTCACGTCTAAGTCAAATTCAAATTCCCTCCACCTTCAGAAGATCTAACGAATGCACTTAATCCAAGATGATCTGACAGGTGTGCACCAAGAAAGTTAATTGAAGATTAAAAAGCCTCCTTTTTAAAGGTAAATAAAAGGCTTGCACCTTCACAAGATCCAATGGCTGTGCTCACTCCAAAATAGATCTGGCAGTGATTCTCTTATGAAGTAATCAAACGTTGATGTGTCAAAACACAAAGGTATAAAGCACACATCTTCATCAGATCCAATGATAGCATTTGATCCCATATAGATATGACGACAACGATTTCCCAAAAGTCAAAAAAATTTAACAAGGCGTTTTGTTGTGGCCTTTCCACAACTATCCCCAAATTTGGGGACCCACCTGTTTGGTTTGAATACTTGGAGGTTTGATCTTTTGTGATTAATGCTTTTGTTAGATCTCTTCTCGTGAGTGTTAATGTTGAGGCCAAATTCCTTTGGGAGTGATGTCCCTTGGTCTTTTGTTATAAGATCCAATGTTATTCGAGTCCTTTGTTGGTTTTATCTAGTCACTTTACTTGTATTGCATGGTTTGGACTTATAATGTTTTAATTCATTTTAACATTATAAGATTAAATTAATTAAAGCATTTTGAATCCATTAAATCAAAGTGCGTGCAAATTATATATATATATATATATATATATATATATATATATATGTATATATATATATATATGTGTGTGTGTGTGTGTGTGTGTGTTTATATATTTATAAAAAATTAAAAAATAATATATATATATATATATATATATAAGAAAAAGCAATAATAATAATAATAATAATGAAAGAAGCTAAATATTTCATTTTTTTGTCTCTTTTTCATTACACCTTAATGTCCCTGGATATTTAGCTTTGATTAGCATTATATTTCCATGCCTTATGGTAGGATAGATGTTAAATTAATTTTAGTTTTATGTTAGGGAACTAATCTCCCATCATTTCACGTAGGCAATTAGGTGACCAATGAGTGCCAGGGTTGACGTGGAGGCTACGAAGCTTGGACCGCCAGCATGGCAGACAATGTGGACTTGATGTGGATGGATAAAGCTTGCGAAGCAATCGATTTAATACATTTGAGGAAAGCATAGTGAAGCCACCATAGGATGATGGGAAATTTTACCTTTGGTCCAACTGAGACAAAACACTACAACGAAGACAAAAGTGAGCAAATGGCATCGAGAGTTTGAGAGTGATAGAATCTGCTAAAGACCTCGATGTCATGTTGAATTCGAACGTCACTTATGACAATTAGGTCAGTTGAATTATGATTAGAAATTTTCTAAAAACGTCTCCTCTCGTGCTGTGTATTACCGAAAAGAATGAAATGCCTATTGTTGGCAAGATTAGATAGTCACATTTGAAGTTTTATTTTTTTGATGCAGTCGTCAGGAGCGTAGGGAGAAGGGGGGCTCGAAGTCGGGCTGCGCTCCTAAAGTTAGGTGGTGCACCTGAATTTGGGTTGCACTCTTGAATTTGGGTTGCACTCTCAAATTTTGCATAGTTGGGTTGTGCAAGTAAAAAGTTGTGCAATCGGGCTATGCATGGAATCTTGTGCGTAGTCGGGTTGCACACGAAAAATATGCGCAATCGGGCTGCACACAGAATAAAGTGCACAGTCAGGGAGGAGGTGGTCAACACCCGACTACACTTGTCAAAGGAAGTGAAGCCTGACTACGCTGCACGGTCGGGTGGACAACTCCACACTTAGGAAAATTTTTGCCTATCAAACTTTGTTCTCTTGAGGCTCGCACGATAACAACAATGGTTTCCTTGGCTTGGAAAGAACTATATGGGGAGGAGAGAAACATCAAATATAAATGCAATGTTTGGGATCTAATTTCAACCTTATAAAACATGAAAAAAATGCTTCGAGGTGATTGTACAAAAAATAACAACATATTTTATGCAGACAGAGATAACCGCAAACCCTATAGATGCCTTAAACAACAACAAATTTTATTCTTATAAGAAAAGGCTTACAAAAGTCCTCAATTAAGTAAAAACTAACATCTATAGACTAAATTTGCAAGATAAACTAAGAGGGAAAATAAATGTCGAGTCTGTTGCTCGAAAATTAAATAGATGAGCTACACTACTCACTGAAATGATCTTGTCTACTACTCTGTGAATGACTACTTTTCTCTTGCCTATTTTTCCAAATTTTCCCTACTCTCCACACTTTGTCTAAAGACCCAAACTGCCTTATATAGCCACAAGGAGAGGAAGATAGAGGTTATCCTCTGACAGGTTCTGACAGACCCTGAACTAGGATTTTCGACCAATCACCAAAATTGAATTTAACTTATACAATGATCGGATTTGTTAGACGCCACATTTGTTAGAAGGCATGTGCGACATCAAGTCAAAAAGAAATTTTGGGATGCCCGACTTCGCGAGTGCAGTTCAACTTTGCCCAAGTTTAAAGCGCAGTTGGGCAAAGGCATGAAATTTGGATTAATATTTCTAACACCCTCATTTAAACCTAATTTCACGAGCATTTTGACTCCAAGCAGATCATGCAATCTTCTGAAGTCTTCCTCCTTCAAATACTTCATGAAAATATCTGCCAACTGCTTCTTGGATCTACAAAACTATAGTTGAATTTCTTCGAAATTCACCAACTCTTTGATGAAGTGATAATGAATATCGATGTGCTTCATCTAGCCATGGAACACGAGATCCTTTGACAATGCAATTGCCAAATTATTATCACAAAAAAATTTTGTCGCGCCTTCTAGAGGATAGTTCAGTTCACTCAGAACTCTTCGCACCCAAACTGCCTGGCATGCGGCTAACATGGCGATGAGATATTCTACTTCAGTTGTGGACAATGCAACAATAGGTTGCTTCTTGGATGCCCATGAGACTGCCCTTGATCCAAGATGGAAAGCATACCCAGAGGTGCTCATTCGATCGTCGATGCTGCCATCCCAGTGACTGTCTGTGAAGCCTACTAGTTCCAACTAGTCCTGTCTAGCATAAAATAGGCCATTGTTCCATGTCCCATTGACATAGCACAATATCCTCTTGCCTACTTTCCAATGCTTGTACTTTAGAGTCTCCATAAAATTTTTGATCAGACTGACTTCGAACATCAGATCTGGCTAAGTTGCTATCAAATACATCAGACTACCAACTAGCCTCTTGAAGAGTGTTGGATCTACATTCCTCCCTGAATCTATCTTACTTAGCTTCAAACCTGTGGCTACAAGTGTGATGGCATGTTTATTGTTCTCCATATTGAACCACTTCAGGACATACTTCGCATACTTGCCTTGAGAAATGAAGATGTCATCTGCCGATTGGTCAAATTCAATGTCAAGAAAATACTTCATCAGCCCTAAGTCCATCATCTTGAACTCCTTCATGGTTGTTCTAAACTGGGAAAATAGTGTTGTGTTGTTGCCAGTGTAAATTAAATCATCCACATACAGGTAGACAATTATGAGCTCACCTACATCATTTGTCTTCATGTACAGGGTGTGCTCATATGGGCATTTTACAAACCCATTTTCCTAAAAATAACTATCAATCCGACTGTACCAAGCTCGGGGTGCCTACTTCAAACCATATAGGGCCTTCTTCAGCTTGAGGAATTTTCCATCCTAGCCTTCAATTTTGTAACCAGGTGGTTGATATATATAGACCTCCTCCTCCAAAACTCCATTGAGGAAGGCTGACTTGACATCCATCCGGTACATCTTTCAACCCTGTTGGGATGCCAATGCTAGGATCATCCTAACTATGTCAAGTCGAGCTACAGACACATATACCTCATGGTAATTGATGCCTGAATTTTACTTGTAGCCCTTTGCCACCAGTCTAGCCTTATGCTTGTCAACATCTCCTTGGGCATTGAACTTTATATTATACACCTACTTGACCCCAATGGTCTTCTTACCTAGTAGAAGATCTGTCAGTTGTCATGTATCATTCTTTTCAATGGCTTCAATATCCTCGTCCATCTCCTGCACCCACTTATGATTCTGACTTGCATATTTGAACTCTACTGGATCAACCTCAATAAAGAATGCAAATTCAAAGTACTCTTCATATACATGGGTTTGGGTTGCCTTGTATATTTCTTGCAAGCTCATTATCTTCACTGGCATCACCAGGTTCTAGATTCTATTTGCACATGGAGGCAATCGATATGGAGTGGATGTTCTACTGCTGGCACCACTGCTACTGCTGGAGGTTGCAGGTGGCTACACACTTCCTTATTCCAAGTCAACAGACTCTACTACTGTTGGCTTTGACTAGCCAGTCTCTAACTTCCAGTTCCAGGCTTCATCTTCAAGAAACTTCACATCATGACTGATGATGAGCTTCTTTGTCATAGGGTTGTACATCCTATATGCCTTTTCCTACTCATTGTAACCTATGAAAATACACTTCTCGGCTCTATCATCCAACTTTTGTTGCTTCTCTTCTGGAACATTTGCATATGCAATGCACCCAAACACACACAAGTGAGCCACACTTGGCTTCACATCGCTCCAGGCCTTCTGAGGGATTTTTTCCTTCACGCTTTTGGTGGGACATATGTTCAGTAGGTAGACTACACATATTGTAACCTCTACCAAAAATTCATGTGGTAATCCCTTCGCCTTCATCATGCTTCATGCCATCTCCATGATGGTCAGGTTCTTCCTCTCAGCTATGTCATTGTGCTATGGCATGCATCTATGTCGTTCTGCTATGGCATGCATCTGGCAGTGAATTGCCTTTGAATTCCATGCTACTTCTAGTAGTTATGGAATTCATTGGAGATGTATTCACCTCCACCATCTATCTTGATATTCTTGATCTGATATTCACTTTGTTTCTCCACCAGAGCCTTGAAATCCTTGAATCTGGAAAATGCTTCTAACTTCAGCTTGATGGCATAGATCCAAGTATTTCGGCTGAAGTCATCTATGAATGTTAAAAAATATTTATTGTTGACACACATGCTGGTATGCATCAGGACATAAATGTTAGAGTGCACCAGCTCCAGTGGCTATGATGCTCTCCAAGACTGACCGAAAGGGAACAAATCCTTATATTGTTTGTCGACTAAGCAGCCCTCAAAAACTTGATTTTTCTACTCTATCAGGGGTAAACCCTTCACCATATACTTCTTGTGTAGTTGATTCAGGCCACTGAAGTTTAGGTGACCAAATATGAGATGCCACATCTAGATAGCATCTTTCACAACTACACTTAGAGACATCAATGATTCATTTTGAGTCTGCAATGAAAACATTTTATTCTTCATCATGGACACAAGATAAATCTGCCCATGCAACTTGTCTCTAATGTTGCAAGCTCCATATGTGAACTGAATCGTATGTCCCTTCTGTACAAGTTATTCAAGGCTTAGCAGGTTGTGCTTCAGGCCAGGCACATAGTAGACATCACAGATATGCTTTTGTTCACCATTCCTAGTGCAGATGAGGATATTTCCTTTCCCCATTATGGGAACCTTGTTATTTCCCATATTTACATTAGACTGGACTGTTTCATCCAGTTGGGAGAACATATCCTTGTTCCCTATCATGTGGTTGTTGCACCCGCTATCTAAATACCAGACATTCTTCTAACACTCCTCAATGTTGCAAGTCAACAACATGTTTCCTCCTACCGCATTTTTGGTTTCATCCGTGTAATGGGCCTATTGTTGGTTCTCCTTGGCCATCTATTTTTTGCACTATGAGATGTAATGGCCAAAATTCTTGCAGAAATAGCACTAGATATTTGACATATCCTTCTAACCAGATCCAGCTTGTTGAGCTGTCTCTTTCACCTTGCTGATGGAAATTACAGTTGGTCTCTCCTTAACTAGTGTTTGATCATCCTCCTTGCTTGTTGCCTTTCCCACACCTGGATCTACCTCTTTCTCCATGAGAACTAGAGGTGCCACGGTGGGAATATTGTTTGCCACTATCTTGAAATGATACTTAAGCCTTGAATGCTTACTCTAGAGAGCTCTGAGATGGACGACTCAACCTCTGTTCATGTGTCTATAACAAACCCATGAGCTCGTCTATTGAGAGGGTTGTCAGATCCCTTGACTCTTCTATTGCTATCATAACTAATTCAAACTTAGTAGGCAAACTTCTAAGAAATTTCTCCATGATTATTTTGCTCTACACGATTTCTCCTTTCAATCGCATCTGGTTGATAATGTCCGTCGTTCGGGTGAAGAAATCACTCATGGACTCGGACTCACTCATCTATAGATTTTCAAACTCCCTCTTGAGCATCTATAGCTTCACCAATTTTAACTTATTGGTGCCCTGGTATGAGCTAGCCAGAATCTCCCAGGCCTACTTCGCCTTGGTGGCTAATGTGATCCATAGGAAGATGGACTCATCAATCGCTTGCATGATGTAGAAAAGGGCCTTTTGGTCCTTATTCATGTTCAATTTCAATAGGTCCTTGTCTACTTGAGAGAGGGCGGCTAGTGCTATTGCATCTGTCGATTCTGGGCAGCCATTATCGACTAACTCCCACAGCTCCCGAGATCAGAACAAGATCTTCATTTGGATGCTCTAGTAATCATAATTCTTCCCATTGAAGCATGAAATTTGAAACTACAAGTTGTTGCTCTTGGAAGCCATTCTAATTTTGTCTCCACATCAAGGGATCAGTGGCTCTGATACCAATTTTAAGTTTTATTTTTATTAATGTAGTCATCAAGAGCATAGGGCGAATGGGGGTCCAAAGTCGAGTTGTGCTCCTAAATTTGGGTGGCACACCTAAATTTGGGTTGCAATCTTGAATTCGAGTTGCACTCCCAAATTTTGTGCAGTTAGGCTGCACAAGTAAAAACTTGCACATTCGGGCTACGTACAAAATCTTGTGCATAGTCGGATTATGCATAAAAAATGTGCACAATTAGGCTGTGCACAGAATAAAGTATGCATTCGAGGAGGAGGTGGTCAACGCCCGACTACACTGGTCAAAAGTAGTGAAGTCCAACTATGTTGTGCAGTCGGGTGGACAACTCCACACTTAGGCAAATTTTTGTCTATCGAACTTTGCTGTCTTGAGGTTCGCACGAAAACAACGATGGTTTTCTTGGCTTGGGAGAGAAACATCGATTCTAAATGCAATGTTTGGGATCTAAGTTCAACCTTATAGAACACAAAAAAAATGCTCCGAGGTGATTGTACAAAGAACAACAACAAATTTTATGCAGACAAAGATAACCGCAAACCCTATAGATGCCTTAAACAATAGCAAATTTTATTCTTATAAGAGGAGGGTTACAAAATTCCTCAACTAAGGAAAAACTAACATCTATAAACTAAATCTACAAGATAAACTAAGAGGGAAAACAAATTTTGAGTCTGTTGCTTGAACATTAAATAGATGAGCTACACTATTCACTAAAATGATCTCGTCTACTGCTCTACGACTGACTGCTTTTATCTTGCCTATTTTTCCAAATTTCCCCCACTCTCCACACTTTTTTTGAAGACCCGAACTACCTTATATAGCCATAGGGAGAGGAAGATAGAGGTTATCCTCTGACAAGTTCTGATAGACCCTAAACTAGGGTTTCTAACCAATTTTCAAACTGGCATTAACTTATGCGATGATTAGATCTGTCAGACATCACATCTATCAAAAGGCACGTGCAATGTCAAGTAAAAAAAAATTATCAGGATGCCCGACTTCATGAGTGCAGTTCAGATTCACCCAAGTTCAGAGCGCAGTTGGATGGAGGTGTGAAATTTGGATTAATATTTCTAACAACATTGTAGGATCCCATCCGCTATGATGCTAAAAGGCCTGCAAAGGGACGTGCGTGCCATCAAGGCATAAAGGATTTCGATCGAGAATTTAGCATGACAACTATAAGAACAATGATGAAGGTAGATACATAGCCAAAATTCGACAACGAGGTGACATATTAGATACAACACATGTCGGGTACCAAGAAATAGAGATATTTTAGTGTGTTATTTCTCCGATGACTATCATGAATTAGCATAGTAGACTAACAGATAAGACAAAGACTATGATGCGGTATCGCAAACCCAATTGCATGTAGTGAGTAGACCAAAAAATCATGTGGAGATTTTGTTTATTCGATGATGGATTCAACGACCTCAAACAGTCTAGATTTTGATCATGGATGGACTCACAGAAGATAGCAAAAATTGGTTTATTATTAACAACAATATAGTGGGCACCATTAACGAGTTTTTATCAAACCACTATGTAGAGTTTACAGGTTTTATGGTGAATCAGTTCTATCAGAGGAAATTGAATGAACAGATCACTTGATGAATCATGATGTCTCATACCCATTGCTAAAGCATACAGTGAAGTGTCGACGAAAACTCAACAAGGATGCAGGTAGCAATTGGAATCAAAGACGACCAGGTGATTGACAATGGAAGACATTGTTATTGGCAATTTTAAGATATGGGATATGCTTTAGTCCCTCTACATCTAATATGTAGAAAAAATATGGGTTCGATGTAGTACCACAACACGGGTGCACCAGGAACAGTGGACAATGACCAACAATCGATATTGAGTGTAGATTGAAATGCAGACAGGACTAATATGGCATATGGTCCGGTGCATGCATATGAAGTACACTGGGTGGGCATTGATGGTATAGGCATTGATGGTATGGATAGTGAGGCAAAGGGATGATTCCTTTAAAAAAGGCATTACCCTATCATACCAAGCCACAACAGGCAGAGTTACTGGTTGAAAGGCATGAAGCCTTGTAAATTACATGATACTCAATGGCCTTTTGAAATTAATTAAAACATGAAGCATAGCTTACAGACATATGGATGAGTAGGAAGAAAAGTAGCGATAGTTGTTTTAGTCCTATGCATGCACGTGTTTGGATGAGGTCATCATGTGATCGACTATGTCTCAGTTATGGTGATAGGATAGAGTTCATGAGCATTGGGAGGTTTGAAGGCAAAGATTTTCCTTATGTATTAAATTTGGTACATTAAATCCATATTATGAGGTGTTTACGCATTATTGAAGGATGATTTATAAGTGGTAAATAAGTATGAAGGAATATTTACCAAGGGAATGATGTAGGAGCATCCGAGGTCAGCAGAGCAATCCTGCACCAACCAAATTTGTCTAAGTGTTTTTGCAAAGAAAAAAAAAAAAAAAAGGAAAGAAGCTAAGGTCGACGGAGGGTCACGAAATCATGACCAAATTAGGAAGTAGGTCTTTGACGAATGAAGGGTCACGAAATCACAACCAAATCAAGAAGCAGGTCTTCGACAGACGAAGGGTCGCAAAATCATGACATGTCACGATTTCGTGACATGTCACGAAATCACGACCAAATCAGGAAGTAGGTCTTCGGTGGATGAAGGGTCACGAAATTGTAGCCAAAACCAATGCAGAGGCTATGGTGGATGGAGGGTCACAAAATCATGACCAAAGACCAGAGACAGAGGCTAAGGTGGATGGAGGGTCGCAAAATCATGACATGTCGCAATTTCACGATCGCAACGGAAGTAGAGGCTACAACAGTGCGGAGGGTCACAAAATCATGACCAAAGAGAAAGCAAGGACTATGGCAGTACGGAGGTCACGAAATCGTGACCACACCTTCAGGACGAAGGCATAGTAGAAGGACGTTGCAATATCATGACATGTCGCGATATCGTGACATGTTGCGATATCGCGACCAAAATAGAAGAAAGGGGGCATGTTAGAAATACATCGCGATATCACGACAGGGCATATTTTTGTGTCAAAATATCAGCCAAAGATGAAGAGGCGAAAGGTGACATGTTTCGAATACTTGGGTGATGAAGCGACACGGGGAGGCGAAATGAAAGGTTCTGGGAGAGGAAACATAGGGCCGCCAGCTGGAAATGGAGTGCCACCTAAGAACCTTTAAAAAGGTAAACAAAGGCATGCACAAAGGGGGGAGAAAAATTGCTAAAATTAGAAGATAATATCATGGTATTTCCATATTGGATAAGTTCAAAAAAGTCGCACTTCCTTTGCGACTTGTGGATAATCGGCTGTGACTGTGATATTCGGCTACATATGAATAAAATAAAACTGTTCTCTTTTCTCTATGAATATGGTGATGTGACTGTAATATTCGGCTGTATGAAAATAAAATAAAACTATTTTCTTTTTCTCTATGATTTTGGCTCTCGATCAAGTGGTATCAGAGCGAGTGATTCTGAGTGTGCAAATAGACACCAAACGTGAGGCAGTTTGCACTAGGATCTGTGGAAGGATTCTGAGAAGAGAGAACGGGAGTGCCTGAGTAGTGTAATAGAGAAATCATGAGTAGGATGCCTCCAAAAAGAAATCATGGTTGTGGGAGAAATGTGGCACAGGATGAAGATTTTAGAGTGTTGCAGAGACAAGTGCAAGCCCTGCAGGAAGAATTGTGAAAAAGGACCGAACCTAAGGGAGAAGAATAGAGTGACGATGAAGCCTGGGAAACTGAGGGTCCATCAGATGATGAAGATGCATTGGATCCTTCTAAAGCTAGACTGTTGAAATCTCTATCTCAGGATGGGAAGTGACCAAAGTTTAATGTCTCTACATACTCTGGGAACCTCAACCCAGAAGAATTGATTGACTAGATCAACGATATGGAGGAATACTTTGAGTATGAGGATGTGGTGGATCCAGACCGGATAAAATTTGCAAAAACAAGATTAAAATGCCATGCTAGTTTATGGTGGAAAGGAATACAACTCGAAAGAAATAAAAATGGAAAGGAGAAAATAACCAGATGGGACCGAATGGTGGAGAAGCTAAAGAGACAATTTATTCCTGCAGATTACGAGTTGGACCTATTGAGGAGAATGCAGAGTCTGAGGCAAGCAGGCAAGTCTGTCCAAGAATACACAAAAGAATTCTACAAGATCTCCATCAGAACTGGCCATTCGGGGGCTAATAATGAAAAAGTAGCCAGATACATCAACGGGTTGAGAATGAACATTCAGGAAGAGCTCAGATTAATCAGAATAGCCACCATAGAAAATGCATACCAGTTGGCCTTGAAGGTAGAAGAGAAACTAAACAAAATATTTGAAGGCAACTAGAGAGGAAGGGATCGTGGTGGAAGAACCGGTGGAGGAAATTACCGAGACCAGAAGAAGACTGGGGAAAAAAGCAAACCCCAGGAACAGAAAAAGGAGAATACGTACCGCCCATGTGATCAGAACAATGACTACCAGAGAGGAAGAGAGACCTGGACGTGGGTATGGAAGAGGGGTATTCCATGGAACTTGTTTCCAATGTGGAGAAGAAGGACACCGGTCATACGAATGTCCTCAACACTAAGAAAGGACAGACAAGAGACCTGAGGGTCATGCCAGAGCCATTGTGGCAGATGAAGGTGCAGAGTCAAAACACTCTAAAGAAGTAGAATGAGGAGAAGTGTTGATGATGAGAAGAACACTGGTGAATGAGGAAAAAGAACCAGAATAGAGGAAGAGCCTATTTCGCACGAGGTGCAAATGTGCAGGGAAGGTCTGTAATGTTATCATTGATAATGGTAGCACAGACAACCTGGTTTCAGAAGAGATGGTTAATAAATTGAATTTGGGGAAGAGGAAGCACCCGCATCCATATCGGATTGCATGGTTGCAGAAAGACCACAGAGCACTTGTCAATGAACAGTGCTTGGTCAAATTTCACATTGGGAATTATCAAGATGAGGTCCTATGTGATGTATTGTCGATGGATGCTTGCCATTTGTTGTTGGGAAGACCATGGAAATTTGACAGACGTGCAGTGCACGATGGGCATGCAAATACATACTCTCTAACGAAGGATGGAGTATGTCACAAATTGAAGCTACTGAAGGAAGTGGATGAGAAAGTGTGTAGTAGTGCCAGAATCTGCCTGGTGGAAGGAAGACAGTTTTTGGATGGTCTGAAGAGGGATTCAATGTGTTATGCATCAATCCTTACTATTAAGAAATAACAGTACACAAATGTTCCAGCAAAGGTAAAACACCTGTTAGAAGAATTTCCAGACATCATATCAGATAATGTGCCTGAGGGTTTACCACTAATGAGGAAGATCAGTCACCATAATGATTTGGTTCCTGGATCTAGTTTACCCAAAAAGGCAGCCCACAGAATGACTCCTGTGGAAAGTGAGGAGCTGAGCAGGCAAGTCCATGAGTTGTTGAAAAAGGGACTGATTCGAGAAATCTTGAGTCCATGTGTGGTACCTACAATACTAGCACCAAAGAAGGATGGGGAGTGGAGGATGTGTACGGACTCCCGAGCTATAAACAAGATCACCATAAAATATAGATTTCCATTACCCAGGATGGATGATATTATGGACTGTTTGAGTGGAGCCAAGTACTTCACCAAGATTGACATGAAGAGTGGCTACCATCAGATTCGGATCAGAGAAGGAGATGAGTGGAAAACTGCTTTCAAAACCAGAGAAAGTTTGTATGAGTGGTTGGTCATGCCATTTGGGCTAACCAATGCACCAAGCACATTCATGAACCAGAGAAGGTTTGTATGAGTGGTTGGTCATGCCATTTGGGCTAAACAATGCACCAAGCACATTCATGCGGTTGATGAATGAAGTGTTGAAGGAGTGCTTAGGCAAGTTTGTTATTGTCTATTTAGATGACATTTTGATATTCAACAAAACCCCGGAAGAGCACCCGATGCATATTAGGAGGGTTTTTGAGAAGGTGAGGGAAGAACAGGTTGTTGATCAACTTGAAGAAGTGCAATTTTGTGAAGAAGGAGTTGGTATACCTGGGATTTGTCATCTCAGTTGAAGGTCTAAAAATGGATCCAGAAAAGGTGAGGGCTATCATTGAATGGCCTACTCCAAGAAGCACTTTTGAAGTGAGATCATTTCATGGTTTAGCCAGTTTTTACACGAAATTCATCAAAAAATTTAGTAGTATTTGTGCACCCCTTACAGAAAAAATGATAGGGGATAGGAAATATTTTAAGTGGACCTTGGGAGCTGACAAAAGCTTTGATATGTTGAAGAAGAAGGTCATTGAGCAACCTGTTTTAGCACTTCCAGATTTTAATAAGGTATTTCAGGTAGACTATGATGGCAGTGGTAGTGCCATTGGAGTCATGCTGAGTCAAGAAGGTAAGCCTGTTGCTTACTTCAGTGAGAAACTCAATGATGCCAGGAAAAAGTATTCAGTGTATGATCAAGAATTCTATGCCATAGTTCAGTCCCTAAAGAAGTGGAGACATTATTTGCTGCCAAAAGAGTTTGTGTTATATACTAATCATCAGGCCTTACAGTATATAAACAACCAGGAAAAACTGAACCAGAGGCACTTGAAGTGGGTTGAGTTCCTCCAAAGCTATACCTTTTTGTTAAAGAACAGAAGCAAAAAATCAAACAGAGTTGCAGATGCCTTAAGTAGAAGGTAGAATTTGCTGATGAAAATGACAGTGGAAGTGGTAGGATTCGAATAACTGAAGGGCCTATACCCTGAAGATCCTGATTTTGCAGAATCTTGGACGGCTTGCTCAGCACCTATTACTATGGATACGAAAAAATGGTTGGATTTTCTAATCCAATATGGAATGTTGTTAAGAGGAAGTAAATTATGCATTCCAAGGAGTTCCATGCGGGAAAACTTAGTCAAAGAGAAACATAGCGGAGGACTGGCTGGACATTTTGGCCGGGATAAGACCATTGCCCTGGTGAGTGAGAACTATTACCTGCAACTGCAGCAGGATGTGAACAAGTTTGTGCAAAGTTGTAGAATCTACCAAATGGCAAAAGGAGTGATGTGGAACACAGGATTATATCAGTCGTTACCTGTACCTGAGAGGCCATGGGAGGACATCAGCATGGATTTCATTCTTGGGTTGCCGAGAACACAGAGGGGAAATGAATCTGTGTTTGTGGTGGTTGAAATATTCTCCAAGATGGCACATTTTATTCCCTGCCAGAAAAAAAGTGACACGGTTCACATTGCAGGGTTATTTTCCAAGGAAGTGGTATGACTTCACGGTCTACCAAAAAGCATAGTTTCTGACAGAGATACAAAGTTTGTTGGGTATTTTTGGAGAACATTATGGAAGAATTTGAAGACAGATCTGAAGTTCGAGTTACGCATACCACCCACAGACTGATGGACAGACAGAGGTGGTAAATAGAAGTCTGGGTAATTTGTTAAGATGCTTGATAGCAGATAAACCCAAGGGATGGGATTTGGTTTTGCCGCAGGAAAAATTTGCATACAACAATTCTATCAAAAAGAGTACAAACAAATCTCCATTCCAAGTCATATATGGAAACATCCCAAGAAATGTTTTTGAGCTGAGGAAATTAGATAAAGGAGAAAAGTGCAGTGTCGAGGCTGAGGAATTTGTGAAACACATGAAAAGCCTGCATGAGGAAGTAAAGAAACAAATTACAAAAATGAATACTCAGTACAAGACAAGAGCAGACCAAAAGAGGTGGTTCAAAGAGTTCAAAGTGGGATATGAGGTCATGGTCCATCTCAGAAAATAAAGGTTTCCAGCCAAAACTTATAACAAATTGAAGATGAAGAAATTTGGGCCTTGTAGAATACTGGAAAAATGGGAGTCAGGCAATGCATATAAAGTGGAATTGCCAAGTGGGCTTGACATTTCACCTATCTTTAACATATCATATTTAGTAAAATACCATGAAGGGGATAGTAGTGAGGCACCATGTGCAGAGTTGTGGAGTATTCCAGCATCTACTCCAACCACAAATGAGATAGAGGAAATACTAGACACAAGAGAAGGCAGAAGTACCAAAAACAGATAGTATTTTGAATATTTGGTCAAGTGGAATGGCAGACCAGTAGAAGATGCAACGTGGTTGTCTAAAACGGAGGTTGACCGCCTGGGTCTCCCTCCAATAGTTCAGAAGTGAGGATCACTTCTCAATCTACCCCGGGTGTCTGATGCAGGAGCATCCGAGGGCAGCAGAGCAATCCTGCACCAACCAAATTTGTCTAAGTGTTTTTGCAAAGAGAAAAAAAAAAGGAAAGAAGCTAAGGCCGACGGAGGGTCACGAAATCATGACATGTCACAAAATCGTGACCAAATCAGGAAGTAGGTCTTCGATGGACGAAGGGTCGTGAAATCGTGACATGTCATGAAATCGTGACCAAATCAGGAAGTAGGTCTTCGACGGACGAAGGGTTGCGAAATCGTGACATGTCACGATTTCGTGACATGTCACGAAATCGCGACCAAATTAGGAAGCAGGTCTTTGGCGGACGAAGGGTCACAAAATCATAACCAAAACCAAGGCAGAGGCTACGGTAGACGGAGGGTCACGAAATCCCGACCAAAGACCAGAGACAGAGGCTAAGGCGGATGGAGGGTCGCGAAATCATGACATGTCATGATTTCGTGACCGCAACAAAAGTAGAGGCTACGACAGTGCGGAGGGTCATGAAATCACGACATGTCATGATTTCGTGACATGTCATGAAATCATGATCAAAGAGAAAGTAGGGACTACGAGTAGTACGGAGGTCACAAAATTGTGACCATAGCTTTAAGACGAAGGCATAGTAGAAGGACGTCGCGATATCGCAACATGTCGCGATATCGCGACATGTTGAGATATTGCAACATGTCACGATATCGTGACATGTTGCGATATCGTGACCAAAACAGAAGAAAGGGGGCATGTTAGAAATATGTCGCGATATCGTGACAAGGCGTATTTTCGTGCCGAAAGACGAGTCGAAGACAAAGATGTGGAAGGTGACACGTGTCGAATACCTGGGCGATGAAGCGACACAGGGAGGCAAAATGAAAGGTTCTGGGAGAGGAAACATAGGGCCGCCAGCTAGAAATGGAGTGCCACCTAAGAACCTTTAAAAAGGGAAACAAAGGCATGCACAAAGGATGGAGAAAAATTGCTAAAACGAGAAGATAATCTTGTGGTATTTCCAGATTGGAGAAGTTCAAAAAAGTCGCACTTCCTTTGCGACTTGTGGATAATCGGCTGTGACTGTAATATTCGGCTGCATATGAATAAAATAAAACTATTCTCTTTTCTCTGTGAATATGGTGATGTGACTGTAATATTCGGCTGCATGAAAATAAAATAAAACTGTTTTCTTTTTCTCTGTGATTTTGGCTCTCGATCAGGGAAAGAGACAAAATAATGGAACGTTTGTTGAAAAACAAGCGTAACCATACCAAGGAGGAATTTTGGGAGAGTTTTAAACATTGGATGAAAGGAAGTTGTTGAGGGGGAAATTTTTGGAATGATACTGTAGAAATGAGAGAAAACTGCTTTGGTATTAGGTTTTCTTTTTGAAACTTGTTTTTTCCTTCCATCATTTTGTTGGACTGTAATCTCACCACTGATGCTTAATAGGAGTGGTATTCTGCATTTAGAGCTTAATTGAAATTTTTTTTTTACCCATATGTTGAAACTCTCTCACAGGTTTTAATGCATAATTGTTTGGTTAATCTACATGTTTGGTTTCAATATATATTGTTTGTCCCATATGAGATTGCACCTCATTAAATTTGGATTGCATGAAAGTGGATCCTCTTAATGCAGGTTTTTGGATGTAGGGTATGGAAATTATAGGGTCTATGGAAATATTTAAAGTTGCAACATTTAATGTTTATTTCAATTTCTCTTTTTATGTTTATTATTTTTTCCTAACTCCGTCTTTTCTTATTTTGTTTTAAAGTGTTAAAATAAAAAAATAAAAAATTATAAAACATAAAAATACAAAAACATAGGTGGAAAGAATAATCTTCAAAGTTTTATTTGAAGTAGAGACATTTTTGTTCTAACTGAAATCTAAAATTCTAAGATTATTTATTGTTTATATTTTCTTTGCCAGAATTTCACAGTTTCAGTCTACAGGGTTTCACATTTCAATTTCATCATTTCTTTCAAGAAAAATATGGGTTCTCTTTTATGAAAGTCCCAATTTCATTAAAGGAGATAATGTATTGGATATTTTAGAAGCTATTTTCTTCAAAGCATAAATAATTTGCCTTTTATGAAAATCCTAATTGCATGCAAAGGGAGATCAATTATTGGGCACTCCAAAGATCATTACATTAAAAAGAAACCATAAATAGACTCCCTTCCAGCAGATTACAGTGTTGTGAAAGGGGGCAATTGGTAAAAAATTTCAAGCAAGCAACTAATTATCTTTATGGAAATCAATTTCACTAAAGATCATTAGTTTCAAGGCATATCAAAGGCCTACTAGAGCTACAACGTTGGCATCTCAATATTATTCCTTTTTCAATCCTTAAGGGACTCATTGGTTTTTTTTTTTTTAAGTTTCATGAACAAAAAATAACATCTCATATTAAAGCAATGCCAGCATAGGCCCCTTGTTAACAGTTGTTTTGTAGAACACTAAGGTATTCCAAGCACTCATTTAATAAGCATACATGCACACATTAAAGTAAAAGGAACCTTGGAGAAGTTTATACTTCTTTGCAAGAGAGGATTTGTACCCTTGTTAACAGTTATTTTGTAGAACACTAAGGTATTTCATGTACTCATTTAATAAGAATACATGCGCACATCAAAGTAAAAGGAACCTTAGATAAGTTTATACTTATTTGCAAGAGAGGGTTTGTAATCGAATCCTAACTGTGATTATGGTTTTGCACTTGGGTAAAATCACCACTCAACACATTCATCGATAGAGTTATAGTCAAATCTAGATCTGATGATAGAGTTATAGTCAAATCTAGATCTGATGATCATGCTCATTTATGCCCAAATCCAATGGTCTAGCTCATCAAGGTCAAACTTTCCCCCGTTGAGATGCAAAGTGTGCCTTTATGGCTAATCTGACAGCTACACCCATCTTCGCCTAGATCCAATGATAGTGTATTGTTAAAAATGATCAAAGCACTCAAGCCTACCCAGATCCGACAGTGGTTCTTTCATCAAATGATCAAAGGTTAATTCACGAGGTTTTTTGTTAGACAATTTATTAAATGTATTATTAAAATTAAAACCAGTGCTTAATCACAATGTATAAGGGTTTAATACATGGATAATTTTTCCCTTTCATTCTGATAACCCTTGCACATGTTTGGAGAAATCAACGAGCACACCCCCATAATTGTTTGATCTAATGGTGAGTGCATAAAGAGGTAATATGATTATACAATGCCTATGTTTTAATGCAATATTATTAAGTATTTTAATCACCATATTAATCGTGGTAAATCACTATTATTATGTAAGGTTTAATGCATTGCTAAATATAAATTCAAATCAATGATTATATTTTCGGATCTAAGTATTTGTGATAAATTTGCTACTAACCATAGTTTTAAATTTAAAACATGTGGCTACCTTAGCATACAAATATTATGTTGTATAGCTAATGATTGTGCAGGTTCTTGGACATCAATGGTGGTGCTTAGTTGATATGTGATCAAACGGTGAGTGCTTAGGGACGTGATCAGATTATAAAAGCCCATGTTTTATTAAGATATTGTTAACGATATAATCACACATTTAACCTTAATAAAATGAAATTATTTGTAAGATTAATAATATGATTAATGAGCATTATGATTATAATTTTGGACCTAAATATTTTTGATCAAAATGTTGCTAACCACAGTGTGTCAACATTAATACATATGACTATCTTAGTATACGTATATTATGTTGTATCGCTAACGATTATGCAGGGTCATGAAGATTAACGACAACAATTGAAACCTAAAAAGATATAACAGTGAGCATGGTATACGATTTTGGAATTTATATGGGCATGAACCTCTATAAGCGAAACTAACGATAAACACCCAGAAAAAGTCCCATTGCATAACAATATGTGCTTAGATCGAGCCTCTGTGTGAAGACCAAGGTGATGGATCATTCATGAAAAAATTCACTAAAAAGAGAGGCCTGCAACAAAAAGCAATGACTATGACAGTATATAAGATTCAAAAGTATAAATGAAAGCATGGTAATAGTTGCTGCAACCGGTGGGAAAGTATTCAGGTGATCAAACAGAATCCCATGGATTATACCAAAATAAGGATAATGTGGACTAGTTAAGCAAAAATCCTGATACTGAAGAACAAAATCAGATCATTGCATATCCATAGAACGTGGTTGCGTACTATGTAGGAAATAAAATAAGCCTACCCTAAGTAGACTCATAAGAGAAGTTTCTCAACTTATAAATAAGGACGGTAAAAGATGAAAAAGGGTCATACATGAGAAGGGAAATGGAGTGTAAAATATGAAAGGTTAAATGGTACAACCGGTTCCTATTTTGCATATTCAAAAGATGTAAAAAGTGTAGTAAGAATAAGAAATTTGTTCAGCTTACAGAAAGTTGCTCACTCAGCACTTCAACGAAATATAGTTACAGAGGGGTCACTCCGACGGAGTATAGTTATGGAAGTATCATATAGATGCTTCCAACTCTTGTTTTCCATTTTGTCTTTCCTCCTACCTATCACTGCCCTCCTCCTTCTGGGCATCTTCTCTTGTCCATCGTAACCATTCACCCCACAAAGCATCATCTCTCCACCATCCACTATACAAATCAACTCCCATTGCTCCCACCTACTTCATAACCATTATGTAATCAATGCCATTCCATCCATTTGTCATCCACACTCCATATCTTCTCTTCATCATCACATAAGGTTCTCCCTCTATCTTATTTCAAAATTTCACTATAGTATCCTGGTATAATCCCAACTGTTAAAATTAGTTGACTAGGAAAAATAGGAAAAGAAAAGTTATATGTATATATGTATATACTAGTTCACCAATTGTATAGGTCCAAAATTACCCAATGCACCACCTTCTAAGAGCTCCCTTTAAATTAAGAGCAAGAAAGATAGAAAATCTAGTTCCGCATAGTTCAAAATAGCTGGAGGGCACATAGAAAAGATCAAAGGAATTGGTGATAAATGTAAGACCCATATGAGGCCAAAAATAACAGATTCAATAACCTAGAGCTATAAATACACTGAATGCAGTCAGAATCTCCATCAAGCATTAGAGATAGCATTTTTGCTAAGAGGTATACTTGAGTGCAATATGAATTGGGTTGTATCATTCATGTCTATTTTCTATCATCCCTCATTCTTCTCCTTTTTTGTGCAGGTTTTGACAGAATTGTGCTTGAGAAGCAAAAATATTTTTAGTTCCTTCTGAGCCTAAAACTCAGAGATTTTTCCTATTACTAGATTAGAACGAGATAAGTTGAAGAAGTATTGTTACATTATTTGAACAAAATTTTCTCATTGTATTAAAAAATTTGTAACAGAGTTTAATGGCATTCTGCAAACTCTACATGTAATTTCTTTGAAAAATGAATACAACTATGGGGTTCAGTTTTATTATTTTTGTCTCCAATTCTGTGTTTTAATTCGTAGCATATTACATTATTTGAATGTGTTATGAATGTTTATTTAATTGGCCAGTTGTTAGATTTAATACGATATTCGAATGAATGTGATAGTGCCAATTCTTTCTTTGTCTCCTTTCTGTTCATATTGCAAGCATTATTAAATTGCTATAACATCCCAATGAATCTAGGCACCAGTCCACATAAGGCATAATAATAGTTGTTGTATTTGCTTGGTCATTTTAATATAAGTAGTGTATAACTAAAATTTGGAGTGCTTAAACTTGTAATATCTAAATTTTATCACTGGGGTCTCCTTACCCATTCTGGTTATTTTATTTAGCAATATCTCTTTTATCAGAATAAAGAGGTAGATCGACCAGATCCTGTAATAGCTCATTGGTTCCAAATGATTTCTTGTAGCATGACAATCAAATCCTATGGATGCAAGAATTTTTTTACAATAGGGGGGGTCTTGAGCAAGGGTATAATTGGGCATTTAAAAAAAAAAAAAAAAAAACTCTATTGCCGATAGAGAGAGGGTCCCTAGACAAGTTTGAGAATTCTCTATTATTGTGCTCAATCTAGACCTACCAAAGGAAATGGTGGATATAGAGGGTCCACAATGATTTAATTTTGCTATTATGGAAGGGATTGGGACATTGAGTGAAAATATAGACCAAATATTTCAGGTGAATCCAAGCAATACTAAAGGTGCAAAGGATGAAATCTAGGACCATTTTAGAGAAGTCACACTCCATAAATATATGATGAGTGGACTCCCAATAATATTTTCAGATATAGTAGCGATTGGGTATCATCACCCCTCTAGTCATGAGGTTATCTATGGTTAGAATTTTATTTTGGCCCAATATCCAGGAGAAAAACCTAAATTTGGGAATAATATGCTTATGATATATCAGCTTGACAAGGATAGAGCAAGCATGAGGATTGTACTGGAGCATGTATCCAGAATTAATAGAGAAAATCCCATCGTCACATAATTTCCAAATTAAAAATTCAGGTAAGTTGGTGGTAGAGATGACACAAGGATTGAAGATGGTGGATAGAGAGTTAGCAGCGATGGTGAGGTCTCTAAAAATGATGGTGGAAGGGATGGTTTTATAGAAAGGAAAAAAATTGGTATGGATGAAAAAATGGGAGACCTTAGTGCCAAAGAGGTGGTCAATAGTGGGTTTTAACATGGCAAGGACGGGGTCAGCGATGAGGGGGTGATCACAAACCCATGGGTCATTCCAAAAATCAATTTTGTGGCCATTAGTAAGCTACTATTTGAAACTATTTTTTATAATACTCTTAGTTTTGATAACTAAATTTTATAATGCACAACAAGACTATGGGGTGCCCTCATCCAAAAAACTATGCTTTTATAGGTACTTTATTTTTACAATGGAGAGCCATTCAAAATTGGCATTGGTGGATATTTTCTAGGCTTACTTAGCAATAAGGGCTAAATTCATCTAGCCAATCCTTCTGAATCCAAGATATTCCTAGGATTTAGGGATGCATATTTTATCCCAGGACACTAAATGGAAATTCTTTTAATAGCTGTGTCTAACCATAAAATCCTCTTTTGGATTTGCTCAATTTTAGTGCAGATAGAAGCTGGAGCTTTGAAGAAAAACAAAAATTAGATGGGTATGCTTTTGAGACAAGCATGGATGAGGGTTGCTTTTGTGGCTTGAATAAGGATGAATCCCTTCCATCTGACCAAATTTTGAAAGAGTCCATCAAGGACAATATTCCACATATTCTCACTCGGTTTCCCAGTGAAAATGGGAAGGCCAAGATATGATGAGGGGAGGTTATCAACGGTGCACTAGATGATTATATCTATTCGTAATTTGTGGGCAATGGGATTATTAATGAATAAAATTTTTCTCTTGATGTAGTTGACATTTTGGCCAACAACCTGCTCATAAAGGTTGAGGATTGATTTGATGGCTTTGGCTTCAACAGAGGCTAGGGCGGCCAAAATTATGTCATCAACAAATTTTTGGTGAGTGATGGGTCTTAGAAGAGAGGTAGGTTTAATTCTAGAAATATACCTAAGAGAGAAAGCAACTTTGAGGGTTCTCCCTAGAAATTTTGCAAGAATGATGAACAAACAAGGTGATAATGGGTCATCCTATCTGAGCCCTCTTGCACTTTTGAAGTAACCTATAGTGGATCCATTGACAATAATAGAGAACAAGGTAGAAGTGATTAATTATTTGATGAGGTCAATCCATTAGTAATGGAAGCTAAACTTGAGGAGGAAAAAAAAGTGAAATCCCAAGAGACTCGATCAAAGGCCTTGTTCATATCAAGCTTAAGAAAGAACCCAATTTTTTTCTACAAGAGGCAAAATGTAAAATTTTGTGGATAGTGATAACTCCATTAGTGATAGTCTTGCCTTTAATGTTGTTTCCTTGGAAGGGTTCGATGATGAGAGGAAGAGCCTCTTTCATTTTAATTGTCATAGCTTTGGTTATAATTTTGTATAGCACATTACACAGGTTGATGGGGTGGAAACCGAAGACTAACCTGCACTCAACATGCTTGGGGATGAGGGCAAGGAAGGTAGAATTAACATCCCTAGAGATGAATTTTATTCTCTAAAAATATTTTATAGCTTCACATACATGCTTACCAATGATATCCCAGAATAATTGGAAGAAATGAGGAGGGAAGCCATGAGGCCCAGGAGATTTGTTGGGTTACATGGAGAATAGGGTGAACTTGATCTCATCAAGAGAAAAGGTTTGAAAGAGACATATGTTCATATCTAGGGGAATGAGGGAAATGATGTGATGGAGAAGGGAATCTTGGGACTGATCAAATCTTAGATGGTGATATGAAAGAAAGGATTGATAGTGGTAGTTAACTTCGTTCTTGATCTCCTAGATGTTGGAAGTGACAGAGTCATCCCCTTTTACCAGTTATTTAATTTTGTTGGAGTTGTGATGCCAGAGGGTGGCTGCATGAAAGAATTTAGTGTTCCATATCCTTATTTTAGCCATAAGGATATGGAATTTTACCCCCAAAAAATCTCTTCCTTTGCAAAAATGTTGTGATAGTCAGCTAGGAGTTTCCTTTCTTCATCCATGATTCTACTATCCAGAGTTCCTTGCTAAAATTTTGTTTCAATGATATTCAATATATATTTAATGTCTTGATTTTTTTCAAATATGTTTTTGAAGATCTCTCTATTCTAGAATTTTAGGTTGTTCTTGATAAACTAGAATTTTTGGGCTATTTGGGATATGGGTGATCTTGAAAATGATTGGTTCCACCATTTAGCAACGTACTCCCTAAGGTCTAGGTGATGGGTCCACATGGCCTAAAATTTGAAAGGATTTTTAAGGCTCAAAGCTTGCTTAAGTCCTTCAAATACCAAGGGATTATTGTCCAATCCAATTTTGGGAAGGAAATGGAGAGTTGCATCCCAAACAAGTGGACAACTTCCTTGGATAATAAAAACCTTTCAAGCCTTTATTAAATATGTTGGGCTTCAATTCTTCTATTGCGGCAAGTGAAATTGGATTCCTTAAGTTGTATGTCCATGAGTACATTAGAGTTAAAAAACTCATTAAAGTATTCATAGCTCTTAGTGCATATGGCAATTCCTCCTCTTTTATCTGTTGGGTAGAGGGGAGAGTTGAAGTATCTTGTAAGGATCCAAGGGTGGTTTGATAAGATGTTCCTCATTTGGCTAAGAGTATCCCATAGTCCATTCCACCCTTGGGAAGTGTTAAGGGCATAAATATTCGATAGGACCAATATTACCTTGTGTTATTTAGAGTATAACAGGATATTTACAATTCTATCAAATGATGAAAGGAGTATTCTTTTAACCTTCATGGGATACCATAGGTATAGAAGTCCTCTAGCAGATCCACAACCCAAGATTGCAATAAACTCACTGTTCTTCCAAATAATTTTTTTTGTCTTCTCATTGATACTATCATCAAGTTTGATTTCTTGAAGGATGATGATGGTGGTTTTAATCTCTTTCCTCATGGTTACAGCAAGTTTTTGTTTAGCTAGACCATTGAGGCCTCTCACATTCTATGAGAGGAATTTATTTTTTTGTTCTTGTTAGATATTTTTTCCCACTCTTCCTTGTTGAGAGGGGGGTTTGGTTATTTTTACTTCATATTTGAACTACTATGATAGAATTGGGAAAATGGTTTATTGGGTTATGTTTGCAATTTCATATTCAATCACCTTTCTCCTTTAATCATTCATATATGATCATCCCATCTTGTTGTTTCTTCCAACATCAATGGGGAATTTCTTGTAGATTTTGGTATGCTTCGAGTTGAGAGCATTAGGGGAGGAAAAATCCCTGGGCTTGAGGAGACTTGGAAGGTCATATTTAGCAATTTAAGGGCTAGGTATGATGAGAGGTGAGAGGCTAGAAGGGGTTAGGGGCTCAAGGATGGAGTGGTGAGGGGGAGGAGAAGAATATATACATTAGGATTAGGATTAGGATTAGGATTAGGATGAAATACTAGTTTTAGGAAAGGGAGATCAAGATTAACTTTCAGATCATGGTCAAAGGGGTCAAGCTCATTAAAATTGGATAAAATACTGAAGCGATTAGGGAAGGCAAATATGGAACATACCTAGTCCTAAGAGCAATCCTGATATAAGGTTAAAATTTGCTTGCCTTTTATTGAGATGGGAAAATTTAGGGTTTGGTTACGAGAAAAATGGGGTCTCTGTGTGGATCTATCACTAGTATGGTCACTCTTAGGTGGAGCAGGGAAGAACTTTGAGGGGCCATCAACCATATTCCTTGGGTGACTTGTTGATATCCTTTGGAGTCTTGAGAGTGGGGCACTCGAACCTGAGGTGTCCTTGAGTATGGTATTCAATGCAGAATTTTAGTTTGCTTTTGTATTCCATAGCTTGGAACCTATAGTACAAGCCATATATCAAGTTGACATGAGTGGGAAGATTGGAGTCAAGGTTGGCATTAACGTAAATGTGAGCATAGATAATCTTGCTTCTAACTTTGGTTGTTGGGTCAATGGCAATGATTTAACCAATAGTTTGGGTAATCCCTTAGAAAATATCTTCATACCAAAATTAGCTTGGAAGGCTTGGGAGACACACCCAAATGGGTGCTATATTAATAATTGGGTCTCAGGGTCAAATTAAGTCCATTTTCTTATAAATAAACTTCTTTGACCAGATAACTAGGGATCACTCATTAGGATATGGCTAGTGTCATCCATGTTGTTGAGATGAATCTAGAAGAATCCTCTAGGGAAGGCAATCAACTCCATGTTGCCTTGGGGATGTCATTTGGTGTAGGCCCATTTTTAGATGGATTCAATGTTCGATATTCCACCTATGAATTTGCCAATTAAAGACATGGATTCCATGGAAATAAAGTTTTCCATAAGGCTTTAAATAATAATGAGGTATTTACCTTTGGAGAACAAGGGTTCACCTTGAGATGGTAGAGGGTTGGTCTAAGTACCATTCCATTTTTTTTTGCAAATAAAGATATGTTGGGTAAAGGACATCCCCTAGGGGAAACCCTGTCATTTTTTGCCTTTACAGAGATCTTGTTAGGGCAAGATAGACCAGGATGGAGACATCTTGATGTGGGATCCCAACCAATTCCCAAAGCTCTAGAGATCTTGTTATAGGGTCCATGGGATCCTCCAACACCTGTGACATCAAAGCCTTTTTCAATAGGTTTATGGGACTCAAAATTAGCTTCATCAGCACCTCCATCCTATTTGCCATCACCAATATCATATTTTGCTAGGTTCCTGCTCTTAGGGAATTTAAATTTTCCATCGGTTGCATAGTTCACCATTTTCCTCAGCTCTCCAAACAAACATTAAGTATGGTTCAATCACTTGAAGGTCTAGTCACTTCATTAAGAGGGTGAGTTGTTGTTTCATCCTAAGGACTCCTAATTTTTTCAATCTCATGCATTTTATCATTAGTGAAATTTTGCCATTTTATACCTTTTTGGTATGCAATGAAATTTTGATCAGGGTCATATTCCATTTAGCCTTTATTAATACACGACCTAGCCTTTTTAGTTTTTCTTATACTAGGGAAGATCCTATTTTTCTATGTATGATTATTCCCCCTAAACTAAGAGGTTGCATGTAGTATGATGCATTCCACTTACCACTACCATGCTTGAAATCCAAAATATCATTTGCCTAAATACTTCTAGGGAAAATATTCCGTTAGGAAAATATCTTGGCAAACAATAGATAGGGTAGCTATAATCATGCATTCTAACTAGGGTCCCTTATTTAATAAAAAACCAGTACCCTAGGACTATACCTCCTAAAATATTTTTAAATTCTTTTGAGATTATGGAAACTAAAGACCCTTTTATTGCATAAATAATAGGGGTAGAAAAATGATCTACAAAATATAATAGGAAGAACTCTTCCTTAAATATTTGGCCCAATTGTATATTGGGATGTCATTTCCATATAATATTTACATCTTACTCCTAGTTTGGATAACATGCTTGAATTTTAATACAAAATAAGGTATATTATAAATAAGGAGTACCTAAATTTTTGCATTGACTAGAAGCGTGTTAGGCCTTATTTGATTTTATTGGTTATTAAATTGATAAAATCTAGGGTTACTACCCCTTGTTTCATTCTATGAAAAATATCCAACTAAGCCCTACTGATGATTTTGTCATTTTATTTTCCTAGAAGGAAGGCCATCAAAATTAGCACATCCCTTAGAGCTTCACTAAAATGATCAATGGGAATAAAATTTTGCATGACCAGGTCATTTTATCCCACCCTTTCATATTTTGACCTTAAGAAGGTCATTTTTCATTCTATGAGAGCTTGTCAAAATTTCTCTTTTCTTCATCCTCATTAATGTTCACCTAGCCTTCTGGTAACAAAAACATTCTTGTGATGTTGGGGCCATCAATTCTTACTCTAAATTTTTTTTCCAAGGCTTTGATTTCTTAGGCAGTTGGGTTGTAAAATTTTGCACACATGTTTACCAGCTTGTAACATAATTGTCCTAAGTAGTCCATATTTATGATCTAAATATTGAAGGCCTACTAGCTTTGAAATTCTCATAAGCATTCATTCTCAACATTTTGCCTCCTTTGCAAATTTTAGGCTCAAAATAGTCCTCAATCATATTTGTTAGAACCTTTATATTTGAAGAATATATGGGCATGGGTACTTTTGGTGGTTCTTGCACACATGAATCCTTTGTATTTGTCATCTTGAGATAAATATTAGCTTCTTATTTTGATGAATAATAAATTGTAGATGTTTGAGCCAGGGAGTGAAATATTTTCATCTTTTTAAGTTGTTACTCCTTTTACCCTTTCTCTTGTTATGGTCTCTACGTGCTTTGTATTTATTGCTCCTTATTTTCTTACTTTTAAAAAAATACCATACTCATTGGGGAGTGTCTAAATGCATATCCATGCATTTCAATGTTAATTTATTCCCACAATATTCCTTGATAGTATATGCTTATGAATAAGGTTATGTTTTGAGGTAGCACTTAATGCAGATGTTTTGCTCGACTACTAGCTTTACTTACCAAGAATATTCTAGTGGGAGAGGTCCTCAATTTTAAATTTAATTCATTGATCTATGGTCGGTATGTCTTCAATTGTGCATCACTTTTATTTTATTCATGCTCCCCCCTTTTTATTTTGAAGGAGAATCAACTCTTGACTAGCATATGTCTCCAATTTTAAGCTTATTTTGTCCAGGGTCCCATATCATGATCAATATTTGGCACTTTTATTTATTATGGATACAAAAAATATTTATCAACATAATTTTTTAATCAATACCACTTTTCGTTTTGCTACTAGCATCACAACATAGTATTTCTGCAATCTTTATTCCTATATACTATGTAGATTTTAAGAATTTTCCTTGGTATATCCTTTGCCCACGATGAAATATTTTCATATACTAATAGAGGTAGGGGGAATAATTTTTTTGGTTGGATTTGTATTAGTGTTGTTTGTGTCTTATTTATGACTTACTTCTTCAACTCCCAATTTTTATTATTTTTGGATAATCATTTCATCCAGCTTATTGCCCTAAATTTGATGATTACCTTCTGATATGGGAGAAATCATTTGGATACTTTGTTCATTATTATGGGTAGGAAAAATTATTTCCTCTTGGTTTGTCTCATTTCTAACTTCAATTATATCCTCTTCTCTTTCTATGATAAATTCATTCATGAGTAATGAAGCCAACTGATCCCATATTATGGTTTATAGAGGAAGTGATTCATATTTTTTAAGTTCCTATCATGTAATAGATGCTGCTAATAGTTATAAGGGTATGTATTTCTCCATGATATTGTGTGTTTGGTAAATAAATACCAATTCTTTAAGGTGTTCTAGTGGAGTGATCGGGACCTTGTTGATATGTTTGAGTAATATTTCTAGTATAGATCAAAGTAGCTTCTTTCATTCATTAGGTGTATTTTGGGAACTCAACGGACTTGATATTATCTCATCTAAAGGGATATGTGCCAAGGGGCTAGCCATTTAAGTTATGACAATGAATTTTGACATATTTTATCTACATGCCTTTGGGTTTTACTGTTGATGTAGAGTTTAGGTTTTTAGCTTCTTTCTTTCTAAAAGTAGATAGACTGAGGTCTTCACCCAAACCTCGGTCTAGTATCTTCAGTAGTGGATTATTTTGGTTTTCATTCTAGAATAGATTTTCTAGGTGAGAAAAAAGGTTCTTCAACAAGCAAGAGCATACCAAGACCCTCACCAAGTCTTAACCCTACTCCTTGTGATTCTAGAAGCAATTATGTGTCATTGGGGTCCCACTAGGTATGCCATTAAAATATTATCATATTTTATTGTCCTTAAATCAAGTAATTATGCCTTGAAGGGAGTGACATAATAGGGTTACATCTTGGTTCAACTCAATTTTGGGTCTTTCGGAGTTTCTACAAGGTTAGCTCCTTGTTAGGATGTGATATTCAAGGTGTTTGTTTCTCAACAAAGGGAAAGGGATGCAAGAAAGTAAAAGTAAAATAAAACAAATGACTCAAAAAATAAATTGGGGTGATGCACCAAGATATACACTAATATATTATAAAAATGGGCCTCTCCTCGACACAATGAAGTACAAATTAGAGTTACCAATTATACACATGCATAAGAAGGTGGGTCCTACTAGAGAGCCAAGCAAGTGATTCAGTCCAAAAATATATGTAAGCCTCTCACACACACATACACCTACTAAAACACATTATTCAGGTAAAATATCACAAACAAATACATATACACAACAATGGTTTTGCATATAATACCAAGAAATAGACATAGATAATACCATGTATATATACAAGCAAGATTTTACATAGATTGTGCTAGAAGCAACAATTTGAGATTTCCCACAAGTTTCTTAGAAACCATAACTATATTACAAAGAGAAATGAAATGAAATCCTATAAATGTATACAATTGCAAACTCATCAATTCTTTTTACAATTTAAGCTATTGCTATTTATAGATTATAGTAGGGAAAATTTCCCTCCAAAATTATCTACAAATAGATCTAACTTATAATAAAGAAATTGTGGGCTCAAGTCCCATTGAGAGTGTCATTAAAATATTTTCATATCTAATTGTACCACTTGGAACAATCACACCTTGTAGGAAGCAACACAACAGGGTTGCAATTGAGAGCATGGGGTTTGGCTCAATTGGGGGCCTCCAAGAGTTTTTATAGGGTTGGATCCTTATTAGGATGTGATATTCAAGGAACTTGTTGCTAATAAAATTTAAAGGGGTGTGAGAAAGTAAAAGTAAAAGAAAACAAATGGCTCAATAAAATAAAATGGGGTGATGCACCGAGAGATCCACTAAAATTGTATTACAAAATTTAGCCTTCCCTTGACACAATGAAGTACAAATGAGACATACCAGTTACACATGCATAATAAGGCAAATACTAAAAGATATCCAAGCAAGTGAATCAAACTAAAAATAGATGCAGGCCCCTCACACACACATACACCTAATAGAATCCATTATCTAGGCAAAAGGTCACATATAGATACATACACACAACGAGTTTGCAAACAATACCAAAAAATAGACACAAGGTCCCATGTATATATGCAAGCAAGAATTTACATAGATTTTTTAAGAAGTAGTTGTTTGAGATTGCCCACCAGATACTCAAGAACAAAAACTATTTTTACACAGAGAAATGAAATGAAAGCCTACAAATGTGTACAATTGCAAACTCATAAATTATTTTTATAGTTTAAGCTACTACTATTTATAGCTTATAGTAGGGAACATTTCCCTCCAAAATTACTTGTAAATAGATCTAACTTCTAATAAAATGATTGTGGTTTTGTCCCATCAAGCATGCCATTAAACTATTGTCATATCTAATTATCCCCACTTGGGACAATCACACCTCATAGGGAGTGATGCAATAGTTTTGTAATTGAGAGCATAGGGTTTGGCTTAATTAGGGATCTCCAAGAGTTTTTACAAGGTTGGATCTTTGTTATAATGTGATCTTCAAGGCACTTTTTATCAAAAAATGGAAAAGGATGCGAGAAAGTAAAAGTAAAATAAAAAAATGACTAAACAAAATAAAAGTGGGTGATGCACCAAGAGATTCACTAAGAACTTTCTATAAAATAGGCCTGAATCCTATGTGCAAGTGGTGAACAATTATTCTCCTCAACATAACGATGTACAAATGAGGGTTACCAGTTATATGCATGTATACGAAGGTGGGTCCTTCTAGAGAGTCAAGCAAGTGACTTAGTCCAAAATTAGACCTAGGCCCCTCACACATGCATACACTTAATAAAACCCATTATTTAGGTAAAAGGTCATAGAAAAATACATACACACAACAACAAGTTTACAACAAATGTCAAACAATAGACACAAGCTCTCATGTATGTGTGTGTGTGCATATGTGTGTGTGTATGCAAATAATATTTCACATAGATCTTTCTTGAAGTAGGGGTTCACGATTGCCCACAAGTCACTCAATAACCACAACTATTTATATAGAGAGAAACGAAAGGAATATATACAAGTGTATACAATTATAAATTCATCGATTATTTTTATAGTCTAAGCTAATTTTATTTATAGATTATAGTCGAGAAAATTTCCCTCTAAAATCATCTACAAATAGATCTAAAAATCCCAACTACTTTTCCTAGGGATTTGGATCACTAAGTAATGTACTTATTTGATCATCATGACTGATTAACATGGGATTGTCAGTGCCATACTTTATCTTGAATGAGACAATTACTGATATTACACTTTGGTAGGTGGTATTCATAGACTAATTTGAGGAGGCATTAATTCAGCCTATCTACCTCTATCACTTTTGATTTGACTCAGGTATCCATGACCCCTTGGTCTTTTGGTTTCTCTTGTAGATTGGTTAGGAGTTTTTCTATTGTCCTTCATCATAGATTTCAAAATATCTAATATCAAGACTTATCCCAAAGGATGGGCTCCTTCAGTGCTCCTTTGGCTATCTATTAAGAATTTTTACTAAATGGAATTTTACATAAATTTCAATTATCAAGAGTTCTTTTAACTTATTTCTCATGATCTAGACAAAATTCCAATCATTAGTTATCAAGGTTTTTACTTTGTTTCAAGTGGATAGTGGGGAACCACTACAATACCCATCTTATCTAGGAATTTTACCTCTTTATCTAATCTCTACCAACCTAAATTAGAATCACATCATCCGATTACCTCTACAACTCCTTAATTTGGGTGAAAATAATCCTCAACCTCCATTTCTTCAAAGTAAAATTCCTCATGCAATCAAGAGCTCATACCAAGTTTTGAGAATTATATTATATTATTATCCTCCTATAAAATTATCTTACTATCATATAGAAGCAAATTTGATAGCTAATTCTTCTAATCATTTTTTTTGGCCCTACCCAGGCCCTATAGTTACCAATATAACATTATACCAACATGATTCCTATAGACCACTTCAATTCCAACTCTACTCGGATTTCCTTTTGCAAATCCATTAGTATTAATTTTAATCTAGCCTTCCAAGGATGTTTTTCAACTAGCTCTATCCTTCCCCTCTTGCACTTTGACTTCATTCTCCATCATTCCTATATCAGCCTAAGTTTCCTCTTTAGCATACACTACCACAATTTTCATGACTTTGCTCCAAATGAACTGCTAGATGTCATCCAATGATGAAAAAATTTCTCTAAAAATTATTCCATTTCTCTTCAATCATAGTTTCCACAAAATAAAATTTAATCCAATATTCCACCCAATATGAAGAGCTTTAGATTTAAATATACCCCTCTTCCATCCTTCCAAAATATTAATCCGATAAAATTCACCATTGAATTGGATTTTATAATTCAAAAACCATTTCTCCCAAATATGGTACATGAATGGGAACTCAAACATCTAGTGGTCATATTTTTCCACACTTTTGTAGCATAAAACACATTGTAATGGACCAACGATTCCCTTACATCTCATATTATCAAAAGTATTAATTTCATTATGCATGAACTACCAAGAAAGGAAGTTTACTTTCAGCCAACCCTTAGACTGCCAATTTTTTCTCAAATACTCAACTTCATATGCATGAGAAGGAGGTTCTAGAAGGATATTATCATATTCATACTTCACTGTGTAGACTCCAAGGATCCCATAGCCCCAAGATAAATCATCCTCCTCATATCTACCTATGAGAAAACTTTCTGCTAAGATTTTAGTCATGATGGGTGTCAATTTTGGAGGGATTGAAATTGACTACTTGTCCAACTTCTTAAAATGCTTAATATTTTTAATCCCTTAGCTCTATAGGGTTGAAATAACTTTTAATATTGATCCAAACCTTGATTTCCATGGTTTTTTATTGATTTTAGGTCTAGGAATTCAATAATGATAGGTGGGTATTGATCCCATGAATCTATCCAAAATTGTGCCTTCTCCCCTCTCCCCATTTTCCAAAATAATCCATCTTTCACTACTTGGGATCCTAACTTTAGAGTCTACCACACTAGGGAACCATTACCATCCAAAGAGAAATGACTCACCTTATTTGGGTTCACCTATCCCAAATATTTATTAGTTAAAATGTTACTGAATAAAGCAGTTGATTACGAGATCTACCTCTAGTAAATCTTTCCAAACAAAGCTTTATTATTTAGATTTGATATCCTCAATATTAGAACTCCCTTTGCCTTGGGCTGGATTACTTTCTCCTCACCTACTAACACCCATTTCCTCATCCCTTTTACTCCTCATCATAAAAATGTTCTAACCATCTTGTCCAACTCTTTCTATATGGTATGTAAAGCAACAAGCATAGAAAATTTATATATTGGCATGGCCTAAATGACTGACTATAAAAGATTTAATATACCCCCAAAGGTTAACCATTTGTGAGATCAATGGTTAATTATTTCTTTGATACAATCTAAAATATTCCTCCATATAAATATATTCAATTTTTAAAATGCAAAAGGAATCCCAAAGAGACCACTGTTAAAGAAATGCTTGTCAATCCCAAGATATCTAAAATTCTATCCTAAATCCTTCGATCAAGATTTAAGAAGACCATTTTGGATTTCTTATCATTTATGACTTGGTTTATGTCCCTAAGGTAAACATTAAGAGTATATTTTATCATTCATTCTTTTGTAAGGTTGACCATTCCCACCAATCTTGTGTCATCCATAAATTGTAGGTGATTCAAAACCTCCTCATCCACCTTGAAACCTATTACTAAACCCTATTATATTTTCCCTATTAAAAAACCTGTCATCAAAACCTATTAGAAAACCTTGAGAAAAAAATAAGGGGAACAAGGATATTTTTGATGAAGAACTCGAGTGGATCCAAATAATTGTGAGGGAAGATCATTGATTAACACTTAGTATATTAGAGCAGAGATACAACTCAACCCATTCTATCCAATCCTAATATAAATTGAAGGTTGCCATAATCCTTGACAAGAAGATCCACTCTAGCCTAACATAAGTCTTTGACATATCTAATTTTATGAGCATTCCTCTATTGCTAGATTTTTTCATTGAGTGGATTACCTCCTAAACCAGAACCATGTCATGCAAGATCTGCCTACCCTTTACAAAACCCTCTTTCCTCGAGGAGATAATATTTTATAGAAGAGGTTTTAGTCACTCAACCATTACCTTTGTGATTATTTTATATATGACATTGCATAAGGTAATATATTTGTAATCTAAAATATGCACTTCCTGTTACAATAGATTTATTACATTTGTTAAGCATATACATAAGTTCGTCATTTGTTAAGCACATACATAAGTTCATTGCTAGGTGGTTATGGAATGGAACCATAAGTTTTTTGGAGAGTATGTATTATTTATATGCATCATTATCAATACGATAAACTAATGCACACCTTTTTCCCACATGGTATTAGAGTGGCGAAACTGGGCATATGCGTAGGTGGTTTTTTTGATCTAGGGCAAAAAATATCGAGGAGAGAGACCCCTAGACTAACTCAGCTGGATGCTCAGCATGAACCCCAAGGTAGATTGAGAATTGATTGGAGGGATTTGATGCAATCCCTTTTACACATAGATTAAGGTGCTTACGTGGACCTCCTATTGTATGTAGAATGAGATCTAACATGGACCCTTACACACGGATAGAGGTACTGATGTGGTAGCTTGATGTGGCAAGCACAACTAACATGGTGTGATTGGCTAATGTGGCATCAATCCAAATTTGTGGTGACTTGGATATCTAGCACATCAGACACATGGCGTGGTCTGATTCATTGTGGTTGGAATTAAGGTAATAAATATATGATTTAATACTTTAAGCATTCTTTTACTACCTTTAGACTCATCTATAATAGCCATTACATCCTCCTCCAATATGTCGTAGAAGGTCTAAAAAAATTGATTGGTAAGCCATCTGGACCTGATATTTTTCTCATACTCATTCCAAATACTACCTTCTTCAGCTCCTCTCTATCAATGGGTTTAATTAGGGCCTAATTTTATTCTTTAGAGATAATAAAGGTTATGACAAAAATAACTTATTTTTGATCCTCTTCATCTTGCACCATACCTTAAACAATTTAGCAAAATAATCCATTGAATGAAAATGCATACTTGGGATCATATCAAAGGAGTATCCATTCTCAAACTTAAGATCTTCCATCTTGTTTGTCTATCTCCTAGCACAAGAAATCCTATGAAAACATGTGGTGTTTCTTTCACATTCTAATAACCAAGTGGTCCTTGATATTTATTTCTAGTAGATATCCTCATGGTTGTTAATGTTCTCAATTGCTTTACACATTTCATTATCCTGTTCTTTGAAATACTCTATAATTATTCCTTCCTTGCAAAGGTTTTGCATATCATCTCATATGACCACCAACGAAGCTCTTTGGACCTAGAATTTTGACTTGTTAGCTTACCTCCATTGTTTAAGTCGATCCTTTATTGCTTGTGGATTTTAAACATTGTTGTCCCATATGTTAGTTGTCCCTCTTGCCATCATAGTGGGATTTTATTTTAAATTTTTGCCTTTTGTAACCAAAAGTTTTCAAATCTGAATGGATTGCGGTGTTGCACTAGCTTGATTCATTCTAACAATAGAATAGGAAAGTGATCTAAAACTAGACCCTCAAAAATATAAAATTTCAAATTCCATTTCACAAATGCCTCCTATGAAACCAAACAAATGTCTAGCTTCAATTTTCTACTATATGGCTCCCTTGTATTATTTGTCTAAGTATAGTTGGATCCAAGATATTTTATATCCACCAAGTGTAATACATGGACCTGGGCATTCATAAGTCAATCCATTGGGTTCAAAATTGGGGTTCCCTCTTCTTGATATTTGGACGATAATCTAGCTTTAAAATCCCCAAAATCAATTAAGTCTAACTCCCCCATTTAGAGTCTCATATTATGCACGATTTAACATTAATGAATATGACCATATAGGTTTTGAGCCCCATAGAAATTTATGATTAAAAACTACTCATATATCACATTGTTCGTAAAATGTCATGTGAGGACACCGCTCCAAGCTATATGTTCTATTTTCACCCATATTCAAGAGAGTCCAAAAAGTAAATATCCCGCTTGAGGCCCCTTGGGTAGTCATTTCCATATGACCAACACCCCTCTTTTATACATGAGATCCAATGATATTTTTGTCTCCTAGATAAATTTTAATTTTTTTTACTTTTCTCTAAAAGTCTTTGAATAGTAGATTGATGGGTTCTACTATTTAAACCCCATTTATTCCATGATTGTATAACCATTGGTTACTTTGAGACCTGTAGAAGTCTTTTGACCTCACTAATATCCTAGTTATTAGTTTATTTCCTTGAGATGCTATTAATTCCTTATTTGATATTTTACATACTCTTGGAGAGTTGATATTATTTCATCTCTTATCCACATGGCTTATTCCTAGAGTTGGATTTTCTTTGTTCTTTTTTACCATGCCCATGATTTCATCCTTTATTATTGACTACTCCTAGTTATGGACTATCAATTCCCTTTCAATATCTTATTGTGGTGACTCATAACACTCTATTAACTACTATAGGATGAGAGGAGCCAAAATAGGGGCTTGAACATGACTATTATTATTTTCATTATTATCATCCACTCTCTCCATGAGTTGTTCTTCTTCCTACTCCATTATCATCTTGAAGATCTCATACCTATTTGAGGGATTATGTTGGGTTTGATATTTACCATATTTTTTCATTTGTATTCTCCTTATTTTGGGCTATTCAAAACTATATCCTTATGCTTATCATCCCTAAAAAAAATGTTAATAGATTCTTTATTGACTATAGACTTACCCTCCTAAGGAAGATTCAACATTCCCAAAGGAGCCCTCATTTTTGTGATCATATTGTTTGGGAAAGGCTTGTCCAAATGTCCATATTTGTGTTAAACTCTACACCTAAAGGGTAGTACATCATATTCCACTAGTTGAATCTAAGATAGTCATGTAAGTTTGAGTTCTACCTTTGCTAACAAAGGTTGGATGATATCCATTTCCAAATATAATATAGCATAAATAATTATGTTTCTTTTAACTATGTCTCTAGAAACACCCAAATATATTCTAATAAAATAATGGATGATTTCTAATATCTTATCACTCCATAACTCCATTAGGAGTTCATACACCCAACCCCAAACTAAGACAACATTGGGTTCAATTCAGGGATCAAATCCCACTCTCCAAGGATGAACAAATAATCCTCTCAAACCATGGTTCCTCTTTTATGATTTTAAATCCTTATTTATATTAACAAGTTAGAAAAACCTAACAATAAAATATCCATTACTAATAAACCACAAATAATAACCACCAAGCGGATACCAATTTTGTTGAACCCATGAATGCAAAAAAAATAGGGTAGGGTGAATACCTATGAATTTACAGGTCAGGTCATGATTGGATCTATATAAGACTATTTATTCTACTATAATTTACTCAATGATGATATTTGGCCTTGATTCCCATTGTGGCAAGCATTCATTGAGTCTTTGAGATGTTGATATTTGTTTTGCAACCATAAAGAGCATTTTAGTGCAACATTTTGTGCTTCTTCAATCTCTATTGAATATTTTTTCTTCAACAAATTTGCAAATAAATTCTATCTATCTAATAAAGGATCTAGAGTTGTCCCCATTAGGTTCTCCTAGGGCATCAATATCATATTCGATTCTATAGCAACCAAGAAAGTACTTTGTCCACTCGACCAATGCCTCAATTTTCCCTTCTAGCTAGTATAAATATTTGTTGAATTTTATGACTCATTTTTATTAATATTATTTATATATCTTTCAACTAGTTGTATTAATCCCTTGCTCAACCCAATGGTATTTCACATAACATATCATAAATTTGATTCATAATAGATATATTTCATCTAGATTTGTCACTATGGTGCATATATTTATGGCATTTATTTGTATCCCTTTGACCGATGTGACATAAACCCAGTCCAAATCTAATATTTTTGGTATATATGTCCTTGACACTTTCATCCTCACACTTTGTAATAGCATGAAAACCTTACTGATCTAGTAAAGAGTAACTTGGTCAAGCACTCTATCATTGGCATACATTCAATACAAGAACAACAATATTGTATTACTCTAGCTAGGTACTTGTGATATGGTGTTATAAAATCAACAACAACTTAGTATTATGGTATTAGATTAGTAAATGCTACACCAAATTTTTACGCTTGGTATAGTCTAGCTACTCTTACTTCGATTTTTGAAATTTTGAATATTTTTAATAATTTTTATGGTTGAGATGTTATTGGCTCTATTTTTGAGAGTGCATATTTGGATGACATATCTCTTCCATATCGTGAAATTAACATTTTTTAAGTCCTGTTGTTTTTTGTGCTCTTTACAATATGTCCTCATTTTAGTCATGTTTTGCCATCCTTAGAGAAGATTTGTATTGGTACCAAGATGATTTAAAATTGATATTTTTTCTTTCTTAGTATATTGTCTACAATATATTGATGGGTCACATAGCTAATTTTCTCTTCATAGCATTTAATTGGTATAGGATATGCCCATGCATCCCTCAAGTGATGGCATACCTATTCATTCATTGAAGACTATTAGAGATCCCTTCAACTTATTGGATCTCCACACATTTGAAGGAATAAATTGTTGATTCTAGTGTGACATAACATATGACAAAGCATTACCATCTTGTGACTAAGTATAATGGACAACATTATCATGAGCATGCGGAATTAGGTGATGATTCTTCCTTAAATGTTCAAATGTGGTGATGTGACACTTTAATCGTCATATATTGGAAAATTTATTTGTTACTTTTTAAATATATATATATATATATATATATATATATATATATATATTTATATATTTATATATATATATATAAGTTTTATAAAAAAAAATTCTTTTACTATATGTTTAATTTAAAATTATATTTAAAAATATTAAATGGTATGATTTTAAGTAATTAAAAATGTTGTTTTTCATTTTGGAAATGTTACCATATCTATAGATAAGGAATATGATAGTACATAATCTAGCCAGTCATGATATTGCATTTAACTTAATAAAATTTAAATTTTAGAATTCGAATAACTAAAGGATATTTTATTTCTTAATAAAAATGATATCAAATATTTGGTTTCAAAAATATAGCAATTTGATGAAGAAAGTAAATATTTGATGAAAAGACAAGCTAGTTATGGTCTAATTAACCTAACAACAAATGTATTGTTTTGTTATTTATATAAGAGTGGATCCAAATAGAATTCACGTATAAATTATTAGAAAAGATATGTATTTTTTATGAAAAGACCAACTTTAAATCTCATGAAGTAATACATGATAAAGTGATACTGTTATTAGTGGTTTATTCTAATAGAACTATGTGATTCGTTGAAATAATATGGTAACATAGAGATGATGTAATATTAATAGAACCATTTGAAGGTTCTATATATATAGTTAGAGAAGGGTATAAGGTAATATTTGACAACAACAATGAGAAAAAACTTTGGTGGTGGAGTAGATTATGGAAGGTAAAAGCTCCCCTAAAAATAAGAATCTTTACCTAGTTAACTCTAGCTAAAAAAGCACTAACATGGGATATTCTTCAAATAAGGTCTTGAAAAGGACCAAGTTAGTGTGTCATGTGCAAAAAGGAAGAAGAAATAATGGACCATATTTTGGTTCATTTTCCTTTTGCAAGAGAAGTGTGGAATTTAATTATGCCTTTGACTCAATGGAAAGGAGAATCACCTACTAGGAATATTTTAGATAACATACAATAATGGTTCAAAAAAGAGGATTAAGGGAGTATAGATTTATCCATTTGATAGAGGGATGGGGATTATGGTTGGCTAGAAATGTCAAGTTGTTTGAAGGTTAGGAAATTATAGTGATTTAGGTACAAATGTAGATTAAATCCATTTTAAAAGTCTAAAAATCTCTCCAAAACCAAAATTGAGCAAACATATAAGAACACTAATAGTTGATCCTATGAAGACATGGGCCTTATTTGACGGAGCTTACTAAGGTAGCCCAAGTAGGTGTGGGATAGGGGAGCACTTTACTTAAATAAAAATCATAAGATCACTTTCAAGGCATGTTTAGGGGAAGGAACAAATAATATGGAATAATGGAAAGCATTGATCCTCTTGATGAGAATAATAGTGGAGAAAGAAATTATAACTTTATAGATTTATAGGGATTCAAAATTAGTGATAAGTTGGATTGCAAATCATGTGGAGATGAAAAACTTAATCCTTAGTCCTTTCTATAAGCAAGTGAAATTATTAAAATCTTCTATTACAAACATTTCATACAAGTATAGGGAGCTAAATTTAAAATTAGGTGGCCTTTCAAAAGATGGTTTGAACCTTCTAGCAGACACTTGGAAGAGGGAAGAAGCAGATAGAGGATTTGAGGTTTACTCACAACCTTATTAGTAGAAAAAAATGGTTTGCAAAGGGACCCTTTCCTTTATTTTATAGAAATACAGACTTCAAATGGTATTTGTCTTCAAAATTGACACCTAAGTTCTCCTCAATTTTGGCACTCAGGTAAGTGTAATTTGAGAATTATGACTGATTAGGAAGTTAATGCTACTTTCCACCTCTGAGTCTTGTTATTAGATTATATTTCTAGATTGTAAGCTAACTGTAACATATTACAGTAGGGAGGCCAATACATATCTTAGTTTAGTTTAAACCTACCCTAAAATAGGATGTAATTGAAATTTTAGAGGGTACTTCATACCCGTAGCATTGTAATTTTTCTCAATATCAAAAATGAAAATTATAGATTTTTTTAGGAAAAAGAAGAACCATTTCAATATTATATGGCCAACTAAAGAATATGCTTTATCATAATAAATATTATAACAAAGATCAAGGAAATATAATTATATATGATTTTATCATGTTATAATTATTTTTCAAATGTTAACAATGTCTATATCATTGCGATACTTGAAATTTTAATTATTGATTTGTAGGAGGAGCGAACAAATATTGTATTGAAATGTAGATTATAAATAATACATTGAATGCCCGGATAAGCCTGGAGGTTACGGAATCACCCGAGGCTGAAATAGAACTTGTTATAACAAATAACAAGTAATGCCTAAAATATAATAAGCACTAAATATAATGTAATAACAAAGATACGCTAACATCCCCCCTTATTACATTATTTGGGTAATAGGATAACTACTAGCTATACTAACATCCCCCTGATTACATCATTCAACAATACAAAGAGAGTTGTGAAACAATTCAAATTTGACACGTGCAAGTGCCTTAGTGAAAATGTCTACAACTTGAGCATTTGTGGGAATGTACTGAAGCTGAATTCGGTGCCTTGGAACTTCGTCTCGAATGAAGTGGCATTGTGTGCCAATGTGCTTGGTTCTTTCATGATGTACTGGATTATTGACAAGGTTTAGAATACCCTGGTTGTCGCAAAATAAGTGAATTGGAGATTTGGATGGAAGACTCATACTTGTCAAAATGTGACGCAACCATATCACTTCGCACACAGATTCACGTGCGGCGTGATACTCTGCCTTTGTAGATGAGATAGCAACCACCTGTTGCTTCTTGCTATGCCATGAGACAAGACCGGATCCAAGATGAAAAATATATCTTGAAGTTGACTTGCGATCATCAAACGACCCGACATAGTCGGAGTCCGTGTATCCTTGCAAGAAGAATTTACCATTCCTCTTGTATTCTAGGCCATATTCCATAGTACCATAGGCATAGTGAAGAACACGTTTGGCTACTTTCCAGTGAGTAGTCTTAGGTTCCTACATGAACCTCGAAAGATAGTTAATAGCAAACACGATATCTGTCCTAGTGTTTGTTAGATATATGAGACTCCCAATCAACTGTCGATAGAGAGTACCATCTACCTAAGGTGAATCATCATATCATGATAACTGAAGCCCTGATTCCATCAAAGTTGCCATTGGCTTGCAATCAGTCATGCGATATTTTTCTAAAAATATCTTAGCGTATTTTTTTTGAGACACCTTGATGTAGTGCTCCTTCTGGTTTACTTCTATACCAAGACAATAATGGATAAGTCCGAGATCTGTCATCTCAAAATATTTACACAAGTCACTTTTGATAGCAGAGATCATAGTTTTTAAACTCCATGTAATGAGCAGATCATCAACATAGAGTACAAGCAACACTATCCCAAAAAAAAATTTCTTGAAATAGAGGTTTGCATCTAATGGACATCTCTTAAATCCATGTTGCAGAAGGTGATTATCCATTTTTATATACCAAGCTCGAGGAACATGTTTCAAACCATACAAGGATTTGACCAAATTGTAAACTTTCTACTCTTGGCCTTCCACTTCAAATCCTTCAAGTTGAGTCATGTAGACTTCCTATTGAAGATCACCATTCACAAAAGCACTCTTGACATCCATTTGGTGAATTTTCCACCCATATTGTGCTGCCATAGCACAAAGAACTCGAATAGTGGTCATCCAAGCAATAGGTGCAAAAGTTTCCTCATAGTCAATACCTTCCTTTTGAGCATAACCCTTTGCAACAAGACGAGCCTTATGCTTATCAATTGTCCCATATGCCTTGTACTTGAATTTTTACACCCATTTGAAGCATATGGGATTTTTTCTATATGGCATATTGAAAAGCTTCCAAGTTTTGTTTTTCATCAGAAACTGATACTCAGCATCCATAGTAGCCTTCCATTGTGGCTCACTAAGGGCATATTGCACCAAAATAGGTTCATGTTCATTCATTGAAGACATAAACACCTTGTCCTCATCTATATCCATATCCTCTGTTGGTATCTCTGGATAAACAGAAAGTCCCTTAAAATATTGACAAAGATCATCAACCCCAGTAGTCTCTGCTGCTACTCTCTCCTATCGAGCCATGTTACGAGTACGAGGTCTATCCAAAGTCAAATCAGGTGGAGTAGATAGCTTAGAATCTTTGATTGTACTTGTATACCATTTTGGATTCTTATTCTATGATTTTTAAGAAAATGGAGAACCTCCAATCTTTGATGATGAAGGAGACTTCTCAGCTTTAGATTCCACAAGATCTAGGTATACATCTGATGTGCTTTGTGATGTGAAAGCCTCATCAAAAACAACATCTCTATTGACATGAATCTTATTTTTAAAGGGATCAATAAAATGATAACCCTTAGAGTGATCATCATAGCCAAGAAGAATGGACTTCAATGTCTTCTCATCTAGCTTCTTCCTTTTCTCTTTTGGTATGTGCATGAAATCTTTACACCCAAAAATGCATAGATGAAAAATGGAGGGTTTCCTACCACACCATGCTTCCTGTGAAGTCATTCCTTGTAGGGCCTTTGTGGGTTCCCTATTAAATATATATACTGTTGTGGTGATAGCTTCTACCCAATATTTTTGCCCAAGACTAGCTCCTATGAGCATGCAACAAACCATTTCCATGATGGAATGATTCCTCATTTCAGCAACTACATTTTTCTGAGGAGTATAATCAATAGTTAACTGTCTCGTGATCCCATGTGCAGCCAAGAATACAAAAAAATCTTTAGAGGTAAACTCCCCCCCTCGATATGAGCGGAGAATATTTATAGAAACCCTCGAATCCTCAACAGATTTCTTGAATTGCTGAAAGAAACCAAATGCCTCAAATTTTAGAGTAAGAAAGAACACACACATTTTTTGTGAGTAATCATCTACAAATAACTGAAAATACCTCCTCCACAACTGATAGGTAAGAAAGGACCACACAGATCAGTGTGAATCAACTCCAGAGGTTTCTTTGCTCTTGTAGAGTTTTCTCTTGTAGAGTTTTTCTCAAAAGTTACTCTATCCTGCTTTCTTGCCAAGCAGTCAGAGCATAGTGGCAATGTGGTAGAAAGGGAAGGAAGACCCTTTACCATATCATACTTACTTAGCTCAAGTAAGTAAACAGAACTAAGATACCCATATCTCTTGTGCCATAGGGAAGTTGCCTCCTTTATAGAGACTATCATGGTGACATGTGGAGTAGATATATCATCTAAGGAAAATAATCCATGCTTAAATGAAGTGGTTGCAATGTTCTTACCCCTCCTAGTAATAGAACAACACTTATTGCCTCCCTCAACACTAAATTTCATAACCATATCTTTGTCCAAAATTTGTGTGACTGACAAAAAAATTTTCGCCAATCCTGGAACATAGAGGACTTTTTCAATATGACACTTGCCATCAGAAAGAGTGACTAAAATAGTACCTTCTCCCTGAACCTTGTAGGTTTTATCATCAGAAATAGTGACAGGTTTGCCCTCTTTGACCTCAAAATACTCAAACCACGATTTATCGTCAATCATATTCTTACTAGTGCTAGAATCGACATACCATACAAGATTCGTCTACTTGGAGACTATGGTAGTCATGAGAACCTTGTGTGCCCACTCAAAATTTGAGTTAGATTCTTCAATAGCAACATTCACCTTGGGTTGCTTGTTCTTGTTGTGTGGTTTGTTCTGGAATTTCTGTTTAGGTTGTTTATTCTTATGCCAACATCTGTTTGCATCATGACCCTCTTTGTCACAGATCTTGCAATATATTTTTGGTTGTTGAGGTTGTTTCCCTTTTGAATCCTTTTGAGAACTACCTCCTTTCTAAAAATTACCCTTCTTCTTGTTTGGCCCCTTTTTGTTGGTGTAGAAGGAAGTGTTAGAATATTCATCTTGTTGTAGTTGGCGTGTCTCCTCTTCTTGAAGCATATTGACCAACTCTACAAAAGTAACTTTCAATTGTGACACCTGAAATGAAGTGATCAACACCCTATAAGAATCAGGTAAAGCTCTCAATACAATTGAGGTAAGGAGCTTGTCATCAACTGGTTCTCCCAAAGAATTCAACTTTGCTTTCAATTCAGACACTCTGCAAAGAAAGAGTTCAATTGTCTCCCCCTGCTTCATGCTTATACTGTGTAATTGAGATTGAATAAATAGAATAGTGGAATCATTATTTCTATCATATATAGTTTTAAGGGCATCCCATGCCTCTTTACTATGTTCATAGTCAGCAATATGGGGTTGAACTTCATCAGACACAGCAAGCAAGATGAGCACTTTGGCTTTGTTGTCTTTCTTGTCAAAGTCTTTCTGATCAGCAGATGGAGTTGTAGCTCCAGTAGTAGATGAAGGTCTTGTTGTTGCTCCAGATACAACATCCCATAAGTCATCCATTGCTAGGATTACCTTCATCTTGTTTTTCCATGGTGTGTAGTTAGGACCTTTCAACAACTGATGAGAATCAGTCATTAATTTTGCAGACATTATGAAGGTTCCTCATAACACCAATTGGTCCCCCTTTCGATATACCTTTTGCTAGGTCGTTATACCATATAAAATACCCGCCCTTACATGAGGGATACTATAGGTATTTAGAAAGATCAGAAAAAAATCACCCGCCCTTACGTGAGGGAAACTATAGGTAATTTTTAGAGATCATACGATATGTGGTACTTAAGCAGTACTGAAAGGGAATAGTCTCGTTGATGGCACCTACCATAGAAATTCTTCAATCCTCATGCGTGGGGCATAACTTCCCCTAAAAACTTCGGATTTTAGAACTTTCATCAGGATTTACGCCCAAACACAAGAACTATTAGGGTAATGGATGGAGTAAAAAAATGCAAAATATGGCAAAATTATATTTCCCCGATGATTTATAGAGAACAAGCTTAGACGTCATTTTAGCAGCTATATTAGGTGGCGGATACGGTAGCGCAATCACGACAGCTTTACCTGTAAGTGCTAGCCAGAGGTATCACAAATACCGAATGCTGTAGTGCAATAAATTGCATGGATGGGTTTTAATTATTTTTTGGACTTAGGGAGTCAATTTGATTTTAAATTTTAATGATGTAGTGCAAAGCAAGAAAAAATGCAACATACATCATAAAAGTGCCCACAGAAAATAAACCACTAGGTGTTGGGCGTTGTCAAAAATGCACCTTTACAATAATGCCAAAAATTGCTTTTTCAAAAAAATACTCTCTATCCCCCCTTGATTTTTGAAAACATACTCCCCAATTAGATTTTTCCCAAAAAAATGTACTCCCCCCTTTAAAATTTTTCTTTATAGAGCATTTTTAAAACATTCTTTTAGAACTTAAGTTAAAAAAAATGACTTTATCTTATATAGTAATTTTTTTTTTTTTAAATAACTTTAAACTATTATAAAATAAATTTAAATGTTATTAATTTTAAGTTTAATTAAAGAATATTAAAAAAAAACTTAAAAAAAAAAAAATTATACCTTTGTTTTGGGGGGGTCGACGAGACTCGAACCTGCGACCTCAGGGCTCCTGGAGCCCTACCGCTCAGCCCAAAACTAGATGGGCTAGTGGGCTGATCCGAAAGGCTCAGGAGAGCTCTCCCCATTATAGGATCAAGGTTAAATCCTTTCTTAGCACAACATCACACGCACATCTCCACACACGCAGTGGACGTCCAAAATCCCTTGACAATACCATCGAATCCTTCTCCTATAGAGTATACACTTGAAAATGCAGGCTTGCCACACCCCAGATCGATATCATAGATTGGAATCCTCACTCCTGAAGACACCACCACCGCCGACCCTGGCTCTGCGTAGACTCTTGCTAACATCATAGCAGGTCTCTTCGTCTCTACCCAATCGATTTTTGACCGGAAATATTCTGAATTGGTGGCAGAAGTAATCACCTTGTGTACGATTTCGGCTGCGCAATTCAACGGTTTGTCTAATATCTCCTCTGCAAAAACCTGCGTAAATGGAATTGCTATGCCGTTACCAAAGTAGGAAGGAGGGAGGTTCAGATAAGCTCTTCCATCGATGGGGATGCCAATTCTAGTAGACTCTGATGGTGATATGGCTTGTGCGCGAACAACGAGTCTCCAAATGTAGGCACACACCGCCTCCAGTTTTTTTCTGGGTTTCTCTTGCTGAATCTCCGGACCAGTTTGGTTAGCTCTGGCCTGCAACCTTTGAAGAGTAACAGTGTAGGATATTAAATGACGTGATGGCTTCAATAATACTCACAAAAAATTGAAACAGTGTTCCTCACGTTCTACTGTAGGCTCCTTCACATTTGACGAGATACTGGTTTCTCCACTCGCTCAACACGCACAGGTTCTCTAAACAAGAAATGAAATAATGAAACACGTAAATAAAATGTTTCATATATGCACTCCCCTTCTTTGCAACCTCCTCTCGCTATTGGACTGAACTCATGATATGTGATGGGTAATCCAAAAACATAGAATATTTTCCATGGCTCTGATATCATGTAGGAGGAGCGAACAAATATTGTATTGAAATGTAGATTATAAATAATACATTGAATGCCCGGATAATCCCGAAGGTTACGGAATCACCCGAGGCTGAAATAGAACTTGTTATAACAAATAACAAGTAATGCCTAAAATATAATAAAATTTATCAAAACAACCAATAAAATTTATAACATGATTACAATATAAAAAATAATATTAACTAAATATAATACAACTTAAGTGATCTAAGGATGGAAACTCCTCCAAGATATATGTTCTATTTTTGCCCATTCAAGAGAGTTCCAAAAAGTAACTATCCCCATTGAGGCCTCTTAGGCAGTCACTTCCATATGACCAACACCCTTCCAAAGTCTATTTACTATTTTATACATGAGATCCAATGATATTTTTGTCTCCTAGATAAGCAATTTTTTTTTTTTTACTTTTCTCTAAAATTCTTTGAACAATAGATTGATAGGTTCTACTATTAAATCCCTATTATTCCATGAATGTATAATCATTGGTTACTTTGAGACCAGTAAGAGTATATTCGCCTCATTGATCCCCAATGATCAGTTTGTCTCCTTGAGATGCTATTAATTCCTTATTTGATTTTCTACCGACTCTTTGAGAGTTGATATTCTTTAATCTCTTCTCTACTTGGCTTATTCATAGAGTTGGCTTTTCTCTATTCTTTTTTACCACACCCATGATGACATCCTTTATTATCAACTAATCCTAGTTATGCACTATCAATACCCCTACAATCTCTTACTGTGGTAACTCATGAAACTCTATTACCTACTCTAGGATAGGAGGGGCCAATATAAGGACTTGAACATGGCTATTATTGTTTTCATTATTCCCATCCACTTCTTCCATGAGTTGTTCTTCTTTGTCCACCAATGTTTTGAAGATCTCATACCTATTTGAGGGCTTGGATTGGGTTTACTCTTTACCATCCTTTTTAATTTGTCTCTTTTTTTTTTGGCTATTCAAAACCATATCCTTATGATTATTCTCCTTGATAAATGCTAGTTGCTTCTTTATTTATTGTAGATTTAGCCTCCCAAGGAAGATTCAACATTTCCAAAGGAGCCCCCATTTTTGTGATCATATTGTTTGGGCAAGATCAGGCCAAATGCCCATATTTATGGTAAACTCTACACCTAAAAGTTAGCACCTCATAATCCACTTATTGAATCTAAGATAGTCCTATAGGTTCATGTTCTACCTCTACCAACAAAGGCTAGATGAGATCTATTTCCATACATAATATAGCATAAACAATCATGTTTCCTTTCATTATGTCTATAGAAACACCCAAATATATTTTAAGGAAATTATCAATGATTTCCAATATCTGCTCACCCAAAAACTCCATTGGGAGTGCATACACCTAAACCCAAACTGAGACAACAATGAGTTCAATTTGGGGATCAAATTCAACTCTCCTGGGATGAACAAATAATATTTTCAAACCATGATTCCTCTTTTCTAATTGGAAAGCATTATTTCTATCAGAAAGTTAGAAAAAAAAAATAATAAAATATCATTTACTAATAAACCACAAACAATACTCACCGGTAGGCTCCCAATCTTGCCAAACCATGAATGCAAAAATTTTAGGGTAGGGTGAATACCCATGAATTTATAGACCAGGTCATGATTGGCTCTATATAAGACTATTTCTTATACTATACTTTACTCAATTATGATCTTTGGTCTTTGTTCCAACTGTTGAAAGCATCCATTGAGTCTTTGAGATGCTGATCCATTTTTGCAGCCATAAAGAGTATTTTTAATGTATTTTTTTGTGCTTCTTTAGTCTCTATTGAATATTTTTCCTTCAACAAATCTGTAAATAAATCCTATCTATCTAAGAAAGGATCTAGAGGTGTCCCCATTGGGCCCTCCTAGAGAAGCAATCTCATCTTCAATTTTGTAGCAACCAAAAAGTACTTCATCTACCCGACCAATGCCTCAATTTTCCCTTCTAGCTAGTATAAATATTTGTTGAATGTTATGACTCTTTTTATTGATATTATTTATATATATTTCAACTAGTTATATATGTTATGACTCACCATTAATTTTATCAAAACAACAAATCAAAATTATAACAAGACTACAATATAAAACATGATATCAGCTAAATATATTACAATTTCACTTGTAATGTATTTAGTTGATATTTTTTTTGATTGGTTGAAAGGGTGTTGAAAGGTCCCTGAACCTTGTACAAGAGGTTTTTACATGTTTTTCAAGCCGACCGAGGAGGCCCAAGAGCTAAAGATCAAAGAGAAAGCAAAACACCACCCGAGGGAAGGTGTCGCGATATCGCGACCAGTTACATTTTTGTGGCCCACAACATAGGGAAAAAGCAAGGAGGAAAGGATGTCACGATATCGTGACATGTTGCACCATTGCAGCCAAAAGAGGAAGAGATGTCACGAAATCGCGACAAGAAGCAGCATCATAGCCGAAGGAGAGAAAGTGTCGCGACATCACGACAAGATGCAAGGTTGCTGCCAAAAGAGAAGAAGTGTCACGATATCGCAACAAGTTGCAAGGTTGGTGCCAGAAGAGAAGAAGTGTCGCGATATCGCGACATGTTGCAAAATCACGGCCGAAGAGAAGAAATGTCACGATATCGCGACATGTTGCAAAATCACGACCGAGGAGAAAAAGTGTCGCAAAATCGTGACATGTTGCAGCAAGGCGGCCGAAGAGAAAAAGTGTTGCGATATCACGACAAACTGCATCATCAAGGCCGAAGAGGAAAGGTGTCGCAAAATCGTGACATGTTGCAAAATCTCGGTCGAAGGGAGAAGGTGTCGTGATATCGCAACATGTTGCAAAATCGCGACCAGAGAGAAAAAGTGTCGTGATATCGCAACATGTTGCAAAATCGTAGTCGAAGAGAAAAGGTGTCGCGATATCGCGACATGATGCAGAATCGCGACCAAAGAGAAATAATGTCGCGATATCGCGACATGTTGCAACATCGTGGTCAAGGGGAAAAAGTGTCGTGATATCGCGACAAGTTGCAACAATGCGGCTGAAGAGAAAAAGTGATGTGATATCGTGGCAAACTGCATCATCAAGGCCAAAGAGGAAAAGTGTCACGAAATCATGACATTTTGCAAAATCTCAGCCGAAGGGAAAAAGTGTCGCGATATCGTGACATGTTGCAAAATCGCATCCGGAGAGAAAAGGTGTTGCGATATCACAACATGTTGCAAAAATGCGGCCGGAGAGAAAAAGTGTCGCAATATCGCGACATGATGCAGGATCACGGTCGAAGAGAAAAAGTGTCGCGATATCGTGACATGTTGCAACATTGCAGCCAAAGAGAAAAAGTGTCGCGATATCGCGACATGTTGCAAAATCGCCGTCGAAGAGAAAAATTGTCATAAAATCGCGACATGCTGCATCATCACGACAGAGGCGAGAAAGTGTCACGATATCGCGACATGTTGCAAAATCATGGCCGAAGAGAAAAAGTGTCGCGAAATCGCGACATGATGCAAAATCACGGTCGGAGAGAAAAAGTGTCGCAATATCGCGACATGTTGCAAAATCATGGTCGAAGAGAAAAAGTGTCACGATATCGCGACATGTTGCAAAATCGTGTCCGGAGAGAAAAAGTGTCGTGATATCGTGACAAGTTGTAACGCCATGATCAAAGGAGAAAGAAATGTCACGATATCGCGACAAGTTGCAACCTCGCAGCCAGAGGGGAAAGAAATGTCGCGATATCGTGACATGTTGCATTTTCGCTGCCAAAGGTGAAAAGTGTCGTGATATCGCGACATGTTGTAATTCTGCTGTCGAAGGAGAAGGAGGAAGGAATGTCGCGAAAACGCGACCAGTTTCATGAGCAAACTAGACCAATCCCCTGCCAACACCTCACATTGTGCAGACATTGCCACTTATAGAATCATTCCTTAGGCCAATGGGAAAGGAGTCTCTCCATACTTGAATGTCAGATTCGTCGACTCTCTTGTTAGCAAGCCAGTCCGCAGCTTTGTTTCCTTCCCAGTATTGATGCTTAATGACTAGTTTTGGGTAATTGCCAACTAGAGCCTTGCATTCTTGGAAAATCAAAGCAAGGGCCTAGGGAGGCATAGCAGTCCCATTGAGCCAGTTGATGCATTACAATGATTCTCCTTCGATGATAAGTTTGTTGATGGTCAAACCTTCCAAGAGAATCAAACTTTGGAGTAGAGCTCGTGCCTCTGCCATATTGTTGGATTGAATTCTCAGGTTCTGGGCAAAGGCCAAAATTATTTCTCCTCTATGGTTTCTAAGAATTCCTCCTCCGCCAGCCGCTCTAGGGTTGCCTTTGGCCGCACCATCGAAATTAAGCTTGTGCCACCCAGTAGGTGGTGAGACCCACTTGATGATAGACCTGTCAACAGAAGTACGAGGCGTGGCAGAGAAGTTAGAAAGATTGAAGAGTTTGGTTAGGTCTCATTCAAGGCCAGGAGGAGGGGTTTAGAAGATGAAACCAAAGAGGCATTCTCCGCAGTAAGGGCCAAGATTTTGGCAACGATAAACTTCTTATCAGTGGCTTGATTTTTGAAAATTTTGGCATTTCTCTCTAGCCATATCTGCCACAGGGAAATGTGGAGGTAAGCTTGCCACATGAATTTAAGTTAGTTGATATTATGTTTATATTGTAATCATGTTTTATTCTACTAAGTGGTCTTCCTCTCTTCAAGAAATCTAATATTATTTCATCTGTGTATTTAGATAGATTGTGTTTTAGGCCAGTAAGGTGACTATGGAGCTCTCTCATCTATCTTCAAGAGCTTATTGATCATTGGGGGTATAGTCAATCGGGTTTTTTAGTTACTAATTTATTTACATAAAATTGAAAACATATATGTACATTTCCAATATATCAAATTTTATATGGAATTTCTTTCGAACTTCAAGAATAAAAACTTGTAAACGATAACTAACTATATATATATTACAACTTGAATAGTCTAAGGGTTTGGATTAGAACTTGAAAATTGATTATCAAAATTAAAACTTGATATACATATGAGTTGTTAAAAGAATCTTTCTATGTTCAATTTCTATCCTAATAATTAAATAATGTATCTAAATTTAAAGTGCATTTAAAGATAACACTTAAAAATTGTTTATCAATGTTAATCAACATAATCAATATTATTTATTATATATTACGTAATCTAATCAACTTACTATCAAGTTCGGGAAATATTTTTTGAAATAATATTTTATTTCCAAAGTGAATCGTTTGTAACTAATTTAATTAAAACAACCAATCAAATTCACAATATAATTATATTATAAAACTTAATATCGAATAACTATATTATAATTTTATTTTTTAAATAATTTTTATATAACTTGTAAATTTTTTTGTTTGGTTTTTTTCGGTTCGATCAATGCTCCAAACTTTGATATGTTTGTAAACTCATCCTTTTCAAACACATTTGGAAGTAAAGATACCAACAGGTGTTTACTAGATCTGCTCCTCAATGGAATATAGTTTTGGCATACTTGACCTTTGATCTGTTGCTACATGTGGGACACATTCATTCCCAAGTCTATGGGCTTTCCAACACGCTTCGAGATATTATTGACAAACTTCATCAACTTTCTCATATGATTCAAGATCTTCATAAAGTCCAACAGGAAGCTAAGAAGAAGATAATTAATAATGATAAGCAAGTTCAGGGTTTTATTACTTCTTTTTCTTCGCTAAAGACTGTAGAAGATAACATGGAAGATATGCTTAGAATTTTTTCATATGACAGACTCTCCCACAGATGAATGTTGATATATGATGTATTGCAACAAGATATAACTATAGGCTTTTTGTTGATATTAACTTCTATTCTTATTATGTATATTCAGTTATGGATGCTTTACTTCTAATCCACCTCATTTTATTTTTTAACTTATGAACAATATTAACACCAAAATATTGTAATATAATATAATCTAACTTTAAAAAAAAAAAAAACACTTCCTCATAATATAATATTCACAACATTGTGATAATAAGTAGTTATAGGTATTTTGCTTATTAATCAGATTCTAAGTAGTTTCTATTGAAACCACTCCTCATACTGTTATATTATTATATTATTATATTTATAATATTATAGGAAAAATATAGGAGATAAATAGAAAATAGTTGGTTTGGGTTTTGACTTTTTTTTTTTTTTGGGAAAGGTTCAAGGTTCAAACAGGGTATTGGGCGAGAGTGTGTGAGGGGAGTTGGGTGAGAGTGTGTGAGGGGGTGACTGTCAACCACGACATTGGGTGAGAGTGTGTGGTGGTTGTGTGTTAAATTCCTTGTGTGTGTGAGGGAGTGGATGTGTAGTGATTGTGTGTTAACTATTGATAAGCATAGCTCTCGACTTTAAGAGGTTATAGTTGAGAAGAGTTGATTGAAATTAAAAGAGATTATAGTTAGAAAAAGATTGTAGGGTTTTCTTACGTATGTTCTTTGTAACAAGTTTTAAAAAATTGACACATATATTTGTGTGTAAAGTTTTGTATAGCATCTTTGCAAAAGGTCTTGAAGGCCCAAAGCAAACACCATTAACGAACCTGTATTGATTATCGTCTTTCAGTTGGCTTTCTTCACTTCAAATTTATTCAGAAGGACATTCAAAATCCGCGGCTTTCTTATGAGTTTTGCGCGCTCGGGAACGCCATGGCTGCAAAATTGCTGGCAATTTTGATTGTGATGGACTCTGGAATCTTAGCTAGGGGTTTTGTTCAAGCTTATCGCCAAGCTCTTGCAAGTGCTTCCAAGACAGGTGTTGCTCAAGAAGCAATGCAGAATGCTGTTCGGGAAACTAGTAAAGCCATGACAGAACAGGAAGCCAGACAATCTTGGGTGTTAGTGAACACAGTCGATGGGAAGAAGTTTTGAAGAAATATGATTCACTCTTTGAGAGGAATGCACAAACGGGAACTTTGTATCTTCAATCAAAGGTTCAAAGGGCAAAGGAGTGCTTGAAGCAACCAAAGGCACTACAACAGAGACTGGTAGCTAATATCTGTTGTCAAATTTAGCTAAAAGTTAAATGAAATTCTTTAGCATAAACTCCTTATAGACTGGGCAGGGTTGCCCTGTTTACCTCGGTTTAAAATACAAGTGTGTGCTATAGCCAAGTCCAGATTGGCTATGTGAGCAAGCGGTATTTGGTTGAAAGTACACTCCTATGAACTGACAGAGTAAATGTCTTTCCATGGAAGTCCAAGCTTGTGTATACCTACTTTATAGTTACAAGAGAGAAGAATTAGCTTTTAATGTTTATCTTCTTATCACCTTGGTTTCTCTGATAATCTTCATTTGTCCAGAGTTAAAGATGGTAAGTCTTTAGTTTTGAACTTTGAAGATGATGCTTTGAGTTCTATTGGAATTTTGAAACGGTAAGTGTTTGTTTGGTTTGGTATTTATTAAAAAAATATTTAGGTTTAAATTTGGACGACATCCTATTTGTAAGGATAGTAATCTGATCTGAATCCTCGTATTTATGTGTATGAATGGTAAGTGTTTGTTTGGTTCAATACTTATTAAGAAGATATTCAGGTTCAAATTTCGGGGACATCCTGTTTGCAAAGGTAGTAATCTGATCTGAATCCTTATATCGGGGCAGTCTGTTTGCAAATGACGGTATGAATCCCCAATGGTCTCTTTCATGCAGGGTCAACAGAAGCATAATAGATTTGGTGGAAACAAATGGTGTGGTTTGAACCCTGGCTTGTCACTTACTAAAAATAAAAGTAAATAGTGAGTTGTTACCAACTCTATGTAAAAAATACAAAAAAATGAATATCTTTATAGGCTTAATCAATCCAAAAAAATAAAAAAATTTATATAACATTAACTTATTTATTTTTATAATTATGAAAAATAACTAACATTTTGAAAAGCAAAGCAATATAAGATGAATTTAAATTCATAAACACAATTGTAAAAAAGGTGCTTAGAATTCCAAAAAAGTTTTATAACAAAAATATGACTTAACAGCTTTCATATTAAGTCATCATTCACAACGTTGATACTGGGCCCACTATTGAGAATCAAACACATAAAATCGAAAAATAATAGCCACTATAAAAAAAATTAAAACTAGTTTTATTGTGTTATAGAAGCGCAATTTTTAATCAAAATTCTAGGTAAACAAACCATCTTAGAATTTAACACCATTAAAGTCTGAAACATGGACGCAAGCTTTTCTTATGGCCCTTGGTGGATATAGGTTTAATGCCCATTCGAGTACATTCATGGTTGTTTAAATAATTAAGATGGCATTAATTTATGTTATTTTTATTTTTTAAAACATAAGATGAAAAAACATTATATTAAAATGGTTTAATTATACAAAAAAGTGGGTGGAATTAGCATACTTCGAGCACACAACCAACACATTAACTGTGTATTAAACAGCTAGTAGAGCTACCAAAATAATTTATAGAAGTTCACAAGAAAACCAAACAAAAAACTGCATAAAAAAACAACTAATAGACTATACATAATTGTTGTGTAGATGTCACATTCCCATCAATAATGATTAATTTTCCTTGAAGAATGTGATTTTGCGGCCAGTTTTTGTGGTGGAAACACCCACCTCATTGATCGAGCAGTAGAACGGGATTGCCGGGTAAGTGGTTATGATGTTGTACCCCGGGCACACTTGATATGTGGGTACATGGAAACCCACCATTGTGGGTACATGGAAGCCCACCATAGGTTTGCACTACATATGCATTATGCGTGTCATATTGAATGAATGTAGGTATTTGTTGGTTTACTACTATTTGTCTGCTATCATTTAAAATGATAATTTTAAATACATTTATAAAAAAATAATAAATAGGCTGTCTGCTATCATTTAAAATGATAATTTTAAATACATTTATAAAAAAATAATAAATAGGCATACCAGTTTTGAAACAATAAAAAAAAAATTAATTATTACATTTATCTAATAATCCATAATAATCCATGAACATGGGGACTAATTATTTGAGTAATAAAAAAATAATGAAAAGGATATAAAGAAATAATAAATTACATATAAAAACTAAAAATACATATAATTAAATAAATACTAATAGATACTAATAGAATATTAAATATGATATTAAGTTTCAATTCTATTAAAAAAAATTAAACCCATAGGCTTTAAGTAATGTGGTGATAAGTCTAAGACAAGACTTAAGAAACTTTAAGCTTAAGCTTTAATTGGTTGATACAAAAGACTTGACAGAACTTAATTTAAATAAAGATATTTAAATATTTTAAAATCTTGAGGAAAGCCATACGTGGAGGTTGAAAACACGTCTTGTCTTGCAAAAACAGGTGATGTGTCTCTCTTCCATTAAGCTCATTTGCCTATAAAAGAAAACGGGATGGCCCAAGGTGGGGAGAAAAAAAAAATATCATATCTCGCTTGAGAGGAAGCCAAGAACGTCGAACGCCGGAAGAAGGAGTTGCAGCGTGAGATTGAGCCTCCGAGAGAAGAGGTTAGATTTTTCTGTGATGTTATGGGAAAGGGATCTTTGAAAAATTATGTTGTTTACATTAATGAATTGATTGGTGAATTACTTTTTTTTAAACTTAGACATTAAAATTGCTGTTTTGGCTAGCTTAAATATTACAAAAAAATAATGCTGCTAAATGTTGGGCTATTCTGACAAATGGAGAGAATTCAATTTTGTTTTCTTATAATATATTATAATATATGAGAGCATTCAGATTTCATATATTGGTGATTTAATGTTGTATTGGTTAAACTAAAATATGTGTATAGAAGGCAACGATTTTTTTTAAAACGGGTATACTGAGCGATTACTCTCAGATAAACCAGAGAAGCCAAAAAGAAATAGTTATTTAAATTAAAATTATAAGGTATTGGCTGTTCTGTTTAAAATTCGTCCTGAATATGGAATAATGTTGGCTGTTATGTTTAATATCTTCACAGTCTTCCGAGTATTGATTGATAATGAAGAAAATATGTTTAGCTGAGAACTGTTGCCGCATTGCACATTTGCCTGTTGAAAGTTGTATATATTGTTTTGGCAGAATGACATAGCTGAAGCTTGTTTTTCATTTAGTTGTGTGATTGCATCTTGCTTGCATGAGATTTGAGTGTGTGTGGCATATAGATGAGGGGCCAAGTCTGAGCCATACTTTACATTTTGTTCTCACCGGTTGATGAGGGGCGCTGGGACGCATATGTCTTATTGCGTAAGTGTTTGGCTCTTCCAGAGAGGTGGTCAAGCGTGCAAAACCTTAGTGAGTACCTTGGAGGGATTAGAAAATATTTGATATTGTACAAAACCTTTGTGAGTACCTTGGAGGGATTAGAAAATATTTGATATTGTACAGTGAAGTTACTACGGCACTTGTGTTATGTTTGATTGGATAAAAACAAAAAGGTTTGGAATTCGAACAGTAAAATTGTAAGAGTTGTGTTCTTCTATCTGTCCTAATTTATGATTTATGTGCAAACAAACTTTGAGAAGACCTCAAAATTGCTTTAAAGTCAGAGAGTTGAAAGATGTATCACTGGTCCTCGAACGCATTGGAAAAACATTTAGAATTTTCCTAAATATTGTATGTTGTGTTCTAAAAAAAATGGGTCTTTACTGAGTGTCATATATTTAATTGATAAGTTTTCTAAACATAGAAAGAAATTCTTATGTTTCAATTTGTTCGAATGATTCTAGGGTATTGGTACATGCTATGAAACTGAATACATTTTTATGATGGGAGTTTGAAAGTCTCAAGTTGGTAAGTTTCACTGTATGGAAAGTTATGTGTTATTAATGTTTAGATATTTACTTTGTAAGAGCTGAAATATAAGTTCTATGTTATACTTTATTTTTTGGTAAAGTAAATACCATGTTGATTATGTTACTGGTGATGGAGAATATTATCGATTTATTTCTTGTATATTTGGTTATAATATTTTGTTCTTTCTTTAGTTGAAAATTTATTATAAATATGTACTTTATTTCTGAAGTAATGAAAGAACAAAACTGATTTAGTATATGTTAAATGATTTAACTTAAGTTTGCAAGATTAAATTTGTGGTGGGATTTGTTTTCGTACAACAGTGACACTTGTATTATAAGACCTAACTTCGATATAAGAAGAAAAATTATATAGAATAACTATAACCTCTTACATGGAACAATTGTCCTAAGAGAGCCAGTGGACCCACCTACTTCCTACGAGGCTACATTTTCTTGGATAAAAGTCGAGTTAAGGACTATTTTTTCACCCATCCACATTAAGTCACGGGTGACTTATGTGAGATTGAATCACCATTCTTCGACTTGAAGGGATAGATTTCCCAACTGTTGAGAGTAACGAGCAGTGGTGTGGGACATTGCTTTAGGTGATCAATCTGTTAGAGATGGTGATAATTTTCATCCTTTAGTGTTGGGGAGTAAGTCAATCCACCGCATGACTAGAGTACTACTCATGCAAGTGATTACTCTAGCAGTAGATGGTTATGGACAACATTACCGCTAGTTCGAAAGTGAAATGATTTTTTGGTCCACAAGGCTTGAGATGGCGGGATCTAGTCAACCTTGAGTAGAAGATCAAAAGACTAGCATCGACATACCGATGCTGGTTCTAAAGCAATATGTAGTACACTTGAAGAGCTATGAGTTATTCTGGATTTGGACAAAGAAAACAGCACACCCATATAGGTGATTTGGGCCCTGTACGGCTAACCCTTCATCGGATTCTAGAATGATTCATGTGCGGAGTCAGAATCCTACATGGTGAGACACAATATTTGGCCAATTATGAGCACTTAAGACACCAGTTGCAGTGGTGACCATACTTGAAGTGCAAACATAGTATGCCAGAACTAACATTATGATGGGATACAAGCAAAATATTTATGTTCTAAAAGAAAAAAATTAATGATGAAAATTTGGGATGTTACTGTAGGGGTTGGAGAAACAAGATTCACTGCACAAGGAGCATTACCCCAATGATCAATAAGGTCCCATAAGTGATGAATCTCTATATTCACTTTTTTTGCTTGCACTGAAATCTGTAGCCAACAATCATAGAAAACTTGATACTTATCAGCAAGAGAGAAAAATTAGAAGAAGACTCTTACTAGGTAAAAATCACTTGGTTGTGAGTTTTCCACAAATGAAAAATAATCCCCACTCTAAATATATGCCACACAGGAACAAGCTTCTCAGAAAACTCAAGTGGATCCCCAAACAAAATATTCACTCAAGAACAAGGACCTATCATATATGGTCTGAAAAAAGAGAAAATCCACTTCCAAGCCTCTTGAGATCTCACACAAGACCAAAACAGATGATGCACATCCTCCTCTGCTCTACAAGATCTGCAAGAAATATCATTCACACACAAATATCTAAGTTTTTGACCAATAGGAAGCCCTTGAAATAATAAACTCCAAGCAAAAAATGCTTGCTTAGGTTCAAGATACTTTGCCCAGAGTGTATTAAATCTAAGACTAAATCTGGACTGAAGAGATACTACATCCCACCTAGAATTAAGCTTCTCAGCCATAGGCACAATAGGGAAAAGCCAAGAGTATCCCAAATGAGGTTTATACTTATTGAGAGAAACATCTTTGGGCCAAGACCAATCAGTCCACCAAGGTTTTTGATAATATCAAAAAAATTTACCCCAAATAGATTACGGAGTGAAATCAATAACAACCTCATAAGTAGTCTTATCAGTAGAAGATAAACAAAAAAAAATCGTAAAAAATTCCCAAGGTATCCAAGGATACCTTTGAATGAAAATCCATGAAATCAGATAATCGAGCAATACCTTGTTTATAAAATTTTTGAGCATGTATCCACTGGACTTGAGCAAGGCGAGTCCCTTGCAAAGTTATTGCCAAAGACCACCAGACATTAAGCAAATGCATTGAAACCCCTAGCTTCCCTTTCTGACCTTTCCAAGAAATCCAAGGTTTAATGGCCTCCCAGGCCTTCCAAATGCTTTGCAAAACAAAGGACCCAAAAAAATTTATTGGAATAGAGGCTGTAAGAATGGTTTGCAAATCAAGCCCTTTCAATATCTTCTTACCAAAAGGAAGCTCGTGGAGAGGCAGTGACGAATTAAAATTTTCCAGGCTTTCTCCCATTGTAAAGCTCTCACAATCCATTTAGCACAGAGGGAAAATCCTTGTCGCTGACAGTCAAACAATATCATTCCTCCAAATTTTTTAGGAAGACAAAAAATATCCCAAGCCACCCTATGAAATCCCTTCTTATCAACAACATTGGACCACAAAAAATCTCGAAGCAACTTCTCCAATTTGGCATAACAAGTATTGGAAGGGACCCAACAAGAAGAGTAATACACATGAGTAGAGGCCAATACATTGGAACAAATCTGAAACTTGCCAGCTAAGAATAATTTTTTGGTGCAATAGTACAACAACTTCTTCTCAACCTTTTGAACAACATAATCCCACAAACGAGTAGGAGAACCGAAAAAAGCAAAAGGAATACCCAAAACTTTAAAGGGTTTCCCAGGTTGAATCCACTTCCAAGGCTTATCAGCTAACCAAGTAGGCATCTCTTTTCCAGACTGTCTATAGCAATATGTTTTTCTCCATTGAATATTAGAGCCAGAAGCTAAGCAGAATGTATGAAGACAATCTAAAGCATGAGTAACAAAGATCTCATCTTCTGCAATAGTCAAGAAAGAATCATCTGCAAAATGACCATAAATAAATTACTTGGGAGAGGAAGGGAGATAAATTCCCTTGATAAATCCTTGAGCAAATCTATGATCTAGAAGATAACCAAATGCCTCAACAACAAGAATAAACAAAGAAGGTGCCAATAGACAACCTTGTCTGACAGAACGAGCTAATTGAATATTCTCAGATTGAATATTCTGAGATTGAATATTCTGAGATTGTCTCTTGTTCAAAGTTAACACAACAGAGCATCTTTGAATAACATAAGTACAATTCTAATAAAATAAGGATCAAACCCCAGAGGCTTTAGCATAGAAGTAATAAAGAACCATTTTATTCTATCATAAGCCTTCTCAAAATCAATCTTAAAGAAAAGAACATCCTGACCAAAGGATCTAGGCCATTCCATCCTTCCCAAACAACAATTACATTATCTAGAATATATCTGTTCTGAACAAAACCAGTCTACTCAGGCTTGATTATCTCAAGAAGAATAGGTCTTTTTTTAGAGCTAAAGCCTTGGCAATTATCTTATAACTAACATTAAGCAAGGTGATTGGCCACCAATTAGAAATAAGTTCAGGGTATCCTCCTTTTTGAATGAACTTAACATTACCTTTGTTGATGAGGTTCCCCAATGACCCAGTAAGCATAGCCTCTTTATACACTTGCAGCAAATCAAAACCCACCAAGCCCCAATATTCTTTATAAAATTCACAAGGAAAACCATCTAATCTAGGTGCTTTGTCATTTTCCATCTAAGACAGAGTCTGTTTGAGATCCTCCAGGGTTAAAGGTGCATCACAAAAATCCCATTGAGTTTGAGTAAGCTTAGTAGGTGTGACTTGACAATAGGATTCTAGATCTTGCACTCTATCATGGGTAAGGCCCTGAGAAGCAAACACTATTTGATAATGATTACCAAAATATCCAAAAATATCATCAAGAGATGTGAACCTTTGATCATCAAATTTTAGAGCAGTGAATTGGGTAGTATGAGCAGGTGGACGAAGGTGCTTGAAAAATTCTTTAGAGACTTTGTCACCCACCTTTAACCAATGCATCCTGGCCCTTAATTGTGCTCCTTTGGATTCATACATATCAACTTTTTTAAGCTCATGTCTAAGGGTAGCCATGAAATCTTGAAGATCAAAACAAAAAGGATTAGCCTCAAGCTGCACAAAAACTTTTACTAATTCTGACTTCAAAACCAAATTAGCTTTCTTCCTCCTCTTGGCTACTTCCACTCCCAAAGTGTGAAGGAAAGAGGTGGTTCTAAAAATAGCAGCATTCCACCAAGAAACCCAACCAAAGTCACCAGAGGGTCTCGGAAGCAAATTCCAAATTCTACAAAGATGAGCCTTCATAGTTGGGTGATGAAGTAAGGAAACATTAAGATAAAACTGGGTCTGAAATTGTTAGGGCTGATGAAGAATGGCTTCCATAGAAAAAAGAATAGGAGCATGATCAGACAAAATAGTACCTGGGATAACCAAAACAGGAGGTTGAGAAGGTGAAACCCTAGCAATTTTAAAAGTCTCACTAGAAGAGATCATGGCTCGATCAAGGTGTTTTAACACCCTAGCTTTGGCTGCTAGAAGAGATCATGGCTCGATCAAGGTGTTTTAACACCCTAGCTTTGGCTGCTTGAAAATTTGACCATGTAAACCATTGAGCTTCAAAAAAGTTAGTAGGAGAAAAATAGATATTAGGATCACTAAGACTCAGCTTATTTTTCATAAAATAAAAATCTTCCTGCTCCCCAACACACCAGCGGTTATGAGATAAACTAACTTTATCAGATTGTTTTTTCACCATATTAAAATCCCCACACATCATCCATGTGGTAAGAGGCAGAGACAAAGCCAACCACCACTACAAGGCACACCTTTCTAGAGCATTATTCGAAGCATAAACATTAATAAATCCAAATGATTTACCATGTAATTCCAACAAAGTCCAGACTGCTTGATTGGACGGATCCACTCCCCACGTCATAATATTCGAGTCCCGCTTTTGGGAAATAAAAGTGATAGCTCCACCTGTCCCACTAAAATGATTCGTTACATGGAAAACTCCACAAGGCCACAAAAAAAATACACTCTAGATTAAAATTAGAACTTTCACTTCTTGTAAACACATCACATCAATATTGCCAAACTTATGAGTGAAATTAGTCATCTCACTGCGGATAATATATTTATGGACTAGATCCGCCAGTCCTCTTACATTCCATGAGAAGAAAATCATTAAGACCTCTCAGTATGCAAAATTTTCAGAACATCCTCAAAGCCTCTCAGCTGAACAAGAGATCTGAAGGAGTTAAAAACATACCGATCCTGACCATCCTGGTATACATGATAAGCCTCCTCCCTTTGGCGTCGCTTATCATAATGCAGATTATTTCTCGAAGGGCTACGGGAATAATGAACTTTATAACCAGACTAACCTTTATGATTGATTTGGTATGGTTATAAGCTTTATGATTGATTTTATCTTATAAGAATCATAAGATGGTATGTGGTATGATTGATTTTATCTTATAAGAATCATAAGATGGTATGTGGTATAGTACATACTATGTTATACCTGAAACATGGACGCAAGCTTTTCTTATGGCACTTGGTGGATATAGGTTTAATGCCCATTCCAGTACAGTTCCCGGTTGTTTAAATAATTAAAATGACATTAATTAATTAATTATTTTTTTTTTTTAAACATATTTACACATACTTTGTTATCATTGATTTTATCTTATGAAAATCATAAGATGCTATAATACAAACTATGTTATACTTTGAATTTGGGTAGTTTTAAGAAAAGTCTAAAACTTTAACCATTACATTGTTCTACCAAAACTTTTATGTTCATTTTTTAAATATAATAAATATATAAACATTAAAACTTTTATATTCATTTTTTAAATATAATAAATATATAAACATTAAATAAGATGCAAATTCAATTTTTTTTTTAATTTAACCAATATAAATATTTTATATTCATTTTTTAAATATAATAAATATATAAACATTAAAACTTTTATATTCATTTTTTAAATATAATAAATATATAAACATTAAATAAGATGCAAATTCAATTTTTTTTATAAATAAATAAATACCAACCTCTAGAGGCATTGTCTTGGTATAAGAAAATCACATGGGAGTGGCTTCGTGATGTACCTTTAAAACAATAACCTCCCTTGAAATATTTCTCTCCGTACCCTCTCCAGCTAACCTCCAACACATGAATAACATTAATACTAGTTTTATTGTATTATAAAAATCTAATTTTTAACTATTCCCATCCCACAATTTAGCACCCTTAAAGTTTGAAACATGGATGCAAGCTTTTCTTATGGCACGTGTTAGATAAAAGTTTAATGTCTAAAAAAATATTAAATTGGAACGAAATTTTAACATAAGAATAGGTTATTAAAAATAAAAAACTTATAATAAAATCAATTTATAATTATTTTATAATTATAATAAATATTTTAAAAAATAATATAAATTTTTATTAATTCATAAACAAATAAGTTCGAATATTTTATAACAGAAATTTGAATTAAGAGCTTTCATATTAAACCATCAGATTCACAACATTAATATTGGTGCCAACTATAACTATCAAAATCAAACTCATAAAAACAAAAAATAGTAGCCACTATAAAAATATTAAAACAAGTTTTGTTGTGTTATAAAAATGCAATTTTAATTATAATTCTAGTTAGACAAACCCGTCCCAGAATTTAACACCATTGAAGTTTGAAACATCGACGGATGCTTTTCTTATGACGCTTGGTGGAAGTACGTTTAATGCCCATTCAGCTACTGGTGGTGCAAATAATTAATATGGCATTAATCTATCTATCTTAACACCATTAAAGTTTGAAAGAGGACGCATACTTTTTTTTTATGGTAGTCGGTGGAAGTAGGTTTAATGCTTATTCCGGTAGAGCTCCTCGTTGTTCAAATAATTAATATGCATTAATATATATATTAAACACATATATATATATATATATATATATATATTTTTTTTTTTTTTATAATTGATTTTTAATTATCAGAACTAAAGATTAATAATATAGATATTATTATGGTTTGGACTCGGAAAAAAACCATTATGTTATCCTAACAAAAACATTTATATTTATTTTCATTATTATAATAAATACTTAAATATTTTTAAAAATAAATTATAGACAATGTCAAAAATACTTTTAACAAAAATTTGAATTAATAGCTTTCATATTACGCCTTTAGATTCACAACGTTAATACTAATGCCCGCCACTTGAGAATCAAAATCATAAAATTAAAAAAAATAGTAGCCACTATAAAAACATTAATACTGGTTTTATTGTGTTCTAAAAATGCAATTGTAATTAAAGTTCCAGGTAAACCCATCCACAATTTAACACCACTAAAGTTTGAAACATGGACGCAAGCTTTTCTTATGGCACATGCTGGATAGAGGTTTAATGCCCTTCCAGTATAGCTCCTGGCTGTTCCCATAATTAATATGGAATTAATTTAGATTCATTTTCATTGTTATTATAAATATTTAAATATTTTTAAAAATAATATAAAATGAATTTTAATTCATAAACATAGCTGTATGAGTGTAGGATTCCAAAATTGTTTTATAACAAAAATTGAATTAATAGCTTTTATATTGCGCCATCAGATTCACAACGTTGGTAATGGTGCCGACTATTAGGAATTAGCCAGTATAAAAATATTAAAACAAGTTTTATTGTGTTATGAAAATGCAATTTTTTGTCAAAATTCTAGGTAGACAAACTCATCCCAGAATTTAATACCATTAAAGTTTGAAACATTGGCCGCAAGCTTTTCTTATGGCACATGGTGGATATAAGATTAATGCTACAGCTGCCAGTTGCTCAAATAATTAATCAGAAGTTTTCATTATGTCTACTAAAATCTAGCTACCAATCACTAAAAACAAAGATATTTTGTTGGTCTTTACAGGGTTGCATGGATGTGGGTTCTTTAGTATTGGGGTATTTTATTTGTGCAATCTTGATCTTTTTACGTGCATGGAACAATTTTCTGAGTTCTATCTTGTGCTTTATGGATGTGGGTACTTTAGTACTGGGGTAACTATTATGTGCAATCTTGATCTTTCTACGTGCATGGAACAATTATGAGTACTATCTTGTGCCTTACAGCAAGTAATAGGGGATAGCTATCCATCCTCAGAGAATCTATATAGTATTATTTTAATATTATCATTCAGGCTAAGCTCAGGGCTTCCATCTGATCCCTATTACATTTTTGGTAATTCGTATCCCGCATATTGGTGGGTAGTAGTCATATACCTCGAAGTCATCACCAGTTGGACTAACCGCGTTGGGCTTACTATATTTTCAGTCAGAATGAAGAGGAGGTTGCCTGACTTCTTGCACTCTGTGAACCTGAGGCATGTCAAGCTGGGCTACCATTACTTGATCAGCAATGCTCTCTATTTCTTGGCTGTTCCAGTTCTGCTAGTTGTATTCAGTGCAGAAGTGGGAACCTTAAGGAGGAATGATTTGTGGAGGTTTTGGGAGCAGCCCAACTTTGATTTAGTAAGCCTGCTGTATGTCTCTGGCCTGATTGGATTCGTTGCCTGTGTCTACTACATGTCAAGCCCAAGGTCCATCTATCTGGTGGACTTTGCATGCTACAAGCCCTCTGATGAATTCAGAGTGACCAGAGACTATTTCATGTCTCATTCAAGCAACACAGGCCTGTTTGATGAGGCAAGTTTGGAGTTCCAGAAGAACGTCTCGGAGAGGTCTGGCTTAGGAGACAATACTTACCTTCCACGAGGCATTGTGGCCTCTGTGCCTCGTCTGACCATGAAGGAAGCCAGGGCAGAAGCAGAGATGGTGATGTTTGGTGCCCTGGATGAGCTCTTTGAGAAATGCAAGGTGAGGCCCAAGGACATTGACATCCTGGTGGTGAACTGCAGTCTCTTCAACCCAACTCCATCTCTGTCGGCCATGATTGTCAACCACTACAAGATGAGGGGCAACATTCTGAGCTTCAACCTTGGTGGAATGGGATGCAGTGCAGGGATCATAGCCTTGGACCTTGCCAAAGACATGCTGCAGGCCCATGGGAATTCTTATGCTGTGGTGGTAAGCACAGAAAACATCACATTGAACTGGTACCATGGTAACAATAGATCAATGCTGCTTCCCAATTGCCTGTTTCGAATGGGAGGTGCAGCCATTCTTCTGTCCAACAAAAGCAAAGATAAAAGAAGATCAAAGTACCAGCTCTCACATGTTGTGAGGACCCACAATGGCCAAGATGACAGGAGTTACAAATGTGTTTTCCAAGAGGAGGATGAGAAGGGGACCAAGGGGATAACAATATCCAAGGAGCTCATGGCAGTTGCAGGCCATGCCCTGAAAGCCAACATCACAACTTTGGGTTCGTTGGTGCTTCCTTTATCAGAGCAGATTCTCTTCTTTCTCACACTTTTTTCTAGAAAAGTGCTCAAGATGGATGTGAAGCCCTACATCCCAGACTTCAAGTTGGCATTTGAACATTTTTGCATTCATGCAGGAGGGAGGGCAGTGCTGGATGAGCTGCAGAAAAATCTATCCTTATCAGACCGACACATGGAACCATCAAGGATGACTCTTCACAGGTTTGGCAACACATCCAGCAGCACTCTCTGGTATGAGCTTGCATACATGGAGGCCAAGAAGAGAATCAGGAAAGGTGACAGAGTATGGCAGATTGCATTTGGGTCTGGATTCAAGTGCAACAGTGCAGTTTGGAAGTCCCTCAGGACTATTAAAAATGTCACCAAGAACCCATGGCTGGATTGCATTGATAACTATCCGGTGGAGATTCGAGCCCTTCCCTATGTCAATGGCATGATTAAATGGTGAATCTCTTGGAAAAGCTAGCAACAGACATGCATATTATTAGAGAATATATTATTTGGTATTAAGTAACTTTTAGTGGATCTTTATTAGTATTATTATTTGTTGTACGAAAATAATAATAAAAACATGAAAGACACATGTTATATGTAATATATGAAAATATGATGTAAGAGTATTTAAGTGCTCTATAAATAAATAAAATAATAGTAATGGTTTGAAACTATGGATTGAGGAACATGGTTTTCAAATTAATAGTTTTGTGCTCGTGTTTCTTGGTTTATGGTTTATGCTTATGGATTTTGTACACATGGTTTTGGTTTCATAGTTTTTGGTATTTTTGTTCTTTTACAATGAAGAGATAAAGGCAAGGGTGAAGAAGAAATGAGAAATTGAGAAGTTGTGGTTTTCTGTGGAGAGTGTTATGGTAACTCGAAGAGATACGGATTGTGTAACCATTTGTGTTGTAGATTTAAAAAAAAAAAAAAAAACAATATTTTATTTTTCTGTTTGGCAGTAATTTTTTTTCACGTTTGAACTATGTTCTTTTATTTTTGTTACATACTTTGATTTTATTATTTAAGGTTTATTTAACTTTTTATTTTAGTATTGTTGTGTACTTTAATATTAGAGTTTAGAGTCTATTCATAGATTAAAACATTATAAATTTTGTATCGAATTTGTTAGACTTCATCAACTGGTATGAGATCCAAGTTGATTCCTAGTGCTAGGAAATGGAACAAGGAGGTAAAGTTAGAGGTATCCAAGATTACTAGAAATGCAGAATTTCTAGAAGTAATTAGAGGTTTACAGGTTTAAATGGAAGCCATGGATACTATCAAAAGAAGAAAAACAAAGGAAGAAACAAGTGACTCTAAAGATATTGAAGAAGAAGAATTTTAGGAGGAAGATAAACTAGAATAATGCATGACTAAAGTGATTACAAATTTTGGAAGCAAGCCAAAGATGGACTTGCCTAGTTATGCTAGATGTCTAAACCCAAAGGAGTTGATAGATTGGGTCATAGACATGGAGAAGTTTTTCAACTGAGTCAATTGCAAACCTGAAGAGGGTAAACTTTGCTTGTACAAGGATTAAAGGGTATGCCTTATGATGATGAGATAATGTCTAGACAAAGAGAAAAAAAAAAGGTAAATAAAATATCCAAACCCAGGATAGGTTTGTGGGAAAGTTAAAGGCAAAGATTTTACCTATAAATTACTAGATTAGTTCATTCAAAAATTGAAGAACATGAAACAAAAGGAGTTAGAGGTTAAAGAGTATAGAAAATAGTTTTATATATTGACTATCATAACAAACCGCATAAAGGATAACAAAGAGAAGGTGGCAAGATACATCAATGGATTGAGATTATCCATTCAAGGTGAGGTAATCTTCGTTAGAACCAAGATTTTGGAAGAAACACATCAATATGCATTACAAGTAGAAAATAAATTAGCTCACAAATAATAAAATAAAAATAGAGGTAAAGGAAAAGCCTCAAAAGGTAGAGGAAGTAGACAACAAACTGAAAGTAAAGAGGAGATTTATTCTCAAACAAGTAATTTTAGCCAAAGTATCTACGAAAAATGTGAATCCTCAAGAGAAAAAAGATATAAAAATGGGAAAATGTGAATCCTCAAGAGAAAAAAGGATATAAAAATGGATAAGGTTATGGTTTCATAGCCAAGTGTTTTAGGTGCAAAGAAGAAGGGCATAGGGCATATGAGTGTCCTTAAAAACAACATAATAGAGGTCAAGAAAGAATACCCATAATCATGTTGCATGTGTCCATGAGGAGAGCTCAAATTCTTCAAGAGAACTAGAATAACCCGAGTGTGGAGAGTCACTCTTGATTGAAAGTGTTTTTTTGAATTCTATGAAAGAAATAGAGGAACCAATTCAAAAAAGGAACCTATTCAAAACTGCATGCAAATTAAAAAAAAAAATGTGCAAGGCCATTGTAGATAGTGAAAGTATAGACAACTTAGTGTTTGAAGAGATGGTAGTTAAATTGGGTTTGTAATGCTAGAAACAACCAACCCTAGACTGCGTATCATGGTTGCAAAATGGACATTAAGTGTTTGTAAATGAGTGGTGCACGGTTGATTTTCATAGTGACACATACAAGGACTCTATGTTATGTGACATCACACAAATGGATGCATGTCACTTACCATTTAGGAGGTCTTAGTGGCATGATAATAAAACAATCCATGATTGAAGAAAGGCCATGGTCAACATCACAAAGAATGGTTGAAAATATGTGCTCAGCCCATTGAAGGATAAAAAGGAAAAAGTAGAAAGTAGCCATAATATGTGTGTTTTTAATCCAAGGATACACTGACTAAGGATTTATCATATAGTTTTCCACTGATGAGAAACATCAACCATCATATTGATCTGATTCCAAGATTGATTTTGTTGTACAAAGCTACATATTCAATGGTGCCTATGGAAAAGGAGGATTTGAAAAAATAGGTCAAGGAGTTATAGGACAAGGGATTTAATAGAAAGATTTTGAGTGCATGCATAATACCTATAGTGTTAATGCCAAAGGAGGAAACGAGTGGTGTAGTAGATGAATTCATGGAGTATATACATGAATTACATAAAGAGGTAAAGACAAACATATAATGAAGAGCAACAAAGTACAAGAGTGTTGTAGATGACAATATAATTGAAAAATAATCTTGTGAGATATTTAGTTCTCACTCATTTGCATAATGAGATATTCTCTAAAGGAATCTACAAGTGAAAATGGAAAAGAATTCGACCATGTTGGGTCATGGGGAAATTCGATCTAGGAAATACATGAGTTCCATGTAGATACTATAGAAGCTAAGAAAAATAATGGTTACAACAACTACCAAAGATAGATACAAAGAGAGGAAGAATAAATAAGCATATTGTCAAGAAGAAAAAGGGCCACAAGTATATGAAATATCTCATCAAATGGTTTGGCAAACCAGTTGAAGAGGCGGCTTGGCCAAACATAGGATCTTCATTAGAACCTCGTAAAAATGTTCTTGAGATTTCAATCTCAAGAAATATTTCTTGTTACATAGGGTGGTTGATGTAGGAGCATCCAAGTGCTTGATAAATAATAATAATAATAATAATAATAAGTGATAATGGTTTGAAACCATAGGTTGAGAAACATGGTTTTCAAACCAATAGTTTTATGCACAAACCAATAGTTTTATGCACATGGGTTTTGTACATATGGTTGTATTGCATATGGTTTGGTTTTATGAAAATGTTTTTTTTGCACATAGTTTTGGTATCTTTATCTATAAATAAGTGCAAAGGGTGAAGAGAGAAAGGAAAGGGTGAAGAGGGAGTAAGAAATTGAGAATTTGTGGTGCTCTATGGAGAGAGCCTATGACAATTGGATCCGCTATGGAATTGTGTAATATAAAAAAAAAAAAACATAGTCTGTTTTCTTGTTTGTACTATGCTCTTCTACTATTATTACATGCTCTAATCTCACTTTTTAAGGTTTTTTTAATTGTGCACTGACTTTGTTAGACTGCATCAATATAAAATATAGTTGAAGCTAAAATTCTAAGAGTTATAAATATTGAAGAGTCTCCCTAATATGAAGAGACTCTATGATGTATAAAGTTGCCTATATATAACAAAGTTTGGTTAGTATATTGTGGAATAAAATATTGTTATATTTGTGATTCTTTGCATTATGTTATGTCTAAGTTTTGTTTAAAATATTATTGTGTTTATCTCCCCCATCTATAATAAGTATTATCAATGCCTTGTTTATATGTGAATGTGAAGAATATATAGGTATTATAAGGGAAAATCATTGTCATCTAATAACATACCCTTTACACGCTATCTAAGAAGAGAAGAGTTGGTGTGAATGTTGGAAATGTTTGAAGGTAAGCAAAAAAAATTCATATAGTTAATAAGAAAGAAGTAAATACTCAACTTAATTAGAATATAAAAAGTTGAAGATCCATTGACGTTACTTCATCTAAAGCTTTGTAAAATCGTCCAATTTGTGCCTATAAATTTTTTATGTGAATTTTCATTCTTACGTACTATAAATTCATTTGTCTAACTAAAACATTACAACTATTCATTTAACGACTTTATTTGTGAACCTTATACCAAATTCTATTAACTTTGAGTTAGAACATATTTTGTTTATTTTACACTCAAATATTCCTTTATTGTTAACAAATTTTGGTCTTAGAGTATCCAATTGCACTTTTATTGACCCACTATTCAAATATATGGGAACATTTCATTTAATTTGTAGATTTCTTCCTTGTAACTGTGCATTATTCAAAAACCTCTAAATGACCTATTACGTGCATTATTGGCTAGAGAGGAATTTTAATAAAACAAAAGTGAAAATGCGAGATGTTTTCAATTAAAAAATATATTTACTAAAATATTTTGCGGCAATTCTTTTTGGTCAAGTAGGGTTAGCTGCTTGACTCATTTAGTGAGTGTCTCGAGAAAGTAAAAGTGTTTGAGGAAATTATATCCATCTATTTTTTTATAATACTTTTTATATATATTTGTCATGGGATTGAACCCGATCATATTAATTATAATGTAAGTGACGTCTTTACCGGTAGATCACACTCATGCAGATGATCAGCTATGCATTACACAAAAATATCCCAACATACATATGCACATTTCTAGAAATACAAACCTAAGCTTTTGAGTCATCTATTTTGTTCCCAAATAATATTCATAATAAATTTGACGTGAAGAATTATATGGTTGCACTTAAGATAGAACAAAAGCGCTCAAAAGCAAAATAAAATGCTTTGGTTGGATATTTTGAAGGTAAAGCAGAGAAGCGCGCCGCGGTCAATATTTATTTATGAGGTACAATGTCTAACGAATTTTTCATTTTAAGTCACAACATGCAAAGTGAGGCATTTTGTATTTGGTAAAATATTTTAAACTTTAGAAGAATAAGTCTGGTTCGGGAGAATGCTAGTTTTGTTCCTTGCTTTAAAAGTTGAGGTTATGGCACTGAGACCTGTCTTATTTTTTCGTTCAATGTCCTTGCTGGTCCTTCCAAGCCCCAATTCTTCAAAGTTGATAGATCTTCACTTTGTTGGATGCCACCTCCTTTGGGTTGGTTCAAACTCAACTTCGACGGAGTTATTAAAGGCAACCCTGACAAAGCTGGCACAAGAGGTATTATCAGGGATGACCAAGGTAGAATTATTCTTACCTTCACCGAGGTAATTGGTGTCCATTCCAACAACATTTTTGAAGCTCGAGCTTTGTTAAAGGGTCTCACCTTGGTTGCCAACAGATAATCCCACAATCTTATTATCGAAGGGGATTCATTGAATACCATCAACTTCGTCAAGGGTTCCTCTCCTCTTGCGTGGTATGTTGGTATTGCTATCGATAAATCAAAAAACAATCTCAGACTCTTTTATCATTCCTTATTTCAAAATGTTTATAGAGAGGGCAATGGAGTTGTTGATTTGATGGTAAACCTAGGCTTGAACCAAATAGACCTCCGAGTTTGGGATAGTGATTTCCCTAGTGAAATCATCAACTTTTACCTCCATCATGATGTTTCAAATTAGTAATTGGTTTCAATGAACTTTAGTCATGGTGAGGTGGCACCACTATGGCTTGCATAATTTTATTCCCTTGTGGTTGTTTAATTTTGAAAGGTTTCCTCTCATAAATTTTCATGGAAAGTTGATCATTTCATGTCCAATGCCTAGTGGGCCTGGGTTGTTGTCCGGATGGCCCCACTTGTTCGATAGCTAGAATTTCAAAATATTGGGTTCTTCGAAGCTTGATCAAACCTATTTTTATGATGAGGGTCTGATGTGTTATTATTTCCAAATAGAGTTTGAGAGGATTTTCTTTTGAAGAAGATAACTCACGATAAATCAAATCCTTAATTACAGGTGGTGGTCTGACTTAATTTATTTTCATAATTTTTAACTCATAGGTCCAATCAATTCTTTCCCTCTCGATAAATCGAAATGCAGCTCTTGGGATTCTTTGTGGGTCAAAGGTTGTTCTATTTTCGAAGAGGGTCCAACATGTTTCTATTCCCAAGTTGCTCGTGAGTGGACATTTTTTGAAAGAGGTAGTTCAATATAAACTAGATTTTCAATGGTAGGTGGAGGGTCATCTTGGCTTCCTTTTTCATATTCAATTCAATTAATCAATCAAGTCCCTATTTTGTATCCCCATACTCTTTGGTATTCTTCAACGGGCACGAAGTCATACCACCTTCCCATGCAAGCCTTCCTTTTTTATTTCTTAGCGGGTCCTTAGTGGTGTGCTAGATTCTAACTCTATTGTGGCACACACTACCACTCGCATCGATCCCAGTAAGGGATACCATATGGCTAAGGATAATATTGTGATTGATTCTGATTATGAGTCTGAGGTGTTTGGGAAGTTGGGGAGGCACAAATTGTTATACACTAATCAAGCCACCCCCTCCTCGATTCAGTGCTCCAAATATAGAGGTAAAGGAAAGCTTCCATATTAGGACATTTTTGTTGTTGTATCCCTTGTTGTTGGCATTCAAACCCCTCTTTGTAGCGCTCCTCCTATTTCATCTCTTGGTGGTTCTTCTATTATAGTTATTCCTACTATTGTGTCTATGCTCATTGACAACCTCCATGATTTGGTTAGCTTGGGCAATTCCTTCCTTACCTAAGCAAGGAAGTGAAGAACACAAAGCTTATATTGAGAGAGGGGGTGAACAGTATAGCGCCCACTTTTTACTTTACTTACAAACCAATATCAATTAATGTCCTAAATTGCAATAACAAATTATAGCAGTGCACATTAATAACTCAAATAACAATAGTAAGCAAGAGCACAAGTCACCACGCACAATTGAGACACAAAATTTAACATGGTTCCCCAAATGTGGGGTACTCCATAAGATAATCTCCTTATAATATTTCACACAGAAATAAGGATCCTTATCCAATACAATGATTACTTTGATATTCTCAAATCTAGGAAATACACTGATCTTCTCAAGTAGGCAATCCACTAATCTACTCAGCTAGGCAAAACATTGATCTGCTCAGGTAGGCAATCCACTGATCTGCTCAAGTAGGCAATACACTGATCTGCTCAGGTATGCAATCCACTGATCTTCTCAACTAGGCAACACAATGATCTTCTCAGGTAGGCAATCCACTGATCTGATAAGCTAGACACTACACTAATCTACTCAACAAGTTCACACAAAACTTGTCCAAATTTGCTCAACAAGCTCACACAAAACTTGTCCAAATCTATCCCAAAAATTGTCCACAAAGTTTTCCAAAAATCTATCCCAAAAGCCTTTTGAAAGGCTCAATCAATATACTCAAGTAGTAATCAAATATCATCCACAAATATTATGAAGGCAAAGCTCAAATATGAACTCGACAATGAATGGTAATACACTCTTCAAAGGATGACAACTATGATCCACAATGATCTCAACTCAAATCAATATCATAGAAGCATAAAGAGAATTGTTAGAGACTCAATATGTTCTATACTCAAATCCAATATCTTTCTCAACTCAAGGCAATCTCATAGAAGCATAAAGAGAATTGTTAGAGACTCAATATGTTCTATCCTCAAATCTCAATATCAACTTAAATACAGAATATAGAATAGTTTGTTTCATGAAACTTGAACAACCACTTCACACAATTCCTTGACTAGGCTCAAACAACTCTTCTCAACCAACTACCACAAGGAACAACTCTTTCATACAAACCCTAGTCGAAGCATGTATCAACCAACTCAAATGTTTGCAACAATGCTCAACCGCAAATCTCACATACTAACGATACTCATGTTCTTCTCAAGTTCAAGTTCTTTGCATAACCAATGGGCTTCAACAATAATGCTAATAAAACATTCTTCACATAACAATGATACTCATGTTATTTTCAATTTCTTTGCATAACCAATGGGCTTCAACAACTATGCTTATAAAATAAGGTTTAACCACAACTCTCAAACTAGAAAACCTTGAAGCATTCAACCAACCACTTTCGAAAAGGAAACCACAATCAATCATTTTCTCTCCAATGATATTTCAGAAATCAACCACCATAATAAATCAATAGGAGAATGTGCCCATACCTTTTATGAAGATGAAGAAACCCCTTTTGAAATATGCCACACTCAACACACTTTGAAAAAGAACAAAACAACCTTCACTTTGAATCCCTTTACAAAAACAAAAATATCTCTTTACATACACCTTATTTCTCCATCTAATCAAGTTAATCAAATAGCCCTCGAAATAAGCTTTCCAACGATATATAATATGGTATACTTATAAAAGAGGAAAACACCAAAAATTTATCTTTTTCTAAAAGTGAATTTCAACCCTTATATCTTGCCTTCCAAGTAAATAAAAATTTAATCAAACATTATTCTCTTAGCATCACCTTATTCCTCCAACATTAGGCAATAATAAAAAAATATTCAATAAAACGTTTACTTGCCTCTTAGAGGGAATCAAACCCTCATCACTACCCACTCAACACCACAACTACGGTGCCAAATACCATGTGAGCTATTTGCTCACATATGACAGAGAGCAAAAATGCTCCCTATATTTCGTTGCCCTTGCTCATGCCAAAAACATGTGCCAAATGCTTCAACACTCTACAAAAATCGAACCCGGTGGGAATCAAATGCATGCCCTGTCGCAACCAAAAACTCCATGCTTCCCAATCTCACCGTTGGACCACACTGTCACATCGAAGGATTTTGAGGCTTTCACTTTTTTTTCTCTTCGTTTGATGCTTAGACTTTTGAATCGAAAGCCTTTGCATATATATATGCAAACTTCCTTTAATTTCACATACGTCAACACCTTTAATTATTAATTTCCTTTTGATGGCACATGGTTTTTATGATGTTGACGACGACTTTAATTTAAATTTTAAAATTTAAATTTAAATTTTAAATATTTAAAATTTAAACTAAATATTTAAAATTAAATATCTCCATCACAAGGGCACCTTTTTCGACGAAACAAAAATCCAACCTAGGTTTTAAGAATTACCCATTTCAAATATGCCATCCATGGTTTTAAATAAAACTTTTATTTTGTCTGCCTTGGTTTTCACAAAAACCCTGTATATATCCATGCTTTCCAAAATATCATAAATGCTTATTTATGAAATACTTTGGCCACCAAAACTCAATGTGATCCATGTGACATCAATGAAAACATAAAATACCTCAAATTTCCAACAGGAAGGTCATTGACCAAATCAATAATTTGTATGTCTCTGGTCTCCCTACCCAAAGCACTGATGAAGACAAGAAGATAGATCCTAAGGTCCAGATCTGATCCTGCTCGCATCTTGGTTTGGTTCGATTTCCTAGTTTCTACTAGGTTTTCATTTCCCTTATGTATTTGCATGTGTTTAAGGATTGCTATGACAGTCCCATCTCTCCTCTTGGTTTCTCTTTTTTTTTTTTCTCTCTACGAGATCCTTGCTTGAAAAATTCCTTTTTGACTTGAAATTGTAAAAGGTTTGGGAACCTTTCAAAAACCCCCTTATATTAATAAAAAAAAAAATTGAGGGTTCTATTCCTTGGAGCATTAAATTTTTTTTAACTTGCATGATAAGGACTAAAAGTTTTTTAACTTGCATGATAGGGACTTAATATTCGCAAGGAATTTTCTCAAAAGTTAATTTTTATTAAGGGAATTGTAGAAAGAATTAAAAGGGGCAATGCATTTTATTTTTAAGAGAGCATTTATTTATTTTATGAAAAGTGAAAAGATTGCATTTTTATGGAGGGGTAAATTAGAAAATTCAAGTTTAGAAAAAAGGATAAGTTTTGAATTTTTTTTAAAGATTCATTTTAAAGTAGATAGTTATTCAGAAATTCTTATAGTTGTTTCTTTAAAAAATATTTTAAACTATAGTGAATATTGTCAAAATTTAAAAAACTCTTAAAATTATAAGGTGAATACAGGTAGTTTTCAAGAAGGCATTTTTTAAAGAAAATTGGTATTAAAGGAAAAAAAAAGTTGTATATTTATAATTTTTTTGAAGACTAAGGTTTCATATTTATTTGTAAATATTGTAAATAATTTTTAATAAGGTGTTTTTTAAATGGTGATCAACACCTTAATTTTTTTGAATAAATTTTGGATCTTGTACACAAAAATAAAAAACATAAGATACCCTAGTCATGGTTAACTTAAAAATTTTCCTTATATAATCTTATTTGCTCAAGGGTCCAAAATTTACCCTATGGAAAACTAAAATGAGGACAATAGTTGTAGTGGAAAAACTTTGGAATATTATTACTGGTAATGAAATATGTCCTAGAGAAACTACAATCAAGAAAAAATATAAAAAAGGGATGTGAAAGCAATACGTTAATCATTTTTGGGGTGTTAGATGAAATACAAATATACATATAAGAGAGGCCAAAACTTCAAAATATGTTTGGGATATACTTTGTACTATATTTGAGGGAAGAAATGAGGCTACTATTCTTCACCTACAATCACAATTATATTCACTAAAAGTCCAAGATGGTGAAAATATAGAACACTTTCTTAGAAGGATAATATACTTAAAATAAAAATTACACACCATGGGAGAAAATGTTGAAGATAGGCTTCTAGTTTAAGTTGTACATAAAACACTTCATGAATCATTCAAAATATTGATCACATCTCTCCAAGTATCAAATACAAAGGTAATATTTGAGGAATTAATTAATATTCTCCAACAATATGAAGTAGAAAATCAATTAAGAGATGAGTTATCTAACAATGCCCTTATATCAGCAAAGAAATCACAAAGTAGCACAAAAATTCCTTCCACTTCATCTTCATCACAAAATCAGCCAAAATGTGTGTTGGAATATATTACATTATTTGGTACATGCTAATGTACCACCTTGGGTACATATTTATATTAGGAGTGTGTCTTAGATTAGGGTTTGATTATTTACTTTATGCAATGTAATAAACACACAAGTAATATTAGAATGTGTAAAGTATTCAATAATATAAATGTGCATCATAGTTCATGTGCAAGAGTCATATGAATATGAAAGACCAAAAGTCACATCCCATTATATATTGGCCTTTGTGTGAGAATAATAGAGAATATTATCATTTTATAGGACAAGGTAAAGTAGAGTAGAGTACAAGTTAGATACAATGTAAAACTTGTATAGAGTATGGAGTATTTGAGTTCTCCACATTTTGTAGGAAGATATTATTTTCATGAGCTTTCATTAATGGTAATTTTATGAGTAGTTATAGAAGTTGCCTATGATTTTTACATGCTTTGTACAATTTCATTATATTATATTTATAATAGCATGCTCATTTTAGATCTTGTGGTTTTTTTTCCATAAAATATATAGCATCAGATTCTAACTGTGGTATTAGAGCCACAAGGGAGGTTGATAGGAGATAGGGAGATCTCATTTTCGAAAAAAATTAAAATTATTTTTTGGCTAGAGTCTTTCCATAGGGTTGTAGGAAAACTTGTGAAGACTAGTACTGTACATAAATCTCTTTCCACTATATTGAAGGATAACTAGTGAAGTTTGTTAATTTTTAGAGATCTAGAGATTTAGATGCATTTGCTTGTCGATATCTAGGTTTTATTGCAGGATATTAGTTTCTAGTTGCAGCAAAAGAGTAGATATTGAAGGTTAAAAAGACCCAATATGGAGGTACCCATAGAATATTGAAGATTGAAGAGACCCAAGAAGGAGGTTCTCTAGAATATTGAAGATTAAAAAGACCCAAGAAGGAGGTACCCATAGAATATTGAAGATTGAGGAGACCCAAGAAGGAGGTTCTCATAGAATATTGAAGACTATATATTGAAGATTGAAGAAATAAGAAAGCAACTCTAGTGAATATTAAGGAGGAGACCCAAGAAAGAGGCCCCATTAAAAAACTTCTAGATTTGGAAGATATAAGATTGAATATTGAAGATAAAGGAGAACTAGGAAAAGTCCTATTGAAGATTTGATAAGTTTTAGAATTTGAAGACCCAAGGAAAGTGGTCTCAAGTGTTGGAATTACCCCTACGTAAGTTCTAGATTTATTATTGTTAGCATATAATCATGTTGTTAGGATTAGTGTACTCGAAGCATATTATTATTAGGATTGGTTAGAGTATATATTGCCATCTAGTTTTGATTGGCTTGGCATATTCTATTGTAAGGATATTGTTAGCATGGATTTGGGCTTTCAAAGCCTATTTAAGTTTGTAATGTTTTTCAATAAATAGATCAATTTTATGATTGACTCTCATTTGGTATCAAAGCCACTAGAGTGGCAACTTTAGTAGCTTGACGATTGGGTAGAAAGGCTTGGGTGGATTGATCAAGCTAGACATATTTGGCCTGATTCCTAAGGCATCAAATATGGTGTTCATGGGCTCTCAGTATGGACTAGGATCGGGAGACCCTAAGTGGATCTAAAATGACCAACAAACTAGAGTCATATTGATGATGATCATTATTTAGACCGAGTGCGGGTGACTGATCATAGCCCTAACATCGGCTAACAAATATATTCGTGGTACACTACGCGGGAAACTACTTCACGATAGATGATAGGAACTAAATTATAGACTGACCTAACCATTATGACTGGTGACGGGACTAGACATGACATGGTGGTCGATCCTAAATCTACATGTAGACCAGCCACTTACCAGTGTAGCTGCCAGCCTAGGCAGATCTCAACCCTAGAACATGACTCTACTGAGGGTGGTGGAAAGGATAGGATAACCTCAAAATTGGTGGATAACCTAAGTGGGACATACCTACATGGTAGCGGACTAGATCACTACCCGCTACCCAATGATTAAACTAGATTCACACAACCTCATAACCGATGGATAACCTAAGCGGGACACACCTACATGGCAGCGGACTAGATCTCTACATGCTACCTAATGACTGGACTGAATTCACATAGACTAGACCCTATGACATGGAGAACTGGACATAATGGTAACTTATGCAAAGTGACACAACTAAGGAAAACAACATGGATAAATTATGGATTGCAACTGACTCAATGTGACGATCGATATTGAACATGTTGTTTGGGCCTTGGAGCCCATGGCAAAACATTACGCATGGGAGTGATTGCCTGAAGGTAATCAAAAGACTCTATGCGAGTCTTTGTTTTTATTTCTCAATGGAAATACTAGCACATTCCATGTGGGACTAATTGTCCTATTGTTTTCTATGAAATTCGCATCTCCAATTTAGTCAGATTTGGTGAACACAGACATCGTATAGTTTGGAAAAATATCAAATCAAGATGTCTAATAAATTGCCTAGTAGATTCATATTTGTCCTAATGAGATTCATCAAAAGGATTATGTTCACCACCCGCAAGTGAAGACACAGGAGAACAAACCAGATACGGTTCTTTATGCATATCATCTTGATTGGATGTGTGGAGGAAATTCATACCTACCACCAATGTTTGGCCAATTCTAAGGCACTATGCACCGAAGACTACCAGTTATTCCCAGTGTAATTCTTTCTGGTTGAATCCGTCTCGTTGCAGACATTCTCAAGGAAGCAAAACTATTTTTTGGTGAGATAATTTTGAACGCGCACCAAGTCAGAGGGTAGATCGATACAACAAATTACATTTGGCAGGCATGACACCAGCACATCCTTTCTAGCATTTGAGGCATCGGTAGGCATCAAAATATGATCAATAAGCTCTCATAAGCATCCTGGCACAAGCATAGACAAGAGACATTGCATTGGCATTCTGACATCATATTTTCGATGCATTCATGGTGAAGTTTGGGCAATCTCAGTTATACATTTTTTCCAGAGAATAAAATGGTGAGATATTACTATTAAGACTTTATAGCAGATTAAGCATATTAAGCAAGTTCTAGGGAGGACTTGTTGAGAAGATTTGAGGCAAGTCTTGGTGAAGACTTGAGAGCAGATTAAGCAAGTTCTAAGGAGGACTTGTTGAGCAAATTTTAGGTAAGTCTTGGTGAAGACTTGTTGACCATATTGGAAAAGTTCTAGAGAGGAATTTTTGGATAGATTTGAGGTAATTCTTGGTGAAAACTTGTAGAGCAGATTTGAGATAAGTCTTGCTGAAGACTTGTTGAGCAGATTGGACAAGTTCTAGAGAGGAATTTTTGGACATACTTGAGGTAAGTCTTGGTGAAGACTTGTTGAGCAGATTGAGAAATTTCTTGTTAAGACTTTTGGACAAATTTGAGACAAGTATTAGAGAAGACTTGAGAGTAGAATTGATTGATTGATTTGTTTAGGCTTTGTGTTAAGGCTTGAGGCAAATCTAAATAGAGTTGTTTTGTGATTGGATCAATATTTGTGTTAATGCTTAAGGACATATTTAAGGATAGAGTATGGTGCTAATTTGAGGATAAATTTATGCCTTAGAAAAGATACAATTTGGTACAAATTTGAGGGCATATTTATGCCAAACCAAATACTAACTTGTGAGAAGATTTGTGCTAGACCGAGGATAGTGTTTAGTGCAGATTTGAGATAGATATTGAGTAGAGCTAAGAGTAATATTTGGAGGTGATAGATCAAAGTACAATAGTCTCTAGTGGATAGATATCCATTAGCTAGGGTTGTGAGTACAAATGTCTTCTAAGTGAGGATAGAGGTCTTCAGTGGAGAGAGATCCATGAGATAGTGCAGTGGAGGCAATAGTCTTCTAGAAGATCACCATCTAGAGCAAAGGAGAAGTTCTCCTATGGATAGAGATCCACAAACCAGCAAATGGAAAATAGTTATTTTGTGGATAGATATCCACAAACTTGATTAGGGTATTAGTGTCTCCTTTGTACAGAGGTCCATAAAAATTGTAATAGGGAAGGATTTCCAAGAGATTTGTTGATAAAATATTAGTGAAATATTATCTCCGTGGAGTAGCCCATATTGGGTGAACCACATTAAATTGGTGTCTCTATTGTGTGTGATGATTTATGTATTACTTTGATTACAGCTATTGATATTACCATTGATAATACTGGATGATATTGTTTGGGAAAGAAAAGTAAAAGTTGATCTTATACTGTTCACCCCCCCTCTCAGTATAAGCTTGTGTTCTTCAATTGGTATTAGAGTGGGTTCCTTCGGAAGAGTTTAACAACTTGAAGAAAAATATTATAGGAACATAGATGGATTATTAGAGTGGATATTCAAGAAATAAGGAACCATTGTTCGATGGGAACAATTATGCATTTTGGAGTGTAATAATGAATATTTACCTAATGGCACAAGGGAATGATATATGATAAGAAGTTGAGGATGGGTACACACCACCAGCTACTCCACCTATAGATAAATATGGTAAGATCCTACAACTAAATAATTCAAAGGCAATGAATGAAATATTAAGTGGTTTACATGAATCAAAATTTGTAAAATTTATGCATTGCACATCAGCAAAAGAGATTTGGGAAAAGTTGCAAAAAACATATGAGGGAGACAAAAAGGTCAATATGGTAAAATTACAAAATTACAAGAAAAAATTTGAGGACCTAAATATGAAGTATGAGGAATACATCTCTACATACTTAATTTGTGTGGATGAGGTTATTAACTCCATGTAAGGACTTGGGTTTAAAGTTGAAGAAACAAATGTTTTTCAAAAGATATTTAAGGTCATTTCCTAAGAGGTATAGTGAAAAGGTTTCAGCCATAGAAGATTCAAAATATATTGAAACTTTGACAAGGAATGAGTTACATGGAACTCTCACAGCATTTGTGATGAAAATAAAAGAGAAGCCTATTCCCCAGAAAGAAGCAACATTCAAAGTTACAAAGAAGACAAAGGGTAAGAAGCCATATTCAAGTAATGAGTCATCCAGTAATGAAGAAGTAAACTATGGCAGAAGGAACAAGGACAAAAGAAAGAACATAGGTACAAAATCAGTTAAGTGTTTCAATTATGGTAAATATGGTCATTATGCATTTGATTTTCCAGGAGCTAGAAATAGCAGTGGTGAAGAGAAACAAGATCATAAAAACAAGGAAGTAGAAAAATCCAGGTACAAAAAGAAAAATAGGTATGGATAAAACAAGCATTAAAATAAGTTTTTCCAAAGGCATACGAAGAGTTTCTATGTATAAAATATAGGTAAGAGTTCGAGTGATAGTGATGAAATGTCATCAAAAAAAGAAGAACAAGAAATTCTATTTCTGATAGTAGAAAAAGAAGATGTTAAGAAAAAGGTAAAAAGGGAACCAATAATTCTCAAACATTTTAGGTGTGGTAACTTTGGTCATATTGAAGATCATTGTAAAAGGAATGGGTTCATTTTTAGTGAATATTAATATGAATATTATCTTGAAGTTCCAGAAGAATAAATTCTTCTTATGGCAATAGAAGAAGAAGAAAATGCTTCTAGTGGCAATGAATCAGAAAATAATGAAGATGATCTTGAAGACAAAAAAGTAGAGGAAGAATAAAAAAATTTAGAGGAAGGAGAAGTTGATCTTAAGGGTGAACTTATTTTTACTCTTAAGTAATTAAGAAAGGTAAGAAAGCATCAACTCAAAACTCAAGATTCAATTTCAAGAATGAGATGAAGAGAAAGGAAATATTATACAAGATCTGATAGATTCAATATCTAATACAAGGAGATATAAATATAATTTAGAGGCAAAGGATTTAGAATGTGAAATATTAGAGCATGAGGTAGCTTCACTAAGGAAGGAAGTAAAAAAGTCTAAAAACAAGCTACACAGGTTAGGGAGAAACTCAAAGACCTTAGATAAAATTATCAAGGTACAAAGACTTTCATAAAATAAGAGAACTTGGTTTTGAATAGGAACATAGAGAACAAGGAGAGGAATCAATCTTATGCTCCAAAGAATAAGAAGCTTCAAAATAAGAGAGTGAAAGAGAAAGTGATAATTCTGAGGATAAGTTGGAAAATAGAAGGTTCAACAAGGATAGAAACAATGCACAAATAAGGAATAGACGGAACAAGAAACATCACAGGGAAGAAGATACTAAGAGACCAATGGGGTCAAGGCAAGGTTTCTTAAATGGACGGTGCTTCTCATGTCATAGGTTTGGTCAGAAGGCTACACAATGCAGGACACATGAAAAATAGGGATATGGTTTCACTAAAAGGAATTTCATAAATGGGCATCTCTATCAAGGGTATTGCTACTCTTGTAATCAGTTTGGTCATAGGATAGTAAATTGCAGGGTTGATGACAAGAATGGATATGGCTTCACCAGGAATAACTTCAAGACAATTGTACCTTTAAGGAACCACAACATTAAGTGTTATAGGTGCAATAATTTTGGGCATATGGCTAAGTGGTGTAGAGTAGAATTTCTAAAGACAAGAAGGAAAAGGAACATTCAGAGGAATCAAAAGGATAAATTGAGGAAGAAGGTGGACAAAGGAAAAGATCAGTATATGTTGAGAGTAGAGATACTCCCACCCCAAAATTAACCACCTCAAAGAGAGGAGGTGGGGGGGGGGGGTTGAGTTAAGAGTCTTGTATTTAGCCCCAAACCCCAAAGGTGGACCTTTGCCATTGATGTCAAAGGGGGAGAGATTTGAGTTAGGGGGAGAGCATTCAGTCAAGAGGAGCAGTTTCTCAGGGGGAGAAATTTTTTAAAAAGGAAAAAGGAATGGTTAAAGAAAAAGGGTTGCCATAGGAAAAAGGGTTGCCATCAATGACAAAGGGGAGATTTTTGGAAATTTGAGCAAGTTTTGTTGTCATTGATGTTAAGATATTGTTTTTTTAGTTTCGTCATCATTAATGTCATCAAGTGGTTTTTCCAAACACCAAGGAAGGTTTTAAAAGGAATAGGATATAGTATTTATTTTTAATATTAAATGCCTAAAGAGGCCTAAAATGTTTAAGACCCAAGGAAGGAGAAGTAGGTTTAAATTAAAATAATAATATTATAATATTTTAGGCAAAAGGATGAGGTGAAGAAAACGAGGTCCAAGGATTCATTAAAAATAATTTATCCTCGAAAATACCCATTGAGTAGTTTGCAAAGGATTTAATTTAATTTATTTAAATTAAAATATTTTAACCTATAGGTTAAAATTTTAATTTAAATAACTATGGGTGCCAAAGTTAAAAGGTTAAAAATTAAATTTATAATTCGAATTTTGAAATTTGAATTTGGGCCAACGTCAAGCGCAAAAGGACAAGGTGTATTTAAAGGGGAAACAATTTTTATTTTCCCCCATCCATGCATTTGAACACTAAGGTTATGCAAGAAAATCATGCACTGCTTTGTGTGTTATAAAAGAGGTTTTCGCAAATTTTAAAAAGCTTTGAGGGCAGACGTTCGTATAAGTGCATGAGGCATGGCCAAAGTGTTTCATAAACACTAGGTAGTGAAAATGGTGGCCAAGGGTTTATTAAGTCTCTCGTAGGGTAGAGGTTGGAGTTTTGAATCCCCACGTGATCGTTTTGAGGAGGAAGTTCTATTTTTTCTATTCACTAAATTTGTGAGGGCATAAAGAGGGTACGCGAGTTTAGGTGCTTGTGTGGGTGTGTTGCCCAATGGATGCCTAGCCTTTGGCTAGAGTGCTACGGTGGTAGTTGATCGCGGGTTCGAAGCGCAGCCAAGGCGTGTGCTATTGTTTTGGAACATGGGCCAAAAGATTAAAGGTAAGCATCTTAATTTTATTTTTTATTTTGCACCAAGGTTTGGGAAGCACATACGTTATAAAGGCCACATGATATTTTAAATAGCACCTTGAGTGAAATATAGGGAGTCATAAGGTTATTTGAAGTATTTTATATTTTGTGCTTAGAAAAATAAATAAAGGTTGGAGTTATAAAGGTTAATAAAGGAATTATCTTTTATAGGTTGAATATTAATTTTTGGGGTGTTTATAAAGGAATTTGGTCTTTTATGAATTGAATTATTTGGAGTTAATAAAGGAAATTGATTTTATGTGTTGAATGATATTTTGAAAGGTTTGGAGATAATAAGGTGTACTTGAGACTTGATAATCTTTGTATGGTGAATTAATTTTTGAGGAAAATATTTGTGTGGATATTTTGAGATAGATTGTTGCTACCTAACCTTGAAATTATCAAATAATACTTGATTGTGATTAAGACAGGTTTTGAAGACATATCTCCATGAAAACAAAAGGTATGAGCACATCATTCTTATGAGTGAAATATTGTTGGATTGAATGTTGTGATATGCAAAGTTGGAGTGAAAACATTTTTTTGATAAGCATTGTTTAAATTTTTTGAGTGTTCATGTGCATAATTTAGGGTTTGTAAAAGAACATGAGTATCATTGTTATGTGATATTGAGAAATATCTTGAACTAGGATTTGTAAAATAATATGAGTATCATTGTTATGTGAGATTGAGAACTATCTTGAACTAGGGTTTGTGAAAGAAAATGAGTATCATTGTTATGTGACATTGGAATAATCTTGAGTCAATTTTTGAGTTCCATAGTGTGATTTATTGGTAGTATAGTGAAACACTTGGTTAAGGTTTGTAAGCATACTATGTTTCATTGAGTGGATTTTTGAGTGAGGTTGGTTGAGCATTATTGATTGAAAGCATTGGAGTGATAGTTCAAGTTTTGTGAAACAAATTATACTTTATTTCTGAATTGATTTGAAAGAGAGTTTGAAAATGCTAAAGTGTTTTGTTGGGTACAAAACCTAGTGAGTGTGAAACATATTAAGTCTTTGAACATTATCTATATATTTCTGTGATTAAACAAGATTCTGAGTGAAACTTTTTTGTGTGATTGAAAAGGTTTTATGAAAGAGATTAAATTGAGTTTTTGTATGCAATTTTGCAATTGTTTGAGTAAGCTTTTGTGAAATATTATGAGAAAATTTGAGTTAGTCCTATAGGGTACTTAAGTACAAAGTTGAGTAAGCTTTTTCGAAAGCTTAAGGATATATTTGTGTGATATTTTGTGAAAGCTTACAAGAATATTTGAGATAATTCTTGGTGAAGACTTGAGAGAAGATTAAGAAAGTTCTAGGGAGGACTTGTTGAGCAGATTTGAGGTAAGTCTTGGTGAAGAATTGTAGATTATATTTGAGACAAGTCTTGGTGAATACTTGTTGAGAAGATTGGACAACTTCTAGAGAGGACTTGTTGGACATATTTGAGGTAAGTCTTGGTGAAGACTTGTAGAGCATATTTGAGACAAGTCTTGGTGAATACTTTTTGAGAATATTGGATAAGTTCTAGAGAGGACATTTTGGATAGATTTGAGGTAAGTCTTGGTGAAGACTTGTTGAGTAGATTGATAAAGTTATTGTTAAGACTTGTGGATAGATTTGAGACAAGTCTTAGAGAAGACTTGAGAGCAAAATTGATTGATTGATTTGTTCAGGCTTTGTGTTAAGGCTTGAGGCAGATCTGAGCAGAGTTGATTTGTGATTGGATCAAGCTTTGTGTTAAGGCTCGAGGATAGATTTGAGGACAGAGTATGGTGTATATTTAAGGATATATTTTTTCCATAGAAGAGACATAGTTTGGTGCATATTTGAGGGCATATTTGTGCCAGACCAAAGACTAGCTTGTGACCAGATTTGTGTTAGATCGAGGACAGTGTTTAGTGTAGATTTGAGATAGAGATTAATCAAAGCTGAGAGTAAGATTTGGAGGTGACAGATCAGAGGATAATAGTCTCTAGTGTATAGATATCCATTATCCATGGTTTTGAGGACAAAGGTATTCTAAGTGAGGATAGAGGTCTTCAGTAGAGAGAGATCCACATGCTAGTGTAGTGGAGGTAGTAGTCTTCTAGAAGATAACCAGTTAGAAGTTCTCCTATGGATAGAGATCCACAAACTTGATTAGGTTATTGGTATCTACTTTGGATAGAGGTACATAAATATTGTGTTGTGGTTGATCCACAACACACCCCAAAATTGGGGACCCACCTTTTTGCAAGCTTTTAGAGAAAATCTCAGTGACCCAGATGCTAAAAATGAAGAAAAGGGGCAAAAATGCACAAGTGTAGAAAGTGTCGCAAAATCGCGACATGTCGCGAAATCGCGACATGTTGCACCGTCGCGGCCGAAAATAGAAAAGTCTCACGAAATCGTGACATGTTGCTCCGTCGCGGACGAAACCAGAAAAGTGTCACAAAATTGTGACGTGTTGTGCGGTCGCTGCCAAAAATAGAAAAGTGTCACAAAATTGTGATATGTTGCTCCATCGCAGCCGAAAGAGGAGAGAGAAATGCAAATGGAAAGGCATAGTGAAATCGTGACGCGTCGCAAAATCACGGGTCAAACCGGTCAAATGGCACGAAGTGAAAAAAAATCGTGATATCGCGACAAAAAATGGCAAAGAGGTTCAAACTAAAAAAATGTCGCGATATCGTGACAGGTCGCAGTTTCGTGGCTCCGAAGCAGCGAAGTAATACGGATGAAAATAGCGTAGCGATTTCGTGACATGTCACATTTTCGTTGCCAAATACAGCAAGAGCAGCTCGAAGAAAAATAGCATAGCGATTTCACGACGAAAAGTTGGCAAAGTGTATGGAAGTGAAAAACATCGTGAAATCACAACAGGTTGCATCCAAAGGAGTGCCAAGGGAAAAATGTCACGAAATCATGACAGATTGCAGGTGGAAGGCATGAAGTGTAAAATGGTCACGAAATCACAACAGAAATGAGTGAAAGGGCACGAAACGAAGAAGTGTCGCGATTTCGTGACAGGTTGCAGCCGAGGGTGTACGAAACAGAAAAGCGTCACGATTTCGCAACATGTCGCATTTTCACTGGGCAAGAAGGAAAGAAGGTTGTTGTCCAAAAAACGTCGTGATATCACGACCTGTCTCATTTTCGCTGTGCTAGCCGAGGTACAAGCTACATGCCTAAGGACGTTGCGATTTACATAGGGCCATTACAGAATGTATTGGAAACGCAGAACATGTGGCATACAGGTGTCAGAGTTGTAGAAGCGTTACATGTAACAGAAAATTTTGGACGTTTTAGCATCGAGCATGAAGTAAAAGCATCAAAAAGGCAAGGAATTTGAAAAGACGCATTTTGAGAGGTGAAACGAAGCGACATAGGTGAACCGAAGAACTGTGCTAGATAGTATAAAATTGAAAGCACGGATTGAATAGTTGTGGGAAATTGTTGCTAGCAGAGTTGCAGAGACAAGGGCTGCATGCCATTCTGGGCTTGCACTTGGAGCAATTTCCTTCATTCGTTCTGGTTTTGTTGTACCTGGAACATTCTGTAATTGCAACTGATATACCATTTTAATATAGAAATACAGAGAGTTGGCATCTTAATGATGAGAAATAAGGAGTCTTTTCTGTATGCATGATTTAATGTCTTACATTTCCCTTTCAGATTTCTAGGCTTTTAGGTGGAGTTTAATGCAAGTTTTCTTGGTTGCTTCATGCAAATGTCTAAGTCTAAAATTACAATAAAAACCCCATAAACCCACACCTAGCTTATCTGGATTGTGTGAATTTGCAGGTTCAATAGGTTAGGTTGCATGCAGAAACCTCATTGTCTTCGGTTTTGTCAATCGGGATGGCCGCACTCTGGATGTAGTTTAGTTTCTTTTTCATTTGCATTTATTTTATTTTCAAACCCTCATTTTAGTTTCTGCATCTTAATTATTCTTATTCAAGTAAATAACTGAAAATCCATCAAATCCTAAGATCAAATAGAGTTATTTATTCACTTGGAGTCCATTGCAAATTCAAATTAAACTAACCATAGTGCCCCTTGTTAACATCCACTTGCAACCCTAAGGTATTCCTAGCATTTCATTTGAACAGCATCATTGGTAAACAAAGAATCAGCATAACAGGAACCTTGGAGAAATTAGTTTGTCATAATTTCTTTGCAAGTAGAGGATTTTGGGACTCAGATCCTATCGGAGAGTGTGCTTTCACAATTGGGTGAAAACACAACTCAATAGATTGGCGCTAGAAGGAGGGCCTGAATTGGTTTATTCTATTTTGATTTTCATACATGAGTAATATATTTTTGATTTAATTTTCAAATCATCTTTTAAAACTCACAAACAGCTAAACTGCAGCTTTTGTTTTCTTTTGTTGTAGGTTTTCTTTGAAATAATCGAGGGTTTCATCAGGCAGGCTGGACCCACCACGCCGTATTGCGACCAGGTCCCAAACAACCGGGGAAACCATTTTTCATGACCTTATGCTCACTGGTACTCCCAAGAATAAAACCAAGCAAGTCATAAGCTTACCAGTCACAAAAGACCTATTTTCTCTAGGAACATCGAGTGGACCTACACCAGTGACATCAGTTGCCACTAGTGTTCCTATTGTCAGTAATATTTCCACTGCCCTTGTAGGGTTGTCTTCATCGATTTTGAGTCAAATGGCTCAAGCTCCAGCAGCTCCTTGGTATGGAGCTAACAATATTCCTTTAAACATTGCTGGGGATATCCATGAAATCCCCAAGAACATAGAAATATTTTTGCCTAAATACAAACCAGATGGCCCAAGAATAGTAGAAGAACATATCCAAGCCTATAGGGATGTTTTAATTAGACTGCAAGTCCAACATGAAGATGTGGCTTGCAAAATTTTCCCCATGAGCTTAGATCCAATAGCATATGAATGGTACATATGCTTACCAACTGGTTCAATTACTTCATGGACGCAAATGGAAAATGCCTTTGTTAATCAATTTAGGTCACCCTTGGATCCCGCAACCATTTACAATCAGTTTATTACATGCAAAAGGGGTCATGGGGAACCAATCAGAGCATTTAACCAAAAATTCCAAAAGTGCTATAATATAGTAGTTCGACATTTTGCCATCGATCCCGCAGTGGCTTTACAAATATATTTTGGGGCATTGGACCCCATGACAGCCATGTTTGCAAGATGCAATCCTCAAGTCACCATGCTGGCTTTAGCCTATAACGAAGCCATGACCATCGAGCAGAAAATGACACCACAAGGCTACGGGTTTCCCCAGATGCCTATGATTGGACAGTATGCTCCATATGGTCAAGCTCCCTTGGCAAATCAGATCATGGCACCTCAAATGCCAAGCATGAACGCTTTCCCATATCAGTAGTCATATCCACCAGCACCTGCGTATGCACCTATTCCAATCCAACCAATCACATCCATTCCACCTGTTCCTGCATTTCTGTAGAATAGTCAATCGACTATGCAAGGAACCAGCCAAGTTAATCCTCAGGCTATAGTTCCTTTTCCAAATCCAAATACGATTCAAAGTGTCAATCCATATGGGAATCAAATTCCTCAAAACCCGACCCAAATGTTGAATCAAGACCCTATCAATTATGCAAATCCAACGGGGGTTAACAATAATGGGATTCCACCGAAGGAGATTTATTCAAAGGTTGAGGAGCTCAAGAAATTAGTTCATAAACTGAGCAATGACAGGGTTCAACAGCAGAAGTATGAATCCCATGCCCCTCACTCAAATCAAAATTTTAACAATAGAGGGAGACACTGGAACACCAAGCCAAACAATTGGGGAGTACCCGCTCCCATTGCTAATCAACTAGATACTTCTGGAGGACCTAGTAAATCCAATTCCCTTTTGAATCTTTCAGATTTGGCGTGGGAAAGAGGGTGTAGGTTGCACAACACAAAAGAACACAATGAGAGGAATTGTCCTGAAATTGCTACATACACTCATTGTCTTCAGGCACAAGTTGATGATTTGGAACTGGTATCAAATGAGGGTCCGTCGCAACATCAAGATGATAATATTATGGTGATGGAAACTGTATATCATCAAGAAGGTTATAGTGAGGAAGAAGAAGATGAAATTTTGGAACAGGAGGTGCAAGCTTTTCAAGATTTTAGAAAGGGGAATCATGGATACCATTTGAGAAGTAAATCTAAAGCCCCTAAAACCTCATCAACACCTCCAAACAACTCTATTCTTCCTCCCGATACTAAGGCAAATAATAATCCTCCTCCTCCACTTAGAAGAGAAATGTCTAATGACATGCAGAAGATAGTCAAATTCAAAAAACCAAACTATGACATAGTGGAGGATCTAAATAATTCCAAATCTAGCCTTTTGTTCTTGGATGCGGCTAGATTTCCTGGCCAAAAGGAGGCGTTGATAAAAGCTTTGAACTCACCTGATCAAATGTGGAAGGAAAAGGGAGTTGAGTCCCATCTGATTTTGTGAAAGGAGATACGGGATGTCCCGCCATTCTTACTGACTCTGAGAATTGCGGGTAAGAATTTGCATAACTGTTTGGTGGAAACGGGTGCCACGAGCAACCTCATGCCTTCAGAGATATGTCAAATGTTGGTTCTGCAACCTGTTTCATCCAAATGTAAAGTCCTACAACTGGACAGATCAAAGGTAAATGTGGTAGGGACCCTATATGATGTCAAGATTCAATTAAATTCTGAACCCAGGGTCCAACAGGTTGTCGACATTCTGGTTGTTAATATCCCAAGTAGATATGGAATGCTACTTGCGAGAGATTGGATGAAAACTTTGAATGGCTATTTTTCAACAGACTGCTCACACATGTGGCTACCGTGGAAAGGAATTGCAAACCAAATCAGAGTGGAAAATGAACCAAGGCTTAAGGAGATCATAACAAAATTTAACAAGTCGAATGAAGTTTAGTTTTCTGAGCCAGAACTGGGGGTTTATGCACTTGACGTTGAGGAGGCTACTGAAGAGCCTAAAGGGGAAACATGTCATGGTGGCTCTTCTAAGGAAAATGATTGCAAGTGGTTGCTCAAGTTCGATGGATCAAAATATAGATAGGGAGCAGGAGTTGGAGTCGAGCTCACTGGCCCAGGAGGTAAACCATTATTGGCTACCTACAGATTGTGATTTCCTTGCACAAATAATGTGGTAGAATACGAAGCATTGATCTTTGGTTTACGTCTAGCATTGAGCAAGCAAGTTAAATGCTTGAAGGTTTTGGGAGATTATGAGCTGGTAGTCAAGCAGATCAAAGGACAGTATACATGTCGTGACAAGAGACTAAGCCTTTATAGAACTAGGGTTATGGACCTCATTGAGGAGTTTGATGCGTTCAATATAGCCCTTATTTCTAGGAAAGGAAATTGAATAGCAGACTCTCTTGCAGTCATCGCGGGCATGTTAAACCCGATTGATATAAAAAGGTGTAAAAAATTTTCCATTGATTTAGTTCCTTGTCCATCAATACCCGATAATGTCAAGAATTTCCAGGTTTTTGAAAGTGATAGACACATTTTTAAATTTGTCACGAACTCGGGTATTTTTGAAAATCAGGTGATTGATGAGGAACAAAGGTGGCAAGATGAAACAGAGAATGAAATTGAAACTGCATATCAATCCAACAAAATACCTAAAGACGTGGTTTCATTGGAAAAAATGTTTGACATGGGATGCAAGACCAAGAAACGAAAAAGAGTCCCACTCCCCAAAGATGCATGTGATTCAATTAATCTAGGGAGTGCAGACAATCCAAAGGAGGTGTACATTGCAAAGGCATGTACAGATGAAGAAATGAGCAACATAATTCAAGCATTGAAGCATTACATAGATTGCATTGCTTGGAATTACAATGATCTGAAGACATACAACCAAGACATTATCACACATACCATCCCTTTGAAGCCAAACTCCAAGCCTTTTAGGCAAAGACAACGAGTTGTTAACCCGCTATTGGAGCCTTTAATCGAAAGGGAGGTCAAAATATTATTGGAAGCAAAAATCATTTTTCCTGTTAGGCACTCAACCTAGGTTGCTAACCTCACTCCAATAAGAAAAAAGAGTGGAGAGATTAGGCTGTGCATAGATTTTTGAAATCTTAATAAAGCCTCTCAAAAAGATAATTATCCATTGCCATCAATTGATGAAATTATACAAATGGTAAATGGATCTGAAATGATGTCCTTTCTTGATGGGTATTCTGGATACAACCAAATTCTTATACATCCAAATGACAGGATGAAAACAGCCTTCACCACCAAGTGGGGGACATTTGCATATAAGAGAATGTCGTTCGGACTATTAAATGCTGGTGAAACTTTTCAACGCGCCATGGATTATGCATTCAAAGGGCTCATATGCAAATGTATCATCATGTATGTGGATGATATTCTAGTGTTCTCGAAGAAGAGAGAGGACCATGTCAAAGATTTAAAGAAAGTGCTTCAAAGATGCAAAGAACATGGAATTTACTTAAATCCCAAAAAGTGCATTTTCGAAGTTACAGAAGGAAAATTGCTTGGTCACATCATTTCAAAAGAGGGCATATCCATCGACCCGAGAAAGGATACAGGCTATCCAAAACTTACCTCTCCCGAGTAGTAAAAAAGAATTGAGATCTTTCTTTGGGCAGGTTAATTTTGTGAGGAAGTTTATCTCTAGCTTTGCTGAGATAGCCAAACCTCTGAACAAGATGCTCAAGAATGATGTGGATGTAAAATGGAATGAGGAAAGTAGAGTGGCCTTTCAGAACATCAAAGATGCCATTTCCAGAGCCTCGGTCCTCATAAGTCCAAACTATTCTAGGCCTTTCTATATTTATGCTTTTGCATTAGAACACTCTTTTGCGAGTGTCTTAACCCAAAAATGCGAGGATAGTGCAGAAAATCCCATAGCATTTTTAAGTGCCCCCATGAAAGATGCTCAATTAAGGCATTCAATCCTTGATAAGCAAATGTACACACTTTTTAAAACGGTGAAAAAATTTAGGCATTACATTGTGCACAACAGAGTTATTGCCATCGTGCCTGAATTTGTTGTTAAGACCATGTTTTTGCAAAACAAACTAGGTGAGAAAAGAGGGAAATGGATTTCCACCATCCAAGAATTTGATCTCGAAATCCAACCTATGAAACTAGTTCGAGGACAAGGACTGGCGAAGGCGATCGCAGAAAATAATCCACAAATAACATGCCAATACTCGAACAAAGAATACATTGCTAAGGATGATTGGTATGTTGATATTGTGCAATTTTTATTGACTGGTAAGTGTCCTTCTAATATGAATTCAACCCAAAGAAGAGCTTTAAGGCTTAATTCTATCAATTATCTGATGAAATCTGGTGTTCTTTACAGGAAGAATCATGAAGGGATCTACCTGAGGTGCCTAAACAAAGAAGAAGCTGCCAGGGTGTTGCAGGAATTTCATGGGAAACATGGAACTGGTCATGGTGCTGAAAATGCTACAGTGCATCAAATCCTGAGAGCAGGATACTATTGGCCCCATATTTTCAAAGATGCACATGCCCATGTACGATCTTGTCATATCTGTCAAGTGGCTACCAATAGAGAAAGAAATGCAGCCATGCCATTACAACCTGTAGTTGAAATGAGACCATTGGCACAGTGGGGACTAGATTTCATTGGGGTTATTAACCCAAATTCTTCTGATTCTCATAAATTCATATTGACAGCTACAAACTACTGTACAAGGTGGACAGAAGCGATTCCTACTAAACAGGCCACCACAAACGTTGTAATAAAATTCCTTGAAGACCAAATTATAACAAGATTTGGAATGCCCGATTCTATTGTCAGTGACAATGGTAAAGCTTTTATTTCTACGCAATTTGCAGATTGGGCATATGATAACAAAGTGAGCTTAAAATTTGCATCCAATTATTATCCTCAAGGAAATGGTCTGGCCGAATCTTCAAATAAAAATTTGTTGAACATCATTAAGAAATTGCTGGAAAAGAACCCTCGGGATTGGCACAACCAATTAAAGTTTGCCCTTTGGGCAGATAGGACCAGAGTGAAAGAATCCATAGGGAATACTCCCTATCATTTGGTCTATGGGCAAGACCCGATATTTCTTGCAAATTTGAAGTTGCAGACCTTGCATTTCATACAAGAGTACTTGGGGACGAGATGATCAATTTGAAGCCGAAGTTAAGTCATTTGCTTGCATCTTGATGAAAAGAGAGAAGAAGCCATGAATCACATGAATAAACACTAGGAAGTTATCAAAATATGGTTTGATAGAAGGGCCAAAGTTAAGTCATTCAGAATTTCAGATTTGGTATTACTATGGGACAAAAGACATGAGGAAAAAGGGAATCATCAAAAATTTGATTGTCTTTGGTTAGGCCCCTACCAGATTTCAGAGATTCTTGGGAAGAATACCTTCAGGCTAACAACTTTAGAAGGGAGAGATTTTATGCTACCGGTTAATGGGTAGATTTTAAAGCATTATTTTAGCCCTTAGGTTGTGAGATTTTGATGTTATTCTTTTCGGTTTTGGTGGGGATTTTCAGATTTTGTTTCTGTTTATGATTGTTAGCCTAGTTAGGATTTTGGTTGTGGATTTGATTTCAATTGACATGTTTTGTTTATTTTTAAAAAATAAATATATATATATATATATATATAATAAAAAAATAATAAAAAAATATTGAGATGTCAACTTATGCTTAAGATTAGGAGAATATGAAATATTGGAATTGTTGTATAAAAGCTCCACAAGTCACACAAACATTTTAAGTTATATCGTTTGAAATTTGTGATGCATGAAGGAGTTAGTTTTGTATGATAAATATTTCATTTGCAATTCAAGAGATAATGCATTCATATTACATATCACTCTACATATACATTCCATATTAGTTGCATATGCATCTTAGGTACAAATCATTAAAGTATGTCAATCCCTCTTAGGGTTGTGTTATAACATAAATGTAAGAAAAAATCCTAAGGTTGGAAACTGAGTCTTGAGATATCTAGAACCAAGCACGTCTCATACATTAAAAATGATCTTGATCAAAATGATCAAAACCTAACTTGGAAGAAAAGGTTGGGCGAAAGAAGTTTTTCATGTCTATCCTATTATGCAACATGATCCTTAAAACAGTGGTTTTGACCACTTCCATAGAGCTTAAAGCCTAAAATCGGAGTAGTAAGGATAGGGTTAAATCCTCATCGAACTTAGGTTGAGGATCCAATTCCCCAAAGCTTTGATTTGACCTACATGGAGTAGTAAGGATAGGGCATAAATTCTCATCTCGCTTAGGTTGAGAATCTGATTCCCCAAAGCTCTTATGTCTCATTTCATAATAAATCTTGGATTGGAAGGATCGTACTACTTGTCCTCTACAAAGGATGGGTAGTCATCCCCAAGGTCTAAGAAATAAAATTAATATTTTCCATTTACATCTAAAGTTTGGATTGGAAGGATCGTACTACATGTCCCTAGCAAGGATGAGCAGTCATCCCCAAGGTCCAAGAAGTAAAAAATAAATTTTTCCCATCTCATATTTATATTGGATTGGAAGGATCATACTACTTGTCCTCTAGAAAGGATGGGTAATCATCCCCAAGGTCCAAATAAATGAATATAAGTTTTGGATTGTGGTGTTAGATATGCCCATGCATGGCAACATGTCTTATCTAAAAAACAAGACCACTGATTGTCTAAAGGGTTAGACTAGCATGAACATTTCTTCCATAATTGGTTAGATTATTTTGCTCAAAGTGAGGTAATTAATTCTAAATCATAATAGTAAGGATAGGGTTAAACTCTCATCTTGGTTGGTTGGGAGTCTGATTCCCCAAAGTTCTGATTTCACATTCACTTGCACATGGGTTCAAGATAGTAGGGACTCATAACCAACTTTGGGATATAATAAGACAATTAATTAGTGGATCCTAAGAGGGTTTGGCAATCTTGAATGTTTGTACATAATACTAGAAGAATGACTATGCATTTTATAAAAGAAAAATCTCCTAGCATATTCATTAGGTTACACAAATCATTCACAATCTCACATATGCATTCATGCAAAACTGACAATGGCATGTTGATCAATTTAAAACAATAGGGAATGAAATTCATTGCACACACTGAGCTAATACTTGATGATTCTGATAATTCATGTACTTCTGATCTTTGGGCATTTGTTTTTTAACACATATTTTTGAGTTTGTATATGTTTTAGGTTGGGTTCTCACTAAAATGCTCAAGAGCATTTGACAGCAGAGTCGCCATTTGTTGTGGATGATCCACAACACACCCCAAAATTGGGGACCCACCTTTTTTGTAGGCTTTCAGATAAAATCTCAGTGACCCAGATGCTAAAAATGAAGAAAAGGGGCAAAATGCACAAGTGTAGAAAGTGTCGCGAAATCGTGACATGTCGCAAAATCGTGACATGTTGCACCGTCGCGGCCAAAAAAAACAAAGTGTCACGAAATCATGACATGTTGCTCCATCACGGCCAAAATTGGAGAGAGAAATGCAAATGGAAAGGCGTAGCGAAATCATGACGCGTCGCAAAATCGTGGGTCAAACCGGTCAAACAGCACGAAGCAGAAAAACGTCGCGATATCGCGACAAAAAATGGCAAAGAGGTTCAAAGTGAAAAAACGTCGCAATATCATGACAGGTCATGGTTTCACGGCTCCGAAATAGCAAAGTAGTATGGATGAAAATAGCGTAGCGATTTCGTGACATGTCATGTTTTCACTGCCAAATACAGCAAGAGAAGCCCGAAGCAAAATAGCATAGCGATTTCATGACGAAAAGTTGGCAAAGTGTACGAAAGTGAAAAACATCACGAAATCATGACAGATTACAACCAAAGGAGTGCCGAGTGAAAAACGTCATGAAATCACGACAGATTGCGGGTGGAAGGCATGAAGTGTAAAATGGTCGTGAAATCATGACAGAAATGAGCGAAAGGGCACGGAACGAAGAAGCGTCGCGATTTCACGACAAGTTGCGGCCGAGGGTGTATGGAACAGAAAAGTGTCACGATTTTGCGACATGTTCTGTTTTCGCTAGGCAATAAGGAAAGAAGGCTGTTGTCCAAAAAACGTCATGATATCGCGACCTGTCTCATTTTCGTTGTGCTGGCCGAGGAACAAGTTGCATGCCTAAGGACGTTGCGATTTACATGGGGCCATTATAGAATGTGCTGGAAACGTAGAACACGTGGCATACAGGTGTCAGAGTTGCAGAAGTGTTACATGTAACAAAAAATTTTGGACGTTTCAGCATCGAGCATGAAGTAAAAGCATCGAAAAGGCAAGGAATTTGAAAAGACACATTCTAGGAGGTGAAACGAAGCGACGCAGGTGAACCGAAGAGCCGTGCCAGACAGTATAAAATCGAAAGCGTAGATTGAAAAGTTGTGGGAAATTTCTGCTAGCAGAGTTGCAGAGACAAGGGCTACATGCCATTTTGGGCCTACACTTGGAGCAATTTCCTTCATTTGTTCTGGTTTTGTTGTACCTAGAACATTCTGTAATTGCAACTGATATACCATTTTAATACAGAAATACAGAGAGTTGGCATCTTAATGATGAGAAAGGAGTCTTTTCTGTATGCATGATTTAATGTCTTACATTTCCCTTTCAGATTTCTAGGATTTTAGGTGGAGTTTAATGCAAGAGTTCTTGGTTGCTTCATGCGAATGTCTAAGTCTGAAATTATAGTAAAAATCCCAGAAACCCGCACCTAGCTTATCTGGATTGTGCGAATTTGCAGGTTCAAATAGGTTATGTTGCATGCAGAAACCTCATTGTCTTCGGTTTTTTCAATCGGGATGGCCACACTCTGGATGTAGTTTAGTTTCTTTTTCATTTGCATTTATTTTATTTTCAAATCCTCATTTTAGTTTTTGCATCTTAATTATTCTTATTCAAGTAAATAACTAAAAATCCATCAAAGCCTAAGATCAAATAGAGTTATTTATTCACTTGGAGTCCATTGCAAATTCAAATTAAACTAACCACAGTGCCCCTTGTTAACATCCACTTGCAACCCTAAGGTATTCCTAGCATTTCATTTGAACAGCATCATTGGTAAACAAAGAATCAGCATAATAGGAACCTTGGAGAAATTAGTTTGTCATAATTTCTTTGCAAGCAAAGGATTTTGGGACTCAGATCCTACTGGAGAGTGTGCTTTCACAATTGGGTGAAAACACAACTCAACATATTGTAATATGGAAGGATTCCCAAGAGATTTTTAAGAAAATTTTAGTGAAACATTTTCTCCATGGAGTAGCCCACATTGGGTGAACCACGTTAAATTGGTGTCTCTATTGTGTGTGATGATTTGTGCATTGATTTTATTACTGCTATTGATATTACCATTGATAATATTAGATAATATTTTTTGGTAAAGAAAAGTAAAAGTTGATCTTATACTGTTCACCCCCCTCTCAGTATAAGCTTGTGTTCTTCAATCTTAAAGGAAAATTTCAACCAAATTGGTTAGGTCCATTTATCATAATTGCTAAATTTGGATGAGATGCATATTTTTGGGCTACTTTAGATAGAAAATATCTTAAGGATCCAATGGACATAATGCACCTTAAAATATATTATCCATAAAATCATGTTTCACCATTGTACATAGTCATCATATATTTTGTACATACAATATTTGTTGCATGTAGTTTAATTTGTAATTGCAACCATCTCATATACATCATATTTCATATAGTTACATTTATCCTACATATTTCATAAATTTAGGTCCAATTGCATATGGTATATAGTCACATCCAATTATTATATTATTTAAATATTAGACCGATGTTGTCAAGATTCATAGTCAATCTTGGTTTTCTTTGAAGAAATTTAGAGTTTATCTTGAACCACTCATAGGATTCACATTTTAATAAAATATCCATTCTCTATATTGGTTGAAAATCTCTCTTGAACCAAAATCACTATTGCTCATTAAGAAATATTTTGAGTTTTGGAAATCGATTCTGCCACTTTTGAACCAAAACACACTTACACATCTTAAAAATGATTATTGCACTAGGAAATATGATGCTACATAGTAGTCCTAGATCCTTAAGAAAAATATTTACCTTACTATATTATTATGCACACGGTCTAGAATGATGAGAATAAAAAAAATCACAAGCTCCCCCCTACCCAAATAAATCCTTTGCTCTTCCACAAAAGCAAGCAAGTATCCCTGTAATGATAAAAAAATAAAATTAAAAAGCAAAGTGGATTTTACCACGAAAGAAAATAAAAATCCTCTTGTTCAAAAATGAACAAGAATCCCCAATCAAAGAAATCAAAAGAAAATAAGGGGATAATGAGCTTAAATTCCTAGAATCCTCGATTATTTAGAAGTTGTGGGGTGATCTCCATTACAACAATGGGTTGAATGAAACCCACTTGTCAATGGGGTAGTCTAATATGTGATGATATGTCTATCACATTAGTGACCAGGGTTATGCATAGTGGTGAATATTTGTAAATTGGATGAATATTAGAATTTTCAAAATTGAAAATTGGCAAAAATGAGGACCCTCGACGTCGGCCCATTCGCCTAAAATTTTTAGGACCAATTTTTTCTTAGGGTCAATTTGCCAAAATATGTACAAATATAGGCATATTTGTACTCGTTAGAAATCTCTTTTCAAGAATGATGTAATGGTGGTATTTTTATGAAGTTATAAGGCCATTTAATAGGTAAAAATGTGTACCAAATATGAATTTAAATTTTAGGGCTTCAAATACCCCAAATTTTGGTGTGAAGATGATTGATTTGTGTAGACACCAAAACAGCACCAATCCGATTATGTGACTACAAGCACTACCGAATTGGCATACATACCCCCTAGGGTAGCATCCAGAGGTTAAACAGTGGTCTTAACCACTCCCAAATCAGTTTTGGAAGGTCAAAGGTTATTTTTGCACCTTTTTAGCACTTTGCTCCATATTCGTCCCACCCTGGGATGATTAGAATCCTATTCGCCCCACCCCAGGATGATTAGCAGCAATCGTTCCAGGGTGGGACGATTAGCAAGTTTGATTGGCAAAAAGTCAAACCTTGACAAATGGCAGCCCAAATTCTCCACCTAACTCTACCTTCAAGGCATGGGAGTGTGAAGAAATGTTTCAAATCAGGGAGGCATCAATCAAGGAGCCCCTAATCAGGGAGGAATATTCTCTCCCCCTAAAAGGCATAATGGGCCAAGTGACGCCCTCGCATGCACATGCAAAGGAGACCCTTAGGTCCATAAAAAGGTGAGCCTCCTCACCCAAAAAATAGAATAGATCTGGAGCATTTGGAGCAACGAAGTGTTGCCGAACTATACCTCCATTCCTCTTTGTGCTTCCTACATCCCTAATTTCTCTTTTGGAAGAGAGGTTATTAGGTGAACACTAGGAAAACAATTCATATCCAAAAACCCAATAAATCGACCACAATCCCATCCCAAACTTGTGTACACAACCCCCTAGGATGTTTTGGACCCATCCTACTTGGATTGGTGTCAAAACCAGGCCCCAAACAGTGGGCATCCCACCCCCGGGTGCCCCCCAAACTACTGCGGTCCTAATCGTCCCAACTAGGAGTGATTAGAAATATGTGCATGGTTTTACTACTATTATTTTTGCATTCCTTTATATTTAATGTACTTATGCTTATGTCCAAATTTCATTGCTTTTTGACATGATTTGACCTGGTTTCTGCCATTTCATGCGTCTACTAACCTATAGGGAGTGCCTTCGGATATAGGACAACCTGGGAAGAATATGCCAAATCTGACCTTTTGGGTCATCTCAAAATGCTATTTTTAGGCTAACCCCAAGTTTGCATGAGTTTTGGAGACCTTTGGGTTGGACATTTGGAAGGTCACTTTTTGCAAGTTTTGTGATAGTCCCCACCGTCCCACCCTAGAGCGATTAGAAATATGTGCATTATTTCCTTACTATTATTTTTTCAATATATCCTAGATGATATCTTAATGCCTATGTTAAATTTTTAACTCATTCTGACATGATCTGACTATCATTTTATCATTTTATCATTTTATGTATTGATTAGCTCGTAGGGCGCCCTTGTCACATATAGGAGAATCTGGGTAGGATAGGCAGATTTCGAGCATTTGAGTAGTCTTAGAATCACATATAATGCCTAAATCATGATTTTCAGGTGATTTGGATGAGCATAGGTGGGACATTGGAGTGCTCACTTTGGAGAGGCCCCCGACGAGAAAACGAGCATAACGGGGCCGTCCGACGCCGCTTCGATGCAAAATCAATTGATACCAATTATGTATGTTGTCCTTTACATTTCCATATCATTCCATAATTGATTTATCAATCTTATCACTGATATATTCTAAGCGCCCGCTGGAGGCCTTGGGGATTGCATGTTTTTCTAGATACGCATATGCTATTAATAATTTGTTGTCATTCTGTGTGCAGGATCTCACTACCAGGAATACTAAAGAGGCAAAAAAGAACTATGAACATATTGACACAAGCAATGGAAACTTTTAGCCCGCCTACTTTGAATGTGGGCACGCGGAAGATGCTGGAAGCGTACCGTCTAATCTTGGAAGCGTAGCTTCTTTCGGGCATCCATTGATGTAACAAATTGTATCAAACATTCTAAGCCCTATAAGGGGGATGTATTTTAATCATATTAATAGCAATATCAATAAATGAGGTGTTGGCAATTTTGGGTACCTTGGGTACATTGCCTTTGCTCAAGTGTATAGGTTGTCATTGATGTCAAGAAGCTCTTGAAGGAATTTGATTTAATGTCAAATAATTTGTTTTGATGAAGGTTACGGCATGACAAGTTCAAAGGTTATTCAGAGCATGGACAATGAGTTTCCAAGAAGATCATAGTAGCCCATTTGCAAAAGATCAAAGAAAAATACAAGTAAGAAAAGTGTCGCGATATCGCGACATATTTAGTAGGCAAGAAAAATAGTCACGATTTCGCGACATGTTAGAGGAGAGAGAAAGTGCTGGAAAAACTGTCGTGATTTCGCGACATGTTAGAGGAGAGAGAAAGAGCTGGCAAAACTGTCACGATTTCGTGACATGTTGGAAGAGAGAGAAGAAGCAGGAAAAACTGTCGCGATTTCGTGACATGTTGGCAGAGAAAAAGGCAAGTGGAAAAACTGTCGTGATTTCATGACATGTTGGCAGAGAAGGAGAGCAAGGTGGAAAGTGTCACGATTTCGCGACATGTCGCATTTTTGCGACTTGAAAAGAGCAGGAAGGCAGAGAAGGAAAAGTGTCACGATTTCGTGACATATTGCAAGGAAGGTTGTACGGACGAAAAAGTGTCACGATTTCGTGACATAATGCAGAAGAGAGAGTCCGCAGTATGAACTATCATGATTTCGTGACAAGTTCGAAGAGAGAGAAAGTAACTCGAAAAGTGTCACGATTTCGTGACATGCTGCAAAGTTCGAAGTGAGAACTATCATGATTTCGTGACATGCTACAGAGTTCGAAGTGAGAACCGTCATGATTTCGTGACATGCTGCAGATGAAAATGTTCCAAGTGAGAACTATCACGATTTCATGACATGCAGCAAAGGAAAGGTTTTGAAGTGAGAACAATCATGATTTCATGATAGGATGAAGGAAAAGCATACGGATGCAGAAAGTGTCATGATTTCATGATAGGCAGTAGAGAAAGCAGACGGAAGCAGAAGTGTCATGATTTCATGATAGAAATAGTAAGCAAATTTTCAACAACAGAAGTGTCACGATTTCATGACACAAACTGAAAGCATGTCTTCCATAGGTGAAGTGTCACGATTTCATGACAAAAGCAGAGAGGAAGGTTATGAAGACAAAAGTGTCATGATTTCATGACAGAAGTGAAGACGAAGTCTACAGAGGCAGAAGTGTCATGATTTCATGACAAAAGCAGAAAGGAGGTCGACGAAGGGAGAAGTGTCGTGATATCGTGACAAAAGCAAAGTTGATGCTGACAAAGACAGAAGTGTCGTGATATCACGACAAGAGCTAAGTTGAAGTCGACAAAGGCTGTAGTGTCGCGATATCATGACAAAAGCCAAAAGAAAGTGTACGGAGGCAAAGGTGTCATGATATCATGACATGTTGTAGTTTCACGGGAAAAGCTACAGAACTACAGAAGCAGTTGAAGTCGACAAAGTTAAATGTGAGCCGACGAAGGTTAGGGTTTGTAGCCGATGAAGTTTAGGGTTACAACCGACTAAGATTAAGGTTTTGATCTTGAGAATTTTTATTATAAAAGGAGGGATGTTTGGAGATTTGGATGTATCGAATGTGTGCAAGTTAAGTCCACGGTGCGTAGAGAGCGAGTCATGTCGAATCGAGCTAAGTGCGAAGCAAGAGTGCACAGAGAGCAAAAAAGTACAAAGCTATTGGGTGCATCATTTTTGCGATGTTCAAAGATAGTGCACAGAGTGAGAAGTTCGATCGTTGAGAGCAGAGTGCAAAATTCGATCGAAGTGTGCAGAGTGAGCGAAGAGTCATGGTGAATTGTTCTAAGTTCCGCTGTGATTGCACAGACAGTGCAAAGGTTGGAGTTCGACCAAGTGCGGTTGTGATTGCGTAGAGAGAACTTAAGGACAAATTTGTGTGAGCTTTTTTGAGAGCTTACAAGCAGATTTGAGACAAGTCTTTGTGAAGACTTGTGGACAACTTTGGGCAAGCTTTGTGAGAGCTTGTGAGCAGGTTTTGGACAAGTCATTGAGAGGGCTTGTTGGACAGATTTGAGCAAGCTTTTGTTGAGCTTGTGGAGCAGTTTGGGCAGGTTCTAGTGAGAACTTGCAAAGCAGATCTGAGACAAGTCTTGGTGAAGACTTGGGTGAAGATCAAGCAAGCTTTAGTGAAAGCTTGTGAACCACTTTTGTGAACCAGATTTGAGGACCATTTGAGGAAAGATTTGTACCCAGACCAGAGAAAGAGGATGAGGACATTTGTGCCAGACCGAAGGACTATGTTTGGTGCAGATCAGAGAAAGAGAATGAGGACATTTGTGCTAGACCGAAGGACTGTGTTTAGTGCAAATTCGAGGACCAGCTTTGGAGGTGATAGAGTTGAGGACAGAGGTCTCCAGCCAGAGTAGGGAGGACAGGTGTCTTCTATGGATAGAGTTCCATTTGCTAAGGGCAACAGAGGCAGAGGTCTTCTAGAGGATCACCAGTCAGAGCAGAGCTAGGGGATTGGTGTCTCCTATGGGTTGGTGCCCACGAACTCGAGATTGGGGGAAGGTATCTCCTTTGAGCAGAGGCTCATAAATTCTAATTGGGGGAAGGTATCTCCTTTGGGCCGAGGCTCATAAACATTGTAATTGGGAAGGATTCCCAAAGAAATTTGAGATAACTTTTAGAGAAAAGTTTTGTGGACGTAGCCTAGCCATTTTGGGTGAACCACGTTAAAATTGGTGTCACTTTGTGGATGATATTGTGCATTGTTTTGATATTGCTTTGGGTATATTGCTTTACTATTTTGAAGTATAAAGGAAAAAGTAAAAAGAGGTCTTATACTGTTCACCCCCCTCTCAGTATAAGCTTGTGTTCTTCAATTGGTATCAGAGCGGGTGCCTTCGAAAAGTTTAACAACTTGAAGGAAAAGCTAGCAAAGAACACAATGGATTATTCAAGTGGCAATGCAGCACCTATTCTTGATGGATCAGATTTTGGTCTTTGGAGTGCAAGGATGAAGGTTCATCTAATGGCACTTGGGAATGAGGTTTGGGAAGTGATTGAAGATGAGTACACTATTCCTGAACATGGTCCTTATACTAAAGAAGACAAGCTCCTACATCACAGCAATTCAAAAGCAATGAATGCAATCCTGAAAGGCTTACAGAAAGCAGATCTCACCAAAGTGATTCACTACAAGACAGCTAGTGAAATGTGGAAACAATTGAAGGTGGTTCATACAGGTGATGCAAATGTCCGAAAGGCCAAGTTGAGACACTTCAAAGGTATGTTTGAACAACTCCAGGATGAATGATGATGAAAATATTAGTGACTACATGCTTCGTATGGATGAGGTTGTTAACTCCATGAAAGACTTAGGTCTTGAGCTTGCTGAAAATGATGTTTGTGATAAGATTTTAAGATCTCTTCCTAATAGATTTAGTGAAAATATTTCTGCTATTGAGGAAGCTAAAGATTTGGATAAGTTGAAAAAGGATGAGCTCCATAGTATACTTGCAGCATTTGAGTTGAGAACTCAAGTGAAGGTTGATGTCAAGAAAGAGGCGACTTTCAAGGCTACCAAGAAATCCAAGGGTAAACAGCTTCAAGAGAGTGATGAGTCTTCTAGTGATGAAGAGGCATATTACAGCAAGAAAGGCAAGTTCTCTAGAAAGCACAAAAGCATGAAAAATATAAGATGTTTCAATTGTGGAAAGTTTGGTCATTATGCTACTGACTGTACTATTTCCAAGAATGAAAGTGATGAAGATAAACAGGATTCTAAGAGCAAGGATTCTGAAAAGCACAAGCATCACAGGAAGAACAAAGATGAGCACAACAATCAAGGAAAGAGGTATTCTCACAAGCACAAGAAGAGTTTCTACCTAGACAAAGCAAGTAAGTGTTCTAGTAGTGATAGTGAAAGTTCTTCAAGTGATGATGAAAATGAGATGTTGTTCATATCAAAAAAAGAGGAAGAACCGAAACATAGATTCATTATCATGAAATGTCTTAGATGTGGAAATTTTGGTCACCTTGAGGATGATTGTACAAATAATGATTTGGCTTCTAGTATGTATGAGGATGCTTCAGAAAACTATAAGGAAGATGCTTGTATGGTTTTTGAAAAAGGTAGCACCTCTAGTGAGAAGAAATCTGAAAAAGGCTTTGATGATTCAGAAAGCAAACAAATAAAGGATCTTGAAAGTGAACTTATTAATGCTCTTAGTGCTTTGAAAAAGGAAAGAAAGAAGAATGCTAGACTCAAGGATAAGTTAGATGAATGTTATATGGAGAGAGATGATCTTATAGAAAATCTTGATTTCTCTATAGCTAAGACACAAGAACTCAAGGATGAGTTAGAGTCTAAGGTTCTTGAGTATAGTGAGTTAGAACAGAAAATGGCTTCTTTGAAAGAGGAAACTAAAGAGTACAAGGATAAGCTTTACGAGGTTTCAAGATAGCTCCAAAAAGGTTAAGTCACTCATCAAAGGTCAAAGAAAGACAACATATAAAACAAGCCTTGGTTTTGTTAAGCCGCACAAGGAACAAGTTGGGGAGTCTAGTAAGAGATTCCAAAAAGAAGAGAGTTCTGATGAGGAGAGTATTTCAGAGAAAGAGTCCTTGAGTGATAGATGCATAGAAATAGAAAATAGAATTCAGAATGAGAAGAAGAAGTTTTCGGGACCCAAGAGGTCAAATAAAGGAAAATTTCAAGGCAGATGTTTTGCATGTCACAGGTTTGGTCACACGGCTTCACATTGCATGGCTCAAATGAAGAAGGTAAACAACAATTTTAGAAGTGCTAGTTTCTTTCAAGGGTATTGCTACTCTTGTCAATAGTTTGGGCACAAGGCAGTTTATTGCAAGACAAATAACAAGAACAGGTTTGGTCAGAACTGGTGGATTCAAAGAACAGGTATGCCTAAAAGAAATAACATTGTTACTTGTTATAAGTGCAACAATGAAGGTCACACAACTAGACAAGGTAGAGCTGAACTTCCAAGGTACAGGAATAGGAACAGTGGTATGAACAGGTCCAAGGATCAAGGCATGGACAAGAATAGGGATGAGAACAAGAACAAGAACAGTGACAAGAATAGGAATATGGACAAAGAGTTCAAGAGAAGGCCCGACAAGGAAGTTATAGACGCTGATGATGATCAGTGCCTAATGGGAGTTTTACTCCCACCCTAGAATTAATCACCTCATCAGGAGGTGGGGGAGGGACTAAGCTAAGAGGCTCATTCTTAGTCCCGAGCCCCAAAGGTGACCCTTTGCCATTGATGACAAAGGGGGAGAGATATGAGTAAGGGGGAGAGCTTCAAGTGAAGAGGAAAGCTTCAAGTCAGGGGGAGCAAAACTTCAAAGGAAGATTCTCAGTTGTTAGCACAGTTGGTTTCAATTTTGGCTCTTGAGAAGTGTTTTTAGTAAAGGTTTGCCATCAATGACAAAGGGGGAGATTGTTGGCAATTTTGGGTACCTTGGGTACATTGCCTTTGCTCAAGTGTATAGGTTGTCATTGATGTCAAGAAGCTCTTGAAGGAATTTGATTTAATGTCAAATAATTTGTTTTGATGAAGGTTACGACATGACAAGTTCAAAGGTTATTCAGAGCATGGACAGTGAGTTTCCAAGAAGATCATAGTAGCCCATTTGCAAAAGATCAAAGAAAAAGACAAGTAAGAAAAGTGTCACGATATCATGACATATTCAGTAGGCAAGAAAAATAGTCATGATTTCATGACATGTTAGAGGAGAGAGAAAGTGCTGGAAAAACTATCACGATTTCGCGACATGTTAGAGGAGAGAGAAAGAGCTAGAAAAACTGTCGCGATTTCATGACATGTTGGAAGAGAGAGAAGAAGCAGGAAAAACTATCACGATTTCATGACATGTTGGCAGAGAAAAAGGCAAGTGGAAAAACTGTCATGATTTCGCGACATGTTGGCAGAGAAGGAGAGCAAGGTGGAAAGTGTCGCGATTTCGTGACATGTCGCATTTTCGCGACTTGAAAAGAGCAGGAAGGCAGAGAAGGAAAAGTGTCACGATTTCATGACATATTGCAAGGAAGGTTGTACGGATGAAAAAGTGTCACGATTTCGTGACATAATGCAGAAGAGAGAGTCCGCAGTATGAACTGTCATGATTTCACGACAAGTTCGAAGAGAGAGAAAGTAACTCAAAAAGTGTCACGATTTCATGACATGCTATAAATTTGAAGTGAGAACTGTCATGATTTCATGACATGTTGCAGAGTTCAAAGTGAGAACCGTCACGATTTTGCGACATGCTACAGAGTTCGAAGTGAGAACTATCATGATTTCGTGACATGCAAAGGAAAGGTTTTGAAGTGAGAACTGTCATGATTTCGCGACAAGTTGGCGAAAAGAAATGAATGAAGAAAGTGTCATGATTTCGTGACAGGATGAAGGGAAAGCGTACGGATGTAGAAAGTGTCATGATTTCACGATAGGTAGAAAAGAAAGCATACGAAAGCAGAAGTGTCACGATTTCGCGATAGAAACTGAAAGCAGGTCTTCCATAGGTGAAGTGTCACGATTTCGTGACAAAAGCAGAGAGGAAGGCTATGAAGACAGAAGTGTCACGATTTCATGACAGAAGTGAAGACGAAGTCTGCAGAGGTAGAAGTGTCACGATTTCATGACAAAAGCAAAAAGGAGGTCGACGAAGGGAGAAGTGTCGTGATATCATGACAAAAGCAAAGTTGATGCTGACAAAGACAGAAGTGTCGCGATATCGCGACAAGAGCTAAGTTGAAGTCGACAAAGGCTGTAGTGTCGCGATATCATGACAAAAGCCAAAAGAAAGTGTACGGATGCAAAGGTGTCGTGATATCGTGACATGTTGTAGTTTCACGGCAAAAGCTACAGAACTACAGAAGCAGTTGAAGCCGACAAAGTTAAATGTGAGCCGACGAAGATTAGGGTTTTGCAGCCGACAAAGTTTAGGGTTACAACCGACTAAGATTAAGGTTTTGATCTTGAGAATTTTTATTATAAAAGGAGGGATGTTTGGAGATTTGGATGTATCGAATGTGTGCAAGTTAAGTCCGTGGTGCGCAGAGAGCGAGTCATGCCGAATCGAGCTAAGTGCGAAGCAAGAGCGCACAGAGAGCAGAAAAGTGCAAAGTTGTTGGGTGCATCATTTTTGTGACGTTCGGAGATAGTGCGTAGAGTGAGAAGTTCGATCACTGAGAGCAGAGTGCAAAATTCGATCGAAGTGTGCAGAGTGAGCGAAGAGTCATGGTGAATTGTTCTAAGTGCCGCTGTGATTGCACAGACAGTGCAAAGGTTGGAGTTCGACCAAGTGCGGCTATGATTGCACAGAGAGAACTTAAGGACAGATTTGTGTGAGCTTTTCTAAGAGCTTACAAGCAGATTTGAGACAAGTCTTTGTGAAGACTTGTGGACAGCTTTGGGCAAGCTTTGTGAGAGCTTGTGAGAAGGTTTTGGACAAGTCATTGAGAGGGCTTGTTGGATAGATTTGAGCAAGCTTTTGTTGAGCTTGTGGAGCAGTTTGGGTAGGTTCTAGTGAGAACTTGCAAAGCAGATCTGAGACAAGTCTTGGTGAAGACTTGGGTGAAGATCAAGCAAGCTTTAGTGAAAGCTTGTGAACCACTTTTGTGAACCAGATTTGAGGACCAGTTGAGGACAGATATTGGTGCAGATTTGAGGACATATTTGTACCCAGACCAGAGAAAGAGGACGAGGACATTTGTGCCAGACCGAAGGACTATGTTTGGTGCAGATTAGAGAAAGAGAACGAGGACATTTGTGCTAGACCGAAGGACTGTGTTTAGTGCAAATTCGAGGACCAGCTTTGGAGGTGATAGAGTTGAGGACAGAGGTCTCCAACCAGAGCAGGGAGGATAGGTGTCTTCTGTGGATAGAGTTCCATTTGCTAAGGGCAGCAGAGGCAGAGGTCTTCTAGAGGATCACCAATCAGAGTAGAGCTAGGGGATTGGTGTCTCCTGTGGGTTGGTGCCCACGAACTCGAGATTGGGGGAAGGTATCTCCTTTGAGCAGAGGCTCATAAATTCTGATTGGGGGAAGGTATCTCCTTTGGGCCGAGGCTCATAAACATTGTAATTGGGAAGGATTCCCAAAGAACTTTGAGATAACTTTTAGAGAAAAGTTTTGTGGACGTAGCCTGACCATTCTGGGTGAACCACGTTAAAATTGGTGTCACTTTGTGGATGATATTGTGCATTGTTTTGATATTGCTTTGGGTATATTGCTTTACTATTTTGAAGTATAAAGGAAAAAGTAAAAAGAGGTCTTATACTATTCACCCCCCCTCTCAGTATAAGCTTGTGTTCTTCATGAGGCCCCACTTTTTTTGCTCACATCTCGTTTCTATGTCATTTCCTTCTTGCATTGCTCATCGCATTCGTAGGACTTAGCATCTACATCTATTTTTATTTGCATCATATCGGTACGCCATTTTTATGCATGCTTTCAGTGGTGATCATGGTGGGACCCTGTCCCTTGCTAGTAGGATCAAGTTTTTGATCCAAATTTTATGGTTTTTCTTTGTAGGTGTTACTCATTCGGGCACTGGACTGCTACTCGTGCCACCCTGAGACGAATATGCATTCGTCCCACCCTTGGAAAAATGTAGACCTACTATTCATCCCACCCTGGGATGATTAGAGCTCTGTGCATTTTTTGAGCAGAAACTCAAAGGCATCTAGTTTAGACAGAGAAGAGGTAGGCCTTCTGAACATCCTCTGTGTTTTTCTACTTTCTGTTTCTGCAATTTTTTATTTTCTTTGCTTTATTTTTAGACACTTGTATAGAAAGGTTAAGTAGTTTGTTTTCCTTTCTAGCAATAAAGAAAAAGAAAAAATAATAAAAACATAGAGTAAATTAAATGGAAGGAACTTGATTAGGAATGCATGTTTCTCTAGTTTGCTTGCATGATACTTGCACAAATGGCAAGTCCTCATTGTAGGTTTTAGTTCTAGTTAGGTTTCATGATTTCCTTTTTGCTACTAATTGTCTCTGAAAGGTAAAACGCACTTTAAATCATTGCATTAGTGAAAATCATATTTTGTTGTATGTTTTCCTTCTTTACACAATTAAAAGGAACCACACACACCACCTAATAAAATTAACATCAAGGAGTTGGTCTTAATACCCCAACACTTGATCAGGACCAACGATGGGTTTCATCACCACCTTGGCTTAGATTTTGCATACATATACCCTGATCGTGACTGTTGCTAAACGTAAATCCTGATGACAGTTGACCAAGTGTAGCCGGGGTGATTCCCCATGCATGAGGATAAATCTTCTAAGGTAGGTGTCAAAAATAGAGTGATCCCCCTTCCGTACCGCCTATGTTCCACTTACTTTTTTTCTCTCACATACCAATAGTTTCCCTCACGTAAGGGTGGGTATATTGAGAGGTTCGGTATAATGGCCTGGCTATGGTATATTGAAGGGGCGACCATTTTGGAGATATAAGAGTCTTCATTATGCATGTATAACAAAGTTTTATTTATAATATTTACATAACAAAAATCAAACACACTGAACCAGATCTAGGACACACATTTAATCTATAAACAAGATAATCATTTCTTTGTTTGTGTGGTCCCCTTTTATTTGGTATAGCATAAAAATTGTAAAGGAGATAAAAATATACATATATTTTTGGAAAAACCACCACCATGGTGTATACTCGTAGCCAATCCCAATCACAAGTAGAAGCTATAGAAAGTATGCAAGGAGCCACAAGTCACCTCCGTTATAGCCCCAAGGACTTGCTTATACCACCTTGGTAGCCTGGACCACAACATAGTCCACACCATACCACTATATAATAGGACTATAGAGGCACCCCTTTGAGGAGCACTCCTATTCAACACAGATCCTCTCAAGAGGATTACACACATGGGAAGTCCCCTTTAGACACTCATTATGAGTTGCCACTACACGATGAAGCGCTAGAGCAGTGTAGGGTTCATAAGGAGGTCCCACATGATATATCATTCCTCCTCCACCTCTCATTACTGTTAGAACTAATAGGCCAAATCTAGAGCGCAAGGCTCTTCAGATAGTGTGAGCCAACTCCACCCGTCCCTTTCACATGTACAAAATGGAGCATGAGAAAAACTAGTATATTCCTTAAGAACAATACATCGCACGGGAGCAATGCACCTTCGTACCTGTTGATTATCAAGATCACCTATTGAGGCCAGAGCCTTGGGTGAATGCTGCTAACCTCGATAGAGGAAAGTGACCCATAGAGATATCGAATCACCACAACCGAGATAGATATGTAGGGGAGGCATCTAGGCCTCCTAGACCTAGGACGGTAGAACAAATCAACTTGGCATTCACCAAACAAGCCACCCGCAAAGCATAAATCACATAGCTTAGGCAATATCAACAGTAATTAGAACAACTGTATCATCTTCAAAAAGAGTGCGTTCAATGCCAGACAGATGAGTTTTTCCAAAACACTATGCATGAGAGGATTCCAACCCCACGCACACATAAGATAGAAATTTATGAGAGGCACAACCCCTTAGTATGAGACAGGTCTCCACGACCTTATCAAGCATTGCCTCTAAGACCTCCTAGGCTTGAGCGGGAGGCCACTCCTAGAACCAATTATGGGCGCATTCCTTGGGAACCCGTTCATGTTTATAGGTCACGACCAGAAACTCCTCAAGAGGCCTATGAGGAATTTTAGCAAGAAGAAGAGTGGGTTGAAATGCCCTACCAAGGCAGGGGGCGCTATCCGGCTACCCCTCCATAGGCCTCAAGTTCCTCGTAATTCAAAATGGGAACAAACCAAAGAAGAGGAAATCAAATCCTTTGATGCATACAAAGAACTTCTAGAGTGCTTAGAGTTTGTGGAGACTAAGACTTCAGGGCCCCAAAAGCTCACCTTATGCCAACTCCATAGTCACCCTGTGCATCCTTTAGTTTCGGCACCCCCATACCCCAACCACTTCAAAGTGCCTCAATTGGAAATTTTTAGAGGGGATGATGATGCCCAAGAGCATGTAACAAGGTTATTGAGTCAATGCTTTGGCATTCAGGACAACGATGCATTGCTTCTAAGAATTTTTATAACCACGTTTGTAGGCCCTGCCTCGGATTGGTTTACCCTATTGCCGAAGCATAGCATCAATAATCTAGACTAGCTAGTGGACGTGTTCCTTGAACATTTTACCTTCAACACCAAGAAGAAGGCATCCTTAAGCGACCTAGTTGGCCTTAAGTAGTATGATGATGAGACCATAGCTACTTATGGGAATCAGTGGAGGACATTGCTTTCAAAGATACCTTACCTCCCTCCCATGGCCGACATGACTCAAATGTTTTCAAAGAGTTGCTTAAGGTCGATCTTCGTGCTATTGTAGCTACAGCAATATGCCACCCTCAAAGAAACCCTGGCACAAGCCAGGATAATTGAGGAGATCAAAATACAATATGGTGAGATTGACAAGCCATGCAAGAAAGATTGGCCCAAAAATGCTAAAACTGGGCCCATGCAACCAAAACCTGTTGTGGTCAATCAGGTTGTCGTAACTATACCAAAGCCTACACAAATGACACAACCCCCAAAGGCTAATTATTAGGAAATTCATCTTGATAACTATGAAAATGAAAATCATAAACAAGAGAAAAATTAGTAGCGTCACCCTAGGCGACAATTCACCCAATTCATAGAATCTAGAGACTCCTTGTTTGACCACTTGTCCATGGCAAACCTGATAAACTTGTTGGAAAGTCGACCCATAGACCCCAACACACCAAAACCCAAGGGTTATAAGGAAGACTTATATTGTAGATTTCTTCGAGAGAAAGTACACAAAATCTCCACTTGTTGGAAATTCAAACACTTAGTGCAGGACTTGATAGATAACAAAATGCTCGTGGTAGATAATCCCGTAGTGCTAAGCAACCAACAGATGGAGGTCTTCAAATGCCCCTTGCCTACCCATGATGCATAGGCAAAGACTTTACAAGTGAATGAGGTAACACAAAACTAACCCATGCAAGGATACGTAGGGATGATAAGCATCGTGACACAGAAAAAAAGATACCCAAACACGTCTACACCCGCTACAGCTACAGGAGATGTTCCATCAACTTCACAACCTCCACAGCACCCTACGCAACCTCCCTCACCTAGACCAGTGGCCATGATTCAAACTAAACTTACTCAAATTTTAAGGACCACGTCGACTAGGCTCTCCATTTATGAGATCATCCAACAATCATCGCCCCATCGGGAGGCTCTGATGGAGATACTCAAAGCCATTGAGCTACAAACCCATGAAGCCAATTCCTTCAACAATTTCATGGGACATGTGAGACAATGCACATAACCAGTCATAACCTTTAGGGAAGACAAACTAAAATTGGTGACTAGTGATATGGTGGATCCACCCCTGCATGTCATTGCATGGGTCAATGGGATTCCATTCAAGAGGGTGTTGTTGGACACTGGCTCGTCCAGAAACATAATCACGACAGTGGCATTAAAACACCTTAATCTTCTAGGATACCACATTATGGCATCCACTTACACTCTTTGAGCATTCAACGATGCATTATGCTCAAAGGTTGGCACAATTGTCTTGCCCATACAAGTAGGACAAAATACCATTCCTACATTGTGTCACATCCTTGAGGGTGACATGGCCTACAATATCTTGCTAGGCTAGCCTTGGATCAGGGACATGAAGTGTGTCCCTTCGATAGCCCATCAATGCCTCAAATACATAAATGAAGGTGAATTACATGTAGTCCTAGCAGACTTAGAGCCCTTTAAGTTTTGCAATGTTGTGCAACTGATGCCACAATCGACCCTCCCATTGACACATTTGGATTTTCAATTGAATCCGTCCACATAGGGTCTGATTCTGCCTACATCCTCATTGTTGAGTCCCTCAACTCACCAACCTGGCCCATCTTCGTTGTTTGTTCCTTCACCAACGATGCCACCTATGGTGGCCACACCAAAGGACAATAGGAAGAAGCCCCTAGAGGAGGTACCACCATTAGTCTCAACCATCTCTATCAAAGAGGTGCCCAGATGAATGGAAGTCGAGACACTTGGTTCACCCAACATGGAGTGGACTCAGGGAGAACTCCCATTCCCTCCCCCTCAACTGTCGATAATTACCTTTGAGATGGCCAACACGGGCCTGGGGGAGTACCTAGTGCAGAACATTGTAGCAACACCCATGCTCGAATCTATGCAAGACATGGGGAGACCTCGCCTCCCCATAAGCACTATTGTCCATTTAGGCTACCCACCAAATCAGACCAATTTTGTGTATGGGGGCCTCGAGAATGGCATTGAACCCTACCTACAAGAGGAAGAGGATGAAGAGCCATTTGTTGAGAATGTTGACTATCTGTACAACCCAAAATTCACCTTGAAATACCTAGACCAATGTAATTGGCATGTATATGGATTGGGCAGATACGAACAAGGAACGCACATTCTTTTTCAACTGATATATCAGATGCCATATGATAAATCAAGAGTAGGGTTCAACCACCCTTTGCCCCTCAAAATCTTGGTAGAAACCATGCAAGGCCTAGGTCTAGGCAATAGGGATGGGTTGGCACAAGATCCATATGCCAATCCCAACATAATATACACATTAGGGAATTATCTCCCATTGTTAACAACAAACCTTGTTGACCTCAACAACCCCTCCCCTCTGATCGAAGAAGGGGAAAGTTCAAGAAGTAACCTCCAATAAGGATATGAACAAGATCAAGGGGGGTCTTCTAAAGATGAGTCAAATTATGAGGTAGCACCTTGGGACCCTTTTGAGTCCGATAGCAATCACTCATAGGTGACACCCATTGACTACTATTAGGAGAACTTCATGGTAATGTTCCCCTTTAATGTTCCAATCAGGTAATTTCTACCTCTAGAGAATCCAACCCTCCCGTAGAGAGCATAACAACCCAAAAGGGACAAAATAAACTTGCTCAAACAAATGAGCCTCCCATTTCGGCCATAAGGCCAAGTGATCCACTGAAGGAAGAAGATTCAAATATCTTCTTCAACATCGACTACCCGCATGCCAGATTTTTAGTTTTCGTAGAGTGAGAATAGTGATCAAGAAATGCCTAGTGGGAGGTTATACCAGCCAGAGGGGCACATAGTTGTAAGATCCAATTAAGGCCTATGGATCTTTGATAACGACTATGAGGATGAGACTGAGATGGCATATCTCAACCATATGAGGCAACATGAATACCCCATAGACATCGATGATATGTTTGAACATCTAAATATGGGACCAAGGCATAGGTGGCATTTAAACCAAGTACAGTTAAACTAAGTTCTTCATCCACCACTTTGGGCATACAAGGATCACCTCCCACATAGAGACCCTATAGGGCCATCAGTGCCAATGGTAGACCCTATCCTTCTATCTACACATAGGGTCGATCCTTTTGTGCTAGTACCCACAAAGCTAGATTCGGGGTACAAGGATCACCAAGGATGTATGAATCAATGCCCACATGGCAATGGAGACCAAATTCATTCCATCAACATGATCTCCATTGATTTAACCACCCCCATCCGCAATCCAGCCGATCCAACATGACCATTGTATCTAGACTTAGATGCCATAGACTGGGATCGCACTGACTCACTGTTAGGATCTCATCCTAACCTTTAATGTAATAACTTCCCTGATGTAAGAATTCCTAGTGAACATGGGTAGTACCCATGATTAATATTTTGTAATATTCTAAGTTTTAGCTTAGGTAGTGCCTATGACAAATGACACCCTTTCTATGTAACACATGGTAGATAGGTTAGGTAAGGTGGCATTGTGCATGTAATTCATGTGGCATTATGCATGTAATTTGAGTGGCATTGTGCATGTAATTCAAAGTGGCACTATGCATGTAATTCGGGTGGCATTATGCATGTAATCCAGGTGACATTTTGCATGTAAGCCAACCTTGGAAGGAAACTCCTTAAATACCCGAAAAGGCACCAATGTAACCATATTTTTGCAAATTAATGAAGTATTGAAGGAGGTTGCCCCCTCGAAGAGGCCTGCGATTATGTCTTATTGTGAGATTGTTCCTTTATGTAAATTTTTGTTATATTAAGATGATGTTTATGTGAGTTTATTTCCAAGCAATTGTGTGAGAGTGTGTTATTTGAGTTTATTTTATAGCAGGATCTTAACAAGTGGTATCAGAGCGCTTTCCAGGGCCAAGTTCTGCTGCAACTACAATGATTCTTGCCATCCAATCTGCCTGTTAGGTATAAATTCTGTGTGTTTTTCCCATTTCTATTTTTCCTTATTAAAAAAAAAAAAATCCAAAAAAATATAGTGCATTTTTTTTCCAGACCAAAAAAAAAAAAAAAAAAATTCTTTTTAGTTGAGTAGGTAGAAACCCTATACCGGGGGTTTTAAAATATCACAAATGATCTGTCGTTATTGGCTAAGCTAGATAGCCCATAAAGTGTCTAGGGAAGTGAGGGGCGATCAGGCTCCAATACCCAGGTCTCAGACAGAACTCGCGCACGGACTTGAGCTCCCACGTATCTTCGGGTATATCGGGAGACCATCTAGGATTAAACAAACTTTTAACCATTAGGAAGCTCTTCGGCCTTGTATTACTCATAGTCTATGGGACACAGCATCCTGGACGATTACCCTCCCGTATTGTCAGAGAGGTAGGTAGTGTGCTCAAGGGTATGTGTGGAATCCTCCTTTAGTAGTGGCCTGAAATATTGGTTTGAGCACTATTGTTCATCATTGTCGATATATTAGAGGGCCTATGGGTGGTACATACTCCTATACTTAGCATTCCCTGGTTTTGTTAAAACTTCAACCTGTAAAAAACACAAAAAAATAAACAATAAAAATCCAAACATCCCTATTCGTAAACCTGCATTTCAAAAGTGAGCATATGAGAAAGGAGTCCTCTACTAAAAAAATAACAGAAAGGACATGCATTCGGGATAATCCATGAGGGTGACACTTAAGTTGACAGTCTGGAGAATAACAGTCAAATTTACAATGGCAGTCACATTCAGGTCAGTCAGGTCAGAGAGGTCAACACAGTCAGGGCAGAATTCATAGTCTTCAGGGTCAGAATAAAACTGTCATAACAGTCACCTGCAAAATATAGAGAATCTTGAGTATGAAATGAGGCCAGTTATAGATAGTGCTCCAGTACCCAACTTTTGCTCTATAGCTCAGAATCAAAAACTGTAAACACCGTTAGACTCAGCAAAACAAGAGAAAAAAAAAGTTTGGGGTGCCAAAAAGTAGTGTTGAGATATATAGCTCATTGTGACCATCTCTTTGAGCTGATCGTTTTGATATATAGCACCCAAGCACTTTTTGGGCACTTACTAAAAATAGTAAGTCCTAAAAACTCAATTCTATTTTTAGTAACTAGTCACAAAAGGTTTAAAAAATGGCCCAGGGTACCCATGGACACCAAAAAGAACTAGAACACTTGGAATCCCTAACAAAAGCCATTGAGAAATTGAACTCAGCTTTTCACTCCATAATGGAAGAAGTCCAAGGTCTTCGCCTAGAGCATGAGGCCACTAGAAACTGCTTAGAAGAAGCACTGACAGAAGTAGACAACAAATTGAAAAGAGGACCACCCAAATCAAAATACCAAGCTGAGAGTTTTGCAAGGAATCATGACCATGATCCACCCTTTAGAATGCCCAAATTGGACTTTCCCAAATTTAGTGGGAAGGATGTTGATGGGTGGCTATGTCGAGTTGACCAATTCTTTCGACTTCATAATGTACCCATATTTCATCGAGTCCATATGGCTTCCTTTAACTTGGAGTCTGAGGCTCTACACTGGTTTCAATGGTTACGTGTTGCCTACCCAAATCTCTCTTGGGAGGATTTTGAATCCCAACTACTCACTCGATTTGGTCCTAGTGAGTATGAGGACTTTACAGGAGCCTTGACCAAACTACAACAAATAGGGTCAGTCCGAGAGTACCAAGCTCAATTTGAAAAATTGGCCAATAAGACAAGAGGATTGAGTGAAGGGTTCTTCTAGAGTTGTTATATTAGTGGGTTGAAGGTGGAACTCCAAGCGGAAGTAAAAATTTTGAAACCACGAACTATGATGGAAGCTATCAGTTTGGCCCATTTGGCCGAATCTAAACTCTCTGCACAAAGATACCCATCAAATTTTCCTCAAAATAGACCTTCATTTCCTACTAGAGCCCAACACCCAGCTCATAATAAACCTGTTACACCCAAGCGCATCACCACCGAAGAGATGGATGCACATCATGCCCAAGGATTATGCTACAATTGTGATGAAAATTTTTTCAAAGGGCATAAGTGTGCACACAAAAAATTGTTCTTGATAGATGTTGAAGAACCTGATACCTCTGATGAGAGTGATGAGGATGAGGACCCTCCAGAAACACCTCCTCCATAAGAAGAAGTGAAACAGGAACCTAAGACAGCAATTACAGTCCATGCCCTTGCAGGCATTACTACTTCTCAAACCATGAAGGTTACAAAATTTTTCAAGGGCCAATGTCTTTCCATCCTTTTGGATTCAGGAAGCACGCAAAACTTCATTGACCCTAGAGTTGCTCAGTGGGAAAATTGCTATATCCACACTTGTAATTCCTTTGAGGTCATGGTAGCCAATGGGGGAACCTTACCTTGTAAAGGAAAGTGTTGCAATGTTAAAATCAAGATAGGGGACTATGAACTCAAGCAAGACATGTTTGCCCTCCAGTTGGGTGGATGTGATATTGTTTTGGGATCTCAATGGTTGAGTACATTGGGCACTATTAGTTGGAACTTTGCTAAACTTTGGATGTAGTTCTCCCAGAATGGACAAACACACATCATCAAGGGCTCCCCGGCAGGAACACCTCAAATTATCAGTTCAAATGGCATGGAGAAATTGCTAAAGAAATAATCACGTGGGGTCATTGCACAACTATTCTCCATCCAACCATCCACATCTCTAATGGGTGAAATCCCACCAGACATGCAACAAATTCTCCACAAACATGAGGCCATATTTTTAGAACCAACCACACTACCACCGCATCGCTCTCATGACCATGCCATTCCATTATTGTCGGATAGTACACCTCCCAATATCAGACCATATAGGTACCCCCATGCCATGAAGTCAGAGATTGAGAAGATGATACAAGAATTACTCAAGGCGGGTGTCATTCGGCCTAGTACTAGTCCCTACTCTGCACCAGTCTTACTAGTCCTCAAGAAGGATGGCTCTTGGTGATTGTGTATTGACTACCGAGAACTCAATAAGATAACTGTCAAGGATAAATTTCCTATCCCTGTGGTTGATGAATTACTAGATGAATTACATGGGACCATGTACTTCACCAAGCTAGACCTCCGCTCTAGGTACCATCAGATCCGGCTCAAGGATGAAGATATTCCTAAAATTGCTTTTTGCACTCATGAAGGTCATTATGAATTCTTGGTAATGCCATTTGGTCTCACAAATGCTCCTTCCACATTCCAAAGCCTGATGAACAACATATTTTGCCCTTTTTTGTGGAAGTTCATCCTTGTGTTCTTCGATGACATCTTGATTTACAGTCACACATGGGAAGAGCATCTCAAGCATGTAGATCAAACCCTCCAACTACTGGTTGACCATAAACTATTTGCAAAAAGGTCCAAGTGTTCTTTTGGTTTGACTGAAGTAGAGTATCTAGGATACATTGTCTCAAAGGATGGTGTCAAGGTAGAAGATCCAAGCAGTCCAAGAATGGCCGAAACCTCGCACACTCAAGGGGCTTTGAGGATTTTTAGGGCTTACAGGATATTACTGTAAATTTGTCTACAATTATGGAAAGATAGCCACCCCCCTCACCTCCATGTTGAAGAAGGATTCTTTTACTTGGACAGGGCCGGCTGAGCAAGCATTCCTAGACCTCAAGCATGCCATGACCACCACTCCAGTTTTAGCCATGCCAGACTTCTCTAAAAAACTTATCATTGAAAGTGATGCTTCTGGTCATGGTATTGGGGTGGTATTGATGCAAGAAGGATGCCCTTTGGCTTTTACCAACAAAGCCCTATCTGATCGCAATTTGGGGAAATCCACATATGCCAAGGAAATGTTGGCAATATTGCATGCAGTCCTGCACTAGCGACCTTACCTCATTGGGTGCCATTTCTCCATCAAAACTGACCACCAGAGTATAAAATACTTTCTAGAACAATGGGTTGCCACCCCTGAGCAACAAAAGTGGGTATCAAAACTCATGGGCTATTATTATGACATCATGTACAAAAAATGGAAGGAAAATCTTGTGGCAGATGCTCTCTTTCACCAATTTGAGACCCTAAGTATGTTGTGTGCCATATCTGCACCATTGCCCCAATGGATTGAGCCCTTACATCAGGAAATACTTCAGGATGCAGATTTGAAAGACTTGGTTGCTTCACTTAGGGATGATCCAGAGTCTACAGTAGGATATAGTTGGGATGGCTAGGATCTGTGTTACCATCAATGCTTGGTTCTTCCTCCTAAGTCCCCACTTTGAGAGCTCCTCATGAAGGAATCACATGCTACTCCATTTGCTGGCCATTTAGGGTTCCTAAAAACTTATGAGCGACTCAAGCGCACCTTATTTTGGAAAGGTATGAAACAGGACATTCGCTCTTTTGTAGCAGACTGTGACACATGTCAAAGGATGAAGGGAGAAATAGTGCGCTCTCCGGGAACTCTTCAACTATTGCCGATACCAGATCAGGTGTGGACTGACATCTCCATGGACTTCATAGAAGGGCTACCTAAATCTGGAGGCAAGTCTATTATTTTCATGGTAGTGGACCGCCTTTCAAAGTATGCTCACTTTTGTGCCCTAACCCATCCTTACATAGCATCCACTATTGCCCAAATTTTTCTTGACTCCATATTTCACCTTCATGGCATGCCAACCTCCATTGTATCTGATTGTGATCCCACCTTTACTAGCAATTTTTGGTAAGAGTTGTTTAAGTTGCAGGGGACTTAGCTCAAAATGAGTTCAGCCTACCATCCACAAACGGATTGTCAAATAGAGGTTGTTAATAAATGCTTGGAAACCTACCTTCGTTGTTTTGCCTCTGATCATCCTACTCATTGGGCAAAATGGCTTTCTTTGTCCGAATGGTAGTACAACACTTCCTATCATACCGCCACCAAACTCACACCGTTTGAGGCAATTTATGGGCACACTCCACTCACGCCTTCCTCCTACATTTCGTGTAGCTCCAAGGTCCAAGCCGTCGACAATGCTCTGAGTCAACACACCGAGGTCCTCTGCCAACTCAAGAAAAATTTGAACATGGCCCAGAATCGGATGTGCCAACAAGTTGATCAGCATCGTTCTAAGTGCTATTTTGATGTGGGTGATATGGTCTTCCTTCGTTTACAACCATACAAACAATAATCCCTACAACTCCATAGGTGTTAGAAGCTCACTCCAAAATTCTATGGTCCTTATCAGGTTCTACAACGGATTGGTCCAACAGCTTACAAATTGGCTCTTCCCCCCACTTCCAAGATCCACCCTATTTTTCATGTTTCCCTTCTCAAGAAATTTGTGGGCACAAAGGTATAGGTTCAATCAACACTCCCCGAATTGGATGAAGAAGGCTCCATATTACTTACATCGAAGCAACTGTTGGATCATCGAACTCGCACTCTATGCAATCATACCATTATAAAGGTCCTAGTTCAGTGGCATGGAATTCAACCTGAGGATGCTACATGGGAGTCTCTCCATCAACTCCAGCAATAGTTTCCTCATTTTCAGCTTTGAGGACAAAGCTTCTTCAAGGAGAAGGGCATGTTAGGATCTCATCCTAACCCTTAATGTAATAACTTCCCTGATGTAATAATTCCTAGTGAACGTGGGTAGTACCCATGATTAATATTTTGTAATATTCTAATTTTTAACTTAGGTAGTGCCTATGACAAATGGCACCCTTTTTATGTAACACATGGTAGATAGGTTAGGTAAGGTGGCATTGTGCATGTAATTCATGTGGCATTATGCATGTAATTCGAGTGGCATTGTGCATGTAATTCAAAGTGGCACTATGCATGTAATTCGGGTGGCATTATGCATGTAATCTAGGTGGCATTTTGCATGTAAGCCAACCTTGGAAGGAAACTCCTTAAATACTTGAAAAGGCACCAATGTAACCATATTTTTGCAAATTAATAAAGTATTGAAGGAGGTTGCCCCCTTGAAGAGGCCTGCGATTCTGTCTTATTGTGAGATTGTTCCTTTATGCAAATTTATGTTATATTAATATGATTTTTATGTGAGTTTATTTCCAAGCAATCGTGTGAGAGTGTGTTATTTGAGTTTATTTTATAGCAAGATCTTAACACTCACCACCATCCCCATCAGAGTACTAGCCTTGCGATGAGATGTTTTATTTCACCACAGGACAGACTCAGGATATCTTCCATGCTAAAGAGGAACCCGACATTCCCAACGTATATCTAAATTCAGCAAATGATATCCACCTGATCCCAACTCCACACTAGTTGGAGGACGGATCCCACATGTCAATCGAATAGATGATTGACGAAGAAATCAGTTCTGATCCAATGAATCCACAAATCATCAAGCTGGGGGTAAGTTTATCCCATGAAGAGCAAGCCGATTACATTGTCCTTCTCAAATAGAAGAATGAGGTTTTTTCATGGTCCTACAAAGACATGTCGAGGCTAGACCCACAACTAGTCATGCATAATATAACACTTGATCCGACAGTCAATCCAATCAAGCAAAAGCTATGTAAGATGCACCCAATAGTGGCCTTAATGGTCAAATATGAGCTACAAAAGTTGTTGGATGCACATTTTGTCATCTGCGTAGATTACCCACCATGGTTGTCCAACATGGTACCCATCAAAAATCCTGATGGGAGGATTCGCATATGCATCGATTTTTGAGATTTAAACAAAGCGAGTCCCAAGGATGATTTCTCCTTGCCTAGCATCGATGCATTGGTAGACACTACAGTAGGCCACGAAATGCTTTCCCTCATGGATGGTTTCTCGGGATACAACCAGATTCGTATCAATCTCGATGATCAACTAAAAATGGCATTCATGACACCTTGGGGGACATTTTGTTATAAGGTCATGCCCTTTGGCCTTAAAAATGTTGGTTCCACTTACCAACGTGCTATGACATACATCTTCCACGATCACATGCATAAAACTTTGGAATATTATATGGATGATTTGTTGGCCAAATCTCTTTTGCGCCAAAATCATCTCGATGACTTACGCAAGATCCTTGATCACCTCATCGAACACAAGGTTAGGCTAAACCCCAAGAAGTGCGTATTTGGCGTCACATCTAGAAAACTCTTGGGTTTCATAGTATCAAAATGAGGCATCGAGGTAGATCCAAATAAAGTCAAGGAAATCCTTGAAATGCTTCCCCCAACCACAATCAGGCAGCTCAAAAGCTTGCAGGGTAAGGTCGCGTTGATCAAGCGCTTCATAGCACAGTTATCTGACAAGTGCCAACCCATGAATAAATTATTACACAAAGGAGTAGCATTTCATTGGGATGATGAGTGCCAGTCAGCCTTCGACAACATCAAATAATACTTGGATTCGTCACCAGTATTGGCACAACCTAGACCAAGAGTGTCATTCTATTTATACATCTCAATTACTGAGGTGGCATTGGGTGCCATGCTAGCTCAGAAAAATGAATTACATAAATAACAGGCTAATTATTATCTTCGCCACACCCTGGTCAGTTATGAACTTAACTATGCATATGTCGAGAAGCTATGCTTGGTGGTGGTATTTGCCACCAAAAAGCTACACCATTACATGTTGAGCAATATCACGTATGTTGTGTCTAAGGAAAATCCATTGCGATACATGATGAGTCGTACTTATCACAGTAGTCGCACGGTGAAATGGATCATGTTGTTGACAGAGTTTGACATTGAATTCATTGGACAAAAGTCCATAAAATTTCAGGTCATCGCCGATCAACTAACAGAGGCTCCTCTCGAAGACGATCAGCCTCTAACCATAGAGCTGCCTGATGATGGGGTCTTCCATGTCTCAAAATCACTAGATTCTGATGAGCCTGAGTCATAGGCCGACATAACCTTATTTTTTGATGGTTCTAAATATGAGCAAGGGGGTGGCACGGGAATCATGTTCTTCACACTACAAGGGGCTCCAATGCCTTTATCATTTAAAAGTGATTTCTCATGCACCAATAAAAATGTTGAATACGAAGCCTTGCTCATAGGTCTTCAGACAACCATCACCATGAACATCAAATGCTTGAATATCTTTGGTGATTCGCTGTTAATTGTCAACCAAGTGAAAGGTGTATTCCAATGCAAATGCCTAGTTCTATAGGCCTACAAAGCCCTTATGGATAAATTTCTGGCAAAGCTTGAATGGTACGACATCGAGGCACTCCCTCGATCATCGAATCATTTTTCAGACACTATGGCCTCCTTGGGGTCACTAATACCGCAAGAAATTTATGGTGAGATAACAACCATTCAAGTCAAGACGTTATCGCAATCCGCGATGGAGCATGCAAGCTTTGACATAATGCAAGGAATCCACCTGATCCAGATTGAACCATCTTAAGATAGGTTCTCTTGAATCCATGATAGTCTAAATCACACCAACTGGGGGTCTTTGTTCTCTCTAACCCCTCTTAATAGCGACACAACGCTATTTTTACAAGTTCTTTCCCGCTCAGCTTTTACTAGGGATGAACTTCAAGAGGGATCGGTCGTTCATACCATCAAGGTTTTTGATCAGCAAGATTGGTACACATCCATAAAAGAATATCTCAAGTTAGGTAGCCTCCGACTTGGATTGTCGCACGTCACAAAAATATCATTCAAATAGAAAGCAAAAAAACATGTCTTGCTAGGAGACATTTTATACCATCGAAGCTACGAAGGAATCCTCCTCTGTTGCTTGGACCAACAGGAGTCCACTTGGGCGATCACCCAAGTGCATGATGGTACATGTGGTGGCCACTTCAACGGTATGGCCATTGCAAAGCGCATTCTTTGCATGGGCTATTATTGGCCATATTTAGAGTGAGATTGTTGTGCATATGTGTGGAAGTGCATGAAGTGTCAACACCATGCTAATTTGACACATGTACCTTCTCAGGCCTTGCAACCGATCCAATCAGCTTGGTCGTTTTCATAGTGGAGCTTAGATCTCATTGAAAATATCTCCCCCGCGTCATCAGGTTGTCACACATTTATCATAACGACCACAGAGTACTTCACTAAGTGGGTGGAAGCAATTCTACTTACCTCTACGATTGGTCCCCGCATTACGGAGTTCATTTTACATAACATCATATGTCATTTTGGTATTCCATCCAAGATCATCTCGAATAATGGGACGTCATTTAAAAACAAATATGTGCGTGCTTTGACAACAAAGTACAAAATTTAGCATAGTTTTTTGACACCTTATTATCCGTAGGAAAATGGGCAAGCAGAGGCATAAAAAAAAATGCTAGTTACCAAATACCACTTTCCCTATGGGCTTATTGCACTAGCATTCAGATGCCTACTGGGGCAAATCCATTTTTTCTAGTGTATGGATTCAAGGCAGTCATGCCTCTCGAGTTGGAAATACCCTCCCTGTGCATATCTATGGAAGAGTTCATCGATGATGACACTACACGGCAGGCCCGGTTAGACCAGCTTACGTTACTTGACGAATGACGTGTCAATGCTCTCAAACATTTACGTATCTATCAAGAGCAACTTAAGAAAGCATACAACATGAAATTTCACTTGAGGGACTTTCAGATCGGTGACCTGGTCTTAAAAGAGAACCAAAAAAATTCTAACTTATTGCCCCATTTAAGGGACAATTTTGTGATAAATTGGTTATGTCCTTATGTAATCGACAATAAAATAGGACCTAGAACATACCGGCTCGCCTCTCTTGAAGGAATCAAGGAACTAGAACCCTTGAACATCAGTTATTTGATGCCATTCAACATTTAGAGAGCCATGGCCCACACCAAAAGCTCCAAGGGTTACCACCATCGCTTGGTCACCCAAAAGGCCCCAAAGGTATCCATAATCCCTTTGGTCAAACCAAAATCTCCAAGGATTCCCATAATCGCTTGGTCAACCTAAACTACCCCAAAGGTATCTATAATCCCTTTGGTTAAACCAAAAGCTCCAAGGGTTCCCACAATCACTTGGTCAACCTAAAATGCACCAAAGGTATCTATAATCCCTTTGGTCAAACCAAAAGCCCCAAGGGTTCCCGCAATCGATTGGTCAACCAGAAACACCCCAAATGTATCCATAATCCCTTTGATCAAACCAAAAGCTCCAAGGGTTCCCACAATCGCTTGGTCACCAAACACCCCAAAGGTATCCATAATCCCTTTGGTCAAACCAAAAGCTCCAAGGATTCCTGCAATCGCTTGGTCAACCTAAAATGCCCCAAAGGTATCAATAATCTCTTTGGTCAAACCAAAAGCTCCAAGGATTCTCACCACCGCTTGGTCACCCAAAATGCCCCAAAGGTATCTATAATCCCTTTGGTCAAAACCTCCAAGGATCCGTAAGAATCACTTGGTCCACACCCATTCAGGTTAAACCACCATAACGAATATTCAAAAACAACAGATAATCAAAAATAACAAAAAAAAATTGTATCCCCCTTTCATGCATAATCTTAAAAATAAAAATAAAAATAAGCTGCATTACGCATCGCATACATACATTACATATTTGCTGGTCATACATGTCAAACACACCATAGACTATAATTACTCGGCAATTCCATCATTTTCCACATTTTTCCATTTTGTAAATGATCCAACAAGAATAACGTCGTCGCATTTTTGCCATATCATAGTCAGTTGTCTTCTAATGTCTTTAGGGTTTTCGTCATTTAGCTATCTTTATATTTCTAGTCAAATGTTGTACAAATTTAGACTGATTTTTACAAGGTAGATTTTTACTTGGATCACACCTTGTTACATAGAATCCCAACACAAGCTTAAAACACATAAAAATTCCCAAGTTGTGTGAACGAAAGACGAAACCTACAAAGTGGTCTAGGGTACCTTGAGCAAAAGTTTTATCCTGCTCATCCCCCTATGCGAATGGTTCAAGAATGTTGAGAATTGACAAAAGGACAAGCTCTTCCCCATCCAATTCCTCAAAATAAATAGTGGTTTTCACCACTATCAAAAATCCCAAACATCCTTGATCCCTAAATTCGTAAGGATTCGTACTACACGTCCTTGAGAAGGATGGGTAGTCATCCCCAAGGCCTAAACTATCAATACCATTCCAAAAAAAAATCCCAAAAGTTCACCATCAAAATTCCTAAACACCTTTGATCTCCAAAGTCATAAGGATTTGTACTACACGCTCCTGGGAAGGATGGGTAGTCATCCCCAAGGCCTAAAGGATCAATACCATTCCAAAGAAAAATACCAAAAGTTTGCCATAAAAATTCCGAAACACCTTTGATCCCCAAAGTCGTAAGGATTTGTACTACACACCCTTGAGAAGGATGAGTAGTCATCCCCAAGGCCTAAATGATCAATGTCATTCACAAGCCAAAAATCCCACAAGCTCAACTTTGAAATCAAAATTCAAAATCTAAATCCTCAAAAAGCAAAAATAAAAAAATAATAACAGTGGTTATCACCACTACTCAAACCCCTTGCTCAAGAGAAGAAGAAAAAAAAACTCAAAATAAATAGTGATTTTCATCACTATATGTGAGAGCAAGTATCCCAACAAATTGAACAACCGAAAGATGTCTGAGCTTGAATCCCTAGAATTCTTAGCATTTGAAAAACCATTTAGGTGATCCTCATTATAGGTTTGGTGGATAGCCTACCTAGCAATGGCGATATCCTAAATGCATGACGATATGTCTATCACATTAGCTTTGCGTGTGTGTAGACCAATGTTTACATGTGGATGAGCTAGCTTATGGTATCCTAGATTGCGTTGTAGATTAATCCTACTAAATACAACAAAGAAGTTAGTGGAGCTAATTAGGTGATCCTCAGTATAGGTTTAGTGGACAGCCTACCTGGCACTGATGGTATCCTTACAAATACCACATAAACGAACTCAATCGCACACACAGGGATGTGAAATAACTTGGTCAAACTCAAGTCTGATTCGTACCTTGTTTGAAAGTCTTGTAAGATAATGTATAGTCTTGACTAGTTAGTTAAAGCATCCGAGTCTTAGAAAAAACTTAACTACATTCTAAAACAATTGTTGCATATTTCATTACTTACATCGCCATCAGAAAATGCAAAACAAAAATTACAAATGTAAAGTTATTCCATAAAGCAATCACATAGAAAGCCAATAAATCCTATACAGTCTATGGTGCCATCGCCTGTACACCAATGAATCATTCCATCCATTCCATATGCATACATCTATATCATATAGTTAAAATCATCCACAGTCATAATAGCATATGCATACATCAACATAAATAAATGTGCATAAAGAACAATAAACCATGACAAGTATATAATAATAAAAAAAGAGTCATGTATATATATCAAGTCAAAATGCACTCAGGCTACAATAAGAAGGTCCTCTGACCTCACAAAAACCAAAAACTCAAAATCCCCAAAGCCTAGGGAGTCGGCCACCATGATCACACATGATCTGTGTGACTAGAACTACCCTCAGTAGTATGGGTCCTATGGGACCTCTCAGGGCGACTGCTGCCAGCCCTCGCACCCTGCCCACCAACACTACCCTCACCTAGCCACCTACGATGAGATGATGTAGACTACTCAGTATCACTGCCCCTCGTATGGTGAAATGAACCACCTCCATCAAGCATAGGCAACTGTCCACCAAGGCGAACAACCTCTATTTCTAACTCTACCCGGTATCGACCCCACTCCATATCTCGTTGGCGATACACAACCAATGCCCTATCCCATTGTGCCAACTGAGTCCACAGGAGATCCCTCTCCTGCGTTATCTCCATAAATGCATCTCTATTATCCTCCTCCCATATTCATAGGAGACCCTCCAATTGTGCTATCTCAGCATGAAGCCCAACCTCCACATCCCCTGAGACATCCTGAGGCATGGGCACCTCTGGGACGGCCTACTGTTTTGGAACCCACTGCTTCGGGACATCCTGTAAATTTGCCTTCTTCAAAACCCCCAAATCGTCTCCATCATCAGTGAATTCATCAACCTCCACCATGTTAGCATCATCAAGCAAAGCCCTCCAACCCTCCACTGGTGCCTCTGAACCCCCACCTCCTACTGCTGTAGTATCCATACCTCCTAGATGCCCCTCACTTTGCCATCACTGCATAATCCACCACCAGTCATACTCTGCAGTCATCTCGACATCGTCCACATTAGGTACATCAATAACTACATCGAACCCCTCACCCAACTACTCAATGGTATGCCAGACTAGAGTCTTCTCATCACCATGACGTCAATAGATCAAGGGATCACCAAGAAATCCCTGGAACACCCCAAACTGCCACGTCACCCTAACATATGGTAAGTACTCCTACTCTGTCTCATGTCGCCCAATCAACCATCTACCCTTGCACACACGCCAAAAGCCACTCTCCAGCCTCATGCCAGGCTGGACAGTCCTGATACGGCTACAAAAACATATGCCCTGGTGGTAGATGAGAGAAGGCATCAGTATAGTGACCTATGTCACCTTCCCAACCTTTCCATGCTCCTCTGACCTTCGCCATAAATTGACATTACCAATTTTTTTATCCACCATCTCACCTCGGGTGGTCCAAGGCAAACCCTGTGGCCGATCCACAACTATGTGTCGCCATCCCCAACACTGCAAGAGATAGCTACACCCGATCCCCTTCTACTTTTGACAGCAGACCTCGTACAGCTCATTGTACAACTACGCCAATAACGTTTGACCCCATATCATAATAAGTGGAGCTGATGTAGGACACTCCACCAAAGTGAAAACCAACTCAAGTAGGTTCCAAGGGAACCTCACACCTGAGGAGTCAGGAAGTAACATATTGAAGATGAGGGTCATGATCAAAGCATGCCTCACCCCTAATATGCCCTTCTCCAGCCACCACCGCACCAGAATACCGCCTATCTAGTAGTCAGCCTCTGCCTACTCCACAGCCCTCTCCACCCCCATCTCCACCATCAGACAAAAACACCATGTCAATATCATTTTCCACTGGTCATTGTGGGTCGTGCAGATAGGCAGTCCATCTATCAAAATTTGAAGAATTTGATACACATCCTCCAGAGTAACAATCATCTCCCTTGTTGGGAGATGAAAAGTGTTGGTATGGGGATCCCATAGATTGATTAGGGCATTCAAATATGCCTGATCCCCCACCACAGGCTCTAGATGCATCACGTGCTTGAGACCAAAGGCATCAAGCCACTCCCAATCCATAATTGCCAGGGCATCCTGGGCATTAGAGAAAACAGTCGACTGGTGGTACCGACTCTTCACAACCTGAAACAACAAAATAAAATGAAAAAATATATTAAGTACATATGTAATATAAACAAAAACATTACAATAAAACTATACATCAATACATAAAATAACTGTACAATCAACAAAAAACACAAAAATCATATTAGGGTTTCAACCTTAATGTGAACGCAAAACAAAACAAAAAAATCATATTATGGTTTCTACCTTAATGTGAAAACAAAACAAAACAACAAAAATCATATTAGGGTTTCAACCTTAATGTGAACGCAAAACAAAACAAAAAAATCATATTAGGGTTTCAACCTTAATGTGAACGCAAAAAAAAACATATTAGGGTTTCAACCTTAATATGGCCAAAACAAAAACGAAATAAAACATATTAGGGTTTCAACCTTAATATGAAAAAAAACAACAAAATAAAAAAAAATGAAAATGTTTTGGGTTTTTAACGTAAATGTGAACATAAAAAAAGTATAGATAACAATTGTGTACTAGGGTTTTGACCTTAACATAAGAAAATTAACAACAAAAAAAAAAAAAAACAAAAAAAATAAAGTTCCTATATTAAGTTTTCAACTTGATATACGATTAGGTTTTTAAAACCTTAAAAATAAAATAAAGCAAATAGACATTTTATATGCACGAATAACAGATAGAGAGAAGGAACATCATACCGGTATCACCTCGGCTCCTCCACCTGAATATTCGGTTCTTGTACTCATGATGTCCGCAAAATTTTAGTAGTGCTCCACTACGTACACTCGCACACCTGCTCCTCACTGCTCCAAATTGCCAAGAAAAAAATATTACAAATGAGCCCAAAAACCTAGTTTTGGTCCTTATATAGGCTGTTAGACCTATAATCGTTCCACCCTGGGATGAGCACTCTAGTTAGCACTCATCCCACCCTGGGATGATTACAAAATTGGTATTCATCCCACCCTGGGACGATTACAGAGCAGGAAATAAAGCAACAAAAACTACATCCAAAAAATGCACCAAAAATAGCAATAAATTTTCCGAACAAAGGTGCCTTTGCACCTGACATTCATGACATGAAAAACCACCATCGGGGTCACAAATACTCACTATCCTACTCCATAAGAAGTCTAACATAGCCGGACCGCCCCAAGGGAAGGAGGATTTTTGATAACTTCTACCCCAATAAGCGTAAAAAAAAAAGGGTCAAAACCCACCAAAAATAGGTCTGATGGTTGGCAAAATACAATAAGCATTCAACAAAAACAACTGAAGGCACCCTTACAAATGTTATCTTGGATCAAGCGACTCATCGCTTTTCTCATTTTTGGTCATTCCCTCATCGATTCGTCGCTTGAGGGGGTAGTCATACTTAGTCACCAATCAACAAATACACACCAAATCAAGGAAATGGTATGCATTCAAAGAATCATTGACAAAGACAATCACACTCCTGCTTGGGGAAGAAAACAAGCAATAATCATAGGCTAAACAAACACTTGGCATTCTGGAAGCATGAAGAAAATGTTCCTCAGACAAAAGGTTGTGCCCTTTTGCCTATTCATGACTGAACAATGTCCAAGATCAAGTACACCTCACTGAAAAAGGTTACACTTGAGTTAAGCTCCTTAGCTTTTCAGAAGCAAGGATTCAAGAATGCGTGCCCTTTCCATACTTGAGGCATCAAAATTTGGTTAGGTTACTGAGAAAACCTAATCATTAAGTTCTTTTGTCATCTATTTTTGCTTAGCACTGTGCCACACACATCGCATCCCAAAAAGGGGCATCTGTAGACACCAAAACAACACCAATCCGATTATATGACTACAAGCACTGACTGAATTGGCATACATACCCCCTAGGGCAGAATATAGAGGTTAAAAAGTGGTATTAACCACTCCCAAATAAGTTTTGGAAGGTCAGAGGTCAGTTTTGCAGCATTTTAGCACTTTGCTCCCTATTCTTTCCACCCTAGGACGATTAGAATCCTATTCGCACCACCCTGGGATGATTAGTAGCAATTGCTCCAGGGTGGGATGATTAGCAGGTTTGACTAGAAAAAATTCAAACCTTGACAAATGGCAGCCCAAATCCACCACCTAACTCCACCTTCAAGGCATGGGAGTGCGAGGGAACGTTTCAAATCATAGAGGCCTCAATCAAGGAGCCCCTAATCAAGGAGGAATATTCTCTCCCCCTAAAAGGCATAATGGGCCAAGTGGCACCCTCGCATGCACATGCAAAGAATACCCTTAGGTCTATAAAAAGGTGAGCCTACTCACCCCAAAAAGAGAATAGAGCTAGAGCATTTGGAGCAACGAAGTGCTGCCGAACTATACCCCCATTCCTCTTTGTGCTTCCTACATCCCTAATTTCTCTTTTGGAAGAGAGGTTATCGGGTGAACACTAGGAACGCAATTCAAATCCAAAAACCCAATAAATAAGCCACAATCCCACCCCAAACTTGTCAACACAACCCCATAGGAGGTTTTGGACCCATCCCACTTGGATTGGTGTCAAAACTAGGCCCCAAACAGTGGGTGTCCCACCCTTGGGCGCCCCCCAAACTGCTGTGGTCCTAATCGCCCCACCCCGAAGTGATTAGAAATATGTGTATTGTTTTACTACTGTTCTTTTTTCATTCCTTTATATTTAATGTACTTATGCTTCTGTCCAAATTTCATTGCTTTCTGACATGATTTGACCTGGTTTCTGCCATTTCATGCATCTACTAACCTACAAGGAGCGCCTTCGGATACAAGACAACCTGGGTAGAATCTGCCCAATCTAACCTTCTGGGTCATCTCAAAATTATGTTTTTAGGCTAACCCCAAGTTTGCATGAGTTTTGGAGGCCTTTGGGCAGGACATTTGGAAGGTCATGTTTTGCAAGTTTTACGATAGTCCCCAATGTCCCACCCCAGAATGATTATAAATATATACATTATTTCCTTACTATTATTTTTGCAATATGTCCTAGATGCTATATTAATGCCTCTATTAAATTTTGAACTCATTTTGACATGATCTGACTGTCATTTTATCATTTTATGTATTAACTAGCTTGTAGGACGCCCCTGTCACATATAGGAGAATCTGGGTAGGATAGGTATATTTCGAGAATATGGGTAGTCTTAGAATCACACATAATGCCTAACTCATGATTTTTAGGTGATTTGGATGAGCATAGGCAGTACATTGGAGTGCTCACTTCAAAGAGGCCCCCGACGGGTAAACAAGCATAACGGGGCCGTCCGACGCCACTTCGACGCAAAATCAGGTGATACCAATTTTGGAAGTTGTCCTTTACATTTCCATATCAATATGTAATTTATTTATCAATATTATCACTGATATATTTTAAGCACCCGTTGGAGGCCTTAGGGATTGCATGTTTTTCTAGATACACATAGGCTATTAACGATTTGTTGTATTTTTGTGTGCAGGATCTCGTTTCCAAGAATACTAGAGTGGCATCAAGGAATGATGAACACATGGAAACAAGCGACGGCAATTTTTAGCCCACCCACTTTGAATGTGGGCACACAAAATATGCTGGAAGTGTACCGTCCGATCTTGGAAGTGTAGCTTCTTTCGGGAATCCATTGATGTAACAAATTGTGTCAAACATTCTGATACCTAGAAGGGGGATGCATTGTAATTGGATTAATAGCAATATCAATAAAGGATACCCCGCTTTGTTTGCTCACATCTCGTTTCTGCATAATTTTCTTCATGCATTGCTCATTGCATTCATAGGACTTAGCATCTACATCTATTTTTGTTTGTATCATATTGGTACGCATTTTTTCTGCATGCTTTAAATTTTATTTTCTTAGGATTCACCATGATTCACCTAGATTTTGATTAGGATTCACCATTTTTTTACAAGTACATTTTGAGTCCAACCCCTTATGCATAACCTCGTTAGTGACCTTATTTTTTATAGATTAATGTTTGCTTATAGGTAAGCCAAAATTTGGTGGCTTGTATTACAAAGTATTTAAGTCCAACTGCATACAAAATCAAGGTAAATGAATCCATCATTTGCACACACAATGGTTCTTAAGTTGGTTTTCATCACTATCTTACTCAAAATTAGTAAATGAACCTCATAAGCACACATTTTATCCTTGAGATATTTTCATCATAATCAAGATCAATATGAAAAATGAATGCACAAATCACACATTGGTTCTTGATAAACTTGATTTCATCCTAAAATGACCAAGATTTTCCTTGAGTTTTGATTAGCTGAAGTCACTATATCCTCATGGATTTGTATGACTGTTAGCATAAGCAATTGGCCCTAAAACCAATTAATCTTGCATCTCATATCTATAACCTAGTGTAATGCATTCATTTCATCATATTGCATGATTGCTTGCCATATAAAAAAAATTACATTGATCAAACATAATTGCTTAGTCATGTAATTGCATAAAGACTTCATAATGATGGCATAATATAACCCTAATAAAATCTCTCTATTTACTCCACACTTGGAATTGTATGCTTAGTGCAAGTCCTCTATCCCATTTTCATGCTCAATCACGTATATTATGCCTTACTTCCCTTAAGTCTTAATAAAAAATTAAGATCACGCATTACTTATCACCAACTATATCACTTTCAATCAACAAATCTCAAACTACTTTTGGATCATAACCCTTCAATGTCAACATAACAACACAACCTCACACTGGATCCACTTCATAACCAATGCAAGGGGTAGCCTCCATTAACGATCATAAACAAGCACACATCCACGAGGTCTAGTCCTGACTGATCAAAATTGTAAGGGTATATTTCTCAAACAAATTTTCTTCTACAACAAGTAAATCATGCTACATTACAAAATATCAATTACATCAAATCATACTTCACTCTTCTACAATGGTATCTTGATTAAGCATGATAAAAAATACATTAAAAATCAAATATGACCATAAGCATCATTATGTAAAATCATAAAAAATAATCAAAACATTTTGCATTTGCATAACATAAAAATATATATATATATAAAAAGAGTAGTATGATATTACTATCGAGAAAAAGTACATATGCAATCCTCATATATTTATACCATTCAAAACATTGCATCAAAATCAACATGCATTACCATTTATATCATTTACAACAAACATCAAGAAGCAAAAATTTGCATACACAAAGCCATTTACCATTTATCTGGATCCTCTTATCTACTCTATCATTATCTCTTTTATCAATCATTTTGAGTTCCATTAGGAATGTGGTATTCCTCATGAAACTCAAGGGGGCATCCTGACTAGAAAAATCATTAAATCATTTTTCTAGTGGCAATTCCACATGAACCATTCATTCTAAACCATCTACCCACTTTTTTATCCACATCACCCATTGCAACCTTTGCTCAAGTGTCTACACATTTCTTTGATGCATTTATTGCTCATAAATACATCAAAGAGGGGGTAAAATGTAGACATGGAAAATTGACCTATTAATATGAGTTATTTTTCTTATAAATCGTTAGTTTCCCTCTCAAAAAAAATAAGGTTATATTCAAGAGAACTTTCTTCTATCACATGATCATCATTCTTCCTAAATATTATACCATTAGATAGATCTCAAAAAGATATTTCCAACGGTATATGATATGTCCAATTCTGACACCGTTTGGTCCCTCAAAGTGCAAACAAACTATGTATAATTCTAGCTATCATGAAATTCATGGATAAATTGTGAATTTAACTTTATAAAATTTATTAATTTTCCCCAAGACTATTTCAACAGAATGCATCATTCTCATGGATTCGTTGGACCTAATTTGGACCAACAATTAACTTAGATTTGTTATTTACTAATCTAATTAAACAAACACAACTTCCTGGATTGGTTATTTTGTGTCCATGAAGGTTATAAAAATATGCATTCCAACTCCCATAGATCCGGATCGGTGAAGGTAGGAGTAAAGTGAATGGAGAAATTACAAAATTAGAGAGCAATGGAATTTGTAAGGGAGCGGAATTTTTGAAAGGACAATTTTATTGCAGGTTGAGCATCAATAGCAAGCTTTGTCGTAGGTTGAAGGATTGGAGCAAATCTATTGGTGATTGAAAAATACTCACAAAATATCTATTTTGCTGCTTGGATCCATCAAAAATTTAATCATAAACATCCCTATTATAAGAAATTATTTATTTTGCAATCATTTTAGCAATCATTGTTTCATTTTTTCTTTCGTACGTGCATTTCATATTCAATCCATTTTCCATTTAAAAAAAAAAAAAAAAAAATTAATGTCATATTCAAGCTGAATTTTCCTTGCCCAAATAATCTTTTCTTTCATTAATATTATACCGTTTGATAGGGCTCGAAAATATATTTCCAATGGTATATAATTTTCCCGATTCTGATGTCGTTTGGACCTCTAAATGCTAAAAAAACTAAACATAGGTCTAGTTATCACGAATTCACATGAATCTAATGAACTTACAGAAACATAAACATGGGGGCAAATATTTGGCTTTAAATCAGGCATTCCTTTGTTTTAGATCAAGTAGGATATAGTTAAAACCATTTTTTTTTATTGGCTTTATCAATTGTTGCATTATTTATCATTCGGATATAGATTTTGATTTATTTATAATCACCAATTATTATCATCCTTTTATATGTGATTTGTTGGGAAAGAACCAAGAAGATCCATTCACTTTGATGATTAAAAAAAAGCCTAAGGCCATTTTTATGGAATATTTGGCTTCTAATTATTAGCATCAAGTGCTTTTTATTAAGTTGTAGGTTTACAGGTCCAAATTGGTAAATTTGATAGGTCGATTATAGATCCACTCAAATCAACCATCTGGATCAAATAAATTCTAGCTCATTACATATTATATCTCTGTTTATAGTATTTTTTAGATTAAATTACTTCACAATCACAATCAAAATATACATAGAAAACAAATATATATATATATAGGACCTTGCATTGCATTTTAGATTCTTAATTCATTTGTGTGCTATCTTCAAGAAAATAAAATTACATGTAGATTAAATCTAGTTGCATTTTGCCAAAACCTTAGGTGTATGCTAAACCAAAAGAACTCATCAAACTCTCACCTTACCTAGGCATGGAAACTACCACAAAGTGTTTCCTGGTGAACCCACCAATAATTCATCGACAAACACCAAAGAGAGAATGAAATAAGTGCTTATCGTCTGAGGTGTAGATCCTTAATTTTCCCATCTCACTTCCAGGTGCAAATCCATTAACCTGAAGGAAAGGGTTACAAAATTTTTGAGTCTATAGGTTAACCATGGGTTTAGCTAGAGTAGGTTAGGCTTAGGTGGAAGCTAGGCTAGTTAAAGGGTATACTAGGGTGAGATGTCCCTATATTAAGCTAAAGAGGTGGTTGCATGATGACTAGAGGCTAAGTGTTGAAAGGAGCTTAAGTGGTCAAGGAGGTTTAAGTAGGATGAATAGTTTTTTTAGGAAAATTATGCAAATTTTATGGGTTTTACAAATTGTTCTATCGTTAGAACTGTAAAAAGGATAATGTGATATTTTTAGGTGTCTACACAAGGCAATAAAAACCAAACTATAATACCATTTAACAATTTTGAACAAAAAACACATCAAAAATCAAGGATCTTGACCTATTCTAGGTTTTTGTTTTTCTTCAATTTCCAAATTTGTCCTTTCTCCTTTCCAAAATTATGTCCTTGTTGAGCAAGGTGTAGCAACCGTATTGTCATTATTGTCAACACAGTCAGATAGATCGGTTGATACAGTGGACAAGAGTTCATAGGTTATTCAGAGTATGTACAATGATGTTAAATGCTTATGAGGATGTTTTTGATGTATGGGTGAAGTTGTTACAGGTTGTCCAAGAAGACCGAAGTGGCCCATATCCAAAAGAGAAGCGAAAAAGCAAAGAGGAAAAAGTGTCGCGATATCGCGACATGTTGCATTTTCATGGCCAAAAGAGAAGAGAAAATGCAAGGAGAAAAAGTGTCGCGATATCACGACATGTTGCATTTTCACGGCCAAAAGAGAAGAGAAAATGCAAGGAGAAAAAGTGTCGCGATATCGCGACATGTTGCATTTTCACGGGCCAAAGCAAAGAGAAAATGCAAGGAGAAAAAGTGTCACGATATCGCGACATGTTGCATTTTCATGGTCCAAAGAAAAGAGAAAATGCAAGGAGAAAAAGTGTCGCGATATCGCGACATGTTGTATTTTTGCAGGCCAAAGCAAAGAGAAAGAGCAAGGAGAAAAAGTGTCGCGATATCGCGACATGTTGTATTTTCATGGGCCAAAGCAAAGAGAAAGAGCAAGGAGAAAAAGTGTCATGATATCGTGACATGTCGCATTTTCGCGACTCAAAAAGGGCAGGCAGGCAGAGAAAGAAAAAGTGTCATGATATCGTGACATGTCGCATTTTTGTGACTCAAAAGGGCAAGTAGGCAGAGAAAGAAAAAGTGTCGCGATATCGCGACATGTCACATTTTCATGACTCAAGAAGGGCAGGCAGTTAGAGTAACGAAAGTGTCGCGATATCGCGACATGTCGCATTTTTACGACTCAAAAGGGCAGGCAGGTAGAGAAACAAAAGTGTCACGATATCACGACATGTCGCATTTTCATGACTCAAGAAGGGCAGGCAGGCAGAGTAACAAAAGTGTCATGATATCGCGACATGTCACATTTTCATGACTCAAAAGGGTAGGCAGGCAGAGTAACAAAAGTGTCGCGATATCACGACATGTCACATTTTCATGACTCAAGAAGGGCAGGCAGGCAGAGTAACAAAAGTGTCATGATATCATGACATGTCGCATTTTCGTGACTCAAAAAGGCCAAGCAGGCAGTGAAACAAAAGTGTCGCGATATCACGACATGTCGCATTTTCGTGACTGAAGACCAGGATGGTGAAACTGAAGACTGCATAGTGACGTGGACCCATAAGGAATATTTAATGATTTGAAATCATTTAAGATGGACGTTACACGTGGAAAGAAGTGGACGCATGCCCATGTGGAGAAAACGAACAATCGTCAAAATAGAAACGAAAAGATTTTTCAAAAACCAAAACGCATGCATGCACAAAGGAGAAAATGAATAGTCATGACCGAGAAGATGAACAGTCATGGTAGGAGAATATGGTGTCAATTCTTTGCATGTAACGTGTTTGATGAAATGCCTACTCTATATATACAAAAGGAGTTACATAAAGAAGGCGTTACAATTGACAAGTGGCGTATGAGAATATGAAAGGAGTTACAACTGGAGTTACAAAGAGAAAGGATGGTTATAAAAGGAGTGTTGCTTGGAGAATTTATGTGGGGAATTTATCTGGTGAAGTGCGCGAGAGGAGCGCGAGAGGCGAGCGAGAGGTGAGCGAGAAGGGTGTGTGTTGTGTGAGCGATGTTGAGTAAGCAATAGACCAGTCAGGGTCTTGTAAAAGTGAAGGCATTTATATGTCAATCTTCTAGTTTCAAAATTGAAGTCCAAGTTGGTGCTTGGCATCAGGGGTTGGTGCTCCTTCTAGTTGGTGCTGGTAAATCAGGGGTTGGTGCTCCTTTCTATTGGTGCAGATAAATCAAGGGTTGGTGCTCCTTCCAGTTGGTGCTGGTAAATCAGGGGTTGGTGCTCCTTTCTATTGGTGCAGATAAATCAAGGGTTGGTGCTCCTTTCTATTGGTGCAGATAAATCAGGGGTTGGTGCTCCTTCTAGTTGGTGCTGGTAAATTAGGGGTTGGTGCTCCTTTCTATTGGTGTAGATAAATCAAGGGTTGGTGCTCCTTTCTATTGGTGTAGATAAATCAAGGGTTGGTGCTCCTTTCTATTGGTGCAGATAAATCAGGGGTTGGTGCTCCTTCCAATGGGTGCTAGTAAATTGATTGTAAAGTTGTTGCTTTGCAAAGGCTAGATTTGGATGGGAGTCCAAACAATCAATTTTTGAGGAGTAGCCAAATTGGTGAACCTCGGTACATCTTGTGTTGTGTGATGCTCTCTTGTTATATTTGCTTTATTTGGTTTTAAGTTTTCATTGTTTCGGCTTTAAGAGTTGAAGATTTAAGTTTTAAAGAGCTACACTGATTCACCCCCCTCTCAGTGTCATTGTGAGACTAACAATTGGTATCAGAGCCAAGTTCCTGAACAAGCTTAACCGGCTAGGGTGATCTTGGAAGTAACACAATGGCAGGTGGTGAAGGCTTCTCATCAAACAAAGCACCATTGTTGGATGGAACTAATTACACATTTTGGAGACTCAGGATGCAGACATATCTTTGTGCTTTGGGATACGACATTTGGGATTCAATAGATAGTGGATACACAATACCCACCACTTCTCCAACCGATGTTATCGGTAAGAAACTGTTTGAGAATAACTCAAAAGCAAAGAATGCTATCATGTGCGGATTAGTGGACAAGGAACTAGTAAAAATTATGAGTTGTAAAACGACAAAAGAAATATGGGACAAACTGAGGAGCATTCATGAAGGAGACGATAAGATCAAGGAGGCCAAGTTACAAACACATCGAGCTCAGTTCAAAGTATTAAAGATGAATGACGATGAGAACATAGAGGCATATATGCTGAGAGTTAATGAAGTCATTAATGCGATTAGAGGACTCGGCGAGGAAATCGAAGATTCTGTCATCATGAAAAAGGTATTAAGATCTCTTCCCCAAAGATTTGATTCTAAAGTTTCAGCTATAGAAGAAGCTAAAAATCTAAATTCTTTTAGTATGGATGAGATGCATGGTTCTTTGACTGCATATGAGATGAGAATAGGAAAATCTAAACCCACAGATAGAGAAGTTGCTTTTAAAGCCCATAAAAATATGAAAGCAAAACAAGAATCCGAGGAAGAAGAGACATCAGATGAAATGGAAGCAAACTTTGTTCGAAAACTAAAAATGGGAAAAGGAAAATACAGAGGAAAGTTACCGTTTAAATGTTTCAATTGTGGAGGCGTTGGGCATCTTGCAGCTAAATGTCCACTTAATGAGAAGAACAAAAGTGATGAAGGATCGCACCAAGAAAGAAGTGACTGGAAGAAAAAAAACAAATTTCAGAAAAGGCAACTTCAAGAAGAAAAGTTTCATCTCCAAGAATGTCAGTTCATCAGAAGACAGCTGTAGTGAGGATTCTGAAAAGGAAACAGGTGAAGCTCTTTTTATGGCACTCAAAGAAGAAAAAACAGAAAAAGAACAAGTATGTGATGAAAACCTTGAGGCTGAAGTAGATCTAGAAGGTGAGTTGATCGCTGCACTTGAAGAGTTGGGTATAGAAAGGAAAAAGAACAAAATACTGTCCAAGAAGTTGGAAGAATATGGGGATAATATTGAAGATCTCTTCTTACAAATTCATAAAGCCAAGAAAATAGAAGAAGCCTTGAAGTCACACCTGGATGATAAAGGCGATGTATGTAGCAAACGTGAAGAGGAATCTAACAAAGTTATTAGTGATCTAAAGCTGCAAGTAGAAGAGTCCAAAAGGATTGAAGAAACTCTCAGGTCACAGATCAATGAGAAAGAGATTGTTTGCGGCAAACAAGAAGAGGAGATTGTTTTATTGAGGAAACAACTAGAAGAGGCCAATACAAATCTCAAATTTGAGAAGAGCATAGAGTTGCTAGATAAAATGATAAGGCAACAAAGAAGCCCCATGTGTAAGCTTGGTCTTGGATATGAAGGTGAACAACCTTCATCTTCTAAAACTGTAGAGAAGAAGAAGTCCACTACTGAAGGATCAAAGCAAGAAAAGTTTGAAGCTGAATCTTCAAAAGGAAGAAAATCTCAAAGGAGATCTACAGCCAAAGCAACCACAACAAAAGAGGTTCTATCACTCTCACTTTATTCATAATAATGCTTTTAATGGCTATTGTTTTAGATGCAACCATTATGGTCACAAGGCAATTTATTGTGGATTGAATAATAAATCAAAGAGTTATCGTTGGTAGAAATACATCTGTTGAACACCATGTGCAATGTTTTAAATGTAATGGTCATGGGCACATAGCAAGGTTTTGTCCAAGAACTTTTGTATCTAATCTAAGGCAAGACAATAGATTTCATTAGACACAAAGAATGCAACACGAAAGGGAAGAAATCATGTGCATCAAAGAAAGGAAAATAATCATCCATCAAGGATGCACAAGAGACAACCACCCAAGAGAAATGTTCAAGTTCACGAAAAGGTTCAAAACAGGGATGCAGTTGAAAAACTCAAGCCCAAGTTCAAGAAATATTGGAGAAAGAAAGAAGAGAGGAAATCGTGTCTCCTTGGATCGAAGGAGACTACTCCTCTATTGCACTAAGCAGCTCCGGGTAGCACATCCTCGGGGGGAGCAATCTTAAAGTTTTATTTTAATGCTCCTATGTTGTTTGGTTATCTGAGGATGAAAGGCAAGTAGTCAGGGGGAGTTGTCGTATAGTTGTCAAAGTGTGTTTCAGTTCATGTAGTTGTTTGTAGAGGATTCTTCGGTACCTCAAGGGTACTATGGAGTATGGGTTATGGTATTCGAAAGGTAAGGACTTCACCCTTATTGCGTATTCAGATGCAGATTGGGCAGGATGTGTAGATGATAGAAAGAGTATCAATGGAGGTGCATTCTATCTTGGAGACAGGTTGGTCGCGTGACACAGTAAGAAACAAGAGTCAGTCTCCTTATCCATAGCAGAGGCAGAATATATTGTAGCGATAACGTGTTGTACGCAGGAGAAAGTTGCGGAAGGTGAGGTTAAGTTGGATTTTGTTCCAACAATAGAGCAAGTAGCGGATATCTTCACAAAACCGTTGCCCAAGGAAGTCTTTGAGTACCTTCGCAATAAATTGGGAGTGGTCACGTTTCCCAAGAATTGACTAGCTATCGGGACCACATTCTCAGGGGGAGCATTTGTGTATTTGTTTATCTTTTTGCTCATGTTTGTGATTTTTGCTAAGTGTAATAATTTTTGCTTGAGAATGTTGTGCATGGACTCAGGGGGAGTTTGCAGATAGCCCCTTTGATATTGTTGTCAAAGGGGGAGAAGAGTTACAGGAAATTGCACGTGTGTTGCCAACAATTCCAAAGGGGGAGATTGTTGAGCAAGGTGCAGCGACAATATTGTCATTGTTGTCAACACAGTCAGATAGATCGGTTGATACAGTGGACAGGAGTTCAGAGGTTATTCAGAGTATGTACAAGTGATGTTAAATGCTTATGAGGATGTTTTTGATGTTTGGGTGAAGTTGTTACAGGTTGTCCAAGAAGACCGAAGTGGCCCATATCCAAAAGAGAAGCGAAAAAGCAAAGAGGAAAAAGTGTCGCGATATCGTGACATGTTGCATTTTCGCGGCCAAAAGAGAAGAGAAAATGCAAGGAGAAAAAGTGTCGCGATATCGTGACATGTTGCATTTTCGCAGGCCAAAGAGAAGAGAAAATGCAAGGAGAAAAAGTGTCGCGATATCGCGACATGTTGCATTTTCATGGTCCAAAGAAAGAGAAAATGCAAGGAGAAAAAGTGTCGTGATATCGCGACATGTTGCATTTTCGCGGGCCAAAGCAAAGAGAAAATGCAAGGAGAAAAAGTGTCACGATATCGCGACATGTTGTATTTTCGCGGTCCAAAGCGAAGAGAAAGAGCAAGGAGAAAAAGTGTCGTGATATCGTGACATGTTGTATTTTCGCGGGCCAAAGCAAAGAGAAAGAGCAAGGAGAAAAAGTGTCACGATATCGCGACATGTTGTATTTTCGCAACTCAAAAAGGGAAGGCAGAGAAAGAAAAAGTGTCACGATATCACGACATGTTGCATTTTCATGACTCAAAAGGGTAGGCAGGTAGAGAAAGAAAAAGTGTCGCGATATCGCGACATGTCGCATTTTCATGACTCAAGAAGGGCAGGCAGGCAGAGAAACAAAAGTGTCGCGATATCGCGACATGTCGCATTTTTGTGACTCAAAAGGGTAGGCAGGCAGAGAAAGAAAAAGTGTCGCGATATCGCGACATGTCGCATTTTCATGACTCAAGAAGGGCAGGCAGTCAGAGTAACAAAAGTGTCACGATATCGCGACATGTCGCATTTTCGTGACTCAAGAAGGGCAAGCAGGCAGAGTAACAAAAGTGTCGCGATATCGCGACATGTCGCATTTTCATGACTCAAGAAGGGCAGGCAGGCAGAGTAACAAAAGTGTCATGATATCGTGACATGTCGCATTTTCATGACTCAAAAAGGCTAGGCAGGTAGTGAAACAAAAGTGTCGCGATATCGCGACATGTCACATTTTCACGACTGAAGACCAGGATGGTGAAACTGAAGACTGCATAGTGACGTGGACCCATAAGGAATATTTAATGATTTTAAATCATTTAAGATGGTCGTTACACGTGGAAAGAAGTGGACGCATGCCCATGTGGAGAAAATGAACAGTCAAAGAAGGAGAAAATGAACAGTTGTCAAAATAGAAATGAAAAGCTTTTTCGAAAACCAAAACGCATGCATGCACAAAGGAGAAAATGAATAGTCATGATCGAGAAGACAAAAATTCATGGTAGGAGAATATGGTGTCAATTCTTTGCATGTAACGTGTTTGACGAAATGCCTACTCTATATATACAAAAGGAGTTACATAAAGAAGGCGTTACAATTGACAAGTGGCGTATGAGAATATGAAAGGAGTTACAACTGGAGTTACAAAGAGAAAGGATGGTTATAAAAGGAGTGCTGCTTGGAGAATTTATGTGGGGATTTTATCTTGTGAAGTGCGTGAGAGGAGCGCGAGAGGAGAGCGAGAGGTGAGCAAGAGGCGAGCGAGAAGGGTGTGTGTTGCATGAGCGATGTTGAGTAAGCAATAGACCAGTCAGGGTCTTGTAAAAGTGAAGGCATTTTTATGTCAATCTTCTAGTTTCAAAATTGAAGTCCAAGTTGGTGCTTGGCATCAAGGGTTGGTGCTCCTTCCAGTTGGTGCTGGTAAATCAAGGGTTGGTGCTCCTTTCTATTGGTGCAGATAAATCAGGGGTTGGTGCTCCTTCCAGTTGGTGTTGGTAAATCAGGGGTTGGTGCTCCTTTCTATTGGTGTAGATAAATCGGGGTTGGTGCTCCTTTCTGTTGGTGCAGATAAATCAGGGGTTGGTGCTCCTTCTAGTTGGTGTTGGTAAATCAGGGGTTGGTGCTCCTTTCGTTGGTGCAGATAAATCAGGGGTTGGTGCTCCTTTCTGTTGGTGCAGATAAATCAGGGGTTGGTGCTCCTTCCAGTTGGTGCTGGTAAATCAGGGGTTGGTGCTCCTTTCTGTTGGTGCAGATAAATCGGGGGTTGGTGCTCCTTTCTGTTGGTGTAGATAAATCAGGGGTTGGTGCTCCTTTATTGGTGCAGATAAATCATGGGTTGGTGCTCCTTTTTGGTAAATTGATTGTAAAGTTGTTGCTTTGCAAAGGCTGGATTTGGATGGGAGTCCAAACAGTCAATTTTTGAGGAGTAGCCAAATCGGTGAACCTCGGTACATCTTGTGTTGTGTGATGCTCTCTTGTTATATTTGCTTTATTTGGTTTTAAGTTTTCATTGTTTTGGCTTTAAGAGTTGAAGATTTAAGTTTTAAAGAGCTACACTGATTCACCCCCCCCTCTCAGTGTCATTGTGAGACTAACAGTCCTATAATAGGCCTAATATGGCCCTAAATAATCCCTTTCAAGGAATATACAAAGGTTCTTTGGCATCACTCTCATAAAGAAAATAAATGTATACTTAGAGTAAGAAACCAAGGTAATGTTACACTAAGATAATTTTAGCATGAGAGAGGCTATGCAACCACTCAAAACCTTTTTTCTTCTAATATATCTCATTTTCTATGTAGCTCGATAAAATATCATCTAGGAACATATCATGTCCTAGTGGCTAGGAAAAAAAAAGGGTATGTAGTTAGGGTTCTAAAGTGATTTTTATTTTTAATTTCTTTCTTCTCAATTATAAATGTGGAGGAGGAATCAAGTACTAAAAATCATTTTCTTTCACATCCAAGCTTCAACGGTAAAGGAATAATATAAATTAAATTCATTTTATGGAGCAAAAAAGGTAGAGAACAATCAAGGTATACATATAAAATAAGGGTCTATTTTATTTTAAATAAAATATTATCACACCATTTGATTTTTCTCATCAATAAAAACTAAACCTTCTACAAGCATCAAAATTATGATGATTCAAGCATTAAACCAATCATGACATGATATGATATTTAGCATATATGCAAAGGTTAGTGTGTGTGTGTGGGGGATCTCTTTACTATTTGCTCCCTGCAAACATGTCATCCCCTCGTAGATGATACTTTCGCTCTTCAATCATTTAGAGGGTGACTTACCAAAATTAAACCAAAATATAGAAGTAAATCTATTTCTCACTAAAACTTTAAATAATTATTAAATTTAAAATTTTTGTAGTCCCGAGTTTAAATTAAACCATGTCATCAATAATTATAAAAATGGATTTTTTTGTTTATTTTCAATTTATTGGGATGTGACACTTCGTATGGGATTAAGTAAGCTCCTCATGCTTGATATGAAATAATTGATTATTTTTTCTTAGTTATGGATTTCAATGTGAGTTATAGAATTATGAATACATCAAGCATCAAGATTGAAAATTTTTGGCATTTAGTTGTATCTTGATAATCTTATCACTACAAGAAGCTCAAAATCCTTGATCTAGAAGATAAAGTAACAAATTAATAAAATATTTAAGCTATTTGGGACTCAATTACTTCTTGGGGATATAGATTGATTATTCACCCTTTAATATTACTATCTCTCATTTCCACTCTTCATTGGATCTTGTAATAGTATTGTATGGATGGTAAGGTTACCAAGGTTTCCTTTACTCCTACATTGAAGCTTCAATTAGATTGTAATAATCCTTTGGTGGATACCGCCTTCTACTAGTCACTTATATGGTGACTTCTTTACCTCATCCACACTTGATCACATATTGTTGGTGGGTTTCATTGTTATCATACTTTACTAAGGCCACCTTTAGTTTTATCAAACTAAGGATGGTGTCCTATAGGTAATATGCGCTAGGAAGTATTTGGTTCAGGTTATTTTTTGGATTTCTATACTACTGTAATTCAAAAACTAGATCTAAGATTGCAACTACAACTAAAATGGAAAGGTTCAAGTTAATTAACACACTTTTAAATGAATGGAAAATTATAGTAGAAAAGTATTTATATTGCAAGAAATAAATTTGAAATTAATGCAACTATTTATCTCCTTTTATTTTATTTTCTTACAAAATGAATGATCTACTAATAGCTATTAAGAATGCATGAAATGACAACAAAATTTAATCTAGTAATGCAAAAAAATAAAGCATAAATGAAAGTACCTTCCACCTTGATAATAGTGGGCCCTTGCTCAAAAAAACATGGAAGGGAGGAAGTCTCACTTAAAATCATAAATGTGTAACACAACAACAGATCTATATCAGAGTTTTACTACATATAGTTCTAGCAATTAGCTATTACAAACTATAACAAAAAATTAGCAACATAACCTTACTATTTATCTCCTCCTCCTCTAGGTCCTATGTGAATTCTCTATATATGAAGGAGAGAACAAGGCCCTCTCATATATGTAATATTGAATGGTTATAACAATAAAATATTTATCTAATAGCTTTGTTCACTAATTAGCAAGTGAAGATAAAATTAAGGTTGCACTAGGAAATTTGAATTAGCAAGAAACCTTCATGCACCTTAACTACCAATTTGGAATGATTTGAAAATAGAGAAAATACATAAAAAAAATAGTTCCTAAGTTCTACGCTTAGAATATGATGATTTTTTTATTCTTCTCAAATACTACCAACTGGTAACAACATTTTTTTATTCTTGGTCTACAATCTACCTAAATGGATGAGTTGTGCCCTCAAGACCCTGGCCAATATTGCATACCTCAAAAATAGGGGTCTCTGCGCCAACCTCTAGAGAATGTCGACTTCTTTTGATCCTAGATAATCTAATTAATAGGGGTTTATATACTAAAGTAAAAAATTTAAAGGGTTAGAAGGCTAAGAATAAAGTGGTACATATTTAGCAACATCAAGAAACATAGTGCAAAGAGTCTCACAATCTAAACTTAGACTAAACTACCTAACAAACTGGTTTACTTTTGTATGTATAAACAATCAATTATAATAAACTCTTAAGTGTTTTTAAGTCATTCCAAACAAGAACAATAAATCTAAGGAGAAAACTAAAAAATAGAATAACTATAATCAAATTATTCATTCATAGCTTTAATAGAAATTTTTAACTACTCAATGAGACATACATACATGTTTTGCAAAATAATTGAGAAAGAGGCTAGACAAAAATCCAATATTCATTCAAAAGGTATATAGCCTCAATCATATAATTATTCCAATTATAAATGCTAAAGAGCTAATATTATATATATATATATATATATATATATATATATATATATATATATATATATATATATATATATATATATATTACAATACATTTAGTTATCTACTCATGATTACCTACAAAGCACATTGCAGGCTTGTCAGAACAAGTGTAGGGTGTGACTATCGTATTTAGCTTAGCTATGCTAATTTATTTAGGCATGCTTTGTTGACATGTGATATGCATATTTTAAAGGGATTCTATCTTGCATGATGCATCATTGAATTCTAACCATTTGATGATGGTCCACTCCTTTCTATTATGCTTAGCCAACTGAGTAGGGGTAAATTGGTGATGGAAAAGGCTTCGATCATTGACATATTCTAGCAACAATGATGCCTAACGACTAATGCACACATGTGATATTGCTTATTAGGATTATTTGGGATAATTTGTGTAGAGTTTGGTGGTGTGAAATCATATTTCTTACTATTAGGTGATTATCTTGGCTAAGCATTGCTTCCTTTGGTTTTTTCCTCATGTCAGTTTTTGGCACTTCTCCTTGCTAGGTGTTGGATGTTATTTTCTCTTTTGATGATGTAAGTATTTAAAACCTATGATGACCATATTTCATAGTGTTGGATGTTGGGTTTCTTTGCTTTATCCTTGATATATCAGTGTTGGATACCCTACTTTAGATTTATTTTGCATCTGACCTTCATTTTGGTCTGTCGAACACTTAAGCCCCTAATGATGACATCATAACTTTTGAATTTTTGTTCTTTTGAATGCCATAATTCTAGATGTCAGATACCAAATAGCAAAATAAATGCCATATAATATTTATTTCTTATGAATCACTTTAATATTGCACTGTACTTTTATGTTGCTCTCCTAACATCATCATCATTATCTTCCTGACTAGCTATATTATTTTTCTCTTTGCCTAGACATCGAATGTCAAAGCCTCTACATCTTTATTTTTCTCCTTCTTTTGGGTATCACATTTTTATTACACTGCTATTGACATTGGCTTCTCAAATATTTGGTTAGTTTTTTAGTCAAATTTGATGTTTCTCTCTTTGTATTATTGGATCTAATACCTTAGAAAAAATACTATCTAACAGTATTTTACTTGTTGCTTTATTATGTGCCTTGTCCTACTTTGCATCCGACCATACTTTTCTGCTCTCCACACTTCTCTGCAATCTTTTGGCTTACTTTGTACCAACTTTTATATCTAAATATGCTATAGTAGCCTCATCTAGTGCTCTTCTAGTTGCCTTTTGAGTTGTTGCATGTAATGTATTGCACTATTATTTTGGCAAAATGACAACATAATTTGGATTAAATCATATCGTGGATGTAGGTGATGAAATATACCTACAATTATAATTTTTATAGTTGGTCAAATTTTTTTGACCAAAATCAACAAAAAGTGGTTATATGTCCAAATAGGTATTTTCTTGAATACAATCAGGTAGACTCTTGTCCTATAGTTCCAAGTCATCTTCAAGATATCATAGTAACACTTCCAGCTAGTTGATGTAGCCATGTGGAAATTTTGGTCAATTGAGGTTCAAGTAATAGGTCCTTGTATTATCTAATATTGGTATAGGACTGTTGCATCTTACAGGTAAATATGTTGTTTGGTGCCCAATGAATAGAGTCCCAATTAAACACTCCATATGACTATAGTATTATGCAAAACGTGGGTCTAAAATATGATCTCAATTCTATCAAATCCTTTGCCATGATAAAATCTACAAAAACCTTCTTTTCATTCCATTAACATGACAAAATATAACATAGTAATCCTTTGTTTCCTATCTTAGAAAAATGAGTGCACTTTATCTATCTAAGTGAATACTTCCTCCTATGTACCCTATCCAATTTTAATTTTAATGCAATAATCAAAACACTGCATATCCTATTAGGTGCAAAATGGTGGTTAGAGGTCCTCAAAATGTGTTATTTGTATGCGTTATCACTCCTCCCAACCTAGCTAGAGGTATGTCCTCATGTCTCCTTGAGTCTCTAGTAATATTCTGTACTGAGGCCCATCCCTTGCCTGAATTATTACCCTACATCCTTTGTTGCTCTTGACAAGGTTTGTAAGGTAATATCCTTAGGTGATTCTTTTTCCCTCATAGTTATAGTTTCAAGGCTAGGAGTTTGGACTAATTTCCACCTAACCCTAGCTTCATCTAGTTGGTCTTGCAACTAGTCAGTTTATCTACATTTGTTCTATAGCAAGCTTTCTATTACTTTTAGCCTAGTCTATAATGCCCATATTACCAATTTTTCTTCCTCTAGATCTACGCTTTCTAGTTTTTCTTCATACTCATTCAGGGTATGGAGTTACCATGTCCTTGGATTAAATAGGGGAGACTATAAAACAAGCACCTCTCTAGAGCTCTCTCCTAGGTCTAAAGGTGGTTTGACTTCCATTTGTATAGACTAAGTCATTTCTTCTACAATTGTTATTTCTTGTGGTATATCTTCCTACATTATTTTTGCTATTGCATTTGGTGGTGCATTCCCCTGCTCTTTTTGTAGTTGTTGTGTCTGAATGTATACCTTTTTGATATTCTATAACTATGGTTTCCAATGATACATACTCTTTCTTATCCAAGACTATGGTATCTTGTAGGATGACTTCTTCATACCTTTGTTCCTCATGCTCTTGTGCAACTAGATACTATTCCCTGCTACTATCAATGACTTCTATATTAGCCTAGGTGGTATGAATAAAAGGTTGTTGTCCCTATAACTTAGCAATGGATGTTTGGTTTCTCCTCTTAAACCATAGGTTAGTGAATTCTAATTCCTTGAGGGATTCTAGTTCCTCAGGGATAACCCAATTTATCTTTTAATGGTTCCTTCCTTTTGAGGTCATTGGTGTCCCCTTCATTGATAATTTTCCCTCGTCTATTGTTATAGCTATTTTAGGCATGTCCTCTATTTATAGTATTCAAGTACATGAAATTTAGGTACCCCTACCCTTATCTCTATTTATTGGAACTCAGGTAGGTCACTGGGTGCTAAAGGAGCATATGTCATTTTAATTTTTTTAGGCAATGATTCCTCCACTAAACCCTGTCTCTATCTCAATTTCCTCGATACCAAAATTGATACCTTTATTCTCTTTTATTTATGTTTCTCAAGCTTCAATTTTTTCCCTTATCTATTTTTTGGGCCTTGACTTTGATGTCTCAGTCCCTTTCAATTTCTTGGGATTTGTTTTTGGATCCTCATCCGTTCCTTGTTCTTTAAGCGTTGATGCTAACACATATTTTACTATATATATATATATATATATATATATATATATATATATATATATATTTATTTAGGATGTTCTTCAGATACATCTACATCGTTTCCTTGTATCTAAGGCCACTTGGAAACCCTATTCAACATATCTCTTAGTAAATTTCTTTGGCTTTGGGTTTGGTGGTTTTGATACCTCCAAAACATATACTTCTACTAGTGTTTTAGGTCCATCCAAATGCTTTGAGGTTTTTATAGCTAATACATTATTTGTTGACCTACTTTGAGTTCCCTTTGATCTGTCCCTATTTTTCTTGTAAGAATATTTGCCAACACCCTTCATTATTTTTGCTAGTCCTAAAATGGTGATGATGGATTAGTTGTATCATTGTGTGGTTTTTTATTTGAAGTTTCCCTTCCATAAATTAGGAGGTCATGTCATGCAATGAATAAATCAATAAATATGAGATATCTATGCATAACTAAGAATATCTATGCATAGCTAAGTAAGGATTAGTTGTATGTGATGTATTTCATGATCCATGATGCAATATTATCCCATTGTTTTGGTAAACTACTTCACTTAACACCTTTGCAATGGTCATTTTGGATACTGTATATAGGCTCAAGATATCCTTTCTATATAAAAATGGAAAACTACATGGTAAGCCCTTCCATGGTATTAAAAACTACAACCCAAATAATAACAACCCTATAACTTTGCTAATCACTTCAGATTTTATGGGGATTTTAACATCCCTAACTACTACAACTCCATTGTATAAATCTTGAGTAAATTATTCTATGAGCTCAAGGTCATACCCATTCAAGCATTAAAATAATTATAACCACCCTATGCATTCAAAAATCTATGCAACTTCCTATCTTTGTAATAACTTCATGGTGCTCTCTGCCTCATATCTTTATTTTAACCCCATGTTTTTGTCTTTTGTGTTCTACAAAATCTAGCTCTACAACAATGGATAAAATATAGGTTGGTAAAGGACAATGATGATGGTGCTTATGCATGGGAAATATGGACCATCTACCACTATTGTATTTCCATAATTCCTTGTATGGTGGACAACTACTAGGGTATATGGAGAACCACATATGGAAGACATGCATAGAAAATGAGTTTGTATTAACTTGTGTTGCATGGTTCCCACATGATCTATGTTCCTTTTCTTAGCATGGATATCACCCAACATCATCTCATCATTTCCCATGCAATAATTTCAATACCATCCCTAACATACCAGTAAACCATTACCACATGAACATCTTGCATACTTAGCATGTTAAATACATCTCTATCATGTAAGCTTTCTAACTATTACACATTTGAAAACCCCCTATGTGATATCGAGCAATGTTATGTATTATTTACAACTTTTATAGTCATATAGACAAGTTTTATGCTTAGACAAGGGATACCAAAAACTTGTTCATGCCAACTAGATTAATTTCAATTCTTTAAATGCCCCATGTAACCTCCTTCTCATGCACCATAGGTTATAATATTGCTACGAATATGAAAAAATAATGAGATTAAATAAAGTAAAAGAATAAAATATACCTTATTAGAAGAGATTTGTCATGATGATTTGAAAGGGGTAGGGACTTACCATTAAATCAAGATAGCATTAGGGTTAACAAAAACTAAAACACAAGATCATGATAAAAGCATATATATATATTAATAAAAGGAACCACCATTTTTTGTTTTCAATTCACTTCTGCCCTGGTTGCATCCCAAGGGATTTTTCACCATGGGATCTCTCTTCTTATTTAATTAGAACACAATCACTTGTCCTCTATAGTGGGAGAGGAAGTATCCCCTACTACATGCATGTCAGACTATGAAAGCAAATAGGTGGATAAATCTTCCTTTATAATCAGTTTATGATATAACTTGAGTTTATGTCCATTTACAACCATATTTCTCCTTCATTTGTTCATAGGTATTAATATTACAACACCATTATCAAAATTATGTTCAATATCATATGATATGATCAACTAGTATGGAGCTGTCCCTTGAAATCAAGGTAAGACAAATAAAAAAGATCACCAAATTACCTACCTTGTACTCTTTGGTCTTGATGTGCTTGTCATGCCATAATTTCCATTTTTGTTGAATAACCTCTATCTAATGAAGGTAATCCCTTCCTAGCTCATCAAGTGCATTCATTTGGAAGTTTATTTCATGTTGTACCTATGAAAAATCAATACCCACATCAAGTACAATGTGTAAAGTTTACAATTCAAATTCAATTGGTAAAATGAGTTTCTTTCCATAGACTATCTCATAAGGGGTGAGTCAAGTGGTGGATTTTTATGTGATGTTATAAGCCCACACAACTTTAGATAACCTATCAATCCAATATTTTCTATGTGAAGCTACCATTTTTGTTAAAATATTCTCTAATTTCCTATTGGTAACCTCTACTTGGCCATTGGCTTATGGGTGATATGGTGAGGATTTTCTATGTTTCACTTGGTAGTGTTCCATGAATGAACAAATAACAATTGATGCAAAATAGGGTCCCTCATTTTTTACAATCTCACAAGGGGCACCAAAGCTATGAAATATATGCTCATATAATAAATCAACTACTTTTTCCTCTCATACATATTGGAAAGCCACTACCTTAGCCCATTTAGTCACATAGTCGATGCACACTAGGATGTGATGTTTTCCTTGTGATGGAGGATTAATCGGTCCTATAAAATTGATGTCCCACTTCTCAAAAGGTTCTAGAAAAATTTAGGGTTGAAGAGGTATCTCTTTATGTGCCATAGGTTTTTCCATTTTTTTGGCATTAATCACAATGAAAAACATATTGCTTCACAACCTTGTGAAGGCCAATAGTATCTAGCTCCCAAAATATTTTGTATAGTTCTTTTTACAGAATAATATCCCTTGAAAGGTTCATCGTGATATGCATGGATGATATCATAAACTTAATCCTCCCTTATACATATTCACAAAATATTATGAGGCTCACATTTAAATAACAATTATTTTATCCATTGGAAGATCAAAATTTGTAGAACTAGCTGGTATCTCTCATTGGGAGTAAGATAAGAAGAAATCTTCTCAATTATTAGGTAATTGGAAATATCTGTGAACCAAGGAGAATGCACTAATATTGAAAACAAATGTTTGTTAGGAAATGAATCATCCACTTATTATTATTCTCTAGTAATATTTAATCAAGATAGAAAATTGACAACTAAATTTGTTCTATCAGGTTTATCTGTGATAGTAATGTCAAATTCCTAAAGTAATAAAAGGCATCTAACCACTCGTCCACCTACCATTGGTTTATTCATCAAACATTTGATCACATAGTGGTTTGTATGTATATATACATGATAACCTATAATATAGTGATAAAATTTATTGATGCCATATACTATTGTCACAAAATACCTTTTAGTTGTGGTGTAGTGTTTTTTGGCTCTTGTTAAATTTTTATAGTAATATCATAAATATCATAGTCTTTCCCATTTTTCTTATCTTTTTGTCTAGGAATTGTACCATTTTTGGTGTTGGAAGTATTTTTGTGTATATGAAATAGGATATTTTAATTGGGTTCTCTTAGTACAAGTGTAGTGGTTAAATTTTCTTTGATAGCTTCAAATGTTGCTTGGAATTATGGGGTCCACTTGAACTCAACTTCTTTGGTAAATAGTGGAGCTACAATTTTGCTATTTTTTTTTATGAAGCACCTATAGTAATTGGCATGTCCCAAGAATATTCTAACATTCATCTTCTTAGGATCTACTTTTATTCTTGCTACCGAGATATGATATCCCAATACGATACCTTCATCCATCATTATTAAGCACTTTTCATTTCTCAAGGATAGATTATAAGTTTCACATCAAGTAAGGACTTGATCTAGATTATGGAGGGCCTCATAAAAGGTTTATATATAAATAATGAAATCATTCATATACACCTCGGTAAATTAATTAGTAAGATCTACAAAAATAGAAAGGACTACCCATTGAAAAGTTGCAAGAGAATTCCATAACCCAAAAGGTAAAACTTTGTAGGCAAATGTTCCGTAGGATCATGTAAATTTAGTCTTGTCCTAATACTCATGTGCCACTTGTATTTTTTTGTATCCACTAAAACCATCTAGAAATAAGTACTTCTTTTCAGAGAAGGTATTGAGTACTTGATCTATAAATAGTAGTGGGAAATGATATTTTTGAGTGTCTTTGTTAAGTTCCCTATAGTAAATGCACACTCACATTTTCCCATTCTTCTTGGGAACAATGACCAATGGTGAAACCCTTTAGCTATTAGAATTTGTATAAATAAATCCTACATCTAACAACTTCCCAATTTTTATTTTTCACCATGTCTCTCAAAGCAAGATTTATTCTCGTTTAGGGCTATTGTAATGGTTTCTTCTTGGTTGTATAAATTCAATGAGTGCATATGTCAGGATGGATATATTTCATATAATTGTATTCCCATGCAAAATCATTCACATGTCGGCATACTACATCAAATAATTTAGCCTCTTCTACTTCTAATAATCAATTATTAATGTTAACAAAGTTTCTTGGTTGTAGCTCAATCTACTTAGTACTTGGAAAAATTGAATTAAATCATTTTCTTATCAATTATTTTAAAGGATAACGATGGAGTAGTAGGGAATGAATAATTTAAGTATTTTCATTAAAGGTAATCCCTACAGGGGTAAGGTTGTTTAAATAACACTTGAAGGACATAAGGAGGTGCCTTTGTTGTCTATGCGATAATGTGAATGGAATTTCTTGTAATGATATAGGTGATAAAGGCTCAATGATTTCTTCTTCATCCTTTATTAAAAACCTATGAACTATAGTTCCTTATTTTTTTGATTGAGACCCACTCGTAGAATCTCTCAAAATGGTTTCATATTTGAAGAGGGCTTCTTCCCATGGGTCTAGTTCTTCAACATGCTCTTTTATGGTGACCATCACCAATTGAGTAAGATTTTTTAATTCCCTAGGTTTGTCCACCCATAGATTTATAGATAAATCCATAGAAAGTCTAACTGAGGGGTAAAGAGAAATTATCTTGGATTTTAGTCCGTAGGAGATATTCATATCCTTTGAATGATAATATATGAAGGTTGTGGCCATAGCCAACCAATTTTATCCAAGAATTAATGGATAACCATTCATCTTGGCTCTTGATTGGAGAATCATGAAAACAATGGGATATTCCACAATTATTGGTATATCCTCTACTATTCCCTCATGTTGAGCTATCAATTGATTAGCTAGTTGAAGGATAGTAGAAGTAGAATGCATATTTATCAAGGATAATATATTCATCGTTTTGGCGGTCATGACATTACTTACTACCCCTAAGTCAACTGACACATTAGGTATCCTTGTTATACCAATAAAAATTATTATCATTGGTTTCTAGGATCTCCATTTTTTGGTGGAATAAGATTTCTTGCTAAGATGTCAACCAACTTTCCATCTAATTGTATGGTTTTGGGATAAAATTGTTGCTTTGTCCCTTGCTTCTTTATGCACATTCACTAGATAACATGATTGAATATTTGTATATCTTTAATGTCTTGGAGAAAAAGTATTATTATGTTTAAGCATACTAATTATTCCAATATATTGGACCCTTTGGAACATTCTTATTTAGATTCTAATCTCTTGTGTTATGGTTATTTTTGAGTTTATACAAGCATGCTCTTGGGATAAGTTTCTTGCTTTGTCCCTAGATTCTTTATGCACATTTCCTAGATAACATGATTGAATATTGATATATCTTTAATGTATCGGAGAAAAGGGATTATTATGTTTAAGCATTCTAATTCTTCCAATATATTGGACCCTTTGGAACATTCTTATTTATATTCTAATCTCTTTGGGTATGGTGCTTTTTGAGTTTCTACAAGCATGCTCTTTGGAGAATCTTATTCCTCTCTAGTTATGGGCTTAGGGTTTAATAAAGTTATTTGATCTTCCTTTTGTAATTATTCTATATTTAGAGCTTCTAGATTTTGCAAAACCTTCCCTGAGTGAAGATACACATTATTGTAGTCAATGGCATTAATCTTGATTATCACTATGTTCAATATTTTAGATAAGAGTTGTTTGTCTATTGTTATTTGGATTGATCATAGGTTAGGCCAGTCATGGAGATTGCTTGGGTGGTTGTGGCTACATAGATTAGAGAGCACCTATGGGTGTTAGAAATAATTATTTTTGTTGAGTTTAAAATAGTCATTTACCCCCATAATATTAGTTGGAGTGGAGTGGTCCCAACCATTTTTGCCTTGGTTTAACAATGACTGGTTTGGCATTGGTTGTGTCTATGGTTGGTTAAGCTAGCCCTAACTTTCGCACTCCAAATATGGAGTCTAGGGATACTAGCCCCATTGTTGTTGTGGTTGGGGAATTTCCATGGAGAATTCTATGGATTTTATCCCCGTGGTGCTCTTTGTTGACAAGAAAATTTATTTCTTTGTCCCTCGTAATTGAGTTGCTCTGTATTGAGATGACTCCTTCTAAGGTTAGCTTTTATTTCTAGTAGAAGGCCACACCGGTCTATAGATTGAAATCACAAATACTATAAATGTTGGTCTTATTGAGATGTCATTCTTGTAGGGCATGCTTTTACCTACACCTTGGATAGTACATAGTCAGTGGTTCATTAGCTTTAGCTTTGACTTTAATATCATCCAACGTGGTGTTCAAGTGTAAAATAATATCATTTTAAAATTGGAAAATTTCTATAGTATCTTTCCTATTTTGCTTCCACACTTTCCTCCTCAGTTTTTGTATGCTCCTCTCCTTGTTTTAGAGTAGTTTCTACACAACTCCATAATTTCATAAAGATCTATTTTTTTAAACCTCCTTTTTTATAAGGTTTAAAATACCCTTCGACTCATATTTTAATCCCCATAAGAATATTACTTTATAAATTTCAAGGTTAATATTATATCTACATATTTTTTGAATGAAAATGAATCTATCTACGTAATCCTAAAGTCTCATCCTTGTTTTGCTTTATCATAATTATTTCTTCCTTTTGATCCATGACACAATAATATTCTTGATATTTTTCTAGAAATACCTTTTCCATATCATCCCAACTACGTGTGCATTCTAGGGATAACCCCATTTACCATCACATGGCTGCATCTTTGAGTGTGGAAGGGAACAATTTAATTTTATGATTATCAGTTGTATAGTCGTAGGTTTGACATATCATCTTGACTTAAAAAAAAAACTATTTTGGATATTTTGAATTCATTCCTCTAAATATAGGTAAGTTTGCTAGAGAGATGTTTTTAATTTAAGCTTACATGTTGGGGTCTAATTGGATAGGGTATGTAAAGTTTATAACCCCATTTCTAGTTTCATATTTATATACAACACTATGCCTATATCTAGGGTTGTTTATTTATTGCCTATATCCCATCCTGTTATTTACCCCAAACATGATATGAAATAATTTGTATTATTGAAGAGTTTTAAATGGGAGACATAAATTATTATCAAGTTCTTCTAATTTAATAATTTCTTCAAATTTTGAAGCAAGTGATGATTGTTCAATAGTATTTTCTTTATTTGATTACTCTAGGTTGTTTGGAGTCTCATTATGGGTACATGGTATTCTTGTGCAGCCTATGGGTATGATTGATCCATCCCTATGTATTTTTGGGATTTATTTTAATAAACCTCCCTTTGTTATCCCTAGGTCTATGCATTCAAAGAAATTTTCCTAATTATCTCCAACACCTACTACCTCTGAATACTAGTACCTTCTATTAGGTTTTAATCTAGTTATTCTTGCTTTGATTTGGAAAAATCATAGGATCACCTAGTGTCATAGGTTAATAGGTTGGTTGTAACCTAATCTTATGACAACTTCATAATGACTGTTATTCATAGTCTACCAATTCGATTAATAAAATGGAAATAGATGTAACAAAATATTAACTAAAATTGCTTTGGGCTAAGAGGAAAGAAAATGTGGTTGAGTGCTTTAAATTCTAAGGCTTTTAATCATGCAATAATAATTTTAGGATCACAATTTGCTCATGACTATGTGGATCAACTATAGAACAAAATAGTCAATTGGAGAGATGTGGTTTAGCACAAGTCTTCATGAATAACTAATTAAGAATTTAAAAAACTATAATAATATTGAATGTGGCATAGTTTCCTAGCAACATCATGTTCCCTGGAAATGATGATAGAATGTAATTGGTGTTGTTATTACTGCACTTTACTAGGGTCACTTTTAATTTTTCCAAAATAGTGGTGGTGTTCTATAGGCAATATGCACTAGGAAGTATCTTATTTAGGTTTGGTTTTGGAGTTCTAGACTACTGTAATTTAGAAAATAGATCTAAGCTTCCAACTACAACTAAAAATGGAAAGGTTAAATATAATTAACACACTTTACAAGAAATATAAAATTGTAGAAAAAAGGTATATTACATTGTAGGAAATAAATACAAAATTTATGCAACTATTTATTTGTTTTTATTTTATTTTTTTAGGAAATCAATGATGTACTAACTAGTTGTTATGAATGCATGAACAATAATAACAAAATCTAATCTAGTAATGAAACAAAATAATGCGTAAATAAAAGTACCTTCCACCTTGCTAGGAGTGGGCCCTTACTCACAGAAACATAGAAGGGAGGAAGTATCACTTCAAATCACAAAGATGTAACACAATAGTATATTTATAATAGGATTTTATTGCACATAATTTCAACAATTAGCTATTATAAAATACATCAAAAAATTAGTAGCATAACCTTACTATTCATCTCCTCCTCCTTTAGGTCCTAGTTTGTTTCTCTATATATAAGGGAGAGGAAAAGGACCTCTCATACCTATATGGTTGAATGAATTTAACAACATAATATTTATCTAATAGCTTTGTTCCATAATCAACTGCACTAGGCAATTTGAATTAGCAAGCAACCTTCATGCAGCTTAATTGCCAATTTGGAATGATTTGAAAATAGAGAAACTACATAAAAAATAGTTCCTAACTTCTACACTTATGATCTAAAGATTTTTTCTTCTTATTTGCTACTAGCTGGTAACAACATTCTATTATGACTATTATAGCTAGTCAAAATTTATTGACTACAATTAGTAAAAAGTGGTTCTATGTCCAAATAGGTATTTTGTTGAATTTATCCATGTAGAGTCTTCACTTGTAGTGCCAATTCATATTCAATGTGTCACAACAACACTTATAGCTAGTTGTTATAGCCACATGTCAATTTTGGTTAGCTCAGGTCCAAGTAATAGGTCATAGTCTTCTTTGATGTTGGTATAGGATTGTTGCATCCTACAAGTCACTGTGTTGTTTGGCACCCAGTGAACATAGTACTAGTTAAACACTCCATATATCTATAGTATTATGCAAAGAGTGAGTCTAAAACATGATCTCATTTCTGTTGAAATCCTCTCCTATGATAAAAGCTATAAAAACCTTTCTTTCTATTACATTAAATAGATAATATCTACCATAGTAGTCTTTTATTGCCTTCTTAGCAAAACAATTGTACTCTATATATCTAAGTTAATGCTTCGTCCTATTTACCCTATCTAATATTATTATTAATGCAATAACCATAATAATACATATCCTATTAGGTGCAAAAAGGTGGTTAAAGATCCTCAAAATGAGGTTTTTTTATGCATCATCAATTATACTTGTTGTTAGTTATTATTATAGGTATATGTAAACATCTCGTGTAAGCCATTAGGAAAATTTTAGGTACATGATTTGATACAATATAGGCATGTAATAAAAAATAATTCACTATATAGTTAGGGATCCTCCAATATTAATAGGGTTCTCTAATATGGACATGACAAGTGACATAGACCAATGACACTCAACCACCATTATTATATTATATATTGGCTCTAATCTAGTCCTTTTTGTTGTAGATAATAGTCAACCATATTCTAGTCTTCTATGAAAGGTTAATATTTTACTACTAATAAGACCACCAAATACGTCTAATGTATGCTCATAATTGTAGACTAGTTGGTTCTTTCTCAATAATTTTTTATGATCCTTCAAGGTGATAGTTAGATATTTAATAATATTTTCCATAATATAGTCTTTCATTCATGTATGAAACACATTAATATTTGGATGCATTATTTTTTATTTATACCATTATAATGCTTGATCTAGTCTGTATGCCTCTAATGGATATGATAGTGCATATTCAGTGCCAATTATGTAACTATGGGGGTGTCTTGGAATAGGAGAGTGTCTCTAAAGAGGAGATGAAAAAAAAAAACATCTCTCTGTCCCTCTATGTCCTTCATTCAACTTAAGAAATAATATTGAAATATTTGGTTTTAATATTTAGTTAAGGCCATGATATTTGTTTTTGTATTTTATTCACTCATATAGCCCTATAGGCCACTGCACATCTTGCATATATGTGATTATTATAAAATTATAATAGTAATACTAAAGGACAATTATTTAACCCTGACCTAAGGTTACTTGTAATTTAGATAATTACACCCCTTGTTTCCAACCATTTCTTCATTGATAAAAAATAATTATTCCTTTTTAGTGATGTTTAGGGATGCTACATACTAAGAGAATTGGATTCAACATTGTCATTGGTTGGTGAATACCCACAGATAAGTGTATTAGGGTCAAGTAAGTAAGCCTTGAGATTTATACCAGAGAGAACCCATAGGGAACTACTACCTTGAAAAAATCAATCAATATTTAGACCATTCATAGCATTCAATAGGCCATAGGATTTTTTAGACCGCCCATAACAACCCTACCTATCTATGGGACTACTAAAATCTTATTTTTCATAACATTACTAGTGAGAGTGTCAATCTAATTAACTAGAGCACTACCGTAGAATATCATATCAAAGCATTTTTTACAAAAACTAGTACACAACAAGAAAAAATACTTTTCTTAGATTTAGATCACTATCAACCTCATGTAGACCTCATCTTTCAATTTATAGCCTAGTCAATGAGGATATCTCCCATTAGCCAATGCTTTGGTTGACTTGATTTTAAATTGTCAATTAATTTAAATATTGGATTTTGAACTTATTATTGGACATCTTCTAATATCATTTTCATGCATACTCTTCATAGTTTTGATGAAATACTCTCTTGTTATTAGGACTAGGATAAGTATCCCTTGGACCTTATCCTCCTTCTAATATACCTTAAATATCTCTTCTTCTCTCTCCAACAATGGAATTATTACAATTGGGTCATAATAAAATCATTTTTTGTTCTCCCCTAGTTAGGAAGCTATCTTGTAGCAATAAGTCTCTACCTTAAGGATACCATGGTCGTGCCTCTTCATAAAACAATTTGGTGAGGAGAAAGGATTGCATAATTACATGAATATAATTAATCAATTAGGTACACAAGATAAGGTCAATACTCTTCCTTCTTGTTCTCTCTCTTTCATTATTTTTAATACATATTATTAGTGCTCCTCTAAACTAGATCTCTTGCACTTGTTACTTTATTTTACATTACATATTTGGATCAATTTATTATACTCTCCTACTTATCTACCTATTTTAGTTGTCAAATTTCCCTTATGTTTATCTTATTTAGATAAGTATTACCATTATCTTAGCCCTAATCATACCATCCCCTTTTTTTAATCTTTCATTTACACCTTGCTTTGACTACATCTTCATAAAATTTATTGATGTTGGATCATTCAAATCCTAGTAAAACATCTTAAGAAACCAAGCATGAATACTCTTTGTCAATGTGGATTGATTTTCTCTTCTATAAATTCTTATCTAGCCATTTTTTATGGACCCCAATATTGATATACCTCTTTTCAAACCACCTATTTGTAGCTAAGTGATTTCTACCAATGACCAAATATTTGATAATCAAGTTGCAATAAATCCTACTCATGACTTTTATATTTTCCAAGCTAGAAATCAAGCCAAGAATAACCATGCTATGTAAAACAATGATCTTGGGGGCAAAAACCACTCCTTATTGTTGTTCTTCCTCAAAAATACATCAATTATCTTGTATAAAGTGAACCTCACTTAACCAACTATGACCAAAAAAATCTAGACTAAATCCCCTAATATTGTATAGATGCTTACAATACCCAATATAATAAATACATACAAATATATCAAAGGGATAAATACTAAAAGATTCCAATAACATGAAAATTATCTTTGAAAACGAGTAGAGCTATCATACCATCCATGATAGAAAAAATAAGTATCAAGACAAAGAGTAAAGGAATAAGGAAAAACATCAACCACAATGACCATCCTTTCTATATCATGCCTCTCCTCAAAACATGGACGAATTACTCCAAAGAAAACTTGAACTCAACATACCATCACACAAATTAAAACTCATTCTAAATGATCATTTGAGGACCTATTAAATTGATGTCAAGAAACTTATCCTGTAAAATTCCCAAAATGATGAATTCTAATCTAGTAGTTGCACTCACAAGGCTTAACAAAATATTCAACAATAAATCATATTGATTTGTAATACCTTGGAAGAAATGATAAATAGTAATCCTACACTAATATTTCTATAAAGAGACCCATCCATATAAATTAATGTGGTATGCAAGATATAAGTTGGGTTAAATTAATACACCTCATTTTCTTCTTCCTTCAAATGCACCAAATCTTCCAAGTGGGATAAGAACATCATAATTTTTCCTTATTTGTAATGACACCAAGTGCTTTACATGAGGAAAAAATGTTGGAATCTATTTAAAGATGTCAAGAAATACTTCTAAAATAAAAGTTACAATATTTCTTCTACTATAAGTGGTTAGGATCTATGCAAAATAGGTCAAATATATTTTAATAATAATAGAACATAACTTGAAATTAGCATAAATTCTAGTAAAATAATAAGAAGGTTAATATTCACCCATAAGGCTTATATAACTAAATAATATATAATAAGTTCATTTATATAATGATTTCCCATAGGCCTATATAAAAATACATCATAAAATGTTATCCTTGGCCATAAATTAGATTACACTTTCAACACTAACATAGTCCTCAGTAAAAACCCTCCATGGAAACCTTATTCGTTATAATCCTTCCTCCTCAACACAATAAGTAAATGTTTTTAGAAAAATAGGGTTTCTAAATAGTGTTTATACATGGATGTCATAAAGTAGTCCATGTTATGGCAAAAATTGAAGAGATTTTTAATGTTACTCCCTGAGTTTTCATCTCATTTTAAACCCTAATAATAATAAAAACTAGTGTTCTAAAATGGAGATGATTATCTATGGTTCAAGGGGTCTAATTCCTACAGAGATACATTAAGAAATACTCAACCAAATTTCAATGTGTTATGTTCTATTATGGGGTATGGTATCTCCTCCCTCAATTCCCTCCATTCACAAGCTTATAAATAAAATTTTATAATGTAATCTAACTCCAAACATTTACCCAAGGAACAAAGAAGGATTCAAAACAAGTTTGTGTGTGTATGTGTGTGTGCATGCATGTGTGCACATGCTATTATAGGGTGTGGTGTCTCCTTTCTAGGATTCCCCATTCATAAGCTTATAAATAAAATTTTACAGTGTAAACTAACTCTAAACATTTACCCAAGGTACAAAGAAACACACAAAGAAGGATTCAAAATACACACACACACATGCGCGCACACATATATAAACTTATACATAAATTTTTTTTTGCCAAGAAATGTATTTATTCATATTACATAATAAAATAAAATATTTTTATCAAACTCAACAAGCATCCATGCAATGTTCAATGTAACTCATTTGTGGTGTGTGCAATTTTTATTTTTCAATTTCCACTCCTTGAATTGGTCACTTTTACACAACTACCATCCTCTTCTTGATGATACCCTCCCTTTATCTATTCAATGAAGGGTGAATTGTGAAAACTTGAAACATTCAAAATACAAGTTAGTATATTATACTCATTTATTGTTATTTTTAATTATTTCAATAAATCTAAACTAACTAATTTTAAATATTGAGTCAACAATGCCATACCATCAAGTATTTCTATTTATTATAATATACTTAATATATTTAAATATTTTAAAATTTGGGATGTGACATTTCCAAAAAATATCTATTTTAATTTTATAAATTTCAAAGTATATGCCTCTTGATATTGTGAAAATGACATGATATATTTGGATAAATTAAAATAAATTGTTTATAAGTTATAGAATTCTATCCAAGATTGAGAACTTACATTTCCAACCAACCAGAAAATATCTCATTCTATCCAAAATTACATCCCAAGTTTTCTTATTCTTTATTTTTCTTTTTAGAAAAGAGAATACTTGGATATATTTATGAAAACTTTACAATTTTTAAATCTAAAATCCTTGTAAAGATATTTGTAAATCCAAATGAAATGTTGATAAATGTGATTTTATATTTTATTGTATAAAATAGTTGTCTAAAACATATCTCATGGTATGATAGGATACATTTAAATTCTAGGGCCTCCTTGGTTGAGAAGGACCTAAAATAAGAGTTTCATAAATAAAGTAGAGATAGGAATTGAAGGGACAATTTTTTGCAACCTAGATACCTTTTATTTTGTGTTTCACTTTTAGTTATTCACAATGCCTCAACAAGAGTAACTAAGAGATAAGTATATAGTGTGCCATCTTTGTGGAATTTGATGTAGCAATGAGGTAGATAATTACATTTTATAGTAGGAATGTTTGGTATGTGATATATTATTTATTTTCGATGGTAAACATCATGACAAATTTCAAATAGCTTCTAGGAATCATGACATCAAATGATATGTTGAGATGTTCCAAGACAATGATGCTTAACTGTGATGATATACAACAACTTCTACTATGATGGTAATATCCCCAAGATGGTGAAGCCTTGTTGTGATGATAGATGAAAACTACCACTATGATGACGACTTATTCAATGACGAATTCTAGTTGGAAAATATTCAATCAAATATCATCTAGATGACAACAATCCATTCTAAATAGTGTTGGTAAGCTTTAGTCAACAAGCCCTTGAAAACCCTTTGCATTTCGATGAATCCCTTGACAAAAATCCTCTTCAAGGGAATCAACAACATCAATTTTTTAATCTACCAATATTTTATCCTTGTTACATGGCATCATGTTCCTCATTTCTAGTAGTGTACTTTGAGACAACATTATCCTTGGTGGTAATTTTTTATAGTGAAAAGTTTGATCTATGAGTTCCTTGTGATGGTAGGATCTAACACTTAAGATGATAATTGAAGAAAAATTTATTTAGTGATGACAAGCCTAAGATAAAAATAATAATGTATCAATGGTTGGTTCATGTGAGTGTAGGTTATAGACAACAACTATTTCCTGTAAGATGATACCTTCCTCAGTCAATGAATTTATTCTATGACATTATTCTAATTTCATTGGCTTCATCTCCAACTTCCAACTAGGCAACACCATAGGATGAAGGGCTATAATTATTTTATTAAGATGATGATTTTTGAATAGTCCTTAGACAACAACTTCAATTGTCTATCGACAAATTTAGTTCTTTCCCAGACAACAAATATTTTCTAGATGATATTACTTCACACTGGTAGATTCATGATTACAAGTTGTGATGGTTATATTCATGCTCCTATCATAAGGTAGTATCTCTTTGAAGGTATAGTGGTAGCTCTTGGATTTAGCCAGCTCCCAATTAGTTTTTAAAAGATAGCAATGACTGATGGTGGTTTTTTCTAAATTTGATTTTGTAGTGGCATTACCTTTCTAACTAGATTTGGTGATGGAGAGCAAAATTTTCTCAATACCACTTGATGGAGAGCCAAACTTGATAAAGCCAATTCTCATTCAAAAACTTGGAAAGATTACCTCACAAACCCTCATTATGTGGCTATATAGCCAAAAAACCCTAAAAACTGAAATGAGTCGGATGGGGCCCAAAATTGGGGTGCGCATCCCTATTACAATAGACAAGAAAAAAATAAAATTTCCAGTCCTAAATCTAAATACATTAGGAAATATTAACCTCCAAACATCTCAAAAAGCATAAAAAACTAGGTAAGTAATTTTAAAACCTAATTTTAGGGCACTAGATGATGGAATTTGGCCCCGAAAACTAGATTTTTTGGAAAAATAAGACTCTATGGAGTTGTATTTGTTTAGAAATCTCCCAACTAGCTCCCTATCAAATTTCACATCAATCAGAGCTATGGTTGAGAAGTTATGGCCCCGACAATTTCGTTGGATGCTCCTGCATTAGACACCCAAGGTGGATTGAGAAGTGACCTTCACTTCTATACTGTTAGAGGAAAATCCAGGTGGTCAACCTCTATTTTGGACAACCAAGTTACACCTTCTATAGGTCTACCCTTCCACTTAACCAAATATTATAAATACTGCCTGTTCCTGGTACTCTTGCCTTCTCGAGTGTCTAGTATTTCCTCTATCTCATCTGTGGCTAGAGTAGACATTGGAATACTCCACAAATCTGTACTTGGTGTCTCACTACTACCTCCTTCATGGTATTCTACCAAGTCTAAAATATTAAAAATAGGTGATATATTCAGCTCACTTGGTAGTTCCACTTCATAGGCATTTCCTGAATCTCTTTTACCTATGATCTTGCATGGTCCAAACCTCTTCATCTTTAGCTTGTTGTAGGTTTTGCTAGGAAACCTTTCCTTTCTCAAATGAACCATGACCTCATCTCCCACTTGGAACTCCTTGAAATGCCTCTTCTGATCTATTTTGGCCTTGTATTGAGTATTCATCTTACTGATATGTTGTTGTACCTCTTCATGTAAACTCTTTATATGCTCTACAAAATATTTAGCCTCAGCACTGCTCTTTTCTCCTTTACCCATCGTTCTCAACTCAGAAGCATTCCTTGGGTTGTTCCCATACACAATCTAGAATGGTGATTTACCAGTACTTTTGTTGATAGAATTGTTGTAAGCAAATTTTTCCTGTGGCAAAATAAAATCCCATCCCTTGGGCTTATATCCTACTAGGCATCTTAGAAGGTTACCCAAACTTCTGTTCACCACCTTTATTTTTCCATCAGTCTATGGGTGGTATGCAGAACTGAACTTCAAATCCATTTTTAGATTCTTCCACAAAGTCCTCCAGAAATAACCCATAAATTTGGTATCTTTTTCAGATACTATACTCTTGGGTAGACCATGAAGGTGTACCACCTCCTTGAAAAACAAGCCTGCAACATGAACTACATCACTCATTTTTTGACATGGAATAAAATGAGCCATCTTCGAAAACCTATCAACCACAACAAAAATGGAGTCATTCCCTCGTTGTGTCCTTGGTAGGCCAAGAACAAAATCCATACTGATGTCATCCCATGGTCTCTCTGGTACAAGTAATGGCTGATACAATCATGTATTCTGTATCACTCCCTTATCCATATGACACACTCTGCAACCCTACACAAATTTCTTCACATCCTGTTGCAACTGTGGCCAATGGTAGTTTTCACTAACAAGGGCAATGGTCTTATCTCGACCAAAATGTCCAGCTAGTCCTCCACTATGCTTTTCCTTTATCATATTCTCCCTCATTGAACTTCTAGGAATGCATAATTAGTTCCTTCTGAATAGCATCCCATATTGGATTATAAAATCCAACCACTTAGTTCTATCCAAAGTAGTAGGAGACAAACATGCCTTCCAAGCCTCTGCAAAATCTGGATCCTTTGGATACAAACTCTTGAGTTCTTCAAACCCAACGACTTCCACTTTCATCTCTATCAACAAATTTTGCCTTCTACTCAAGGCATCTGCAACTCTATTAGAATTCCCACTCCTATGCTTCAAAACAAAGGTATAACTCTATAGGAATTCAACCCACTTCAAATGTCTCTGATTCAGTTTTCCCTGACTATTAATATACTGCAAAGCTTGATGATCAGTATATAAAACAAACTCATTTGATAACAAATAGTGTCTCCATTTCTTAAGAGCCTGAACTATAGCATAAAATTCTTGATCATAAACATAATATTTCTTCCTAGAATCATTTAACTTCTCACTAAAATATGCAACAGGTTTACCTTATTGACTCAACACAGCTCCAATGGCACTGCCACTAGCATCACAATCAACCTAAAATACTTTATTAAAATATGGAAGTAAAAAAATGGGTTGTTCTATCACCTTATTTTTAAACATATCAAAAATTACACCTGCCTTTGTAGTCCACTTAAACTCCTTATCCCCTCTCATGGTTTCTGTCAAGGGTGCACAAATACTGCTAAAGTTTCTAATGAACTTTCTGTAGAAACTTGCAAGACCATGGAATGATCTTACCTCCATTATGTTCCTTGGAGTAGGCCACTCAATGATAGCCTTCACCTTCTTTGGATCCATTTTTAGACCCTCATATGAGATGACAAATCCTAGATACACCAACTCCTTCTTCACAAAACTACACTTCTTCAAATTAATCAGCAACTGCTCCTCCCTCAGATTTTCAAAAACTATCTGAACTTGCATCAAATGTTCTTCCAATGTCTTACTAAAAATTAGAATATCATCCAGATAAACGATAACAAACTTCTCTAGGAATTCTCTCAAAACCTCATTCATCAGCCTCATGAATGTACTAGGTGCATTGGTTAACCCAAATGGCATAACCAACCACTCATACAAACCCTCTTTGGTTTTGAAGGCTGTCTTCCACTCATCACCCTCTCTGATGCGAATCTGATGATACCCACTCTTTAAATTAATATTTGTGAAGTATTTAGCTCCACTTAAATAGTCCATTATATCATCCATTCTAGGTAATGGAAATCTATACTTAATGGTAATCTTATTTATGGCTCTAGAATTAGTACACATTCTCCATTCTCCATCCTTCTTCGGTGCTAGTACTGCAGGTACTACACAGGGACTCAAAATCTCTCTAATCAACCCCTTCCTCAACTCTTGAACCTGTCTGTTCAACTCTTCACTCTCAACGGGAGAAATTCTATGGGCTGCCTTATTGGGTAAACTAGCTCTTGGAATCAAATCAATTTGATGGCTAATCTTTCTCACTAGTGGCAAATCCTCAGACACATTATCTAACACAATATCAAGAAACTCTTTTAATAGAATTTCAACCACTATTGGAATATCCATACATTGTTCCTTATTAATAGTAGGAATTAATGCATAACACATAGAATACCTCTTCAGGCCATCCAAAAATTTTCTACCATCTACCAAACAGATTCTAGCACTACTGCATACCTTTTCATCCACTTCCTTCAATGGCTTCAACTTGTGACGCACTCCATATTTTGTTAAAGAGTAAGTATTTGCATGCCCATCATGCATCGCACGTCTGTAAAATTGCCATGGCCTCCCCAACAACAAATGACAAGCATCCATAGGCAAAACATCACTCAAAACCTCATCTTGATAATTTCCAATATGAAATTTAATTAAACACTGCTCATTGACTAATGCTCTATGATCTTTTTGCAACCACACAATCCGATATGGATGCGGGTGCTTCCTATTCTCCAATTTCAACTTAGCAACCATTTCTCCTAAAACTAAATTATCTGTGCTACCATTATATATGATAACATTATAGAACTTACCTGCACATTTGCATCTTGTGCAAAATAATATCTTCCTCTGATCCACATCTTTCCTTCCATTCATCAATTATCTTCTTGTCATCAACACTTCTCCTCCTTATGCCTCTTCAGAATGTTCTGATTCAACATCTTCATCTGCTACAACAGCTCTAGCATGACCCTCAAGTCTCTTATTCTTCCTCTCTTGGTTTTGGGGACATTCATATGCCCGATGTCCCTCTTCCCCATAATGGAAATAGGTTCCACAAAATCCTCCTCTTTCATACTCACGTCTAGATCTACCTCTTCCTCTTTGGTAACCATTGTTCTGATCACGGGGGTAGTAGGTATTCTCCTCTTTCTGATCCTGGTTATTACTTGTTTCACCATTGTTCTTATGATCTTCATATTTTCCTCCACTAGTTCTTCCACCAGTTCTTCCACCATGATCCCTTCCTATTTGTTTGCTTTCAAATATTTTGTTCAGCTTCTCTTCAACCTTCAAGGCAAACTGATATGCATCCTTAATGGTGGTCATCCTGACCAAACTGAGTTCTTCTTGGATATTCATTCTTAACCCATTTATGTAATGAGCTACTTTCTCCTTATTAGCCTCTGAATGGCTAGTTCTGATTGAGATCTTGTAAAACTCCTATGTATATTCTTTGATAGATTTGCTTGACTGTATCAAACTCTGCATTTTCCTCAATAGATCTAATTCGTAATCTGTAGGAATAAACTGCCTCTTCAAATTCTGTACCATTTGATCCCATATGGTTATCTTTTCCTTTCCTCTTCTATTTATTTCTAGTTGCACTTATTTCCACCATATGCTAGCATGGCCTTTCAACTTTATTTTTGCAAACTTGATCCGATCTGGATCTACAACCTCCTCATACTCAAAATACTCCTCCATATCATTAATCCAATCAATCAACTCCTCTGGATTGAGATTCTTAGAATACGTGGAGACATCAAAATTTGGCCTCTTCTCGATCAGAGATATGGCCCTAAATAATCTAGCTTATGTAGGATCCATTTCTTCTTCTTCATTTGATGGATCATCAACCTCCCAAGCTTCATCTTCACTATGGTCTTCTCTCCTTGGCTCAACCCCTCTTTGCAAATTCCTCTTACAGGGCTTGCACTTGCCTCTAAAAATCTCTGAAATCTCCTTCAAGTACCACATTTCTCCCACCACCATGGTTTCTTCATGGAGGCATTCTTCCTCACTCTCTTCTCACAACCCTTCCACAGATCCTGGTGCAAACTGCCTCACTTTCGATGATTTTCTCACACACTCAGGAACCCTAAGCTCTGATACCACTTGATGGAGAGAAAAATTTTCTCAATACCACTTGATGGAGAGTCAAACTTTCTCAAACCAATTCTCATTCAAAAAATTGGAAAGATTACCTCACAAACCCTCATTCTGTGGCTATATAGCCAAAAAACCCTAAAAACTGAAATGAGTCAAATGAGGCCCAAAATTGGTGTGCACATCCCATTTACAATAGACAATCCAAAAATAAAGTTTCCAGTCCTAACTCTAAATACATTAGGATATATTAACCTCCGAACAGCTCAAAAAGCATAAAAAACTAGGTAAGTAATTTTAAAACCTAATTTTGGGGCACTAGATGATGGAATTTGGCCCTAAAAACTGGATTTTTTGGATAAATAGGACTCTAGGGAGTCGTATTTGTTTAGAACTCTCCCAACTAGCTCCCTATCAAATTTCACGTCAATCGGAGCTACGGTTGAGAAGTTATGGCCCTAGCAATTTTTTTGGATGCTCCTGCATCATTTGGAAAAATGCCTGCAATCCTTAACTATGTTAACCTATAATAACTATTGGTATTACCTAACATGCAATGGTGTACATAACAATGTACAAATATAATATTCTAAAATAATAACAACACACAATATTTGCACAAGTATTAAAAAATAAATTTATATTAATAATGTTGTTCTCATTGTTGGAATATATTGCATTATTTGGTACATGCTAATGTATAATCTTGGGTACATCTTTATATTTGGAGAGTTTCTTATATTAGGGTTTGATTATTTAATTAATACAATGTAATAAATGCATAAGTATTTTTAGAATGTGCAATGATGTAAATGCACATGTTTTCCATGTGTACATGAGTCCTTAGAATATAAGGATGAAGTGTCATAGAAATATGGAAGACCAAGAGTCATATCTCATTATATATAGGCCTTTTATATAGAGTGTAAAAGTGAGAGAGAGAGCATAGTGAAGGTAGATATGCTATATACAATGTAGATCATGTAAGAAATATGAAGTGTATAAGACCTCCATTTCATATCATTGTAATATTTTTGTGAGCCTTCATTAATGGAATATTTATGAGTAGTTACAAATTTTTCTTATGATTTTTTTTTAATTTACATGGTGGAATCGGTAGCCACCACGAATCTGGGTAGACTGTCCAACTTTTATGGCTGCCATAGTATTCTCGTGATGTCCGCCACATAAGCCGCCACACAGATCTTCGCGTAGTCCGCCCCTATAACCACCATGCCACAATCATTTTAAACCTTTTATGCCATTGAAAGCACCAGGAAAGGGACAAGCATTCAGTCCGGTGAGGCCCGAGATTTGAACCTTGGACCTCCACCCCCCTTATGGGGTTTGGATGAACCAATTGGTCTACACCTCGGACCTCAAAGGGAAAAGAAAGAAAAGGGTGCAACACTGGGACTTCCTAGGAGGTCACCCATCCCAGTACTACTTCGGCCCAAGCATGCTTAACTACGGAGTTCTGATGGGATCCGGTGCACTAATGCTGGTATGATCGCACCCAAAAATTAGTTTCTTATGATTTTTACATGCTTAGTATATTACCATTGTAATATATTTAATATTGCATGCTCATTTTATATCTTTTGGTTGATTTATCATTAAGTATCTATCATCAAAATCTAACAATGGTATTAGAGCACAAGGTAGATTGATAGGATATTGGGAGAGCCACAAGAGAGATTTAGAGGAGATAGGGAGATTTAATTTTCAAAAAATTTAAAGTTATTTTTTGGCTAGAATCTTTCCACAAGGTTGTAGGAAAATTTGTGAAGACTAGGACTTCACATAGATCTCATTCCACTAGATTGAAGGATAACTAGTGAAGCTTATTGATTGTAAGAGATATAAATATTTGCATGCATTTACTTGTTGTTGTCTAAGTTTTCTATTATAGAAAATTAGTTCTTAGAAGTTTAGGAGCTTCCTACAACAGATAGATAATAATTTGTTCTTTGATTGCTTGAAATTCTGTGTGCTTTCCTCATGCAAGGATTAGTTATTTGTTGAAGAAAAAGTAGACATTGAAGAAAGAGGAGACTCAAGAAATATATCCCCATAGAAGATTGGAGATTGGATATTAAGGAGACTCAAGAAGGAGGTTCTCATAAAATATTGAAGACTGTAGATTGTAGATTAAAGAAATAATATCTATAAGGAGGATACCTAAGAAAGAGGTCCCATTGAAGAAGTTCCAGATTTGGAAGATAGAATATTGAATATTGAAGATAGAAGAGGACTAGAAAAAGTCCTATTGAAGATTTGAGAAGTTGTAGAATTTGAAGACCCAAGAAAAGAGGTCTCAAGAAAATTTGGAAGGAGAAAGAAGGAGAAGGATAGAAAATCCCTATTAAAGAAGTTAAAGAATTGGCCATTGGAGAAGATTTGAATAAATCTCAAGGTAGAAGATTGCAAGTAGGATAAGCTCCTAAAAAGAATACATTCGAACAATTATCACCATCCAATAACAAGCCCAAAAGGAAAAAGTATTTTAAAAGACGTTTGCCAAATTTGAGAAAGGAATTTTGGAGACCTAAATATATTTGAGTTTTGAGGAAGAGGCCATAAAATAGGTCAAATGAAGTCAAAATTCGACAAGAGCTAAGGAAGAGAAAGAAGTTAGAAGAAGTCACCAGATTTGAAATAATTGAAGACAGCCATAAAGAATTTGAAGGCTGATTTACGGAGAAGAATATTGTTGGGTTTGCAGCTGAAGGTGAAGGTGACTTATAGCTACAAATAGAAGATAATTTTGGCAGTTTTAGAAGTGCCCTTGAATAGCCTATTGAAGGAAGGCTTGATAGAAAAAGAAGACAACAATTTGAAGGAATTGAATGTTGCTTTTGGACAAAAATATGAAGAAGAAAAAATAAACGTTTTGAGAGAAGTGAATCAAGATATTTGGACTACAATATTGGGCAGCATTAGAAGGAGAAAATATAGATGCATTTTGGAGAATTTTGGGGCAGATTTACGAGTAGCATTGGATAGCATTTGGTCAAAGAAAGGTGCTGCAAATTTCAGAAGTTGAAGGCAACATATTGGACAACATTATAGCTACAAAATTACACACTCTTGGATGGTACAACTGAAGGAGAAATAGGTAGCAATCAGAGCTGCAATATTGACAAGTTAAGGGCAGCGAAGCACAAAGAATTGAAGCTACAATTTTGATAAGTTTAAGGCAAAATTTGAGTAGAAAGGAGAGCTGCAATTTTCACAAATTCAGGGCAAAAAATAGATGAACCAAATAACCAATAAGACTATCTACAAAAGGAAGTTGAAAGGTGTGTAAAAGTGGTGCTATGAAAGTTCATTTTTTAAGTATTAAAACTAGTTCATTTTAAGGTTTTTGAAAGCACCATATTAGAATTATTTAAGGAGAAAAAGCTAGTTTAAGTTGAGTATCTCCAAGCCAAGGAAGGAGACATTATTATATTGAAATATGCAAAAACATAACAGCAAATATTGAAGTTAAAAACTTGCTTGAAAGGGAGAGATAAGTAGAAATAGTATATGTTGTTTTTATATTTGAAATGCAGATTTTTTCTAAGTCCTATTGAGTAAAAAGAAGAGATTCAATAGAGAACAAAGGCAAGGCAGATTTGAGGTGTCTAAAGACACCAAAAAGGTGGACCAAGAATTGCAAAAATTAGGTGAAGATAAGTCATCAAAGGTGTAGAGAACCACCATAGTAAAGAAGCACCACCATACAGAAGGAAGAGCCACCATAGTAAATTTAAGCCACAGTAGAAAGGAAGAGCCATCATAGTAAAGAAAAGCCACAACATTAGAAAAATAAAGTAACATAAAAAATGAAGAAGGCAATCATTATATAAGGCTATGTTATGAAGGGAATTTGAGACATTGAAAATCTTGAGCACCGAAAGCCAAAGAGCTACCGAATATGAGAGCAAGAACCATTACAAAGGAAATTGAAATTGTAGCCAAAGAGGTGAAAATAATCACCAAGATCTAACTACCATAGGAGTAGATCATTGGAGTAGAAGAATAATTTTGAAGAATGTTGGAAAGCTAAACAACACAAAGGAATTTTGAATATTTGAAAGCCAAGCAACAAGATAATCAAATTAGGGTGAATTAGGAGCATCAAGCATTGAAGAAGCCATTTGCCATGTGGAGGACATTATATTTTTCATTGGAGGAGAGGAACATTCTATTTACAATGTTCAAGTAGTCATAATATATTCAAGCCCATGAAATATAATGCTTTTACCAAGCGTTAAGCAAGGTACATTTGGGTAGAGTGCCACAAGAAATAGTCAAAGGAGTGTAAGAGATATTTGGTGCCACTTGGAACTTGAAACTCAGAATGACAATCATTATTGGAGCAAGGTGCAATGTCTAAATAACATCTATTAATGCAAGGGTCGAGAATAGTTTGAGTACAATAGAGTAATCACATTGGATTCTAAAATGAGCACCTTGAATAAGCTTAGAAGAACATAGAGGGTAGCCAAACTCCACAAGAACAAATTTAATGAACAATGATGAGCATTAATTGAAGAGTGAAGAGTTTTATAAAGCATAGGTTTTAGAGTTGAAGCACATAAAATATCACATGCCATATACAAGGAGGTATGAAATATTTAATCTAATCTAAATCTTTACAAATATTAAAGGAGGTATACGACATATCCTTGAGGATAAAATTAATTAAGCTTGTATAATTAAGGTTATTTTAATAATAGGATAAATAATGTGATAAATTATAACCTTATATGAAGTATTAAATTCCTTAGAAAATATTTGAAGTAAGAAGCATTAAAATTACTTTATTCAATTTTGAAATTCATATTGCATTGGAATATTTACAAATAAATTAACTTGGAGGTATAAGGATTTCTACACAAAACTTGAAACATTAAATTTGCAAATACCTTTGTTTTCTAAATTTCCAATTAGGGAGTTATAAGGAGTTCAACACCAATTTAGGTTTTTGAAATTTAGAAACTTTACTATTGAAAGGTATAAGAATCACAACCTAGAGTTGTTTGAAAGTTGGAAAATTACTTTTGATATTAGTCTCTTATTCAAATTAAAGGGACATAAGGAATCCAAATTAAAGGTATTGAAAATAGAACCTTATCAAAAACTAAAATTTCATCAAAATTATCTTTAGTTTTCCATTTATAAAATGCTTATCTTGAAGAATAGGAGTTGAACATTATATTGAAATTATCATTAAAACATTAGGGAGACAAAAGGGATTCAACTCAAAGGAAATTAAGAAAGCTAAATATTTTATCAAGACCATATTATATTGAAGCATTAGGGAGATATAAGGTAGTCTACAAGTATCATCATGACAACAAATAAATTCATACTCTCAGAATCCCAACTTCTTAAAGGACCTAATTACATTTCTAGAAAAATAAAGTAAGGTCAATATTGATAGTTAAAAAGCTTTGGGATATAGTTAAAGGAGAAAAAACTAAACCTACTACAGATGATAGAGAGATTCAAAATTTTGAGGAAGATGAAGCAAAATCACTAATGATAATAATATTTGCAATTACATATGAATACTACCATACATCAGTTCAACAACAACTTCTACAGAAGCTTGGAAAACTCTAGCCAAGATATTTGAAGGAAGGAAAAAAGCCACTATCTTGAATATCCAAAATCAATTACATTCTCTAAGGAAAGTAGTATATATAAAAGTAAAATCGTTAACCTTAGGATAAAAGGTAGACAAGTTTCTTATCCTAGTGATCCTAAGAGCACTTCTTGAAAAGTACAAGCATATAGTCACATCTTTACAAATTCTAAGTAAATACACATCATTTTATGAGTTAGTCAATATAATACAAGAATATGAGGTAGAAAATTTAGATAAATATGAAATTACTAATAATGCATTAATCTCAAAAGATAATTCACAAATCTAGGTGTTGTAGATGTTTTGGATAGGAGAGGACAATCCTCCGAGGGAGGTCCTAGGTTTGAATCTCCACCCTACCAAAAATTTGAATTGGGTACCCAAAATTCAATTGATAATGTTAGTGTGGGCAGGTCCAGGTGCGACTCCCAAGTGAATTTGACAGTGTAGAACCCCCTGGTCTTGGTCTCTCAGACCAAGGCGGCCCTGCAAGGGGTTTTTCTCTTAAAAAATATATATAATTCACAAGGAAATGTTGCTTCATTCTAAAAGGGTAGATCAAGATAGAATAATATATATATTGTCAAATATGAAAAAATAAAGGACAGTACCAATTATTGTAGATTAAATCCAGAAAATCAATATCAAGGAAATTAAACAAATTTTGGAGACCAATGAAATAGGTCATGCTAACCAAGACAATATCAGAATCAATATAATTCACATAAGCAACAATGTCAGCATCCATATACTTCTCAGAATCAATAAAATCATCCTCAACTAAAATATAAAGAAGGGAAAAAAAAGGATATTTAGTTCAAGAGATTCATGAAATTCAAAAACTGGAAGAACCTATAGATGAACATGGAGTTAAATATCTTTAAGCAAAAATAGTATTTTATGAAGATACTAATTATTTACCTGATCAGGATATAGAGAGGGAGAAAAATGAAGAAAGTAGAAAATAAGAGCTCAAGTTCCAAAACTAGGATGAAGACCATATTGAAGACTAAAGTCTTAAATAATCAAATAATGTAATACATGGGGGTGGAATATATTACATTATTTGGTACATGCTAATTTACCATATTGGGTACATCTTTATATTAGGAGAGTTTCTCAGATTAGGGTTTGAGTATTTACTTTATTCAATGTAATAAATGCACAAGTATTATTAGAATGTGCAATGATGTAAATGTGCATTTTGTCGATGTGTACATGAGTCCTTAGAATAGAAAGATGAATTTTCATACAAATGTCGAAGGCCAAGAGTCATATCTCATTATATAGGCATTTTATAGAGAGTGTAAAAGTGAGAGAGAGAGAGAGAGCATAGTGAAGGTAGATATGCTAGATACAATGTAGAGCATGTAATAAATATGGAGTGTATACGACCTCCATTTTATATCATTGAACTATTTTAATGAGCCTTCATTAATGTAAGTTTCTTATGAGTTTTACATTCTTAGTATATTGTCATTATCATATATTTAATATTGCATACTCATTTTATATCTTGTGGTTGATTTCTCATTAAGTATCTAGCATTAAAAACTAACACTCATGAATATTACACAATTTATATGCTTATGCATATCCAATCTATCTAGATCAGTCTGCTCTTTCACTTATTGTCTACCCCTTACTTCTCTTTACCTATTCTCCTCCCCTTCCTCTTTGGAACCTCTTCCAATTTATAGCCTTAGGAATTCAATGCTCTTCAACTTTCATTAATTCGTTCATATTATTTATGGTTGGTCTTATATTTCTTGTGTTAATCCTTCTCATCTAGTCTCCATGTAGATGCTCTTGCATCATACTCATTGAGTAATAAAAACATATTTTATGAGCTCCAACTCATGAAGTGTTTTTCCAAGCTATTATCACTCTATCTTGGCTTCCTACACAAGGCCAACTTTGTTATCTTATCTTAGAATTTCTTTGAGGAACAAACCTCCTCGCATATAAGGCACTCAACATTCTCTTCACCTAATATCATTATGACACATCTATCCAACCACAATCAACATGCACATTATTGGTGACTTGCTCTCAGTGCCAACACTTGCACATGGAGTGATTATGTCCTCCATAACTCCCACAAGGATGTAGGTTCCAACACCTAGTTGCTACATATCCAAAACTTTCACACTCAATGCAACAACCCATTCATGAACCCTCATTCCCTATACTACTTTCTACTCTCACAAATTTAGTCCCACTACTTCCTGTTAGACCTACATACACAAGGTCTTCATTCTTTGGCCTTATCTCTAGAATTATGGCTATTTTCATACCTTACCTATATCTCACAAATCCTTCACCATTGTACTATATTTTTCTCATAAAATTGGAACCAATACCTCTAGTATACCTCTCAAAGCACCCAAAATATTCATTTTTTACTTTGGTGTTGATCATCAACACAATGTCTTTCACCACTCTCTTGAGTACCATTGTAACTATCAATTCTGACAACATGGAATTTTTCATGGATAATAATGACATTATGAGTCTCATATTCCTTTATTATCTCTTTATCACTTATTTTATCCTTCTCTTTTCCCTTATCTATTGTAGGATTCATTGCACTATCTTATTTATCGTCATTACTATTGGTGACCTAGACCATTAGCCTCTTTCCCATGCATAGCCTCTTACATGTGTCCACTTTTTCCTCTGGTTGTTTCATAATCTCTTTCAAAATTGGCTCTTCTCCCTTAAACTTAGTTTCATGACCCTTACTGCTAGTCACTCAGGTTATTTACCTCTTTCCTAAGCTTTTATTTTTCTTACCTCTATCCTTTCCTCCTCATTCTCCATTGTTGTCAGCTTATCATTTAAGCTTGATCTAAGACTAGAATCTATGTGATGACCAATGCTCCTTATCAATGGAAACCCATATTTTGAAAGAATATTTGCATATTCTCCCAATAAATCCTTCACACCATGTGGGATTTCATTCATCTTTTCCACTACAACTTTTTTTGTGGGTTCAATGATGAAAGCAAAACATGCTTCTTTATTATTTCCCTTCAAGGATTTAATTTTTGTACCCTAGTACACTATAGGACTACTATACATTTTTTTTCCTTTGTCCTTCAATGGACTACTGTGTACCTCATGCAATCATTCTAAATAGTGTAGGTGTTCCCCATACCTTCATGCACTACCTTTTTATCAAACCTCCATGGTATTCCTAACAATTCATGACAAGTATCCATCAATATAACAACACATAGTATCTCATCTTTGTAAGAACCAATTTGGAGGTCTACCATACATTGTTCACTCACCAAACTTTGATGGCTTTTTCGCAACCACAATATCTTGTATGGGTTTGGATTCTCCACCCTCTTCAATCCATGTTTCTCTACCATATATATTTCCACTAGGTTGTCAGTGCTTCCATTATCCAAAATCACCTTACAACACTTACCTCCTAATTTGAAAATTTTCCTAAATAGACTCCTCATTTTCTTAGTATCATGTGCTTCCTTGGTAGGTTTTAACAATATCCTTTCCATAATAATGGATTCTCCTCCTTTTGATTATTTTAGTTCTTCATTTTGAAATTTTGAGTGCCTAGTATTCTCCTCTTCACTATCACTAACCTGTTAAGATGAATGTATCTTATCTAGGTAGTCTCTATCACATCCAACCTGGAAATAATTCTTTTCAACATTTCAACTATATTCTCAACTTGAGGGCATTGTGGTCTTCCTAATCATCTTTGCGCCATATTTTCTCATATCCTACCTCAAAGATATTCTAGCTCTGATACCAAAATGATACCATGATGTTGTGGATAATTCTATTTTATAGCATGAATATTTGGTAAGTAGTAAATTATTTTTTTTGATGGAAAACACCACAATGAATTTCAAATAACTTCCAAGAATATTTATGGTAGGTGATATATCGGCATGTTCCAAGATGGTGAACCCTGACTATGATGGCTAATTAAAACTTTTACTATGATGAAAAATTCTCCTATATATTGAAGCCTAAATATGATGGTAGATGACAACTACCACTATGATGAAAAAAATTTCAATGACAAAGTCTATTTGATAGACCTTTAGTCGACAATCCCCTATATGGGAATAACTCATTCTAAAAAATATTGGAAAGGTTTAATCATTGTCAAAAAACCTTGACAACCCTCTATATGTTAACAAATCCTCTATGAAAATCCTCTTTTATGGAATCAAAAACATCAATTGTTTAATTGGCTATTATTTTATTCCTACTAGATGACATCTTGTTCCTCACTTTTGGTAGTGTACTTTAATATGAAATTATCCTTGATGTAAAATATGGATAGTGAAAATTTTGATTTGTGACTTCCTTGTGATGGTAGGATCTAAAAATTAATATGACAATTGGACAATAATTTCTCTAGTGATGACAACGAGCCTGAGATGGAGAAAAATGCCATAATGGATGTATCATGTGAGTGCAGGTTATAGAAAAAACTATTTCTTGCAAGATGACAATTTCCTTGGTTAGCGAATCTCTTTCATGACATCATTATGATTTCATTGACTCCTTCTCCAACTTCCTAAAAAACATTCCATTTGAGGATAGGGTTGTAATTACTTTTTTAGATGATGATTTATAAATATTACGTAGATGATAACTTCAATTATCTATCAATAACTTCAATGCTTTCCTAGAAAATGAACATTTTCTAAATGGCCTTGCTTCACATTGATAGGTTCACAACTACAAGTCGTAATGGTTACATTCATGATCCTATTAGAAGGTGATTCTCTTTTAAGGAACATTGATAGCTCTCAGATTTAGATAGCTCCCATTTAGTTTCTACAAGATGGTAATGTTTTATGGTGGTGTTTCTTGAATGTGATTTTGCAACGACAATCCCTTTCTAAATAGATTTATATGGATGCCCATAATTCTTGACCATGCAAACCTGTAGTAATTTTTGGTACCATATTACCTGCAATGACATAGATAACAATGCATGAATCTAGTATTCTAAAATAATAACACACAATATTTGTATAAGGATTGAAAATAGATTTATATTAATAATGTTATCCTCATGGCTATTACATAGTCTATGCACATTGTGTATCCAATATTTCTAGAGCACTTTACTCTTTCACTTCTTTTCTAACCCTCACTTCTATTCAACCATTATCCTCCCATTCCTCTCTTGAACCTCTTCCAATTTATAGCCTTAGAAATTCAATTCTCTTCAACTTCCATCAGTTGGTTCATATTCTTGATGGTTGGCCTTCCAGTTCTAATGTCAATTTCTTTTCACCCAATCTCCACGTGGATGCTCATACATCAAAATCCATAGGATGATTCGATGTATCTAGTGGAATATTTGTTTATACAATTAGAATATTTTGGAGTGTTGTAACAACATATAATCTATTCACATAGAAATCTTCAACCAACCCCCTCTTATGGTTTATTCATATCCAATTTTATAATCATGCCAACTCTTTTGGAATGAAAATTATGTACGACCTCTTGTATAATTATTATAGCATTAAACAAGTTTTTATCATAAACAAAACAATGTTGTGCTTCTAGTATAACATAATCTAGAATTATAATTTCACCTTGATTTTATCTAGAGCTAATGAAATAAAAGTGGAATTAATATTACTTAATTTTTAAATTAGTTATATGGGATTGCAATAGACCCTCATATATTCCACTATGATCACATAGCCATTGTATTCGAATAAAATGCATAGAGGTACTACAAATTCCAATTATTCATATATCACTTTGTAAAATATATTAATATTTTTCCTAGACTCTTTTATCACATCCAACATATTATTTTTCAAAATATCCCTAAAAAATAGAATAAAATTATAAGATAGTAATTTATTTATGTGCTTTCTTACGGAATAAAGAGAAAATTTTCTCTTATAACTTATCCATTAAGACATTACTCATCTATATTTTGTTTTGTGTCCACGTGAAAATTGATATAATATTTTGTAAAGATCACCATAATATTGAAAACATTTGAAATAACTAATCTAGCCATTTATCTATTCTTCTACCTCAATATTTATTCCATTTTGAATTAAGATATTTTAAACTCCATGAAATAACAAATATGTTTTAGTAGTGGAATGGAAAATTTTGGTAGTTTTATCACTTTTGTTAATCCACATACCTTTATATTTTATGCCTATGATATTTAATTTATAATATATTCTTATAATAAGTAATAGATTAATTTTCTTGCACATAAGTATGGTGGTCCATCCCATTGATTTTTGCTCTCTTTTCTTAAATTGGTTTATGAGATTGAAATAGTCCCTACCTATACTACATCATGAACATGTCATTAGGATATTTGAACCAACCATGTAGTGGTATTAATACAATAACACTTTTAAACTTATGTATATATTGCCTCACACTATTTGAACCTTGGTATCTTATATAAAATTCTATATTTTTAAGCACTTAAACTCATGTTATTTGGTGATTTCCACTATATCTTTTAGATAATTGGTATAATACTAATATTATTTTTTTAAACTCTTTTAAATATGTTTTGATTTGATATTCTATATATTCATTTATCCCTCTAGATATTTAAACTTTTGAAAAACCTATACACACATGATCTTTCAAGCTTTGCTTCATCATACTACAACAAAAATATTTACAAGAAATCAAGGTCTTAGAGTCACATAGAAAAAATAAAATGGATTTGAATGAGCATTATTGGGTATATCACATCTCAATAGAATTGTTTTACAGTCAAATATTACATGGAATAAATTCTATGAAGAGATTATATACATTGTTTGTAACCACCTATTGAACAACAAAAACATGTACAATAATTCTACCACGTGAGATCTCCTAGTATGAATTTTAAATCATGTATACTAAAATACTAAAGGAATAACATGATAGAATCCATTTGTATTGGGTAAATTTTTTAAGATTCTCCATTGATCTAAAATATTGATAATTGTCCTAGATCCTACTTGTTGTGGCTCTGATACCATTGTTAGCTTTATGAATACATTAACTCCTAGTAAGCTTCAACCAAGATAAAAATAAATCAAATATATTCTACTTAATCAAAAATAACAATGAAACTTAATATTGGAATAACAACAATATATCACAAATATAATTCGAATATACACAATATCACAGGATTGCAAGAATGATTCAGATTGATTAAATTACATAGAGATTTACCTCCAATATATCAATTTACATGAATTTTGAGTACTTTTACCATTGCTTTACTCTTTAATCTAGGATATGCAATCTTACATATTACTCTCATAAAGATAAAACTCTCATCTTGCCACATATTATGTGACTCTTCATTATCTATCGTGATACCTTACAATTTGTCCAATATTGACACATACATTATACAAATATAAATCATCTACTAAACCAATATTACAAGGGGTCAAATAATATAATGTATCCAACACCCCCTTGTATTAAATTATTTGGTAGGAATTATTTTTGCCTCCATTCTCTAATTCTTCTTCATTCTTCGATCTTCAATTCTGACTTTGTCATGGCTAGATACTATTATTTGTGTCTACCTTTGGATTGATGTATCTGATATGCCTCAAGGTCTCTATCTCTGGGTCACTACCACTGGGTAACTACCTATGGAACTTTACCTTACGTTCATCCACTAGAACATGTATGATATCATCATATATATAGGATCATCACTACAAATGTTTTCTATCTCTTTAGAACAAGCTTAGATTAATGGTCTCTTCTCTTTTTAAGGACCAATATTCAATATTCAATAGTACCTATTTCTTGGGTCTTTGAGTTTTCCTTTAATACGATATTTTTCAAGTCTTCTTTGTCTACTTCTATGGGACTTATCTTCTCAAGTCTCCTTTCTCTATCAATATCAAGGTCTATCTTCAAGACCTAAAACTAAACTTATAGACTGTCTTCTATTTTGAATAGATTTTTGGAATAGGTAAATTTAATCTATTTTATCAAGGTCAATATGTTATTGACCTAAAATATACTTGAATACAACTCAAATCAATCTCCACATGAGGAAAGCTCATGGCATTTAAGAAATCGAAGATGAAATTATTTTCTATCTATTGTAGGAAGCTTCTCAAATTTTGAAGATCAAATTTTCACTACATCAATATCTTTCTTTAACATTACCTACGAATCCAATATGAAACTTCTTCAAATGTCTAAAGTAGAATGGCAATGATCAACTTTTCTTCTAAGTTGGTTCTCTAAAATATGAAACCTTAATCTTTACTAGTTATTCTTTAACCTAGTGGGAATATTATTAGCTAAGTTTGATCATACTTGGTTTCATTTTGTAGAAACCATACAACATTACTTTTATCTTATTTAATTCATTCATATTTATCCATACACAATTCATTTTCAATCAATAGTATTTATTTTTATTTTTTAGACAAAATATTTATGAATTATTATGTCCAAAAATTTTACAACTATGGATATTCCAACATCTTTCTATCCTATGTCTATATCTACCACCCACAATGATGCATCTATCTTTTGTTAAAAATTCCTTTTGGTTTTTTGTCCTTGATTGTCACTAATTCTATAAATCTGTGTCATAGATTTGGTGTTACTATTTCTTATCATAAATTTAGTTCTTGATTCCTTGCTGCTCATATGTCCTGTATATCCAAGATCCTAAAATTTGGGTCTCATTATTGGTATAATTGGTTCTTTTAATCCTTGTTCATGGTTTCCCAAAATTATATCTTTATATCCCATTTTATTTAACAAATTTGAACCAATTCCTTTAGTATAATTTTCAAAATGACCAAAAATATCATTAGAATGATCCCTATCAACATCAATACAAATCTTACCATAACTATATCTATCATAAATTGAATCCATGTTAACATCAATTCTGATAGCATAATATTTTTCTAAATAATCACAAATTGTATTCAAATACTTTGTATCACATCTACATCTATTTTTGTAATAGGTTCTTCTAGCTTTGTCATGAAATCTAAATCACAAGTATCATTGCTTGCATCACAATATTTTCTTTCATTTTGACAAGAATCACAATTTGCATCTTTTTACTTTTGATGAAGATCACTAGTATCACAACATGCATCTATCATCATGAGCCCTAAATACTTTGTATCATAAGAAACATCTTTCATCATTGATTTATTCCCTAATTTTTCAACCTTTTCTTGCTTTCTTATCTTACAAACATTTAGAGTAATAATTCCTTTGTATATTATTTTCCATAGACTAATAGGTATAGTAACAAAATCTTCATAACAATCATTAGCATCATTAAGTATATTTTGCATGCATTGTTGAAGTATTAAAAATTCTCCTTTTTCTACTTCACTAATAATATCAACAAGCCTATTCTTCAAATTATTCATTTTATTAATAAATTTGTTCTTCAAATATTTAATCATTTCCTCTGGTCTTCTATTCTTGTATTTAAGGAATTCATTAGAAATAAAAACCATATACATAATTTTTCATATATCAGGAAATGAAAAATACTTTTAGAATATTTATATGCCTCATCAATCTTTGAACTTTGAAATTTTTCCATCTTTGACTTCTTTCATAATTGATTGTAAGATAACATTTTCAATTATTGATGTATCCTTTTGTTCTTTAATTTTTTCTATCATGTGTTGTGTATGAAATTTTAATCTTTCCAACCTTTCTAAAATATCCTGAATGTCTTTATTTTTCTTGAAAACATAAATTTTTTTCTTCGATTGTTTTTGACAAGTCATGTATTTCTGGTTTTTGTGTTTCTATTTTATGTTTCACTTGATTTTTATTTGCCATGTTCCTTTGAAGTAGTAATATTTTTAACTCCTTAAGTTTAGATAAATCAAATTTCTAAATTACAAAACCTATGAGGTTGAATTCCTTATTTCTCCCAAATTGTTAGAAACTAGGTTTTACAAATTTGATTTCCTAAGTTTGAGGTTGAAACCCTTTTGTCTCCCAAATTTTATTTCCAAATACTTCAATCGAATCTTGAAAAATCTAAAAGTTTAAAGTTTTTCAAATAGATTTTAAAAACTTTAAATAATCATTAATAAATTACTCCTATCAATAATTAACCTTTAATTAAACTGTTACTAGCCTTATCTCTCCAATATTAAACTTAGAAACCTTAGAAAAATTAAAAAAAAATAATTAACCTCAAAAACCTTATCACTCCACTTTAATAAAAAAATCAAATTCAAAAACCCTAAAATTTTATTACCTCCTTAATAAACATGCTTGGCTAGTCTTCAATGTTCAAACTTGCACTCAAAAAACTATCCTTTGTAATAACTCTCCTACCTTGATTTAGACATTGACCCTAGTCAATATTTTCCTTGTGTGAGGCCATTGTTGTGCCAGTTGTGGATGTGCACCTGTGTTAGGACCCACAATATAACCTCCATACACTCAGACTCACCATACTTCTGCTACATGGGCAATCTCCTTGGATGTTTAAAAAGAAAATAAGAGCAGGTTCCTTCGACATCTCTAGCTATGGTGGATGTTAGGTTTTCACTATTTTTCGATGGCCTAACAAACTCAATTCTCACAACATATACATCTCCACCATGCTTTCGCTTATGAGATGCATGTAGTAACAAAGCCAACTACTATAGTCATAGTTGGATATTTATCCCTCTAACAAGAATCTTTCCTTTTTGGAACCTAAATAAAACTACAATCATGTTGAGACCAACAACTCTCAATGGACACTTAGACAAATTTTCAATCCAATTTTCTTCTTTCTAGATTTAAAAATTATCTCCTTGCTAGCAAATCAAATGTTTGATTCCATGTGATGCTTAGATCTTCAACAACTAGTGCTTTGATTATTTCTCCCTAGAAGCTTTGTCTCTTGCACTTTTGCTTCGGTAGATGTCACCCAAATGGCTCTAGGGTTTATGCTTCAATTCCTTTACTTGGGTAAGCTTGGCACCTATGTTAGACTATATTTAATGGTACTACCCTTAGCTCTACCTATGTACTCATGTTTACTATCTATGTTGTAATGGTGCTCTCCATTTTCTTTGAAAATAGTGCTTCCACTTTTCTTTAGTAATAGAACTTCGTCTAATGCAAATGATCCTTACTATATTTTCATTTCTTCTAACTTTATTTTCAGGTAAATTTATACGTAGAGTATGACATCAAATAATGCTCCTTCGATTGTTGTCTAGGTGGTGGTACTCTTTCTATTGCACCTTAGACTTTAGACATGAATTTGCACTCTAAAATTATTCCATAAGCTTGTTGACTAACTGCACTTGGAAATTATTGACTAATATTCTCTATTCATTCACCGATTAGGGGTTTCTCTTTTCCAAATAAAGCCTTTGTATTATTCAATGTACTGGTGCCTTAAAAAATCTACATTATCTTGGAACATTCCCTTTGTTGTACTTATTATTTCGTGGCTACACCTTAGTTGAAACTATATCTTAATTATTCCCTTGTGGACATAAGCAATGTGTCATCTTGAATACCTTGATGCTACCAAATCTTCTTCTTATAACACTATCTTTTTTTCTTTGCTCAATATGAATGTTGCCCTACTCTCTTGAATTTCTACCTTCAATTATTTCTATCCAATGTGGACTTCTATGAATTTACCTTTAAATATTCTCTGACTGCTATCCTTTACCTTTCAAAACTTGTTGAATCTTTATCTTCAATGTTGTCCTTGTGACATTCAAACTTTCCTTCCAAATGTTACCTCTATCTTGGTCTTCAAGTTGTTCTACCTTGTGTAGTTCTTACATTGTCCTTAATATGTTGTTTCTAGTTTTGTAGGCTATAGACCACTTTAACCATTTCAAATAAGCTTCTCGAATAGTGAAAATTGTCCCATATCCTATACAAGCAATCTTGTTGTGGATCTGATACCAATGTTAGCTTTCTAAATAGATTAACGTGCAGTAAGCTTCAACTAAGATAAAAAATAAACCAAATATATGCTACTTAATCAGAAATAACAATGAAACTTAATATTGGAATAACAACAATATCTCACAAATATAATTTGAATATACACAATATCATAGGATTGCAAGAATGATTTATATTTATTACATTGCATGGAGCTTTACCTCCAATATATCAATTTATATGATATTTCGATACTCTGGTAATTACTCTCCTCTTCATTTGGGAGATGCAACCTTTCATATTTATCTCATAAAGAAAAAACTCTCATAATACCACATATCATGTGACACTTCATTCTCTATCATGACAGCTTACACTTTCTCTAATTGAAGAACACAAGATTATACTGAGAGGGGGGATGAATAGTATAGCACCCACTTTTTACTTTCTTTCCAAACCAATATCATTTAGTGTCCTTAATTGCAATATCCAAATATAGCAATGTGCATTAATAACATAGATAGCAATAGTAATCAAGAGCACAAATCACCACACACAATTGAGACATAAGATTTAATGTGGTTCTCCCAATGTGGGGTACTCCATAAGATAATCTCCTTATAATATTTCACAAATAAATAGGGATCCTTATCCCAATACAAATGATTACTTTGATCTTCTCAAAGCTATGCTATCCATTGATCTACTTAGTAAGGTAATTCATTGATCTGCTCATCTAGGTAATCCATTGATCTACTCAGGTAGGCAATCCACTGATCTAATCAGGTAGGCAATCCTGATATACTCATGTAGGAAATCCACTGATCTGCTTAGCAAGGTAATTCACTGATCTTCTCAGCTAGGTAATCCATTGATCTGCTCAACAAGGCAATCTTGATCTTCTCATGTAGGTAATCCAATAATCTTATTAGGTAGGTAATCCACTGATCTAATCAGTAAGGCAATCCATTGATCTGCTTAGTTATGCAATCCCCTAACCTACTCAAAAAGGCAATCTTGACCTGCTTAGGTAGGCAATCCACTGATCTTCTCAGCTAGGCAATCCACTGATCTACTTAGGTAGGCAATCCACTAATCTGCTTAGGTAGGCAATCCTAATCTGCTTAGGTAGGCAATCCACTCATCTGCTTAGCAAGGCAATTCACTAAGAACTTGCTCAAACTCTATCCACAAATTTGTCCACAAATATATCCAAAAGCCTTCTCAAAGGCTCAATCAATCATGTAAAAAAGTTGCCACAATTTTTTCCAAAATTCTATCCAAAAGTCTTCTCAAAGGCTCAATCAATCATGCACAAGTACCACTCAAATCTCATCCACAAATATATGAAGGCAAGGCTCAATGATGAACTCAACAATGAATAGCAATGCACTCTACAATAGATGACAATAATGATCCACAATGATCTCAACTCAAATCAGAATATAGAATAGTTTGTTTCATGGAACTTGAACAACCACTTCACTCATTCACTTGACTAGGCTCAAACAACTCTACTCAACCAATCACAATAAGGAACAACTCTTTCTCACAATCCCTAGTCCAAGCATGTATCAACCAACTCAAAATATTTCCAACAATACTTAACCACAAATCTCACATAACAATGATACTCATGTTCTCCTCTAACTCAAGTTCAAGTTATTTGTACAATCAATGGGCTTCAACAATAATACTTATAAAACATTCATCACATAACAATGATACTCATTTTCTTCTCAAACCCTATCTCAGTTTTTTCACACAACTAATGGCTTCAACAACAATGCTTATAAAACAAGGTTTAAACAAAACTAGAAAACTAGAAAACCTTGAAGCATTCAAACAATCACTTTCAAAAAGGAAACCACAATCAATCCTATTCTCTCCAATGATATTTTAGAAATAAACCACCATAAACAAAGTTAATGAAGAATATTGCTCATACCTTTTGATGCCTTATTAGTTGTCCACTAAATCTGCCACACTCAACAAACTTTCTTTTTCAACTTTCAATAAGGGTTAGGGATCATGATTAATAACACAACAATAATATCCAAATAATATCTTATTACTCTTACTCAATAAAATACATCATATCCCCTCATGAAATAATTAATACTCTTTGAAAAAGAACAAAGCAACCTTCACTTTTTAACCTCTTTACAAAATCAAAAATATCTCTTTACACACACATTGTTTCTCCCTCTAAGCAAGTTAATAAAATAGCCCTCGAAATAATATTTCCAACGATATATAATATCATATAATTCTAAAAGGAAAATCACCACAAATATCTCTTTTTCCTAAGGTGCATCATAACCTTTATTTCTCCTAGGGCAACTTTTGAAAAATAAAATATTAAAAATATTAACTTGCCTCTATCCCTGATGTGGTTCAATCTCCTGATGCCTCCTCACTCAGTACCTTAACCATGGCCAAGTAGCCATTGGGCCACACACCATCACGTGTTCAAAGGGGTATGAACCAAAACAATTACCTCAATATTTTGCGCCCTTCAAAAACTCAAAAATACTTCGAGCATTTCAACACAAGTATCCCTGGCGAGACTCGATCATAGGACCTCCTACTTCTTACACAGTGCACGAACCACTATGCCAAAGGTTCCTATGTGTTTGGTTATCCTCCATAAATGATTCTTCAATAGACCTGAATTTCATAAACCCTTCACATGCCTCTTTACACATACTTCAAAACACAGGCTCTTCTCGCATTACGTTATCAATTCGAATGCATTCAAAAATTGAGGACAAAAATTTATCGAAACTTTTTGTGGCATATATATATATATATGCCTTTCCTCCTTTAATCCTTTATTTATATTTTAGTGCTATTATTTTTAACATATGTCCTTCCTCATTTCTTTAGATGTCGGCACTATAATTTTATTTTTAATTTTAAAATTAAAATTAAAATTTTAAATAATTTAAAATTTAAACTAAATATTTAAAATTAAATATCTCCATCACCGGGGCACATTTTTTGATGAAACGAAAAGCCAACATGGGTTTTAAGAAAAAACCATTTCAAATATGCCATCTATGGTTTTAAATAAAACCTTTTATTTTGCCTACCTTGGTTTTCACAAAAACCCTATATATATCCATGCTCTCCAAAATATCATAAATGTTATTTTATGAAGTGCTTTTGCCACCAAAACGCAAATGTGATCCATGTGACATCAATGATAACATAAAATAACTCAAATTTCCAACACTAATATTGACACATACATTATACAAATTTTAATAATCTACCAAACTAATATTACAAGGGGGCCATGTAATATTTCCAACAAAAAATGACCAATCCATTTACTTCATATTCTAGAAATTGACCACATAATATATGATTGTACCAAACTATTATAGTATCTTTTAAAGTTCTCACAGAAAAAACAAATACATAACTACATCCTTAAGTTCCTTATCAACTATTTTTATTTCCTATATTAAAATAAATTCAAGTTCATAATGACCTATTGGTTTCTTGATAATTATTTTTTGGATGATATTCATACATCAAATATTCTTTTTTAAATTCTTATTGTTTATTTTACTCCCACTTCTATTAATGTTGTGATGTTTGTCTTTTCATTTTCAAGTAAATATTCATTGGGTTTATATTTGTTCTTTTTTCATGATTTAGATGTCCTTCCCTCTTTTTATCTATTTCCACCATGTATTTGTCATCATCAATCTCTTTCATTTTACTACCTACTAGTAATAATTCTTTTTTTATCATGAGAGTCTTCATGGAACAAACTCCAATATACTTATTTTTTTGTATGTTTACTAGAAAACAATAGAGTGCAAAGGACAACCTCCATAATACTTTCTATATTATTCTACCTAAAAAACCCTAAGGTGCAAGGCACAACATCTACACTATCACTTAGAAATGATTCATCTAGAGAGGTAAATCACCTTCCATCTTCATTGCTTTGAAATTTTATTTTCTCTATTCCTTGACAATTTAATTTCTTATAAATTTAAACTTCTAAATTGTATTTCCTCATACCATGCATGCCTATGAGTTTCTTCTAATGTTTAGTATGAATTAATTGTTATGATTCTCCATGTAAAAAGGAAGAGGAATTTTCTTCATCATATTTTTAGAACTAGAAAACTTATTGTCAAACTAAGGCATCATCACAAATTTTCCTTTAGACCTCATCTTACTATGGTCATTATAATTATTGTAGATTATATATTTTGTAGTGGTATGGTAGCATATAACTCTCATACATAATAAGATATTATAACAACATGGAAAATATTCATTAACAGTAGCACCATAGATGACACAATGGAAAAAGAAGAAACTTTAGTATAAATACAAACTACAAAATTATGTAAATGTTGAAAAAATTACCTTGTGAGTGAATGTGAGCCCCCCATTGAGCCTCCACCTCCTTTGGAATTACCCAATGATCATACTCCACACCCTCTCTCTAACAATATTTTACACACCTTAGACAAAGAGATACTCTTCTCTAGCTAGACAGTCTTGCTAGCTCTCACTCACACATTATACTCTCTATTACTTCCTTGAGTTCACACTTGCTCAAATTGCCCCCCATAAGTGGTTTATCCCCTATTTATAGTCTCATGGGAGCTAGATATTACATTTATGCAAATTCTAGATGGACATGGCAATATTTTCTATAAATTGACTTTTTGACTTCTTCAAAATTGTTAGATATTTCTTGTATATTTCCTTACATATTTTTAATTACATGAGATAGTCAAAATATCATGTTTCTAGATATTTTCCTTTTGAATTTTTTCTATAATTACATAAGACTTCCAAAAGTACTTTGACTATCTTGGATTTCTATATATTTTATTATTCACAACACATATCCTTATGACAAAGTCACTTGTCAAAGATAATTTAACATGGCAATTACACTTTTACTTTTTATCATTACATGTTCCAAATACAATTTCCTTTTTTATACTCATATACAAGTATTGTATTAAAATATCATTATCTAATGGTTAGGCACTATCTTATTTATGAACCTACTATGTCATATATATCCTTATCAAGCTATCAAACCATAATATTCTTTGACAAGCCATCCCATAATATATTTTGCATGCTCTTATACTACTACACATGAAAATTATATGAAAATGTTTATGTTGATATCTATTTCCTTCTTAATTTTTACTCCATCCTAGGAGTAGGCCTGATCTATTCTAGAGGATGTAATATCTTGATTTTATCATGGTTTATTTATTTCTTGATTTGAATTTCAACTAATTCCTTAATATTTTAGATCCCATTGTCATGCATAGCTAATATCTTGTAGGGGCCCATATACATTGGTATAAAATTTGTATGCTACCTATTTTTGTGTTGGACATTATACATCATTACCAAGTCATTTACTTTGAAGGGAGACCACTTGAGACTTTTATCCCAATACTCTTTTTCTTTCATATTCTTCTCTGTAATTTGGTCCTATGGTGCTTACCACAATTTATCCAACTGGTGTAGTTATACCACGGTCTTTTATGGATTCCCTTTAATTCTTCACATCCTCTATCATAATCCTTCTAGTTGGAATATAGTATTCTATGGAATAGATAAGATCAATGTAATATGCCAACTAGAACAAGGTATACCTTATGGATAACTTGATTGTGGTCCTATAATCCCACAATACCACATGTATTATTTTATTCCATGTATCAAATTGCAAAGTTGCATCCTTTACAAGGATTTGACATAGCACATTATTAGTTCATTTCATATATCGATTGATACTTGTGTACAATAACCTTCTTATGCTTGATCATGAATTGAATCATGAAGTATTCCACCACTTTATTTAGGAAATGGGTACCTTGACCAAAGATAATCTCCATTGGACATCTAAAACTGTTAAAAAATTGTTCATAGATGAATTGGACAACTTATTGTCAGAGAACCAACTCTAAATGCAATAGATTGAATAATTTAAATAGTACATCGTAGGCTTAGATTAGTCTACATAAAGTGGATCTAATCAACTGCATTGCTCTAAAATTACAAGGAGTTGCAACTAGCTTAACAACATACCTAAATAATGGAATAACAAATTATATGCTAATCTATGCTAACATCCCCCCTTATTACATTATTTGGGTAAAAATATAACTACTAGATATGCTAACATCCCCCCATACAACAATATTTGGGTAAAATATATAACTACTAGCTATACTAACATCCCCCCTGATTACATCATTTGGCAATACAAAGAGAGCTACGAAACAATTCAAATTTGACACGTGCAAGTGCCTTAGTGAAAATATCTGCAACTTGAGTATCTGTGGGAATGTACTGAAGCTGAATTCGGTGCTTGGGAACTTCATCTCGAATGAAATGACATTGTGTGTCAATGTGCTTGGTTTTCTCATGATGCATTGGGTTCTTAACAAGGTTCAAAACACCCTGGTTGTCGCAGAACAAATGAATTGGAGATTTTTATGGATGACCCATATTTGTTAGAATGCGACGCAACCATATCACTTCGCACACAGCTTCATGTGCGACACGATATTCTACCTCTGTTGATGAGAGAGCAACTACATGTTGCTTCTTGTTGTGCCAAGAGATAGGACCAGATCCAAGATGAAATATATATCCTGATGTTGACTTACGATCATCATATGATCCGACATAGTCAGAGTCCGTGTATCCTTGCAAGAAGAATTTGTTGTTCTTCTTGTATTCTAGGCCATATTCCATAGTACCACGGACATAGTGAAGAATACGCTTTGCTACTTTCCAATGAGTGGTCTTAGGCTCCTGCATGAACCTCGAAAGATAGTTGACAGCAAATACGATATCTGGCCTAGTATTGGTCAGATATATGAGACTCCCGATCAACTGTCGATAGAGAGTACCATCTACCGAGGTGAATCATCATATCACGATAACTAAATTCCTGTCTCCATCGGAGTTGCCATTGGCTTGCAATCAGTCATGCGATATTTTTCCAACAGTGTCTTGGCATATTTTTTTTGAGACACTTTGATGTAGTGCTCCTTTTGGCTGACTTCTAGACCAAGACAATAATGGAGAAGTCCGAGATCTGACATCTCAAAATATTGACACAAGTCTCTTTTGACAATAGAGATCATAGTTTCTGAACTCCCTGTAATGAGCAGATCATCAACATAGAGTACAAGCAATACTATTTCAGAACCTTGTTTCTTGAAATAGAGGTTTGCATCTGGAAGGACATCTCTCAAATCCATGCTGTAGGAGGTGATTATCCATTTTTATATACCAAGCTCGAGGAGCTTGTTTCAAGCCATATAAGGATTTGACCAATTTGCACACTTTTTGCTTTTGGCCTTCTTGTACAAACCCTTCAGGCTGAGTCATGTATACTTCTTCTTGGAGATCACCATTTAGAAAAGCACTTTTGACATCCATTTGGTGAACTTTCCACCCATATTGTGTTGCCATAGCACAAATAACTCGAATTGTGGTCATCCGAGCAGTAGGTGCAAAAGTTTCTTCATAGTCAATGCCTTCCTTTTGCGCATAGCCCTTTGCAACAAGACGGACCTTATGCTTATCAATTGTCCCATCTGCCTTGTACTTGACTTTGTACACCCATTTGCAGCCAATGGGCTTCTTTCCTTGTGGCAGATCAACAAGCTTCCAAGTTTTGTTCTTTTTTAGAGACGTGTACTCAACATCCATAGCATCCTTCCATTGGGGCTTGCTAAGTGCATCTTGTACAGAAACAGGTTCATGTTCATTCATTGAAGACATAAACACCCTGTCATCATCTATATCCATATCCTCTGTCTTTATTTGGATCTACATAAAGTTCCTCAAAAGATTGACAAAGATCATCAACCTCAGTAGTCTCTTCTGTTGCTCTTTCCTGTCGAGCCATACTGCGAGTACGAGGTCTATCCAAAGTCAAATCTGGTGGAGTGGATAACTTTGCATCTCTGATTGTACTTGTATACCATTTTGGATTCTTCTACTGTGGTGTTGAAGAAGAGGTAGAAGGACCCCCTATCTGTGTTGTTGAAGGGAACTCCTCATCCTTCGATTCCACAAGATCTAGGTATACATCAGATTTGTTTTGTGATGTGAAAGCCTCATCAAAAACATCTCTACTGACATGAATTTTCTTGGTCAAAGGATCTATCAAATGATAACCTTTAGAGTGCTCATCATAACCAAGAAAAATGCATCTCAATGTTTTCTCATCTAGCTTTTTCCTTTTCTCTTTCGGTATGTGCATGAAAGCATGACATCCAAAAATACGAAGATGAGATATGGAGGGTTTGCGGCCACTCCATGCTTCTTGTGGAGTCATTCCTTGTAGGGCCTTTGTGGGTGCCCTATTCAACAGATATACTGAGGTGGTGACAACTTCTGCCCAATATTGTTGCCCAAGAGTAGCTCCTATGAGCATACAACGAACCATTTCCATAATAGAACGGTTCCTTCTTTTAGCAACTCCATTTTGCTGAGGAGTGTAGGCAGTTGTTAACTGTCTTGAGATTCCATGCTCAGTTAAGAATGCTAAAAATTATTTAGAGGTAAACTCCCCCCCTCGATCTGAGCGGAGGGTTTTAATAGAAGCCCCTGACTCCTTCTCAACAAATTTTTTGAATTTCTGGAAGAAAGCAAAAGCCTCAGATTTCAGTCGAAGAAAGAAAACCCACATATTTCGTGAGTAGTCATCTACAAATAACTAAAAATACCTCTTCCCCCCACAACTGTTGGGTGTGAAAGGACCGCACATATCGGTGTGAATCAACTCCAGAGGTTTTTGCACTCTTGTTGAGCTCTTCTCAAAAGGTACTCTATGTTTCTTTCCTGCCAAGTAGTCAGAGCACACTGGCAATGTGGTAGAAATGGAAGGAAGACCCTTTACCATCTCATACTTACTAAGCTCAAGTAAGTAGCTAGAACTAAGATGCCCGTATCTCTTGTGCCATAGGGAAGTTGCCTCCTTGGTAGAGACCGTCATGGCAACATGGGGAGTAGAGATAGCATCCAAGGAAAATAAGCCATGCTTATATGAAGCTGTTGCAATCTACTTACCCTTCTTGGTAATTGTACAACACTTCTTGCCATCCTCAACACGAAAGTTGACAACCATATTTTTATCCAGGATTTGTGTGATCGACAACAAATTGTTAGCCAATCCTGGAACATAGAGGACTTTGTCAATCTGACACTTGCCATCAGAAAGAGTGACTAAAACTGTACCCTCTCCCTGAACCTTGTAGGTTTTGTCATCAGCAATAGTGACAGGTCTGCCCTCTTTTGCCACAAATGATTCAAACCATGATTTGTCGCCAGTCATGTGTTTACTAGCTCCAGAATCGACATACCATACATGATCCCTCTCTTTGGATACTATGGTAGTCATGAGCACCTTGTGTGCCCATTCATAATCTGAGTCAGATTCTTCAACAACAACATTCCCCTTGGGTTGTTTGTTGTTATTTGGTGGTTTGTTCTGGCATTTTTGCTTATTTTTATGCCAACACCTGTTGGTGTCATGATTGTCCTTTTTACAGATTTTGCAATATCTCTTCTTTTGTTGAGGTTGTTTCCATTTTCCTTTTGAATCTTGTTGAGAATTTCCTCCCTTCTAAAAATTACCCTTCTTCTGTGAACCCTTCCTGGTGGAGTATAGGGCTGTATTAGAAGAATCATCCCTGTGAAGTTGGCGTGCCTCTTGTTGTTGAAGCAGATTGACCAACTCAATAAAGGTAATTGCTCTCTGTGACACCTGAATGGAGGTGATCAACGTATCAAAGGAATTAGGCAAAGCTCTCATTACCACTGAAGTGAGAAGCTTGTCATCGATAATTTCTCCCAAAGAATTCAGTTTGCCTTTCAATTTAGATACTCTGCAAAGAAAGAGCTCTACTGTCTCACCCTGTTTCAAACTCAGATTATGAAGTTGTTTTGTAAGATGAAGAATGGTGGAATCATTCTTCCCCTCATAAATAGTGGTAAGGGCATCCCATGCCTCTTTAGCATGCTCTTTGTCAACTATATGAGGTTGAACTTCATCGGAGACAACAAACAAAATGAGCACCTTTGCTCGATTGTCTTTCTTGTCAAATGCGATCTGATCAGCAGTTGGAGTTGTGGATCCAGCTGCTGGTGAAGGTCGTGTTGTTGCTCCAGAAACAACATCCCATAAATCTTCCATGATAAGGACTGCCTTCATCTTGTTTTTCCATGGTGTATAATTAGGACCTTTCAATAACTGATGAGCATCAGTCATTAACTTTGCAGAAGAAGCCATAGTGAGGGTTCCTTATATCACCAATTGGTCCCCCTTTCTTTATACCTTAATGCCAGGCCTTTATACCGTACAAAATACCTGCCCTTACGTGAGGGAGACTATAGGTATTTTGAAAAAACCAAAAAAATTACCCGCCCTTACGTGAGGGAAACTGTAGGTAATTTTAAAGATTTTACGATACGTGGAACTTAGGCGGTACTGAAAGGGAATCGTCTTGTTGATGGCACCTACCATAGAAAGTCGTCAATCCTCATGCATGGGGCGTAACTTCCCCTAAACACTACAGATTTCAGAACTCTCATCAGGATTTACGCCTAAACACAAGAACGATTAGGGTAGTGGATGGAGTAAGAAAAATAGCAAACTGGCAAACTTATATCTCCCCGACGATTGATAGAGAACAAGCTCAGACATCATTTTTGGCAGCTATATTAGGCGGTGGATACAATAGCGCAATCACGACAGCTTTACATGTAAGTGTTGGCCAAACGAATGCTGCAGTGCAATAAATTGCACGGATGGGTTTTATGTATTTCGGGGACTTAGGGAGTGTATTTGATGTTAACTTTTAATGAAGTAGTGCAAAGTAAGAAAAAATGCAACATACAACATAAAAGTGCCCATAGAAATAAACCACTAGGTGTCGGGCGCTGCCGAAAATGCACCTTTACAATATTGCCAAAAAAATTGCTTTTTCAAAATAATGCCTTGTGTGAATGCTTTGACAAGGTTGATCTCTTCCCCCCATATTGGATTTTTGAGAGAAAAAAATCCCTCCTTTTCAAGTTTGAAAAATAATATTCTAATGTTTTAAGAAATCAAATTAAAGTTTAATTAAATAAATTATTTGTTAAAAGAAAAGAATATAAAATTTATTTTTAAATAAGCTTTTCTTTTAAAAAAATAATTCAAAATTTAATTAAACTAAAAATAATTAAAAAAAACATTAAAAATATTAATCAAACTTATAAAAAAAAATATTACCTCATAGGAGGGGAGTCAACAAGGTTTGAACCCCCGACCTCGTGCTGCCAAAGCTCGGCCTCCAACCAGCCGAGCTAGCGCCTTGGCTGGGATCTAAAGGATAGGGCCATTTATTTAATGCACCTGCAATGAGTCCTTCCTAAGAAGTGGTGCCACTATGATGATGTTGCTTGGGTGGCACCCCTAGCATTGGCTCAGGCTCGTGCTGTTCATCCGGGGTCTGTCTTTGTAGATCTGGATTCCATCAGCAACATGACCATGCCACCTATCCTCGATCCTCCTCTTCGATAGATCAAAATTTAGAAAAGAGAAATCTACTTGCCCATCTTAAATGTCTGCTATCAGATTTCTCATCTCCACGCTTTGTCTATGCAGGCTATTTTTCATCGTTGTTTGGATGTCTTCTCGCACGAATCCTCTACAATATGTGAGCACTCCTCAATCACGCAACATAGGACTCAACGTTCTCAACGTTGGACTTGCATGTTTGGGAGATTGTAGCCACACAACTTCAATAAAAATGACAACACAAAAATCTTTAGATAACTGCTATAATTGTTATCAGATCATAGCCACATTGATGCCTTCTCCTTCTGACCTATCAATCACGTAGGAATTGTGTTTATGACAATAAACAAAAACACGTAGTTTATTTTTACATCTCACGATCTTCTTATACATAGAGGCTTCTCTTATTTTAGCATAGACATCATAGCGCATTCAAAACATCTTTGATGCTGCAAAGGTGACCTCTACTTCTTCGATCAATCCTGCCATGATTTAAAAAAAATGAACATGTAGATTTCCAAGATGTCTTCTCATTTGACCAGCTTGATGATGTCTTTTTAGCAGGTAGAATTAGCTACAGTGACATCTACAGTGTTCTCTCAATGAACGTCTCAGCTTCACCTTAATCATAGCAAGGTCAGGATCGCTTCACAATTTTTAAATGCATAAATATATTTCCAATACCAGCTACATTGGATGGATCTCAACATCAATACGCAATAGTCAAAAACATAGATCTTCTACTCCAAAAAACAACTCTAGACTGAACTCATAGCATATGTGATGGGCAATCCATAAGTTTGGAGTATGCCTTTGGTGGCTCTGATACCATGTCAGAGAACCAACTGTAAATGCAATAGATTGAATAATTTAAATAGTACATCGTAGGCTTAGATTAGTCCGCATAAAGTGGATCTAATCAACTGCATTGCTCTAAAATTACAAGGAGTTACAACTAGCTTAACATCATACCTAAATAATGGAATAACAAATTATATGCTAATCTACGCTAACACTTATTTCTTTGTCTCTCATTGATCAAACTTTAACCCACTTATCTAGATAATTTGTTACAATAATTATGTATATATTCCCTTATGTTATAATAAGGGGTCCAATAATATAAATTCCTCACTTCTTAAAGCACCCAAGAGGAAAGGTAAAACATAAGGGTACAATTGCCATTCTATGATTTTTTGAAAGGACTAATAGACATCACATGTTTTACAATACTTCATGTAATTTTCAAAGATTCTTGGCGAGAGATATCCTAGAGTAATATCCTTATTGCTATAATTTTCCAAAAAAATCACCTCTACACACACCATCATCAAACTTTGTGATTAGATTCTTTCATTACTATAATCAAATTATTCATCGATACTTCCCATTTGGACCTACTTGATACAAAACTCCCTATACTATTGAATACGGATGATTGGCCTAAGTAACATTCCTCTTTATTCTTAGTGTTACACCGTCTAGAAAGCTAACTTTAATTAAGTATTATCAAATGACTACATATCACTCTAGAACAACTTCTATTTCTAGCAACATTGCATCAAGAAACTCATCATATTCACATTCAAAGCCAAATCCATTATATATTATCAAAAGAGCATCTGCATTGATATGCTTTTTTTGGTAAAAAATAATTTATATTATGAAATTCAAATATAAGAGATACATTGCTTGTATTTCCATAGACATAGGCTTTTGATCTAGACATTAGTAGAAGATGTAATGTTACATTCTCTAACTAATCTACGATAGCAACTTGTGTATAAAATGAATAAACTAATATAGTGGATTACAACACTAAATACATCTAATGCTAATACCATCAAGATATAGGATAGAAAGAATATATTCCCTAGTCTGTGTTTCCTACCATCTAAGGGATAGTCATAACCAGTGATGTTGCCTTTGTTTAGAGCCCAGTGGGCCATTGCATCTACAAATTTGTTTTGTTCTCTTGGGATGTTATTGTATTTCATAGAAAAAATGCTTACTTATTCCACCTAAATATTCTCTATTAATTCTTCTTAGTATCCAATCATTGATGTGTTTTTAATCCAATTGATCAACAATTAATCATAATCACCTGTCAACTATGTTTTTTAGGATCCTCAAATACACAAATATTTTATTCAAGTTTATAATTTATAATATTTACAACAATCTAGAACTGATTTACTTCTTAGATTTATGCTAAGAGAATATACTTCTATTGTTGCAATCTTTTTTCCATTGTGTTTCTGCTCTTCTGGCTTCCCAATTTGACCATCTGAATCTCTTTGCTCAATTATGGTTGCTAGATCTAGACTCCTCATGAAATTATCTCTTGGAATTCTCTTCTTCAAAATTTTCCTCTCCTTACAATAGGTGCCTCACACCCAATATATAGACATCTTACATGCCAAAAATAATATGAATTTTCTATATTTGGTTCACCTTCCTTTTCTATTTTTTAAAATTCTATTTTAACATTCACCCATTTATAATTATGGGTCCTTTTTTTTACATTATGTAATTCATATGCACTTAATTTTCTATTTTTGATTGTCTTTTTATCTATAGAACTACTTTTCTTATTTATTTATTTATTTTTAAATTGTTTATCACACCTCCCATATTTAGAGTCTTTTGTCCCCAAAAGCTACAAATTAGGTAGAATATAAAATAATTGCTTGATTTTTCTTCTATCATACCATGTTGATTTTTATGGTAGCTATCCCCTTCAAGTAATTTTCTAGTATTCATGCTTTTTGTTGTGAATGGTGCAAATCTACTTTTCTAATATAGAGACCTCCTCCATTTCCTCTAGTGAACTTGGTGCAAAATCCTCAACTGATGGTAGAACAATCTCGTTCTCCTCCTCATCAATCATTGATGGTTCAAATAGCCAAATATTCTCCATATTGACTACTGAATACATACATATGTATGAAGGTAAACTAAATAAAAAAGCATTCTCACTGACTTTCTCAATGATCTCAAATGGTCCATATCCAAGTGGTTTTATATTTTTGGAATTTCCCTATAATATTTCCTTGCTAAGATATAACTGGACTCTATCTCCCACCTTAAACTTGTGGTCAACATGATGTTGATCATGCCTCAACTTGTATTTTTCCTGACTAGCCTTTAATTATTCTTGCACTCTTAGGTGGATCTATCTCACTCATTCAATGAACATCATTGATTTATCCTCCTATCCTTACTATGGTTGTTACTTCTTCTCCTATTGGTTAAATATCACATATAGAAGTACACATCCAAAACAAGTCTCAAATGGATATTTTTGAGTGGATGAATGGACAACTCTATTGTAGGCATGTTGTATGTAGGTGATATGCTCATCCCATGACTTAGGATACTTCCTATGGTATCATCTCAAGAGTTGTACCAAAGTGTAGTTAACTACTTCAATTTTTCCATCTACTTGAGGATGGAAAGTTGTGCTTCTCTTCAACTTTGTGTTCATATTTTTCCATAATATGTTTCAAATTCTTCTCCAAAAATCTAGTCTCTATCAAAAACTATAGAACTCAACAATCCAAAATGTACCCATACATTAGAGAAAAATAATTTTGTTGCTTGTTGTCTTGTGATAGTCTTCTTGCATGGAATAAGTAAGCACATCTTGCTAAATCTATCCACAACCACAAATAGGTAGTCATGTCCTCACTTGGTTTATCAATATCCTCTTATGAAATCTATGGACACACTCTTCCACATCCTACTGGGTACTAGTAAAGGTATGTATAGTCCCAAATTCATATTGTTTGACTTACTGGTGCTATAGAACACACACCATGATGTAATGAGCTACTTGCTCTTGTATTTTAGTCTAGTAGACATGCCTTTTGAGATTTACCAAAGTTTTTTCTACATCAAAATATCCTACAACCTTATAAGTTTGGGCTTCTCTGATGAGTTGTACTCTTCCTCCTAGTATGTAAATCTTATTTGCTTTATACAACAACCCATATTGGAGATGATAATCTACTATCTCCTCTAGATTAGCATGTGGAGTGTTCAACACCTTTGGTATACCTATTTAAATTTTGGGTCCTATGGCTAGTATCGATTCTAATTTCTTATACTTCCTTAAAAAATAGATTCAATTTCTATTTGTTCATCCTTTTGTGGTTTTAGAAGTAGTGACACAAACATTTTACTAGCATTGATCCTCTTTTCTTGGTTGGCGGTTACCAAGGAGATTTTATTTTTTCCATTATGAGCATGGATGATGTAATATGCTCATCCCTTTGATTAGCCTATATTTATTCTCCTCTTTGAATAATATAGCCTTCCTATCATACATATATGGGCTGCCCAACACAACTCCACATATGTCCAAAGGTACTACATCTAACTCCACCTCATCAATGTAGTTAGCATTGATAGCAAAATTGACTTTACATTGTTTAGTAACATTTAATTATACATATTTGTGCACCCAACCAAGTGGATATGGATGATGATGCTTGTATGTTTCTAACACAAGTTTCTTTACTAAGCCTTTTGCAATCGAGTTTGCTTATCAATATTGGGCTTCTTAATCTTAATTTTCACTTGAAAAGTTTAGTTCTCTCTTTCTAAAGGATTTTACTTGAGCTAGTTGCACCTATACTCTTTTATACTATGGAACAAGAAATTTTCTCATAAACATCCAAAATATATTCAACTTATTTGTTATTGATATAATTCAATGCACTATTATTTCCTTTCCCATTCTTCCTATTCCTAGGATGTAATTTTGGATGATGTTTCTAGTATTTTTTCTTTGTATACCAAAATAAATCATAGTGGTCACAGTGGTTCTTGGAGTCTTTCTCTTTTTATTTTTGCATTGAAGTGGTAACCTTATTTTCTTTCTTCCTGTATTTAAATTTATACCATCCCTATGAAGTACCCTATTGATTTTTGTTGGAGTAATTTCCTTCTTTCCCTTTTCTTCCATATTTCTCTTTGTATTGAGCTTATACACTAACTTGGTTAATGTTAGTAGGAGTGAAAAAAAAAACTTTTCTTTTGATGTGACTATGCAATATTATAATATATTTCACCAGAACTTGTGGATATTTCAATGAAACTCCCAAAAATATTGCTTATTTCTATAACTTTGTGGTGTATTCCTAGACACTTTGGCCTTTTCCTTGTCGATAAAATTTCCAATGGGTGAAGTCTCTTTCAAAATTTTTAGATGATGCTACTTCAACATGGTATGGGATGAAAGAGAATTAGATCAAATAATTGATAAGACAAATTTAGTGAAAATATGATTGAGTATAGCCCATGCCAATAATATTTTGATTTAAAAAAAAAGATAACAAAGTTGGTTCAAGGACCTAAAAAGAAATTTTGTGACTACTATGCACAAGTTTAGGAAATTCAAAATAAGGTTAGGTCTAGTTAATAAAGGAGAATTTGCATGATGATCTCATGGAGGGTGTGGATAACATATTTAATAAGTATTTATCATAGGTATAAAGGCAATAATTAGTTTTAGGGTTAGGTATAAGGAACCCACCACTACCCAATGTGCATATGAGGTTGTGAAGTAGAAAGAGGAGAGTCTAAAGGAGGGGCTAGTTACACTAGCCCCAATTTCTCCTATAATGTCTAGCTAGGTTTCACAACTAGTAACACTTAGTAACAATAGTAAGCTCTTATACTTCTATAACTAAAATATAAGATCTAATTAAAAATGGAATAGTTTGTAACTTATTTATTGTAAGGAAATGACATAGGAACTCAATGATCCCAATTTGGATATAGAAGTTTTGGGAAGACATTTTCTAAGGTGGTATGCTATTAGTACAAGGAGAAAATATATTATAAGACAACTTGCCCTAATAAGGCATTGTAGCTCTAAAATTTGTGTACTCCTTTCCTTCAGGCTAATGGATCTGCACCTGAAATGGGAATGGGAGAATAGTAGGTCTACACCTCAAAGAGAGACACTTGAGTTCATGTCTTCTTTGGTAATTTTTTATTTAGGGTTCACTAGGAAACATTTCTTGGCAATTTCCATGCCTAGGTTTGGAGTTTGTTTGATGTGTTCCTTTTTATACTTACTCGCAATCACCTAGTTTTGGCCAATGCAACTAAGTTATGCTATATGTAATTCAATTTCAGTGAATATATAAAACAGTAATAAATAGGAAGTAATCTAATGCAAATACTTAATTTTGGAGGAATTTTATATTCTTACTTGGTTTGAAAGTTTGATGAAGATTATGTTTCTTGTTGCAGGCTGGATCATATGCTAAAAGGTCAATATTGTATGTTGTAGGGTCAAGATCGTATGTATGATCTATGATCGTACCTACTGATCAGTGATCGATAGTATCGATCACATCAAAGACCTATAGTTTCATAAGTACATTGCAAAAAATAAAAAAATGTAGTATGCTACAGACTCTATTGAATAGATATTAGATCATATGCCTTGAACTATGTGAAGTATGTGATTGAATGCAAATTGGTGAACTCCAAGAATGATGATATGAAAATACTATTCTATATGAGATAAAAAATGATAAATGTGATATAAAAATGCAAATTGGAAGTTACAGGGATGCAAACCAGAGCTTGGAGTTACCCCAAAGTGACCTGTAGGTAATATCGTAACTATAGAGCAGGATCGTATGCTATCAGGGCAAGATCGTATCCTCACACACCCAATATTGTACCTCTAATCCTGTAGAAAAAATAGCAAAATAATGATGACTAATGCAGAAATTAAATAACTAAAATGCAGAATTATATCGATGAGTTAGGAGGAATTCAAGGGGGGGAATGCCTGATTAAATAGGCTAAACCAGTAGGTGAAATTTGGCTAAAAAAAAAATGGGTTGTAAATTCTTCCAAGCTGGGACTGATCGACAGATCTAATCCCATAACTACAGCATAGTTGGATAGGTGTTGAGTGATGTTTTCACCTAGTTGTGAAAGCACACTCTCCGGTAGGATCTGAGTCCCAAAATCCTCTGCTTGCAAAGAAATTATGACTAAATAATTTCTCCAAGGTTCCTGTTATGACATTTCTTCATTCACCAATGATGCTCTTCAATTGAAATGCTAGGAATACCTTAGGGTTTGCAAGTGGATGTTAACAAGGGGAACTGTGATTTATTTAATTTGAATTTACGGTGGACTCAAAATGAATAAGATCTGTTCTAATCTCTAATTCTGATGGATTTTCAGCTGCTTATTTGAATACAGTAATTAAATTGCAAAAAATAAAGTAAGGGTTTAAACAAAAATAAAGAAAAATAAATGAAAATGCAGCTAAACTACAGTCATGATGCTGTCATCAATTCGATGAAACCGAAGATAATGAGGTTTTCTGCATGCAACCTAACCTAATGAACTTGCAAATTCGTACAATCCAAATAAGCTAGGTGCGAGTTTCTAGGGTTTCTACTGTAATTCCAGATTTAGGCATTCGCATGAAGCAACCAAGAGCACTTGCATTAAACTTCACCTAAAAGCCTTAGAAATCTAGAATGAATGATAAACATTAAATCATGCATGCAAAAAATGACTCCCTCTTTCTCATCAATAAGATGCCAACTCTCTGTATTTCTATATTAAATGATATCTCAATTACATTTACAGAATGTTCCAAGCTTAAATATCCCAGAACAAATGAAGGAAATTGCCCAAGTGCAGGCCCAGAATGGCGTGAAGCCCTTGTCTCTGCAACTCTGCAAGCAGCAATTTCCAACCCTTCTTTCAATCTACGCTTTTGATTTTATACTAACTAAAACGGCCCTTCGATTTCCCCTGTGTCGCTTTGTTTCACCTTCCTGCATGTGACCTTTCAAATTCCTACCTTTCCATTGCTTTTGATTCATGCTCGATGCAAAAACATGCAAAATCTTCCCTTGCATGTAACGCTTCTGCAACTCCGACACCTGTATGCCATGTGTCCTGCGTTTACTGCACCTTTTGTAATGTTTTCCTGTGTAAATCATGACAAAAACAACATGCAGCCTTTTCACCTTCCTAGCCGCGAAAATGTGACATGTCACGAAATCATGACATGTCGCGATATCACGATGCTTTCTTGCCCACAGCCTTGTCCACATTCCAGCACAGCGAAAATGAGACATGTCGCGATATCGCGACGCTTTTCTGCTTTGGGCCATCTCTCCGAAACCTGTCATGAAATCGTGACATTTTTCCTTTTCGTACCCTTTCGCTGTAACTTGTCGTGAAATCATGACATCCTTTTGTCTCTGGCTATAATGCTGCCTTTTGTCGTGAAATCATGACATTTCTCCTTTTCATACGCCTTGGCTGCTTCCTGTTGCGAAATTGTGACCATATTCACATTTGGACTGCCTTGCTGCAACTTGTCACGATTTCGTGACATTTTTCACTTGGAGACGCTTTGGCCGCTTCTTGTCGTGAAATCGCGACCATTCTCTCTTTCGGACCTTCTTTTCACAAACTGTCATGATTTCACTACCGATTTTTGTTTCGAGCCTCTTGCCAATTTTTCGTCGCGAAATCGCTACGCTGCATCCATCCGTACTACTTCGCTGCTTCGGAGCCGCGAAACTATGACCTATCACGAAATCGCGACCATTTCTCCTTCGGACCTTCCTATCGCAAACTGTCGCGATATCGCTACCACTTTTGCCTTCGGGCCACTTTTTCGAAAGACGTCACGAAATCGCAACCATTTTCTCTATCCATACAGTTTGCCAAAACATGTCGCGAAATTGTGACCATTTTCTCTGTCCGTACCGTTTGCCAAAACACGTCACGAAATTGCGACCATTTTCTCCCTCCGTACAATTTCGCAGCGACACGTCGTGATTGCGTGACACCTTTTCAATCTTGCCAGTGACACGTCACGATTTCGTGACACCTTTTCAATCTTGCCAGCGACACGTCACGATTTCGTGACACCTTTTCAATCTTGCCAGCGACACGTCGCGATTTCGTGACACCTTTTCAATTTTTCCATCGACATGTCGAACTTTCAATTTTTCTTTTCTCTCCTTTTCGGCAGCGATGGAGCGACATGTCGTGATTTCGTGACACTTTCTATTTTTCTGCAGCGATGGCGCGATAGGTCGTGATTTCGTGACATGTCGTGATTTCGCGACACTTTCAACACTTAGGCATTTTTTCTCTTTTCTTCATTTTTAGCATCTAGGTCCCTGAGATCTTCCCTAAAAACCTGCAAAAAGGTGGGTCCCCAATTTTGGGGTGTGTTGTGGATCAGCCACAACAATAGGTAAGGATAAAAAGTGTTATAATTTGTTTGTCTCTTTGCAAAATTGAGATTTTTCTATTTTGGGATAATATCGTATGTATGACTAGAGAGATCATATGTACGATTGGAGATATTGTACTACGATCTCATCCATTTGGACCTGATCTCACCAAGAAAGCATAAAAATCGAGGCAACTAGTTAGGAAGTTGTTTTATTTAATTTTTGAATGTTTTTGACTTTAATTTAAATTATTATGGGCCAATTTTAGGGTGTTAGAGGCATCTACATGAGGAACATAGAGTAATGAGAAGGGAAAAGCTCCAACTAATATTATGGAAATGATATTAACTCATTATAGGACTCTAAATAAAGGAACCCAAAAGGAGAATAAGGAAATTGGATGTTCAATATTTTCCAATTTTAATAGATCAGAAACCATAATCAATCATGAAATATTTTTCAAAGAAAAATGGCAACATCATGTATGGGAATTACTAAAGTTATCATCAAAAAGTAAATGGAACTATATAGTAGACTCATTACCAATGTTAGCTTTCGATACAACGTGTAATGGGAGATAGCAAAAAAAAGATGCAGAATAAAATAACATAAAGTAAATTGTGAGATGATTGAAAATAATATATATATAAATAATGGAGATGTTTAAAAAATAGCTTTGGAGGAAATGAACACTCCATGAATAGAACAACTGCTCAAGAATGGGCATTGAGCATATTACAATCCACCATATTATATGACAATGCTACACCACACATCTTTGACTGCTATATGCAACTATATACTCTTTTATCTATATTGCTTTATTTATGATCTATACCTATGGATCTTTATATAGGAAATAGGTTCCTTGAACAACACTTTACCTAGATGTGTAAGGGACAACTTGCACATATACAACTTGCACTTTGATACTTGTGCAGTTATTACATTACATGATGTAACTAGGTAACTTCCCCCTAAAGTAATGTAATGTCCTAAGTATGTACCAAGGTAAAGGTATAAATCGTAGGAGCAATAAGATTTTCTATTGGAATAAATAATAATTATTTACAAATATTATTGTGATCTAATTTATCCTAAGATTAGGAAGTCATAAGGGCTACTGCATCAAATTAATTAATTGGAAAATTAGATACACTAAACCTAATTTCCAATAGGTTATTTATAAAGTGAGGTTTATCAAATATTTTTCAAAGGTTGGATATACATAATGTTATTGTCTCAAATCTATCAAAAGGAGACAAAAGGTCCAAAATTATTACCTCTTTAAAATTTGGGATCAATTCTTAGTTCAATAGGAGTAATAAGGGATAATAAGAATTGATTTTCGTGTTTACAAAACCTTTACAAAATCAATCAAATATTCAAATATAATTTACAAAAAGAACTATATCTTATCCATAGCATACTAGGGAGTCATAAGGCATTCTACAAACCTGGTAACATCAACTTCTATCAAATATTACCAAGTTAAATATAATCTTTCCTCAAAAACCTAAATATCCTTAGGAGTATATACTCACATTACTTGGGAGACATAAGGTTGTCTAAAAAACAAGGATCAATAAATATTTTATCAAATCAAGCTTATATTATTTTAATATCCAATTAAGGAATCATAAGAATGTCTACTTTCAATGCAAACTCCAACAAGGATAATTGTTTCAGCAAATAAAAAGTCAATGCTATAAAACTTGGTATCATGAATTAGCTCATGAAGTCTAGAATAATGATAGATCTAACTTAAAAAGTAATCCATAGTGAAGCCTTAGAATATAATTATGATATTATAGAATACTATCTTCAAGCTCATCTAAATGAAGCTATTGACAATGGAAAAAGTGACATTACACTTTCGTTAGATCTTGTGAGCATTTTATATATGACATTGCTCACCTATAAATTCTACAAGAATGAAAATGTAGAACAAAGAGGATTGATATAACTACTCAAAAAGAAGATCAAACTTAATGAGACGTATCTAGAAAATTTATTCAATCCTCATGCAACATTTTAGAATCTACTAATTCAAGATCTTATCATGATACTCTAAGTGGTTGTTCAAAAACTTTTGTACAAATTGAATATAAGAAAGAGGGACTCACTCTACAAGAAATAAGAAGCAGCACAACCACCTATGAAATCACAAATAATGAATCCAAAGACAAATCTAAATAATAAGAAGATGATAATAAATCTAAAGAAGGAAGAATTCAGTGCAAGATCAATTGAAAAGAGAACCCACAACTTCAGCTTATTTTTGTATCATCTAGAGATTGAAGCATCTATAGAAGAATCAAAGCCATCAACAAAAGAAGATCCACATTGAAGACTAAAGTATTCAATATCCAAATAATGTAATACAAGGGGGTGTTAGAAATAGATTCTATTACATCATTTGTATCATGTAAATGTACCTTTACCAAGCTATTATAAATGCACTCTCTCTGATATTCTTGAATGATGGTCTTGGTATCTTCAAAAGAATGGGCTAAAAATATAGTATTTTTTTCCATATTTACTATAGCCATGGGATCCCAAGTACAAATATTTATAATAAAAGAGTCAAGGGCTCATGCACTACAAGTTGAATCTACCTGTAAAGTATTGTGAATACCAAATTTACCCATTTTTGCCTACCAATTCCTTACTCGTATGCCTCTAGTGTAAACACAAAAATGAGAACAAGATAAATTGGATGGTAGACTATGATGTAGTAATCAAAATCCATCTAAAATATCACACTTGTTGACCATACTTCAATATGCAAGCACACCTATGAGTACAAAAAAAAGTTCTATAGTAAGGAGATAAACTAGTGGCATCACTTACTAATGACTCTAGTAAATATACTTTACCACATAGTAACTTCTAAGGTTGCCATGGTAAAAATAAGTTATCGGGAAACACCATTACCAAAGAGGAATGATTCAAGCAATAAAACAAAAATTGTACTCACAATGTTTCCCTAAGCCCTCCTCTTACTATGGTCATTATCATTGATGCATAGTATCCAAGTGGTGGTGGTATACTAGCATAGAACTCAAATCCATAATAAAACATTACAAAAACATAGAAACTAGTTATTTATGGAAGAACAAGAGATGGAACAATGAAAATACAATTTTTTTTTATTATAAAAGCAAATTATAAAATTACATGAATGCTCACCAAATTTACTTATGAGAAAACATGACCATTTTTTTAATCCTAGTCTACCTCCACTGGACTTACCCAATGACCATACTCCACACACTCACTTTGGTACTATTTGACACACCTTCAACAAAGATACACTCTTCTCTAGAGAGTTTGACTTGCTAGCTCTCACTCACACACTAGCCTCTTTTATTACTCCATTGAGCTTACACCTACTCAAATTATATCCTATAAGGAGCCTTTCTCCTATTTATAGGATCATGGGAGCTAGATAATACATGTATAAAGAATTCTAGATGCACACATGGCAACATTTTCTAAAATATCCTTTTTTATTTCTTCAATCTATCTTAGATATCTTTCTTGCACTTTTCCTAGGATATTTTTAATTACATGAGATAGTCAAAATATCACATGATTCTAGAAGTTTTTATTTTAAACTTTTTCTATAATCTCATCAGACTTCCAAAAGTTCTTTTGACTATTTTAAATTTCTAGATATATCATTATTTGCAACATATCTCCTTGTGATAGATAATTTATCTTTACTATTTACCATATCTCTTTCAAAGATAAGGTTTAAAAACCCTTAGCATAGTTTTAATAGATTTTATTTCCATTTGTTGTATAGAATTAAAGTTGCTACCAGGGTTATGCACAGGGGCAAATCACAATTTAGAGAAAATATTCGGATTTTCACAATTTAATTTTATGACTTTTGGGACCATAGAGGTCAGCTCATTCGCTCAAAAATTTTGAGATAATTTTTTTTAGGGTAAATTCACCCCATTATCATAAGGTTTCTCGCCTAATTTTTACCTTAAATTTATTAAAAAATATATCCCACCCAATTCACCCCTTGTACCCCATTATATATAGCTAACACTGATAGTGATTCTCATACAAATAAAACATTAATTTTCTCCAATAGCAAGTGAATAGAAAGTGATACAAAGCATACGACTGACACAACATAATTGAAAAAATACGACTGACAAAAGGTGACAATTAGAAGGCAATATGCAGAAGGTGACTAGAAGAAGGCGACTGGTAGAAGGTAATTGGTAGAATGCGACTGGAAAAAGGTGATTGGTAGAAGGCAACTGGTAGAAGGTAATTGGAAGAAGGCGACTGGTAGAAGGCAACTAGTAGAAGGTGACTGGTAGAAGGCGATTGACATAAGGTGATTGGAAGAAGACGACTAGTAGAATGTTACTGGCAGAAGGTGACTAGTAAAATGTGACTAGCAAAAGGTGACTGGCAAAAGGTGACTGGCTTAAGGTGATTTGCTTAAGGCGATTGATAGTAGTTGACTAAAATACAACGATTACCATTTACTGGTAAGTTTCTTTTACCATTAATTTTACTTTTTTAATATTTTTTTCATGGACACTCAATAAGGATGTTTTCTTATTATTTGAGCACTAATATCAAGCTTGCTTGGGACATATATTCTTTTGTCTTGAGCAGTAGTTCAAATTTTTACCGGTTATTTTCATTTTTAAAAATGATGTTCATTGTTCATGTTGCTCTTATCTTCATATAGGTAAAATGCCACCTAATGGCAGTGGAAATAAGGGAGGCCAGTATTTTGATAAAAGGAGTATCCTCAAATACTTTCATAATATTTCAAAATCCAGTCAACCATCAACATCTACACAAATTGAAGGTATGAATGCTTTTACTTACTAACCAGTTAATTTTTGTACATTGTTAATTTTATATATAATGTCTTCATTCATAAATAAGTGTGATTTTTTGTTGATGTCTTTGTCCATTGTTTATCTATATTTTTAATAGAAGGTATGCTTTTAAATGCCATAATGATAATGACCCAACTATTGACACTAGTATTATCTCTACAGAAAATATTGTTGACTGTGGTATACCTCCACTTCCACATATCCATGATAATGAAAAGTCCACAAATGAAAATATTCTTAATGAAATAGAACAACAACATGAAGATATTTCTGAATCTAACATGCCAAGTGGAAAAGAAAATAATAGTTCTTATGTAGCCCCTACTTCCATAGAATAAAAATAAATAAAAACATGCAAGATTATCTAGGTGGATAGCCTGGTTGGATATTAGATTTTCTATTTATTGAGATAGTGCTACCAGAGAATAGTAGTGAGGAAATAACAAAATTGTTATGCATAATTTGTAGTTGAAAACACGAAAAGGATCATAGATTGTAAGTTAAGAAAGATATAGTAGAATAAAATTATGGAAAGGTTTATATCAAAACAAAAAAAGGTGATCGACCAATACCAAAAAATTATAGGTGTAAGGATGCATCAGAGTGCACATATATAAGATACGCACAAGAATATGATAAATAAATGAAAAAAAAATAAACTCTAGTTGAGAAAGGTGCAACAATTCAAGCCTAATTTTGAAAAATGAATAAGTTCACTTTAGATTCAAAAAATTTGCAGTTTGCTATTGTATTCACTATTCTTAAAAAGGATAGACCTATGTCTGATTTCATTGATTATAAATCTCTATTTTGAATAAATGATGTGCAGAACTTACCCAACACCCATTGGTAAGATCAAAGTGGTTGGGAAATGGTAAAATGTCTCTCATTGGTTGAGCAAGATGACCTCAAAGAGAAAGTAAAAAATGCCAAATTCATTTCACTTTCAATTGATGAGGTGATTGTTGTTGACAACACATATTGGATTTGCATGTATGTTTACACATTGTAAAATCATTTAAGGCAACCTCATTTACTTGGAATACACAAGATGGTGGAAAATTTCAATGCAGAAAATATTTACAATGTTGTTGTAACTAGTTTAAAGGAAGTAGCAGGAATGAATGAAATGGAAATAGCCACTAAGTTAATATGTATCGGAGCTAATGGTGCTGCTACAATGCAAAGACACATGAATGGTCTTTGTGTTAGACTACAAACATTTTTTGCCCCATATTTGATACCTATTCATTGCATGGCTCATAGAATGAATATTGCATACAAAATTGTGGATACATTTACAAATGTTATGAGAGTGGAAGAGTTTGTCTGTGAAATTAATGATTATTTGTTGCATAGTCCAAAAATATTTTTAGAGTTTCAATAGTTTGCACTAGGAATTACTGAAGGTAAAAAAACTATTAAAATATGTAGATACTACGTGGATTTTGATGTATCAACCGACATTTAGAGTTTTTCAAATAATATCAATCTTTGATAGGGTTTATGTATGGAAATTGTAGGGTAGTTGATAAGGCTAAAGATTTACTATTTTGAATGAGTGACTTTGAAACACTTCTCACATTGTGTGGTATTCTTCCAATGTTGGAAGAAATGAATACTTTGATCAAAATTAAACAAAAAAGATCAATTTATATTGTGGATTTCATCAGGGCAAGAAAAAAATTTGCATGCATATTGATATGATGTATGCATTTGGTCAAATTTTTATGGATTCCATGTTTGAGATTTGGAGAAAATTAATAAATTTTAATGATCCTCAGAACTTTTTAAAGTTCAATATAAATGATCATCTATGTATTAATATCAATGGAAAGGAAATACTTTTATATTGTTTTGTTCATAAAATGTATATTGCTACAAATGAAGTTGAGAAAATGACCATAACGTACAATAGATTTCATGTAGTTGTATACGATATGAAAATTAAACTAAAACAAATAGCAGAATCATTGACAATTGAAATAAGAGATCATTTTCAAAGAGATGAATTGCTTGAGGCTATGGATGTGGTTAATCCAATGTTTTAGGATCCTTGTAATGAATGCCAGATTATAAATGGTTTGTTTCTCAAATACATGGGCACTCTTTCTAGTCATTTCAGTAAATGTGTGGTAGTCAATGGTATTGAAATCAATGGCATTCTCAATAGAGATCTTTTGACAAAACAATCAAACTATTTTGGAACAACAATATCTACTCAAGCTTCACAACTCACTAACCATCATGAAATAGGTTTTATTTCATGTTTGTGGAGAATATTACATCCCAATAGTATCTTAAAACATACTATGATTAAATATTTTCATTTATATGAATTATGTCAAACATTGATTTTAGGATCTATGGAAGATGAAAGGGTATTCAATGCATTATCATATGTAAAATCTAAAGTTCGAAATAGGTTGAAAAAAATTTGGAAAATTGTTTGAGAGTATATGTGTCGACCTATGAGGTGGAGAAGTTTACTTATTAAATAGATTTGTCATACTGGAAATTGTTGATAAGCAACACACCCCCACTGAAAAATGAGATTCCATCCTTAGAAAATTATGAACTTCCATTTTTGGCAAGCAGGGACCCTCTTGATCTTTTCGGGTTTTAAATCCAAATTTGCTTGCCTCCTTTTTAAAGTTGTGCTTTTTCTTGCATTCTAGCCGTGTTATCCAAGAATTCACTTTTTACATGCTAGAATCATTCATGCACAAGAAAAATCTTGCACCGGTACCGAGAAAATCCGTAAAACAGCTTGAATAAATTCACCGAAAAATCAAACTTTCCATTTTTGGTAGTGTCGCGATATCGCGACACTTCCATTTTTGGAAATGTCGCGATATCGCGACATGTAAGTCAAAATGCGGCTAAGTGCGTAAAGGTCGCGATTTTGACATGTCGCGAAATCGCGACGCTTTTTGGGAGAGAGACGCAAGTCGCACGGAGGGCGCGATTTTGGACATGTCGCGAAATCGCGACATGTCGCATTTTCGCGACAGGAGAGAGAAAGTGGGCTGCAGGATGAAAAATCGGCTAAGTCGCAAACATGTTCCAAAATCGCGGTCAACGCGGTCAACGCATGCGTAGAGGAACCGTCGCGATATCGCGACGTGTTCTAGAATCGCGCTGAAAATCAAGAAGCGTACGGAGGCGAGAAGGGTCGCGATTTTCGACATGTCGCGAAATCGCGACATGTCGCGTTTTCGCGGCCGACGAGGGAAGAAGTTGTCGATGAGCCAGGTAGGTCGCGATTTCGCGACATGTCGCGAAATCGCGACATGTCGCAGAATCGCGGCAGGAGAGAGAAAGTCATAGTTGACCTGAAAGTGCATTCCGCGGGAAACGAAGGCTTCCGGGGTAGCGACACGTGTCAAAGCGTGAATGGGACAAACAGGCCGACATGCAAGCTTATTTTGCGGATTTAATCTGCTTTTAATGTTTTAAGCTTCGATTTAATTAAAATGCTAATCTAATGCATCTTTTTGTCTTTCATGCAGATTCCACCTGGCACTTACGGGACAACCGGGAAAGACCATAAAGGCAAAGATAAAGTGCGGATTTAGTCAAGGACCGCCATGCTAGGAGAGAAGACGCCGGTGAGAGCATTCAACGACAAATTTATTGCAGACTTGATAGCATGAAGACCATTTCAACTTCGGGATGGATTTGCGGAGATCGAATTGATGGAGAAGTGGTGACTCATCCGGCTCACCAAAGAATTAACGGAAGCATTTATTTGCAGATGCGAATGAATGCAAGTTGCATTTTATTTTATCTTCTCCATTTATGGCAGCTGACTGCACGGATTTGCCGAAGGGTTAAGTTCTATCCGGACTTTGATTTTTAAATGGATTTTTATTGTAAAACCCGGGCCCTAGGGTTTAAGTGCGATAAGATTTAGGGTTTGAGCAAGATATTTTGGAAAAGATCAGGGTCTGTCCTGAGTCTATAAATACAAATTCTAAATGTAATCGCAGGAGGCAGAGACTTAGAAATAAAAGGCTTATAAGCAATTTCTTGCAAATTTTGTGAAATCCTTTGTTTCTGGACTTGGAGTTGATGTGCTTTAGCTTTTCTGTGATAGCATGGCCAGGAGCCTAATCTTTTGCAGAGTGTGATAAGTGTATTTTCTTTTGTTATCCGTTCCATTTAAAGTTTGTTAGATATATGTCGTGAATCGCCATTGTCAAGATTAAATATGTCGTTAGGCTTCAGCTTGTTCTATTGTCTCGCTAGGGGAAATTACAGATTTCGGGTGTAAGTTTGTTCTAATTGCTTCGTCTTCACCGTGCGAGCTAGGGTCGCGGTGAAAGATACCGCTTTAACCACCGCCCTTTGGATTTATAATTTTCTCGCTAGATCCGCTTCACTCGCCTTGTGCTCTTAGTTGAAAGTGATCTTAGACCGACCGGACACTTTCTTCCGGGATTTGTTCTGCTGTGAAGTCGATAGCATAGATAAGATTGATAGTTTAGAGTTTTACAGCTTTAATGTCCGATAAACTTCTCTTTCTCGCCTTACCCTACCCTCTCTTTGCTTTCCGTGAATGATCCATTTTTATTTTCTTTATTTGCCTTTTATTTAAATCACCGACCCATGAGAGCTAGATCAAGAATTCAAGTTAAATCCGATTGTCAACAACTTTTGCAACTACCGAACAAGTTCAAGAACCCCCGTAAGGTAACAGAGCACCCATATTGAAATCTATTCCGAAGTGGAAAAGAGTGAATTGCCATTCGACCCAACTCGGTAACTCGCACCTTGGATAACCAAACTAGATCCTAAAGATGAGTGGGATCCGTCCCGTGGGTGTCTCCTGAGCTTTCCTTGCCTTCATCCTTTTTCCCGGGTTGTGCATGAAAGCCGGACCAACACCTAATTGGCGCTAGAAGGAGGGCCGAACTCGCTCAAGTGTTGTAAGGGCATAACAAAGAACATTTGAAGGACCCACAGAACTCCTGAGCTTTTAAATTGTCAAGCAAATTTTGTAAATTGTCGTATCTTTAAATTGTCCTTTTAAATTGTCCTTTTAAATTGTCAAAGGTTGATGATTTCAACTTGCTAAAATACGTAACCCGCTCGTAATCGCAGAGTTTGTCAAGCACTCGTGAAAACCGGATTCTACATACAGGGTAACAAGGTCCCACCCCGTAGCCGGGAGAGCTCCTTGTCCCCGAATTAGAAACTCCGAGAAGAAGTAGCCACGTAAGAGCCACATCTCTATCACGCATGCTTTATCACCATTGATAGTCACTCCAACCGGAGCTCGTAATATCCCTCGTTAATCCATTAGCTATGGCAAATTGGTTGGGCTCCACAGCCTTTGAACATTCCGGTATAGCCCATGACTTGCCCGTAAATCCGTAAAGATACCTCCCTAGGTATAAACATGATGGGACAAGAATCGCAGAGGAACACTTAATTGCATTCAAGAATGCACCGAGTTATTAAATGTACAAAGATGAGGATGTTGCCTGCAGACTCTTCCCGTTCACTCTCCAGGAGGGAGCCTATGATTGGTTTCTAAATCTTACCAATGATTCCATCACCAGCTGGAATGACTTAGAAAAAGTCTTTGTGTCACAGCTCGGGGAAGTGATAGACCCCAGGATTTTATATCAGCAGCTTTCTAGCATCAAAAGAGAACCGAATGAGTCTATTAGATCCTATAATGTCGATTCCGTAAAGCTTATGGTAGACTCACCGGCTATTATGTACCGAATGCCGACTTGGCATTAGAGATTTTTAGGAACTCTCTCGGACCCAATGACCTCTCGTCTTCTTGAAGAGGGATGCCACCGTTACTAACTTGACGTAAGCTTATAAAGAAGCTTTAATCCCGGAAAGACAGCTTGGGACCCCACCTTTAAATATTCAACAAACTCCTCTCATCACTCAGCCTGCTCCTATACTCAATCCTATCCCACATCGATGATGCCGCCGCTTGTCGTACTTTACCATCAAGCAGCACCATTAGTCGCAAAGACTCGCTGAGAATGTACGTAACCCCGTAAAAGAGGCCGACAATGCTAGGATTGAAGAAGTTTCAAAGATTGTTCGAAGCTGGCCAATGATTTTTTGAGTTTTAAAAGGCAAACTTCTACCGGAGACAATCCCAACAGATATTCATACCAACCAAACAGATTTAATAGGCCCCCATATGAGCCTAATAAATATTACAAGGGTAAAGCTCATGATGTGAACATCTGTGATTTGGCCTCGCCTAACCGGTGCGTAATTCATGCCACTTCTCAACATGGGGAATTAGATTGTGTGGAATTTTGCAATGCATTTGAAGCTTTGTCGGAGATTTGATCTCCCCCGAAAATCAAAGAACCGCCGAGGGCCCAAGTTCATCCGGACACAAGCAGTGCCTATGGTCTTGGATTCTTTTTCTTTCCCTGATGAATCTGAGAATGTAGTTGAAATGCCCATGGATGAAGTACATGCTTTCCAAGCAAGCATGTAAGAGATAGCTACAACCCGAGGAACAGGAATCCCGAGCCAAATACCACATCAACTCCTCCCCGATAATTCTCACAATATTCCTCCTGACCCCTCTCCAAGCAATAATCCACCCCCACCAAAGGGAGGAGCTCAAAGAGTACCAGATGTTGCTATTCCTCCACTTAACAAAGGATATAACATAGTGGAGGATATGAAAAAGATTAAGGCTAACATTACTCGCATGAGTCGGCACTGCATTTCGGAGCAGAGAGACAATCCGATAAAGACATACTCCGGCCCCGCCGCTAAACCCGTGGATAAAGGGAAGAAAATAGCCAATGCCAATCCTGCCATGTACAAGGAAAAGACCGAAGTTCCCCCATTTTTACCGACTCGTCGAATTTTTGGGAAGAACTTACATAATTGTTTGGTGGATTCAGTGCATCTGCTAATGTCATGCCACTGGCAATTTGTCAGCAGCTGGGGCTGACCCCAATGAAGTCTGAGAGGAGAGTTGTCCAATTGGACAAGTCAGAAGTTAAGGTTGTGGGAGAGCTGCAAAACATTCACATTCAATTGGCATCTCAGCCAAGGGCTCAACATAAGATCGAAATCCAAGTTGTGGATATCCCAGTGGGGTATGGAATGTCATGAGTAGGGATTGGTCTAAGTCTCTCGAATGGATATCCGGCAAATGTACTTTTCACACATGTGGTTGCCATGGAAGGGTGTGGCTAATCAATTGCGGGTTGACAGAGAACCTGTGTACAAGCACACCATTACAGAGTACAATGCCGCAAATGAGACTCGTCAATATTGCAGAGGTAGACATTGGTGTCTACAATTTAACAACTCGGCACAATGATAAATTTAACAAAGCTCATCCTCGTACATACTAATGAAGTTTGGACACTTCATGTGGATGGAGCCAGATGTAAGCGTGGTTCTCGGAACAGGGCAGTCCTCAAAGGGCCTCAAAGTCGACATTTTTTATGTCTTACCGCCTCAGCTCCCATGTACTAATAATTTAGCAGAGTATGAAGCTCCGATTTTAGGTTTAAAATTTGCATTGGATAAAAATGTGAAGAACATTCAAGTTTTCACCGATTCGTAATTAGTGGCAAGCCGTGTCGTGGGTAAGTTTCATAGTAAAGCCTCTTATCTCAAGGGATACAAGCACGTAGCTTGGGATCTTGTGGAAGGCTTTGATGCATTTAACTTAACACATATACCCAGTGAACAAAATTCACATGCAGATGTCTTGGCATCTTCAGCTGCAAGTTTAAGGCCATTGGAAGATTTTAAGTGGGATAAGTTTTCAATTGAGCTAGTCCCCTGTCCTTCAGTTCCAAACAATATTGACAACTTTCAAGTTTTCTCATATGATCAACAGATTGTGAACTTTCTGCAGAGTACCAATACCTTTGAGAATGCTATAATTGATGAGGGCCAAAGGGACACCCCGATGGAACAAACTAGATGATGACAGGGGAATCATGAGATTGAAGGACAAATGTAATCCCAAAGGGAATGGTAGAGCCGGAGAGGCTATTCGATGTTGACAAGATCAGGCAAAGGGTGAATTCTGAGGATTATGTGGGCACCACGGACAATGATACTGAAAATTTGAATGTAGGAACCGAAGAGGATCCAAGGAACATCAAGTTGGCAAAGGACTCGTGATCCGTAGATAAAGAGAAATATGATTGATTTCCCGCACAGAGTCTAAGGATGTAATGGCTCTGGTCATACAAGGATTTAAAGGTATTTGATCCAAAAGTTTACACCCACATCATACCTTTGAAAGAATCTTGCAAGCCTTTCATACAAAAACAGAGGCATGTTAATGCTCTGTTAGAACCCCTTATTCAGAAAGAAGTGGAGAAGCTCTTGAGTGCAGCAATTATTTTTCCTATCGTGCATTCTACTTGGGTGGCAAATCCGGTGCCGTAAGGAAGAAAAATGGGGAGATCCGCCTTTGTGTGGATTTTAGGAATCCGAACAAAGCATCCGAAAAGGACAACTATCCCCTCGCCTTCTATGGATGAAGTACTACAGATTGTTAATGGCTCGTAGATGATGTCTTTTCTCGGATGGTTTCTCGAGCTATAATCGTATTCTAGTTGAGAAGGAGGATAGAATGAAGACCGCTTTTACAACTAAGTGGGGTACTTTTGCTTACAAGAGGATGCCATTTGGTTTAATAAATGCAGGAGCAACATTTCAGAGAGCAATGGACCATGCCTTCAAGGGGCTTATGGGCAAATGTATTGTAGTTTACATGGATGATCTAATAGTCTTTTCCAAATCCAGATTTGACCATGTCAAGCATTTAGAGTCTGTATTTAACAAGTGCAGAGAGTTTGGCATCTCTTTGAATCCAAAGAAATGCATATTTGGTGTAATAGAAGGCAAATTGCTTGGGCATTTGGTCACAAAGGATGGCATTTCCATGGATCCAGCAGAGTTGAGGCCATATCTCGGCATACCATTTCCCAACTCCAAGAAAGAGTTGAGATCATTCTTTGGAAAGATTAACTTTGTCGTAAAGTTTATCTCAGTGCTTTGCAGAGATAGTTAAACCAATGAATGATATGTTAAAGCAAACCGCCCGCATTGCCCGGACCACTCGAAGCTAAGACTGCTTTTCAAGAAATCAAGACAGCCATTAAACAAGCACCAGCCTTAGTAAGCCCGCATTTCAGCAGTATTTCTATCTCGTACACTTTCTCTTCTCGAACATACACTTGCCGCAAAGGTCGACTCAACGGAGAGATACAGAAGAACATCCAATTGCTTTTAAGAGCACTAATTTGAAGGGAGCTGAACCGAAATATTCCGGATTAGACAAACAAAGCTTATGCTTTGGTAAGGGCAAGAAGCGCTTCAGACATTATATACTCGAAGCAAAACTCATGCCATAGTGCCGCACTCCAACTGTGAAGTACCTTCTAAGTCAGAATGAGTTGGGTGAACTGAGGGGCAATTGGGTCACCAGGCTGCAAGAATATGACTTGGAGATTAGGCCTGCTAAACTGATCATAGGACTTGGCTTGTCTAGACACATTGTCAAGTGCCTCCACAAGCAGAAGTTAATCAATTAAACTCGGAATCTGATGATTGGTATGGGGATATCATTCATCTCGCACAGCTTTGGGGTTTGCCCATCCCATTTGAACAGAACTCAAAGGAGAGCATTAAAGTTAAAAGCTTCTCACTATCTCCTCAAGGCAGTTACTCTGTACAGGGAGAATTATGCCGGCATCTTCCTAAGGTGCATTTCTCCCATTGAAGTCGATGAAGTCATGGCTAGCTTTCATGAAAAACTAGGGGCAGTGGCATTCATCGAGATCTCGCTACAAAGACATAAAATATTAAGAGCAAAGCACACCGCCTACACTTTTTAAGGATGCACATCAACATGTCGAACCTCGCCATCGCTGCGACATTTGCAGCCAAAGAGGCAAACCGAGCTCGCCATTGCAACCAGCTGAGATAAACAAACCTTTCATGCAAGTGGGGACTTGATTTTGTGGGAGTCATTAACCCGAATTCCTCAACAGGGCATAAATATGTGCTGACAGCTACTGACTATTGCACAAGGTGGGTTGAAGCAGCAGCCACTACAAGAAGTACAGCCCAGGAAGTTATTGATTTTCTTGAATCAAATGTCATAACTAGATTTGGGGTTCCCCTGAATTTGGTCTGTGATAATGGGCCCGCCTTCCAATCATTGGAGTTTGCAGATTGGGCATACCATATGGGGATAGTTATCGATTCTCATCCAACTATTATCCCCAAGGCAATGGACTCGGGCCGAGTCAACAAACAAGAACTTAATGAATGCCATCAAAAAGTCTCCAGCAGACAAACCTGTGCAATGGCATACATTGTTGAAATATGCACCGTGGGCTGACCGGATAACACACAAAGTGGCTCTTAAGACCTCTCCCTTTGTTTTGTCGTATGGTACTTGGCCAATTGTCCCCATCTCCTTGAAATTGCCTACCTACCAGCTTGCCTTAGATTATTTTGAAGGTCATGATGATGCTGAAGCCCGTGTTTTAGACCTCACTAACTTGCAGGATGAAAGACTCCAAGCCCCGGAGCACTTAAGCAGACACCAAGAAACTGTCAAGCGGTGGTTTGACAAGAGAGCCAAGGTGAAGGCTTTCAGCCGGGCAGACTTAGTGCTTCGTGGGACAAGGCCCATGAGAAGAAGGGTAAGCACACAAAGTTGCAACCACCGTGGATAGGCCCCTACCAAATTGCTGAAATATTGGGTAACAATGCTTTCCGCTTGCAAGACCTCGGATGGTAATTTTCTCGGACCTCCCCGTTAATGGCCAATACTTGAAGCATTATTTCTCTCGTTGCTCCATCCAATGTATCATTTGAGTAAGCTATAAAGAAGGTTGTAATATGTGTACATATTGTAAATAGCTCCGTAAGTTTTATTTTGTTCTAGTTTAGTTCTTTTAATAGCTCTGTACAGTTGCTTTAGTTGCTTCTTTTTAGTTTTAATTGGGTGTCTGTCTGTACATGTTTGTTTGTTAGATTAATCCTTGTTCTCAGTGCAGTTTTATTTTTTATTTTTATTTTATTTTTTTATTTTTTTAATATGTCTCAGCAGTTGCATTTTAGTTTATTTCAGTTGCTTTAAGTTTATTTCACTTTAGCTTTCGCTTTAGTTTCTTTGTCTTTTTTATTTTTTCTTGTCTTTTTATTTTATGCTTGCTTTTATTTATGTTTGTTTTTCTTTTTGCTTTCTTTTTCTTTGTCTTTTTTTTTAGTTTTAGTTGCTTTGTTTTCTTTTTTTTTTTTTTCTTGTTTAGTCTGCGCTTTATTCTGTTTGCTTGAAGCTCGTGCGTCCTTGGAAGCTCGTGCAAAGTCCTTTGGCTTCTAAAATATTCTATTCCTTTACCTCCGCCTCGAGCAATCAATGAAAAGTCACCGCTGAAAATTGTTTTATTCCTAGTCGATAAATCCTCAATCCAAGCTCCCATTCTCGCTCATTATTCTAATTGAGATAGTCTCGCTTGCACTAAACTGTGGAACTATTTTGTTATCCAGGATGAAGGTAGAGAGATGATTGGATCTTGTGTCTTACTTGCCACAGCTGTTTTAATGATAGAAAAACTGCTATGCTGTTTTGTTGGAGGAACTCCCGGGGAATCCAAGAAAAGCTAGTTATAAGAGGGGACTATGGTTCATGCAATTATTTGGGTGTCACCGGAGGCTATCAATGCCTAGACCGAAACAGCTCAGATTGATCAAATATTAAAAGAAAATTGTAATTTCTCTAAGGTCTTCCAGATAGTGATATATTTCAAAAAGAAGAGAGATAAAAAAAAGAGAGATAAGAAAAAAGAAAAAAAGAAAAAAAAGAGTTATATGATCAAAAGAGGCAGCCAATATTAGATTCTGCCCTACAGTTGTAAATTGGGTCGTGTAAATCTAAAGGGTAACTCTGTCTAGGGTCAGAAAAGCTAAACTAGTAAACAGAGCTCTACTCGGTTTCCCCTTTTACAATCTAGAAAAGTTGATTAATCCAAGTTTATCATTCAATTCAGTCATCCTTGAAGAAAGTTCTATACCCTTTGTAATTGCACATCAGTAATCTTCCTTGAAGTAATCCAACCCAAGTATGTCCTTGGGAAATTTTAACAACTGCAGCTAGCAATCAATTTATTGTGAAGAATGCCCGTGGCAAGGCATGATGCATGGTCTTTTTGTTTTGAAACCGGAGTCTTGGGTTCTAAAATAGTGCTACTATTTTACCCGCAGATATCGCCATTTGTTGAGAAGCAACACACCCCCACTGAAAAATGAGATTCCATCCTTAGAAAATTCTGAACTTTCATTTTTGCAGTAGGGACCCTCTTGATCATTTTCAGGTTTTAAATCCATAATTTGCTTGCCTCCTTTTTAAAGTTGTGCTTTTTCTTGCATTCTAGCCGTGTTATCCAAGAATTCACTTTTTACATGCTAGAATCATTCATGCACAAGCAAAATCTTGCACCGGTACCGAGAAAATCCGGAAAACAGTTGCATAAATTCACTAAAAATCAAACTTTCCATTTTTGGTAGTGTCGCGATATCGCGACACTTCCATTTTCGGAAATGTCGCGATATCGCGACATGTAAGTCAAAATGCGGCTAAGTGGCAGAAAGGTCGCGATTTCACGACATGTCGCGAAATCGCGACAGATTTTTGGAGAGAGAAGCAAGCTGTACGGAGGGCGCGATTTTGGACATGTCGCGAAATCGCGACATGTCGCATTTTCGCGGCAGGAGAGAGAAAGTGGCTGCAGGATGAAAAATAGGCTAAGTCGCAAACATGTTCCAAAATCGCGGTCAACGCGGTCAACGCATGCAGGTAAGGAACTGTCGCGATATCGCGACGTGTTCTAGAATCGCGGCTGAAAATCAAGAAGCGTACGGAGGCCTGAAGGGTCGCGATTTCGCGACATGTCGCGAAATCGCGACATGTCGCGTTTTCGCGGCCGACGAGGGAGGAAGTTGCCGATGCTGCAGGTCGCGATTTCGCGACATGTCGCGAAATCGCGACATGTCGCAGAATCGCGCAGGAGAGAGAAAGTCATAGTTGACCTGAAAGTGCATTCCGCGGGAAACTAAGGCTTCCCGGGGTAGCGACACGTGTCAAAGCGTGAATGGGACAAACGAAGCCGACATGCAAGCTTATTTTGCGGATTTAATCTGCTTTTAATGTTTTAAGCTTCCGATTTAATTAAAATGCTAATCTAATGCATCTTTTTGTCTTTCATGCAGGATTCCACCCAGCACTTACGGGACAACCGGGAAAGACCATAAAGGCAAAGATAAAGTGCGGATTTAGTCAAGGACCGCCATGCTAGGAGAGAAGCCGCCGTGAGAGCATTCAACAACAAATTTATTGCAGACTTGATAGCATGAAGACCATTTCAACTTCGGGATGGATTTGCGGAGATCGAATTGATGGAGAAGTGGTGACTCATCCGGCTCACCAGAAGAATTAACGGAAGCATTTATTTGCAGATGCGAATGAATGCAAGTTGCATTTTATTTTATCTTCTCCATTTATGGTAGCTGACTGCACATATTTGCCGAAGGGTTAAGTTCTATCCGGACTTTGATTTTTAAATGGATTTTTATTGTAAAACCCGGTCCTAGGGTTTAAGTGCGATAAGATTTAGGGTTTGAGCAAGATATTTTGGAAAAGATCGTGGTCTCGTCCTGAGTCTATAAATACAAATTCTAAATGTAATCGCAGAGGCGGAGACTTAGAAATAAAAGGCTTATAAGCAATTTCTTGCAAATTTTGTGAAATCCTTTGTTTCTGGACTTGGAGTTGATGTGCTTTAGCTTTTCTGTGATAGCATGGCCAGGAGCCTAATCTTTTGCAGAGTGTGATAAGTGTATTTTCTTTTGTTATCCGTTCCATTTAAAGTTTGTTAGATATATGTCAGTAATCCGCCATTGTCAAGATTAAATATGTCGTTAGGCTTCAGCTTGTTCTATTGTCTCGCTAGGGGAAATTACAGATTTCAGGTGTAAGTTTGTTCTAATTGCTCCGTCTTCATCAGTGTGAGCTAGGGTCGCCGGTGAAAGATACCAGCTTTAACCACCGCCTCTTGGATTTATAATTTTCTCGCTAGATCCGTTTCACTCGCCTTGTGCTCTTAGTTGAAAGTGATCTTAGACCGACCGGACACTTTCTTCCTTGATTTGTTCTGTTGTGAAGTCGATAGCATAGATAAGATTGATAGTTTAGAGTTTTACAGCTTTAATGTCTGATAAACTTCTCTTTCTCGCCTTACCCTACCCTCTCTTTGCTTTCCGTGAATGATCCATTTTTATTTTCTTTATTTGCCTTTTATTTAAATCACGACCCATGAGAGCTAGATCAAAGAATTCAAGTCAAATCTGATTGTCAACAACTTTTGCAACTACCGAACAAGTTCAAGAACCCCCGTAAGGTAACAGAGAGTACCCATATTGAAATCTATTCCGAAGTGGAAAAGAGTGAATTGCCATTCGACCCAACTCGGTAACTCGCACCTTGGATAACCAACTAGATCCTAAAGATGAGTGGGATCAGTCCCGTGGGTGTCTCCGGAGCTTTCCTTGCCTTCATCCTTTTTCCCGGGGTGTGCATGAAAGCCGGACCAACAGAAATCTATGGCAAAGAGAAGAGGTGTAACGAATACTGAGGATGATGAGGATGATGGTAACACTGATCAGATTGTGATGACAAAATTTTTGGGTATGAGTGCAGATGATTTTGTAAAATCTAAAAAGAGTTTGTTCCAGATTCCAGCATTATGATGCAATGATGCTTTCATTTGATTTGATTTCATATATTATCATTTGATTTGATTTCACATATTAGAATGAAAAGATGCTTTCATTTGATTTGATTTGATTTCACATTATAATGAAAGGAATATTGATATTAATTTATAATTTGATACATGTAATTTTGATATCATTAATCATATAATATGATATTAGAAAAACCATTGGATACTCTGTATATCATAGCCCTCTGATTTGATTATGTATATTTGAATGAAATTGGATTATTTGATTACACATATGTTGATTAGAACACTAAATTATATTTTATATCATAAATGTGTTATTGGATATTTTGTATATCATTTTACATAAGCCTTGTTATTGAATTATTAGTCTAAATTTTCAAAATTTTTAGTAGATTTGTATTTGATAAACCATTTAAGACAAAATAAATATTTATGTTGCATTTCCAATTATTTCAAATTATTTTGTAAAACATAAATGAATATTTTATCGCATCCACATTCAAAACTACTTAATGCATCCACACAAATAATCAAAACATAACAATATTCAAAACAAAATTTTAAAAATATAATACATTTTTTTTGGAAATTGTCTCTTTAATTGATTTCAAAAAGATACCATTCTTTTATAATTTACAAAAAAGATATGCAACAATTTTTGTTTCTCCTCAAATAAAAACAACAAACTTCTATTCTTTCTACATGGTGGCTAAATTTCCAGCTGCATCTATCTCAATATCCTTTGCTTCCAATGCACCAACCCTAACCAAAATTTTAGCTATAGTGTTGATCCCCGATAATAATAAACCTTCTTCCTTCATTGGATCTTATCTAAAAAGTGCATTTAGTTCTTTCTCATTTTATTTCAATAAAACCTCCACATCTATGCCCTTATATTTGATAAGCTTCTTCAGCCAATTATTTTCTCTAACAATGTATTGTAATATTTTCTTCACTTCAATAGCATTATTAACACTAATGTTTGTAGTTTTAATCAACATTTTCATGGCACCGACTTGTTTCTTTAAGTGCTGAAAATTATTTTTCAAAATACAAGTGAAAAAGGTTAATATTTATAAGCAAAACATATTTAATAAAAAAATTATTTTTAGTTATATGTAAAACTTACATCAGTTTTAAGTCTTGCAATTTCAGCAACTACTACTTTCTTCTGATCTAGTGCCCATTCATTGAAATATGCCTGGGCCTCAACATTGAGGTTTCCCAAATGATTTAGAAAAAAAACTAGAACATCATCAATGTATGTAGACTCGGCTTCCACGGTGCTAGATTCAGCTTTATGTAGCAAAGCATCAAGCTTTTGGGGCTCATTCTCAACATTTGAAAATAACTCCTTTCTCTTTGAAAATTTTTTATATTGGTCATTTATTGCTTTTATCAAAACCTTGGCTCGATATTCCCATTCTTTCAATCTATCAATATCTACAAGAAGACTATTATGAACTGTAGCTTTACATATATTGGCTAATGAAACATTTTTTAGAAAATTTACTTTATCATCATCTATTAGATGATGGGCAGCGAATTTTTTGGTGGGGAAGAGGAAATTTTGACGACATCTACTTCAAAATTCTCTTCTTCTTCATAATTGCCCTGTTCATCCTAAAACATATCACTTACCTTTAATGGGAAATTTTTAGGATTCATATCCTGATAAAGAAAATTATCATCTAGATTCCTCGAGGGCATTTGAGAGGCGCTCTCTACATTTGAGACATTATCTAGGGTTAAAATTGGGAAAATAGAAACATTATATTGAGATATAGCATGTTTATGGTAAATAATTTTAGTATCATGAGGTAGTGGTGTGAGGAATATTTTTACACGCATGCACGATTGGTTCCTCACCGATGGTACCTGTTGTGGATGGAAAATAACTTGCTATGTTTGTGGCTGGGTAGACAGTGGAGGCATATTTTTTTTAGTATTTTGAATGTAATTGGTGCATCTGCAAAATTTCACATGAAAATATAAAATAAAAATTGTTTAAATAACAATATCATAAAAAGAGATTAATTTTAACCAAAAATACCAGACTCAAACTCTACAACCATTGATGATGTAACCATTTGCCATTTCTTTGAAAAATATTTTAAATACATCAAACTAAACATAAATTTAAATAATTAAAATACATAATTTAAAATAGTACTTTTGAATAATAAGGTTACCTTGCGATTAGGAGGTAACTTCCTTGATGTCGACTACAACATATCTAGAAGTAACAGGAGCCACATGTGTATGTTGAATGTGATCACCATGAGACTTCGCATGTTTGGAGGGAGTCACTAGTGATGACTGTGACTACGTGTTAGAATTAGTAGATGCTTCTTGAATCCTAAATGTGACATCCCTTTTACTAGAATACTAAGATGCTCTTCACTGTTTTTAAAATAAAATTAGAAAATAACAAAATTGATTGAAAAAAAAACAAAGATATTCCAAAAAATAATTTACCTTTATTTCATTCTCAGTCATGCCAATAGCCACAAAACTTGGGTGCAATGCAATTGGAGGATTGCTTTTTTGAATATTGAAGTAAACTTCATGAAAAATACAAAGAATAAAGTTGTTGGTTGTTACTATATATGAATATTGAAATTTTTGGGCACTCAGAAGGTCATGTTTTAGGTGGTTGGAAATGTGCGTGGACCAGTCAAATCTTCCACAACCAATATATCGAATCAATAAGGACAGTGCCCAAAAAGGTATTTATGTAGGTCACCCTTGCAAAATAAGTCTTGCCTAGAAAAATTCAATGTAAGCATAAAAAAATTGTCTACAACATTGGAAATGTTTAGTCCCATTTTGTACTTAGAAGAATTAACTAAAAAAAAGAGAGAAATATATTAGAAAATAAAAACTACAACAGGGAGAAAATTATTAGAGAATAGAAATTAAAATACATAAAAATTTAAGATAAATAAAACCTAAATTTTAAAAATATACCTTTCAAATTGTCTGAATGAACAACATAATTGTATGTTAACATTGATTTGTCATCTTCGATCAATGCGTACTAGTTGTTCACCACTACACCATTCAAAAATGGTGGCCCTGTTATTTGCTACACATTTGAGGGTTTCATAGAAAAACAATATCCTTGTTATCCACTTTAATCATAACAATGGAAACGTCATGGTTGTAACAACTAACGATCCGTTGCATCAGCGAGACGTTGATGTTCAACTGTGGCTTCTTCGTTACACTAGCAAGGCCGAAGGTGTAAATTCATTCCGAATATCTTCTAAGAGTGCTAAAAATATTCTTGATGTTGGGGTAGTAGAAGCTCTTGAAAGCCACTTTGGAAGGTAGGGGAGAGGAAGAGCTAGCCATTTATATAAACACATAGGAAAATTCTTTGAAACACACATGAAAATTCTCTAAAATGCCCTGGAAAACACTCTAAAAATGTTGCCAAAACCCTCTAAAAATGCTACCAAAACCCTATGAAAATTATCTGAAAACCATTTGAAAAGGATTTGAAACCGCTGTGGAAAACGCTCTAAAATGCTGGAAAAGCTCTAAAATTGCTCTGGAAAACATTGTAGAAAAGGTGAATTAAAACCTTGCATATCTATTTATAGAAGTCTACATCACTGAAGGTAATAGATGCATGCCACATGGTAGATAAGATGAAACATGGTAGCTTCTTATTGATGATATTTGGTGGTCACTGTTTGATAGTGATCATATACCAGTCGCCCTCTGCTAGTCACCATATAGTAGTCACCCTATACCAATCACCATCTGCTAGTCATCATCTTCCAATGACCATTTGCTAATCACCATCTACCAGTCACCAGATACTAGTCACCATATTCTAGTTGCTATCTACCAATCACCATCTTCCTATCATCATCTTCCAGTCATCATCTACCAGTCACCATATACCAGTTGCCATTTGCTAGTCACCATTTGCAACTTGTCTTGTGCCAGTCACCATTTTCCAGTCACCTTATACCAGTTGCTTTATACCAGTCATCATTTTCCACTTGCCTTTTTCCGGTCACCATTTGCCACTCACCATTTTCTAGTCACCATTTTCTAGTCACCTTATGCCAGTCGCCATCTACCAGTCGCCTTATGCCAGTCACCATTTTCCACTCGCCTCATGCCACTCACCTTATTCCACTCGCCTTCTGCCAATCACCTTTCACCACTCACCTTCCGACACTCACCTTCTGCCACTCTCCTTCTACCACTTTCCTTCTACCACTTGCCTTATACCACTTGCCTTCTACCAATCACCTTTGACAAGTTGCCTTCTACCAATTGCCACTAAATTTTTTTGATAATTCCTGTGCAAAAATTTCAAAAATGCGCCATATTTTGATAAATTATCTACAAAATTTTGAAAATTTTGCCCCAAATTTTATACATCATTCACCTAGATTCACTTGATTTTATAATTACTTTTTCAGTACTACACCTTATGTATAACCCTGGTTTCCACTTATATAGCTTGTTTTTCTTTTATTAATGGTGAAAACATGGGTTTTTGGAAGGGTACCAACCCTTTTACATAGGACAAAGAAACTTACAAGGAAAAAATCCTAAGACCAAAAAGGTACAACCAGATAAAAATATTAGATCAAAGAACAACATGAAAACCGATACAAAAGGCCAAAAAAAAATACTACAAACATAACAAGAGAGCGGAATGGCTAACTAATATTTGGAGAGGTTGACATCAACCTCCAAGTCTTCCTTTTACTACTTCTTCTGCACCTCGATCTTCAACATATCCCATGAGTCCATCCTATTATTCTAAGATAGCCAAAATTTAGCCTTGGTCACAAAAGCATCATGACTGTTCCATTTTCTTTCCCTATAATTAGTACTAAGAACATCGCTCAGGGAAATAAAACTAGTCCTCAAAGGTAACATATCCATGATAGAGCACAACCTACACAATTTCCACATTACCAAAGCTATAATGACCATAAAGACCTAAATATGAGATCACATGTGGAAGGAACGAGTCCATCCAAAGACTGTTTGAGCTGCTACTAACTCCCTAATTGACCATAAAGTCAAAAACTTTGTTCCCTTCTCTTAAATTGTGCATGATTTTCACCTCTTGGAAGGATTGTAGCAAGGACTTGCTATCCTTAAATATTTTTTCCACCATCCATATTGGTTCTTCCTTCCTAATTAAGTAGTTTTTGATGTTCTAGGAGTCACCTTCCACTATAATCTTTGGATAATTAAGCAAGGAAAAGAGCTTTATTCTAGATAGAAGAGTCATTGCTTCTACCACATGGCTAGTTTGTATACCATAATGCTCTAAGTAGGAATCAATAAAAATTTCTTTTTAAGTTATAACTACACCTCCACCTCAAAATTTCTTGGGTTTCCTTTTGAGGCCCCATAAAACTTAAGTTTCACCTAAACTTCCTCAGGATCCTTCTATTCAGTGTTCTTTCTAATATCCTCCTTCAAGATAGGACCAAAACCAACCTAAGCTTCCAAGTTCCAACATTTATCTATCTCCTTTTATGCCCCCTTATCAACCCCATCCTAGTTCTTTGTAATTGAGACATTATCACAAGAAGTAAGCATTATTCTAAGGAAACCCCCCTCTTCATCCCTACTGATACCTCTAAAGATCCTCTATTGTGTTCTATCCATCTACCCTAGAAGAAATGAACAAGGAAAATTTTATATAAACATATGAATCTATCACTTTTAAAGGGGAGTTTCATTGTTCCACAAAACCAAGGATTGAATGAGGCACCACTCATGAATAGACAAAGTCTTCAAGCAATAAGTTGAGAACCTTTCTTGAGAAAGGACAAAGAATAAAGATGTACAATATTTATTCCTCATTCACCTTGCACAATAAGCACATATTTGCGATACATAATCCTTTCTTCTTTATATTGTCCATCATTAATATTTTGTCTTGAATATAAATCCAGAGGAAGATGATAAAATTTTGGAGGGATGTATTTTAGCTACACTCTACCAATAGGAAACCTAAGAATAGACTCATCCTTAGATACCATATAGCCTGATCTAGCTGAGTAAACTCTAGAAGAAGAAAGGGCCCAAATGAGGGAGTCTTGAGAGGGACTTAAGGGAATGTAATCAGAGAGTATTAATTTTTTATAAATTATACCTGATTCTAGGCCACCTCAGTTGATGCAATAAGGGAGACATCCTTCCATCTTCTCATGGATCCTTCATATTCAAGATAATCGTAAACCCTATTATAAAATTTGTCCTTCAAGGGAACCAAAATTTTTGGACATTTTGAGCTAATTTAGTTGTCATTGATATCAAGGTGAAAAATCATCATTGATGCCAAAGTAAACATATGAAGACGTCATTAATACCATGGAGCACACTATCAATAGCACTAGGAACAATGCGAAGAGTTGAATAAAAAGTTGGCAAAATAATGTTTTATGAGGATTTATGGTAAAATCATGGTGGAAGATTAAATGGTTTTATTAAAATCATTATGAGGATATAAAATTCTCCTCACATATTGATATGGTAGTTAAGATTTAAAAAAACCCACGGTGGCAAAATAATTTACAAAAAAAAGGTTTAAGTTTAAACCCAAGGAAGGTTTTAATATCCTTAAAGTTTAAGTTTATAAATATAAATTATAAAATTTAAATTCCTTAGAATTTAAATAAATTATAAATTATAAAGGTTGGAAAGTTCCTATGTCATAAAATAAGTGGGAGCATCGACGTCTAAGAAACAAGGGGAATTCATGTATAAAATAATGCCAAAGAGGCATTCAAAATTGACCCCTCGATATTTTAATGCATGCGACAAAGTTGAAAACATTTTTGTGCAATCATTAATCATTAAGGAAGAAGACAAGAGATTCGCTTGTCTTTAGCACTAGGTGAAAGACATAAGAGGAAGATAATATTGGTTGAATCACAAAGGACACAATGGTCCATTGGCAGTGCACGTTTTGAGAAGGCATTGGGAGTTGAGGAGCCCATGATCCATTTGCGTGAGTGGTGTGTGTCTTGAACGCCAAGGGAAGTCTTTTGCACGTGCTTGTTTTTACCGCCAACCTAGGATAAAGAGGACGAAGAGTGTCCAAGCTCTCAAACGTGCGTCTAGTGCACATGGCGATCAAAGCCATGGCTAAAGAGCTCACGGAGGTAGATATTGTGGGTTTGAATCCCACTAGTGGCAAAGGTAATTTTTGATTAAATTTTTATATTGCCTAATGTTTTTCTAAGGTGTGATTTGGATTTATAAGGGTTTGTTGAAGAATTATTTTTTGGTAATTGATTTGTGTTGTTTGGAGTTATAAGGGTTTGTTGAAGAATTATTTTTTGGTAATTGATTTGTGCCATTTGGAGTTAAAAGGGTTTTTGAAATATTGTTTTATTGAGAAGTGATTTATGTTATTTTAAGGAAATAGGATTTGATTCTTGACAAAGATATTTTTGCCATTAAATTGATTAAAGAGGTTTTGGGTTATTTTGGTGGAAGTTGAAATTATTTTTAGTTGGGAGTTTATAAGGTGTTACTAGATGTATATTTTATGTATATTGATGGTTGTTTTTGAAAGGTGGAGTGATAAGGTATAATTGAGTATTTACATTATATTGTGAGAAAGATTTATCTTCTAACCTCTTTGAGCTTGCAATAGAAGTTTTTGTGGTTGTGATAGATTTATGAGATCCCTTCATATTCAATAAAAATGTATGAGCACATTATTCCATAAGTTGAGTTGATTGATTGGTTTTCTAGAAAATAAGTTTGGAGTGAAAAGGACTTGATTAGGGTTTCATTTTGAGAGTGTTTGAGTTAATGCATCAAGGTTTTCTAGAATAAAGAGTTGTTAAAACCTTGTTTGATAAGCATTGTTGTTGAAGCCATTGGTTGTGTGAAGAACTTGAGTTAGGGTTTTGCAAAGAACATGAGTATCATTGTTATGTGAATATTTTTTTATAAGAATTGTTTTTGAAGTGAGTTTTTGAGCAAAGAAATTGAACTAGGGTTTGAAAACAACATGAGTATCGTTGTTATGTGAGATTATTTGTTGAACATTATTGGAAATATTTTGAGTTGATTGTTATGTTCTTGGACTAGGGGTTGTGAGAAAGGGGTGTTTTATTAAGTGATTGGTTGAGTAGAGTTGATTGAGCCTAGTCAAGTGGATGTGTGAAGTGATTGTTCAATTTCCATAAAACAAACTATTTTATTTTTTGATTTGAGTTGAGAAAGTGATTGAGAATTGAGTGTAGAACATATTGAGTCTCTAAAAATTCTTTTATGTTTCTATAATATTGGACAAGTGTTGTGTGGACTTGTTAAGCATATTTGAGGTAAGTCTTTGAGGAGACTTGTGGACTAATTTTTTGTGAGTTTTTTATGGAAGCTTACAATACAGATTTGGTTAAAGTTTTGTGTGGACTTATTGAGCATATTTGAGCAAGTTTTGAGTGGACTTGTTGAGCAGATTTGAGAAAGTTATGAGTGGAATTATTGAGAATATTTGAGCAAGTTTTGAGTGGACTTGTTGAGCATATTTGAGCAAGTTCTGAGAGGACTTGTTGAGCAGATTTGAGCAAGTTCTTAGTGGACTTGTTGAGAAGAATTGAGCAAGTTATGAGTGGACTCGTTGAGCATATTTGAGCAATACCTGAGTGGACTTGTTGAGCATATTTGAGCAAGTTTTGAGTGGATTTGTTGAGCATATTTGAGCAAGTTATGAGTGGACTTGTTGAGAATATTTGAGCAATTTTTAAGTGGACTTGTTGAGCATATTTAAGTAAGTTTTGTGTGGACTTGTGGAGTAGATTTTGGTGCATATTTGAGGATAGGTTTGTGCCAGACCAGAGATAGATATTGAGCAAATTTGTGCTAGACTGAAGGACTATGTTTAGTGCAGATTTGAGACAAAGCTTTGGAGGTGATATAGAAAAGAAGAAAATGGTCTCCAGTGGATAGAGATCCATCATCCAAGGTAGTGAGGATAGGTCTTCTGATTGGGTACAATATTATTCAATGGAGAGAGATCCACAAGCCAATGTAGTGGAGGTAGTAGTCTTCTAGAGCATCCCTAGCCAGAGCAAAGGAGAAGGATTTTTCATGTGGATAGAGATCTAAGAACTTGATTTATGAGATTGGTATCTCCTTTGGATAGAGGTCCATAAAAAATATTAATAGGGAAAGGATTCCCAAGAGATTAATTGAGAAAATTTTAGTGAAAGGTTTTTTTCGTGGAGTAGCCCACTTTGGGTGAACCATGTAAATTATGGTGTCTCTATTGTGTGTGGTGATTTATGCATTTATTTTATTACTGATGTTGATATTGCTATTTATACATTGCATAATATTGATTTGGAAAGAAAAGTAAAAAGTGGTCTTATATTGTTCACCCCCCTCTCAGTATAAGCTTATATTATTTAATTGGTATCAGAGTGGATTCCTTTATAAAATTTTAATAGCTTGAAGGAAAAGCTACCAAGAACACAATGGATCCTAAAGAGGTGTTCTCAAATAATTCAACACCAATATTTTATGGAAGTGACTATATATGTTGGAGTATGATGATGAAGATCTACCTGATGGCACTTGGTAATGAGTTTTGGGAAGTAGTGGAATTTGGATACGGTCCCTAGTCAATACTCCTATAGATAAATAAGGTAAGCTTCTACAACACTATAATTCAAAATAAATGAATGCACTTGTGAGAGGTTTGCGTATAACAGAGTCTATGCATTGTCAAATTGCAAAAGAAATGTGGGATAAATTACAAAATATATATGAAGGAGATAAGAGTGTCAAGAAAGCAAAAATTCAAAATCTCAAAGGACAATTTGAAGCATTAAGAATGAAAGATGAGGAAAATATTAGTGCTTATATACTTCAAATTGATGATTTTGTTAATGATATGTAATGAATTGGAATGAAGATTGATGAATCTGATGTTTATGACAAAGTATTAATATCTCTTCCAAAAATATTCAATGAAAAGGTTTCTACTATAGAAGTATCATTGGATGGTGATACTTTGATAAGAGATATATTTCTAGGTATGCTCATAGTATTTGAGATAAGAACAAAATATCCTATTCCTTAGAAAGAAGCATCATTCAAAGCAATCAAGAAAACACAGGGTAAGAAGTCAGGATCAAGCAGTGAGTCATCCAGTGATGAAGAAGCTAATTATGGTAGAAGAGATAAATATTCCAAAAGATCCAGAGATCTAATATCTATTAAGTTTTACAATAGTGGAAATTTTGGATATTTTGCAACATATTTTCAAGAACCAAAGAACAATAATGGTGAAGAAAAATAGGATCACAGGAGTAGGGTATCGAAAAGATATAGGCACCAGAAGAAAAGCAAGGATGGACAAAGTAGACAAGGAAAGAAGTTATTTCAAAGACAAAATAGGAGCTACTATGCGGATAATGCAAGTAAGTACTCAAGTGATAGTGATGCTAGCTTTTTAGATAATGATAGATATGAAGTCTTATTTATTATTGAAGAAAAAGAGCAAGTTAAGAAAAAGACTCCAGTAATTCTCAAGTGTTTTAGATGTGGTAAATTTGGACATTTTGAAGATAATTGTACAAGGGATGGTTATAGTTTCAGTGATGATGAATATGAGAATGCACTTTAAGGACCAGATGAAAATCTTCTAATGGTAGTAGAAGAAGAAGTAAGTGATCCTATAGAAGACAAGCCCATAGAAAATAAAGATGTGGACAAAGGTAAACAAATAGAGGAATATTCAGAAAAGGATGGTTATGATATCAAGGGAGAACTTATTTATGTCCTTGACACGGTAAATAGGGTAAGAAAGCAACACTCTAAACTTGAAATTCAGTTTCAATAATGTGATGAAGAGAGAAGATTGCTTATAGAGGATTTAGAAAAATCAAAGGCTAAGGCAAAAAGGTTCAAGGATAAGTTAGAAGCAAAGATCTTAGAATGTGAGAAGTTAGCACAAGAAGTGACACTACTAAGATAAGATTTAGAAGACTCAAATTTCAAGATGAAAGGGTTTAAAAATAGCTCAAATAACTTGGATAAGTTCATCAAGACACAAAATACTACAATAAGCAAGACAGGTCTTGGATTTGAACATAATCAAAAGAAATTGTAAGGAGAGTCAACTTCAATTTTTGGATAAGAAGAAACTTCAGATGAAGATACTTCAAAAGAAGATAGTGTAAAATAAAGTGAGACATCTGAGGATGATTTGGACAATAGATAGTTCAAAAAAATAGGAACAATGCACAAATAAGATACAGATGGAACAACAATCATAATAGGTAAAAATATACTAGGAGACCAATGAGGTCAAGACAATAAAAATTAAATGGAAGATGCTTTTCATGTTACAATTATGGGCACATGGATTCACAATGCAGGACACATGAAAGACACGAATATGGGAACAGATAAATTTTCCATGGGTATTGCTACTCATGTAATCAGTTTGGTCACAAAACAATGAATTGCAGGGTTCATGATAGAAGAGGATATGGTTCCACTAGGAGAAATCCTATGACATTTTCACCTCCAAGGAATAATAACATTAAGTGTTATAAGTGCAACAATGAGGGTCACACAACAAAGTGGTGTAGATTAGACATTACAGAAATAGGTATGATCAAGAACAAGAACAAAAATATGGATATGAAAAGGAATAGGAATAGGAACATGAATATGGATATGAATAGAAACATGCATAAGAATAGGAACATGGATATGAATAGGAACAGGAACAGGAACATGGATATGAATAGGAACATGGACATGGAAAGAAAAAATCAAAAGAATCATAAGGATCAGATATGAAGGAAAGAGGATAAAGGTAAATAACATTGTTTTATGGGAGTAGAAATAATCAGACCCCAGAATTAACCACCTCAAGAGGAGGTGGGGGAGGGGCTAAGCTAAGAGGCTCATTCTTAGCCCCGAGCCCCAAAGGTGACCCTTTGCCATTGATGTCAAAGGGGGAGATATTTAAGTAAGGGGGAGATATTTGATATTTGAGATAGCATTGAGCTAGGGGGAGCAATGTCCCAAGGGAGCAGAAAAAAGGAAAGATCGAGTTTTTAGTTAAAATAATTTGGGTCGCCATCAATGAAAAAGGGGAGATTATTGGACATTTTAAGCTCATTTAGTTGTCATTGATGTCAAGGTGAAAAGTCGTCATTGATGCCAAAGTAAACATATGAAGACATCATTAATACCATGGAGCACACTATCAATAGCACCAAGAAAAATGCAAAGAGTTGAAGAAAAGTTAGCAAAATAATGTTTTATGAGGATTTATGGTAAACTCATGGTGGAAGATTAAATGATTTTATTAAAATTATTATGAGGATATAAAAGTATCCTCACACATTGAGATGGGAGTTAAGATTTTAAAAGACCCATAGTGGTAGAATAATTTACAAATTAAAGGTTTAAGATTAAACCCAAGGAAGACTTTAATATCCTTAAAGTTAAAGTTTATAAATATAATTTATAAAATTTAAATTCGTTAGAATTTAAATAATTTATAAATTATAAAGGTTGGAAAGCTCCGAAGTCATCAAATAAGTGGGAGCCCCAATGTCTAAGCAACAAAGGTAATTCATGTATAAATTAATTCCAAAGAGGCATTCAAAATTGATCCCTCGATATTTTAATGCATGCGACAAAGTTGGAAACATTTTCATGCAATCGTTGATCATTGAGGAAGAATACAGGGGATTCACTTGTCTTTAGTGCCAGGTGAAAGACATAAGGAGAAGAGCATATTGGTTGAATCACAAAGTACATGGTGGTCCATTTGTAGTGCACGTTTTGAGAAGGCATTGGGAGTTGAGGAGCCCACAATCGATTCGCATGAGTGGTGTGTGTATTGAGCACCAAGGGAAGTCTTTTGCATGTGCTTGTTTTGAGTGCCAACCTAGGAAAAAGGGGATGAAGAGTGTCCAAGCTCTCAAACATGCGTCTACCACACACGACGATCAAATCCATAGCTAAAGCACTCGCAGAGGTAGAGATTATGGATTTGAATCACACTAGTGTCAAAGGTAATTTTAGATTAAATTTTTATATTGCTTAAAGTTTTTCTAAGGTGTGATTTGGAGTTATAAGGGTTTGTTGAAGAATTATTTTTTGGTAATTTATTTGTGTTGTTTGGAGTTATAAGGGTTTTTTGAAGAATTATTTTTTGGTAATTGATTTGTGCCATTTGGAGTTAAAAGGGTTTTTGAAATATTGTTTTATTGAGAAGTGATTTATGTTATTTTAAGGAAAGAGGATTTGATTCTTGCCAAAGTTCTTTTTACCATTAAATTTATTAAAGAGGTTTTGAGTTATTTTGGTGGAAGTTGAATTTATTTTTAGTTGGGATTTTATAAGGTGTTACTGGATAAATATTTTACATATGTTCATGGTTGTTTTTGAAAGGTGAAGTGATAATGTGTAATTGAGTATTTACATTATATTGTGAGAAATATTTATCTTCTAACCTCTTTGATATTGAAATAGAAGTGTTTGTGGTTGTGATAGATCTATGATATCCCTTCATATTCAATAAAAAGGTATGAGAACATTCTTCCACAAGATGATTTGATTGATTTGTTTTATGGAAAATAAGTTTGGAGTGAAAAAGACTTGATTAGGGTTTCCTTTTAAGAGTGTTTGAGTTAATGCATCAAGGTTTTCTAGAATAAAGAGTTTTTGTTAAAACCTTGTTTGATAAGCATTGTTGTTGAAGCCATTGGTTGTGTGAAGAACTTGAGTTAGGGTTTTGCAAAGAACATGAGTATCATTGTTATGTGAATATTGTTTTTATAAGCATTGTTGTTGAAGTGAGTTGTTCAGCAAAGAAATTGAACTAGGGTTTAAAAATAACATGAGTATCATTGTTATGTGAAATTAGTTGTTGAGCATTATTGGAAATATATTGAATTGGTGGTTATATGCTTGGACTAGGGTTTGTGAGAAAGGGGTGTTTAATTAAGTGATTGGTTGAATAGAGTTGATTCAGCCTAGTCAAGTGGATGTGTGAAGTGGTTGTTTAAGTTCCATAAAAAAAAACTATTATATATTTTGATTTGAGTTGAGAAAGTGATTGAGAATTGAGTGTAGAACATATTGAGTCTTTAACAATTCTCTTTATGTTTCTATGATATTGGACAAGCTTTGCGTGGGCTTGTTAAACGAATTTGAGGCAAGTATTTGAGGAGACTTGTGGACTAATTTTGTGTGAGCTTTTTGTGGAAGCTTACAATACAGATTTGGTTAAAGTTCTACGTGGACTTATTGAGCAGATTGGTTAAGTTCTGTGTGGACTTATTAAGTAGATTTGAGAAATATCTGAGTGGACTTGTTGAGAATATTTGAGCAAGTTTTGAGTGGACTTGTTGAGAAGATTTGATCAAGTTCTGAGTGGACTTGTTGAGCAGATTTGAGCAAGTTCTAAGTGGACTTTTTGAGCATATTTGAGCAAGTTTTGAGTGGACTTGTTGAGAATATTTGAGCAAGTTTTGAGTGGACTTGTTGAGCATATTTGAGCAAGTTCTGAGTGGACTTGTTGAGAATATTTGAGCAAGTTTTGAGTGGACTTGTTGAGAAGATTTGATCAAGTTCTGAGTGGACTTGTTGAGCAGATTTGAGCAAGTTCTAAGTGGAATTGTTGAGCATATTTGAGCAAGTTTTGAGTGGACTTGTTGAGAATATTTGAGCAAGTTTTGAGTGGACTTGTTGAGCATATTTGAGCAAGTTCTGAGTGGACTTGTTGAGCATATTTGAGCAAGTTTTGAGTGGACTTATTGAGCATATTTGAGAAAGTTCTGAGTGGACTTATTGAGCATATTTGAGCAAGTTTTGAGTGGACTTATTGAGCATATTTGAGCAAGTTATGAGTGGAATTATTGAGCATATTTGAGCATGTTATGAGTGGAATTGTTGAGCATATTTAAGCAAGTTCTATGTGGACTTGTGGAGCAGAGTTTGGTGCATATTTGAGGATAGGTTTGTGCCAGACCAAATATAGATATTGAGTAAATTTGTGCTAGACCGAAAGACTATTTTTAGTGTAGATTTGAGATAGATATTTGGATGTGACAGAGCAAAGGGGAAATTGGTATCCAGTAGTTAGAGATCCATCAATTTGGGTAGTGAGGATAGGTCTTTGGAGTGGGGATAAGAGGCTTTAGTGGAGAGATATCCACAAGCCACTATAGTGGAGGCAATAGTATTCTAGAGGATCACCAGCCAGAGCAGAGGATGAGTTCTCCTATGGATAGATATCCACAAAATTGATTGAGGGGATTGGTATCTCCTTTGGATAGAGGTCCATACAAAATTGTAATAGGGATAGGATTCCCAAAAGATTAATTGAGGAAATTTTAATGAAATATTTTCTTCATGGAGTAGCCCACATTGGGTGAACCATGTAAATTGTGGTGTCTCTATTGTGTGTGGTTATTTGTACATTAATTTTATTACTATTGTTGATATTGCTATCTGTACATTGCATAATATTAATTTGGAAAGAAAAATAAAAAGTGGTATTAAACTGTTCACCCCCCCCTCTCAGTATAAGCTTGTGTTCTTCAAAAATATTATTGCCTTGACTCAAAGTGCAAAGGTACTTGCCTATAATCCATGTGTATTCTCAAATATAATGGATTTACCATCTTCAAGCTTCCATTTCAATCCTTTCATCAATAGAGATCTAGTGTTAACAGGCCCATTCCAACAAGTAGGACCCTTAAGAGGGTTCTCACATTTGAAGAAAGGTATGAAATAATCTAAGTACTTGGACCTGATGACTTTGACCCAAGGAATTTCACCTTCTTTTATTATTCTCCAACCAACCTTAGGAAATATAGATTCATTAAATTTTTGAATTCATTGTATTCCCTACCCTCCTCTCTTAGTTTTCCACACTTTATCCCAAGCTACAAGATAGAGCTTCTAGTTTTCCTCAGCTCATGACCACAAGAAATATCTTTGGATTTTATCCGATAATGAGACCACTTTACAGATATTTTTATCATTGAAATAAAATAAATTGGCAAATATTGAAGAGTAGATTGCAAGATTTACACTTTACTTGTATAGGATAGCAGAACCCCCTTCCACCCCTCTAACTTACATTGAAATATTTCTATCATATAATTCCATAGCACATATTTAAATATTCCTTTAAATAGGGGTAAGCCTAAATAGGTTGAGTTAAAATCAATAATATCACAATAAAATATTTTAGAAAAATGACCTATCTAAGGTACGAAGTGTTAACAAAGAAAAACTTGATTTTGTTAAAATTGATGCATTGACCCAAGTCTTGTCCATACTCCTAGAGCATATTATTTATATGAGTGGATTCTCTAATTGAATCCTCCCTAATAATATTGGTATTGTCCACAAATTGATAATGAGTAATTAGTTCAACTAAAGTAGTTGGTATGATCCCCTAAACTTGACCTTTCATTCTATCCAAATCAATGGCCCTACCAAGGACCTAATTCATTAAAATGAATAGGTAAGGGGATAGAAGGTCTCCCTATATTAATATCTTCTATATGGGAAATAATCTTGATGCATGGCCATTGAATAACACCAATAACATAGGGAAAGATATACACCGAGAGACCCAGATTCTCCAAACTGATCTAAAACCAAATAATTCTAAAATCTTGTCTAGAAAGGTCTAAGACACCCCATTGTAGGCCTTGCTTGTATCTAATTTTAAAATAATACATGTTGATCCTCTTTGGTCCATGGAATGTAGTACTTCATGAATAGATATAACACCATCCATAATCTACCTCTTAGCCATAAAATCCCCTTGACTATGAGAAATTAACCTTGGAAGAAGTATATTTAGTATTTTAGCTAAGGCTTTGTTAAGGATTATATATGGTGTTCCAAAGACTTATCAGTCTAAAGTCCTTGAACATGTTGTCTCCTTGGTTTTTAGAAATTATGACTAAAAACTATAGTTCCCTTTTTTTATATAAAGCACTGTGAGCTTGAATATCTTGAAGATTATCCCCTATGTCTTGTTCAACTAAATGCCAAAACTCTTGGAAGAAACTTTGAGGAAACCTATTAGGGACCAAATCTTTTTCCATCTACATACCAAACAAGGCTTATTTGATTTCATCATAAATAAAGGGTTAGATTAAGTACTCATTTAATTCAACAGAAACTACCCTAGGGATGTTTGAAAGAAGAGAACGAGATGAATCCTTGTTTCCATCAAAACCAAAATTTAATAAGTCACTATAAAAATAATAGTTGCATCTTTAATTTTGTCCTATTTCTAGATCATTGAACCATCTTCCAACTTTATCTCCCTGATTTTATTCAAAAACCTATGTTTGAGAGTGGATATATTATGGAGGCCATGCATCTACTTTAAAGTTTATTTATGGATCTCATGATTGAACCCACTTCTATTATGTGTGTGTATGCAAATTTTGTTATTGTGCTTATATATGTGAGAATAGGATAATGTTCATGCTAGCACATTGCATTCATGCCTATTGTACAAGGAGATTTTATTTTATCTTTAGTGCATTGTCATTTTTTTAGATTAGGTTTTTACTTTATGTTGTTTTTCCTTTATCTCTCTTACCCTTTCTCCCAATATGTTATAATAGGAAGTGTGCTAGGGATCCCCTCCTTATAAAGGAGCAAACCTTTATTAAAATATTTGAGACCCATAACTAATACAAACCCTACACTCTTGGGATTAGCCTTGCTATGTCACTCCATACGTGATGCAATCTACCTTATCTACTTAGTATACACCACATTCAATGGATGGGATTATTAGAGAAAAATTATTTAATGGTAAACTTAGTTTGACCCAAGTGACATACCATTGGTCTCATAATCATGACAACAAGTTAGGGTTAGACTTTGTGAGGGTCTTTACTTATTTACTTGTTCAAGTGTTTCAAAATCACCTAGCAACTCCACTAAAGTATGAACATAAAGAAATAATTGTTGAGAAAATATTAGCCTAAGGCTACAATGAATACATCAATATATCTACTCTTAGAGAATAATATTCATTCACCTAATGACTCTACTTCCAACCAAGGACCTAGAGGTATGTAAAAAAACTTATTATTGGATCTTTTGTTGCTACCTCTACTTTATAAAAAGTCAAATATGGACACCTTTCTAGTCAAATTTCTCTTTAATTAGGATATTTTAAGTTTGCTATGACCTCCCATACCATTAACTATATGGGGGAAGCTTCTAAGATCAATCAATACTACCAAAATATACTAGTAAATACCCAATCACTCTACTTGATCACTTACAAGAGTTAGTATTTATATACCAAATACATAATATCATGGCATGATATGTGGCCTTAATATTATTAGCTACATATCTTAGGGGAGAAACATGCTAGAAGTATGAATTTCTTACCTCATATTTGATTTTATACAAGGATTAGTTGGCTACCTAGCTCATGAAGGAATTTGAAACAAAGATAGATAAATAAGTTTAAATGAAGGATGATTTTATGTAAGAAGAAGAAGCACCTACCACTTATTATAAAAATTAAAGCAACCACCTAAAATCATATGTCTATCCTATATCTTCCCAATTTGATGTCTTTCAACAATTTATTATCCCTTACAAATGATGCGTACCAATGAAATCCTTTAAAAAAATTTAAGGGAAATGCTCTCTAAATAAGGTTGTAAAATTTAGGACCAATTCTAGATGATCTAGGGAAATAAGCATATAAGCCTCAAAGAAAAAAAAAAAAGGATGCCAAAGAAAATCTAATTTGAGACTTTTCTCTTCTTGCCATAACCAATATATGATAATACATTGATAAGAAAGGAGAAGAATAAACCTATGAGGTAATATGCCTTGAATACAAATATAAAAAAATACAAATACATGATTTTGGTGACAATATTTTATCATACAATTGTGAAAGGGTTAACGAAATTGAAATTTTTGATAACTAGAGGTTCCCATACCTTAGATAAGCAAAAGTGCCATTGAAAATTTACAATATACAATCTTGGTATTAATAAAACACATGATTAGAGGCACATACTAAAATATAGCTGCATATCACATGTTTATATATATGTGGGATGAGGGGACTCCATGATCAAAGTATGCATGGCACATGAACCAAGACTAGCTGATTGTAAATAATCAACCACTAAAATTTAAATGCATCAACACTAGTAGTAAAGGAAATCCAATCAAAAGGACCAATTAATAACTAGCCATAAAATTAAATGACAAGGTCTTCCTACCAAATAATTTATTAAGAAAGAATATTAATGATCATATGAGAAAGCCACATTAAATGCCAAGGCCAAATGCCCAATATGACCATGATTAAAAAGTAACAAAAATATTGCAAGGATAATTAGGTCTTGAAAAGCATGGGTCATTATGAATATTTTTTTTGCAAGACTATGATATAGACATTCCCTAAAGATTTAGTATCTAGAATATAATAAATGCATGGCATGCTGAGATAGTGGAAAAGTGTATTGAGCAAGAAAGAAGGTTATAGCCATTTAAGCTTGATGCTTTCCAAAAATGCAAAGCACTTTAACCCTCTAAAGATAGTATAATAAATTATTTGGGTGAATACAAAGGAGGAACAAAAACTCAAAGGTTGCATCTACTAGTAGAATGGAGAAGAGAGTAGCATCTAGTCATGCAATGACTTCCAAATCTAGTATCACCAATGTAGAAGGTCCATATGCAACAAAAAACCTAAAAGCATATGTACCTTCATACTCCTCCAACATTAAAATAATAAGTGACTTAGATAAGGAGTACTCAGACCCAAATATCTCAAAAAGAACAAAGAATCTATGGGTGAAATCCTTGGAGCATTTTAAAATTAGCAAACTCTCAAATTTTGAGGTGAGAATCTGGACCCATTTCTTGGCACAATATATGGTATCTGATTTCCATTCCTACTACAAACTAGTAACAACATGTGCAAAATTTTATGAATCAGATACCTAGGATATTATCTCTCATAGTATAAAATTCATAGTAAGTTTTTGTGGCCACACTATCATAAGGTTAAATGCATATTAATGAGAAAGAGGAGAAAAAAAATTCAAAACACTCAAACAAAGAAAAGATGCCCTTCCTAAGATCAAAATGTAAAAACCTAAGCTAAAATAACCCAGTTCCACAAGGTCTAATTTTTCTCAATATATTTAGATAAAAATCAAGAGATGTCCTAAGCATGATGGCCTTCCTTTTCTAGGTATGAAACATGACAATAATGTCAATATGACCCAGCTGGGTATCTTGTCTAGAATGACGATGGAGCCAAAGACTTTGGATTTTTTTTAATTGATCACTGAGTAAATAAGGAATGGATTGAGTTATTTTATGATGATCCAAACATTTAGGTATTCATCATTTCTAGTATATTTAATTCTATTCAAAATCCAAAAATATTTTTGGGCATAAATATAAAATACTTATATGAGAAAGGGAATAATATAATTGTTTATGGTTGGGTAAGGAAATTTTTTTTTAATAAAGGGGTAAAAATTTATTGATAAGAAGATAATATTATATATTATAGTGAATCCCCCATCCATAGCTCAAGTAAGCAACAAAACAGGCTAAAACCACTAGATAGGATCAAAACCTGAAGAAGACAGTAAGAACAAACCACATAGAAGTTTGAACATCCTTGTGGATCAACTTCTAGAGGTCCTGAGAGTCCCTATATGGGAGACTCTCCTAGTTATCCATAATATAAGAACCCAAAATATCAGAAGCCCTTTTGGCCAAATAATCAGAAAACCCATTCCATTATCTTGGAATGTACACAAAGGAGATGAATTTGAACTCTTCACTAATTTTGAGAATATGAACGACCACAGAGGCCAACTAACAATTAACATTGTCCAACCTTTTTTTGTTTAAAATATTAACCAAAATTTGAGATTCAAACTCGTAGATGCTCCTGAGATAGCCAAGAGAAAATCCCCTCTGCAAGCCCTAGAGAATTACAAGAGCTTCCATAAAATTGTTGGAGTGAACACCTTTATAAATAGAAAATAAAAATCTGACCATGCCAACAAAGTCTCTCTCAACATCACCAATTCCAACATGTCCAAAATTATCCCTGGATGACCCATCAGTATTAATTTTTAAAACTCTTCCATGGGGCGGCCTCCACCTACCATCTCTCCTAACTTTCTTGTTGAGTGAAGAAGACCTGTTAGGGAGAAAAGAGTCCGCTCCAACCCCAAAGAGCCCAAGGGCCTATCATACCCTCTCCTCCCTAGAGTCAAAAATATGGTTCATATTGCATTTACTATGGATAGTTTCCTGAACCATACCCAAGATCATTTGCCATATCTGTTGAACAGCCAAATGACTATCCTAAAAGATGTGATAGTTTTGTTCAAGCCAAATATGCTATATGATGCAAGAAGGGCCCAAATTCCAAGCCACATGGAGGAAGGGAGCATTTATTGGAGGTCTACATAGACTACTCAAAAACTCCACCAAGAAGAGCACATGAAAAAAAGGATGGTTCTAGGAACTCCACCAATGGTGCCAAATTTCTCTGGAAATGGAGCATTGGAAAAATAAATGAGAAGAGTTATCCTCATTATTACCAAAAAGGACACAAATGGAGGGACCCTAAAATTCGCTCTTCCCAAATTTCTCCAAAGTGAAGGATTTATTATGATCTACACACCAAAGAAAGAAGTTACATTTAGGCCAGTAAAATCTATTCCACATCTTTTTCCACCATGTGATAGGGAGGCTCCTAAAATTTTGTATATCAAGAAAATGGTAACCATAGGCTACAAAGCAGGTTACCTTGGGATCAGGGTTTCAATTCAAACCATCTTTAACCCTCAACGAATATTAGGGCCTCCCTGCAATAATAAGAGCAAGCACATTTCTATCCTCGACCAATCCCTATTGGGGCCATTCCTATGGATATTTCCACTTGTACATCTCTAGATTACCAAAATACTATATTGTTTTAAATTTCTCCACAAGAGTCCATCCCACTTCAAAAAAAACACTTAGGGAATGTAGCCTGGGATATTGAGTCAAGTTAAGAGGGTGGCCATCCCAAGAATCCTCCCAAAAAAGAGCATCTGATACCTGATTGCAAATATAGAACACACCCTACTTAATTAAATTAGCCCCTATTTTTAGAGTGTCCTAGATAATTGAAACTTTCTCAACCAATATTAATCTAGGGATATCAACCTTATAAATGCCTTTCAAGTACTTACAAGATAATATTTTAGCCCAAATATGATCTTGAGAAGTACACCATCTCCAATAAATTTTTTCAACCAGAGCCTACCCAGAAAAAGTCATCTATCGCAACCCAAGGCCTCCCTCTTGAACTAGCCTACAAATAGAATCCCAACTAACCAAAATCTATTTATATTGATCAAGCTTTCCAAACCATAAAAACTATCTTGACAAAGCATCCATGTCCTTGATGAAACAAGAGGAAGTTTTTTGCACAAAACATTTATTAATGGGTAAAGCTTGAACAAAAAATTTTAAAAGCAACACTCTACCCACAAAGGAGAGCCATATGATGATCCAGTGATTCACCTTCCTTATAAACTTATCCAACATCGACTACCAAGAATATCTACGTAGAGGATGAGACAAAATAAAAATACCAAGATAAATGAAGGGGGGAGTCCCGACCTACAATCTTAGAATCTGAGCAATCTTATCTTGAATAAGAGAAGGGGTATTGAAGAATAAAATAGAAGACTTCTCCTCATTAATAAACTATCCAGAAGCACCAAGATATATGTCAAGATACCATCTAATATTTCTAGCTTCCCTGATAGTGGTAACTCCCAGAAAAGTAGTGTCATCAACAAATTGAAGGTGGGAAAGAGGTGGTGAACTACTATCCCACTTCCAATCCTAAATGAAACCATGCCTAACCTAAGACTTGAGAAATATTCCCAACCCTTCCACCATAATGATAAAAAAATAAGGAGATAGAGGATCTCCTTGCCTCAATCCCCTCGAGGCCTCAAACAACTCCAACAACTCATTATTAACAAGAACAGAGAACGAGGAAGAAGAAACACAACTCATCACCCATCTAATCCAATCCTCCTCAAAGCCAAAAGTAGCAAGAAATTTCTAAATAAAGGACCATTTGACCTGGTCATAGGCTTTGGCCATGTCCAACTTAATAAACATAGATTTCTCCTTAGAAGTTTCCATCATTTGAATAGCTTTCGTAGCAATAACAACCCCATCTAGGATTTGTCGGCCATCAAAAGACTCACCTTTCTCCTCAAAGATAATTTTTCTCAACCATATCTTTAGCCTCTCGACAATAATATTTTTAATGATATTATACATAACATTGCAGAGAGAAATAGGCTTGAACATATCCAGGGAATTTTCTCCCTCTTTTTTAGGAATAAGCACCACAAAGTTAGCATTTAGGGCCCTTAGCATCTGTTTTTTCTTTTGGGATTCATGGACCACCTCTAGAAGATCAAATTTGATTAACTCCAAAAACTCCTGATAAAACTCAATCGAGAATCCATCCAGACCCGGGGATTTCCATTTTTTCATATTGAAGATAATATTTTCCAACTCCTCATGGGAAATTGGACCCATCAAATTCTCATTTATTTCTCTAGAAACAATCGAGAGAATATAGTTTGGAATAATATTTTCAATATCTTCATCTAAGAGGGAGTCCTCCTTAAAGAGAGAGAGAGAGAGAGAGAGAGAGAGAGAGAGAAAATACCTCCTAGTATCTTCTAAAATATCCCTAAAAGAAGAGAGAAGGGCACCCTGAGAATTCACAAAAGAGAAAATCAAGTTACCATTACGATGAGCCTTAACTGAGTTAAAAAATAAGGCCGTATTCCTATCCCCTTTCTAAATCCAATCCACTCAAGCTTTTTGTTTCCAAAAAATTTCTTCCCTTAGCTCTCATTCAACAAGCTCTTTTGTAGCCTCATATTACTCAATGAGAAGATCCTTCGTGAGTCCATGATCTTTGATATTCCTTGAAGATTCTTCTACCTTCCTAAGAGTTTCCAACTTAGCCAAGGAAAGGTTCCCAAAATTTAGACTATTCCACCTCTTCAATGTATGCTTAACAAATTGCATCTGCTTCATTAAGGAATACATAGTGGTGCCATGAGAAGGTTTTCCATTGGTCCACCAACCTAACATGAAATCATGAATCTGAGGATCCTTAAGCCACATAAGTTGAAACTTATAGGAAGGATTCTTCTTTAGGTCAAACTCAAGAGCAAATAGTTTGATAGACCAATGATTAGATCCCTTACCCTCCAGAATCACAAAACTAGCACTTTTGTTATTACCAATTCAAAAATTAGAGATCAAAAACCTATCGAGTCTCTCTGAGATGGAATCTTCCCCACATCTTCTATTGTTCCAGGTAAATATTCCATTATCCGACTTGATTTCAACCAAGTTTAGGGCTTGGATCTAAGCACTGAAGATAGAAAAAAAAGGCTCAATATGATCAACCCCATTGTGTTTCTCCTCCATACAAGTGATAGAGCTAAAATCTCCAGCCAAAATCCATGGGTACAGGAGATCCAAACTTCTCAAAAATCTAATGTGCTCCCATAAATTGACTTCATCATTATAATCAATAGGAGCATACACATTGTAAGCATGATGGTTTCACCATATTCATTACCATATTGATTCTACCAAAGTCTCCTCCATTAACATAATTTTATCTTGGTCTTTGTTTTGACCCACCTTCATGTTCTTATCTGAAGTACCTTTTTAAATTGTTTTCTGCTACAACCCAACATTGTAGGAGTTTTTCAATCCAAGGATGACTACATCAGTGTCTGAGTAGGAGAGGGCATAACTAAATTTATGTCACTTTCCAAAATATTTTCCCCTCCAGGGATAGAGCCATCCATATCACCAGTACTCAGAACCAAAGCCCTATGTTCTTCATTTAAACCCCCTAGATTTTATTTCATAGGTTCCACCTCAAAGAGAGACATATGATTCAGACCTATTATATCTACATCAGGTAGCAATATTTTAGGTATTTCTATGCACTAATCGAGATAATCTAGTATCTCAAAATGGTTAAGGAAATCATCTGGCTGACTATCCTTAAGGTCTATTTTTACCCTTCTTCCCCTATTTTAGGGTTTTATAGGAACAAATCCTTCCTTATTCTGATCCCCTTCCTTTATTTGGGATTTTTCTTTATATATATTTTGTGCAGATGAGAGGGCCCAATATTTGAATCCATAGGCAAGATAAACTTAGTACAATTTCTTTGCAGGTGGTCGTATTCATGATAGATATGGAAACGAAATGAAAGAGCTTCATAGTCAAGTTGTTAAATCCATGTAGTTGATCCAAACCTAATTTTAATAGAATCTGAAATAGGATTGTTTAAATAAATTTTGACATAGATACCTTTTTATCCATCGTCTATTGTGATGGTCCAATCGGCTTCCCAAGAAGAAGGGCAATCATATGCAAGATTTCATTCCTCAAAAATTACAATGGGAGCCACAGGAGCCGAACCCACACTGGAATCCATTAAGGTTGCTCCTTTGATGAGTTGAAACCCACATGTCATTTAAGAAATAGTCCCTCTTGGTTATAGAAATAGGAACCGCCTTCAAATTATTTTTTATGATCCATAAGACAAGATAAAACCACCATAAAATAGCTATTTGTACTCAACATCACCTCCACATCACCTTTAGGATTCCAAGTCTTCCTAACCCATGCCTCCATAAATGGAAGAGAAATTTGAATGCCCATAAATTTTCTAATAAGCACATGCTTGGTTAAATACTCCACATCTTCTACCACCGAATTTGGTTGAACCACTAGAACCGACCTGGCTTCACATCATTCCAAACATCCATTATTAGTTAACAATTGATTCCCAAAATGCAATAGGAAATCCTATTCCTTCCAATCATTTTTAGATAAAAAAAGTCACTAGCATGCACGCTCTGTGATGGGACCGATGCCATCACAATATTCCTCCAATTTTTCAGACCTCCTCCACAAACTTCTGCCATCTCCTTCTAGTTTTTTTCTCTAGATCTGCTAGGTTTGGTAAGGAACTTAATTAAGGGTCCTTCTTGCTATATCTATGTTGAGAATTTCTCTACTTTGACCATATCTTTAATTAGAGAATCTCAAATGAGGTGCTTCTCACATGACTATAAATCCTTTTATGAAGGAATGATCCCTAGAGATTGGTAATTCACTAAATAAGAAAGAATTATCAAGATGCATGGTTTTAGTTTCCCTATTTACCTCCTACCTAAATATGTCCCTAATTAATTATTTACCCTAGAGGGTATTAGAAAAATTGATATGGTAGATTTTAAATATGGAAGTGGAAAATCAAAAGTGATGTACTATAAACAACCACTTAGCGTAGGAGGGATAACCTTGCATTCAAAGAAAGGGGTATCCATTGCAAAAAATGTTAAAAGATATGAGGATTAAACTAATTAAATACCAATGAAAATATGATTATGAGAAGAAATTTATCACATATCTAAAGGACATTAAGGGCCCAAAGTTCACCCATGAACAAAGGCCTAAAATTTAGAGCCTACAAAATCCTAAATATGGAATAACAATGTGCCCTATTAGTAATCTCATAAAACATTCACCAAATATTAAATCACATGAATATTTCTATTAAATAAATGGTAGCTTCAACCGATGGGATAAAGTAAGTCAACAAAATATAGAGGAGTTGAGGGAAAGGAATTGGAAGATGCCCAAGATAGAAGCATGGTGGAATATGAGATAAATGATTAGAATAGGGAATATGAGTATGATTCAATACCAAATAATTAAATATTTAATAAATTATACAATGAGGAACATCCAAATGTAGAAATATTAGGGTATGAGAAATGTAGTGACGAAGAAGTTAGCATCAAGAGATAATGTAAGATAAGAGTGGAAGGTGCAACACAAGAAAGAGTTGAAAAGTATACTCCTAAACTCCCAAACGAAAGTTAAAATATTTCTATTCCTTGGGAGACAATAACATCTTCCATACCAATGCAACATGTATCTTGAAAATAATCACCAAAATAGGAAATTCAAGAAAAGCAAAGTAAAAATCTAGGAATGTAGTTATTCCCAACAAGTCAAACAAAACCAAAAGGGATACAATCTCAATGGATTAAAGCAATAGTGGAGTATTAGTATCAATCCATCCATTTCCTTCTACAACTAAGAAAAAGGCCCAAAATTCAAGAAAGGTCCTGCCAAATAAAGCCCAATATTTCCTTATATTCAAATTACATTATCCCTAGATCATTTGATGACTTTCCTTGATCGTGCAGAAATGCAAGTGAAACATTACTTTAGGGTAACCCCATTAGATTTATTTATTTCTTATTTGACACTTTCTATTGTAACATTATCACTATTTAGGTCCCTATCATCCTTTTTGTCACCCTCAAGGAAAAGAAAACAGATACAAGAAGACTTGTCAACTTTCACTCCATGATAGAAGTTTCAAAAATCCAACAAATGACTAAACACAATCAATAGAGGAAGGCCCAATTATCTAAATAATTGGTTATAGGTCAAATAGATTTCAACTTCACTCCACAATAAAAAGAATAACTATTTAAAAAACTAATCTTTGGTGTCAAAAGTAGAATAAGAAATGACAAAATATGATTGGTAGGTTGAAGGATGGAAAGAAAAGAAAAGGAGTTGGAACAAATAAAGAAATTCCTAAATGACTCATAAGCAAAGATCAAGGAACTTTATAATTAGATAAATATGCTCACAAAACAATTGAAAGAGTAGAGATCAAATTCTATCATGAAATAAAAAATAAACAACTTAAGGATCTTTCAGACAAACGTGCCTAGCAATAAGCTTAATTTAATCAATAAAATGATACCTTATTGAAGGAATAGAATATTTAAAGTAGAAAATAAAATAGGAGCAATGGCTTGGGATAAAAATATTTACTAAGCAAACCAAAGATGCTTATTGGGATGAAATTGGCAATGTTGCATTAACATTATATTTGTAATTTAAATTTATAGATTCACCTACACTCTTAAGTATCTAGATAAATGATAAATTCAAAGATCTTTAAATAATTATCACAAGGCTAGAGAAAGCCAAAATATATCATGCTAAACTATCCATGATGATAGATTATAATATTATGACTATAGGAATACAAGATAGGGAAGCCATGGCACAAATAGTGATCAACCTTTTTGGAAAAGAGTAGGCAATCAAACAATGCATGAATTAAATCAACACCCTATATGTCACCATCAAAAATCTCAAGGGGGAAGTAGATTATTTAATATAAATAAAGCTTCCTTCATGATGAAAATAGTCTAGCTAGCTTTGCTCAAAAGAGGAGTATTTGAATTTGACTAAGAAAAATAAGGAGATACCCCTTGATTTTGAAGATAAATTGGAGTCCCCTAGTGTAGAGGAAATAGAAAAATTTATAAGGCCATTGGAAGAATTAAATATGTAGGTACATGAAGTGATAGACCAAAATGAGAAATTTTCTCAATATGATAACTTTGAAATACTTAAAATTTATGTATAATTTCAACAAATTTAATGCCCATCAGAAGAAGAATGAGAAAAAAATTAGACGAGTGTTGGACATGTTGTCTGTCTTAAAAAAATTTCTTTAACATTTCTCTTTTTCCTTTTTTTTTGTTTTTATTTTTGTAGGAATTTTTGACCCCATGCCCAAGGATAAAGGTAGCATTTTTGGGTCCTCCTTCAAGTAAGCAAGAAGGCCTTTGTTATTTGCAAAAAACTATAGTGATTTCTCACTACTAATTTGTGCTTCAAAAAGAAAAACTAAGGCAAAATTCAAAACTAAGGCAAGTATTGAGTAGTATTACATTATTTTGTACATGCAAATGTACCCCCATGGTACCTTTATAGTACAATTGTAAATATGTAATAGAGTAGGATTCAGTATTTAGTATAGATAATTGATTTATATTTCCCCTTTCATGTAAGTTTCAATAAGTAGGAAATGCACAAGTGTCATGTAAGAGTGTAATGTGCAGGAAATACACAAGTGTCATGTAAGTTAGATTGTGTTAGGTATCAAGATAGGTATTTAATGTTGAATAATTTAATATTGTATTGTATAATATGAGCCATAAATTATTGATTAAGGAAGGCCACATGTCAAAATAAAAATAGATATCATATTTATAACCGTTGGAGGAATATTGTCATATGTATCTGCAAGGAATATTTTCATATTATTATGCGCTTTGTAACTCATGGAAGGTGAACCTCCACATGTGTGATCTTGTAACTCATTGAAGGTGAACCATCACACTCTTGGATAAAGAGAGATATACCCCCATTGTGAAACATATCTATGATGTATTCTTGGAGAAGTCTTGGCTCCTAGAGCTAGAGATCTTGTGGAGTGGATTCCATCCTGAAGGAGCATTGTATGGTGTTGCTCTACCTCAAGGGTATAACCAATCTCTATTTTATTAAGCAATTTATTGTGCAATTAATTTATTTTTGGATGCATGTTGGATATTTTAATATATTGTTGAATGATTTATTGAATGAGAAGAGAGATTCATTACATTTGGTATCAAAGCAGCGATTTGGGCAAAGTGGGTTTGTTTTTGCAGAGCTAGGGCACGTTTTTTAGAAAAACGTCACATTTTACAGAGGCCATATTTTTTATTTCAATAGTCATTTTCATAAGGTTTTTTCTCCATTGTGTAGATATTTTTGAGTACTATAAAATAGATTGCTCATTTATTAAATTTCTTATATGTATTGAGAAAGTTATGGTTGTTTGAAGTTGAGTTATTTTTGTTGTTTTTTGGCCACACAATTTTTTTTCAAAATAAAAAAATTTGTATTAAATTTTTCAACAATCATTTGTAGAATATTTTGGCACCAACATATAGATTATTTTGAGTACTATAAAAATGACTGCTCATTTGTGGATTTTTGATAAGTTTTGAGAGAGTTACAGTTGTTTGAAGTTGGGTTGTTCAAGCTATTTTTTGGCTACATGATTTTTTTTTAAAAGATAAAAATTGTATTAAATTTTGTAGCAATCATTTTCAGAATATTTTTGCATCAGCATGCAGGTTATTTTGAGTACTACAAAAATGACTATTCAGTTGTGAAATTTTGATAAGTATTGAGGAAGTTATAGCTATTGCAAGTTGGGCTTTTGGTGCTATTTTTAGGTTGCCAACAAAAGGGAAAAAATTCATAACTTTCAATCCGGGTAAGAAAATCAGTTGTCGTTTATTTATTTTTGAATAAAAATTGCAGATCTAGTTTTTTATGTGGAATTGAGCTTCAAATCAATGGGGATATATATATATTTATTTATTTATATATTTATTTATTTATTTATTTATTTATTCTATGAAACCCTAGTTCATAAAACCCTAGTTGCATTATATTTAACTTGGGGTGTGAACTTATGGAGCTGCAAGATTTTTTGGGGAAGGATGATATTGATGCTAGAGAATGGTGGAAAAAGTTTAGGTCTCTATATTGTAATAATATTTTTTGGAAATTCTTCCTTAAGAGAAGGTGTAATGGGGAAGCTTGGTCTTGGTTGAGTAATTTTTGTCATGAAAGGAATAATGAATACACTTGGGATGACATGGAGCATGCATTCTTGAGTAAATGGGACCCATATAAAAATATAGCTAGTTTGAAGGACACCATCAAGGGATATGAACAATAAATAAACATGCTTCAAAAAGAACAAAAGGAAACTACACCTTGTGTGTCAGGGCCAAACAGTGATAAAAAAGTTTTGTTTGAATGTCAAAATTATATTTTGCAAGTTCATGGTTGCATTCAAAATAAAAAAATTATTGTTTCCACTAATCCTAGCAACAAATATAATTTTATCAATGTCTTTGACTAAGAGGTTGCAAGTTCAAGAAAAGAAAATCAAAGACATACAACTTGAGGGAAACAATGTTCAAATTTTTGAATATTTGAAAATCACCATGGATAAATATGTTTTACATTCAGATTTTCATGCTATTGAGATGAATGATGCAAATATTGTTCTTGGTTATCCTTGGTTGCATTCTTTATGTACTATTAACATTAATGTGCAAAATAAATTCATGAAGTTATGGTACCGAAAGAAGATAATATTACAGGACATTTCTCAATATAAGGAAAAACAAGTAGCTATTGCAGAGGAAAAAAGTGAAGAGCCAACATAGGCAATAGCATAAACCAATGAAGCTAATTCAAAGGTAGCATCAATGACAAAGAGTAAGAGAGAAGAGCAAAAACGGGTTTAAAATCAACCTAAGGTTGGATTATATTGCCATACACACCCCCATGAGAGCCATGGCTTAAGGCAACAATCTTATGTTTCTACATGGAATCCACAAGGCACCAACTATGGCAAGGTTTGACAAAGAAAGCATAGTGATTCTAGTTTTGAGAGTGGTGTAGTTGCATCACACAAAAAATGGACTCATCATCAAAGTAGATCAACAAAAGCATGGAGCAAAACCAATAATTTTGGCTACTCAAATGGACACATGATATATCAACATCAAGGAAGGCCACCACCCATCAAATTTACATAGGATGGATGGATGATCAATATTGGTACCAATATTCAACATGGCTCAAAAGATCATATTATTTAGCCTCTTCTAATGTTTCGAGGATGAAAAATTTGTAAGGGGGATGGAATGTTAGGTACCAAGATAGGTATTTAATGTTGAATAATTTAATATTGTATTGTATAATATGAGCCATAAATTATTGAGTAAGGAAGGCCACATGTCTAAATAGAAATAGGTATCATATATGTAATCATTGGAGGAATATTATCATATGTAACTACAAGGAATATTGTCATATTATTATGCACTTTGTAACTCATGGAAGGTGGACCTCCACATGTGTGATCTTGTAAGGTGAACCATCACACTCTTGTATAAAGAGAGATGTACCCCCATTGTGAAAGATATCTATGATGCATTATTGGAGAATTCTTGGCTCGTGGATCTAGATATCTTGTGGAGTGTCTTCATTCCTAAAGGAGCATTGTATGGTGTTGCTCTACCTCAAGGGTATAACCAATCTCTATTTTATTGAGCAATTTATTGTGCAATTAATTTATTTGTGGATGCATGTTGGATATTTTAATATATTGTTGAATTATTTATGGAATGAGAAGAGAATTTTATTACATTTGGTATCAGAGCAGCGATTTGGGCAAAGTGAGTTTTTTTTTGTAGAGCTAGGGCATGTTTTTTTCAAAAAAAAATATCACATTTTACGGAGGTCATATTTTTTTAATTCAAAATTTATTTTTATAAGGTTTTTACTCCATTATGTAGATATTTTTGAGTACTATAAAAACCACTTCTCATTTTTTAAATTTATGATATGTATTGTGAAATTTATGACTATTTGAAGTTGAGATATTTTCGCTGTTGTTTTGGCCACGTGAATTTTTTTTCAAAATAAAAAAAATTGTATTAATTTTATAGCAATCATTTGTAGAATATTTTGGCACCAACATATATATTATTCTGAGTACTATAAAAATGACTGCTCATTTGTGGATTTTTGATATGTTTTGAGAGTTATAGTTGTTCGAAGTTGGGTTGTTCAAGCTGGTTTTTGGATGTGCAATTTTTTTTAAAAAGATTTTTTTTTTATTAAATATTGTAGTAGTCATTTTCATAATATTTTTGCATCAGCATGTAGGTTATTTTGAGTACTACAAAAATGACTATTTAGTTGTGAAATTTTGATAAGTATTGAGGAAGTTACAACTATTGCAAGTTGGGCTTTTGGTGTTGTTTTTGGGTTGCTGGCAAAAAGGGGAAAAAAATCATAACTTTCAATCCAGGTAAGCAAATTAGTTGTCGTTTGTTTTTTTTTTTAATAAAAATTGCATATCTAGTTGTTTATGTGGAATTGAGCTTCAAATCAGTGGGGAGATATATATTTCTATGAAACCCTAGTTGCATTATATTTAACTTGGGGTGTGAACTTATGGAGCTACAAGATTTTTTTGGGAAGGATGATATTGATGCTAGATAATGGTGGAAAAATTTTAGGTCTCTATATTGTAATAATATTTTTTGGAAATTCTTCCTTAAGAGGTGTAATGGGGAAGCTTGGTCTTGGTTGAGTAATTTTTTTCATGAATGGAATAATGAATACACTTGGGATGACATGGAGCATGCATTCTTGAGTAAATGAGACCCATATAAAAATATAGCTAGTTTGAAGGACACCATCAAGGGATATGAACAAGAAATAAACATGCTTCAAAAAAACAAAAGGAAACTACACCTTGTGTGTTAGGGCCAAACAATGATCAAAAAATTTTGTTTGAATGTCAAAATTATATTTTGCAAGTTCATGGTTGCATTCAAAATCAAAAAATTATTATTTCCATTAATCCTAGCAGCAAATATAATTTTATCAATATGTCTTTGACTAAGATTTTGCAAGTTCAAGCAAAGAAAATCAAAGACATACAACTTGAGGGAAAAAATGTTCAAATTTTTGAAGATTTGAAAATCACCATGGATAAGTATGTTTTACATTCATATTTTCATGCTATTGAGATGAATGATGAAAATATTGTTCTTGGTTATCCTTGGTTGCATTATTTGCGTACTATTAACATTAATGTGCAAAAGAAATTCATAAAGTTATGGTACCAAAAAAGAAGATAACATTACAGGACATTTCTTAATATAAGGAAAAATAGGTAGCTATTGCAGAGGAACAAAATGAAGAGCCAAAAAAAGCAATAGCAAAAACCATGGAAGCTAAATAAAAGGTAGCATATCACCTTTGGTATAATGTAAACCAAAGTGTGTAGTGCCCCTCACATAGCAAAGAATCCTCTTGGCTACCTGCCAATGAGTCTCATGTGGGGACTATGCAAACCGTATATAATCCCAACTACAGAGGAGATATCAAGACGAGTATGCATGAGGTACAAAATAATTCCAAACAATTACCAATACAAAGTAGCATTGCACAAAGGTGAAGTGCAAGAATAAGTCAAAGTAACCCCCATCTAGAAAGGTGTCAGAGAAGGCTTGCAGTCAGCCATCAAAAACCGTTGAAGTAGGTCCAAGGTATCTTCTACTGACATAGTGAAATCTTGATATTAGTCTAAGTGACCTAAAAACTAAGAAATTAAAGAGCAAGTCCAACGTTTGCCATCTCAAAGCGAGCAGAGAGTCACTATTGTACAAATGAAATGTGAGAAAGGGAGTTATCGGTGAGAAGCAAATCATAAACATACAATACAAGTATGGTGATGTGGTCTCCATATCTCCAAATGTAGATAGTAGGGTCAAAATGACACTATAAAAAACCAGTAGAGATGAGAAAAGAATCCATCTTCTCATACCAAGCCCGAGGTGCTTGCTTGAGGCCATAAAGAGAATTTCTAAGATGACAAAAAATAGAAGAATCATGGACGAATCCAATGGGTTGCTCCACGTAGATCTCTTCCTACAAATCACCATGCAAGAAAGCACTCTTCACATCCATTTGATAAACAAGCCAACTATAAGAAGTTGCAAGAGCAAGTACTAGGTGAACATAATCCATCTTGGTGATAGGAGCAAAGGTTTTAGAGTAGTCAATACCCTCAACCTGAGAAAACCCCTTTGCAACAAGATGAGCCTTGTACTTGTCAATACATTTGCTACAAACTTGGTTCGGTAAACCCACTTACATAGAACCAACTTCCTCCCCTTGGTAAGAGGCACAAGATCCCAAGTCCAATTCTTCATCAAGGAAGAATATACTACTACCATAGAATCATCCCACTTTGATATCCCATGAGCCTCTAAAAATATCTATGGGTCACTTGAAACTGCCTGACCAACCAATCCAAAAATTGGTAGAAGGATGACGGGAAGGAGGAAGATCCTGAATGAAAGGTGTTTCATCCATAAGTGTAGTACGAACCCACCTAGGCAAGTTAGGTGATATGGGAGCAATCGTAGTAGGAGGATCTACAATAGGTGGAGGAGTAGCACCAACAGTATGAGTATCCTCAACATCCAAAATATCATGGAAGGTGTCAAGTGGATCATCAAGAGAAATTGAATAAGGAGAGGAAGAAAAAAAAGGAGGATAAGGAAGTTGCTCATTGAACTAAACATGAGTGTGAAAGAAAATATCATGTGTGTGAGGATATAGTAATCGATAAGCCTTATTGTCCTCACTATAGCCAAAAAAGATGAGTGGCTTACTATACCTATCCAAAGCCTTACACTATTTCTTAGGAATATGATCCCAAGAAAGACTACCAAAGACCCTAAAGAGTGACACATTTGGCTTATTTCCAGTCCAAGCCTCTTCAAGAGTGCAAGTGCACAATGTGGAGTGCTATTTTGGATGTAGTTCACATAATTAACTACTTCTACCCAAAATATGGAAGGTAAATCTTGAGTGAATCATGTAGTTAGCTATCTCCTTCAAAGTTCTATTCTTTCTTTCTACAACCCCATTCTATTGTGGAGTATGAGGTATTGAATGCTGATAAATAATACCATGTGCAAAAATGAAATCAAAGAATTATTTATTAAAGTATTCTCCCCCATTATTTGTGCAAAGTTTCTTGATGCAACGTGAAGCCTGATTCTCGACCAAAGCCTTGAAGACTTTGAAGTGGTAAAATACCTTTCTTGTACTTGAGAAAGTACACCCAAGTACACCTCAAGAAATCATCAATGAAGGTAAGTGCATACCGACATCGAGTGAAATATAGATGAGGAAAGACCATCAAGTCACTATGAACAAGCACCAAGGGGGATGATGCACGAGGAGATTTGCCTTTGGAAAAATGATCTTGGTGTTGGTTGCCAAGGGCACAACTAGGATAAAAACAATCAACACAAGAAACCTTAGGCAAACTAATGACCATATCATGAGTGCTTAATTGCTGCAAATGTCGGTAGTTGAGATACCCAAATATCTCATGCCAAATTCTGCTCACTGAATCTGCATGAGCAACCAACCCAGTACCTGCAATAGTACCATAAAAACTCTCAAAGTCATAGAGTCTAGAAGAGTGATCAACAACAACATGTGCAATCAATGATGATGGCTCCAAAAAACTATGAATCTCAAATCCCTATGGTGTGAACAAAACAGTCTGAACAGTACCAAAATTACAAATCTGATACACATAAAGCATGTTAGTGATGATTTCTAGAAAAAATAGTACATCATTGATTCGACAACCATAAAGTAAAATTTCACCCTTCCCCTTAACAGAAATGAAAGAGGAATCATCAACTTCAATCCTAGAAATAGAACTAGAACCAAGATATGCAAAAGACTTCTTGGAAGAAGTCATATGATGAGTAGCACCTAAATCCATAACCCAAATATCTGAATCAGAATCAAACTGTCCACAAACATTCAATGCCTTACCCGTGCCATCAATAGTGTTTTTATTTTCATCATGTACCTTTTTCCAACATTTTTTAGTCAAGTGACCAAGTTTCCCACAATAAGTACAAGTAGACATCTCCTTAGAAGGATTGCTCTGATTGGGTTTAGGAGTTTTCTATGAAGGTGGAGTGGTCTTAGGCTTAGGCTTGGGCTTGCCTTTGCATTTAGAATGTGATGTTGTCAATGTCGTAGTTGAAGAAGACGAAGATGTCTCAAGAGTGGAAATTTTGGTCTCTTCCCTTGTAAGATGATCATAAAACTCTTCCAAGCTAGGCATTTTGAAAGTAGCACCCAAAGCATCCATAGTAGAGAGGAATGTGGAAGCAAAGACATGAAAAGGTCCTTTTAATTTTGAAAATATAAAAAATACACATTCATTTTTAGTTTTACATTTACCACCATCTTTCAATAGAGTATAAAGATCTTTAAACTTAGTGAGAAAATCAACCATGGTGGGATAATCATCAGGTGACAAAGAGGTAAGTTGTGCATCCAATTGCATTGCCCTAAATTGATCAACTTTACCAAACAATGCTTCAAGATTATCCCATGCCTCATGTGGAGTAGTAACATTATCAAAATGGAACCACAAACTCTCACTAGTATTTGCTTTGATTAACCCAAGTGCTTCACCAAGTGCTTTTGTGAAAGACCAATTTTCATAATCTGTCTTGAAAGTGAAGTATTGCTCCTTAATAAGTGAATTTAAGCCTTTTTGTGCCAATAGTGTTAACATGCGTGGTTTCCATGTATGATAGTTGTGAGGTGTAAGGAGCTCAATCTTAAATCCTGAATCCATCTCCAAGAATCACCAAAGCAACAAGAAAACCAAGCAACACAAGGAGGTGCTCTCAATCAACACCAACACAATCCCCTCGTAAAAAAATTTATTCACCACTTTACAAGGTATAAAGATGAAATACAATTGATCTACGACAAATAGGACTGAGTCACGATTCCAACGTAAAAAAAATCATGTGAATCGGAGTCCGTATGTGGATTCTATTCAATTAATTTGATTGAGGGAAAAAATTAAATATTTTTGGCCCCCAAAATTTAGAAAAATTAATTAAATTAAAACTAGTTAATTTAATTAATGAACTAAATTGCAGAACTTACAAAAGAGAGACGGTGAGGGGAAAGTGGGTCATGCAGCTATCAGTTTTGACCGACACGGAATGAGAAATGTCTAGAAACTATCCATTTCAAAAAATAGGGCCCGGTCAAGGAGCAGTCTCGAAAAACGTGACTGTTACATAGGCTGCCAAAAATCTATGAGAACACCAGATCTTCAAATGCTCATAACTTCTTCAAATGACCTAGGATTCGATTGATAAAAAAATCAAAAGTGATCAAATAAAAAAAGGGTATCTAAAAATACCCTCAGAATTTAGATTTAGTCGACGAAAGACACAAGAAACATGCCTATAAGTTTCAATGACGTTTTTTAGTAAACTTTAAGAAAAAAATTTATTTATCACCAGATCTGATAAACTCCATGCCTTGTAGTGCCTTGAATCATAAAATATGGTGTGTAGTTTTATCTAGATCTGTTCTGGGCAAACGGAGCTGGACGAAGGGCCGTGAGCATATGTGTGGATGCACCGTAGCTAGAGGGACTAATGCGCAATGGGGGTCATGCGTTGGAGGTCAGCAAACCATGAATGGTGAGAGATCACTCACACCATGCAAGAGCACAAAAGTGTGAAGGGTACTGAAGGGGCCGCAGTGAAACCTATGGGAGACGGAGACCGTGATCCACCGAGAGAAAATGCAAGCCAATGGAAAATCTTCAAAAACTCCTTAGCTCTCCATGAAGAGAGAAACAAAAGCCAAGATCAAAGAGCCATGAAGAAAATCACAATGAGCCGAAATGATTGCTTGCATTATTAGAAAATGAGCAAAAGAGACTTGCTTAAATAAGCAAGGTGAACAAATGACAACCACACGATCGGTTGGAGAGGATCAAGATCTCAACCGTCGAAATATAACAACCAGATAAGGATGACAAAGCATACCTTAATTATTAAATGCTAGACACACCTACTTACCTAGTGAACTTAACACATGCTAAATACTTAACACATGCTAAATACCATAAAAGGTATATACACTAACACCCCCCCTTAAGTGATACTAGGAAGGAGTGTGGACACCAAAAAAAAGCAAAGTTATAATATCCATAAATGTGTCCCGACAACAAGGCATGATAAGGTAATCATGTACAATGGCTATCACAAATATGAAAATTTCTTGTAGATGATGAAAAACCACATGGAAAAAACCATCTACTAGAAGAGAGTGAGGAAGGTGCAGAGGAAGGAGTCCTCATCAACAACATCAATGACAAAGAGTAAGAGAGAAGAGCAAAAACAGGTTGAAAATCAACCTAAGGTTGGAGTATATCGCCATCCACACCACCATGAGAGGCATGGCTTAAGGTAACAATATTATGGTTCTACATGTAATCCACAAGGCAACAACTATGGGAAGGTTTGGCAAAGAAAGCATTGTGAGTCTAGTTTTGAGAGTGGTGTAGTTGCATCAAACAACAAATGGAATCATCATAAAAGTAGATAAAAAAAAAATATGGGGCAAAACCAACAATTTTGGATCAAATGGACACATGACATATCAACATCAAGGAAGTCCACCACCCATCAAAATTTACATAGGATGGATGGATGATCAATATTGGTACCAATATTCATCATGGCTCAAAATATCATATTATTTAACATCTTGTAATGTTTTGAGGATGAAACATTTGCAAGGGGGGTGGAATGTTAGGTACCAAGATAGGTATTTAATGTTGAATAATTTAATATTGTATTGTATAATATGAGACATAAATTATTGAGTAAGGAAGGCCACATGTCAAAATAGAAATAAGTATCATATTTGTAACCATTGGAGGAATATTGTCATATTATTATGCACTTTGTAACTCATGGAAGGTGAACCTTCACATGTGTGATATTGTAACGCATGGAAGGTGAATCATCACACTCTTGTATAAAGAGATATGTACCCCCATTGTGAAACATATCTATGATGTATTCTTGGAGAAGTCTTGGCTTGTGGAGCTAGAGATCTTGTGGAATGGTTTTCTTACTAAAGGAGCATTGTATGGTGTTTCTCTACCTCAAGGGTATAACCAATCTCTATTTTATTGAGCAATTTATTGTGCAATTAATTTGTTTTTAAAGCAAAAAAACCCTTGTGGATCCGCCTTGGTCTGAGAGACCATGAACAAGGGGTCTACACCATCAAAGTCACCTGGGGGTCGCACCTGACCCTGCCTGCACCAACATTATCAATTGGATTTTAGATACCCAATTTAGCTTTTTGGTAGGGTGGATATTTGAACCTGGGACCTCCCTTGGAGGATTGCCCTCTCCTCTCCAACTCACCTAAAACACCTGGGTTTATTATGCAATTAATTTATTTGTGGATGCATGTTGGATATTTTAATATATTGTTGAATGATTTTGTTAGAAGTTAAAAGGGTAAAAAAGGTAAATTTTTTGTTTTACCACTATAAGCTTTGGACCTTACCATTTTACCTCCTTGGAAGGCAAGTGAGTCAGTAGGATTGGATGGCATGGACGGCAAGGATTTTGACTCCTAACTTCATTTTTCTTTTCCTCCCTATTTTCCTTCTTCCCTATTATTCCTCCTAAGCTTTCTAGGTTATTGTTAGTAATTCTCCTATTTAAGCTTTGTAATCTTTCAATTAAGATGAATGCAATTCTGGTTAATAATATAAGTGCTTCTAATATTCATGATTGCTATATCTGGTATCAGAGCTAGAGCTGAGGTCGAGAGGCTAGCGAGGCATAGAGCCCAAGGAGATCGATAGGTGGACACGGATCCCGAGGTGGTCTAGGAAGCCCGTAGGTGAGGCACAAATATTAAGGAGGTCGAGGAGCCCGTAGATCAAGGTGAAGAGGCCCATAGTACATGAACTAAGGTGAGGTTGAAGAGGGCCCATAGAAGGCACACAAATCGAGGTGAGGTTGAGAAATGCCCATAGAGAGCATGCAAATCAAGGAGCTAACCAAAAGGTGACACGTGGTAAGTGGATGAAGGCAGACATGTGGACCAGAGCAGATAGGTGATATGGTAGATAGGCTACGTGGTAGGTGATATGGTAGACAAAGGGAAATGATGACATGGTGCATAGTGATAGGCTTGAGTAGGAGGAAAAAGGGTGATCATTGAGTTCTCGAAGGCAACTGATTGAGTAGGGGCGTGTTGAGGCTTTTAAAAGCCTCACATTGTTTTATACAGTGCATGTGGGACTAAAGTCCCCCAAATTTTTTTTCCCTTGTGCGCAGTCATGATGAGATAAAGAAGGCAAGCCTCCATTGCCTCCCTGTTGGGCCACACAGCTTGACTGGATCAAGGAACCAGCCTTAAGCCGCATGCCCTCCAGGAGGTCGTAGGTTCAAAACTCAACGGTTTTGCAAGTTAATTTTTTTATTTTTGTATGAAATCTGTCTGATTATCTTGAAATAGAAGTGATGCTACTTAGGTTCCATATGCAGCTATAGCCAAGTTGCTTAGGAGGCTTCGCTTGGCAGATAGGAGTTGCGGGTTTGACTCTTGTGGAGTCTAATTTTTTTTTATTAATTTGTTATTTTTTATATAAATTTTATTATTATTGTTATATTAAAATATATATATCTTTATATTTAATAAAAATTAAATAATAATTGTTTAAAAAAAAAAATTAAAGAAATTATATTTTTTTATTAAATACAAATATAGATTTTTTTTTTTTATAATATATATTAAAAAAAAAGGGACATTGCCTAAGAGGCAATTTATGTAAGCAAAATCAAAATTGCAAAATTGTGACTAAGAGGCTTAAAATGTGATAGAATATTATGTAAAATACCTAAAGGTCTTTAGATATTTCTTTCTAAAATTTTGAGAGAGGCAAAACTTTGAGGACTAGAATTTTGTAAAAGAGACATATTGAAGGGCAAAATTCACGATTCGCTCCACGGGATGTTATCATGCACTTTGTGCACTTTTAGTAAGAGATAATGCTGAAAATTTTGATGAAAAAGTAAGAACTTATGGGCTTCATACTGTGTTTAGTTAGTTGCAAAATGCAGTAATCTCACATCAGAGACATCCAGATTCATGGTACGAGGCAGACTCTGAAGATAATTCATTTGGGAGTAGATTTTAGCAATCTGAATCCATAGAAATTGCACCTTAAGAATCTGAATATACTCATTATAGTAATTCAATGGAAATCCAAGAACCAAAATCACCAGAGATAATATTGATCAGTGATGATGAAGAAGAAGTAGCAGATAATTTCGTGACTCAAGAAATAGCAACACCACAACAAGAGGAACAAGCCATCAGTGATAGAGTGAAACAAGTCAGATTTGACTTAAATTTGTAATCTCTTATTTCTTATTCTTTCTTCCTTCTTCCTTATTCCTTATTTGAAAAATTAGAGTGCTTTATTGTAATCGAGAAATTAAAAGAGTGTTTTAGTAATTATGGCCTCACATAACTGTTGAGCAAGGTGCAGCAAAAGCATTTGAGAAAGTATTGTCATTGTTGTCAACATAGACAGATTGATGCAGTTGATGCAGCCTCGGAGGTCGACCAGATCAAGTGCAGAAAGTTTCAAGCAAAACAGAGGTGACCCAGATTCAGAAATTGGCAGAAAGAGACAAGGAAGAAAACTGTCGCGATATCGCGACATGTTTTCTGTCGCGATTTCGCGACAAAAAGTAGGAGAGAGAAAATGCAAGCCAAAATGTCGCGATATCGCGACATGTCGAGTTTTCGCTGAGGAGAGAGAAAATGTGTCGCGATTTCGTGACAAAAAGTAGGAGAGAGAAAATGCACGCCAAAATGTCGCGATGTCGCGACATGTTCCATTTTCGCTGGAGTTGGCAAGGAGAGTTGTACGGAAGAGCAAAGTGTCGCGATTTCGCGACATGTTCCTTTTTCGCTGCTGCTGGCAAAGAAGAGTGTACGAAAGCTGGAAGTGTCACGATTTCGTGACAAGCAGGATGATGACATCAGCAAGAGTCGAAAACGTCGCGATTTCATGACAAGAAGGATGATGACGTCAGCAAAGTTGAAAAGTGTCGTGATTTCACGATAAGATGAAAAAAGCCACGAGCCGAAACGCAGATTCCGACAGCGATGATGACCGAAACAAACGCCGATTCCACAAGAAGGATGATGACTCAACAAAGTTGAAAAGTGTCGCGATTTCACGACAGATGAAAGAAAAGCCACTAGAAGCCGGAAACGTCGTGATTTCGCGACAACCTTCAGGGTGACGTCAGCATAAGTTGAAAGTGTCGCGATATCGCGACAAGATGCAGGGAAAGCTTTCAAGAGCCAAAATGGTCGCGATTTCGCGACAGCAAGGGCATGAATGGTACGGCTACAGAAAGTGTCGCGATATCGCGACAGGTAAAAGCCGAAAAAGCATGCATGGTGACACGTGTCAGAAAAAGCAGACAGAAAATCATGCAGCAGTTACGTAAAAAGTAACTGATGTCAGATCGGCAGCTACAAATTGAGAGTGTCGAACATGCACCGAAACAGTTGAATTTGCATGATTGAAAAGCATTCGAAGAATGGTATAGGCAGGATTAAAAAGCATTCGAACTGTTGTATTTGAAGTATTCGAACAGACAAATATGCAGGATTGAAGAAGCATTAGAAAAGACATATTTGCAGAATTCAAAGAGTCGGATATGCGAAATAGAAACAGTATTCGAATGGCCGTATTTGAAGTATTCGAACAGCCGAATATGCAGGTTCGAAAATGCATTAAAATAGCCATATTGCAAGGAATCGAACCGCCGTATTGCAGGGGTTCGAATAGTCGTAGTGCATGTAATCAAATAGTCGTATTGCATGGATTCGAACAGTCAGAGTATGTGATTCGACTGCATGCAGGATTGAAAGGTTATAAAAGAATAGTCGTACAGAGAAGATGTTGCTGCTGTTAGAGAAAAGTTGTTGCAGAAAGAGAAATATTGCTGTGAAAAGAGGGTTTGGATAAGAAAATTAGCAGAGCCGTGAGAGTGTGCAAATTTGGATTAATTGCAGCACCGATCAGTGGTTGTGCATGAAGTGAAGAAACTTTTATGTCATTCTAATTGATCAGAATTGTAGTCCAAGTTGGTGCTTGGTACTAGGGGTTGGTGCTCCATCTGTTGTAGCAAAAAATTACAGGGGTTGGTGCTCCTTCCAGTGGATGCTGGTAAAGAAGTTGTAAAATTGAAATTTTGCAAAGACTGGATTTGGATTGAAGTCCAAGCAGCTTAATTTTTGAGGAGTAGCCAAATTGGTGAACCTCGTTATATTGTGTTTTGTGGTGTGCTCTCATTTTATTATTTTGGTTTTATAAGTTTTTTGTGCTTCAGTCTTTGAATGCTGTTGTTTCAAAATTAAATAACTACACTGATTCACACCCCCTCTCAGTGTCATTGTGTGAACATCAATTGGTATCAGAGTGAGGTTCCTTGTACAAGCTTAATCAGCTAAGGAGATCTTGGAAGAAACAATGGCAAAGCGGTGAAGGATTTTCATCCAACAAAGCTCCCTTATTTGATGGAACAAATTACACCTTCTGGAAACTTAGAATGCAAACATATCTGAGTGCATTGGGATATGATATTTGGGATTCTGTAGATAGTGGATACACAGCACCCACTACTCCTCCAACAGATACAGCTGAGAAAAAGAAATTTGAGAACAACTCCAAAGCTAAGAATGCCATAATGTGTGGGCTTGTTGACAGTGAACTGATAAGAGTCATGAGTTGTAAATCAACAAAAGACATGTGGGATAAACTGAAGAGCATCCATGAAGGAGACAAGAAGATTAAGGAAGCAAAACCGCAAACTCATCGAGCACAGTCAAGCACCGCAAATGAATGAAGATGAAAACATAGAGACTTATATGCCGAGAGTCAACGGAATTATTAATGCAATCAGAGGACTCGGTGAAGAAATTGATGATGCAGCTTGTTGTGAAAAAGGTTCTCGTAACACTTCACAAAAGATTTAACTCCAAAGTCTCTACAATAGAAGAGGCAAAAGATCTAAACAACTTCAAGCATGGATGAGTTGCATGGTTCCCCGACAAAGATATGAAATGAGAATAGGACAAACCAAGTCTACAGACAGAGAAGCAACTTTTAAAGCACACAAGAATGTAAAAGCTGAACATGAATCTGAGGATGAAGGAACACTGGATGAAACAGAAGCCAATTTTGTTCGAAAACTCACAAAAGGAAAAGGAAAATATAGAGGGAAGCTACCTTTTAAATGCTTCAATTGTGGAGGAGTCGGTCATTTTGCAGCCAAATGTCCAATGCAGGAGAGAACCAAAAATGGTGAAGGTTCACACCAAGAAAAAGGTGACTGGAAGAAGAAACAAAATTTTCGAAAGAACAACTTCAAGAAGAAAAGCTTCATAACCAAGAATGTCAGCTAGCTGAAGAAAGCACAGATGAGGAGTCTGAAGAAGAAGGAGGTGAAGCTCTTTTCATGGCACTTGAAGAAGAAAGAACAGAGAAAAATCAGGAAGGTGATGAAAATTCCAAGGATGAAGCTGAAGTGTATTTGGAAGGAGAATTGGTTGCTGCACTTGAAGAGTTGAGTGCAGAAAGGAAGAAGAATAAGAAATTTTCAAAGAAATTAGAGAATGCCACGGACATAATAAAAAATCTAAAAATACAGACAGAAGAATTCAAGAAAATGTCTAAAGTTCTTGATGAACAATTAACTGTAAAGACAGTTGAATGCAACAAGCTAGAGGAAGACATTGTTAAGTTAAGGATGCAGTTAGAGGAGATGAATAGAAAATTGAACTATTTTCATAAGTTTGAAGAAAGTACTCGTAAAGTCTGGATAAAATGTTAAATAACCAAAGGCCTTCTGGCATAAAATTTGGTTTAGGCTTTGATGAAGGAGAATCTTCAAAGGATTCAAAGAACTTGAATATAGAACTCATAAAGAAAGAAGAAAAGATCGTGGTTGAACCAGAAAAACCAAATCTTGCAAAAGAAAACAATAATGCCGCATTCAAGAAGAATACTGACAAAGATGGATTCACAAAAGTCACACATCCAAGGAGGAGAAGAGTCATGGCTCCTACTTCAAACTGGCAAAGACCGGCACCCAGTGTTTAATCATGCATTTTCTCGGTTATTGTTTTAAATGCAATGCTTATGGCCATAAGATTTCAGATTGCAGGCATAATGTAACTCAAAGGAATTTTACCAGCAGAAATGTTTTTTTTTCCTTTAATGAATTATGCAATTGAATGTTATAATTGTCATAATTTTGGACATATTGCTAGAAACTGTAGAAGCACTTTTGCATCAAATAATTATCAGGGTAGAAAATCTCAGCCAAGTGGGTTGAAACAAAACCAAAAATTTCCTGAAAAACAGGCACATGCTAATGAAAGGACAAAGGCAAAACAAGTAGCAAAATCTGCTATCAAACCGTAATGGAAAGAAAAGGAATCTTTGATTGTCCAGACTGCTTTTAAAGCTCGGAACAAATCAGCACCTTGGATACTTGACAGTTGGTTGTTCCAGACCACATGACAGTGACAAGCAAAAGTTTGAGAATTTACAGAATTATGAAGGTGGTTCTGTGAAATTTGGAAATAATGATGGAGCAAAGATTGTTGGAAAGGGATCACCAAGATCGATGATGGCAATATAAAATCAAAAGAAGTCTTGTTTGTAATTGGCCCGAAGCATAACTTGCTAAGTGTAAGTCAAATATGTGACAGAGGCCATGATGTAATCTTCAAGAAGGAGGGTCATGAAGTAAGAAAGACAAAAAATGGAAAGTTAATAGCCACTGGACCGAGAACTTCTGGAAATCAGATACACTTTCAGAAACTACGTAGAAGGAACATGCTTGATTGGACAGAAGATGAAAACCGGCTATGGCACAAGAGGCTTGGGCATATTAGTTTTGACAATCTGGCAAAAATCAGCTCAAAAAGAGCAGCTTAGAGATATACCAAACATTGGCAAACCTGTAAATAGCATCCGTGAGTCATGCCAAAAGGGAAAACAAACCAGAGCCACTTTCAAAGCAAAAGAATACTTCACTAGCAAGCCATTAGAACTAATTCACACCGATCTATGTGGACCCATGAGAACCGAAAGCATAAATGGACACAAATATTTTATGCCGTGTATAGATGACTACTCAAGAATGACATGGGTACTATTTCTGAAACTCAAGTCGGAAGCCTTTGAGATGTTTAAAACCTTCAAAAATCTTGTTGAGAATCAATCAGGAAAAAGAATTAAATGCCTAAGATCGGACAGGGAGGAGAGTTTATCTCCGAAGAATTTGCAGAACACCGTCAAAAACATGGGATAAGAAGACAGTTTTCAGCAGCTAGGACACCTCACAGTAATGGTGTTGTAGAAAGGAAGAATAGAACAGTGCAGGAAATGGCAAGGACAATGCTGGCAGAAAACAAAATAGCTGACATATTTTGGAAAGAGGCAGTTCATACTGTAGTTTACATTCAAAACAGGTGCATGCTGAGACCACATGAAAGCAAAACAACTTATGAGTTGTGGTTTGGCAGAAAGGCAACAGCAAGACATTTCAAAGTATTTGGAAGCAAGTGCTACATAAAACGGACTGAAGATAACCTCGATAAATTTGAAGATAGAGCTGATGAAGGTATCTTTCTTGGTTACTCAACAAAAAGCAAGGCATACACATGTTACAACAAGAGGTTGAAGAAAATTGTTGAAAGTGCTGATGTGAAAGTTGATGAAGGTAGAGAACAAGAAACTACTTATCAAGAAAACTACCCTATGTATGAAGAAGTCATTGAAGGTGATGATGAAAAAGAAACAGAGAAGAATCAGAAAATTGATCCAGATGTTGTAAAAACCAAATCAGAAGAAGAAAACAAGAAATTTAAAACAAGCAACTGGCAAAAAAATCATCCAAGTGAACAGATTATTGGGGATCCCACAGATGGTATTCGGACAAGAAGAACAAGAAGTGAGGAACTATTCTCTCGTTATCTAGTATTGAACCTAAAAATGTTGTCGAAGCAAGCACTGATGAAAGTTGGATGAAGGCAATCAATGAAGAACTAGATCAGATAGAGAAAAACAATACCTGGGAATTAGTACCTAGACCAACAAATAAAAACATAATTGGCACTAAATGGGTTTTTAGAAATAAATTGAATGAAGATGGGCAGGTTGTCGTAAATAAGGCAAGATTGGTATGTAAAGGCTATGCTCAGGTTGAAGGCATTGATTTTGAAGAAACTTTTGCACCGGTAGCCGCACTAGAGGCAATCAGAATGTTTCTGGCATTAGCAGCTCATAAAAACTTCAAAGTATATCAAATGGATGTAAAATCAGCATTTTTGAATGGAAAACTGGAAGAAGAGGTTTACATTGAACAACCAGATGGCTTCCAACTTGGTGACAATCCAGATTTTGTTTGCAGGTTAAAGAAAGCTTTATATGGATTAAAACAGGCACCCGGAGCATGGTATGCAAGGTCGGATAATTATCTAATTAAACAAGGGTTTAAGAAAGGTTTGGTGGATAGCAACTTATATGTCAAAACAGAGAAGGGTCATCTTATTGTTCTTGTTGTTTATGTAGATGACATAATATTTGGCAAGCAAAGATGGATGAATACCGCAAAGACATATCAATTAAAATGAAAAAAGAATTTGAGATGTCAATGATTGGTGAACTTTCTTATTTCTTAGGACTCGCAGGTCAATCAAAATGAAAAAGGCATTTTTATTTCTCAAGTTAAATATGTAAAAGAAATGCTGAAAAAGTTCACAATGGAAGACAAGAAACCGGTCAAGACTCCCATGACAACAAGTCGCAAGTTGAGCAAGGATGATAAATCTCCGTGATGTGGATCAAACAATGTACAGGTCTATGATTGGAAGCCTGCTGTATTTAACAGCTACTAGACCAGATATACTACAGGTAGTATGCATGGTTGCTAGATTTCAGGCAAGTCCCAAAGAAACTCATGTCACAGCTGTAAAAAGGATCTTCAGGTACCTCAAAGGTACCATGGATTATGGGTTGTGGTACCCAAAAGGCAAAGACTTCACTTTGATTGCATATTCTGATGCAGATTGGGCAGGGTGCATTGATGACCGAAAGAGTACAAGTGGAGGAGCATTTTATCTTGGAGACAGGTCGGTAGCATGGCACAAAGAAGAAACAAGAATCAGTTTCTCTATCCACTGCAGAGGCAGAATACATTGCAGCCACAACTTGCTATACACAGATATTATGGATGAGACAAACTTTGAAAGATCTTGGTATCCACTTCAAAGAGCCAATATCAATAAAATGTGATAACACTAGTGCTATCAACATATCCAAGAATCCAGCTTATGCATTCAAGAACCAAACACATTGCAATCCGATATCATTTTTTGAAGGATAAAGTTGCAGAAGGAGAAGTCAAGTTGGATTTTGTTCCAACTACAGAGCAAGTAGTTGATATATTCACAAAACCATTGCCCAAGGATGTTTTTGAGTACCTTAGGAATAAGTTGGGAGTGGTCACAATTCCCAAGAACTGACTATCATTAGGGATCACATTCTCAATGGGTGCATGCATGCCTATACTTATAGTTTTGCTTATGTTTATGATTTTTGCTAACTATAACAATATTTTCCCGAGAATGGTGTACAGAGACTCGGGGGGAGTCTGCAGTGCACCCTTTGGTATTATTGGCAAAGGGGGAGAAGAAGTTGAGCAAGGTTGTCGTGTGTTGCCAACAATTCCAAAGGGGGAGATTGTTGAGCAAGGTGCAGCAAAAGCATTTGAGAAAGTATTGTCATTGTTGTCAACACGCATAGATTGATGCAATTGATGCAGCTTCAGAGGTCGACCGGATCAAGTGCGAAAAGTTTCAAGCAAAACAGAGGTGACCCGTATTCAAAAATTGGCAGAAAGAGACAAGGAAGAAAACTGTCGCGATATCGCGACATGTTTTCTGTCGCGATTTCGCGACAAAAAGTAGGAGAGAGAAAATGCAAGCCAAAATGTCGCGATATCGCGACATGTCGAGTTTTCACTGAGGAGAGAGAAAATGTGTCGCGATTTCGCGACAAAAAGTAGGAGAGAGAAAATGCACGCCAAAATGTCGCGATGTCGTGACATGTTCCATTTTCGCTGGAGTTGGCAAGGAGAGTTGTACGGAAGAGCAAAGTGTCGCGATTTCGTGACATGTTCCTTTTTCGCTGCTGCTGGCAAAGAAGAGTGTACGGAAGCTAGAAGTGTCACGATTTCGCGACGATGAAAAAGTGATTGATGTGACGATGAAGTTTTATAAGAGTTTAAATTCGTTCGATTTCATGACAAGAAGGATGATGACGTCAGCAAAGTTGAAAAGTGTCGCGATTTCGCGACAGGATGAAAGAAAAGCCACTGGAAGCCGGAAACGTCGCGATTTCGCGACATCCTTAGGAGTGACGTCAAGATAAGTTGAAAGTGTCGTGATATCGCGACAAGATGCAGGGAAAGCTTTCAAGAGCCAAAATGGTCATGATTTCATGACAGCAAGGGCATGAATGGTACGGCTACAGAAAGTGTCGTGATATCGCGACAGGTAACAGTTTGGCGGCTAAAAGCCGAAAAGCATGCATGGTGACACGTGTCGAAAAAGTAGACAGAAAATCATGCGACGATTACGTAAAAAGTAACTCGATGTCGATCGCGAGCTACAAATTGACAGTGTCGAACATGCACTCGAAACAGTTGAATTTGCATGATTGAAAAGCATTCGAAGAATGGTATAGGCAGGATTAAAAAGCATTCGAATCACTGTATTTGAAGTATTCGAACAGACAAATATGCAGGATTGAAGAAGCATTAGAAAAGACATATTTGCAGAATTCAAAGAGTCGGATATGCGGAATAGAAACAGTATTCGAATGGCCGTAGTTGAAGTATTCGAACAACCGAATATGCAGGTTCAAAAATGCATTAAAATAGCCGTATTGCAAGGAATCGAACCGCCATATTGCAGGGGTTCGAATAGTCGTAGTGCATGTAATCAAACAACCGTATTGCATGGATTCGAACAGTCAGAGTATGTGATTCGACTGCATGCAGGATTGAAAGGTTATAAAAGAATAGTCGTACAGAGAAGATGTTGTCACTGTTAGAGAAAAGTTGTTGCAGAAAGAGAAATATTGCCGTGAAAAGAGGGTTTGAATAAGAAAATTAGCAGAGCCGTGAGAGTGTGCAGAGTTGGATTAATTGCGGACCGATCAGTGGTTGTGCATGAAGTGAAGACACTTTTATGTCATTCTAATTGATCGGAATTGTAGTCCAAGTTGGTGCTTGGTACTAGGGGTTGGTGCTCCATCTCATTGCAGCAAAAAATTACAGGGGTTGGTGCTCCTTCCAAAGGATGCTCGGTAAAGAAGTTGTAAAATTGAAATTTTGCAAAGACTCGGATTTGGATTGAAGTCCAAGCAGCTTAATTTTTGAGGAGTAGCCAAATTGGTGAACCTCGTTATATTGTGTGTTGTGGTGTGCTCTCATTTTGTTCTTCTGGTTTTATAAGTTTTTTGTGCTTCAGTATTTGAATGCTGCTGTTTCGAAATTAAATAACTACACTGATTCACCCCCCCTCTCAGTGTCATTGTGTGAACATCAATAACAATCCACCAATTCCAGAGTTCAACGGGTATGACTACGAGTATTGGTCTATCAAAATGAAGACTTTGCTCATTGGAAAAGGATTGTGGGACATAATTGAAGAGGGTTACACCGAACCAGTAGAATGGATAACATTAAGTGCCACAAATAAGAAAACAAAGAAATAAGCACAAAAAAGCAACTCTTTTGCTCTTTAACATCTCCAAGCAGCATTGGAGAAAAGTATATTTCCTAGAATAGTTGCTTGTATAACTACACAAGATGAGTGGAAAGCTTTGAAATACGGATTCCAAGGAAGTGATCAAGTGAAGCAAGTAAGGCTTCAAACACTAAAATGAGATTTTGAAAATCTTAAAATGAAAGAAGACGAAAAATTTGGTGACTACTGTGTCAGAGTCAAGGTAGTAGTTGATAAAGTGGTTACTCTTGGTGAAGAAATTAAGCCTAAAACAATTGTAAAGAAAGTGTTACGAAAACTTATTCAAATATGGAATCACATAGCCATAATCATAGAAGAGTCAAAATATATTTCCACTTTAACATTTGATGCATTAATAGGGTCATTAATGTCTCATGAAGAGAGGTTACAAGAATCTCCTTCAATTAGCTATGGAGGTGATGATAAATCCTTCACATCTAATGAAAATGCTGGTAGAGGACATGGAAGAGATCAAGGCAGAGGCCAAATAAGAGGTAGATGTAGAGGCAACTACAGAGGTGGTAATCAGAATAGAGGAGGAAATTTTTGTTGTACTCACAATGACACTGAGAGGGGGGGTGAATTAGTGTGGTCTTTTAAATTCCGAAAATATAGTTTTAAATCTAGCAGCAGTTTAAAAAATAATAAAAGATATATCAAATACAGCAAGAGAGCATGACACACAACACAGTAATTTAACGAGGTTCACCAATGTGGCTACTCCTCAAAATGACTGCTTGGACTACCATCCAAATCCAGCCAATGCAAAGCTACAACTTTACAATATCTTTTACCAAAACCAACTGGAAGGAGCACCAACCCTTCGATTTTTTTTATCAACAAATGGAGCACCAACCCCTAATTTACTAGGACCTACTGGAAAGAGGCACCAACCCCTTATGCTAAGCTGCAACTTGGAAGTCAATAAAGATAATGAAAATTACAGAATAATACTTTCACCTTATTTCTCATACTCTGCTGTTCCTATGCATTTTGTTGCTTCTGCGCAAAATGCTTCGCACTATCCGACCGCTTCTGTGAACTTCTTCGCACTCTCTGCTGCAACCAGATGATCGATCACTTCTGCTATCTGTGCACTATCACTTCGCACTTAGAACTCAACCTCTGCACCCCGCGCTCTTAATTCATGCAATCACGATACGCACACTTCGCTTCAACTCGAACTACGACTTCGCACTCAGCTCGAAATGATATGACTCAACATCTGCACCCTGCGCACTTCATTCGCACAAGTTCGATATGACTCACTCTCTGCTCGACACGAACTTCACTTGCGCAAACACTATACTCGCATTCGCACATTATCTTCACACTTCATTTTTTCAAACTCGAAGTAGCCCTCCTTTTATAGATGAAATTTTAGGAACAAACCCTAAAGAACGTCGACTAAGAAACCCTAAATTTAGTCGACTGCAAACCCTAGAAGGTCAGCTTCAAAACCCTAATAAATGTCGGCTCAAAAACCCTAATGAATGTCGGCCCGCATTTAACTCTCGTCGGCTTCATCCGTTTCTCTGGTTCTGTAGCTTTCCTCGTGAAACTCCAACATGTCGCGATATCGCGACACCTTTTACATCCGTATGCCTTCTTGTCCTTGCTGTCATGAAATCGTGACACTTTTGGCCTTTGTTAGCTTTGCCACCTTTCTTGTCGTGAAATCGCGACACTTCTATCTTTCGCTGACGTCATTCTCACTCTTGTCGCGAAATCGCGACGCTTTTCTGCCTTAGCGCTGTTCTTTGCTTTTCGCCCGCAAAAATGCAACATGTCACGAAATCGTGACATCTTTCGCATCCGTACATTTCTCGCTTCATGCACTAGCGAAATCAAGACATGTAGCGAAATCGCTACAACTTTGTGCCTTGTGCTTCCAACTTTGCTTCGACCCGTGAAACTTTGACTTGTAGCGAAATCGCTACACCTTTGTGCCTTGCACTTTCGACTTGTAGCATAATCGCTACACCTTTGTGTTCTCGCACTTTTGACTTGTAGCGAAATCGCTACACCTTTGTGTTCTGCACTTTTGACTTGTAGCGAAATCGCTACACCTTTGTGTTCTGCACTTTTGACTTGTAGCGAAATCGCTACACCTTTGTGTCTTGCAATTTTGACTTGTAGCGAAATCGCTACACCTTTGTGCTTTGACTCTTCCTCTCTGCTTTGGCCCGCGAAACTCCAACATGTAGCGAAATCGCTACAACTTTTTGACTTAGCGCTTCTTCTCTGCTTTAGCCAGCGAAACTTCAACATGTAGCGAAATCGCTACACTTTTGTTGCCGTACATTCTCTCTCCTCTTCGGGTCGCGAAAACCCGACGTGTCGCGATATCGTGACACTTTTCGCCCTTCTGTGCTTTTCTTCCGAAACTGTCATGAAATCGTGACACTTTTCGTCCTTGGCGCTGCTTCTCCAAACTTGTCGCGAAATCGCGACAGTTTTTTCAACTTTGCTTCTTTCCTTCCAACATGTCACGAAATCGTGACATTTTTGGCTGCGCCTTCTCTCTCCTCATTTTTGTCACGAAATCGTGACATTTTCGGCTATGCCTTCTCTCTCCTCATTTTTGTCGTGAAATCATGACATTTTCCAACATTTGCTGTGCCTTCTCTCTCCTCATTTTTGTCATGAAATCGTGACATTTTCGGTTGTGCCTTCTCTCTCCTCATTTTTGTCACGAAATCGCGACAGAAAACATGTCGCGATATCGCGACAGTTTTCTTACTTGTCTTTTTTTGCAAATTTCTGAATCTGGGTCACTTCTGTTTTCCTGGAATTGCACTTTACAAGATCTCGACTATCCTTTGAACTTCTGTCCTCTCGCATCCGAATGACTCTCGAACCGTCTCGTCCACCGCATCATTAGATCTAACTCGCCCGTGTTGACAACAATGACAAACCTCTTGCAACACCTTGCTCAACAATCTCCCCCTTTGGAATTGTTGGCAACACCTGTGTACATTCCTGTAACTCTTCTCCCCCTTTGTCAATAATACCAAAGGGCTGCCGCAGACTCCCCCGAGTCCATCCTCACAATTCTCGGGCACAATTTGTTGCATCTAGCACAAATTATGATCATGAGCAAAAGAGTAGTCAAATACTCAAATGCTCCCCCCGAGAAAGTGATCCCCGTAGCTAGTCACTTCTTGGGAAGTGTGACTACTCCCAATTTGTCTCGAAGGTACTCAAACACTTCCTTGGGCAATGGTTTTGTAAAAATATCCCGCTACTTGTTCTGTGGTTGGGACAAAATCCAATTTGACTTCTCCTTCTCGCAACTTTCTCCTTCAAGAAATGATACCTTATAGCAATGTGTTTTGTCCGTGAGTGCATAACTCGGATTCTTGGAGATGTTAATTGCACTGGTGTTATCACACTTAACTGATATTGGTTCACTAAAATTAATTCCAAGATCTTTCAAAGTTTGTTTCATCCATAAAACTTGAGTACAGCAAGTTGTTGCTGCAATATATTCTCCCTCAACTGTTGATAAAGAAACTGACTCTTGTTTCTTGCTGTGCCAAGCAACCAACCTGTCACCGAGATAAAAAGCACCTCCACTTGTACTCTTTCTGTCATCAACACATCCAGCCCAATCTGCATCTCGAATATGATATAAGAGTGAAGTCTTTGCATTTTGGATACCACAACCCATACTCCATGGTGCCCTTGAGATACCAAAAAATCCTTTTAACTGCTGTCACATGAGTCTCTTTGGGACTGGCCTGAAATCTAGCTACCATGCAAACTGCCTGCAGAATATCAAGTCTGGTAGCCGTTAAATATAGTAAACTTCCAATCATAGATCTGTACATGGTTTGGTCTACAGGTGGAGATTTGTCTTCTTTACTCAATTTGTAGCCTCGTTGTCATGGGAGTGCTAACTCGGCTTACAGTCCTCCATAGTGAACCTCTTTAGCATTTCTTTCACATATTTGATTTGGGAAATGAATATGCCTTTCTCATTTTGATTAACTTGTAGCCCAAGAAAGTAAGACAGCTCACCAATCATAGACATTTCAAATTCATTCTCGCATCTTATTTGCTAAGTCTTTACAAGATTCATCTTTGTTGCTCCCAAATATGATATCATCTACATAGACAACAAGAACAATGAGATGCCCACCTTCTCGTTTTCACATACAGATTATCGTCCACTAAACCTTTCTTGAATCCTTGTTGAGAGAGATAGTTGTCTAGCCTTGCATACCATGCCCGTGGTGCTTGTTTTAATCCATATAATGCTTTCTTTAATTTGCAGACAAGGTTAGGATCTTCACTAATTTGAAAGCCATCTGGTTGTTCAATATAGACCTCTTCTTCAAGTTTCCCATTTAAAAAGGCAGATTTTACATCCATCTGATAAACTCTGAAGTTCTTGTGGACTGCTAAGGCCAAAAACATTCTAATTGCTTCTAATCTGGCCACTGGTGCAAAAGTCTCTTCAAAATCAATGCCTTCGACCTGTGCATATCCTTTACAAACCAGTCCTGCTTTGTTCCTAATGACCTATCCGTCTTCATTTAATTTGTTTCGAAATATCCATTTGGTGCCGATTACATTCTTATTTGCAGGTCTAGGTACTAATTCCCAAGTTCTATTCTTTTCAATCTGATCTAACTCTTCATTTATTGCCTTCATCCAGCTATCATCTTTGCTTGCTTCATCTATGTTTTTGGGCTCAATGTCGGATAAAAGAGAGTAATTACTTATTACTTTCCTTCTTGTCTGAATACCAACTGTGGGATCTCCAATTATTTGGTCTCTTGGATGATTTTTCTGCCAGCCGCCTGTTTTGAATTTCTTGTTTTCTTGCACCTCTGAGTCATCGATTAATTCATCTAAATCAAACGTAGATTTATTTTCTATTTCATTCAACTCATCTCCTTCAAAGACTTCTTCATAGATTGGGTAGTTTTCCTCAAGGTCAGCTAATCGTTTCCCACCTTCATCGAATTTAACATCTCGCACCGTCCACAATTTTCTTGAGTCTCTTGTTGTAGCATTTGTAAGCTTTGCTTTTTGATGAATACCCAACAAAAACACCTTCATCTCGCTCTATCTTCAAACTTCCCAAGGTTGTCATCAGTTTTTCTGATGTAGCACCTACAACCAAATACTTTGAGATGTTTTGTTGTTGCTTTTCTACCAAACCACAACTCATAAGGTGTTTTGCATTCATGAGTTCTTAACATATATCTGTTTTGGATGTATACCGCAGTGTGAACTCGCTTCTTTCCGTAATCTGTCCGCTATTTTGTTTTCTTCCAAGGATGGTGCATGCCATTTCCGTATAGTTCTGTTCTTTCTTTCTACTACACCATTCTGCTGGGGAGTTCTAGCCGCTGAATATTGTCTCCTGATACCATGTTTTTCACAATATTCTATAAATTCATTCGAAATGAATTCTCCTCCTCTGTCTGATCGTAAACATTTGATCCTTTTTCCTATTTCATTCTCAACTAGATGTTTGAAGGATCTAAACATTTCAAAAGCTTCTATTTTATCTTTTAAGAAAAATATCCATGTCATTCTGGAATAATCATCGATACACAGCATAAAGTATTTGTCGCCATTTATGCTTTGAGTTCTCATGGGTCCACATAAGTCTGTATGAATAAGTTCCAGAGGCCTGCTAGTGTGGTACTCTTTTGTTTTGAATGAGACTCTGGTTTGCTTTCCCTTTTGACAAGAAGCACAAACATTGTTTGAAGGTTTTTTAATGGTTGGAATATCTCTCACTCGCTTGTTTCGAGCTGATTTTCACCAAATTATCAAAACTTATGTGTCCAAGCCTCTTGTGCCACAACCAGTTCTCTTCTTCTTGTCCAATGAAACACGAACCTTCTGAAGTTTCTGAGAGTGTGTACAAATTTCCAGACGTCCTTGAACCAGTTGCTATCAATTTCCCACTGTTTATTTTTTTGACTTCACAACCCTGCTTCTTGAAGACTACTTCATGTCCTTTATCACAGATTTGACTGACACTTAACAGAGTTGTGTTTCAAACCATCCACAAATAAAACTTCTTCTGACTTGATTTTCCCTTCACTAATTTTGACAGATCCTTTTCCTATTATTTTGGCTCCATCATTATTTCCAAACTTCACAGAGCCACCCTCATATTTCTGTAGTTTTTCAAATTTCTGTTTATCACCTGTCATATGACTTGAGCAACCACTGTCAAGAATCCACGGTACACATTTATTATCGAGCCCCGAAAGTCGTCTCGCACTATTAAAGATTCCTTTTCTTCCCTGAGTTGTTCTTTCTATTTCCATTCTGTTTTGACTATGGTATTGGGCTCTAGCTTGGATTTCCCCTTTTCATAATCTTGCACATATCTTTCGTAAAGAATTCTATTTTGTTTTGCCCTATATGGTTGAATTCTTCTTTTTTGAGATTGATTTGAAATAGAAGTACTATGACAATTTCTAGCAATATGCCCAAAGTTGTGACAATTAAAGCATTCTACTGCATAACTCATTAGAGGAGCAAAAGCATTTCTACTAGTGAAACTTCTTGGACCTACATTATACTTGCAGTCAACAATTTTATGCCCATAACCATTACATTTGAAACAGAAACCATAAAAGTAATGATTGAACCTGAAAGATGGTCTTTGCCAAGTTGTTGCAGGAGCCTTAGATCTTCTTTTCTTTTGATGTGTGACCTTGGTAAAGCCATCATTGTCAGTTCCTATTTCAGGACAGGCATTACTGCTTTCTTTTGCCTGATTTGTTTTTCTTTCAATAGCCTGTTTCTTGTCTTTACTCTTTTCACCTTCAACATTGCTTGCCTTTGGTCCGTTTGATGATTCTCCTTCAATAAAGCCCAGACCGAATTTGATACCTGTGGGTCTTTGATCGCTTAGGATTTTGTCCAGCTTCATCGAACTTTCTTCACGTTTGAAATGGCAACTAATTTTTTGATCCAGCTCTTGTATCTGTATTCGAAGACCAACATTTTCTTCTTCCAGTTTACAACAGTAATCTATCTTCATGGTTACCTGAACTTCAAGATCTTCGGACATTTTCTTGTACTCTTCTGTCTGTGTTTTTAGACTGGTTATAATGTCATTTGCATCCTCAAGCTTCCTTGACAGTTTTTTATTCTTTCTTTTCTCAGATTTCCATTCCATAAGAGCAGAAACCAGCTCACCTTCTAAATCAACTTCAGCCTCAACTTTTTCAATAGACACTTTAGAGTTCATTCCTTCTCTCTTTTCTGGGTTTTCTGCCTCTTCTGATTTTTCTACTTCAAACGCCATAAAGAGAGCTTCACCTGTTCCTTCTTCGGAGTCTTCACTAGAGCTGTCCTCTCGAAGAATCTGCATTTCGGGAGATAAAACTTTTCTTTTTGAAATTGCCTTTTCTAAAGTTTGTTTTCTTCCTCCATTCACTTCTTTCTTGATGCGGAGTTTCTTCACCTTTGTTCTTGTCATTGAGAGGACATTTGGTAGCAAAGTGTCCAATGCCTCCACAATTGAAACATTTAAAATGTAGCTTTCCTTCGTATTTTCCTTTTCCTTTTCTTAGTTTTTTGACAAAATTTTCTTCCATTTCATCTGAAACATCCTCTTCTTCAGACTCTTGTTTTGTGTCTTTGCCTTTTAGAGCTTTGAAAGCCGCTTCTCTATCTCATGGGATTTGACCTTCCTATTCTCATTTCAAAAGCAGTCAAAGAACCATGCATCTCATCCATACTAAAGCGATTTAGATCTTTAGCTTTTTCTATGGCCGAGACTTTCGAATCAAACCTTGGAGGGAGAGATCTTAATACCTTTTTCACAATCGTAGCATCATCCATATCTTCGCCGAGACCTCTGATTGAATTTGTGATTCCGTTGACTCTTAGCATGAAAGCCTCTATGTTCTCATCATTGTCCATCTTTAAGGATTCGAATTGAGCTCGATGTGTTTGAAGCTTGGCCTCCTTGATCCTATCGTCTCCTTCATGAATGTTCTCTAGTTTATCCCATACATCTTTTGCGGATTCACAGTTTATGATTTTGACTAGCTCACTGTCCACTAATCCACACATGATGGCATTTTTTGCTTTCGAATCATTTTCAAATGCCTTCTTTCCGGTAGTGTCTATTGGAGCAGTGGCGGGAGCTTTGTAACCATTAACTACCGCACCCCGTATGTCAAAACCCAAAGCACGGAGATATGTCTGCATCCTTATTTTCTAGAAAGCATAGTTAGTTCCATCAAACAATGGTGCTTTGTTTGAGGAGAAACCCTCACCACTTGCCATTGCGTCACTTCCAAGATCACCCTAGCTTATTGAGCCTGTTCAAGAACTTGGCTCTGATACCAATTGTTGTACTCACAGTGACACTAAGAGGGGGGGTGAATCAGTGTGGTCTTTTAAATTCCAAAAATATAGCTTTAAATCCAGCAACAGTTTAAAAAATAATAAAAGATATATCAAATACAACAAGAGAGCATGACACACAACACAGTAATTTAACGAGGTTCACCAATGTGGCTACTCCTCAAAATGACTGCTTGGACTACCATCCAAATCCAGCCAATGCAAAGCTACAACTTTACAATATCTTTTACCATAACCAACTGGAAGGAGCACCAACCCCTTCGATTTTTCTATATCAAACAAAATGGAGCACCAACTCCTAATTTACCAACACCTACTGGAAAGAGGCACCAACCCCTTATGCCAAGCTGCAACTTGGAAGTCAATAAAGATAATGAAAATTATAGAATAATACTTTCACCTTATTTCTCACAGTCTGTTGTTCCTATGCATTCTATTGCTTCTACGCAAAATGCTTCGCACTATCCGACTGCTTCTGTGAACTTCTTCGCACTCTCTGCTGCAACCAGATGATCGATCACTTCGCTTCTCGCTATCACTTTGCACTTAGAACTCAACCTCTGCACCTCGTGCTCTTAATTCATGCAATCACGATATGCACACTTCGCTTCAACTCGAACTACGACTTCGCACTCAGCTCAAAACGATATGACTCAACATCTGCACCTCGTGCACTTCATTCGCACAAGTTCGATACGACTCGCTCTCTGCTCGACATGAACTTCACTTGCGCAAACACTATACTCGCATTCGCACATTATCTTCACACTCCATCATTTCAAACTCGAAGTAGCCCTCCTTTTATAGAAGAAATTTTAGGAACAAACCCTAAAGAACGTCGACTGAGAAACCCTAAATTTAGTCAGCTGCAAACCCTAGAAGGTCGGCTTCAAAACCCTAATAAATGTCGGCTCAAAAACCCTAATGAATGTCGGCCCAGATTTAACTCTGTTGGCTTCATTCGTTTCTCTGGTTCTGTAGCTTTCCTCGTGAAACTCCAACATGTCGCGATATCGTGACACCTTTTACATCCGTACGCCTTCTTGTCCTTGTTGTCGTGAAATCGTGACACTTTTGGCCTTTGTTAGCTTTGCCACCTTTCTTGTCACGAAATCGCGACACTTCTATCTTTCGCTGACGTCATTCTCACTCTTGTCGCGAAATCATGACGCTTTTCTGCCTTAGCGCTGTTCTTTGCTTTTCGCCCACGAAAATGCAACATGTCATGAAATCGTGACATCTTTCGCATCCGTACATTTCTCGCTTCATGCACTAGCGAAATCAAGACATGTAGCGAAATCGCTACAACTTTGTGCCTTGTGCTTCCAACTTTGCTTCGACCCGCGAAACTTTGACTTGTAGCGAAATCGCTACACCTTTGTGCCTTGCACTTTCGACTTGTAGCATAATCGCTACACCTTTGTGTTCTCGCACTTTTGACTTGTAGCAAAATCGCTACACTTTTGTGTTCTGCACTTTTGACTTGTAGCGAAATCGCTACACTTTTGTGTTCTGCACTTTTGACTTGTAGCGAAATCGCTACACCTTTGTGTCTTGCAGTTTCGACTTGTAGCGAAATCGCTACACCTTTGTGCTTTGACTCTTCCTCTCTGCTTTGGCCCGCGAAACTCCAACATGTAGCGAAATCGCTACAACTTTTTGACTTAGCGCTTCTTCTCTGCTTCAACCAACGAAACTTCAACATGTAGCAAAATCGCTACACTTTTGTTGTCGTACATTCTCTCTCCTCTTTGGGTCGCGAAAACCCGACGTGTCACGATATCGTGACACTTTTCGCCCTTCTGTGCTTTTCTTCCGAAACTGTCATGAAATCGCGACACTTTTCGTCCTTGGCGCTGCTTCTCCAAACTTGTCGCGAAATCGCGACAGTTTTTCAACTTTGCTTCTTTCCTTCCAACATGTCGCGAAATCACGACATTTTTGGCTGCACCTTCTCTCTCCTCATTTTTGTCATGAAATCATGACATTTTTGGCTGCGCCTTCTCTCTCCTCATTTTTGTCATGAAATCATGACATTTTTGGCTACGCCTTCTCTCTCCTCATTTTTGTCGCAAAATCGTGACATTTTCCTATGCCTTCTCTCTCCTCATTTTCGTGCCTTCTCTCTCCTCATTTTTGTCACGAAATCGTGACATTTTCGGCTGTGCCTTCTCTCTCCTCATTTTTGTCGCGAAATCACGATAGAAAACATGTCGCGATATCGTGACAATTTTCTTACTTGTCTTTTTTTGCAAATTTTTGAATCTGGGTCACTTTTGTTTTCCTGGAATTGCACTTTACAAGATCTGACTATCCTTTGAACTTCTGTCCTCTCGTATCCGAATGACTCCCGAACTGTCTCGTCCACTGCATCATTAGATCTAACTGCCTGTGTTGACAACAATGACAAACCTCTTGCAACACCTTGCTCAACAATTTCAATAGAGGATGCAATCAGAACAGATGTGGAAACCAAAGTCAAGGAGGAAATCTAGGATGAAGTGGAAATCAAGGACGAGGAAGTGACAAGTCCAAAACAACTTGTTTTAACTATGTAAAGCTAGGTCACTTTGCTTGTGACTGCTGGTCAAAAACTTCTCAAAATAGCAACAGTCAATATGGAAATTATGGAGAATAATATGATACTTCTAATATTTTTCTATCATATGGACAATCAGAACAAAATCTAAATGACACATGGATTCTAGATACTGGTTGCTCAAACCATATGAGTGGCAAAGAATATCTATTTGCTACTCTAGATTCCACTTATAAATTCCAAATCAAGTTAGGGGATGATAAAGCTTTTCAAGTCGAAGGCATTTGAGCCATGGAGGTTTCAACAAAATAAGGACTAAAGAAAGTGAATGACATCTACTACACTCAAAAGCTCCAACACAATTTGTTAAGCATTGGGTAAATGATGGAGAATAATTACAAACTTGTTTTTGATGAAGGAAAATGTATCATTCTTGATAAAAACAATTGTAATCATGTCATCACACAGGTCCCAATGACCAAGAATTAGTTATTCCCTCTCAAATTTGGTGAGCCAGGGGGAGCTCAACTTGCAAACATATCTATAACTAATCCAAGTGTGCTTTGGCACTTGCGATATGGTTACCTTAATTTCACTAGCTTGAAACTGTTAACTTCTCAAGCTATGGTGACAAGACTTCCCAAAATCAACAAACATAAGGAGATCTATGAAGGATGTGCTTTGGGAAAGCACTCAAGGTCAAAGTTTCCAAAAGGACAAGCGTGGAGAGCCAACTATCCACTTTATTTTGTGCATTCAGATATTTGTGGTCCAATGCAGAAAAAGAGTATCAGAAACAATTATTATTTTCTCACATTCATAGATGATTTCTCTCACATGTGTTGGATTTATTTTTTGAAACATAAAGATGAAGCTTTTGATTGCTTCATAGATTTTAGAAACAATGTAGAGAAAAAAAGTGGGAAATATGTAAAATATCTTATGACAGATCGAGGAGGCGAGTACTCCTCCAATGCATTCTTGAAATATTGTAAATCAAGTGGGATCAAAAGGTAATTCACCACTACCTATACCCTACAACAGAATGGTGTGGCCAAGAGAAAGAATTACACCATAGTTGAGATGGCAAGAACGATGCTTTAGATTAAGCATCTAACTAATATGTACTGGGTTGATGCTGTAAGAACCAGTGTATATATTCTAAATAGAAGTCCAACTTCTAGTTTAGATGGTGTCACTCCTTATGAGGGGTGGTACAAAAAGAAACCAAATGTAAAGCATTTCAAAGTTTTTGGTTCTTTAGCATATGCACACATTCCTAATGAGAAGAGGAATAAGCTTGATCCCAAAAGTCAAGCTTGCATTTTTATAGGGTATTGTGAGTCTACGAAAGCATATAGACTCTACAATCCCAAATCTCATAAGATTATTCTCTCAAGGGATGTATTTTTTTATGAAGGGGGAGAATGGGGTCATCAAAGAATTTTTGTTGATGATGGATCCCAATATGTAAATTCTTCATAGGTACAATATGTTTCTCCCAAGAAAAATAAAGGCACACCCCCTTCAAGCCTAAGAAAGAGTACTTCAAGTACATCTGATTCCACTCCAAGTCCTTCTCCACATATATCTGTAAGTTCTTCATCGATGGACATTGAATCTCCATCAACAGGTAAAAGAACATTACAACATCATCCATATTTTCAAATGTTGCATCAAAATTACTAGAAAAGATACACTAGAATCCAAGTGTATCGCTCCAAATTTTTTGCATCCTTACCTTCGGGCTATAGGATCCATGCCCGAAAGGGGGATGCGAGAAGGATGGGACAATACCTCGGACTGAGAGGCCCTTTGAAGGTCCCGCCTCTCGGGGGAGGGGTATAAGGGTGAATTTTTGACGGATGGTGGGTTCACCAGGAAACTTTTGAGTGGCGGTTTCCACACCTAGGTTGATAGTGGGTTTGATGTGTTCATTTTGTACTTTAATCATTCAATTCCTAGGTTTGGCCAAGATGAATCTAAACTATTCTATATGCCAATGCTGATTTTTATGGATACAAAAAATATGAATAAATGCTAAACACAGAGAATGTGCCGAATGGGACAGAACATACTTGATTTCGGATGTCTGATGAAGATTCTGAGTTTTGTAGCAGTCCAGATCGCCTCAACTCGTACGTAATCATCTGAGATCGGATGAGATCGTCGTCAATCTGACGAATTCGTTAGACGAATTCGTCAAAAACCTGCAATCACAGGAATAGATACAAAATACCCAAGATACAACTGCAAAAGCAAAGGAGAATGATAGAAATAACAGCAAACATGCCTAAATAATAGATTCAAATAACAAATAAGAGAAATGCAATAGATTTAATGATTGATTTTAACTTTATCATGCGGTTATGCTAAATGAGGTGAACTCCAAGATGCATAAATATAATAATTAAGATAATGTATAAAGAAATGCAAAAAATAATAAAGAGATGCAAACTCTAGACTCTGATTGCCCCCAATCTGGACTACAATCGGGATCGCCTCCAATCGTACGAGATCATCTGCGCTCCTCGACAGGATCGTCCGAAATCGCCTGGAATCGCTTGCGACGATCCGAGCTAGCTTCGACTAAAAAATAGTAAAGTTCCTGCAAGAAAACATGAAATACAGAATGCAAATGATGGTGTGAGGATGCTCTGAGGTGCGTGGAAGTTCAGGGGGTTTAAGCAGAGTTTCAGGTAGAGAGTCAGGGGGATAAACTGAGAAAATCTCAGTTTATATAGGATTAGGGAGAGGTTAGGAGGTTGGGGATCATCCCAATCTGGGAGATCTCCAACGGGGGAGACTCTAACTGCGCAGACACGCTTTCTGCCCAAGTTAGAGGAGTTGTTGGAATAGAAGCTAATTATGAAAATTTGGTTTTGGGACGAAATCGTCTGGACGTTCTGTTCCAGACGAATTCATCAGATCTGGGATGATTTCATCTAATCTACGATGATATCGTCCAACGGTCAAAACAAATCCTAAAAATGGCACGGAAAACAAGGGGAGCGGGTAACAGGCGGTTAACGGGCAGTTTGAGGTTAAAATTTGAATTTTTATCTTTTTACTAAGGTTCAACTGTGCCAATTTTAGGGTGCTACATTTTGCCCCCTCTTTAGCGAATTTTCCGAAGAAAATGCGTTAAAGACGAGTTCTTCCCATTTTACGAGAAAGCAAAAATGTACTCAATTTTCTAGACGACGATTCTTGGTCGAATCGTACGACTACTGACTATGGTGCCCCCTCCGTGTTTTTACCCAAATCGAACGTTTGAGGTAAAAGCACGAAAAAGCAAAAATAAATAAAAAGAAAGTTGTTTTTAAATAAAATTAAGAAAAATAGGGTAAAACCCTAATTCATTTTTACTATTCATTTTTATTGGTTTTAGAGCTCTGTAGGCAAAAAATGGTTGAGGCAGCGCACCGATCGACAGGGGGGCGGGCGGCGGGTAAGGATCTAATCCTAGTAGATTAGGTTTGAATTTAATTTGTGCAATTTTTTGTTTTAAATTTTGATTGTTTGGGGCATCGCGGCCATTTTTAGGCCGTCGACGACGTCGAGACGAAATCGTCCCTATTTCATCGAAATCGTCCCTAGATCGTCGATTTCGTCGGAGGGCAAAATCGATGAACTAGGGGCGATCCCGTCCAACAAGGGGCGATCCCCAAGTTGCGAAATAGGAGACGATTTCGTCCTACAAAGGACGATTTTATCCAATTTGGGACGATATCATCCAATGGTGGACGATATCATCATTTTTATGAAATTTTGCTTTGTTTGAAATGCATTTAATTGATTTTAATAATTGGTTTATTAATGAAATTTTGTTGTTTTATTGTTTGTTTTGTAGAGGGGATTACTAAAGAGTCGAGAATGGAAATACGGGGGACTAAGAGATGACATAGCCATGCTCGACCAGGCAGAGCGTGACCGACTAGCACAGGTCGGGCTACAACATGTGGCAGAGATGCCACAAACGGGGGCTATGATGAGGTTGAGCGGAGACCCGAGCTTCCCCCTAGAGAAGGGTGGAGTGAACATCGAGTCTCTAAGGTAGATGCCTAGGGCATCTAGGCTGACTCAAGTTTTGGTAGGGGTGGTAGGTGGCTTACTGTTGTGCCACCAGAGTGGGTGCAGATTACCATGGCTCCTATCAGATGTGGTCTGTGACATGAGAGACCACGGATACAGGTTTGCATGGGGTAGCTTTGTACTATGCCGCTTGTATAGGATCCTACATGGGGTCGTATACAAGGGAGGTCGATGTCTGGTCTTGACATCGCTACTACAGGTTTGGTGCTGGGAGCACATCATGGTGCGGAGGTCGATAGGGCTCCCACTGATAAGGGTTGATCGAGAGAGGCCCCAGGTTTTCTACTAGTGGCTACGAGAGGGGTCACAGTGGTGGATAGATCTATCGATGTCATGGAGGTTGCTAGATGACCTCATCCTAGACCAGATCACCTAGAGGCCATGGCGAGAGCACCTAGGGTGGGCAGAGGATGGGCAGGAGCTGGCTCGCATCAGGCGAGTCTGCTGGCTGAGGATGGAGTGGGGAGAGGTAGAGCTCCACCGCTATGACCGGGTTCTATGATAGTTCGATCTATAGTAGGGGATCCCTTCTCTTAGGGATTATGAGTACTCCTGGACTATTCGAGATAGTACCACATTGAGCGGGGCTCCAGACATGCAGCGGTTCTAGAGTCAAGACATGGATGATGCCCCCATCCAGCCAGTGGATGGTGACGATACTAGGGTTACAGACGGATATGATGCCTAGTATGTAGGCATCCGCCCTCCTTGGATGATGAGGGCATAGGGTCCAGTGCATGCCATGGTGCAACGGATGGGGAGGCGATGTCAGGCTACTATTGAGGCAGCACGAGGTCATGGCGGGAGAGAGCAATGATGGTCTCCATAGGAGAGATGCCAGAGGATGGCACGGGCTCCACAGAGACCACAGCATACAGGGAGGAGGGAGGAGGGACTCCCTTCTCAGTAGGGGGAGAGACCACCATCGCCCGATAAGGGCAAGGGTGTCGAGGTAGGGGAGAGCAGCGAGACGATGGCTCTCCAGGCTGAGGTTGCCTGCCTTCGGGCTCAGGTGTAGACACTGCAGGATGAGGCTACATGGCTTAGAGCTCGGGGTAGAGGAGCGAGCATGCAGGAGTTGGCATGGTCTATGGCTCAGACTACATTCTACCAGGGAGCATACTACCAGATGGTTCTAGAGAGCCAGAGGTTACAGCTACCAGTCGACATTGTGGGGCTGATTAGGATGGGGTCATCGAGGACATCGTCACGATCGATGTCGAGGACCCACGACACAGGGTGGACTTCGATGGGGCCTCCTCCTCCACCTCAGGGTGGGAGAGGAGATGAGGCTGAGAGCTCGAGGGCTTCTCGAGGCTAGATGCTCACTGCACAGAGATTGTATTTATTATTATATATTTTTTGAGAGGATTGAGTATGCCAGGCTATTGATTGTGGCATACCAATCCAATTTTGATATGATGTACATAATTTGTTGATATATATATATGGTCTTTTTGATGATATGACTTGTGTATATGTTGTATGATGCTTTAATGTTGAATTTTGCAATTGATTATTGATGATTCATGTAATTATGTCATTTTAGAAATATTATAATTTTATGTCATGTTGTAAAATTTAAATGAAATAATCTGATGTAAACAATTGGTTGTTTTGGTGTGATTTGATGAAAAATAAAAGGGACTTCTAACAATAATTTCAAAGGACATTGTCAGTTGTTATAGACCATTTCATGGAGTCGCCGCTCGCTCGGTCGTCAAGCTAATCCCAGTATAGAAATATTGCTAAAAGTAAAAGAATGCTTAAGAGACTGTCTTAAGACTTTGTGTTGTGATGGTGATGATTTGTGATTTGTTTTCAGATTTTCATAAAAATATTATGTATGACATATTTAAAGAAAATATGATTTTTGCTAGGCATAAATTCCTAAGTGTGATAAAATTTTGAACAATTCCTTAGAAATTATACCATGGTTGCAAAATTGAATGTTGACATAATGACATGAAATAGAATAAGTGTTCGTTCGTTTTAAAGCACAATTGTGTAACATAATGATGTAAGTCATATGTTTTTATGATTTAAAATGAATGGGAAATAAAATTAGAATAATGGTTTGCGCTAGGCATAGAATTATAGGTATAGACTTATACCATCATCGCGAAATCCAAAGAAGAAATTGATATTTTAGTTTTATTGCATGATTGATTTTTGATTTTTGATAAACAGAAAATAATAATATACAAACTTGACTTTATTTGCTAGATTTTGTAATAGGTTGTTTAAAATAATTTTGGATTTTTTGAAAACAATGTATGTAATTGTGTTTATACTAAACAGATGTTCTAAAATAAGAATAAAATTTATTCCAAAAGAGTTGCAAAAATATTTTAAATTATCTCAAAGACAAATGTAGATTTGTAAGGAACCCTCATGTGCATATGTGAGTTCATTGCCGATCTTGATTTATCATAATGATAGAGAATCTCTCAAATACAAATGTGTGTGCAATTGTATTGTTCATTCACCAATTTTGAGCAAGATAATTTGATACAAGTAATTTGAATTAACCAAATGAATGTTCGTTGACCATGATTTATATGCATGTAACCGTACCGGACTCATCGTGTAAGTTAGGTTATCAAGAGCTAGCTAATCCATAAGCCGACATAGGTCTATACAAAATAAGGTCGCTAATGTGACAGACATATCACCATGCTAGGGATTACCCAAGGCCAAGCGGGTTGGGCACAAACCACCTGTTATGGGGCTTACCTCACAGTTTTCGAATAATTGAGAATTCCAAGGATTCAAGCTCATTCACCCTTCTTTTCTTTTCAAGGGGTAGGGAAAGGGATTTATTGCATTTTGCTTTTGCCTTTTCTTTTTCTCTTCTTTTCTTCTCTCTCTTTTTTTTTTTTGTATTTTTCTTGGAACTTGAGATAATGCTGAAATATTGTTGCGATGGTACAAAATGATATTTTTCTTTTTCTCATTTTCTTTGACTTTTCTTTTTCTTCCTATGCTAGGGATACTTGCTCGGATTAGCTGTAGAGCAAGGGATTTTTATTCTAGGTAGGGGTGAGCTTGTCCTTTTGTCAATTCTCAAAGATTCTAGACCATGTGCATGATAGGATAGCAGGGGAAACTTTTCGCTCAAGAAACCACTTTTACTATGTAGCATCATATTGAATTTGCAATGAAATCATTTTAATGTGAAAAGATATATTTGGTTCAAGTAAATAACAAGATCAGTTCTCTATGCTCAAAAATTTATTTAATTCAACTGTGGACTTTGATATAAGAGAGATTAATAATCATACAAAATAAAATCAAGATATTTATTCATGTGAATGTGAAAGTGCGGGATTCCAAATAAATGCTAATTTATCCAAAATAATTGAAAATATAACTGCAATACTTCAAGAATTGACAAGTATGAAAATAAAATATGTTTTTGAAGATTTTGATGATTTTGATGTTTTTATATTTTGATTTTGATTGATGAATAAAAGAAATACTGTTACTATTTTAAATTTATAAAATTAGAATGAATTGGTGGTATATACAAGATGATCTATATACACTATACAAGGTTATTTGAGTATAGCATGTCTAAGGTTGCTTCAAAATCAAAGGTGGTTTTGAAGGATAATTTGGTTGTGGTGAAGGTAAGAACAAAAGGTGATGAATAAAAGGTAGCGATAACAAAAGCTTTGTTATAATGTAAAATAATGTAGCGAAAGATTTGACTTTTATATGTGGAAAATTAATCATGTTACAAAATAAAATATCAAAAAGATAAGAAGGTTTCTTCTTTTTTATCAATAAATTCAAAATCTTGATAAGATGGGGGGAGCATATGTGAAGGTGGAACTGATGGAGAAGAGGTAGATGATGTTATGGGTGTGTGTTTCACACGTTTAGGCGGTTGATGAGAATTAGGATGTGTGGATGACAGAGCAAGGCAAAATTGAACTCCAACAGGTTCTGCCAAAGCACACATATCAAAGGGTCTAGGATCACCATGAATGGTAACCAACTGATTTTTAAATTCGAATTTAACACACTGATGTAAAGTGGAGGGAACAGCTCGCATCGCGTTGATCCAAGGGTGACCCAAAAGTATATTGTACGATGCAGGGCAATGTACAATAAACACGGTCGTGTCTAAGGTTCTCGGACCAACTTGCAAGGGGATAGTAATAACTCCACACGTTTCTTGTGTTTCGTCATTGAAGGCTTTTATGATCATATCAGTTCTTTTCATTTCGTCACTTCTAAACCCAAATCTTTGGTAGAAGTCAAAAGTGCATATGTTTAAAGATGAACCATTATCAATCAAGACTCGTTTAACTGCTACATCCCCAATTAGGGCAGTAATATATAAGGGGTTATCCTTATGTAAACTATGTTGTGGTATATCTCTATCCCGAAAGTCAATACAATCGACTTCTCGAGTTATGATAGTATTGGACATGGCTTCAGATTGAATATTTTGTGGTACCATCATTTGGCTTAATGTGAGCATTAATTCATCCCTATGGGTAGGAGAAGATCTTAAAAGGTCCAAAAGGGAAATTCTAGCTGTAGTATTTGATAATTGTTCATTAATATTATAAGGAGGCTTAGGTTGAACATTAGGCGCATGATTCCCTTTATTGGGATTTTTCAAAACAAATGGAGCTGATCCATCATTTTGAGTTTGATCCTGTTGAGAGTTTTGAGCCTGTTGTCTGGTAACGGCTCCGATGGTACCTACAATATTATTTTGCGGATGATGAATGGGCCTTGGTCTAGCGTTTATGGCTTGTTCATTAGAAAGTAATTGGTGAGAAGATGGTCTAGTAGTGACTCTTCTAGGAAATGGTTCTTCTGGAACCATAGAACTTGTGATAGGTTGAATAGGATCTGATTCATCTTCAGAACTATTCGATTGATTTGAGGTGATTTCCATGTCACTTTCAGTCTCATATTCGGTATCACTAAGATCAAGGGTCCGAATATTATATAGAGGTCTGGTCGTAACCATGGATAAAGTTGTGTCAAATACTTCCACATCATGAGTAGGTGAATGTCCACTAATAGTTCCTACATATCGGGTAGGAGGGGGAACATTATGATGCTCAATTTGATTAGCCACCTCTTTACCATGCTTTGGTAAAGGATGTTGAAATATGTCCAATGATTGATTGGCATTCTGATTCTGATTTTGGGGGATGTTCTTTTGAGCATTATTAGGAGGATTTTGTTTAGGTTGAAAGGCTTGCACCTCCATCTCATTGTTATCAATCAGGTCTTGTATTTTATGTTTTAATATTTTACAAGAGTTGGTAGCGTGTCCAGGCCCTCTATGGAAATCACAATGTAAATCAGCTCTGTATCCGGGTATAGTTGGATCAGGTTCCCGGATATTTGGTAATTGGATCAATCCTCGTGCTAGTAATTGCGGGAGAATGGTTGATAAAGGTTGATTTAACCTAGTAAATTCTCGGGGTGGTTTATCAGGAGGTTTCAATATGAACTTCTCTGTTGTTTTCATAGTATTAACATTGGCAATGTTTCTGCTATCGATGACTCCATCACCCACAACTTGTTTATTTTTATATTGATTTTTGGATGTTTTCTCATCATCTTTCTTTTTGAGCTGACCTCTCCTAATAAGAGCATCTTCCACTCTTCGGGCTAAGTCTATAGCTTGATCGAAGGTGGTCAAGGTAGCAGTTGATAATTCATAGGATAGTTGTTCTTGTAAATTATTGATAAAGATATCCAACATTTCTCGATAAGGTAACACAAAGTGTAATTTTCCTATCAACTGCCTCCATCGAGCTAAGAAGTCAGCAAAACACTCATCTTTGTCTTGTTTTAGGTTGTACAAATATTTAATGGTTACATGCCTTTCGATATAGGCACTAAATTGATGCACAAAAGACTCGATGGTTTCTTCGAAATTCCTCAAAGAATGAGTGGGTAGTTGATAATACCACTCCAATGCCATCCCTCCTAAACTTTTTGGGAACATCTTTAGTAATAACAAGTCATCATGTGATATATCATGACATGCTATCCTAAACATACGAAGATGCTCTATGGGATCTTCAGTTCCTTTGTATATAGGTAGGACAAGCATAGGAAAGTGTTTGGGATATGGTTGTGCTACAACTATAGGATCTAGAGGCTGACTACACATCTCTCGATAATTGTACGAGGGATGGTAGGGATCTATCTGGTCCATGCGGGAGACTAACTGTTTCACCATGGCTTCCAGATTACCGGTTTGTCCACCATATTGGTTCGGTGGTACATGAGTATGGGATTTGTGAGCGTAGGATGGCGTGACATAAGGATTAGATGCTATATTGCTGTTATGCAAATGGTTGGTAGGAAGAGTATTATGAAGAAGATTTGTTGTAGCATTATGTTGTATCCCAGATTGTTGGAAATTGGTATTTGGTTTTGTTTTAGGCTTTTGTTGATTTGAGGTATATTGATCAATAGCTTGGCAAAATAGAGCAGTGAATGAAGGTTTCTTTTGTGTGGGAATAACCCTAGGCTTGATAACAAGCACTCTAGGTGGTTGGGTAACCTGTTGTTGTTGCGTGTTCTGGATTATAGCGGCCATATCCAAATTGGATGGTCCAGCTTGATCACTTTCTTGATCAACGAAGGACAAGGGATTAGTGCGTGTGTGATATATGTCTTCTAGGGTTGCTTGAGTATCACTAATTTGATCTTTGTCCATATGGACTGCTCTATTAAGAGTGCCAATATTAGTATTGAGGAACTTCCAAAAATGTTCCATGTTCTCAAAAGTAACTCCTCCTTCTAGGGATATTTTAGGAGATGAGGATCCTTCCTCTCTATCATTTTCTTTTTGTTCATTTGCATCCACAAATTCTTCTTCTTGTTGGTCAAAGGTTCCTTCTTCCTGAATTGGGTCTTCAGGAAGGACATCTGGGTTATTTCCTGGTTTTCCTAACCAATCTTCTTCTACTTCGATCTGTTTTCCATTCCTGAGTCTAGTCATTATGTCTAAATTTAGATTTTAGCAAATATATATTAATATATTTGCAACAAATTTGGGAGGTATATATTTTAATTATATACCTACTATGATGCTTAAAAGAAAATGTTTTGATTTTTGTTATGATTTTGTTTTTGTTTTTATTTTATTTTATTTATTTTTTTGTTTTTATGCTTATAAAGACAACAAACAACACACTAAATGCAAGAAATAACAATAATAAAAGAATAGCTTAGTTTTCTATAAATAGTTTATAGATGTCATTGATAGGATCAAGTTCATCGAGAGTCATGAAATGCTCCTCTTCAAATTGGAAATGGTTTTTCAAGAACTTGATAAAGTGTGCTATAGTGATATTATCTGTTTTAGACTCTGACTTGTAAAAATAGATTTCATGGCAATACTCTCGATATAACACAGCTCTAGGAACTCTATTCCATATTTGTCTATCCGTAAGAATGACCTCTTGGTCCTCTATACGAGATAGAAATTTATGTACTACAACTGCATTATCGAGGTATTCCTCAAAGGTGTACAACTTAGAAGACACAAGGGCTCTTTTATCTGCTAACCACCTATGGCAAGCTCTCTGAAGCTCATGATACAAGGTCACTTGATCGGGATCCAGGATTCTATCTAGGACAAACCTCTTGATTTGCCTAAGTTCGGTTGCTCTAGATGAAATGATATTCAATCTCCTATTAAGCTCGTCCCATAAAGGTGGGACTCTATATGTTTGAGATACTCTAAGCAAAGAATTAATCTCTATAGTTGCTAATTGATTCTCAACATTAATGGTGACAACTCATATTTTATTATAATCTACCATCTAAATATGATATGCAATCATTGATTCTAAATGCATTTATGTTTTTGATTTTTTTTTGGATTGTTTTCAAAAGGTTTTTAGTTTTTCACGTCGGGTTCACCAAAATGTATCGCTCCAAATTTTTTGCATCCTTACCTTCAGGCTATAGGATCCGCGCCCGGAAGGGGGATGCGAGAAGGATGGGACAATACCTCGGACTGAGAGGCCCTTTGAAGGTCCCGCCTCTCGGGGGAGGGGTATAAGGGTGAATTTTTGATGGATGGTGGGTTCACCAGGAAACTTTTGAGTGGCGGTTTCCACACCTAGGTTGATAGTGGGTTTGATGTGTTCATTTTGTACTTTAATCATTCAATTCCTAGGTTTGGCCAAGATGAATCTAAACTATTCTATATGCCAATGCTGATTTTTATGGATACAAAAAATATGAATAAATGCTAAACATAGAGAATGTGTAGAATGGGACAGAACATACCTGATTCTGGATGTCTGATGAAGATTCTAAGTTTTGTAGCAGTCCAGATCGCCTCAACTCATACGTAATCGTCTAAGATCAGACGAGATCATTGTCAATTCTGATGAATTCGTCAGACGAATTCGTCAGAAACCTGCAATCACAAGAATAGATACAAAATACCAAAGATGCAACTGCAAAAGCAAAGGAGAATGATAGAAATAACAGCAAACATGCCTAAATAATAGATTCAAATAACAAATAAGAGAAATGCAGTAGATTTAATGATTGATTTTAACTTTATCATGCGGTTATGCTAAATGAGGTGAACTCCAAGATGCATAAATATAATAACTAAGATAATGTATAAAGAAATGCAGAAAATAATAAAGAGATGCAAACTCTGGACTCTGATTGCCCCCAATCTGGACTACAGTCGGGATCACCTCCAATCATACGAGATCATCTGCGCTCCTCGACAGGATCATCCAAAATCGCCTGGAATCGCTTGCGACGATCCGAGCTAGCTTCGACTAAAAAATAGTAAAGTTCCTGCAAGAAAACATGAAATACATAATGCAAATGATGGTGTGAGGATGCTCTGAGGTGCGTGGAAGTTCAGGGGGTTTAAGCAGAGTTTCAGGCAGAGAGTTAGGGGGATAAACTAAGAAAATCTTAGTTTATATAGGATTAGGGAGAGGTTAGGAGGTTGGGGATCATCCCAATTTGGGAGATCTCCAATGGGGGAGACTCTAATTGCACAGACACGCTTTCTACCCAGGTTAGAGGAGCTGTTGGAACAGAAGCTAATTATGAAAATTTGGTTTTGGGACGAAATCGTCTGGACGTTCTGTTCCAGATGAATTCGTCAGATCTGGGATGATTTCATCTAATCTATGACGATATCGTCCAACGGTCAAAACAAATCCTAAAAATGGCACGAAAAACAAGGGGAGCGGGTAACAGGCGGTTAACGGGCAGTTTGAGGTTAAAATTTGGATTTTTATCTTTTTACTAAGGTTCAACTATGCCAATTTTAGGGTGCTACACCAAGCTAGTGAAATGAATTCAGTTTTTCCAAAAACTTGAAAATCTGCATATGTATGGGGATGATGACTCCCAAGATCCTAAGGGAGATGTAATTAATTATGCTTTATTAAATAGTGCACAACTAGAACCATCTAGCTATGAGAATGCTTGTACTCGAAATGTATGGCAAGAAGGCATGAAAGAGGAAATAACCTCTATTAAAAATAATGATACACGGGAGCTAGTAAAGCTTCCAAAAGGAAACAAATGTGTTGTATGTAAATGGGTCTACAAGACCAAATACAATGTTTATGGAAGCAGTGAGAGGCACAAGACGAGACTAGGAGCAAAATATTTTACTCAAAAATTTGGCATTGACTATGAGGAAACCTTTGCCCCTGTTGCACGACAAGAGACAATCAGATCAGTTCTTTCCTTAGCTACCCGTAAAGGATGGAACATTCAACACATGGATGTGAAAAGTTTTTTTCTGAATGGATATATGACTGAGGAGGTTTATGTTCAACAAACTCAAGGCTTTCAAGAGCAAGGAAATGAGAACCTTGTTTATAAATTGAAAAAAACACTCTATGGCCTCAAGCAAGCACCAAGAGCTTGGTACTCACACATTGACGGTTATTTCAACAAGTATGGATTCACCAGAAGCAAAAGTGAACCAAATTTGTACTACCTAAAGCATGGAGTAGACATTCTCATAGTTTTTTTGTATGTGGATGATCTAATATTTATGGGTAGTAACAATAAAATGAATATGGAGTTAAAAAAATCCATGATGAAACAGTTTGAGATGAAAGATCTTGATTTAATGTGATACTTCCTAGGCATGGAAGTGCATCAGTCAAATAAGAGGATCTTCTTATGTCAACATAAGTATGCTTGAGACATGATCAAGAAATTTGCCATGGAACAGTGCAAATCAGTTACAACTCCAACTGGACATGGAATCCAATTGAGCAAGGACGACGGAGCACCAAAGGTTGACATGACCACTTACAGGAGTATGGTTGGGAGTCTGATGTTTCTCACCAACACAAGGCCCAATATTTAATATGTTGTTTCTCTAGTTTAAAGTTTTACGACAAGTCCATCTGATCTGCATCTACAAGCAACTAAAAGAATCTTAAGATATGTAAAAGGTACATTGGATTTTGGAATCCATTACCACAAGTGTAATTCTATGAAATTAGTTGGCTTTCGTGATAGTGATTGGGGCAGCAATGTAGATGATAGGAAATCTACCTCAGGAAACTATTTTAGTGTAGGGTCGAGACTAATAACTTGGAGTTCTAAGAAACAAACTATTGTAGCATTGTCATCTACTAAGGCTGAGTATATAGCCATCACACATGCTAGTACTCAAGCCTTATGGTTGAGAAAAATCCTTGAAGAGATTGGTGAAAGTCAAAGTGGTCCAAATTGATTGTATTGTGATAACATAAGTGCCATTCAATTGGCATACAATCCAGTCCACCATAGCAGATCAAAGCATTTCGATATGAAGTATCACTTCATTCAAGACATGGTGGAGCATTAGATTTTTGAGCTTAAATATTGTATTACTTTGGATAACATTGCAGATATATTCACCAAATGCATGGCTAAATCTCAATATATAAAGTTGAGAGACTGTATAGTCAGGCATCTCAACTTTAAGGGGGAGAATATTGGAAATTAAAAGGGTAAAAAAGGTAAAATTTTTGTTTTACCACTGTAATCTTTGGACCTTACCCTTTTACCTCCTTGGACGACAAGTGAGTCAGTAGGATTGGATGGCATGGATGGCAGGGAGTTTGAATCCTAACTTCATTTTTACTTTCCTCCCTATTTTCCTTCTTCCCTATTATTCCTCCTAATATTTCTAGGTTATTGTTAGTAATTCTCCTATTTAAGCTTTGTAATCTTTCAATTAATATGAATGCAATTCTGGTTAATAATCTAAGTGCTTCTAATATTCATGATTGCTATATATTTATGGAATGAGAAGAAATTTTCATTACAAATTACAAGAGAGAATGTGCACTAGTCTCTTGTAAGTGTTCAAATATGTAATGTGAGGATGTGCACAAGTGTCTTAAATTAAGAGTGCATGTAGAAAGTGAAGAGTCTAGTATGCAAGTGGTAAGATGATAAGCCAAAGGTCATGGGACTTTTCATATGGAGAGAAATAGTCAAGTACATGAAGAGTCATATTTTATGTCTATATTATGGAGACAAATCTCCATGAAAAGATAATCAATTTCTATTATATGATTATCTGATTGTAAAGAGGAAGACAAGTGGATAAAGCTTGTACACAAATTTTGTGAAATTAATATTATAATTTTTTTTATACATAGTACATGAATTATTCAGGCCATTCATATTCATATTTGATTATATAAGTTAATGTTATTTTATTTAGATATAGGCCTTGATATACATATTAAATTTCTCATATATAATTCTACTCATCATTATTGATATTTTGACCTTTAATATTGTGGCTTTTTTATATTGAAACCTATGATATTTTGTGGTAGTAAAGCTTAAAAAGACAATAGTGGTATCGGAGCTACCATCTAACTCCATCTATTTTTATAGATTTATTTTATTATCCACCTTTATCAATATTTAACTTTGTCCATTTTTGTTAGAGTTAATTTAGAGTATGTCCACCTTGAAGGTTGTGAAGACTTGTACTATATTTTTAAAGGTTTGATTCAGTAGACATTGAAGGAACATGGATTAGTCACCCTTATTTGAATACTAGGGTCTTTCCCCTTGGTTGAAGAAAATTGAGTGAAGACTAGAACTCAACTAATTTGATTGAGAGCCAACATAAGAGATAGTTGGACATTGATAGCCAACTCCGAAGAAAGTTAGACTTCGATATATTGATAGCCAACTTAGTAGAAATTTGGATATTCGAGGACATGTAAAGTCACCCTGATATAGATTTTTTTTTCTCTAGAGAAGAAGAGGATAATCACTATTGAAATATTTTAAGAATACTAACTCAGGAGAAAGTTGGTCATTCAGGGACATTCATAGTTACCCTGAGATTAATATTGGGTTCTCTAGAAAGGAGGAGAATCATATTTGATTCTTAGGTGAGACCTAATAAATTGGAGTAGATTCTAGTAGATTGAGAAGCATCAAAGCTTCCTACGGGGATATAAAAGCATTTTAGCTTCTTGAGTATAGAAATAGAGTAGTATACAAAGATAAAAGTTGTATTGAGAAGTAGTGGCCTAAGTGGCCAGCATAAGAAGAAAAATACTAAGTATCCAAGTAAAAAATAAGAGGCCTAATAATCTAAAATAGTGGAGAGGTTCAAGCAACCAAAACAGAACATTAGTCTATGCAGCCTACAGATTGAAATCAATGTAAAAAATACACAAAGAAAACAACTAGTAGATAAAGTGTTGTAATGCTATAAAATGAACAAAGTGTTCTAAGTTCTACAACCAACATAGTCACAACAAGCTAGAACCAACATAGTCACAATAAGATATAATCAACATAGAAACAACAAGCTAGAACTAGTATAGTCATAATGAGTTAGAACTAGCAAAGCCTATGAGTAAGTAAAAACTATCAAAACCTGTACATAAATCAAAATTCAATAGAGTGAGTGAAGCATATTAGAACCTGCACATATATTAAAGTTTGTGAAAAAATTCAATGAATATAAAACAAAGAGGTCTATGAAAGTATTGAGTGTTTTATACAACAATGTGAACATAAGCATGAAGGTGCTTCCTCACAACAAGATAGTTGAAAATAAAATTTATAAAAATTTAGTTACTTCCAAAAGTTATAAAAAATTAGTTACTTCCAAAAAGTTATAAAAAATTAGTTACTTCTTTACAAGTTCTAAGTGAGGAGACTACATTTGATGATTGAAGCGTACCAAAGGCTACCATTTGATCAAGCAAATTAACTATAACAAATCAAAATGCTCAGAAGTGCTTTCAACTCATTTTATTAAGAATTTGATACAAGATTACAGGGTGAATCTCCTTTTCTTTCTCAACAATATGCGAAACACTCTGATGGTTTCTCTTGGGGCCCCTCGAATGTAGGTGGGCTTTGATGCGTGTGTGCCACCACTGTGTGTGTTGTTGTTGCTTGTGTTTGTTGTTGTTATTATGTCTACTGCTATACAAAATGGTGTTAGTTCATTTGGGGGCCTATCATGGATCAGGCCCCATATTGATGAAGACAAAAAGACATTAAAAACATGAAATAAAACCCAAAATGAAGTGTAAATGCTATAAAAACATGAAATGAAGGTTACCTAAAGTTTTTGCTATTGTAGATCAGTTGTACGACCAACTCGTAGGGCAAGGGGTGATCTGGAACCTGGATTCATAGGTCAGGGGGTGAATCCAACTGCAGGTGCCTTCTGGTGGAGATCCTTTGTCTGGATGGGCTCCTGGGATGCTTGGATGTTGTTTGTACCATCCACAATCAAAAGAAGGGATTCTGGTAGGATTTTGGTAGAGTTTTTGTAAGTTAGCTAAGAGGGGAGAGAGAGATAATGAGAGGGGGGACCCTCTATTTATAGGAAAATCTAAGGTTGGGGGGGTGGTTAGGTAGACCAAACCCTAGAGTCTATTCCATGCTAGGTTAGGTTAGGGTTTGGGGAGGTGTCATCTCCACATTCCCTAAAGGAATATCTCATCCTCACACATGTGTGAGGAGAGATTAGGGTTAACTAGGATTAGCTAACTCCTAGGTTAGATTAGGGTTTAGTTAGGATTTCTAGGAAATATCCTAACTAACCTAATGTGCACACATGTGTGAGGGAATAATTAGGACTAATTTGGGTTTAGGATCCTAATTAACCTTTTTAAGTCATAAAGTACACTTAAGTGAAAAGTGACTTTACAATTAGAAATTCAATTAACTTAATTAGGAGTTTTGGGAAGTAATAGTCCCGTGGGGTCCTAATTAGGTGTAGGAAAGGGCTTAGGTTACCTTAGGGAGCTGATAGGTGACCTCCTGATAGATAGAAGGTGGTTAGGACATGAATTGTGTAGTTTAGTAGGGTTTCATGCCTATAGGCCAATGAGATGGCCTACGTAGGTCTACGATAGTCTAGAGTGGTCTACGTTGGTCTAGAGTGGTCTACTGATCTAGAGTGGTCTATGTTGGTCTAGAGTAGTCTACAATGGTCTACAATGGTCTACATTGGTCTACAATAGCCTAGAGGGGTCTAGGATGGTCTATGCAAACCTATAAGTGTCTGGATAGATCTACAAGTACGTAGAGGTAGACATGTGCGACTTTTGGGTGTCTACATTTGCCCCTTTTTGTACTATGTTGTGTGAAACACAGTTTAGTACAAAAATGTGATGGGAGAAAGTAGAAGATGAAGGAGGGAAGAGAAGAATGGAATCTAATCAAAGGTATGTAGCCGCTCGAAGCGTGACCATACAACATTGACCAGGAATCCAGGGAGGGAAAAGAAGAAGAAAGGAGGAAGAAAAAGGGAAAGAAGAGAGAAGGAGAAGAGAAAGAAAGGAAGGGGGGAAAGAAGAAAAGGGGAAGAAGAGAGAAAAGAGAAGAGAAAGAAAATGGAAAATGTTGATGATGAATGCAAGTGGATGATTGTGGATGCAATGCGATGATTTTGTTGATTTTGTATGATATTTTGCAATGTCATACTAGTTGCTTGTGAAGGCAACTTATGACTGCTTTGCTTTTGCGACCAATGCAAGATGGTCCAAAGTACGAATAGAACAAATGCCTATTCAAAATTTTGTTGTTGATTGATTGATGAGTGCATGGTGACATGTGTCAAACCATTTGAGCTAGTTAACATGGATTATTCAAATGTGTCATTCATTATGTATCATGAACGCTAGAGTGACATCTCTGAATGTTGTGCATGGATTATTCAAATGTGTCATTCATTATGTGATCATTGTCGACATACATGAATGCCAGAGTGACATCTCCATTGTTGCGCATAGCTCTCATGATCTAAAAAATATCTGGTTGGTTGGGTTTAGTATTATCTTGAGATAATCTTCAGAAAAAAATTGTGTAGACAGATGTGATATCCATGATTTGGATGTTTGATTGTTTGGTTGCATGCAAAGCTGAATTTTGTATATGAATACCCCCTCAAATAAGGAATCAACGATGAGGTGAATGGAATGTGGAGAAATGATGATGAGTCGATTGATAGAAGAAAATGGGTTGCAAAATATGGGAAATTTGCAAAATAGCATGAATATGGAGGGGAAGAATCATTTGGAAGGAAGAAATTTTGAATTTTGTGTTGTTTGGTTCAAATCGTAGGGTGACCTACGATTTGGTGTTGGATTCAAGGTGACCTATGATTTGGGTTGAAATCATAGGGTGACCTATGATTTGGTGTTGGAATCATAGGGTGACCTACGATTTGGGTTGAAATCATAGGGTGACCTATGATTTAGGGTTTTGAGGCATATAAAAGCCTTGTGTCACGCGTGTGGGGTCATTTTCATGGTGTGCGAGTGGAGGAGTGAGGTGCGAGTGAAGAATTTTGATGTGAAGTGCTTGTGAATCTCGGATTCGACTTGATTATGGTGAGGGGTCAGACCAGTGTTGGCAGTCATCATGGGGGGTAAGTGTTCGAACCTTTTGTATTTGAATTTTGGAAATCGTGTAATTGAAAATGAATGTGGTAGGGTAGCGTTTTACTTGTTTTTATTACTTGCATGTTTAATTTGATTAAAATTTAAACACAAAGTGTTAAACAAGCCAAATGGGTATTTGGAATGATTACCCATTTTTTGTTTTGACCTATTTTGGTGATTATTTGACTATGTGATTTGAGAGATAAAAGACCTAGTTTGACCTTGATTTTTGTGCCAAACCATGTACTATTTGCCAAGTGTTTTTGAACTTTCACCATGAAATAGTAAAATGGGTATTCAAAAATGTGACTGTTGTTGTGATTGGACTTGATTTGATGATGTTTTGAATTTGCATATTGTACGATGTAAATGATAAATGTGGATGTAGTTGTTTTTGGACAAATGGTGTACTATTTTCCAAATGTTTTTGAACTTTTACCATGAAATGATGAAATGGGTATTCAAAAATATGACTGTTATTTTATTTTGATTTTGTTTGGTAATTATTTTGAATTAAGCGATGTAATTCATTGTTGTTTGATATATTATTGGATGTTTTGGGGAAACGGTGTACTGTTTTCCCGATGTGTTTGAACTTTCACCATGAAATGGGAAATGGGTATTCAAAAATGTGATTATTATTTTGTTTTGATTTTATTTGGTAATTGTTTTGAATTACGTGATGTAATATATTTAAATTTAAAACAATAAAAAATGGGTTAAAAATTATTATATTATAATTTAATTACGAGTTACATTATTATTTGATATGTTGTTGGGTGTTTTGGGGAAATGGTGTACTATTTTCCCAATGTGTTTGAACATTCACCATGAAATGGGGAAATGGGTGTCCAAAAATATGATTGTTATTATATTGTGATGTGATTTGGTAATGTTTTGAATTATGTGCCATGATGGGGGTATGAATGCATGTGAATTGCTCTATTTTGTGTTGATTGTGCACTATTTTTGAATTTTGTTCACACTTTAGCCATGAAAGGGTGAAATGGGTATTCAAAAGTGCTATTTGTTTTTTATGTTGAGGTATGGTTGAGGTTGTGCATTTGTAGTATCTCAAAATGCGTGAAGATGTATATATTTATATTTTTTTTTGTACATAGAATGCAATTGTATGATGATTGTATTGTAGTCATAGGAGTAAAATTATGTATTATGATATTAACACAAATTTTATTATGATGTTTGTGAATGAAATAGGTGAAGATGATTGAGCCTCATCATCGTGTGTGAATGATGAAGGTGATGTTGGTGAAGGTGTGGAGTGATGCTGATTTGGAGTGGTTGGATTCAGTATGGTTGAGAGGAGTGTGGGAGTGTGTTAGCATTCATGCTAACTAGGCCTACATATCAGCTCTATGTGAGAGGTGGGATCCTGATAGGAACACCTTCCATTTATCGATGGGTGAGATGATGATCACCCTAGAGGATATCTATAGGATTTACAAGTTACCGATCGAGGGTGTTCCTGTGAGGGTGGCAGATGATGGTAGGCGTGATGCAATACTACAATGTACATTTGGTGAGAGGTGGAGGGAGGTAGATACCAAGAAGGGCATTGATTATGAGTACTATTGGTATCAGAATATGTTGTCTAATCACCATTATGTGGTGATGTTGATGATTTTGACATGGGCGCTTCCTGATGCTTTCAAGGTGAAGTTCACCTGGAACATGTTGGACGTAGTGTGTGATATGGTAGAGCACAAGGTTGTGTTTGCATGGGCGTACGCACTACTAGCCCAGGTATACAAGGAGCTACATGATGTGGTGAGGACAGGGTGAAAGGGACTGAATTGGGTCCCTTTACTATAGGTTTGGGCATGGGAGCACATAGCAGTGGAGTGACCAATGCTATTGCCATACTTGGTGCATGAGAAGAAGAGTAAGGATTTACCGTATGCATTGAGGTGGTGGATGGATGAGGAGAAGGGCATGAAGAGACCACATGAGGGTGATTACTTATTTTGGAAGAGGGTTACTTTCAGATAGTTGGAGCTAAAATATATCGAGTGGAGGCCCTAGAGGGGGGAGTGGTGTGGGAGAAGGATGATGAGTAGCTTAGGGCTATACGATGGGGGTGATGGGTCATAGGATGATATACCCATCAAGTTGAGTTCTTTCCCTTCAATAGGGTGATGAGGTAGTTTGGATTATGATAGGGTATGCCAGATGTACCTATGGTGATCTATAGGTAGAGAGGTGATAGGGGGATGCATCCTATGGTACCTCCTTGGGATGGTGAGAGGGATCCACTGATGGTGATTCTTGATGTAGCTAATGTGGGTACCACTCCTGAGTATGATGCCTAGTGGGCTAGGTAGGATTGGGAGGTAGGTACTAGTGTTATTGAGTATGTGATGGGGCTAGTTGGTGGGGTGCCTTCATGAGAGGGAGAGGCACTAGGTGGATCGAGGGTGAGGGTTGAGACATCTCTTCGATGATCGAGGTGACTTCAGAGAGGGGATTCTAGTACACCTAGTGAGATGGGTGGGATTGCACATGAGGATCAACCCATAGAGGAGGATGTGGTGATGGAGGATATAGATGTGGATGTGGAGGTTGATGACATGATTGATTTTGGGGATATAGGAGATATCCCATTGGAGGAGCAGGAGAGGAGAGATTCAGAGGAGGAGTTAATGATATTGTATGATCGAGTACAACATTTAGAGGGAGAGTTACATGATTATGAGGAGCAATTGATGGTAGTTGATACTATGAGTACTATGGAGAGGAGAGATCTAGAGCTTTAGTGTGTAGAGCTACGAGAGAGGTTGGTAGCATCAGATAGTGAGTGCTAAGATGAGGAGGGATCTAGAGCTATAGTGTGTAGAGCTACGAGGTAGACTTGCTAGGAGGAGGTGGTTATCATGAAGGTGACTAATTTACATATTGATGTGGAGCGGTTATGGTAGGAGCTAGGAGAGGTGAGGGTTCCTATAGATGTGGCTACTCTTTAGGCTAAGATAGAGTGGCTAAGGAAGGGGAATGAGGATCTGGTGGATAGGTTGAGAGATGAGGTTTTGATGAGGTAGGATTGTGAGATAGCCTTGATGGTCTGAGGGATTGCACTACTAGATTATGATAGGTCATGATCGAGGTCAAGATCATGGTCATGAGCATGGACTCAATCTGAGTAGAGTCATCAGAGTGTTGCATCCATAGGATGGAGAGAGGTGGGTATGGGTAGGCTACCAGTGGTGCAGGTGGGTGGTAGTGCTCTAGGATTAGAGGGAGTTGTAGTAGTTGTAGGTACTGAGGTATCTAGAGTAGGTGCTAAGTTGAATAGTGTTACAACAACAAATGAAGAGGAGAAGGTAGATGGGGCTTGCAAAGGGAGTGGAGAGACTCCTAGTGATCAATAGGGGTGATGTTTATATGTATGGGTATTGATCCCTATTGTAGCCATTAGGTATTTTTGAGGATAGATAGTGGACATTATCTTATTTTGTAGCTTGAGGGTATTTTGATGATTATATATATACAAATACAACTTTTTGTTGTGGCTCTTATATGTGTGTGTGAATTTTTGATTAGCATTTTGTGTTGCTTTTGTGTATGATTATTGTAGTGTATGAATGTGTAATGTAGAATATTGGTATGTACCTATATGATAGATGAATTTATGTGTATGGGGTAACACATAGGAAAATTAGATCATTGTAACATAGACAACACTGCTTAGTGATGTGACACTGATAAATGCATATTGGAGAGATGTAATGTTGCATGATGGAGATTGAGATGTTGATATGTAATGCAATGTAAATAACATGTATGTTTGATAGATGTGATGTTGCATGTATCTTGAAATTTGAAATACATCGAGGAAACACTTGTATCATAACATAAACCTATGTGGATGTGATCCATACCATAATCTCATGGATATAAGATGGTATAGGGGTATGTGTAAGACTCTTGACTAACATAGTTATTGCAATCAAACATCCTAAATAACTGAACTAGGTTTTTATTGATAACTTATGACTAACCTAGCTAGGTCAAAGTCTATCATGGACTAGTGTGTGCAAATGAGTGATGTTCATTTATCCATTTTGAGGGAGGTAGGATGAACCCATTGTAAACATAGCCAAGGTAGCTAGCTCATCCACAAGCGCTCAATGATCTATACAAAAGAAGGTCACTAATGTGATAGATGTGTCACCACTTGTAAGACTATTCCACTGGAAGGCAGGCACTTAGGGCCTATAGTTGGTGATGGAAATCATCCCATGATGTTATGTTAAACCTAAGGACCAAAGGCGATGAAGCATAACAATTGTGATATCTGGAGGCTTTTCCTTTTGTTTTTTACCCCTCGATTATTGCTTGTATCTCGTTTGTGGTGCTCTTTTTCTTTTTTTTTTGTATATGGGCATTGGCTTTTATTTTCTACCCATATTTGTGATGCTTTGTTATGCTTATCCCTTTGTTTATCCCTAGATCGTATGTTGATCATGCAAATGATAGGATGAGTAGGGGAAACTATTTGCTAGATGGTGATATCTACGCAAGGTGTTATCTTCCCTAGACTCAAAAGGTGCTTTAAATTTATGCCATGTGTGAATGGTCCTTAAAAGAAGTTGAATCAACAATGGAAAGCTATAAGGAGTGTAATAACCTATCAGCTAGAGGTGACGCTTGATTAGTGGTAACTATCATATGGTCAAAACTTACACAATACCCTATAATCTATGATCCTGAGTGAAAGGTGTGGACATCCATGTGGTGATGCTAACAAGTGTGTATGTTATTTCCTATTATGAGTGCATTTTTAGAAGGAGAATATACAAACCTGAATAAAATTATGATAGAAGAAGCGATGGATATATGCAATGAAATATGGGATGTAAGAGGAAGATTTAATTACAAGAGGAATTTGCATGTGATGAAACTAGATGAACATTTTGAAATTCATATTTACAGATGATCATGTGTAATGATGGTGATGAGAATCACAAGATATGGTGAGGTTGCCCCAGTGTGTGGGGGATGTATCAAACCTGAAGAGATTATGTAGTTGTAGATGATGTATGTGATGAGAATGATCAAAGAAAAGCTAACTGAAAAGGTGACAAAGGAAAAGAAAAGCATAGGAGGAAATAGGAGAAGATTAGAAATGCGAGAAAAGTAGAGGAAGAGTAGGAAGATGATAGAAGTAGCATAGGTATGTAGCCACTCGAAGCATGACCATACAACTATGCTTGATAAACAGAAGAAGAAGAAAGAGGAGAAGAAGAGAAGAAAGGTGAACATAACCTAGATATTTCAGAAATTGTGAGGGTCAGATCGTGCCCAAGTTGGTGATGTGACAAGGTGAACAAGGTGTTGTTGAGTTGTATAGTTGGCTAGCCATTGGAATTGGTGTGATGATATTGTGCTAGATTCATGGGGTGGCAATGGGTGAGATACCAGGTGATGTGGAGGGCTTTGAAGTTAGATGGATGAAGGGGTATCTTTGGGTGATTGGATTGTTTCTTCAAATAACATATCATTTACCAGGGTTTCAAAGGTATGGCACATGTTGATGTCATGCCTCGATTGGTGATGGTAAATGTAAAATTGATTCTCATGAAATTTTCATGGCTTGGGGTACAGTGGGTCCATAGGATGAATTTTGGGTAGGGCAATGAGGCCCTAGTGTAGTAACTGATGGAATGTTTGGTCTAGTGGTGTGGATCAGACTGGCATGGGGTAAATATAAGGTTTGGGTGGTGCTGAGCGAGGAAGGGGTGGAGTAGAGGTGAGTGTTTGGGAGGTGGATCAAGAATTTAATGATGGTCAAATCCTAGGTCTAGTGGTCAGCCTAGGATGAGGTGTGAAGATTTAGGCTATGGCATATTGGTGGGAAAGAATGTGTTGGATATCAAGTGAAGAGGGTGACATAATCGAGGGTGGTGGGGATCAGGGTTTCGGTGAATATGTAAGAGTGTGGTATAACTATGAAGATCTAGGTGAAGAGGAAGGAGAGTGGAACTATACCACTGATGATGAGGTAGGCTAAAATGGAAGACCATATAGTGTAGATGGTGGTGTCTATAGAATGGGAGGAGTGGGAGATGGCTCGAGATAGCATCGATGATGAGCTGGGATAGGTTACCCGATGGTGAGTAGGGTAGCATGTGCTTGGAGGGTTTGAGCATATGGGGACATACCACTCGAGAGGGGTGGAGGTAAACATGGAAGGTATATTGGGTGAAAGGTATACCCCCTATTAGGTGGGTAGTAACCTAAAGGGGGATGATGGGCCAAATATGGTGGTATGTAAGGGTCCCTCTCATCATGGGATGGAGGGGGTGGAGATCCTCATGGGTGAGGATGTGGGTGCTCCTCCTTATCATCAAAGGAGGATAATGAGACCTGACTATCACCTGATCGGGGTGAGTAGGAGGAGCCTCTATGAATAGGTGAATGGTACCAGGGTGATGGGTGATGATCTGAGTGGGAGGATGATGAGGATTGTTAAACATGAGTCGAGGCAAGTGGTCATGTAAGATCGGATGGAGTGATTGGAACTAGGGGTAATACTAGGAGGTCTTGCATGGTGAGATCCAAAGATGTTATGGGTGTATGCATGGAATAGTGTATATCTATTGATGATGTGGTAGTCGATGATGCAAAAACATATAAATACCAATAGTATATAAATGATGCAAAAAGAAGCAAAATATTCCTACTATAAAATAGAAAGTGAAACACCGTATGTGAGGTGTTGTGTGTGATTTTGTCTAAATTACAATTTAATGATAATGTACATAACCTATGATGTCACAAACCTAGGTAGGCTAGGCATTGAATGCACGTAGGTGGATGATGTTGATAGGTTCAGGTTTAGCATGTCCTTCCAAATTTACCAATCGATAGGCACCAAAACCGAATCTATGTGTAATAATGTATGGGCCAAGCTAGTTAGGAGTGAACTTGTCTCACTGTTGGTAGGGTTGACTCATGATTTGCTGATTTTCCTTGAGTACTAGGTCACCAATTTGAAATTCATATTGATGTACCTTACTATTGTAGGTACGATGAAGGTGATCCTGATAAACACATGTGTGTTCGATGGCATGGATACGCCACTCATCTAGGAGTGTTAACTGATCAAGGTGGGCTTGATGGGTAGTGTCATCATCAATGAAGTCTTTCATGGACACTCATAAAGAGGGTATTTCAAGCTCAAGGGCATGATGGCCTCAACTCCATAAACTAATGAGAATGGGGTTGCCCTAGTGGGAGTATGAATGCTTGTGTGGTAAGCCCACAAAGCCAATGGTATTTGGTTGTGCCAATCATGGTGTGACTCTACGACTATCTTACGTAGGATAGAACAGATAGTTTTGTTGGTGGCTTCCACTTGACCATTACCTTGAGGGTAATATGGGGTAGAAAAGCTATGGTGGATGTGGAATTTGGTGCAGAGAGCATGGATAGTTTTGTTCTTGAAGGATTTGCCATTATTCAAGATGATTTGGGATGGGATCCCAAAGTGGCATATGATGTGATCAATAATGAATACCATAATTTTGGCCCCCATGGTTTGGACAAGTGGGATTGCTTTGACCCACTTTGTGAAGTATTTTGTGGTGGTTATGATGAACTTATGATTGCTTGATGAAGTAGGTGTGATTTGTCCAATAAGGTCAAGGTCCCACTAGGAGAAGGGCCACATGGACTGGATAGGTTGGAGCGCTTGTGAAGGGAGATGCATGAGATTTGTGTGTTGTTGACACTTGATGCATCATTTTACATACTCATAACAATCATGTTCCATTTTGGGCCAATAGTAGCCCATGCATAGGATACACTTTGTGATGGCCATACCACTGAAGTGGCCACCACAGGTACCATCATGAGTTTCTTGCACTACTCATTGGGATTCATATGGTTCTAGGTAGTGCAAGAGGATGCCATCATAACTACGATGATAGAGGATGTCCCCTAGTAATGTATAATAGATTACCCTTTGTTTGAATGCTCGATGATGAGCATGTGGTAAATTGCATGGTAAGAAACCTAGTTTAATATAGTCCTTGATTTGTGAAAACCAAGGATCATGAGGTTTGGTTTGGACAATGTGAATACCCTCATCATCTACGATGAGTGAAGGTGTGATGGAAGATTGATTTAGGGTGTGAACAGACACATGTGTGGTGTCAGAAAGGGGATTTTGGGGTATGAGTGATCCCAATGAAGCCATGGTATCCATAAAATAGTTTGATGAGCATAGGGTAGCTTTGATAACATACCACTCAAACTAGGTGAGAAGTTATTGGGAAATTTATTTGTATTACTAGAGAACTGGGAATGACATTGCCAGATCTCCTAAACCTGATTAACAATTAGGAGGGAATCACCTATGATGTGAAGGCATCGAATGTGCATGGAGTGAGCTTGTTTCAATCCCAAGATTAAGGCCTCATATTCTACATTATTGTTAGTGCATGGGAAGCCTAATTTGAAGGAAAAGGGGAGTGGTTCCCCATATAGTGTAAAGAAAATGATGCATGCACCCTAGATGTGAGTGCAATGGGAGCCATCAAAGAAAAGTGTTAAATCCATTGGCATTTTAGGTTCAACATATTCTTTGACTTCTATGACATGGAAGATGGAGTCATCAAGGAGTTGGATGAGAAGTGGTTGGTCATCATGCAATGGAGCTTCAGCCAATTGGTCTGTGATGACCTATCCTTTTATGGATTTTTGTGAAATGAATTCTAGATCAAATTTAGTAAGAAGCATGATCCATTTGGTTGTGCGAGAGTTATGATAACTCTTGTTCATCATGTATCAAAGTGGGTTGTCATGAGTGATAACAAAGGTGGTATGGTTCAGCATGTAATGGCATAGTTTTTGGGTGGCAAAAACTATAGCTAGGCATAGCTTTTCCATATATGCGTAATGTGTCTCATAGATAACTAGGGTGTGACTAATGTAATAGATGGCTTGCTCATGGTTGAGCGCATTCTTTTGTGCTAACAATGTACCAAGTGTGAATTCTGTAGCGATAATGTACATAATAAAAGGTAGTTGTGGGTGTAGAGGAGATAATACTGGTGAGGAGGTGAGATAGGCTTTGATCGAGTCAAAATATTGTTGAAATTTGTCATCCCATTTGAAGGAGACTCCTTTTTGCAAAAGGTGATTGAATGACTTACATTTATCCGATAATTAGGTGATGAACCATCAGATTGATGTGATTTTACCCTACAAGCTACATAATTGTTTAAGGTTGGTGGGAGGAGGCATCTCGATGATGGCCTTGAATTTGTTAGGGTTGACTTTGATGCCTCATTGAGAGATGATGAACCCTAAAATTTTATCAGATGTAACACCAAAGATGCACTTCTTTGGGTTGAGGTGCACATTGTGCTCTAGGAGATGATCAAATATTTTACGTAAATCAGCTAGATGTTGTGAGTATTCTTTAGAATTTATGATGAGGTCATCTACATAATATTCCATGATTTTATGCATGTAATCATGAAAGATATATGTCATTGCACATTGGTAGGTTGCCCCAATATTTTTGAGGCTGAATGGCATGACCTTGTAACAGAAGGTCCCCTAGGGGGTTGTGAAGGATATTTTGTGTTGATCGGTAGGATTGATATTAATTTGGTTGTAACCAAAAAATCCATCCATGAGGGATATCATTTCATGGTTGATGATGGAATCGACAAGGGAGTCAATGTTTGGCAATGAAAAATTATCTTTGGGACAAGCTTTGTTTAGATCATGAAAGTCAGTGTAGACTCAAACCTCACCTAAAGGTTTGGGCACTAGAACCATGTTAGACACCCATTCGGGATAGTCGATGGGTTGAATAAAATCTATATCAAGGAGCTTTTGTAGCTTAGATTTAACTAACAAAGCAACCATAGGGTGCATACATCATAGTTTTTATTAGATAGGCTTAGCATCTTTGTCCAGTGTAATATTGTGAACTACTAAAGATGGGTCAAGGCCTAGCATATCTTTGTAGGACCAAGAGAATACCTTGATGTATTATTTAAGGAAGGTAGTGAATAACACATGTTCTTTAGGTGAGAGGCCGACAATGAGTTTGATGATATGAGGGTTGTCAGGATCATCACCAATATCAACATCGATGGTTTCTTCTATCAACATGTGGGAACCATCACGAAGTTGCTCTAGAATTGGAATGAGGTGGAGGTCATCGATGACCTCAGGTATGTCATATTCATCATCTAAATATATATCCATGTGATGGATGCATGGAATGTGAGGTGGATTTGATGATGAAGGAGCATTTGCTACACGTAGGACATGTGGTGATAACAGGAAGTCATGTGGAGAAGGTATTGATGAAATGTGAGTTAGGTCGATGAAATTTAGGTTGGGGATGTTGTCCCTATTTGTGTGAGATGTGTATCAAAGTGGTACGAAGAGGTCCACATCAACCATGTTAACATAAGTGATGGAATAATATGATAGTGATGAATATGATGATAAAGATTCATGAGTTCATGAGCATCGAGAAAGGTGTAATGATGGATGCAAGACAATGGGTGGTGATCGAGGCCATGTTATGGATTTCGAGAGTTGGTGACACATGTGTGAGGGTCTAGATGGATACATCAACAACAAAGGGGAAGTGTGATGTTGCACTATGGGGCTTCAGGTGTGAGGGACAATGCGGTGAATTGATTAACTAGTTCATCGATGCAGCATGAGGATGTGTCATCTAGGGAGGGGACTTCATGAAAGAAGTCTAAGGGAACCATGATCATAGAGTGGGGAGATGAGTTCTCATCGAAGAGGTCCATATCAAAATATTATTCTAAGGTGTGCATAGGAGGTGGTGTGGGATGCAAGGAAAGATCTTGTAGTTCATCCTCGAGTGTATGGATAGTTGTGGACCGGTATCCTAAACCTAATTTATTTATGGGTAGTTGGACACGAGGATTTATGGGTGTGTGTAACCCTTGTTCATAACATCCTAGCCCAAATTTATGCCAATGAAAGTATCGAAGATAATGCAATGTGAATTGGGGGTTGGACATGTGATCTAACATACTACAAAAGCTAGACTATGATGGTGGAGGGATGATAGGTGGGAGTGAAGAATCAATGCATGCATACACAAAGTTGGTATAATTTTTTAGGGAACCTAAGCGCATGACTGTACCAATGGTAAGTACCAAAGTGGATGGGTGACCAAAGTCATGAGTAGACTAGATTGGAGGTGGATGCAAATGAGCATCATGGATGTTGTAGTCACCAGGACCAGTGTTTGTCATGAAGATAGAAACCTAGGGTGACGTACGCATGGGTGAACGAGGTGGTGAGTCTAAATCATATGATGATGATGCAAGCTAGGAATCCTAAATGGTGGTCATAGATGATTGAAATAACTGGTCATCAAGGTGGGTAGCTCATTGCTCCCAATCATGGCATTCAATAGTCATAGATGGGATGGGCTGGTAAGCATGTGGGAACTATGAGGGAGGAGGAGTAAGTTTTGGTGGTGACCTACGAGGAGATGTGAATGACCGAGGTCATGGGTGAAAAGGGAGTGGTGGTATTTGTGGTGTAGGTAAGAGAGGAGGTTCCATAGAGGAAGATGGATGCAAAGTGGGGGTTAACGATGAATATGACAAGCATATTATCGATATTGGTGGTGGATTTATAGATGATGAGGGTTGTGAAGGTGGTGGAGGCCATAAAGAAGGTGGTGAAAAGGGTATGATAGTAGGATGGGGTGCTATACTAGATGATGATGGTGGAATGGACATTGTTGGTTGTGAGTGCGTACATGTCCTAGATGAAGGTTGTGGTGAAGGCACTAATGAGGGAGGAGGTATGAATGCTCCTAGTGGGTGAGGATTAGATATGGGAAGGACCTATGTCATAGATGAAGAAGGTCTAGGTGGGAGATCTATGATGTTGTAAAATTTGAAAGGGTCCCCATTAATAGGAACACAATGGACAAGCCCATTGTAGATATATTTAAGACAATGGTGTAATGTAGATGGCACACACTACATATCTCTAATCCATGGATGTCCAAGCAAGATATTATACTACATTTCACCTTGAATAACATGGAATAGAATTAGAATAGTATGTACACCTACACAAATGGGTAGGACAATGGATCCTACTATAGGTCACATTGAACCATCAAATGCGTGAAGGTCCAGTGAGGGTGTGGAGAAGTGAGTGGGTAGAATGTGTAGGTGATGCAGAGCCATGATGGAAATAATGTTGATTGAGGAATTGGTATCAATAAGAACATATTTATAAGTGATGTCATTGATGGTTGCTTGAATGTGAAGGGGAGGATCCGCTCCTTCACCTATGAGTTATGTGATCTCATGGTCATGGAAACTGATAGATGGTTGAAGGTAGCATGGGATATTACCCATAAAGTTGATAAATATATTGGTATCATGGGTCTCAAGGTTGATAGAGTGAAGGATATCATTTAATGCCTCATGATGGGGTTGATATTGTTGTAGGAGGTCAAAGATAGATAATCTAGTAGGGGCATTATGTAACTGATGTGTAAGGCTACCATGAATGGTAATGATATTCTATGGGGGATGAGGTGGAGCTTGAGGAGTCATAGGTGCTTATGGGGAAATAAATGGTGTTGGTGTAGAGGTTATCGATGTAGGCTGACGTGAAGGATAACATTGATTTCGAGTGGTAAGGTTGATCATGCCCACTATACCGCATGAAGGAGGATCACGATGGATATTGTTGACTTGTCTTGGTGGCCCTAGGGGGTTATTTTGAGGTGTTTGGGGATTAGTCCCTTGATGTTTAGGTAAGGGATTCTGATATATCCCTAGGTTCTGGTTCTATGGTGTGAGAGGGTTTGAAACTTGAATGGTTCCTTGATCGATGAGATCTTGGACCATACCATGAAAAGAATGACATGATTCGATATCATGGTCATATTGTCTATGGTATCCATAGTAGGCTTGCTCGATGTAACCCCAAGGCTTAGGTGTATTTGGATCGAGAGGTCAAATATTTAGTAGGGTGATGTGACCTACATCATATAACCTCTGGAATAAAGTTGGGAGAGGCTCAGAAAGTGGTGTTAAGTTACACTATGGAGGTGGGGGATGAGGTCCTCGATCCTATTATGGTCTAGGTGGAAGAGGTGCATTGGTTTGAAATAGTTGTTATTGTGGAGGAGGAGGTCATGGGATCAATGTCAAAACTAAATAAGCTATTGCCACTTGGTTGGCTTATGGTGGTCATGGGAAAGGTTGATTGGGTATATTTCTATTAAAGAAAAATTTGGAGTTGTATGAAGGCTTTTGTCTTAGTTTGATTTTTCTAGATTGGACTTTGATGTCCTCAATGACTTTTGCTTGAGCAATGGCTTCCTCAAAGGTGCAACTTTGGTGAAGTTGTAGGGAGGTGGAGATGTGTTTATGGCAACTCTTTGAGAAGAGTGTAACCAAATCCATAGATGGGAGGCTATGAGTGAGGTCATGTATGATCGATCTCCATCTAGAGATAAATTCTATGATTGGTTCATCATCAACCTATCATAAAGCATAGACGTTAGAGAAGTTTATCTTCTTTTTGATGTTGATGGAAAAGTGCTCGAGGAAAAAATTGGCTAGCTACTCAAAAGTGTAGAGGTTGTGGCATGGGAGCATGTTGTACCAGTCTAAGGCTTGTCCCCCAAGTGAAAGGGAGAAGGTACGTAACATGAGAGGATTGCTACTATGAAGTTGGTAGCAAGTTGAGTGGTAGTTACTAACATGTTCATGTGGGTCCTCCTTGCTTTTAAACTTATCAAACTTTGGCATCTCAAAGTGATATGGGTAAGGAGGAATGGGAACTGAGGGATGTACTGGCTCATTGTAGAGCTCATCGTACATGGGTTTTTATGGCCCATAACTGGTGGTGCGAAGGTTTAACATCTTAACTTCATCTCGTAAGAGTTGAAGTTTAGGTGTTAATGGTGTAGGAGATGGTGCTAATGGGGGTGAAGCCTACAAATGTGGGGGGTATTGAAATTGTTGTTCTTCCCAATGTGGGGGAGGAACATATTGCAATAGATCCTAGGGATACTATTGCTGCATAGGATAAGATGTCGAAGCAACTGGTACAGTCTATTGTAGGTGGTTGCTGAGGATAATAGTATTGTGGGTGCATGGTCTGAGGTTGTTGTATGGGGGTTTGTTGGAGAGGAACCTATTGCAATGGTTGTGCCATGGGAGGTGATGACCAAGAAGGAGGTGGTGTGAAAAATGTGGGTCCAATAGAGATAGGTGGATGTGAAGATGTCTGAATGGGTTGTGTGACTTATGGATAGGATGAGGTATCTAAGGATGATGTCTGTGTCTGGCTAGGCAGAAATTATGGGAAAAATCTTGGTTGGTAAGTTTGGGATGTTGGATACATAGGCTATGAAGGATGTCGAGGCTCGAACGTGGGTAGGTAGCTCAAAGTTGAAATCTGAAATGGAGGAGGTGGAGGTAGCCGAAAGGGAGGTGTAGATGAGGATGGACTGGAAGAGGGTGCACCATACAATCCCGATGGATGGGATGTAGGTGGTAGTGATGATGGGGATGGGACATAGGTCTCCATGGTAGGAACCTAGGGAGGTGGTGTGGTAAGTGTATTCACACTAGCTTGAGAAGAGAAAGTTTATTGACATTGTGGATATTGTGTTTGTTGGGATTGTAGAGGTGGTTGTGATGTAGCCTCGAACAATGGAAAAAGGATTATTGAGGAAGGGGTCATGGTGTTGCTTCCTCTATGTATTGATGTGTTGAAGTGGGTGGGGCCTGTTGTTGTTGTAGTGGAGGTTATTCTGATGGGGATGTATGTGCATCCATGATAGAGATCGATGGGTCTAAAATCATCCCTACAGTAGGGGTGAATGACACAATCTCTAGATAGGTGTGATTGAGTAATGAAGAATCACTCTCAAAAAGGGATTGAGCTAGGTTTTGGAAAAAGGGATGAGTGAAGGTAGGGGATGTGGGATGAACCTCCTCATCGACAATGAGGGAAGGAGGTGGATGTCCTAGTGTTGTATAGATAATATGATCACAAAATGTGGTAGAAGGATGAGGTGATGGTGGATGGGAAAGGAGTGGATGATCCTCCTCAAATGATGTGGCAAAAGCATCTTTGGATGTAGAGGTCTCACCATGAGATATAGTACCGAATGGGTCTAGTCCTACAAAGAGGTCTACTATGAGCGTAGACTTACCCTTCATGGCTGAAGGGGGGAGGATGGACTAGCTGGAAGGAGTGCTAGTCACTTCTTCCCCAAGGTATGCTTGCTCGCATGCCTGGCTATGGGTGATAATAGGTATGGTGTCATCTATCAAGGATTGGTGCTCAGAACTATACAAAAATGGAAATATGATGATCTAGGTATGATCTATATGGGGTTTTTATGCAACCTAGTAAGATCTGTGAGGTTTCTATGTCTAAAAATTAAAATCATAGGCTAAGGGGTGATCTGAATAGTGAATTCATAGGGTAGGGGGTGAATTGGACTATGAGTGTGAAAAAGACATAAAACTAAAAATGATAGGTTGCAAACAGTCCCTAGGTGGGCTACCAATAGGTGAATGTGCTGAAACCAGTTTGTGTGAGCATGCAAACAATGTATAACTAGAGTCAGTTCTAAATGTAAAAAATTAAAAGTGTTGCTTCATTTTGTGTGTTTTGATGTTAGAATCTCCTAGGAAGTATCATGGGTAGTGAGGTGAACTTCTAGATAAAATGGGAATGTTGTAAACATAGAACCTCCTACAACACCCAAAGATGCACAGAATAGAACAATGCTTCAATAGGTGAATGGTGACCTAATGTAAAGGTACAACAAAAAGGATGCTAGAAGGGGGAGAACTCAAAATGCTAAAATGAGTTCATTGTATCCTCTCACGAGAAGAGGTGGTACTATCTAAGACTTGCTACTTGCCCATCTAAGCTTTTGCTTCACCCTCGAGTGAGATTAGTCAATAATAATAGTTACCATGTTCACTAATTATGTAAGCCTTGTGAACGAAGGTATCTAATCCTATCCCACTCTGAAGGCTCCTTTCGATGATGAATTTTAGAAGACCAATCTCAAAAGTGGGGGATTTTCTAGTGATGAAGTCTAGAAAATCACTCCTATGGGGCTACTAGGTGTCTAGGGGGGTGAGATGGTGGAGGGTGAAACTCCTACCTCACTAGTCTCGAGTGATGGATTGGGGATGAAATCCAATCTCACCATTGTATGTACCATGTGAGTGTGTGGGTTTAAGTTGTTTAGCGATGATGTGAAAGTAAAGTGCAACTAATTAAATGCCTTTTCAAAAATAAATCTAGGCCTAGATGCATATTTTGAAAAGAAACTAAGTGTCTAATTACATTTTTGAAAAAGAGAATCTAATATTAGATGCCTTTCTAAAAAGAAAACTGATCTAGGAAAGCATGAAAATAGGTAAACTAAAACACATGAGAAGGAAGATGACATATCCACATGTATTAGAAAGAATTGCAAGTTCTACTTTAGATGTTTGAGTAAAGACAATGCAAGTTACCCTGAGGATTTGGAAAGTGAAAGAAAATAATTTCTTAACCTAGATGTGTTGTGAGATGCAAGTGATGCAAGAAGAATTTAACAATTCTATGTTAGATGCAATGTTTGAAAGGAGAAGGAAATTGGAAATGCCTTTTTGAAGAAAAGGAAATTTGCAAGGTGAAGTGAATAGATTTTGAATCTAACCCTAGATGCAAATTTGAAGAGAAATGTTTTGAATAATGTGAAATGTGATTTGTCAATTTGAATTGGGACAAAACCTGAAATCTAATCTTACATGTAGATGTAAAGAAAAGCTTACTCTAAATGTATTTGAAAGGAAACTTGAAAAGTGATTAAGAAAGACATCAAGAGATTTACAAAATTCTAATCTAATTATGTCTGAAAGTAATTCTGAAAATGAACTATTCTAACTATGTTTATATCAATTTGAAACCCTAATTTGTTGTGTTTGAATTAGGATTTTGATATACTAACACAATACATTTGTTAGAGAACTAGTCTTGCAAATAAATGACATCACAGATGATTCTAAGGAGAATACCTATGTTCTGAAGTGAAATATGACTTGTTTGAGTCCTCTGCTATGACTCCTTGCTATCTTGGGGTCTGTAGAGTAGTTTTTTAGAAATCATAGGTCGAGGGGTGATTTGACCCTAGATTCGTAGGTCGGGGGGTGAACCATGTTTAGGAGCCTGAAAATCCTATTCTGATGACCTGAGAGGTGTCTCAGGGTTTTAGGGATCCTGTAACAATCATAGAAAACCAAAATTATATCATATTCATAGTAAGATAACCTAATATAACCTATTATGGGTGGTCCCATCGGGCATGCCAGAATGAAGCATACCAAAGGCTACCATTTGATCAAGAAAATTAACTATAACAAATCAAAATGCTCAGAAGTGTTTTCAACTCATTTTATTAAGAATTTGATACAATATTATAGGGTGAATCTCCTTTTCTTTCTCAACAATATGTGAAACACTCTGATGGTTTCTCTTGGGGCCCCTCGAATGTAGGTGGGCTTTGATGCGTGTGTGCCACCATTGTGTGTTGTTGCTATTGTTGTGTTTGTTATTGTGATGTATGTTTGCTACTATTGGAGGGCCTACAAAATGGTGTTAGTTCATTTGGGGGCCTATCATGGATCAGGCCCCATATTGATGAAGACAAAAAGATATTAAAAACATGAAATAAAGCCTAAAATGAAGTGTAAATGCTATAAAAACATGAAATGAAGGTTACCTAAAGTTTCTATTGCTATAGATCAGTTGTACGACCAACTCATAGGGTAGGGGGTGATCTGGAACCTAGATTCATAGGTCAAGGGGTGAATCCAACTACAAGTGCCTTCTTATGGAGATCCTTTGTTCGGATGGGCTCCTGGGATGCTTGGATGTTGTTTGTACCATCCACAATCAAAAGAAGGGATTCTGGGAGATTTTGGTAGAGTTTCTGTAAGTTAGCTAAGAGGGAGAGAGAGAGATAATGAGAGGGGGGACCCTCTATTTATAGGAAAAGCTAAGGTTAGGGGGTGGTTAGGTAGACCAAACCCTAGAGTCTATTCCATGCTAGGTTAGGTTAGGGTTTGGGGAGGTGTCATCTCCACATTCCCTAAAGGAATATCTCATCCTCACACATGTGTGAGGAGAGATTAGGGTTAACTAGGGTTAGCTAACTCCTAGGTTAGATTAGGGTTTAGTTAGGATTTCTAGGAAATATCCTAACTAACCTAATGTGCACACATGTGTGAGGGAATAATTAGGACTAATTTGGGTTTAGGATCCTAATTAACCTTTTTAAGTCATAAAGTACACTTAAGTGAAAAGTGACTTTACAATTAGAAATTCAATTATGCAGTTTTAGTAGGGTTTCATGCCTATAGGCCAATGATATGGCCTACATAGGTCTACGAAGGTCTACGATAGTCTAGAGTGGTCTACACTAGTCTAGAGTGGTCTACGCTGGTCTAGAGTAGTCTACAGTGGTCTACAATGGTCTACACTAGTCTACAATAGCCTAGAGGGGTCTAGGATGGTCTATGCAAACCTACAAGTGTCCGGATAGATCTACAAGTATGTAGAGGTAGACATGTACGACTTTTGGGTGTCTACAATGACTTAGTCAACATTCTTTAGGAATATGAAGTAGAGAATTTTGTTAAAGATGAAATTACTAACAATACCTTGATATCTAAAGAAAATATACCAAGTAATATTACTTCAACATCCACATATAGGTCTGAATGAAATTTAAGATGTTTCCATATATGTAAGATAAAGGATCATAGTATAAATTTCTATAAATATAATCAAGGAAATCATAATCATGAAAATCAGGTGAATATGAATTTAATAAATAAAATAAGTTAACAGGGACAATACCAATCTCAGTATTGATATAATCAACCAAAACAACCTCAATTTTAACCTTAGTATCAACAACTTCAATATCAATCATAGTATTAATATGGTCATCCACAACAACGTAAGCTACAATATAGAGAAGAAAATAAAAAAGGAAACTTAGTTCATGAAATTCATGATTTAGATGAAACATCAAAAGAAAATAAAGTCAAAGCATCTTGAAATATTGAATCCCACTAGAATATATATGATGTGAATTACAAATATGATATTATTCATTCCTTAATGTTCTTATGGTTTTACAACTCATGACATAGTTATTTCATGGTATGATAATCATGTATCTCTCTTGTATACTATCTTGGAAACCCTTTGACAAAAAATAAATTTTAAAACCACACATTATTAAATTTATTTACATCCCTATAAAGTGTAAAGAACCCAATCTCCATGAAAGTGCTAATGGATACAATAATCACCTTAACAATTTCATGGTTTTATTTTTCCTTGGAGTATTCAATATTTTTTCATGTTGTGACATGTTTTCGTGTTTTGGCTCTTATGGTTTCAAAATGTTCTATATTATTCTTCTTTATTGCTTTGATTAAGTATTAGGAGTTTAGTAAATTACTTATTTAAACTTCAAATATTTGATTTGATGAAGTTGCCATAAATACTCCTCCAGCATACTATGTAGAACATAAACAATAATGACAATGATGATGTGTTACTTCATTCACTAAAATCATCATTTTTTTTTTTTGATTTGCTTCATAAAATGAAACTATTTTATCATATTCTTAAAATATATAAGAAAATATTAAAATGTCAAAAATATGACTTGAATAAAAATGTAATCGTTATCTTGTACTTTTATTCAATTATTATTATTTTTTCTCAATATTATATCAAAATTCTTATTTGTTGTATGTAAATAGTTATTAACTTGATCTATTTATGTGATGGTCCTTTAGTGTGGATTCTATATTTTCTCCCTAATAGACTATGTCAGTAATTTGTCTTTATAAAATTGATTTGTTTTTACCTAATAGGTTAGTTATCTCATATTATATGTAGGTATCCATGTGAATACTTTTCTCCATTAGAAAATGCATTCATATATGTGGAAGCACCACATATCATATAATAATATAATGTCTTTGATGGTTTTGAAATAAATAATTGATTAAATAGAAGTGATTGTAACAATCCCTCTTTAATTGAGAGGGTTAATTTCCTTAACTCTTTTTGCAATTTCCAAATATTTCTAGAGATTATCTATACCCATACTTGGTGATTTCATCCATACATTTTATTTATAGATGATAGAGACAATATGACTCCCTATTACTTTTGGACATAAATAGATGGAAGTAGTTTTCTCTTTATTGATGGATAGAATATTATGTCAATTCTCAAGTAGAAAATGCACCTTTTTTCATTGGATTTATTTGTATGGTTAAATTTATTGTTGATATTATTCTAACAACTTGTTTTATTCATAAACAATCATATGCTTGGTTATTCTTTGGGTAACTATCCTCTTGTCACAATTCAATTATTGTTATATAATAATAATTATTATAAAATATATAATTACATACATGACATTTATATTGGCGATATTTACTTTGTTCTTAGAGAGATCAAATTTATGCTTGCAAAAAAGATGCTTCCTCAATTAATAATGATATTTATAACCTTCTCCTCCACAATGAGAGAGTATTATAAATCAAAATATTTTTCTTCATGTCTCAAAATTCCATTATATTTTAACTTATTCTTTTCTATTTTTTCAATTGGTTATATGGGATTGAAATAAGCCCACCCATATTACATCATAATGTAGTGGTATTACAACTACTTGGATATTATCCAGGTATCACTTGGCAAGATTCAAACCTAGATTACTCCTTGAAGTTGAGGAATCTTATTCGTTGAGGTAATACCATTTGATTATTCTTTTCTATTTATGAGTTTCATTATTTTTCAATATATAATACATAAACTTGTATTCCTTTATTAGATATGATCAACACCTTGTATGATTCTTATGAGTGCTCCTCCATCCATTATGAATATCATAATATAATAGTATGTTGATCTTCTCTTTGTATTCCCTTTGGAACCTTCTTTAAAATTTATGGTTTATCTTTTTAATTCTTTACATTCTTTATTAACCTTTGGATTAATAAAATTACTATATTTAGGATTTTGTTTTGCAATGGTGACAATCCCTCATCTTTGGAAGGAATGTATTAACACTTTTAGAATGTATACCCTCTTGAAGATATATAAGGCCTCCATATTTGATATAATATTATTAATTATGATAATCATACTTCTATTGAAACTTCATGTCAATTTACTTACCTTCATATCCCATTATTTTTTGAAATATGTGGGAAATGTGGAGCCACTACCTTTTGTATGCATCTTAAAACTTTCAAAAGTCTTATTAAAATACTTGAGTAAAGATAAATTGCATGGTGGAGTACTTACCTTATTATCATTAGAATATTTGTATTGGATCTTGCTTCAACTCTTCTTTCATGACCATTTTATCTTGCATTTTCATGACCACTTATAAAATATTTATAAAAATTTGGATATCTAAATACTATCACCCTATGTGCTAGTTTCATGTTCCTATTTAATGAAGAGCTAAAATCCTCCTTGAGATATTTATTTCTCTAGTATAAATTATTTAAGTGATTCAAGAAATTTCTAGATTATCCCTCTTTTGTCCTTAGACAACATTGCTTGTTTTGATCTAAAAATTTATGGGATTTGAGTTTGTTTTCTTATATATTCTTTTTCTTCTTATTTTTCTTTTCAATATGCTTGATACTTGAAACTCTATTAAAGTACATGGGAATTTCACCAAATGGCTAGAACACAATTATTAATATGTTCAAATTTAAAATAAGTTAAAACATAAAACTACAAGATGTATAATATTTTTTTTCTCTAAAATACCAATACGAGCTTCTATTTTCATCAATGGGCATATCAAATAAATATCTTGAATAATGCTAAAATTATTAAACTTACTCTTTAGTTATATATAACAATATGACAGAGAAATTGTACTTGAATCCTTAAGAAATTTAAATGTTAGTCATTAATGAAACCCATATTCCTTTATTAAACTTACTCGTTGCTTATATATAAGCATTTGAGAAAGAGATTGCACTTGAACCTTTCAAAAAATTTATCTCTAGTCATTAAAACTCATATTCCTTCGTTAAACTTACTCTTTAATTCTATATAACAGAAAGTAATTGCATTTGGATCCTTAAGAAACTTAATCTCACGTTATTAATGAAAATTTGATATTGGGCCTCCTCTTGTAAACTTGGCCAATGAACGTATTTCATATTCTCACTCTAATAATCTTAAACATACAATAGGCAATAGGGAAAGAGATCTAATAATCTTAAACATACAATAGGCAGAGAGATTTTTTTTATGAATAATATTTCAATATTTAAATAATACTTTCAAAAATACTTTAGACTATCTCACAAATTTTAGAAGATATTATCTACGATATATCTTTTCATGAAATCACATTATTCTTTTTATACTTCTTTCATATAAAGATACTATTTATAATACCCACATTGAACAGATCGAAAGACCTAGGGGAAAAGGAATATTATCCACAACGAGGATAGAATGTGTACTATATCCTAATCTATGCAATCTAGGAAAAGATGGTAGATAGACAATTTTAGAGAAGTACACAGGTAGGTTCACATTCCACACTATTCTACAAGTTTAGATAAGCTTGCAGGGGAAGATATATGACACCATACACAATAACATACAAGTTCCAGGTAATAAACGTACATTCAATGGCATCTGACCTTTCGAGTTCTGGATGAGAAGCGCCGAATGATTTAGGAAGACTACTTTCCGTATCAAGATTCTCCTTGGATAGGATTTAACTGGTGACATACCGGTGTTGTGTGGGACAGACCGTCGATCGAAGAAAGTACACGACAGCAAATCGATTCCTCGGCTAACTTTAATTCTTTATTTTTATTTTTAAAAGATCGACGGAAGGATTCTTCACAATGGATGGATGGGATTTAACTGGTGACATAGGGGTGTTGTGTGGAACCGTCGATCGAAGAAAGTACACGACAACAAATCATTCCTCGGCTCAACTTTAATTCTTTGCTTTTACTTTACCTATGCTTACTTTTACTTTTGAAAGTATACTTTTATTTTTTGTCCTGATTTTTATGCGTCTCACTACAATTACAATTACAAGGACGTCCTTCTTGATGTGGTAACTTGTAAACTTTTGAAGTGGACGATCCGAAATCAATTTCAAAGAAGGCCCGCATGTAGATCAAAGAAGGCTCGCATTTCAACTGTTGGTACGAATCACCCTAACACGGATTCCACTTGAACAACAAAATTTCGCCGATGCTACGAACGTCCATCTCACGTCAGATGTCGCAGGGATTATAAGGGTAATTCAAGATTGGAACTTTAGTAGAAAATAACTGTAAATGTAACCAATTTCCATATGTTAAAAACAAATTCGTCAAATCAGCCTGACAGTGATTTCGCTTGAGTAGAGTGTTTAGCAAGCAACAACATATCTAAAATATTTTTTTTATTTTATTTTTCGTAACAGCCATTGTTTTTAGTAACTGGCGAGTATAGGGTTCAAACTATAGGACTGTAACCACCAAACCTATCAGTGTCGTTAATTGTTGACCTGACATAAGATGAGACATAAGATGAGACCGCTGTTCGTTTCGAATTTGTACCATCCTCGATCTGGCAAACACTATACAAACTGATACCACCAAGATAACAAGATATCTATATATTGAGTCCCTGTAATTTATTTTAGATTCAAACATGGCGTCGTGCTTGTTACTCTTCGCATTTGTCCTTCTCATTGTTGTGGGAATACCATGTCCCAGGTCCCATGCAGATGAAGCCCTTGCCTCTCAAGCTCTCAATGCTTTCAAGAGATCTGTCATCGCAGACCCCTTAAATGGTCTGGGGAACTGGAACAACATTACTCATCATTGTAATTGGTCGGGTGTAGCCTGTGATACTGTTAATAACGTTGTTTCAATCGCCTTGCTTGAGAAGCAGGTGGAGGGTGTCATTTCCCCTTTCCTGGCAAATCTCTCTCATTTGACTTCCCTGGATCTATCGTCTAATTCCTTCCATGGCCCCATTCCAGAGCAACTTACTCAGTGTGTGCATCTTAAGAAACTGGTCCTCTCTGATAATTCTCTCACAGGCACCATTCCTTACAATGTGGGTAAGCTGGTCCGCTTGGAATCTCTGGACGTGGCCAACAACTTCTTGGAGGGAAGCATTCCTGACACCATCGGTAACTGCACAAGTCTAACAGCTGCTAGTTTCTCCAATAATAGATTATTTGGACCGATCCCTTCTGTTCTTGGCTGCGTCAGAAATCTTACAGGCCTCGACTTGTCTAGGAATTTTCTACGAGGTAAGATACCTGTAACCCTTTCTAACTTGGAGAATTTGGAGCAGTTTCTGAATCTGTCAAATAATAAGGTAGAAGAAGAAATCCCACTAGAATTAGGCCATCCCAAGCTGTTAACAAGCCTGGATCTGTCGTCAAATTTATTGACAGGAAGCATCCCATTTCAGCTCGAAACTTGACAAAGTTGAAATATCTCAACCTTTCTCAGAATCAGCTGGAGGGTCAGGTTCCTGATGTTGGTGTTCTCAGAAGCTTTAACTGGTCCAGCTTTGAAGGCAACGATAACCTCTGTGGCGTGAATTCTCCGAGGCCCTGTCCTCAGAGAAGGGGTTCCCATCATCAGCGACTACATATCATTACAGTTACCGCTTCAGTAGTTGCAGCTGCCGTTTTCCTCTGTTTACTTGTTTGGCTTGCAATTTTTCTTCGTCCAGTGCGGAAACGGGAAGATCCAAATATTATTACAAAGCCTCGCGGCTACTATGGGAAGAATTATCTGGAGACGTGGACGGACACATTCAATGCCGACAATATTATCAGAAGCAGCCACACCAGCATAATCTACAAAGACTTTTGCTGGAACGTCGTCTTTGTCAATGTCCTTAAGATAGAAATCTCTGAAGAGGTGAAAGAATTTTTGAGCAGGAATGTGCCAGCTTTAATGAGAATTAAGCATCGCAATCTGGTTAAAGTGGTTGGATACTGTTGTGAGGATCGCGTTGTGGCAATAGTGACAGAATTCGTGCCAAATGGGAATCTGGATACAGCCATACATGGTGGCGGAGTCGGTGTCGAGGAGGGACGTGGATTGGCGTTGGAGCTAGACAAACGTATCGACATTAGCATATCCACAGCTGACGCATTAGTTTATTTGCACGATTACTGTGGGTCTCCTATAATGCATTGCCATTTGAAACCCACAAACATTCTTCTGGATGAAGACTTAGAAGCACTTGTGACAGATTATGGGACTGCTGAGATCCTTCGGGTCCATCTTCAGCAAGAACGAAGAGCTTCATCCGCAGGAAGAATCAGCTACTTAGCACCAGGTAAGTCTTAATATAATGTAAGATTGTGTTGAGACTGTGCTGGGGTCCAAGAATAAAACCACTCGACTTTATCCTCGTTGGTGCACGTTTGACAGTTGATGCCTAAGATTCTGTAGATCTTGTGAGAAAATAGATTTTTTCAGATTTTAGACCTTGTTGAAAATAGATTTTTTCAGATTTTGTGGAAACTACAAATTTGAAGAAAACCCTTGTAAGTGATCATTTATAACTTTAAAATGTTGTTTATAGCTAATTTTCTAACATATTTATTGAAATACTCTTCTGCTAAAAACTATTTTTCATATGAAATTTTGATTCACTTTCATACATACGTTGTTCTGCTTAACTTTGTGACCTATTTTTTTCTCCTAATGTGGTTTTGACAATATTCATTATAAGTTCTACTTTTAAAAGTTTATTCATTCCTTTTGAATATTCAGAAATTTACAGAGTGATATTTGGTACGTATTTGCAGAGCTTGAGAGTGCTTCGCAGGTGACTCCCAAAGCAGACGTTTACAGCTTTGGCGTAATCCTGATGGAGTTATTGACGAGGAGAAGACCGAGTGTAAGTCTGTTGTCCGATGGTGGTGAACGAATGTGCTTGAGAGAATGGATAGAAAATGGCGTTAAAGGTGGAAGCGTGGTTAACCTTGTTGATCAGGCTATTGCGCATAATATCTCTTCCAGAGAGGCAGAAAAGATGGTTAATTTGTTGAAGATATCATTGCTTTGCACCAGAGAAAGGCCAAGCGATCGTCCAACTATGGCTCAAGTGCTCTCTTTTCTAGTCAATATTAAACAGAATAGGATGGACCGTAATTGTGGATCTGAAAGCTTGTGAGGATTCATTCTCATTACTTCATATCTGCAGGGAAGGCACAAGAAACTGGTTTGCGTGTTTTATGTTCTACTTTTGCTTGCTTTACCTTTGTTTGTACTTGACGTCTATAGTTATTAATGCCCTATGAACTTGGCGTATCTTGGTTGCATCCCAACCTGATGTAAAGAGCTATAAAGGTTTGGTAGTTAAGCTAAAGGTTTTTTCCTCTAGTTGTGTCATAAAGGACAAAATGGTTTTCATTTTTCTAGACAATTAAATAAAATGTTTTTTTTAATAGTTATCCTATTTTTATAAACAATTGAATGTATTTTTGTTTTTGATTTTTAAAAATTTTATTCTTATTTTTAATTGTTTTAAGGTGTTATTAATTAATGTCATGTAGTTTACTGTTTGATATAATTGTTTGAATTAGAATGGGTAAGGGAAGTAAACTGGGTGATATGTATTTTTTTTTTTTTAATTTACAATGCATGCTTATAAATAAATTATATATCATGATAAGTCTTATTATCCTTTAAGAATTTGATAAAGGTCATATTAATAAAATATATGATCAAAGATTTTATTTGGTATGGGTAACATCATACAAATGAGAAACCATTTATTATTATTAAATAGATATTTTAATTTTCAATGATACCTTCAATTTTAGATAGATAAGTGGATATAATTATCAAAATTATATAAGCATTTATTGTGGTTGATTACATAAGAAATTTTATAATCACATAGAATTTTAGATAAAACATTTCAAATTGTTTTCAAATTTAAAGTTCAACAATTATAATTTTGAAAAATTATCAAATTATTGTTTTTCATTTTTTAAGTTCAACAATTATAATTTTGAAAAATTATCAAAATATTCAATCAAATTTATTTATAATAATTATGAAATACATGATAGTGAAAAAATACATTACCAACCTTTTAGATATGCCTTTTGATAAGAAAAGATAAAAATATCAAAAAAAATAAAATTGAGTGGTCCATTAAAAAAGCTAATAAAATGTTGGGTTGTTTATTTCAAATATAAAATAGTTTTTTAAAAATTTGTTAGATTTTTTGGATTGAAAGGAATCATGGCATTCAAAAAATAAATCTCATAATGATATCTAAGTATTATTGCTTCTATGTTGAAGCAGACATAGTACTCATCGTGGGAACTCTTGAGTGTTGAAAAAAAGGAGTTAGCCTCTTGGTTACAAGACTTATAGGGATAAGTCAAATATTGGAAAAAGAGGAATATATGTCTAAATTGAAGAAGATTCATAAAAAAAATAAATTATTAAATATACTTGAGAAATATTACAAAATTAATACATCATAAATTATTTTTAGTAATGTAAAAAATAGATGGGTGTAATGAATTAACAATAGCATCATTTTTACAGATAGAGGTAGTATCTTGAAAATGATAATGTATTTATAAAAATAATAGGGAATACTATTATTAATATCATAGTGACAATATTCAATTATGATGATTTGAAGAAAACGTTGAGGTTATTTTGGCTTAGGTAGGGTTTTGAGAGATCTTGCATAGTATTAATATGACCCCGGCCTTAGTGAACCAATGAACAATGTTTGCACCATTAAAGTGAATGCATGCAAATATGCCTCCTTTCAAACAACCATGGAAGTTTGTATCAAAGGTGGTCCACAAGGTAACCCTCCTTCCCATGACATAATTCTTTCATTGATTGATTTTGATAATACATGTATTTGATTAGGGTCATTCACCCTTGTTGGGTATTTTATGGTATGTATCCCCAATGAGTCTTCCCTTGGGGTCTAGGTTAACACAATTTGACTTCTCATGTAGTTAGGTTGATGATGATTCAAAACCTTACAAAAGGATTTTATTTGTTTTACTTTACAGAATCAACCCATGCTAAGGTAAATTATGAGCATGGAGCTCCCTGCTTTTTTCACCATGGACCCATGACTTTTCTATTTCTAAAGAAAGAACTACCAAAATCCCTATATAGGTGGAATTTGCTAGACTCCATCTACTTCTATGGCCCTTTCTAAGCTACATAACGACCCCTCTAGGGTACATCATATTCAAGGAGGTAAATAATTTTTTCCATCTACCCCATCAAAAGCATATTTGCATTGAGGTTGATATTTCTCAAGATCTCAAAGAGATTTTTGAAATCCAAGTTGGTGACACTATGATAGCCCAACGGGTCCTGTACATCAACTTGTACAACACATATTTTTGATGCCAATCATTAGAATACAAGATCAAATATTATCCGAAGAAGAGCCTTGCATCTCAAAAGTCCAAACCTCATGATAAAATTAGATATTTTATATTAAAAAAAAATATAAGGGAATCTACCTAAGATATTTAAACAAACAAGAACTTGATGAAGACATCAAAGATTTTCATGGCACATATGGAACAAGATATGGCTTGGAAAATGCTGCAACACATAAAATATTGTGATCTAGTTAATATTGGCCCCATGTATTTAAATATGTATATGTACATTCCTGGTCATGTCATGTTTGCTAGATTATAACTCATCAAAAAAGAAATTCCTATATGCCATTATAGATAATGATTGAAGCTCGTCTATTTTCATAATAGAGGTTGCACTTTGTTAATATTATCAATCCTAAATCATCATCCACCAATAAGATCATCTTGATTTCCACTCATTATTGCTCTAACTAGACAGAGGCTCAAACATCCATAAACTACACAACATATATTGTAAAATGCTAAAATTATAAATTTACAGTTTTGTAAGCATACCTTTTCAATATGCATTCCTTTGCAAGCCCATTATCATTCATAATAAGAAATCTAACTTTTTCCTAATATTCTTTGCAAAAAATATTTATAAATTTTATCAAATTTAAATTGTATACTTACTAAAAATATTGAAAATAACATATCATATTTATATTTATATTTATATTTATATTTATATTTATATTTATATTTATATTTATATTTATATTTATATTTATATTATAATTAACTTACTTTTACAACCTATCAAAAATATTTCGTTCCCTTCATAATTGAGTCCCAAAGCTTTCTTTCATTTATTAAAAAAAACAAGTTTTTTAACTTTAAATATTAAAATCCCCAGAATAATTAATTGGAAGAACAATGTTAATGGAGAAGAGATTTAAATAAATAAATCAATATAGGTACAACATTAATACATACATGTTGTGATATCTAATATAACCCATTAAAAAATATTAGAAAACTAAAGGTTATTTAATAAATATTTTAAGCATGTAACGCTATATAAATGTGATTGCATGTTATCACATGAATAGAATTTATAGAATTTATATGTAAAAAATGGTGATAAGGATTTTATAATCCCTACACTACACTACACAAACCTTTCCTTCTAGTTAGTATGAGGGATATACTTGGATGGAACAGGTCCTTGGAACAGAAAGTCCTGCCCCCCTCTAAGATACGAAAATAATTTTTCTTAACATAAGGTTTTACTCCAAGTGCTAGGTGGATCGGTAAATGTAGTGTAGCTAGACACTTATGGATAAGAGACTTAGTTTCAAATATTGAGGGTAAGCCAACCTTTTGCAAAGGTAGACAGTGGGTTTGTTGGTGCAGGGGCAGTCCCCTATGGTTTGAACTCTACACTGTCCAACTCTCCTATGTACCCAAACATATAAGGATTTTCTAATCAATGTTTCCCATTAATATAAATACAATTATATGTTTAAAATAGTTAAAATGACATTAAAATGTATGTTCAATGTTTTCAAATTTGATTAAGTTAGTATGGTTTTTTATTTCATTATTATTTTGTTTGAGTGGCTTTGGACCACTAATAGTAAATTTTTCAGTTCATTTTCCTTGTAATTATTCTTAATTTAATATATTATTGGTTTTAATAAAAAGGAGTATATGGAGAAAGCAGATGATGGTTGAGACGTTTTTTGCAGGACTTCCCAAACCGCTGAACTTGTTTCGGCCATATCTCACTCATTCGAACTCGAATTGAGCTAAAATTTTGAGGGTAGATGCCTGAAAAACCCTAGAACATCTCCACCAATATTCATATCATTTGCAACAACATAGATCCTAGCACATCCCTATGTGTGAACGATATATTTTGCAAGCGACTATGCGAGGGTTTCATCTGGGTTGAGTGCAAGCAGCTCCAGAGGTTGGATTTTAGGGCCTTCGAGCCCTAGCGGCCAATATTTTTGTGGTTTATGCTCAATATTTTAGCAAGAAATGTTGCAAGGGATACAAGATGGGTTAGAAATTTGTATTTCAATAGATCATACTGTGAACTTGAGTGACAACGGCTTCCAATTTGCTACACAAAATAAAAGTGAAAACCATACCTTTCCACGACGTCTAGGGCAAGGATTAAAGAGACCATGAAATAAGTTTCAAGCAGTTGATCAAAAAATGGCTCATATCTCAAGTGAATCTTTTGCTAAGGTGCACCCACAAAATAATTCTACTATGAAAACCCCTGTCAAGGGTAAGAATTTTGAAGACTCAGTCCCAAAAATGAATTTTAGGGATGCCCTTCGTGGTGGACAACCTCAACCCAATGCTAATATCAATACTAGGGCTTCTCATAAACCTCTAAGAATGCCTAAGATTGATCCCAATAAAAAGGAGTCAGGATGTCTTAAAGCAGCTGATGGAACTCCTATTGTTAAGCTCTATATGGGTAACATTCAGATTGGCATTGAAGATTTGGAAAAAAGAGGACTAATTTTTCGGTTCGTGGGTTTTTGTCCGAGTCTATCTGCTTTCAAAGTCTGGGCTGCAAAAAGCTGGAAAACTAAAGGTGAGTTACAAATCTCTATTTATCCAAATGGTTATTTTCTTGTTTTATTTTCTAATAATGAAGATAGAGAGAAAACTTTTCAAGGGGGTCCTTGGTTTTTGGAAGGGCAGGGCTTTTCATGAAGCCCTGGCATACTAAATTTAAATCCGAAGAAGAGATGCCTTCTATAGCTCCCGTGTGGGTTAGACTCTTTGGCCTCCCTATTGAATTTTGGAATCCTACTATTTTTTCTTCAATTGGAAACTCTTTAGGAATTTTTATGATTACTGCTGATTGTACTCAAAATTTTGAACATATTATTTATGCTCGAATTTGTGTTTTAATGGATTTTGACAAACCCCTACCTAAAAATATCACATTACAATTTGGGGAAGACACTTGGGAGCAAGTAGTGGACTATGAGAACATTCCTTTTCATTGTAGAATTTGCCATGAATATGGTCATTTGGCCTATGCTTGCCCAAATAAAATTCTTGATCAAAAGAAAGAAGATATAAACTCAGCAAGTTTCCAAATACCTAAGAATAAGAACACTCAGAAAAACCAGTAATGAAGGATCAATCAAAGTCATTTGCTAATATGTTTGAAATCCTTTCCACAAATGATGTCCCAAGTGAGGAAGAGGAAATAATGGAAACTGAAATCTTAGAAACACAGTTTAAATATGAAGGAAAGAACTCGGAGACAAACCAACAAATCAAAGGTTTTCCAAAAAAAAAAAAGGAGAAAATTTACACAAGAAAAACAATATTTCAAATGTCAAAACTTCAAATAATACGAGGTCCCAATATAGACTCCATTGAACCATCTAGTAAAATTTTGGCTGTGTATGAGCATTCTTCAAGGTTAGAAGCCATCTCAGATTCAATTGGAATAAGTCAAGAAAAAGGGAAAAAAAAATTGAAGATGGATTCTAATCAAAAAGTAGGTCGCAAGACCAATCAATATCATATGGTAAAAGAAGGTGAAAAGCTTGTAGAGGAAGGTAATATTAATGCCCTTCCCAAGATTTTCAGCCCTAGTATTAATGAAGATCATCACTTGGAATATTAGAGGACTCAAAGGGAGTCTTTCAAAACAAAATGAAATTAGAAGAATGATTCAAATAAATCATCCACATCTTTTTTTCCTTCAAGAAACAAAAATGTCAATGGAGGATATGGACTTAATTGCCAGTAAAATTTGTCCAGCTGGAAAAGTGGTTTCCCTCAGTTCCCAAGGGACTTTGGGTGGCATTGCTTGTATTTGGGACCCAAAAGAGGTAGTTATTCACCATATGGTTGGCAGTTGGGGTTTGTTGGCTATAGCTATTCAAAGTAGACATTCCAACCAGATTATGCTCTGCATTACTATTTATGCCCCGACTTCTTTGGAGGAAAAAAGAAGACAGTGGAAGGATATTACTCATATTATCTCTCATTTTCCTAAAGCTTGGATCTTGATCGAAGGAGATTTCAATACCATCCTCTCTCTAGATGAGAAAAGGGGGGAAATAGAAATTTGGACAAAAGTACTGACCTCATGAGCGAATATATTACAAACCTCCATCTTGTGGATATCCAACTAGATAATGGCCTTATGACTTGGTCTAACATAAGGTGAGGCTTAGCTTGTATAATGGAGAGATTGGATAGGTTTTTGCTCTCTAAAAATTTCTTAATCCATGGTCACATTCCTAAAGTGAAGACTCTTAATAATGCTGGTTCGGATCATTGGCCGATCATGGTGGAAATGTGGAAAACCAATGTGAGTTTCTCTCCTTTTCATTTTCAATTAATGTGGCTTAGAGACATTTCCTTCGAGACCTCATGTGCAACAATGGTGGAAGGAAGGTAAACCTAGGCATGGGACTAAGATGTTTTGTTTTGCCAAAAGATTGCAATAAATTAAATCCAAAATCAAGACTTGGAACCTGGAAAGAGTTTGGGGATGTTCATAAAAAAAACATGAAGTTATTGCTCATCTTGAAAATTTGAATAAGAAAATCCGTTTAGATGGCCTCACAGAGAAGAGAAGTGTAGATGAAATTAAACTCACAACTCGGTTAGAGGAATGGGAAAAAAGAGAAGAAATCTTATGGAAGCAAAAATCTAGAATTCAATGGCTCAAAGAAGGAGATCGAAACACAAATTTCTTCCACAAATCTCTTCTAGCTCGAAGATATCACAACTTTATTTCTTCTTTAAAATCAGATTCTGGAGATGTTGTTTATACTTGGGATGGCATGAACTCTATTGTTGTTGATTACTTTTCCAATATTTTTGTTGCTACTCCTCTTGACTCAACTTCTCAACAAAATGTTCTTCAAGCAATCCCTTCTCTTATCACTTCGAGGAGTACTCTATTTTGACTCGCTCCTGTTACTATCAATGAGCTTCAACAAGTAGTTTTTAAAATGCAAAAGGGGAAAACCCCGAGTCCTGATGGTTTTCCTATTGAGTTCTACCAAGAGTTCGGGGATATCCTTCATGTTGATTTATTAGAGGTGGTGGAAGAATCCAGGAAATCCAAAGATTTTTTGAAGGTTATCAATAAAACTTATATTACTCTTGTTCCAAAAGCTCAAGAGGTTGATCATATCTCAGCTTTTAGACCTATTGCTTTATGTAATGTTCTTCTCAAAATTATTACTAAAATCATGGCAAAAAGGTTGAAGCCTATTTTACATAAGATTATTTCCCCAGAGCAAGGGGGATATGTGGAAGGATGTAAAATAGTAGATGAGATAGTTCTTGCTTAGGAAGCCATCCATTACATGGATATGCAAAATTCTCCTTCTATGTTCATCCGGTTAGACTTATCCAAAGCTTATGAAAGAGTGGATTGGCACTTCCTTATCAAATTTTTGAGGCAATTTGGTTTCTCTAAGGATTGGATGGATTGGATTATGGGATGTATCTCTTCAGTTTCCTACTTAGTTCTTATCAATGGCGAGGCCTTCTCGGTCTTTCCCAGCTTCCAGAGGTATCGGGCAAGGTGACCCGCTATCCCCTTATTTATTCATCATTCTTGTTGAATGCTTAGGTAGGACTATAACCAAAAAGAGGGAAAACAAAACCCTTGAGGGAGTTACCATTGCTCATGGAGCTAGACCTATCTCTCATATTCAATTTGTGGATGACTCTACCCTTTTAGGTAAAGCTATAGTTAAGGAAGCTTCTAATTTTAAGCAAATCATTAGCTATTTTTCTAAGGCTACTGGGCAGTTGATCAATGAAGACAAATCTAAAGTTATTTTCTTTCATCACTCTCTGCTAGATAGGAAGCCATGGTCTTGGATAAATTAAGATATAATAAGACCTCTCTTCCAATCACTTATTTAGGTATTCCCATAAATATTCAAAGGCAAAAAAATAAATATTGGAATTGGTTGTTGGACAAAGTCAAGAAGAAAATTGGAAAGTGGACCAACAAGTGGCTTTCTTCGGGGGTAGAATCACCTTGGTAAAATCAGTCCTTCAAGCTATTCCTATTTATGTTTCTTCCGTTTTGAATATCCCAAAGGCTGTTCTTCGATAATTGGATCAAATCAGTCATCGTTTCCTTTGGAGTGGTACTAAGGAGAAAAGAAAATGGGCCTTGGTGAAATGGGATACTTTATGTCTTCCTAAGAGTGAAGGGGGGTTGGGATTCCGGTCTTCAATTAATAACAACAAAGCTTTAGCTACTAAATTATATTGGAGGATGTTGCATAACCCCAATGCTCTTTGGGCCAATAATCTTCATGCTAAATATGTTGAGAACAAAAGTCCTGAAGACCTTGTTCGCTATCAACTTCCTACCAAAGGTTCTCCCATTTTAGCAATTCTTAAGACTGGTGAGGATTTGATAAAGAAAAAATTATTTTGGATCATTCATAATGGTCAACATGCAAATTTTTGGACAGATTCTTGGGATGGTCACAAGCCTTTGATAACTCAGTTTCCCGATTGGAGGCCTTGGATGGAGGAGCTTCATCGAGCTAATTGGATAAAGGTGGCTAATTACTGTCGGTACCATACTGGTAATTCAAAGGTTGGTAGATATTGGATCCCTATTGAGTACTGGCCTATTAAAATCCCAGAAAGGCAAAGACAAGATATCCAAGGCATCCTTCATATGAGATCCCTCTCTTGGTCCCATGAAAAAGATTGTTTTGGATGGAACAACACTACTAAGGGTGAGTATTCGGTTGCTCAAGGTTATTTGACCTTATGCCATAATAATCCCAACCATTCTTCTGACATATTTTCTCAATTGTGGGCTCAAAAGCTTTGGCCTAAGGTGAGGTTCTTTAATTGGCTTTTATTGCATCGTAGGGTGCTTACTTGGTGAGCAACTTATGAAGCATGGTTTTCATGGCCCTTTTAGATGTGAAATGTGTGAAGAGAATGTAGAAAATATCAACCATATTTTTATTGAGTGTACTTTAGCCTCTGAGCTATGGAGGAGAATGGCAACTTTACTTGGCTTACAGGTGGTCCAATTTTTTCACTTTTGAACAGACTTTGGAGGGATTGGCCTAATCAAGAGGGTGTTGATCATTTTATTAGGCGATTAGTTTGGATGGGTTCTACCATTCTTCTTTGGAATATTTGGAATGAAAGGAACAACCAAATTTTTAATCAAGATAGGAAGGATATTCACTATATTTGGCAAAAGACCATAGCCAACTTAGTTGAATCAGTCCATCATCTCCTTAATCACCCCCAAAACTCCCACCAAATATGGGATCAAGTGATGCAAAGATTGAAGATTAAACCTTCTAAGGGCAACCAACTTAAAGGGAATGTGAGTATTAGTAATATGGATAGGACTAGAAATTGGCAACCTCCTCCTAAGGATTTTGGAAAAGTCAATATTGATGGAGCCTCTAGAGGGAACCCTGGAAAATCCAGTGTGGGAGGAATTGGTAGACTTTCAGATGGCTCCCTGGTTTTTACTTTTGCTTGAGAATTTGGGTATTCTTTCCAATAACCTTGCTGAGGGGTATGGTATCCTTAGAGGCCTTCAGGAGGCTACCAAGGTTGGATGGGAAAAGGTGTTAGTTGAGTTTGACTCTCAACTTATGATTAATCTCTTGAAGACTCCTTCTAAGAATCATAAGGTGGATTGGAGAATAAAAAGAATTATTGAGAAAATTCAGTTAATCCAGATGGGATTTTTGAAAGTTGATTACAATCATGTGGTTAGAGATCAAAACAAGAGTGTTGATGCTTTAGCTAATTGGGCTTTGGACAAAGGTGATCTTACTTGTTATGGCCACCCTCCTATATGGTGGGCTTCTCAAATTAGGGAAGCTCTTCTTTCTATCATTTCTTTGGATGGCTTCAGTTCTGAAGGTACCTAGTTTCTTCTTGTTTTTTTTTGTTTCTCTTTGGTTCATTCAGTTTTTTTAGTTCCCTAGCTCATTCTATTCTTTATTTTGTTTCCTCTGTTGATTCTTGCATTAATAGTCTTCTGGTCTAGATAGGTCATTGTTTTGTTCATTTTTTTTTCCTTTTGTCTTCTTTGTTTTTTTGTTTAGTTTTTTAAGGTGGGTGGGTTCTTTTGTTTTGTTTTGTTTTTGTGTTCTTTGTGTTGTTTTTTGTTGTTCTTGTGTTTTTGTTGTTTTGTTTTTTTTTATGTTTATTGTTATTGTTCTTGTGTTTTTTTCGTTCTTGTTCTTGGGTTTCTCTTTGTTTGTGTTATTTCATTTTTTTATGTGTGAGTGTTTTCTATGTTTTTTGTTTTTTTTTATTGTCTGTTTTTGGTTGTTTTTATTTTTATTTTATTTATTTTATTTTTTAGGTTTTGGTTGTGTTTATTTTTCATGTTTTTTTGGGTTATGTCTTTGTAGTGTTCTGTTGTATTTGTCTTGTTTGTGTTTTGTTATGTGGTTCTTGTGTTTTTCTATGTGGTTTGTGTTGTGGTTTCTTTTATCTTATTGTGCGTGTTTGGTTGTGCTTTTGGTTTTGACACACTCAAGGAGTTTGTTTTTTATTTTATTTTATTATTTTTGTTGTTATTTTCTTTTTTTTTTTAATTTGGTTTTGTGTGTTTGTTTGCTCCTTGAGTATGTCAAAGGTGGTAGGCCAGGTCCGAGTCCTGGGCGTTTTTGGTGGAATGGATACCCTTGCCTCCTTGGGTCTTACCCAAAAGTGGCATCCCTTTTGGGATGTTTTCCACAAAAAAAAAAAAAGAATATATGGAGAGGGGAAAGGTTAACCAAATTTCCAAATATTTTTGAAAATTTAAAAATTTTAAACAAATATTAAAATATTAATTTAATTATAAAATATTAAGTTAGTATGGTTTGTTATTTCATTATTTTTTTGTTTGAGTGGCTTTGGACCACTAATTGTAAATTTTTCAGTTCCTTTTTCTTGTAATTATTCTTAATTGAATATATTATTGGTTTTAATAAAAAGGAGTATATGGAGAAGGGAAAGGTTAACCAAATTTCCAAATATTTTTGAAAATTAAAAAATTTTAAACAAATATTAAAAATATTAATTTAATTATAAAATATCCAATGTGATTTTAAAGAAAAGGGTGCAAGGAAATATGTGCCACATTAAGGGACTTGTAGAAATTTTTAAATTATAATTTTTGTTATAAATAATGTTAAAAAAGTTAAAAAAATATATATTTATTAAAATTAGAAAAACAAATAATATAATAATTAAAATTTTGATTATTGTGAATTTCAACTAATATCAATAAACATAAAAATTCATGATGATTTTTTAATATAATATTGTTAGATAATTGAGAATCAAATAATTGAAATTATAAGAATATTATTAAAAATACTAATAGAAGAATATATAAAGAACGATAATTACTCATCATCAACATATCACTACTTGATATTAATAAGGGTTAGGAATTCGAGCAAATAGTTTGACTATGTATTATTTATATTTCTATAAATAGATAACAATGTAAGAAAATATTCTATTTCAAATATTGTATTTGAAATATATTTTATTGGTTGAATTGCATTGATGTATTTTTTTTTAAAGAAATATCTTTTGCATTTTAAAATTCCCTTTAGTTTTAGATTTTACTTTTTAATTTTTTAGTTTTAAAATAAATATATGTTTTAAATAATTCTATTTTATAAGAATATTATTTTAAAGAATGATTTCATATTTTTCAATTGTGTGTTATAAATATTGACTAAATTGAATTATATGTTTTTTATTTATAACATTTATGTACATAGTATATAAATCGAATTATATGCTTTTAGCTTAGATATTTTATAATTTTTTTAGATAATAAGAAAATATAAAACTTAATTTATTCATTGAAAAATAAAAAACATAAATACTTATTTTATTATAGAAAATGAAAAAAAATCTATATAATATTATGTGATAAGGTTATTGAAAGAAAAACTGAATTAAAGAGTTAAAATAAAATTTGTATTATTGAGGATGTTTAAATAAGCATCATTAAGCATCAAACATGTACATATATAGGATGCATACAATGAGATGCTACTAAGTCTAGATAATAGCCAATAACCAACCAGTATTGAAATAGAGTGGAGGCTAACAACTAGTGCTAGAGATAAAATTAGTCTCAACAAGCTATAACTAACAAACTAACAAAAATTATAAACCCAAAAATAATAAATTTAATAACAAATTTTATTTTATTTAAATATTTTAGTTTTAAAATAAAAAAATATGTTAAGCAATGAGAGGGAGAGGGAGTGGAGTTGGTTAGAGGAAGCGAAGCTAGTTCGAATGTGCTAAATGACCTGGTTCTAACCAGGATTGAGGTGGATCTGAATCCCTTGGATCCTTTGGTTTGTACAGTGTTGACTGATTTGGCAGTCAAAAGGTGGAGTTGTTGTGGTAGGCTGAGTGAAAGCAGTTGGGTGAGATATCATGGTTGGTTGTATGGGTGGGGTAGGTTGTGTTGTTGTGGAAGGGGTTTCTTCTCCATCAGGAGAGATCATCCTCTACAACAGTGCTTTGGCCCTGTCCTTATTTTTTTTGTTGGTGTACTCTATTTCTTAAGGTTTTTCTTTCTAGTTTTCTTAGAGATAAGACCTGGCCTGGATAGGTTTGGCTTTGGGATTTCTTTAGTTATGTTTTGTGTTCCTATATCTATGGTTCCAATGAACATATTGCTAGCCTTTTCTAATCATGGAAGGAAGTATTTTTCTAGGGTTTGTTTAGTTGTGAGAGGTCTTCATCAGATGTTTGGCCACTAATCCTAGATTTGTCTTATTTAGAAACATGGGTCATTTAGCAGGTCTAGAAAGGTTTATGCAAACTTATGGCCTAGAGCAGTTGGACTCCAATGTGATCCTTGTCCTAGTTGAGATATTAGACTTGAGCATTGATATAAATAGGATTTCATCTCTATGTTTTATTTTTGTTGGTCCTATATGTGTTTTGTTTTTTTATGAGTCTTCTAAGGTCCTTATAGGTTTTGTTTCCTGAAGCTTTTGTGCTAGGCGAAAACATGATCCAAATGTTGATTAATAAGCCAAGCAAAATATTTTTTGTCTTTAGATTTTTGGGTGCTCGGTGGTTTTAGCTCTTGTCAAACTATTGGGTGAAAAAAGTCTAACTTTGGTTTAGGTTTTCACCCTGGACATCTATTATAGGATTTCAATATCCATAGTAGTTCCAAAAAATTGATTTTTGGTTTGGGAAGGAAAAATTTAATTTTTAGTTTTGAACAATTTTTTTATGGAAATCTAGCTAGAGAATTGAATATGGAAGTATGGATATTTTTTGCCCTTTGGTATGATATTCTTGAGAGGTTGTGGCATATGGCTACTCGACTATGCGGTTACAATGACTTTTTTGCTCGTGTGTTAAGATGTTGGGTAAAAAAACTATGTGGATTCTAGGTCCTTCCTTCAAGATTATGTTCATGCCTTCCAGAGCTCTTGGTGCAATGGGTCTTCTGACTCAAATCTATTTGGGGAAATATTATTGTTGGTGAAGGTGCAGAACCTACAGATTGTGGCTATTTTTGGTTGTGCGAGGAATCCCAAACATATTTATGTTGCTGGTCTTTGGTTTTATTTTCCCAAATTTAGGTTTCCTTTTGTAGATCTTGAGCTCTTGATTTTGCATTTGTGGGGTTCTTTAGTGGGTCTTGAGCATTTACAATTTTTTTGGTGTTGAATTTTGTTTTTTTAGAGACGAAGGGTCCGAGTGTGCTCTTATATTTTAGGCTCAATTTTGATTTGGGAGATGGATCTATGGGTCTACACTCAAGGTCTATTATCTAGGATGCTAGTTATTTCTTGTTGGTTGTAGTGCTAGTTCTATTGGACGATCTTGTTTCAGTCCCACATACTTGATTATTGCTATTTTTCCTAATATAGTTTTGGTACTCTATTTTTGGTTTTTTGGTCTTTAGGTAGTGCTACAAAAAGACCTCTTACATCCTTGAATGGGATAGAAATTTTTCAATTTAGATTCTTTTGAATCTATTATCTCAGATGCATTTCCCCCTTGGGTGGGAATTTATTACTTTGAATTTTTTATATTTGAGATTCTTGGTGTGGGCGAGAAGTTGTAGATTGTTAGTGTTTTTTTAAATTCTTCCAAGTTAGGGTGGGAATGTTTTGTGAGTCATTGGATTTGTAAACTGTAAGATCGTTTTAGCATTCATAATTTGTTTAACCCTATTTTTGTTATTGTTAGTTTTTGACTCGTAGGATTTGGATCTACTTGGTATTTGGGTTCCTGGCTTGCCAAATTTAGACTTTAGATTCTTTTATGAATTTTTGGTTGCCTAGCATTGTAGTTTCAATTTCAATATGACTTTTTAGATTTGGTCGATTTTCGTTTAGTTTTTGTGGGTACAAAGTGAGATTGTCTTTATTTTAATAGAAGTTTGTTTTCCTTTTCCCTTGGATGGGTTTGAAATCCTTTTGCTTCACTCTAGAATATTTTTGTATTTATTGTCTGCTAGATATTAGGTTGGGAACCCTTTCAAAATTCCTTCTTTTAAATCCTAATAAAAAAATAAAAATAAAAATATATTTAAATAATTTTAATTTTTTTTATTGGAAGTAGAAGGGGTTTTAAAAGGGTTCTTGAACCTATTACAAATAGGGTTTTGAAATGCACCCAAAAAACTTAGATCTAACAATTATATATCAAGAAAATTTGAGCTAGATTCCATGAATTCAACTCGAAAATACAATGAAGCAACTCCTAGAAAATAAGCTATATAATTTTATCAATAAAATACAAGATATTATCACGATAAAACATCCAATTGGCAAAAGGGGCCAACATAGGAGAAACCCACACCCATAAAAATATTTAAATTCGAGATTTAAAATTAGAATTTAAAAATGTCACCCAGAGCTACATTCAAATTCAAAGTTCAAAATTTGAAGATCCTACCCACCACTAGGTCCTTAAATATTGGAACCAGACCTTGCCACTAGAACCTAGGTATGCTCAAAGAACCAAAGATTCAATAATCCCATAGAAAACTGGAGCAGATCTACAACAACAAAATTTGGCCTAAAAAACAACTAAAAAAAAAAAAACCAAAAATCACTTGTTGGAAGCCTGTATGAATGAGGTCTTGGGAGGCTTTCCAACCTTTTTTTTTACCCCTAAATAAAGAAAAAAAAAATTCAGGCCAAAATCTTGAACACATTTTTTCCATGTCTCCATGATTGAAACAACCTCCTTCTCTCCAGGATACAGAGCCTCAAAACTATCCATTAGAAGAGGTTGTACTCTGTTAGCAATTTTAGAGTCAATATCTCTTTTCCTAAGTGCTCTATTGCTAGGTCTCCTCACTTTCCTTTCAACCCCTACATCAACACTTGCTTTCCTATGAATTCTGGTCTTTGAACCTGGAGAGCCTTTCTCAAACATAGGTTTTGAAGAGGCTAGAGAGCTTTCGGGTTAATTATTGAAGAGTCGGATCATCCATGTCAAGAAATTCAAAAGTACTTACCTCTTCTCCACTCTCCCCAAATTTAGGAAGTTGAATAATATCCCCCACTACTAGGTTCACTTCCCTTCTCTTTGCAGGAATCCTATTCAACTCCTCCTCTCCATCAAACATATTTTATGGAAGAAGGGTTTCCTTCTGTAATTCCTCACTGAGCCCAACTTGATAAATAGAAATTGGATATTTTCCTTTCAATTTTTGAGGGTTTCACTTAGGCACCCACTTTTCACTGAGCTTCTTATTATTTTCCTTATTGCTTTTTGAAGTCCTCAGATATTTATACTGTAGGGGGTATATGCTCTTATGGTGCCCTCCCTTACCACACTCCTAGAAAACTTGGGGTTAATTTTCATATTCAATGTTCTGAACCCAGGTGCCAAGGTTAGAAAACATCTCAATAGAAATTGGCAGATCCTTTTGGATATCTGCTATCAAACACATTCTAACATAGAGCATTCGATATTTGAAACTGGTAGTTTGATTGAAGGAAATAAAATTTTGAATTATCTTGGAAATAGCATGGAAGATGGTCTCATGCCAAATATGAAGTGGGAAGTCTGGTAGCTTGACCCATAGTGGGATAATATTCATGCTCTGCATTAGAGGATTAAAATCTAGGGTCCATTTACACAAAAAATAAACCTCGTTTGCCAAAAAAATATGGACCCCCTTTCAAGATTCGATTGGAATCCTCCTCACAGTTGATTATGATAAGGAAGAAATTTCTTGGGATGGCCAAAATTTCAAGATAACTGATAGGTATCCATATTGCCAAAGTCCATCCCCTCAAAGTATCAATATTCAACCTCCTACCTTGGAATTTTACCACAATATTCCACAAACCATATTTCAGTATGTATTCCCAGTGGGGAGGTGATTTCTAATGCCTAAGATGGTCAATTTACCATTCCCAACTTGTTTACCAAATCATACGACCGCACGGTCTCTAAAACTACTAGTTTACGCCCAATGAACAACTTGTACAGAAGCCAAATCGACACACTACACGGTTTGAAATCATACAGTGGTGGAGATTTTATGATTCCATACTCAACCAATCCTCCATATTCAGTTTTTTAGGTTGTCATACATAGTTTTGTAACACAAGAAGTCGAATTTTCCAAACTTCCAAATCGGGCAAGTTTCTCCCAATCACATAAACTACCAAATCAGGTAACTATATTTTATACAATTTGTATTGACTCAGATGTATGATCTATACAAAAAAATGGTACAATAAAGTGCCACTTTGGATACTATAATGGACCAATATCTCTTATATAGGTTTTGTAAGGGTTTAATGCAGTAATTAATACGTTTTCAATAACATGCAAAACTATCAACAAGGCTTGAGAGAGTTGCAAATTCAAATGGTGATACCCAAAAATCATACAATGTTCAATACGTATCCCTTGGTATTACCATCATTCCATATAATTATATAAATTTACACCAGTGTCGATTTCATCCATTATTCCACATCAATGCATAAATTAGCCAAAACAATCAAACAGAAGTACATGCAACAAGGCCAAACCATCAATTACTATTCAACTATTCCATAATCGTACAACATGTGTGAGAAGCCATAATTTCAGATTATTATTCATTTATATTCATACAATTCATTCCTCAGAGCATAGTAATAATCCTAGCACTTGCTAGATTAACCAGAAGAATACAGTTCTATAAGATTATATTCAATATATGTCAAGACTATTAAAATTAAAAAATGGGACCTTATATAACATTGCCCAGGATGTTCCAAAGTGGTTCTTGAGGAAATTAGTTATTTACAACTACCCATGCATAAAAAAATGCATTAATTAAGACTTTTACTAAGTCTAACACCTTAATAATCAAATACATGCACAATTACAACCCGAAATTACATTTCCTATGCATTTCACTTCATTTCATTGCACCTTGTACTATTTATCTTTGACTTGTATGGTTTGCCTTCCTGGATGTACGGTTTTATCCTACCTATATAGTTTACAAAATTTATCAAAACTATTAAAATTGGGCAAATCCATTTATCACTTCTTCTTCTTCTAGGAGGAGGATTTGCCACCTACATCTGCCCTCCCCTTTACTTTGGTCGATGTCCTCACTGACCCACTTTTTTTTTCAATCATGCTTCGTAATCTACAACCACCTATTTCAATTCATTCACTTGGGATTTAAGGATTGCATGTTCATCCTTTAAATTGGTTTCATAGTTTCCCATTTCTACTACTTTCATCCCATAGAAGTTTTCTTTCTCTTCGGTAGTATTTAGGAGTTACCTCATTTGCTTTTCATGATTAGTGGCACACTTCTTAAACTTCTCCTGCAAATGAGCTTCTATTTGGGTTACCACATAAATATCCCAATTCTTCTCTATAATGATCTTCATGTGGTGGTCAATATAAGATTTTAAGGCACGAACAGTCTCTTCTCTGGCATTCAATTGTGCTTGCTTTTCCTAGACCATATCATTATATATTTTATTGTCCTTCATAAGATCTTCTATATTCTTGGCCTGTGCCATCATTTTCTCATATTTTTTAGCCAACTGTGTTTTCATCTATTCATACTTATCTCTGCTTTGAGCGTACAACTCATTTATCTTGTCCTTTATTATTTGCAGGACCTATCGCTTCTCTTCTTCAAGAGAGTTAATTCTGGTATCAAAATTAGTTTTGTCACTTAGCAGTTCTTCTTCCAATTTCTTTATTTTCTCCTCTATTATAACCTTACACTTTTGGAATTCTTCTTCCATTGCAATCATTTCATTTAGAGTGGCTTCCATCTCCTTCTTTTAAGCTTTCTTGAGCTGATAAATCTGATCCAATTTGATCCTCAACCACTCTATCCAATGTGTTAGGAAGTTCAACTTCCTTAGAGTGATAGCCAAATCTATAGTGACCCTCTTTTTTCCAAATATGTTGTATTCATGGGACAATTCATATGATTGGTTCTATCTAGGTACAACCTCAAATACTACCTATAGTTGATTCTCACTCCCTCTGGCAAGTTGTCTCTTCCCAACATCATGGTTACATCTTATCTGGGTAAATTCCATGGGTGTTGTACATGAATATCTACAATTATCCTTGTATGCTCTTTGTTTCTCACCCATTCTATTATTTTATCCAATTCGAGAGACACTTTTTCCTCCCATAACTTTAATTATCCCACACATCCAATACAAAATTATAATTTGGTGCTAGCTACGACATCACCTATTTTAGAGAACAAATGTTCCACATCATCTTATACTCCTTGTTGCACCTCCTTAGTTTAGATCTTACCAAACTACAGTACCTTCAAAAGGTAACTTGTTCTCATTCTCCATCGGTCCTCTTCTGTAGGAGTGCGTTCTTCCTCTTCCTCCATGTGGTGGCTAGATCTTCCCTTGAGCTCTAGTAGTGCTCTCTCTATATTTATATTTTCTCTTGGTGGAGTTTGTTCCACTATTTTCTCCACCTCCATATCATCTTCTATATTCACAATATTTTGCTGAGATTGCTATTGTGCGATCTGTTCCTAGGCTTCTTTTTGTCTAGTGGAACCCGCTTGTTGCTCTTCAGTCACCTGTTCTTCTTCCAGATTCTATTGTGTCTCTATTTTTGTGACTTTTTCAACAATAGGTTCTTCTTTTTCTTGTGATGATTTCACCTCTAATTGCGCATCACTTGGGTTATTTCATTTTGAACTTCCTCCCATCACAAATTTGAAAAGGGGCTTCTTATTTTTCCTAAAATCTTCCTCTAAGGCTTCCACTCTCACTTCAGTTTCCTCCTTTTCCTCTTGAGTGGTGGCTACCACTTCCTGTACTATAAACACCACCTATGTGTCCTCCCATAAATTTGAAGAGTCTAAAATTTCCAATTCATTATGATGGAATATTTGTGGGGATTCCAATATATTATCTGCTTCTTCCCAGTTCCACTTGTGCAGATCTAGCTTCTCTAAGTCTGAATGTCTCTTTTTCTCTTCCTAATCCTTCTACTCAGTCTCATTTTATTTATCTAGAGTAGGATTTTTTTCCATTATTTCCCATTATCTTCTTGTCCTTATTTGTATTGGGTTGGATTGCCTCCCCATAATTTTCCCCCTTTCCAAAAATGATGGTAGCTCTTGCTGCCATTACTGCATCACTTGTTGATCCAGTTTAGGTTCCAATATCCTAGGCCTTTTTCTTTGAGGATGTACATCCTCATAATTTTAAGGAGTATCCTCTTGTACCTCCATGGCCTGTGGCTCCTTCTTTGTTTGAGACTTCTCTAGGGTCTCCTTTTGAATTGGTACTGACTTTTCCCACCTTAGAATGGTTGGCTATCCAACCCTCACATTCTTAGGTTTTCTCAAACATAGAAAGGGGATTCCCATTTCTATAACCACATGTAATAATAATCCAATGGCATGGAAATTCATCCCTAATTTCTTTGGTATTTTCGCTAGTACCTTGTGCATATTTATTTCTAGATAGGTACACCAATCATACTGTATCCCTTGGGTAATACCTTCTACATACTAAGCCATAGAGATTCATATATATGCGGTTCATGTATCTCTTTATAGTTGAGCCATCATAGTGTTCATCGCATATGGCCAATTATTTCCTTTCAACTAGATCTATTTAATTCATCGATTCCCTACACCTGAGATCTTTGCCTTAGTCGATGACTTCACACTGGTAAATGTGGTGATGATTTTATATGTCTCAAAAAGATCAACCAAATTCTTCACTATATCTATGTCATATGTTGGCAATTCGAATATCTTCCTAAATGCATCCACCGTAACTTCTATTCTCATTGACCTCTTTCCCACATTGACAAAGGTAGTTCCAATTGCAGGATTGTACACTTGAACCATATACAATAGATAATTATAGAATAAGGTATTATGATGTGGTGGCATTTGTGCTATTACAGCTACACCAACCTCATTAAAGCATTCCCTCTAGGGATGATTCTTAATCTATTCATTATTCCACCATCGTTTGCATGTTTGTCCTCCGTGTTGTAAAAATGAAATATTCATTATCTCCACCTGAACTTCCTTAGGTCCACTACTCAGATCCTCATTCGAATGTAGGACATGTACCTCACTCCTCAATTAAATCCTTAGGAGTCTTTCTTATACCATCCTCTCCTCTCGATATCTTTGCGGTGTTCTCCTTCTATTATCCCTCCAATACTTCTGACCTTTTCATGGCTTGTATCCTCCACTTCTCCAAGGATTAGTACCACATAAATAATGGGATTGATACTGTCACCCTTGGTAATACCATGGCCATAACTCTCTCATGTAGAGGTCCTGGTGATCATTCCATCCTATTGGTTGCAATTCTTCTCAACTAGTATCTAAACTCCTCGGTTGAAATCATTTTCTTGCCATACCTCTAGTTGTATTACCACTCGAACATCACTAATTTCATAATTGGAAGTATGTTGGATATCATACAATCTACTGTAAATCATACAATTTGTTGCAAATCATACAATCTTATTTTCTTCTTACTCATGTATGGTTTCCTTAGGAGCAACCCTTCTAGAGCGTACAATCGTTCAATTTGTCACTGTTTGGTCTTCAACTATTATATTTTATGCAAATCGTATAACTATAGCCTAAAATTGTACATGGGTATACTAATCCATATAGTATTCCTATATAGATTCTCCCCTTCATCGAATTCATATGATTTCATACAATTTGCTCTAAATAACTAAAAATAGCCCAAGTACCTAAAATTGTACAATCTTCTTCCTGTGTTCGTACACTCTGCCATAATATCATACAGTACATATTTTCAAATCGTTATCCATAAAAACATCATGTTTTTTCACTTTCCTTCTATGATTTCTCTATGAACCAGTTGCCAAAATGCCCCGATCTATCTTTTCAATGCTTTTCGGGGGCAATTTTCCAATGTTTCAACCCTTTGCATAATTTATGCCCAAAAATAAAAAATTTCTAGATGTCAATTATGGTTGTACAGTCTTCTCCGTTACTTCCTCCATCTTCTCCCTTTTTTTTTTGACCACTTTTGTCAAATTAGGGTTTGTAACTTATTTTCCTTGTAATTTCTTCGCTTTGGCTCCAATCCTCCACTTCTTTGAAACCTAATGTATGTTTTTCAATGACCTAGTTCATATATGGATTACGTCTACTATAAAACCTCCTTTATTTCTGGTTGAGCCCAAATTCTTCCTTCAATGGAGTCAAACCCTCACTTTTTCTTATTTTTACTTCTCGGGTTTGATTTCTCTGAATGCAAAAAGTATCCCTAGTGCAAATTCAAAAATGGATCATGATTTATTGTATATTACTATGAATTTTAATGCCCTTGTAGTTGCCTCCATTCAGTTACATGCTTATCGCCTTTGTTATTTTGAAAAAAATTGAACTCTTTCTTTGTATAGTTTTTTTAAAAATTTCTAAGGTAAGCCTTCTATTTAAAATTTCTCCAAAACCTAACCACTCAAATTTTAAAATTGTGCTATTTTGTATGTATCTTCATATTCCCTACCTGGATGATTGACAACTCATCACTTTCCATATGATTTTTTACTTTTTCTCGTATTTTTCTAATAACTCATCGATTCACACATGCGAATATTTAATATGACAGTTGAAAATTGTACACTATGCTTGAAATCGTACATTGTATGATCTAAATTATACAACATGCCCTCTTGTATGATTTCCAATATACTTTTCCAATTCCACTTGTACGATCTTTATTTTATGCTTTTTGACTTCAAAATTTGGTTTGTACGATCTATTACTTGTGCATTTTCATATTTGATTTGTACAATATATCACTTAGAGAAATTTTATCTATTTTCTCCCATGAAGAGGCCACCGTTTCCAATTTTCAACCCACTTCCTTCCTAATTGCATCCTGAGGGATTTTCACAATTAAGGCATTTTTTTTTTTTTAATTTCTAACCTATTTACACTTACCACCATGGAAATTGTACATTGACATTCACTTGTATGATTCCATCGGATTCCTCTCTTGGAGGTTCGACTGTGATGTTCTAAGTGGTTGTGTCACCTGGAGGTACTTTCTATCTAGGTCGATTCATATCCACTTGTGATGTTACTAAATTCCTTGGCCTTTCACTGCCATGTTGATGCAGGAGCATCCGGTGGCTGCAGAGCAATCTTGCATCAACAAAAATTTTCTAAGTATTTTGCAAAGAAAAATATGTGTCGCGATATCGCAACACAAAAAGTGTTGCGATATCACGACCAAAACAGGGAAAGAAGATGTGGCGGGCAGAACGTCGCGATATCGCGACATGTCATGAAATCGCGACGTCGCCAAGACAAGAGAAGGCATGGAGGATAGAACGTCATGAAATTGTGATGTCATGAAATCGTGACGTCGTGAAATCACAATGTCACCAAGACAACAGAAGGCACGGAAGTCAAAAAATCATAAAATCACAACGTTGTGAAATCACGACGTCGTGAAATCGCAACGTCGCCAGGATAGAAGGTCACGAGATCACAACATGTCATGATTTCATGACATGTCACGATATCGCGACCAAAGCAAGGAGCGAAGGCGCGGAGGACAGAAGGTCACAAAATTGCGACATGTCACGATTTCGCGACATGTCACGAAATCGTGACCAAAGCAGGGAGTGAAGGCACAGAGGACAGAAGGTCACAAAATTGTGACCAAAGCAGGGAGCAAAGGTGTAGAGGGCAGAAGATCACGGAATCAAGACCAAAGCAAGGATAAAAGGCGTGGAGGATGGAAGGTCATGAAATCGTGACGTCATGATTTCATGACCGAAATTGAAAAACGAAGGTGCGATAGAGAAACGTTGTGATATGACAGGTCACGATATTGTGACCAAAGCGAAAGAACGGGGACACGATGGAAACACATCATGATATCGCGACATGTCACGATATCTCAACCAAGGCAAAAGTAGGAAGGCGAAAGAAAATAATGTCGCAATATCGTGACATGTCGCGATATCATGACCAAAAGAAAAACACACAGTCCAGGCTATCATAAATGCATTCCTTTATGCACAAAAAGCTAGCGATAGTGAAGTAGCAGTCTCAGAGGAAGATTCCAGCAAGCATGTCGGCCACTCGCGCATTATATCTAGAGACGCAGTTAAGGCAACTAGCAATAAAGCAGTAGTTCAAGAAGAAGATTTCGATGGTTATGGCGGCCAGTCGTGCACCTCACCGAAAGTCCCATCAATGCAACTTTCCAGTATTGAGCCAGGTGGCTGTTGCAGATCGTGGAAAGTTTGAAAACATAGAGGGTCGAGGCCTCGATAAAAACCCAAGAATTGTAATGAGAAGGGGCTGGAAAAATGGAAGATTGCTGTATATTCTCTGTAAATTCTTCTGAAACTATTGGATGAGAAATTTTGGCTCTTGTTTTCCTTGTCTCCTTTACTATGTTAGTTCTGTTCTCCACAAAGTGGTATCAGAGCCGAACATTCCTGAGTGTGTAAAAGATCGCCATACATGAGGCAGTTACACTAGGATCTATGGAAGGGCTTGTGAGAGAGTGAACAGAATGCCTCCAAGAAGAAACCCTATTGGTGGGAAAGGCATGGCGGCAACGAAAGTTGTAAGAGTTTTGCAGAGGCAAATGCAAGCCCTACAAGAAGAGATGCATAGAGGATTTGAACTAAGAAGAGATGAAGGTAGCAAAGAGGAAGATGACGAAGAAGAAGGCCAACCTGAGGAAGAAGAAGAAGCAGTAGATCCTGCTCAAGCCAGACTATACAAAGCCATATCCTAGATTGGGAAGAGGCTGAAGATGGAGGTTTCCACGTATTCCAAGAACCTTGATCCAGAGGAATTGATCGACTAGATCAACGATCTAGAAGAGTACTTTGAGTACGAGGAGGTTAAGGATCCTGATAGGGTCAGATTCGCTAAGACCAAACTAAAAGGTCATGCCAGCATTTGGTGGAAGGGAGTGCAACTAGAGCAAAATAGAAGAGGAAAAGAGAGAATAACAAAATGGGAATGGATGGCAGAAAAGCTGAAGAGGCAGTTCATCCCTGGTGATTATGAGTTAGACCTATTAAAGAAAATGCAAGGGTTGAGGCAATCAAGTAAGTCTGTAAAAGAATACACAGAAGAGTTTCATAAAATTATGATCAAAACAGGCCACTCAGAGGCCAAGGAGAAGGTAGCATGTTACATTAATGGGTTACGAGCAAGTATTCAAGAAGAATTAAGTCTGGTCAGGATGACCACCATAGAGGACGCTTACCAGTTTGCTCTGAAAGTTGAAGAAAAGCTGAATAGACGGTTTGAGGGTAAGCAGAGAAGAGGAGGTCATGGAGAAAGAACGGGTGGAAAGATAGATGAAGGACGAGCTACGGAGGAAGAAGAAGCTAGTAGCAGACAGGATCAGAAGCGAGATGATGATTCCAGATCCCGTGGTCAGAATAGCTACCCGAGGGGAAGAGGTAGATCTGGACGAGGGTTTGGAAGAGGAAGGTTTCATGGAACTTGTTTCCAGTGTGGAGAAGAGGGACATCACCAATACGAGTGTCCACAGTAATGAGAAAGGACTAATAGGAGGCCGAAAGGAAATTCCAGAGCCGCAGTCACTGATGAAGATTCTAGATCTGAGCATTCTGAAGAAGCAGAGAGAGGAGAAGTTCTACTCACAAGGAGAGCCTTGTTGAATGAAGAAGAGAAACCAGGACAGAGGAAGAACCTGTTTCGCACGAGGTGCAAATGTGCAGGCAAGATCGATAATGTTATTATCGATAATGGAAGTACTGATAACTTAGTATCTGAAGAGATGGTTACTAAGTTACAGCTGGAGAGGAGGAGACACCCGCATCCATATCGAATTGCATGGTTGTGGAAGGACCACAAAGCATGGGTTCGTGAATAGTGCTTAGTCACATTCAAAATTGGGAGGTACCAGGATGAAGTCCTGTGTGATGTTTTTCCTATGGATGCTTGCCATTTGCCATTAGGAAGGCCATGGCAATTTGATCGGAGTGCAATGCATGATGGTCATGCAAATACGTACTCCTTGATGAAATATGGAGTGTGCCACAAGTTAAAGCCATTACAGAAAGTGGACAAGAAGGTGTGCAGCAATGCCAGAATTTTTCTGGTAGAAGGCATACAATGTTTTTTCCAGGAGACGAGGTTTAAGTGGGCTGCAGAGGCAGGTGCACATTTGGAGATGTTGCAGAAAATGGTGACTGAACAACACAAAAGTGAAGGTCACTTCTCCATCAACCTCGGGTGTCTAATGCAGGAGCATCCAATGGCAGCAGAGCAATATTGCATCAACAAAAATTTTCTAAGTATTTTGCAAAGAAAAATATGTGTCACGATATCGCAACACAAAAAGTGTCACGATATCGCGATCAAAACAGGGAAAGAAGATGCGGCGGGCAAAACATCACGATATCGCGACATGTCACAATTTTTTGACATGTCATGAAATCGCGACATCACCAAGACAACAGAAGGCACGGAGGACGAAACATTGCAAAATCATGAAGTCACGAAATCGCAACGTCGCCAAGACAACAGAAGGTGTGGAGGTCGAAACGTCACGAAACCGCAACATCGCTAGGACAAAAGGTCACGAAATCGCAACATGTCATGATTTCATGACATGTCACGAAATCATGACCAAAGTAGGGAGTGAAGGCACGGAGGACAGAAGGTCACGAAATCGTGAACAAAGCAGGGAGCGAAGGTGCAGAGGATAGAAGGTCGCGAAATCATGACATGTCACGATTTTGCGACATGTCACAAAATCGTGACCAAAGCAAGGAGCAAAGGCGCAAAGGACAGAAGGTCACGAAATCACGACCAAAGCAGGGATCAAAGGTGCGGAGGATGGAAGGTCACAAAATCATGACATGTCATAATTTCATGATCGAAACTGAATAACAGAGGCACGATAGAGAAATGTCATGATATCGTGACAGGTCACGATATCGCGACCAAAGCAGAAGAACGGGGATGCGATGGAAACACGTCACGATATCATGACATGTCATGATATCATGACCAAGGTAAAAGTAGGAAGGCGAAAGAAGAGAATGTCGTGATATTGCGACATGTCGCGATATCGTGACCAAAAGAAAAACATGCAGTCCAGGCTGTCATAAATGCATTCCTTCATGCATGACAAGCTAGCGATAGTGAAGCAGCAGTCTCAGAGGAAGATTCCAGCAAGCATGTCGGCCACTCATGCATTATATCTAGAGACGCAGTTAAGGCAACTAGCAATGAAGTAGTAGTTCCAGAAGAATATTTTGATGGTTATGGCGGCCAGTCGTGCACCTCACCCAGAGTCCCATCAATGCAACTTTCCAGTATTGAGCCAGGTGGCTGTTGTAGATCGTGGAAATTTTGAAAACACAGAGGGTCGGGGCCTCGATAAAAAACCAAGAATTGTAATGAGAAGGGGCTGGAAAAATGGCAGATTGCTGTATATTCTCTATAAATTCTTCTGAAACTATTGGATGAGAAATTTTGGCTCTTGTTTTCCTTGTCTCCTTTACTGTGTTAGTTTTGTTCTCCACCACATATGTACAATTTGAAATTGTACAATTACAAGTTGGAATATCTTCACCTAGTTTCCTTTCCTCTTACTGCATAGGTGATTGATCCCTTGGTAGCGGTGTCCTTACTATTGATTGAGTGACTTCTATGCCTATCCCCTCGAATCAATATATGCTCCAGAATTGATGATCAAATCTTTATTTGTCCTTGGTTCCTCTTATCTGTAAAATTTACTCTTCCTCTACCATCAAGGCCTATCCTACATGAGTTTCTTCCCCATCCTATTCCTATTGACATCATATTTCTCTACACCAATGGTGATTCCTCCATTTCTTGGAGTAATCCTCTACCACCTACTAATATTTGAGGTCCTCATCATACTAGTGGTGGTATCTCTAGTGGATATTTCCTTGAAAGGCTAGGTAATATTCCTCTCATCCATAGTAACCCTCACAAATTTCTTGTCCTATTCATACAGGCTAAAGGTGTATCTCCTGACCATCTAGGAGTAGGGGGTTAGAACCTTTCTCATCCTCTTTCTCCTCTAATTGTAACATCACCTTGTCCTTGCTCACTTTGTGATTGAATACCTCCTCCCCTTCTTGGTTGAAGCCTTAGGGGTCCTTCTCTGTTCCTTCCTCCCATTGCTTGGTTATCAAGAGTTATCTCTACCAACTCAATGTTGGCTAGTGGACTTATTCTTCTTGTGCTTGGTGATATTTTTTGTAGCTATTTGATTCTACGATCCACACGTACTAAGCAACATCTCCATATTATTTCCTCAAATATTCTTTGTGGATATGAGGTTTCCAAGACCTCTCTATATGTGTCATGAAATTCTATCTTAGAACTTGAGTTATTTTGATTTTATTCTCTTTGTTCCACCCATTTTGTTTGTAAATTCATCTGTCTCTCCAATCTATGTACTTTTCTCCTTTGTTTTATCAATTGTCAATGGTCTATTATATATGCTTGCAGATCCAAGTTGCTTTTATTCTCTTGTAATCTCCCTAGTTGTCGTTGTGTTGTTGTACATGCTGGGGGATCATGATTATTTTAAGGATTTTAGGGATTCCCTGAGTAATCATCATCATCACTACTTTTTTTGCTAGGTTCCTCTACTAGCCAAGGCATTCCTTCATTACTGGAGTCACTCAATCTAATTTTGTATGTCCTTCACAGTTGATGTGGTTGCTTCCTCAATATCTCACCATAGTATTTTTACATCTTCATTCATCATTGATAGATCACTTGGTGGTACTTGTGAACTTGTGCTTGCTCCATAATTTCTTACACTACTTATTGGAGTTATCTCCTCATCATCCTCAAGTTCTCCTTCCAGCTCCTGTAGCCTAGTTTTTCTTTGCTCATCCAGCCTTCATATTTTACTATCCAATTCTGGATGGTTTGCTCTTTGAACCTTGCATTATGACCTCACAATGTTTGGTATTCTTCTTGCAATTGTTGAGTTTGTAACAAAATTATTTGTTGTAATATCCTTATCTAAGCCAATGGAGTAATTCTAGCCAATTCTTCATCGATGGTCTCATTCTTGTCTTCTCCTGGAACTTCCATTTCAAAAGTGTCCACTCTATCCTTGTACCATACTATCAATTGTATCCTTCTTCGTCCTTCCACTTGTTGGGATAATTCCCTCCATTCTACTTGAGGATACATCATATTTCTACTTACTTGGGGTTCTTCTTCTTGCCTTCTGCTATTTTTAGGTAATATTACTATCTCCTAATGTCCTCTTTCATTTGTAGAAATCCATTCTTCCTCTTCCTCTTCTACTCGTTTTATCTCATTCACAAATCTAACATGTACTCGTAATCCTCTTCTTTCGCTGGGTTGAGGTGCCAACTCTTGTTGTTCTATGGTTGGTCACGTTTCCTCCCCTTCTGTAAATAAGTGTGTGAGTCTCATGTCAGGATCCTCCTATGATGGGCCTGGGTCATCTTGAGTTCTTCTTGGAGCTTTTGCTCATCTTCATCGTTCAATCTCTTCTGAAGAAATGAATAAACATTGTACCTTGTAAGGCTTTAACTTTGAGCCATTTACAGTGTTGGGTACCTCCATCCCATTCAAGTTCTATAACTTGACTACTACATTATTCATTACTTCAACCACTTTATAGGGACCCAGCCATAACGTCTTCAACTTACCGATCTTGATTTCCTTCATTTCATTAAAATTTAGAACCAAGTCACCTGGACTAAGTTCTAACATCCTCAAATGTTTGTCATGCCACACCTTCCTTTTTTGAGCTATCTCAATCACCCATTGTGCCATGACTCTTATCTCATCTAATTTTATTAGTTCTATCAGTAAATTTTCCAAACTTTCTTGAACCCCCAAGTGATGCTCTACCGCGACTCTCAAAATTGGTATCAAGAACTCGATTGGCACCAATGACTCCTGTCCATACATCAATTGGGAAGGTGTATGCTCTTTTGTTGGTTTAAAATTTGTTCTATATACCCAAAAAATAGATGGTAGCCTCTTCTCCCAATATGCTCCCTCTATTCCACAAGTCTTGTACAAATTAGATACTAGGAATTTGTTTGTTTATTCCACCTACCCATTTGCTTTGGGATAGTACGGGCTAGACAATGAGTGCAAAATTCTAAAATCCATCATCAACATATTGATGATATCATTGAAAAAGTGTCATCCTCTATCATTTGTTATCTAAGTAGAATACCAAATCTTTTGATTCCCTACTCATACAAGAATCTCACTATAATTTTTACTGAGTTATCAGGTAATGCTCTTGCTTCAACTCATTTTGTCGAGTATTTCGTTGCTACTATGATGTATCTACACTTCCTTATTTGAGATGTCTTCAATTGTCTGATTAAGTCTAACCACCACATTTCAAATAGTTCCTAGGGTTGTAATGGATTCAATGGCATAAAGTACCTCTTGACCAGATTTCCTGCTCTTTGATAAGTATTTCATGCTTTCACATACTCTTTCACATCATTACACAGTGTGGGCCACCATAGTCCAACTAGTAATATTTTGTGAGCTATTGCATTTGGTCATATATTCCCTCCAGCTAAGCCTTCATAAGCTTCTTTCAATGCTACTTTAACTTATTCTTCCATAACATATCTTTGTAAGATACCATTGCTTCCCATATTATATAGCAATCATGCTATTAACTGGAAGGATGCTGACTTCATGATAACTTTCTCTTTATCGATTGTTGTCATTTCTTGTGGTAACTCACATGTGGATAGGTACTGGCCAATCAAATTTTACCATGATGGAACAATGTTGATGGCAAATAATTATGCATCTAGGAATTTGTCTGAAACTCTTGTTCTTATAGGCTCTCCTGATCGTTTCAATACAACTGGTCTATAATGACATGCTTCTTACCAGGTCTTACTATTACTAAAAATATGAACTCATGTAGGGTGATGAGCCACCTACTAACCCATCCTTGTATCACTAGTTTATTTATCAAGTACAATAAATGTTGGTGGTCGATATAGAAAGTGAAGGGATTTGTCAATAGGTAATGCCTAAAATTTTGGACTACATATACCATTCCCAGAGCTTCTCTTTCTATTGTACATTAATTTCTCTCTGGCCTTGACAATAAGAGACTAGCAAATAAAATAGGTTGATCTAGCCTAAACTATTCTTCTTGTGCTAAAGTACATCCAAGTGCAAAATTTGAAGCATCAATATGGACATGGAATTCCTTATCCCAGTTCGGGAACACCAAAATCCAACTACTCACAAGTTTAGCCTTCATCTCCTCAAAGGCTCCTTGGTGATCCTCTATCCATATAAAAGAAATATTCTTCTTCATCAATGAATCCAATGGGTAGGACACATGTGTATAATTCTTGATAAACCTTCGATAATATCCCATTGATCCCAATAAGGTTTTAAGTGAACTCACATTGTATGGTTCCTCCATGTGCAATATCACACAAATCTTATCAGGGTCTATTTTTCGTTGCACACTATGTGTCCTAACATTTTTCCATATGGTACCATGAGGTAGCATTTCCTAATGATACCTGTGCATTTTTGCACCTGCTCATACATTCACTAAGGTAGGAAGATGCTCCTTGATCTTCCCATAAATAGACCAATAATACGAAAATGCTTTAAAGTTCCCTATTGCCAACTGATCAAATATATAGAGTATAATGCATTGAAATGTAGTTGGGGAATTGTAGAGCCTGAATGGCATTTGATTGTATGCATAGATATCATTCTCCACAATAAATGTGGTATTCAGCTTACCCTCCTCGTCTATACTGATCTGATTGTAACCTGAAAACCCATCCAAAAATGAATAGATCTCATGTCTTGCGACTTCTTCCAGGATAGAATCTATGAAGGGAATAGGGAAGTGATCCTTGATAGTTACTACATTTAGACTTCTAAAGTGCACACATATTCTAATATTGTCCACTTCCTTCTTCAAGGTGATCACTATAGGTGATACCCATTCACTGGTTTTCATCCTGAAGATGATTCCTACCTCTAGCATCTTTTCTATCTTTGCATTCACTAATGTAGTATACTTTGGGTTCACTCTATATGGTCTCCTTCTTATAGGTTCTACTCGAGGCATCAGTTTAATCTTGTGGACACATAACTCTGGTGGTATTCCCTTCAAGTCCTTATATGTCCATGTAAAGAAATCCTTATATTCCAAGAATATCTTAAAAGTTACCACTTTTAGTACGGGGTTCCAATCATCACCATAGTGAATCATCCTAGGTTCCTCTTTTGTTCCTATATTTATGTCCACTAATTGAGGTCCTTCATATTTGATATTATTTGGCTCACTAATTTCTTTATCTACATTATTTGGGTGTGCCAATCTTGTATCAATCTCCACATCTCCTACTATATACTCTGCAAAACTTTTTATAAATGTCAATTTATCTTCTACCTCCTTCTTGGGTTCTTGGCTGATATTTGGTTCGTCTTGTTTTTCCTTGATCTCATCTAAATAAAATAGAGGCATTTGGGCTAAAAAAAATTGTACTCCTCCATTTACCAATCAAGAAGTCCGCTATCAAATCTGGCTTTGTATTTTCTACATTCATCTAGGTACAACATTCCTTCTCCATGCGGTTCATACCCTTCATATCCTAAGGAATTTTCTAATTCATCCATCATAGTTACATCCTCACTGACTTTTTGATTAGTTAGATTAATCATATATTTATGTTTTCCCTTCTTGAAAGTGATCTGATTCTTCCCCCAATTGTGATTAAATTTGGCTACTCGTAGCCACCCTCTTCCCAATAGAGAATTGTCTGCAGGCTTCTATGTTGTGATCACAATGAAATCCAAGACAAATTTTTTGTTAGATATCACCACTTGTTATACTATCAAGACCTCCTTTGTCTCTATACCATACTAGTCATCACTTTATATCAAAATCTTGATGTCCATAGATATGAAGCACCTAATTCTAGCCAGGTTCTTTTAGGTAGCACCTTGACAATGGATCCTCTATCCATAATGACTTATGTCAATTTGTGCCCTAGGATATCCATATGAACTAATGTAGGTTTCTTTACCACATCAATCATCAATATAGTTCGATCCATAAACTGATATTTTCTTTCCTTCTCCTGAATCGGTTGGCTCTACACTTCCATCACCTTATTCGGTTGTATTTCTTCCACCATTACTTTTTGTAATCCTGGGATAGCTTTCAATAGGTTCATCACTTTAATATCTACTATGGTTTCCAAGACATGTGCTTCTAGAATTTGCACAATTGCCTTCTCTTATGATGGCTTTTTTATTCCTTCTCTTCAGCTAACTTTACTTGTTTAGATTTTTGTGCTTCATCATGTAGTATTTTCTTTGCTACTTTCAGTGTTACTTTCTCTTTATTGGATCTAGATACTTATCCTTTTTATCCTAATTCCTTGTCACAACTAAACATTATTGTGTCATTAACTTGAGTAACCTCAATGTCTAAATAATTTACATTCTATGGGTTACTCGAACTCGCTCGTTTTGGGCAATTTTCTTCCTTGTGGTTTCCCGGACCACACCACCTACACATGTGTGTAGTGCTTGCTTGCAACATTTCTTGCCTCTGAGGTGAAGGAAATTTTTTCACAAAGTTTCCCCATTCTTGGCAATTGCAACATTGTATGATTTGTCTCCCTTTTGAGTCATACTATAAATAAATTTTTCTCCTTGTCGATTACCCTGGTTCGACCTTCCATCTCATCTGTTATTTCTATAACTGCCACTTATTACCTGTTTTCCACCTCCTAGGATCTTCTGCTTCTTTTACTACTCCTATATTGTTAGGATTATGGATGTACTCTTGCATTATACGAACATAGCATTACCTCATGTCCCATCATATTGTAGATATAACAATAATCATTTCATGCATATTTTACATTTGTATGTCCTTCAGTTTTGCATTATGTGCACCAAATATCATTCCTATCAGATTTGATATTTTGTTCTTTCATGATATTATTAAAATCCTAATGAAATGATGCTACTATCCTCTATATAGTGCCATATTCTCCACTATATAGATCATTAGACTTGGGGTGAGATAAAATTCCTGTATACGTTTGTTTCGATTCACTTTCAAAATTATTTGCATGCTTCATAGCTTCTTCATACATTTCTAATGGTACTGCCTTCATATTTTTTTATATTTCGGTAGTAATCCATCAATAAACCACCTCTTTACCAGGTTATCTATCAGAGGAATCTACATATTATCCACTAAGTAATTTAGTCTATGGTTGTATGATTTTACATCCTCATCCTGCTTCTTCTTTGTCATGCAAAGCTTGTAACAATGTCTCCATCATCCTTTAAAGGAAAAAATTCTTCAATGAATTTCTCTATCACTTGAGTCCAAGTATAAAAATATACCGTATTTTCCATTTTCAGATACCAATCAATTCCCAATCCTCCCAAGGTAGCAGGAAATAATGTCACCCAGTCATCTAGTTGATCTACACCATTCACCCTCCAAATTATTATACAAGTTCCAATATTTATTATGGGGTATTTCTTACCCTCTCTTGTAAAATGTGGACATCTCAGTTTTTTTGCCTTATTAGCCATATTTGGAGAATCGTCACTGTCATTTGAGGTCTCCCATGGAATTTATTTCTAATTTCTCCTTGGGGGTGTCTTACTACAATTATCGTCAAAAGTTTCTATCCAAGGCATATTATTCTATCCCACTAATAATTGACCAAAATCACATGTGTCTTCACTCTGTTACCTCCTTCACTAATGTGAGGGAGATAATCTCGGTCCTTCTTGAGACCTCACGCCTTGTTGCTCTGGTTCCTGACTCTCATCCTCTACACTCCATTGAAACCCTTTTATCACTTTTTTAGGTTTCACCATCCAATACCAATCCTCCTACACTACCTTTAATTCAACTCATGCCTCTACACTAGGTGTTTCTGGTACCTCATCTTCTGTTTCTATCAATAATACCTCAAAGTCTCCTTCTGATGTCTAAACTTACTCTATTTCTGGTTTGTGTGTACTATGGTCTGAGTTACTAGAATTATCTCTTTAATAAATACTAATGCTACTTCTTACTAGAAATTTTTCTCATACTTCCCATCTCTTACATCTTTGTACACTAGTGTCTGTCATTTACCTCCACTTTTATAGTATTCTTTCTTTGTCAATTTGACCTGTTTTAACAAAAATTCTAGATTTGATAAGGAAATGGTCCCAAATGTAGCACAGGGATGAATTATTATCAGTGGGGAGGTGATTTCTAGTAACTAATATGGTAAATTTACCAACCCTAATTTGTTTACAAAATTATACGACCGTACGGTCTCCAAAACTACTAGTTTACGCCCAATGAACAGCTTGTACGGAAGCCAAATAGACACACTATACGGTCTAAAATAATACATTTGTGGATATTGTATGATTATACACTCAAATAATGATTCATATTTGGTTTTTTAGGCTGCCATACACCGTTTTGTAACTCAACAAGTCAAATTTCCCAAACTGCCAAATCAGGTAAGTTTCTCCGAATCGCATAAACTGCCAAATTGGGTAACTATCTTTTGTATGATTTGTATGGACTCATATGTTCAATTTGGATGCCAATTTGGATGATCTAATGGAACAATCTCTCTCAAATATATTTGGTAAGGGTTTAATGCAATAATTAATACGTTTCCAATAACATGCAAAACATATCAACAGAGCTTGAGAGAGTTGTAAATCCAAATGGCGATGCCAAAAAATCATACAACAAGGTTCAATAGATCTATCTTGGTATTACCATAATTATATATCATTACACAAAGTCACACTATTGTTGGTTTCATCCATTATTCCACATCAATGCATAAATTAGCCAAAACAATCAAACAAAATTATATGCAATAAGGCCAAACTATCAATTGCTATTCAACCATTCCATAATTGTACAACACATGTGAGAAGCCATTAGTTCTTATTATTATTCATTTATGTTCATACAATACATTCCTCAGAGCATAGTATAAATCCTAACACTTGCTAGATTAACCAGAAGAATCCAACTCTATCATATTATATTCAATATATGTCCAGACTCTCAAAATAAAAAATGGGGCCTTATATAACATTGCACAGGCCATTCCAATTTTTTTCCTGAGGCAATTATTTATTTATAGTCACCCAAGCCCCATACATAACATAATACATTAATTAAGACTTTTACTAAGTCTAACACCTTAATAATCAAATACATGCACAATTACAACCTGAAATTACATTTCCTATGCATTTCACTTCATTTCATTGCACCTTGTATGATTTACCTTTGAATTGTATGGTTTAACTTCCCTATTGTATGGTTTGATCCCACATGTACAATTTACAAAAAAATTAAAACTATAAAAATTGGGGAAATCTGTTTATCATTTCTTCTTCTAGGATGAGGATTTGTCGCCTACACAAAATATTATCATTCAAGCTATCGGGGATATGGATATGGTTTGACATAGGATAAATATTGAAGAGGGTGTCAGATCCTACATTAAGTCCAACGACCACTTTTTCATACGAAGGTACATTAGGGGGATGGTTTACTCCCCGTAGATTCTACTCGTCCCACATTTGAGCTTACTAGGATCCCACTCCTCCCATTCAAATGAAAAAGAGGGGTCATGAGAGTCAAATAGATTCACCTTCACAAACTTAACTTCTTTAGAAATGGGGTTGAAGCTGCTCCACTAGGCATCCACCTTAATTTATAAGACTCTTCTACCTTAATAAAAAATAAGACTATTATTTTAAAGAATGATTTCATATTTTCCAATTATGTGTTATAAATATATGTCAATTGATTATTTTTATTTATTATTTAAAAAAATAAATTATATTTGATTAATATTAAATATATATTAAGCATTTTAGATCATTAAAGAAATAAAAAAACTTAAGTTATCTACATGAAAAATTAAAATATAAATACTTGTTTTATTATAGAAAAAAAAAAAATCTATATGATATTCTAGCCCATGAAATTCTACATTCCCTAAATAGAAATAATGGTTATAAAATTATTATTTAAATGGACATGAACATGGATTATAACAAAAATATCTAGAAATTATTTCCTAATATTTTTATGAAGTTTATTTATTTTAAGCATTGCTATGAATGGATATGTCAATTCATTTCATCTCCAAAAAAATTTATATGTATTAATGTTAGTCTATTAAAGTTTTTTCCACATTTTTAGTGATTTATGACAAGTGAGACCTATGTATGTTAGATATTTCATTGTTTCAGTAGAAGAATAGTAGATTTTTATTTAAAAACATGTGTATGCATCTTGATTTTTGTTTTATTTTTATTTATTTATTTATATTTATGGTACTTTACCTTATATCACTTGTACTAAAGGAAATGATAAGGTTGTGTTATGAGTTTTATTTAACTTGGAATTAGGAAAGAAAAATTTTAATAAGAAAAATAAATAATATTTTCATAATTAAGGTATCTTTGTAAGTGATTTTTTTGGATTTAACTTTGATTTTATTCCCAAGTTTTATGCTTATTTTAAATATTAAATAATTATATGTGAAATGGTACTTCGAATAGAATGAATATGAATTTAAAGGGATAAAAAGGAAGGTTATTTTTGTTTTTAGTAAATAAATCAAATCTTGAGATGTTAGGACCCTATCTTAACATTATTATGTAATGATCCCCTTTCTAACATGGAGACCACATCCTAATTTTATTATGTAATATTTTCTAACATGCATGTAGCACTAGAGGTGGTTAGACAAGTGGGGTTATTTAATGTAATTGTTTCTTTAAGATTCTAGATTCGGTTTTTCCTTGCATGTGAAGTTGACCCCTAATCATTAGGATTAGGGTTGTGAAGAGTCTTTACAAAATAAAGGGGACATATATGGGTGTATCTCCAAATTTTTCTTACAAGGTTTTTCCCTTAAAGAAGCTAACAATTTTGTATTGTGATTATGTTATGATTAACATAGTTGTTGCATTTCCACTTTGTAATGAAATATTTAGGTTCATTTTCATTAAATTTTGTATTTATTGCAATTTTTATATGGATGTGTTTATTTTAATTAGAAGGTTTCTAATAAGTGGAATCAATGCACATTTTAGGGTTGTATCCAGTTGTGACTGAAATAATTCGTGTCTTCTCTTTTTGGCTTGTTAGGTATAATTTTCCTGTATTTTCAATTATTATAATGAACTTGTGTATAAATAAAGCTATATTTTTTTCTATGTTTTAGTTCAAAAGGTTAGTAACCTTGTCCTAAGGGTTTTAAAATATCATGGAGGAGTTATTATTATTAGATAAGCTATATTACTCATAAAGTGTCTAGTGAAGTAAGGGGTGATCAAACTCAAATATTGAGGCCTCAAACAACACTTATATAAGGACTTGAGCTTCCATGTACATTCAGGTATATAGGAAGACCCCTGTAGGTTTAGGAGAGACCTTTAGCCATAGGAATATTTTTGACCATTTATCTATCAATAGTGTACCAAGCATAATACTTGAGAAGATTACCCTCCTATATTAGTAGAGGTAAATAGTGCACTCAAGGGTATGTGTGGAATCCTCCTTGATTAGTGCCCTACAATATTGGTTTGAACATTATTGTTCATAATTATAGTATAATAGAGGTCTATGGATATTGTACACACATTGGATTAGAGTTACCATGTTTCTCTCATATGTCAAACCTTAATATCGACCATAAAACCTCAAGAATCCTAACCATATACTTGAGCATATTGATGAGACTACAAAAATCATAGAATTAAGTATACTATGATCGATAAAGTTAATTGTTGGGTGTTAGTAACAGTCAAGATAGTATGGTAATATAGTTATCAATAAAAGTTAAGAACAATGTTTGATAAATTAGTAGTCGGTAACAATCAAAATGGTCTATTAAGATAGTCATCAATAATAGTTAGGAATAGTGTTAGATAATATAGTTATCAGTCACATATAAGATATATCCTACTAAGGTAGTCGTTATATAGAACAATAAAATACAAGAAACTATTGGGAATAGAGAATAAAGTCAATTTTCTAGGTAAATAAAAGTTTTAGAAGAAAACCAAATAGTTGACTATAAAATATTTGCGGTGTCAAAAAACATAATTTTGAGACCTATTTCATTATTATTGTCTTTTCAAGTTGATAATTTTAATATATAACACCCAAATAATTTTTTTAGGACTATTACTAAAAATAGTAACCACTAAAATAGAATTTCTACTTTTAGTAACATTAGAAGGTCTAAAAACAATGTATGGCTATAGGAACTAGAGGACAATAAATAAAATAAGTGGATCAAAAAATAACCACACAAGTGAATCAATAGGGACAACAATTGGAAAAATAATTCACTAATGGTCTAAACCAATTGCGGACTAAAATCAAAACTTTACAAAATATAAAACCTATATGATCGAGGAACAAAAGGAGATTAAAGATGGAATAAATAAATGATTTATATAATTGGAAAGTTTTTGAAGTAGTAGAACCCACACATATGACTAATATGGTCCTTCTGATCATAAGGGCAAAGGGTCCAATAATTTGAATAGGAAACACATAATAATAATGCATACAAACTAACCAAATTAGAATTTTTAAAATTTTATGGTAAGGATCTAGATGGATGGTTGTATAGATTAGAAAAATATTTTAGTATTCATAATATCCCATAGCATATATGTCTCACAATTAGATCTTTCAATTTTGAATCAAATGCATCACAATAGTATCAACAAGTAAAAAAGTGCATCCTAATCTTACTTGGGATGAATTTGAATATAACTACTCACTCAATTTGACCCTAGTGAGTATGATGACTTCATATAATCCCTTTCTAAACTTAAATAAAATTCAACTATTCGAGACTATCAATATTATTTAAAAAAAAATAGTCAATCCTACCATTGGCTTGAATGAAGTGTGGATCAAACTCACATACAGACAAAACCAAACGCAGAATAAATTGCAGGAGAAAAATTTATATTTAATAATATGCCCTTATTCAAACCTTACATTTTCGAAGTATTAAGAATGCACATTATATAGTGCATAATACTTGGGAGTTAGAGAATATTATGGGAGATAGGGATGGAGCGAGGGTGGGCGGCGGGAGTTGGAGGGATAAGGGGATATGCGGGTGGAGGGATAAGGGAAAGGGAATGCGTGGAGGAAGTTGGGACGTGGAGGAATATGGAGAAGGGAGATGAGATGGAGGGATAAGTGGTTGGAGAGAATATAGGAGGGAGTTGAGAAGAATAGGATTAGGAAAAATATGCCGACAAATGATTTTAGGAGTTTTTCACACTGGAGGCTAAAGAACTAGATTTTTCTAAGCCTCCTTTGTGATGACCCTATTCACACTTGCAACATTCTCCCCCTTAACAAATCTTAACCTAGATACTTAGGAATTAGGGGTAATTCCAACATTCTCCCCCTTGATGTTGATGTGACTTTTTGCAAAAAGTCTCATCAGCATCACAACATTGGAAGAAACTCAATCTTTTTCGTCTCCTCCAGTTTTGTAACAAGAAATCAAAAATTGTAAAGTTTTGTCTTGGGCACTCCTTCCATTGTTTGTGTGTGATCTCCTCCATCTTTGTTATTGCTCCTTCATGCAAGTAATAGAGTGCCTCCTTTTGATGAGCTACTCCCCCTTCATCAAAAGCTCCTTCAAATGATGGCATTCCCAGAATACCATAAGTATTGGTTCTCATTAACCAATCCAACACATTCCTTTTATCATTCATTCTATGGTCTTCAAACCATATTTCAGCTCCTAATACTCCTCCCGAGTATGTACAATGCATCATCTTATGTAGATGGTTTTGCCATATTACAATTTCACATACCTCTACACAGATCTTCAAACAAAATATAGCTATGCAATAGCTAATTACATATGCAACAAAATGTTGCTCCTCACACAAATTTTCACTCAACATAATGATTTTACAAGATTCCTTCTTCCAAGGAATTGTTAACACATCAGTTGGATCCATGTGACCCAAGCTCTCCATCATTGTCTTCTCTCCAAGAAGACTCTTCATCAAAGTTGTCTCTATGAGACAATCTCCTCTCAATAATGCCTTTGGAAGATATTCTCCTTTCTTTTCATTCCTGCTCACAAAAAACAAATCATTAATCATAAAAATATTACCTTTAGTATGAGTAGATTTGGTGCTTCCCATAAAGCTATTTTGTAGCAGTTCTCCTTTGGGGTATGGTGCTTCAATATCAACCATCAACTCTTCACTAAGAGCTCTTCTCCTTTGATCAATCCATGGTCGTGTGTTGAAACACCATTCATTAAAGCAATCATACATTGTCGCCTTTTCAAGACAACTTCTTTTCTGCAATGTAGCCACTCCAAGTGAGTGATCTTCAACCATAATTGCCTCTTCAAGACAATTTTCAATCTCCTTTGATGATGCCTCCATTGCATCATGAAGTCCATTAGTGACTATCTCACTATGTTCTATCTCCTCCTTGAGATAGTGTTTCTCATAATGTTCTTTTCCTTTTATTATCTCAGCCTTGAGATAATCTGCTTTATGGAGCATGAAACTTATGCCCTTCATTTCTTCTTTCATTGATGTTTCCATAACATGGAACCCATCAATATCTTTTTCTATTACACCAAATGAGTAATCGTCCTCTTGATTTGTAATTGCCTGTACAAGATAATTCCTAGGTTCAAGCATTGATGTTCTCATAGTCATCACAACATGAAAACTATCAATCTCTCCTTTTTCATGTTTTACTTCTTGGGTGGATGAACAAGAAGCATCTCTATTTGTCACCCCTAATGAGTGATATCCTCCATTGAGCATGAAGCTTATGACTTTCATCTCCTCTTCAATTTCAAATTCTTGTGGATCAAAATCCCACATATCTTGAGCCTTACAATCAACAATGTCATGGGAATCAACATCCCATACAATTTGTGAATCAAGCTCCTCTTCATCTTTAATATTTTCCTTCCCCTGTAGAGGAACAATTTTATCGTCTCCTTCAAGGATATCTTGAGTTGCTCTATCAAGAGAGCATACATCCATTCCAAGTGAATGGTCTTCAAGCCAATGATTTGTCATGAACATTGCTTTTCCATCATTATGCCAACAATTTGTGGTTAGATTTTCATCACTCTCCTCCATGAGAATTTTTGGTGTATTCTCCAAAATACACTCTCCATTTGTCTCCACGCCATGTGAGTGGACTTCAGCTATGCAACACTCCATTATGAGTGTTTCTCCATCATCTGCATCTTCATCTTTATTTTGTGCCTCCTCCATGAAGCAATCTTCAATAAATAGCTGATTTGGTGTCTTCCTCATAAGACACTCTTCTGCACATGCCTCCTCCATGAGACATCTTTCATCTTCCACCACCTCATCTAGGTGATCTTCAAGCAAGGAACACTTCAATGTGAGTGTTTCTCTTCCTTCTTCTTGGAGTGATTCTTCAAGCAAGCCATCATCCACTTTAGAGTGGTCTTCACAATAAACATCATTCTCATAGAATGATCTTTCAACAATTGTCTCTTCAATGAGACATTCATCCTCTTTTCCATCAATACAATTTTGCTTTTCATCATCATATTCTCCCTCTAAAGGAAATAATTGACAATTTTCATCATATTCTCCTTCTAAAACAGAGAATTGATACTTACAAGTTTCCATGCCTTCACAAGTAACGTCTTCATCAGTGAGAGTCTCCCATGGTTGCTCAAAACAATCTTCAGATAAGTCTTCATAAGACTCTCCAAAAGGATCTTCTAGGGAACTAGGTTCTTTCTCATCCTCTTCTCCATGAAGGGATTCTTCATCACTTTTCCTTCTATCAGCTGCAAATCCTCGTCTTCCTCCTCTTCCTCTTGAGGAATACACACCTCTTCTTTTATTTTCATCAAGAAGAAGTTCTCCATCATCTTCCTCCGTAAGGAAGAATTCATCATGCATGCCTTCTTCATAAGACATGTCTTCACATGCGTCTTCAAAAGCTCCTGCAAAAGGATCTAATTCAGAAACTTCTTCAAGAAAGCAAGGCTCCTCCTTGCTTAAACAATCTTCTTGATTGTCACACATGGATTTATGGGTGTCCTTATCAAACCCATATGTATCTTTCAACACTTGCCATGCCATTGTAGCTGATCTACAATTGGCTATAAGAGGAAAAACATTCTTTTCCATTCCTCTTCTCAAATCCATAAGGGCTAAGCAATTTTGGTATTGCTGCTCTTTCTTCTCTCTTCTTTCATCTTCCTGAAGGCTGCTCCAATTTGAAGGTTCTTCATATCCTTCTTCTACAATGCTCCAAAGGTCTTTGGCCATCAATAAAGTTTTCATTCTTATGCTCCAATAAGCATAATCATCTCCATCGAATTTAGGCACAACCAAATCTTCATACATGGTTGCCATTCTGCAATCCACCATTCATCAAACTTCCACCAAGTTCTCAGCCACTCCTTTCCTGAATCGATGCAGCCTTTATGTCTTATTGGTACCAAACAGTAGCAAAACTCTCTTCTGTATTTTTAATGCAATCAGTTCTATAAATCTCTTCACTGTATCTTACTGCCCAACTCTGTCAAAAAATAGCCTTTTCATCCTCATTATGTGACAGTACCCTTCCATGTCACAACACTGCCTCCTCTCTTCTTCTCTCTTCAGCGTATATGTCTCTCTTCAGCAAGATGCAACAACTTATTGTGAAACCAGTCTCACGTGGTTCTCACTTATTTGGGTAGCAGTGTGACTCACCAAACAATGGTACTCCTTGTCAGAATTGCATTCAAACAATAGCAGCAAATAGCAACCAACAAAATCAGAATCAACTCCAATGGTCTACAGAATCAGCAAGCTTCTGATAGTGCAAGCTATTTTTACAGTCAGCAGAGTTCCTCCCTCTGCATCATTCTCAGTTTTGGCACATTCATGTCTTAAAACATCTACTGTTTTGTAACAGCCAATCACCAATTGGCAAACAAGTATTTGCAGCCATTTCTGCTACTTAAAAGCAAACTTTGATTTCACTGAAATAAGCAATTACAAAGCAAAGTAATTCTCTTACTGATTGCTTGTTGTGAGACTCCCAACACTGGCTCTAGCTCTAGCTCTGGCTCTGCTCTGGCTCCACTGGCTCTGGCTCCGCTGGCTCTGGCTCCGCTTCAATATTGAACCCTTAAACGGGGTTCCAAGGGGCAGCGCCCCTGGCGTGCCACCCCCGTCACGAGACGGGGAGTCCAAAAAATTTTGGAGGTGCTAAACGGGTGCTCCGGAAGACTTCTCGTCACTTTTCAGGTTCACAGTATGCAAATTTTCAAGCCCCCTTGGGCGAGTTTTAATTGGCCACAAAAAACTCTTCAAAATTGAAAGTAGTGCATAATAGCACCCTTCAGATCAAAACATCTATTGGATCCGTGCCCGGAAGGAGGATGGGAAAAGGATGATGCGGTACCTCGGACGAGAGGACTTTGCGAAGGTCCCGCCTCTCAAGGGAGGTGTATTTTGGTGATTTTTCGACGGATGGTGGGTTCACCAGGAAACATTTAAGGGCAGTTTCCACGCCTAGGTTTGGAATGTGTTTTGATGTGTTCATTTTTAGTCTTAAGCATTCAAGTCCTAGGTTTGGCCAAAATGCGTCTAAGCTATGCTATATGAAGATGCAGATTAAATGAATACAGAAAACAAAATTAAACATAAAACACAGAAAATATGCTAGATGAGAAAAGCCATACCTGATTTCGGATGTTTGATGGAGATTCTAATTTTTGAAGCAGTCCAGATCGTCTGGAATTTGACAGGATCGTCTCTGATCTGACAGGATCGTCCCTGATCTACTGATCTGACAAGATCGTCTCTAATCTGACAAGATCGTCTCTAATCTGACGATATCGTCTCTAATTTTACAAGATCGTCTCTAATTTGACGAAATCGTCTGACGATTTCGTCAGAAACCTGCAACTACAGAAATGGATACCAAGAACAAAAAATACAATTGCAAAAGCAAGGGAAAATGATAGAAATGAAAGTATGAATGTTAGAATGACAACTTTAGATAACATATTAAGTAAAATGCATTGTTTTAATGATTAACTTTGACTTTATTATGCATCTAGGCTACATGAGGTGAACTCCAAGATGCAAAGCAAGTAATAAGCTTAACTAATGCAAAGCAAAAATAGTAGATAATGGACATAGAATGCAAACTCAGGGCACGGATTGCCCCCAACGTTGGATGCAGTCGAAATCGTCTGCAAAATGAAGAATCGTCTTGAATTGTGGCGTGATCGTCCAAGATTGTACGAGATCGTCTGAGACGAACTGAGCTTGCTCTGGCTGAAAAACAATGAAGTTCCTGCAAACAAACTTGAAAAAATGCAAATGCAAACAGTGATTTAAGATGGTCTAGTGCGTGTAGAATTCGAGTTACAGGGAATTTCAGCCAGGGGTTGGGAAGGGAAGGTCCTAATGATTAAATAGGCTTAGGGGAGTAGTTAGGAGGTTGGAGATCATCCCAATTTGGGAGATCTCCAACGGGGGAGGGTCCCAATGGCGCAGACACGCTTCGCCCAGATTGGAGACCCGTTGGAACAGATTCCAACTATGCAAATTCAGTTTTGCGACAAGATCGTCTGGACGTCCTAGTCCAGACGAAATCGTCAAATCTGGGGCGATATCGTCTGATCGGCGACGATATCGTCAAACGGTCAAAACAACCTCTAAAAATGGCGCGAAAAAGGGGGAAACGGATTTCCCGACGGTTAACGGGCGGTTTGGGAGGTTAAATTTGATTTTTAAATTATTTACTAAGGTGAATGTAATTTTTATAATTTTGCTGCGCCAATTTTAGGGTGCTACATTTTGCCCCCTCTTTAGCGAATTTTCCGAAGAAAATGCGTTAAAGATGAGTTCTTCTCGATCTACGAGAAAGCAAAAAATTATTTCCATTTTTAGGCGACGATTCTTGCTCGAATCGTACGACAGCTTACTATGGTGCCCCCTCCGTGTTTTTACCCAAATCGAACGTTTGAGGTAAAAACGCGAAAAGCAAAATTAATTTGAATTATTTTTGAATGAAATTATGTTTGATATATGATATGTTTTTGATCATATGACTTGTGTTATGTGTATGTTTATGATGCTTTTATGTTTGATTGATTGATTTGATAATTGGATTGATGATTCATGAAATTATGTCGTTGGAAATATTATAATTTGAATGTCATGCTATAACATTACAAATGAAATAATCTGATGTAACAAAGTGGTTGTTTGTGATGCAATGTGATAAAAATAAAAGGGGACTTTTAACAATAATTTCAAAGGACATTGTCGCTATTATAGACCATTTCATGGAGTCGCTGCTCACTCGGTCGTCAAGCTAATCCCATTTATAGAAATATTGTTAAAAAGGAAAAGAGTGCTTAAGAGACTGTCTTAAGACTTTGGTGCAATAGTGCAAATGATGATGATGATGATGATGGTTTGTTTTCAGATTTCCATGAAAAATATTATGCATGAAATATTTTAAAATGATTTTCGCTAGGCATAAATTCCTAAGTGTGATAAAATTTGTGAATAATTCCTTAGGAATTATACCATCATTGCAAAGTTGAAGGTTGACATAATGACATAAAAATAGTGAAAATGGGTTTGCTTTTGAAAAGCATAATTTGTGTAACATAATGAAGTCATATGGTTTTTATGATTTTTGATAAAATGGGGAATAAAAATTGTTACAATGGTTTGCGCTAGGCATAGAATATGTAGGTATAGACTTATACCATCATCGCGAAAATCAAAGAAATAGTTTTATTGCATGGTTGATTTTTTGATGAACAGAAAATATGAAAATGAGGACTTGCGCTAGGCATAAAATTCCAATTTTGGTTTTGGAACTATACCATCGTCGCGAAAGTCGATAAGATATATATGATATGTTTTGTGTAATTTGGAAGAAATTTTTGATTTTTCTATTATATAGTTGTCTTTGTGGTAAATAATTGTACTTGATTTATTCCAAACAAGTTGCAAAAATAATATTTCAAAGTATTTTGAAGACAAAAAGTTAGATTTATAAGGAATCCCATGTGCATATGTGAATTCATTTCCGATCTTGATTTATCATAATGATAGACAAAATCTCTCAAATACAAATGTGTGTGCAATTGCATTGTTCATTTACCTATTTTGAGCAAGATACTATGATACAAGTGATTTGAAGAAACCAAATAAGTGTTCATTAACCATGATGTAGATGCATATAACCATACTAGGCTACTATGTAGATCGGATTATCAAGAGCTAGCTAATCCATAAGCGAGACATAGGTCTGTACAAAAGAAGGTCGCTAATGTGACGGACATATCGCCACGCTAGGAGTTACCCAAGGCCAAGCAGGTTGGGCACAAACCACCTGTTATAAGGCTTACCTCACAATTTTCGAATAATTGAGAATTCCAGGGATTCAAGCTCATCAACCCTTCTTTTTTCTTTTCAAAGGGTAGGGAAAGGGATTTTATTGCTTTCTTGCTTTCTTTTGAACTTTGCTTATTTTTCTTTTTGTATTTCTTTTGCTTGATAATGCTTGGAACATTGCTATAATGATAAAAGAACATTTTTCTTTTCTCTTTTTCTTGAATTTTTCTTTTCTTTTTCTTTTTCTAGGGATACTTGCTCGGATTAGCTGTAGAGCAAGGGATTTTTATTCGGGTAGGGGTGAGCTTGTCCTTTTGCCAATTCTCAAAGATTCTAGACCATGTGCATGATAGGATAGCAGGGGAAACTTTTCACTCAAGAAATCAGTTCTACTATGTAGCAAAACATGGAAATTACAAATATAATCATTTTATTGTGAAAAGATGTGCTTGGTTTAAGTAAATAACAAGATCAATTCTCTATGCTCAAACTTTATTTAATTGAATTTTGTGAACTTTGATATAAGAGAGATTAGTAATCATGCCAGATAAAATCAAGATATTTATTTGTTGTGAGTGTGCAAGTGAGGGATGCCAAATAAATGCTAATTTATCCAAAATAAGTTGAAACATATAACTGCAATAATTGTAAGAAAATAATAAATATGATTTTGAGAAAGTTTTGAGAATGTTGACTCTCTCTTTCTTCTGTATATTGTTTTGGTTTCGAAAGAGTCAAGCATATAGCTGTTTTTAGATTTTTATGTTGATTTTTGTTTTTGAGCAAAAGGAACTTTACAAGTGCTTTAAATAAATGCAATAGATAGTTTTTGAAGATTTTTGGAGATTTATGAATGTTTTTGATGTTTTTGAATAAATTGAAAGAAATACAAGATAGTGATTTTGAACAAATATATACATGGATGAAATGACCAAATTTATGCATAGTAACGTTTGAGATGCAAAATATTCATGGGTTCTTTAAGTTCTTTACCATCTAAGGTAGATAATTTATATGCTCCCGATTCAAATTTTGCAGTAATGATGTATGGTCCGAGCCAGTTGGGCTCAAATTTACCTTTAAGTTCCTTAGTTGCATTTGTATTTTTTTGAAGATTTTGAGGATTTTGATTTTTTTTGTATTTTGATTTTAATTTATGAATTGAAATTGGTGGTATATACAAGATGATCTATATACACTATACAAGGTTATTTGAGTATAGCATGTCTAAGGTTGCTTCAAAATCAAAGGAGGTTTTGAAGGATAATCTGGTTGAGGTGAAGGTAAGAATAGAAGGTGATGAATAAAAGGTAGTGATAACAAAAGCTTTGTTATAATGTAGAATAATGTAGCAAAAGATTTGACTTTTATATGTGGAAAATTGATCATGTTACAAAATAAAATGTCAGAAATATAAGAAAGTTCTTCATTCTTATTATTATATTCCAAGTCTTGATAAGATGGAGAAAGTATATGTGAAAGATATGCATGGATGTTATTTGATAAACAAGGATGATCATATATGGATGAAGAAAAGTGATGGATAGAAGATAATTGTGATAATAGAGAATGTATAGAACTTGATGTTTCAACCGTTAAATATTCTTCAAATGGTGTTGGGTCACCATGTATGGTAACAATTTTATTTGCAATTTCAAACTTCAAACATTGGTGAAGAGTGGAAGGGACAACCCTCATCGTATGAATCCAAGGACTCTGGAGAAGTAGTTTGTAAGGTGAAGGACAATATCCTACATAGAATAAAGTATCCAGGATCTTGGATCCAATATTAAAGGGAAGAATTATAGTACCTTGAGGTTCTTGAATTTCATTGTTAAAAGATTTTATAATAACATTTGATTCATTACTATCTTCTTCCTTTAATTTGTGTTTTTGAAATAATTGATAAGTGCATAAATTAAGAGAAGAGTCATTATCTACCATGATAGTTCTAACAAGTGTTTCTTTACTAGATCCGATAATGTAAAGATAGGAGTCTTCTTGTGGAGTAGAGGAAGGAATATCCTCATCATAGAATGAAATATGGTTAACCTCAAGAGGGTTTATACCATTAATTATGTTCTTAGAGAAAATATGATGAGGAACAAATTGTTGGCTAGGTATTTTGAACAAAATTTCCTTGTGATAAATTTGTAATACTTCTAAAAGGGATATCTTTGCTTGAGGATTAATCACTTGTTGTTGGTTATCAAAGTGGATTTCAGATTGAGATTTTGATTCTAAAGATGAGCTTTCTATGCTTACATTCCATTTTGGATCATTCTCTAGAGCCAAAGATAGTTTTGAAGGTTGGTCAAATGAGGAATCCATATCTTGAATATCGGATTGAGTTGATTGAACTTGAGGTTGCTCATTTGTAGTTTTTGTTACAATATTAATAATATCATCATGATGGGACACATTAACATGCAATATTTGATTGGTTTCTTGTTGTTGATAATTGAATAGGGGTTCTTGGGAGATCCCCATGTCTTGATTGATTATTGGTATTTGTTGTGTAGGAGTTTGATTGTTTACTGGAGATTTATAATCGGTTGTAGATTGTAATTCCTTTATATTAAAAAGACCCTTATCAATCAAATCTTGAATTGCACATCTTAAATCTTTACAATTTTGTGTCATATGTCCATCTACTCTATGATATTCACAATGTAGCTCGAGGTTTAAACCAATCGATGTGGTATCGAGGTTGTCTTATGGAAGGGAGTTCAATCATATTTGTGTCAAGTAAATACTTGAGAATTATATCCATTGGTTGATTGAGCTTAGTAAATTTACGTGATGAAGGTTTTTGAGAGGTTTTTGATAAATGCCTTAGGAATTTCGTCATAAAAGGACCTAATGGTTTCTCACCTCTACTTTCTTTATTATGGGTAGAATGATGACAGGAATATTGTGATGTAGGAGGTGAGTGCACGGTAGAATTGGAAGAATAAGTATTTTCTTGTTGAAATGGATGTGTTGTATTGAAAGAAGAGTATTGAAAAGGTGGCGGAGGATTATATGTGGATTGATAGACATAATATGGATATATGGGAGAATAGATAATATCATTATGAAGAGGATTGGCAAAGGGATTGTTTTGTTGGGTTATGGATGAAAAATAAGAAGAGTGTGATGGAGGTGGTGTTGAATAGGGATGAGGTTGGTCATAATCAACAAATGTATTTGGCTGAATTCTTCCAACATTACTGATGGGCTCATATTGATTTGAGTAAAAACTCATGGTTTCTTTAGTACTTCTAAAAGTAATATTTAGCATCTACTATTTAGGATTGAATATAAAACATACAAACTTGAAATGATGATTTTGTTTTTGTTTTTCTTGTATATATATATATATTTTTTTTTTTTTGTTTTTGTTTTCAAAAGGTTATGATGCATTCACGTCGGGTTCACCAAAATGTATCGCTCCAAATTTTTCGCATCCCTACCTTCAGGCTATTGGATCCGCGCCCGGAAGGAGGATGGGAAAAGGATGATGCGGTACCTCGGACGAGAGGACTTTGCGAAGGTCCCGCCTCTCAAGGGAGGTGTATTTTGGTGATTTTTCGACGGATGGTGGGTTCACCAGGAAACATTTAAGGGCAGTTTCCACGCCTAGGTTTGGAATGTGTTTTGATGTGTTCGTTTTTAGTCTTAAGCATTCAAGTCCTAGGTTTGGCCAAAATGCGTCTAAGCTATGCTATATGAAGATGCAGATTAAATGAATACAGAAAACAAAATTAAACATAAAACACAGAAAATATGCTAGATGAGAAAAGCCATACCTGATTTCGGATGTTTGATGGAGATTCTAATTTTTGAAGCAGTCCAGATCGTCCGGAATTTGACAGGATCGTCTCTGATCTGACAGGATCGTCCCTGATCTACTGATCTGACAAGATCGTCTCTAATCTGACAAGATCGTCTCTAATCTGACGATATCGTCTCTAATTTTACAAGATCGTCTCTAATTTGACGAAATCGTCTGACGATTTCGTCAAAAACCTGCAACTACAGAAATGGATACCAAGAACAAAAAATACAATTGCAAAAGCAAGGGAAAATGATAGAAATGAAAGTATGAATGTTAGAATGACAACTTTAGATAACATATTAAGTAAAATGCATTGTTTTAATGATTAACTTTGACTTTATTATGCATCTAGGCTACATGAGGTGAACTCCAAGATGCAAAGCAGTAATAAGCTTAACTAATGCAAAGCAAAAATAGTAGATAATGGACATAGAATGCAAACTCAGGGCACGGATTGCCCCCAACGTTGGCTGCAGTCGAAATCGTCTGCAAAATGAAGAATCGTCTTGAATTGTGGCGTGATCGTCCAAGATTGTACGAGATCGTCTGAGACGAACTGAGCTTGCTCCGACTGAAAAACAATGAAGTTCCTGCAAACAAACTTGAAAAAATGCAAATGCAAACAGTGATTTAAGATGGTCTAGTGCGTGTAGAATTCGAGTTACAAGGAATTTCAGCCAGGGGTTGGGAAGGGAAGGTCCTAATGATTAAATAGGCTTAGGGGAGTAGTTAGGAGGTTGGAGATCATCCCAATTTGGGAGATCTCCAACGGGGGAGGGTCCCAACGGCGCAGACACGCTTCTGCCCAGATTGGAGACCCGTTGGAACAGATTCCAACTATGCAAATTCAGTTTTGCGACAAGATCGTTTGGACGTCCTAGTCCAGACGAAATCGTCAAATACGGGGCGATATCGTCTGATCGGCGACGATATCGTCAAACGGTCAAAACAACCTCTAAAAATGGCGCGAAAAAGGGGGAAACGGATTTCTCGGCGGTTAACGGGCGGTTTGGGAGGTTAAATTTGATTTTTAAATTATTTACTAAGGTGAATGTAATTATTATAATTTTACTGCGCCAATTTTAGGGTGCTACAATAACCTTTTATTATTTTTAAATTACCCTTTTTAAAAAATAAATTTATTTAAAAAAGATAATTTTAAAAATAAATAATATAAAAAATTATTAAATAAATTAAAACCTTTAAAAACAAGAAATTAAAAAACAATTTTTACCTTTCCGTCGCGATTCGATCACGCGACCCACAGTGTGCTGAGCAAGCGCCTTAGCCGCGCGACCTCACGGCCCCTTGAAACAAAACTCGCACTACACGCCTCTTAACTCTTCCAGGCGGTAATTTTAAAAAATAAAACACTAAAAGTTTTCAGCCTCCGCGGGAATCGATCCCGAGATCTTCTGCATGCAAGTTGAGGGTCTCGTCCGTTGGGCCACGCCCTTTGGACGGGAGGAAAGCACAGCCGATCCGCTTTGTAATCGCCGACGGCAAAATTAAAAAAAATATATATTTTTCCTTTTGCGTGGCGCTAGCGGGATTCGACCCGCGTATCTCCTCACCACAAGCGGACCACTCTGTCCGCTACACCACAGCCGCGGACGAGAATGAACAGGGGAGCGGCTGGTTTTATATCGACGGTGGCGAACGTTTTTTTTTTTTAAATTGTCGTGGGATTATCCCACATGCGCCAGGGAATTGGCGCTAAAGGGTTTTTAACCCGGAGCGCGCGCTATCTTGTTTGACTGCCTTCGGGCAGTCGATTCTCGACCGATGCCCTTTACTGCTTCGACCAATCGTCGTTCGCCACCTCACTGCCATGACGTATCGCCACGTGGCAAAATTTTGCTCGCTCGTTGCCAACCAGACTGCCAATCGCCCTACGCCACGTGTCACGATCTGCTATCGCCACGTGTCGTCCAGATCACTGCCTCGACTGCCGCATCGCTGCCACATGTCAACTCGACTGTGCATGATTCGCCTTGAGATCCATGCTCAAACTACCTCAGGAACCATGTCGCTGCCACGTGTCAACTCGACTGTGCACGATCCACCTCGGGATCCGTGCTCAAACTACCTCGAGAACTACGTCTGAGTCTGCTCGTGATTCACCTCGAGATTCGAGCCGGCTGACTCCTGTCTCGGAGTGCGTTCCCACCTGGTCACGCCTCGAGAATCGTGCCCACGCTGACCTCACCTCACCTCGAGAATCATGCCCGTTTTGACCTCACCTCACCTCAGGATCCGTGCTTGCTCTAACCTCACCTTGCCTCGGGAGCCATGCCCATCGGATAATGAAGTCTGGCTCTGATACCAGATGTGGATCGAACTCACATACAGACAAAACCAGACGCAGAATAAATTGCAGGAAAAAAATGTATATTTAATAATATGCCCTTATTCAAACCTTACATTTTTGAAGTATTAAGAATGCACATTATATAGTGCATAATACTTGGGAGTTAGAGAAGATTATGGGAGATAGGGATGGAGCGAGGGTGGGCGGCGGGAGTTGGAGGGATAAGGGGATATGCGGGTGGAGGGATAAGGGAAAGGGAATGCGTGGAGGAAGTTGGGACGTGGAGGAATATGGAGAAGGGAGATGAGATGGAGGGATAAGTGGTTGGAGAGAATATAGGAGGGAGTTGAGAAGAATAGGATTAGGAAAAATATGCCGACAAATGATTTTAGGAGTTTTTCACACTGGAAGCTAAAGAACTAGATTTTTCTAAGCCTCCTTTGTGATGACCCTATTCACACTGCAACATTCTCCCCCTTAAAAAATCTTAACCTAGATACTTAGGAATTAGGGGTAATTCCAACATGAAGTATTCTTTCAATGTTGTTTTTTGAGTGGTTTGAATAATGACATTAAATCTGAAGTTAAAATATTTAAACCATAAATATTATAGTTGGCAATAGGATTGGGTAGAATTATAAAAGATAAATTTAATGCTCAAGGATGAACCTTCAATGTTTTACAAGCCCCACCATCATTTTCATCCAAGCCAACATCAAATCCTACTAATAAATCACCTACCATAAGAAATTGACTCAAGAACTAATGAAAGCTCGATGATCCTAAGGGCTATGTTATAAATGTGAGGAGAAGTATTATCCAAGATATAACTATGTGCAACATATATTATATCTTCTTGATGTGGATGAGTTAGTACACACCAAATCTCAAGAGGTGGAAGAATATTATCAAGAAGAGGAACAAATAGAATAACCAGAAGTCCAAGAAGAACCCTAGTCAAAAATCTCAATGCATTCCTTGTCAAGAAAATCAACTCCCAAACTATGAATATTTTAGAGCACTTCAAAGGAAAATGAATAATAATTCTCATTGACTCGGGAAGCACACAACTTTATTGACCTTACAATGGTAAAATAGGAAAATTGTTATATAAATACTTGTAATTCCTTTGAATTCATGATTGCCAATGTAGAAAATTTACTTTGTAAGTAAAAGTGTCAAATATCAAGGTACAAATAGGGGAATATAATATTAATTATAATATGTTTACCTTGCTATTAGGTGGGTGTTATATGGTATTGGGAGCATAGTCGCTTAGAATACTGGACCTAGTATTATGAGATTTTTTAAGCCCTAGATGAAAATTAGTAAACAAAGAACTAAGTACACTCTACGGGGAATGAAGTTTGGGACTAGTCAACTTGTTTCATATCATAGGATGGATAATTGTTAGAAAATTCACCCCTTAGAGTTGTGGCCCAGTTATTTATTATACAAGCTCTAGTTGATGAGGACAAGAAACCATAAGAAGTATTATAATTTTTATTTTAAAAACATGCCATAGTTTTGAGGAACCAAAAGGACTACCCCCTTTTTGAACTCACGATCATGCAATTCATATTGTTCTAGATAGTCTTCCTCCAAATGTCTACCCATAAAATCATCCATATATCCAAAAATCATAGATAAAAAATATGGTGTAGGAACTATTCGTAGTAGGGGTTATTCACCTTAGAATTAGTCCCTATTCCTTCCTAGTGTTGTTGGTACAAAAAATATGGCTCTTGTTCTTTGTGTGTGTATTTCATGGAACTCAATAAAATAACCATGAAGGACAAATATCCTATTTTGGTAATTGATGAGTTGTTAGATGGGTTGTATGGCACTTATTTTTTCTCAAAATTATATTTTTTCTCAATAAATAGTTATGTTAGAATCAAGAAAGTTGAAATTCTTAAAACCACCTTTAATAATCACAAAGATCATTAATAATTTATGGTTATGCAATTTGCTTTGACCAATGCATTATCCACTTTTCAAAGTTTGATGAATGCTATTTTTTAGCCAGTTATTCACAAATTTATTTCTAGTCTTATTTGATGATACTCTTATTTACAATCATACTTGGGAGGAGTATCTTCAACATTAGATTAGGCCTTGTAAATGTTTTCTAAAAATCAACTTTATGCCAAGCAATCAAAGTGTTCTTTCAATATGCAATAAGTAGAGTACTTGATTCACACTATACCCAAATATGGATTTAAAGTAGATACTAAAAATATTTAGGCTATCCTAGAATGGCTAAATCCGTATACCCTTGAAGGACTTTGAGGTTTTTTGAGACTCATTAGGTACTATCAATTTTTTTTATAGAATTATGGAAATACAACAAGCCCTCTAACAACAATATTAAAAAAGAATTAATTCTTTTAGTAAAAACCAACATAATAAGATTTTAGGGAACTAAAACAAGCTCTGACAATGACAATGGTGTTAGCAATGCATAATTTTTCTATACCTTTTGTAATTAAAAGTGATGCTTCTAGTAGTACAATTGGGGTAGTTTTTATGAAATTAGGAAGGCCATTAGCTTTCACTAGCAGAGCATTTTCAAGCAAGAATTTAGGAAAGTCCACTTATGAAAAGGAGATACTAGTCATTTTGCATGTTGTTAGTCATTGGTGACCATATCTCATTGGGTGTCACTTTTTAACCAAAATAAACCATCAAAGTCAATTATTTTTTAGAATAACATGTATCCACACATGAGCAACATTCATGGGTATCTAAATTGTTTGTCTATGATTAAAAAATCACATATAAAAATGAAAGGATAATATAGCGGGAAATGCACTATCCTGATAGTATGAAGATAAAGGTATGTTAATTGTTATATACATATCACTTCCTCAATGGACCAATTAGCTCAAAGATAAAATGACTAATTATTCTAGTTTGCAAACCCTAATCCATAAAATCTAAACAGACCTCAACTTATACCCTAGCTGTGTCTAAGATGGATAAAACTTAACATATCATGACCATATTGTCATCCCTCAAAATTCATAAATGCAAGAATTCATATTATAGAAAATGCATGCTTCACTAGTGACAAGACATTCTAGGTTTCTTAAAACCTATAAAAGAACCAAATAAATTATTTTTTGGAAGGGAGTGAAAAGGGATACTCGATATTTTATGGCTGAATGTGATAGGTTCCAAAGGATGAAATGTTAGATAATATTACATTATTTGGTTGGAATGTAAATGTACCTTATTATACACATGTAATTATGTAAATATTAGAATAGGGTGTGAGTCTATAGTTTAGGAGTGTGATTTATATTTCTCCTTTATGTATGTGTCCATGTGCAAGATGTAAAAAAGTATCATGTAATTATGTAAGAGTGAGGAGTGACAAATTATGCAAAGTGCAAGAGTAATTAGAGATTCAAGAGTCGAGTATACAAGTGGAAATATGAGAAGCCAAAAGATATGAGAGGTTTATCTTATGCATGAAATAGAAAAATATGCATCTCTTAGATAATATTATTATGTAATATTTGTAATGAGCTTGTGGCACCTGAGGTACTTAGACATGTGGGGTCAATTAATGTAATTGTTATCAAGAATGTAATTGTTTCTTTTGTAGAATATTCTAGCTCGAGTCTCCACTTACATGTGAAGTCAAACCATGAGCTTTAGGGTTAGGATTGTGAAGAGCCTTTAAAAGGTAAGGGGACATAGATTTATGTACCTCTTTTTCATATTTTATCAAAGTTCTTCTTAGAAGGTTACCCCCTTAAAGAGGCAAACAATTATGTATTGTGATTCTATTATGATTATTATAGTTACTACATTTCCATTTTGTATTGCAATATTTATGTGGATGAAATTTTAATCTCTCCAAATTTATTACATATAATTTATTTATCTTAAAACATACAAATAATATTAATAATACTAGAAAAAAAATCTTATTATATACAATTCAAGAGGGAAGGATAATTCATCCTTTGTAAATGGTATAGTATTTAAAAGATAAATAGCATGGGTAATTGAAAATTAGAAAGATCAATTATATAAAATTATCATTAATAATAACATCAGTTACAAACATAAGATGTCAACCAATATTGCTTATGAAGTAGAATTATTTAGATCAAACATATACATGATATGGTATGAGTAATTTAAAATTAAAAAAGACTAATTATATCAAGTGAGCCTAAAAATGAAGACTTTCAAACTTTATATAGAAGTTCCAAGGTTCAAATGATATGTGGGATAGGGTGTTACACCATGCTTTGATAACTGAAGTGTGGTTGGATAATCATATACTATGCAAACAACATCCTTTATGAGGAATGTGCCATATGGCCCATGGCCTTGTGGATGTTACAAACTACTTTACCATTACATTTATTAAGAATGAAGTTAATATAAAGATAATAAACCAAAAAATATCCTTATAAAATAGAATTATTTAGATTAAATATCTACACGAATAAATTAAAGAACCCTATTTCAAAAATATTAAAATTCCAAAAATATGAATTCAGTAAAAAAAGTAACTTTTATTCAATTATTTTCTTTTTTATTTGCTCAATTTTATATCAAAATTATTGCTTGTTGTATGTAAATAGTTATTAACTTGATCTATTTGTGTGATGGTCCTTTAGTGTGGATTCTAAATTTTCTTCCTAATAGACTATGTCAGTAATTTGTTTTTATAAAAAAATATTTGGTTGTTTCCTAATAGGTCAATTATCTCATATTATATGTGGGTATCCATGTGAATACTTTTATCCATTAGAAAATGCATTCATATATGTGGAAGCACCCCATATAATATAATAATATAATGTCTTTGATGGTTTTTAGATAAATAATTGATCAAATGGAAGTGATTGTAACAATCCCTCTTTAATTGAGTGGGTTAATTTTCTCTTCACTATTTTTGCAATTCCTAAATATTTTTGGATATGGTCTATGCCCATCCTTGGTGATTTCATCCATACATTTTATTTATAGATGATAGATACAATATGACTCCTTATTGTTTTTGGACATGAATAGATGGAAGAAGTTTTCTCTTTCTTGATGGATAGAATATTAAATCAATTCTCAAGTAGAAAATGTACCTTTTTATTTCATTGCATTTCTTTGTATGGTTAAATTCATTGTTGTTATTATTCTAACAACTTGTTTTATTAATAAACATCATATACTTGGTTATTCTTTGGATAACTATTCTTGTGTCACAATTCAATTATTTTTATATAATAATAATATAAAATATATGAGTACATACACGACATTTATACTGGTGGCATGATAAAAACATATTATCAATATTTATTTTTTTCTTAGAGAGATCAAAGTTATGCTTGGAAACAAGATGCTACATTAATATATGTGAATTATAATTTGTACTTACAATGTTTATAATAAAATATATACTATTAATAATGATACATATAACCTTCTCCTTTGGTGTAAACTCAGCTACAAGAGACCAACAAAAATGGACACCAATCACATAACACAGATGCAATATAATGAAATAAACCTACAAATCAATATTCTTCTCATTCCTAAATTCACACCCCTTCTCCAAAAGAATACAATCCATCATATAGCAACCGAAAACCAAAGAAACCCTAAAAAACATTTTTTTTCTAAAAACTACTAAAAATAGAAATGAGTCGGATTGCACCCAAATTCGGTGCACACATCCCTCTTACAATAACGAACCTTAATTTAAAATATTATGTCTCAACTTAAGGTATAACAAAATATAATAAATTTCTAACACCAAAAAAAAACCCAAAAAAACCTGGGAACCTATATTAAAAGCTAATTTTGGGACACAATATGGAGGATTTAGGTCCTGAAAGTATGTTTTTTGGAGGGTTAAGTGAATCAAAGATTATCTTGATGCAGAAAACGCACGCGGAACCACTTGTTAAATTTTAAGGAAAACGGGCGTACGGTTCACAAGTTATGGCTTCGACAAGGTGCATCATACTTCATAATGAGAAAATATTAGAAATTAAAATTTGTTTCTTCATGTCTAAAAATTCCATTATATGTTAACTTATTATTTTATATTTTTTCAATTGGTTATATGGGATTGAAATAGGCCACACCTGTATTACATCACCACATAGTGGTTGAAGAACACAAGCTTATACTGAGGGGGGGTGAACAGTATAAGACCACATTTTACTTTTCTTTCCCAATAAATATTATGCAATGTATAGATAGCAATATAAACAATAGTACTTAATGTAATTCACAAATCACCACACATAATAAAGACACCAATTTAATGTGGTTCACCCAATGTGGCTACTCCATAGAGAAAATCATTCACTAAAATTTTCTCAATAAATCTCTTGGGAATCATTTTATTATTACAATATTTATGGACCTCTATCCAAAGGAGACACCAATCCCCTAATAAATTTCATGGATATCTATCCACAAGAGAACTCATTTCTCCTTAGCTCTAACTGGTGATCTTCTAGAAGAACTTTTGCCTCCACTACACTGGCTAATGGATCTCTATCTACTGAAGAATCATATCCTCACTGCCCTGGATAGGATTATGCGTAAGGGGTCCGTACCAAAATGCTTTTATAAAAATTTGGTAAATCAGTTTCCAAATCCCTATGAATAGTGTCCAAACACATGTAGAAGGTTCACTATTATTAGGGTCAATGTTGGAAATTTAAACTTAAAATGGTCAAATTATTATAAAATTGGGGTGAATTGACCCAAAAAAATTGCACCCAAACTTTTTTGGTTACTGTCCCTGGTCAAGAATCCAAAATATTAGCCAGTTCCAAATTTTGAAAATCCTAATTTTAGCCAATTTTGTGATAAATAGCCACTATGCATAACCCTAGTCCTGGATAATGGATCTATATCCACTAGGGACTATCATCCTCTATACTTTGTCACCTCCAAAGCTCTATCTCAAATTTGTACTAAACACAATCCTTTGGTCTAGCACAAATATTCTTAATCTTCATCTCTTATCTGGCACAAACTTGTCCTCAAATCTACACCAAACTCTATCCTCAAATCTGCACTAAACACATTCCTTTGGTCTAGCACAAATCTACTCAATATCTATCTCTGTCCTCAAGACTTAACACAAATCTTGAATAAATCTCAAATCAACTCTGCTAGATCTGCCTCAAACCTTAACTCAAGGTTTGAACAAATCAATCAATCAACTCTACTCACAAGTATTCTCAAAGACTTATCTCAAATATGCCTTGTAAGCTTCCATAAAATCTCACACTAATATTGTTGGGAGAGAAAACTAATGGGATTGTATTCTTGATAAAAATGTGTTACATATATAGGCAGAAGGCCTATATGATAAACTAACAAGTGTCAATATAAACTGACAAGTGTCAAAACAGAGGTATAGTGCACTTTAATTCTAACATTCCCCCTTAAAGTGCACTATCCTAACTAAAGAAAAAAAAAAAAACAAGTCAACATTAGGTAACATTCCCCCTTAATGTTGACTTCTCTAAAAACAACCTATCATCCTCTTTTATTGCTGATTTGGTCTAGGCTCATGCTCTTTGCGCTTGGCTCTCCAACTATGAATAATGCTAGATTCACTGTGTATACATCTCGGTCTATTGCCTCAGGGTCAGCCACTTCCACGGGTCTGTTGCCACTAGGTCAGCCGTCTAAGTGCCTCAGGGTCATCATGGGTGCCTCAGGGTCAGCCACATCTGGGTTTGTTGCCTCTGTAGGTCATCCTCAGAGGATGTTGCCTCTCGTAGGTCACTGACTAGATCCACCATAAATATGAAATCCCTCCTTATGGTGAACTCAATCTAGAAGGTGTCGGTCTTTTTTGAAAATGCACCTTAATACAAAGGAAAAATGAGCCTTATAAGAGTGTCGGTATCTGCTAAAAATGCACGCAATACAATAAAATGAGCCATAGATCAAAATAGGAGGAGAGAAGAAGAAAATAAGAGAATCTTCTGAAGTGTCTTCGTCTGTAGTCTTCAGAAGTAGATCCGAAAACAACCTCGGATAGAGTCTAGGGTGTCTTTGTCTATAGTCCCTAGTATAAGTGTCCTTATGGTGACCATGTCATCCCATCGAAATGCATGGGTAACCAGCCGCTGCATTCGCCAAGTGTATAGAAAAGATCACTAGTTACAAGGATCACATATGAAAGTACCTTGGGAGTGTCGGGTTCTACCGAAAATGCACTCCAAGGTAGAGAAAATTTTGAGGCTAAAAAATAAATAGCCTCAAAATTAGAATATGACACCACCATTGTGTCCGTCGCGAAAAATCATTTCCAACGACTATAAATACCCCTATATTCCATTATCAAAGGGGCCTTCATCATAATGAAAAACAACATGCCTCTTCAAGACAGCAACTAAAACCTCGCACTGTGGCGGCATCGCTCTCTGGCGGAATAAAAAACAGACTCAAAAAGCAAAGTGGTCTCCTTCCACTTTAATAATAACATGCCCCCATACTTTATAAATTGCTTCCCCCATTACATTGTGGCTTTCTATACTTTTTATAAGATGCCCCCTTATTAAAAATTGAAATGTTTCAGGTTTTAAATAAAGGGCCCCACCCATGATTTATGAAGCAATATTTAAAAGAGGAATTAAAAAAAAACATTCAAATGAAGAGCACGGCAGAAAATATCTCCATTCGATGACAGCTTCACGCGGTGCCATAGAGTAGCAAACCGCCCGATTTTGCCACTTGTCAAGGTCTGCTCGACGCGCTCAGAATATTGTGTTGCAGAAGACTCTACACACGTCGCCCGACGCGCTCAGTCTCCACTTAACGACCGCCAGTTCCGTCTTCGTGGCCATTAAATTCTCCTTCTTCGATGGCAGAATGCTTCGATCCAAACTGCCCAATTCATCGTGGGGCCTTATCTCCTATACCATGCTATGCCACGTCCAGTTTATGACACTTATGCAACCGGAGCCGCCACCAAAGCGAGAACCGTCACCGTATCCATTGCTGCCACCTCCACCATCATGCACAGCACCGCTACTGCCACCATAACCCCCACCAGCCATCTATATTTTGCATCTAGATGCAGTTCTAGAGCCAACGACCACGACGTCGAGTGGGTTGAATCACACCAATCACGTCTCCAGATTCTCTGCCACATAGACACCGTTGCTAAGTATGGCACCGAGGAGGAGGTGGGACATGGCCTGAGGGCTGCCATGGATGTAGGCATTGACGTTGCCTCCATTCCAAGAGCGCTTGCCAGGGATAAACCTTCAAATTAATATCAGAATACATCAGAAACCTGGAGCTCCCGTTGTTGGTCCCATTTTCTAAGGGGGCAACCGAGGTTAACGGGTCGTAGAAAGACAAGGAAGAGAATGATGCATCCTTCGATCCATCCATGGCCGACCTTTAATCGGCGTCGCTCCAATGTGGAACCTGCTTTTACCATGTAATCCCCATCATCGCCTGTAAAATGTGCTGTGCATATATATTTCCTTTCTCGACATATTTTAAGGGCATCAAGAGTTCCATTATTCTTGGATCAGTTAATAGTAAGATTTGTGGGAATGAAGACGGGCCTACAACTAGAAGGGCTGCAGAATAAAATTTTGTACGATGTCATACTCTCCCTTTAGCAAAAAATGTGATTCCCAACGGAATAAAATCTCGAATGAAGAACTGGTCATAGTTAAGAAAGTTTGGATCCGATGGATCGTTTGAGGCAATGGTTCTGTGGGGCTACCACAATAATTTACCACCGCAGCCCTAAGAAGGTTCCACGCTTCCTTCTCTAGAAAAACTCCCCTCTAGCAACTTCCACAACAGTATCCAGGGAATCGGGCAACAACGATGTCTTGACCAAAAGTATATCCAGCACCCCTTGGGGAAATACCCCAGCCACATCTATCATCTGGATCTGACCATACCTTCCAGCCATAGCAATCTATCCATAACACAACAATTTGTCCATAACACAACAATTTGTCCATTACAGCAAACAGATACCTATGGAAAAAAAAATCTAAAAAGAAAATTGGGGACAACCATTAATTTTCAAGCTATCTGGTTTCTGATCCATTTTAAAAAATGAAGAGCATACTCCCTAGGCTTGAAAAAAAAATGGGGGAAAAAGGATGAAGGGGGAGGGAGGATTTCCATGAGGGAAATCCCCCCTCAAGGGTTTTCACAGGGCAGGTAAAGCCTGCTCTGATACCAAATGTTGGGACTAAAACTGAAGGGGGTATATTATTGATACAAAATGTGTTACATATATAGGCAGGAGGCCTATATGATGAACATGACACTTGCCAATGAACCTGACAAGTGTCAAACTAAAGAGGCATAGTGCACTTTAACTCTAACGAGCCTAGACCAAATCAGCAATAAGAGAGGATGATAGGTTGTTTTAGAGAAGTCAACATTAAGGGGGAATGTTACCTAATGTTGACTTGTTTTGTTTCTTCTTTAGTTAGGATAGTGCACTTTAAGGGGGAATGTTAGAGTTAAAGTGCACTATGCCTCTTTAGTTTGACACTTGTCAGGTTCATTGACAAGTGTCATGTTCATCATATAGGCCTCCTGCCTATATATGTAACACATTTTGTATCAATAATATACCCCCTTTAGTTTTTTAGTCCTAAAAAATATGTCCACAAGTTCTCTCTAGAACTTGTCCAAATCTACTCACAAGTTTTCACTAAGACTTACCTCGAATCTACTCAAAAAGTCCTCAATAGAACTTGTCTCAATATGTTAAATAAGTCCTCACTAGAACTTATCCAATATCTACTCTCAATTTGTATTGTAAGCTTCTACAAAAGCTCACACAAATATATCCACAAGTCTTCTCAAATACTTGCCTCAAATCTACTCAACATGTCCACACTAGAACTTGTCCAATCTCATAGAAACATAAAGAGAATTGTTAGAGACTCAATATGCTTCTCATTCATCACAATGCTCAATTATTTTCAATAACTCTTTTAGAAACTTACAAAGAATTGTTAGACTTAATATGCTTCACATTCACCTCAATACTCAATCACTTTCAATCACTCTTTTAGAAACATATAGAGAATTGTTAAGACTCAATATGTTTCACATTTATCTCAATACTCAATCACTTTCAATCACTCTTTTAGAAACATACAAAGAATTTTTAGAGACTCAATATGATTCACATTCACCTCAATGCTCAATCACTTTCAATCACCTTCTCAACTCAATTCAGAATATAGAATAATTTTTTTCACAGAACTTGAACAATCACTTCAACACATTCACTTGACTAGGCTCAACCAACTTCTTAGTCTACCTCCAGTAGATAGCAGATTTTTTACATAGAAAGACCAGTATTTCATTTTTGAGGCATGAGGAAAATAACTGGCTAAGGCATGAAGAAGGTCACAATTTTACGACATGTCAGTTTTTCGTTAGCATGTGGCTCAAAGAGGTCAGAAAGCAAGAAAGCGTCACGATTTCACGATATGATGGGTTTTCGCCCATAAAACCGATCGAAGGAGAAAAGAGGAAAGGAGTGTCATGATTTCGTGACAGGGCAAGTTTTTGCCAGCATGTTGCTCGAAAAGGATGAAGTACAAGAAGATGTCATGATTTCGTGACTTGGAATATTTTCACCTACAACATAGCCTGAAAGAGCTAAAAAGGAGAAGGTGTCAAGATTTCACAACATGGCAATTTTTTTCTCATAAAGTAGTCTGAAAGGATCATAAAGGAAAAAGTGTCACGATTTTGCGACATGACTAGCTTTTGCCAACATAAATATATTTAGTAATAAATAAGATGCCTTCAAGAGCCCATGTCAGTAACTGGAAGTAGATAGTGGAGTAAATCAATTCCTAGATTCTTGCTATTAGAGTTTGTTTGTTGGAAGCCATGCAAAGGATATGGAAGCATGATTATATTTTGATTGCTTGTAATTGATTATAGGTCAAAATGTACTAATTATAGAGATTCCCCATAGGGTATATATAAGGGTAAACGTACTCTGAAAAGAGGTTGGCTCTTAGACGTTTACAAGACTGAATGTATGTACTTTGAATACAAGCAATACAATTACGTTTCTATTTGGCTTCTGGTTCACAGTTTACAATTGCACAAATAAAATAGGCATTATTGATTGGTGGAGAACAGATCTACACAGTACAGAGGACAAAGAAAATCTAGAGCCAAATTTCTCATTCAGTAGCTTTGGAAGAATTTTACAGAAATATACAGCAATCTGCCATTTTGCCAACCCCTTCTCATTACAATTCTTGGGTTTTTATCGAGGCCCCGACCCTCTGTGTTTTCAAATTTCCCACGATCTGCAACAACCACCTGGCTCAATACTGGAAAGTTGCATTCATGGGACTCTGGGTGAGGTGCGCGACTGGCCGCCATAACCACCGTAATCTTCTTTTGGAACTGCTGTTTCGTTGCTAGTTGCCTTAACTGCGTCTCTAGATATAATGCACGAGTGGCCGACATGCTTGCTGGAATATTTCTCTGAGACTGTTGCTTCACTATCGCTAGCTTGTCGTGCATGAAGGAATGCATTTATGTCAGCCTGGACTGCGTGTTTTTCTTTTGGTCGTGATATCGCGACATGTCGCGATATCGTGACATTCTCTTCTTTCGCCTTCCTGCTTCTGCCTTGGTCGTGATATCGCGACCTGTCGTGATATCACGACGTATTTTCATCGCACCTCCGTTCTTCAGTTTCGGTCACGAAATCGTGACATGTCGTGATTTCGTGACCTTTCGTCCTCCGTGCCTTCGCTTCCTGCTCTGGTCATGAAATCATGACATGTCACGATTTCATGACGTTCTGTCTACTGTGCCTTCGCTCCTCGCCTTGGTCATGATTTCATGACATTCTGTCTGCCGTGCCTTCGCTCCCTGCCTTGGTCATGATTTCACGACATTCTGTTTGTTGTGCCTTTGCTCCTCGCCTTGGTCGTGATTTCGCTACATGTCACGATTTCGTGACATTCTGTCTGTCGTGCCTTCGCTCCCTGCTTTGGTCATGATTTCACGACATTCTGTCCGCCACATCCTCTCTCTCATATTTTGGTCGTGATATCGTGACATTTTTTCTGTCGTGATATCGCGACACATATTTTTCTTTGCAAGACACTTAGAAAAATTTGGTTGATGCAAGATTGCTCTGTTGCCCTCGGATGCTCCTGCATCAGACACCCGAGGTGGATTGAGAAGTGATCCTCACTTCTGATCTATGAGAGGAAGACCCAGGCGGTCAACCTCTATTTTTGACAACCAAGTTGCATCTTCTACAGGTCTGCCCTTCCACTTGATCAAATATTCAGAATATTTTTTGTTCCTGGTGCTTCTGCCTTCACGAGTATCTAATATTTCCTCGATCTCATCTGTGGTTGGGTTAGACGTTGGAATGCTCCACAACTCTGTACTTGGTGCCTCTGTATTGTCTCCCTCATGGTATTCCACTAAATCTGATATGTTAAAAATAGGTGAAATGTCAAGCCCACTTGGCAATTCCACTTCATATGCATTTCCTGAATCCCATTTTTCCAGTATTTTGCATGGCCCAAACTTCTTCATCTTCAACTTGTTATAAGTTTTGGTAGGAAATATTTCTTTTCTGAGATGGACCATGACTTCATCTCCTACTTTGAACTCTTTGAACCGTCGCTTTTGGTCTGCTCTTTTCTTATACTGAGTATTCATTTTTGTAATTTGTTTCTTCACTTCTTCATGCATGGTTTTCATATGTTCTGCAAATTTCTCAGCCTCGGCACTGCTCTTTTCATCTTTATCCAATTTCCTCAGCTCAAAAACATTTCTTGGGTTGTTTCCATATATGACTTGGAATGGAGATTTGTTTGTACTCTTGTTGATAGAATTGTTGTATGCAAATTCCGCCTGCGGCAAAACCAAATCCCATCCCTTGGGTTTATCTGCTATCAAGCATCTCAATAAATTACCCAGACTTCTATTTACCACCTCTGTCTATCCATCAGTCTATGGGTGGTATGCAGAACTGAACTTCAGATCTGTCTTCAACTTCTTCCACAATGTTCTCCAGAAATACCCAACAAACTTTGTATCTCTGTCAGAAACGATGCTTTTTGGTAGACCGTGAAGTCGTACCACTTCCTTGAAAAATAACCCTGCAATGTGAACCGCGTCACTTGTTTTCTGGTAGGGAATAAAATGTGCCATCTTGGAGAATCTATCAACCACCACAAATATGGAGTCATTTCCCCTATGTGTTCTCGGCAATCCAAGAATGAAGTCCATGTTGACGTCCTCCCATGGCCTCTCAGGTACAGGTAACGGCTGATATAATCTCGTGTTCTGCCTCATGCCTTTTGCCATTTGGCATATTCTGCAACTTTGCACAAACCTTTTCACATCCTGCTGCAGTTGCGGCCAATAGTAGTTTTCACTCACCAGGGCAATGGTCTTATCCCGACCAAAATGTCCAGCCAGTCCTCCGTTGTGTTTCTCCTTGACTAAGTTTTCCCGCATGGAACTCCTTGGAATGCATAATTGATTTCCTCTGAACAACATTCCATCTTGGATTAGAAAATCCAACCACTTTGTCCTGTCCAAAGTAACAGGTGCCAAGCAAGCCCTCCAGGCTTCTGCAAAATCAGGATCTTTGAGGTACAAACCCTTCAGTTCTTCAAATCCTACCACTTCCACCTTCATTTCTATCAACAAATTCTGCCTTCTACTTAAGGCATCTGCAACTCTGTTTGATTTTCCACTTTTGTGCTTTAACACAAAGGTATAACTTTGGAGAAACTCAACCCACTTCAAGTGCCTCTGATTCAGTTTTGCTTGGCTATTAATGTACTGTAAGGCCTGATGATCAGTAAATAGGACAAACTCTTTTGGCAACAAATAATGCCTCCACTTCCTTAGAGCTTGAACTATAGCATAAAATTCTTGATCATAAATTGAATACTTTTTTCGAGCATCATTGAGCTTCTCACTAAAGTAAGCAACAGGCCTGCCTTCCTGACTCAGTACAGCTCCTATTGCACTACCACTGGCATCACAATCTACCTGAAATACCTTGTTAAAGTCTGGAAGTGCCAAAATAGGTTGTTCTGTGACCTTTTTCTTCAACACATCAAAGCTTTTATCTGCTCCCAAGGTCCACTTGAATTCTTTCTTATCCCCTCTCATTGTTTCTGTAAGGGGTGCACAAATGCTGCTGAAATTTCTAATGAATTTTTTGTAAAAGCTGGCTAGACCATGAAATGATCTTACCTCTATTGTGCTTCTCGGAGTAGGCCATTCGATGATAGCTCTCACCTTTTTTGGGTCCATTTTTAGACCTTCTTCTGAGATGACAAATCCCAGGTACACTAACTCCTTTACAAAATTACACTTTTTCAGATTAATCAATAATTGCTCCTCCCGTAGCTTCTCAAAAACCCTTCTGATGTGCATCAGGTGCTCCTCCAGGGTTCTGCTAAATATTAATATATCATCTAAATAGACAATGACAAATTTGCCTAAAAAATCTTTCAGTACCTCATTCATCAGCCGCATGAAGGTACTTGGTGCATTGGATAGCCCAAATGGCATGACCAACCACTCATACAAACCCTCTCTGGTCTTGAAGGCTATCTTCCACTCATCTCCTTCTCTGACACGGATCTGATGGTAACCACTCTTGAGGTCAATCTTGGTGAAGTACTTGGCTCCACTCAAACAGTCCATTATGTCATCCATTCTTGGCAATGGAAATCTATATTTTATTGTGATCTTGTTGATGGCTCGAGAGTCTGTACACATTCTCCACTCTCCATATTTCTTTGGCGCTAGCACTACAGGCACTGCGCATGGACTCAAGCTTTCCCGAATCAGTCCCTTCTCCAGCAACTCCTGGACCTGCCTGTTTAGCTCCTCAGTTTCTATAGGCATCATTCTATGTGCAACTTTATTGGGCAAGCTCGATCCTGGCACCAAATCTATATGGTGACTGATCTTCCTTACTGGGGGTAAACCCTCAGGCACATTATCAGATATAATATCTAGAAATTCCTCCAATAGATCTAGGACTTTTGTTGGGGTATCTTTGCATTCTTTCTCCCTAACTCTAGGAATTAATGCATAACACATATGTTCATGTTTTAAATCATCTAAAAATTTTCTCCTATCAACTAAGCAAATTTTGGCACTGCCACATACCTTTTCTTCCACCTCCTTCAGGGGTTTCAGCTTATGATGCATTCCATTCTTTGTTATGGAGTAGGTGTTGGCATGGCCATCATGAACCGTGCACCTGTCAAACTGCCATGGCCTTCCCAACAACAAATGGCACGCATCCATGGGTAGGATGTCGCACAGGACCTCATCACGGTAATTCCCAATGCTGAATTTTACCAGGCATTGTTCATTGACCAAAACCTTATGGTCTTTCTGCAACCACGTGATCCGATATGGATGCGGGTGTCTCTTCCTCTCCAGTTGTAGCTTTGTAACCATTCCCTCTGAAACTAGGTTATCCGTGCTACCGTTGTCAATAATAATATTGCAAATCTTACCCATGCATTTACACCTTGTGTGGAATAAGATTTTCCTCTGATCTGTGCCCCCCTCTTCATTTAGCAGGACTCTCCTTGTGATCATTACTTCTCCTCTCTCTGCTTCTTTAGAATGCTCAGATCTAGCATCTTCATCAGCGACCGCGGCTCTGGCATTTCCTTCCGGCCTCCTATTATTCCTTTCTCGTTGTTGTGGACACTCGTATTGGTGATGTCCCTCTTCTCCACACTGGAAACAAGTTCCACGGAATCTTCCTCTTCCCTGGCCACGTCCAGCTTTGCCCCTTCCCCCTCGGTAATCATTATTCTGATTACGGGGGCGGTAGGTATTTTCTCTCCTTTGTTCCTGATTACTGCTACCTTCTCCATTCTTCTGAGAATCTTCATTTCTTCTTCCACTGGTCCTTCCGTCGGTTCTTCCACCATGACCTCTTCCTCTTTGCTTGTTCTCAAACCTCCTATTGAGCTTTTCTTCAACCTTTAGGGCAAATTGGTAAGCGTCCTCTATGGTGGTCATCCGGACCAGACTTAATTCTTCTTGAATACTTGCTCGTAACCCATTAATGTAATGGGCTACCTTCTCCTTGTTGGCCTCTGAGTGGCCTGTTCTGATCATAATTTTATGAAACTCTTCTGTGTATTCTTTTACAGACTTACTTGATTGCCTCAACCCTTGCATTTTCTTTAGCAGGTCTAACTCATAATCACCAGGGATGAACTGCCTCTTCAACTTTTCTGCCATCCGTTCCCATTTTGTGATTCTCTCTTTTCCTCTTCTATTTTGCTCTAGCTGCACTCCCTTCCACCAAATGTTGGCATGACCTTTCAGTTTGGTCTTAGCGAATCTGACCCTATCAGGATCCTCAACCTCCTCGTACTCAAAGTACTCTTCTAGATCGTTGATCCAATCGATCAATTCCTCTGGATCAAGGTTTCCAGAATACATGGAAACCTCCATCTTTGGCCTCTTCCCAATCTGGGATATGGCTTTGTATAGTCTAGCTTGAGCAGGATCTACTACTTCTTCTTCTTCCTTAGGCTGGCCCTCTTCTTCGTCATCTTCCTCTTCGCTACCTTCATCTCTTCTTAGTTCAAATCCTCTACGCATCTCTTCTTGCAGGGCTTGCATCTGCCTCTGCAAAACTCGGACAGCTTCCATTGCCGCCATGCCTCTCCCACCAACAGGGTTTCTTCTTGGAGGCATTCTGCTCACTCTCTCACAAGCCCTTCCACAGATCCTGGTGTAACTGCCTCACGTCCGACGATCTGTTACACACTCAGGAACTTCCGGCTCTGATACCACTTGGTGGAGAACAAAACTACACAGTACAGAGGACAAAGAAAATCTAGAGCCAAATTTCTCATTCAGTAGCTTTGGAAGAATTTTACAAAAATATACAACAATCTGTCATTTTGCCAACCCCTTCTCATTACAATTCTTGGGTTTTTATCGAGGCCCCGACCCTCTGTGTTTTCAAATTTCCCATGATCTGCAACAGCCACCTGGCTCAATACTGGAAAGTTGCATTCATGGGACTCTGGGTGAGGTGCGCGACTGGCCGCCATAACCACCGTAATCTTCTTCTGGAACTGCTGTTTCGTTGCTAGTTGCCTTAACTGCGTCTCTAGATATAATGCGCGAGTGGCCGACATGCTTGCTGGAATATTTCTCTGAGACTGTTGCTTCACTATCGCTAGCTTGCCATGCATGAAGGAATGCATTTATGTCAGCCTGGACTGCGTGTTTTTCTTTTGGTCATGATATCGTGACATGTCACGATATCGTGACATTCTCTTCTTTCGCCTTCCTACTTTTGCCTTGGTCACGATATCGTGACCTGTCGTGATATCGCGACGTATTTTCATCGTGCCTCCGTTCTTCAGTTTCGGTCATGAAATCGTGACATGTCATGATTTCGTGACCTTCCATCCTTCGCGCCTTCGCTTCCTACTCTGGTTGCAAAATTGTGACATGTCACGATTTCGTGACGTTCTGTCCGCTGTGCCTTCGCTCCTCACCTTGGTCATGATTTCGTGACATTCTGTCCGCCGTGCCTTCGCTCCCCGCCTTGGTCGTGATTTCACGACATTCTGTCCACTGTGCCTTTGCTCCTCGCCTTGGTCACGATTTCATGACATGTTACAAAATCGTGACATGTCACGATTTCGTGACATTCTGTCTGTCATGCCTTCGCTCCCTACTTTGGTCATGATTTCGTGACATTCTGTCCGTCGCATCCTCTCTCTCCTATTTTGGTCGCGATATCGCGACATTTTTTCTGTCGCGATATCGTGACACATATTTTTCTTTGCAAGACACTTAGAAAAATTTGGTTGATGCAAGATTGCTCTGCTGCCCTCGGATGCTCCTACATCATTGCTTTAGGCGAATATCTTCTTGTGGCAATAATATCTCTTTCTACTATAGAATATTGTTGATAAATGGTAGGGAAAGTGAATATTCATGACTGCCATATTATCATACTGATATCTGTATCAAAAGCTCTTAAGTAATAATATACTACTTGCTCAGTGGTCGGTTTCAATCCCGCGGGAACTCTCTCCCAGGTGTGACTGAATCAAATATTAAAATAAAAAACCTCCTCCTGAGGATGTTTCTTTATAATGGTGAACTGGCTGAGTAAGGATAACGGATCTGCATGTTGATTGAACTCATCAACAAGTTTACTAGTGAGCTCTGCCCAAGTCATGATTGTTTGAGAAGGAAGTTCTTTGTACCAATAGAGCATTTTTCCTTTTAAGGAAATCACTAGAAATCTGATCATCACATCTTCCTGAGTGATGTTATACAACCAAAGCTGTAACATCTAAACAATGTTCATATGTCGTTTTACCTATTCCATCATATGAAGGCAACACCTTCAACGTTGCTATGGAAATCAGATTTTGAGCCACAAAATTTAGTGGACCTGTGTGGTTCCATGTGAGATAAGCTGGTGGAGTAGCTATTGTAGCAACTATACTTGCCTATATTATAGAATTACTAGTAGTCGCTAAAAATAGATTAATACTAGAAATAGGCAAAACAAAGGGTACAAGGGTGGTAATACTAGTAGCAGGTGGATTGGATCTAGCAGATAAAATTGGATGCACCTTTAGGATACTAAGATGTAACTCAAATAACTCAATGGGTTATTCTAAGTTTCTTACTTTAGATATGGTTATAATATAAGTAAATAATCATGAGTTTTTAACCAGATAAATAGATAAGGTATTTCTTGGGTCTATACCTTCGGACGGAGTCACCAGGTGATTTGATTTGGATTTTAAAGATCAAATGCAAACATAAAACCTTATATAATATTGTGGGAATTAGGGTCCCACTGGGCGTACCAAAAACTATTCCCAAAGGGAATTTGCCTTAAGAGAAATCTCAGATTCCATCCCAAATCCAAGGGCAAGAAATACATAAAGAATGTACTCCACGAAAAGAAACTGAGACTCAAGACCAATCTAAGGAGAGGTTGAGATTCGCTTCATTAACAAAAAGGTAAAGGATTGAAGCTACCTAGGGATATAGAAATAGGTGTTATACCTTCACCAAGGAAAGAGAAAAATTTGTCGAATCTCCTACATTCAACATAGTTGAATAAATGAAGAAGACTCCCTCAAAGGCGAGTATGTATGATGCTCTTCAATTCCCTAGTCAAATTGATCTTCTGCAAGAATATCTAAAGACAATAAAAGGTAAAGGTAAAAATATTTCTCCTTCAAATACAGTCCAGGCAAATCTAACATATGCTACTGGAAAGAATAAACCTCCTCCTTTTTATTTATCTCTTCAAATGGAAGGATGGGTGGTTCACAACTGCATGATAGATTCAAATGCTGCTACTACAGTAATACCCAAAGCAGTATGTGACATTATGGGAATGGAATACACTAGGAGCAATCCAGGTGTCCTACAGTTGGATGGCACTCTAGTAAAAACTATAGGGGTAATTAAATATATTCCCATACAATTTCACATGATGCCCCAAATGGTGGCTATACAAGAAGTAGTCATGGTAGATTTGACACCATACTTTGGTATGTGCTTATCTAGAGAATTCACTGTAAAAATAGGAGGATACCTATTTCTATATTACTCATTTAGAAATAGCTTTCAAAGGTAGGAGGATTAAGATATTTAATGAGAAACCATCTACATTTCATGTAGAAAAAATAGGGGACGCTGACACCATGAATATAATGACGAAAGAAATTAAAGAAGTGGATCTAATGGAAGAAACCTTAGAATATATTCAAGTAGAAGATAAGTTTTCTCTATAGGATTTCAATGCCATGGTAGAAACAAAAATAGGAAGTTATTTCATTGAAAAAACAAAAAAACAATTGACACATTCTATCGAATAAAATAACTCTACTAATCATACGTGGAAGTTTTTCTTTGATGGAGCTAGGTGTAAGAATAGAGCTAGTGCTAGAATAGTTTTTATTTCTCCCACAGGGAAAGAAATAGTTTTCTCTTATAGGTTTAATTGGAGCTGCACCAATAATGCAGTAGAGTATGAGGCACTTTGTTTAGGATTGAGGAAAGATGAAAAACTGGGAGTGAAACATCTACTCATTTATGGAGACTTAGAACTTATTGTGAATCAAGTCACAAAGAAATGTATCAATAAGCAACATTATTTAAAGGCTTATAGAAATAAAGTATGGGATCTCTTAGAAGCCTTTGAAGCTCTAAATATGAAGTCTATTCTTAGATAACAGAATACCCACACATATTTATTGGCATTAGTGGGAGCTAATTTCTATCATGTCAGTAATGTTATTCAGAAATCCAAGACGGTTAGACTCATATATAGACCTTTAGTGCCTTATAAGAATGTCTTCTGGAAAGTTTTTTAAAATGATGAGAAAATATTAGATTTTTTAATCTATGAAATGAATTTTTTGAGTGACAGGAATATGCAAGATGAAGAAGATATGATTCAGTTGAAAAATAATCATATCCCTAAGGGACTTATCACCCTTGAGAATTTTTTTGATAACAATGATAGGGCTATAGGCCATAAAATAAAATTTGATAAATTTTGTTATAAATAAGTGGATTTACAACCGGGAAAGATGATTAAAGTAGGGGTTAGTTATACAGAAGAATAATTAAACCAAATCAGGGAATTATGCAAGAAATTTCTTGATATCATATCTTGGGTGTATAGTGATCTAAATGTGTACAAAAAAGATATTATCCAGCACACTATTGAATTAGAAGAAGGAACCAAGCCTTTTTGGCAAAATCAAAGATCGGTAAACCCAAAGATAGAGTCTTTGATGAAGCAAGAATTGCTAAAACTTCTTCAAGCTAAAATAGTGTGCCCTATTAAACATTCTATCTCGGTGGTGAACTTGGTACTAGTCAGGAAGAAAAATGGGGATATTAGATTGTGTAGACTTCAGGAATTTAAACACAACATCACTCAAATACCATTACCCTCTTCCTCAGATTGACCAAATTTTACACACGGTTGAAAGGGCATAAAGGTTTTCTTTACTAGATGTTTTTTATGGTATAACCAGGTATGGGTCAGAGATGAAGATCAATTCAAGACTGATTTTACCACAAAATGGGGTACATTTGCCTATCAGAGAATGCATTTTGGTTTGTCTAATGTCGGAGCAACTTTCCAAAGAGCAATAGATGTAGCCTTTGGTGAACTTGCTAGAAAAATTATAGTTATTTATTTAGATGATATGATTGTATTTTATCATCATGAGCGAGATCATATAACACACCTTGAACAAGTATTTGAGAAATACAAAGAATTTGGAATATCTTTGAACCCAAAGAAATCAATATTTGTTTTAGAATAAGGTATCTTACTTGGTCATGTCATCTCTAAAACTGGATTATAAATTGACCCTGATAGAGTGAAAACACTTCTAGAACTGTATCTACTAGTTAATAAGAAAGGCTTTTAATCTTTCTTTGGACAAATAAACTTTGTGCAAAAATTTGTTGCAGATTTTGCAAAAATTGTTAAACCAATGACTGATACAAGGAAGAATGCTTTCAGGAAAATCTTAGAAGAGATAGCATAATCACCTATATTGGTTAATCCTGATTACTTATGGGGTTTTATTCTATATGATGTTGGTGAACCAGAAAGTTATGTTCTAGTTCTTACACAAAAAGGTATAGATAATGAAGAGATACCCATAGTTTTTTTGAGTTCCACCATGCACAATCACAAGGAGAGATATAATTTTATTGAAAAAAAGTTTATGTTGTCATGAAATCCTTAAAAAAATTTAAGCATTTTCTGTCATAGAGTAAAATCATTGTTTATGTGACTCATCCTAATGTCAAAAAATTTATAATACAAGGAGAACTTGGTGAAAATAGAGTTGGATGGGTGACCAAGATACATTAATATGATGTAGAGATACATCCAAAAAATATAGTAAGATGTAGAGCCTTGTGTTAGGAATTGGCCAAACAAGTTGTAGATGAGCATGTAAAACCCCAAGGTGTGATGGCTAATACTGAATCTGATCCATGTTCGAGAAACACTGATTGGATTGATGACATCGTGGAGTATTTTCAGAATGGGATGCGTCCTTAGAGTCTGAATGCTTCACAATGAAGAAGATTTAGAGCACAAGCTTTGAAGTACACCCTTCAATAAAAAGGGTTGTACAAAAAATATATAGATGGTGTACTTTTGAAATGTATAAGGGAATATGAGAAACAAAATGTGTTAAAAGAATTCCATGGAGGTCTCTCAGTAGGAAATTATTTAGGCAGATCCATTGCTTTGAAGATACTCTGAGCAGGTTGTTATTGACCTTCCATTTTTTAGATACTTACAAGGTTACCAAAAGTTATGAGCAATGTTAGAGATATGTAGGGAGAAATAGGAATGCTCCTATGCCCTTAAAACCTATAAAATTTGAAGAATCTTTCCAGTAGTGGGGGTTAGACTTTATTGGGATAATAGAACCTAATTCATCAGTTGGCCATAATTATATACTTACTACCACATATTGTTTTACTAAGTGGGCTGAAGCTATCCCTACTAAAAAAAGTTGATGAGGATGTGGTGATTGAATTTGTGGAAATCTTGATTACAATATTTGGTGTACCAGATTCACTAATTACATATAATAGATCAACCTTCATTGGAGCAAAAATTATTGATTTTACTAGCAGATATGGCATATATTTGAAGACTTCTTCCAATTATTACCCACAGGGTAATGGTTTAGTTGAGTCTACAAATAAAAATATCCTCATAATTCTAAAAAGAATGCTAGAATATAATAAGAGGAACTGGTATTCCTTGATTAATCAAGCACTATGGGATGACAGGATTTCAATAAAAAAGTCCATTAATACATCACCTTATTCTTTAGTCTATGGTAAGGAAGCTATTTTGCCTATACATATGGAGATACCAAAACTAAAGTTGCTAAATAAGATAAATCAACATATGGATGCCCAATTAATGTAGCTTATAAAATTAGAAGAATAGAGAGAACATGCATATAATCATCACCAAAAACATATGGCAGACACAGAAGGATGGTTTAACAAAAGAACAACCTGTATAAAATTTAAAGTGGGAGATCTGATTTTGAAATGGAATGTAAATAAAGCAAAGGCAAGTAATCATGACAAATTCAATGTTTTCTAGTAAGGTCCTTTCGAGATAATATTTGAAATGAAATTTAATTCTTTCCAATTATAGGATCAGTAGGGTATGATCCTACCCATCACAGTGAATGCTTTTCACTTAAATCTCTATTTCAAATAAGAAAATTGATAAAACTTATGTATATAATGTATATTATAGTAAGTTTGTAAATATTTCTTAAAAACATATTTCTAGTTTAGAGAATTTTTGTTAGCATATTGTGACCAATCAGAAGTCACCAGAAAAAGAAGAGACAAAATTATAAATGGCGATATTGTTAAATATAATGGATCAAATTCAAAATTGCCATGTGGTTTTCTGACTGTTGGTAGGAGAAAACCGTTTTCAAAGAACTTTGATATGTGCTCCTTTTATTAAAAATGGTGAATGATCATTTGTCAGTAGGAATTAAAAATCTACCATGTGGTATTTCAATAATTGCATAAAGGACCTACCTTTGTAAATGGGAAAGCTTCGGTAATTGTAACCTTAATTTGCACATCAAATAATCATTGGTCATGTTTTCAAAACATTCAAAAGGGTGGCAAAAACAACACACAAGGGGATCTAAGCAAATGTAGCCCACCAACCACAATTAATGCACACCATGCATATGTTTCAAATTAATGTAAAAACCCTAATTTTACTCTTGAGTAAAATCCGTTGTGTCACTTTCTATTCATGCTTCTCCTAGTTCAAGTTTAGTTCAGAAAGAAAGTTTCAATGTGACAAAATATCATGTCTCCAAAAAAGAAGCTCAGAAAACAACAATGGCGGGTCCGTCTACTTCGTCTTCAGTAACAAGACGTGGCAAAGAAGTGAACAAATTTTTTTTGACAGAGATGCTGGAATTGGAGATACAGTGGTAACATGGAAGGACCCAATAAAATTCAAAAATATATTGAATATAGAATGGTGACTGGTGTTTCTGCATCTTCTCCTACTACTTTTTCTTTTCATTCATTGCTATAATGGTATGTGTATATTCTTATGCACCCTTTCCCCAAATTAGTTAAACCAATTTCAAATTTCTATGATGAAAAGAAAAGGGTGATTACAATTAAGAATGGGAGAGTGTTTTTTGCTCTAAACCCATATGCTTTTATTTATGCTTTTGCCATTGGGTATGTACCCGCTCTTGATCCCAAATATTTTGACCCAGCAGACCAGGCATAATATTTCTTTCCTTCTAAAAAATCAAGAGTTTTCTTTATACATAGTTGAGAAATCCACCTAATGGAGGAAGGATACCTGAAACTCCTATTCCCATAGCTGAATTTAAGAACCCATAATTATTTTCCATATTGGCTATGGTGGTAGGGTTAAAGACTGATGAAAAGGTTCATGAGTGGCAAATTGCTTTGGTCAATTGTCTATCTAACCCAAAAAATTATGACTTTGTAGTTATGGATAAGAGTATTCGACCTATGCTTTTTGACTAGCTAGGGTATTTGTTTAAAGAGATACATGAAGGGTTATCTACTATCAAGAGGGGTTATCAATACTCTTTTCATTTCTATTCCTATTTAGTATGGTTTTTCTTTAAATTTATGGCTAAATATCTAGCATTCATTTTTGTTAATGATAAATATCATAAAGGGAGGACTTTACCTGTGTATGATTGGACCAATAGGTTGTACAAAATTGAGTCATATTATTATTTCAATAGGTATTTTCTAGGTCCTTCTTTTAAAATAATGTATGGGGAAGTCAGAAGGTTAACCTCTAGATTTGAGAAGATTTTATAGAATAAACATGCTGAGGAAGGTGATTGGTTTATTCTCACCCAGGGAATTTTTATTAGGTTGTATTTTTTTGCAAGAAAACCTTTATTACTCCCGCATTATGTTACTAATAGATTATTTGCATTATAATATGTAAGGCAAACTGAATATATTAATATGAAATATAGCATGGGTATAGGTAAAATTGGTACCTGTACCATGACTTTTTAACTTGAAGGTGTTGTGGTTTCTAAACGAGGTCAAAATTTAAAGTGGGAGATCTGGTTTTGAAATAGAATGCGAAAAAAGCAAAGCCAAGTAATCATGACAAATTTGACGCTTTCTAGTAATGTCCTTTCGAGATAATATTTGAAAGGCAATTTAATTCTTTCCAATTACAGGATCAGTAGGGTATGATCCTACCCATCACAGTGAATGCTTTTCACTTAAAGCTCTATTTCAAATAAGAAAATGGATAAAACTTATGTATATAATGTATATTATAGTAAGTTTGTAAATATTTCTAAAAAAATTATTTCTAGTTTAGAGAATTTTTGTCAGCATACTGTGACCAATCAGAAGTCACCAGAAAAATAAGAGACGAAATTAGAAATGGCGATATTGCTAGATATAATGGATCAAATTCAAAATTGCCATGTGGTTTTTTGAATGTTGGTAGGAGAAAACCATTTTCAAAGAACTTCGATATGCACTCCTTTTATTAAAAATGGTGAATGATCATTTGTCAGCAAGAATTTAAAATTTGCCATGTGGCCTTTCAGTAATTGCATAAAGGAACCACCTTTGTAAATGGGAAAGCTTCAGTAAGTGTAACCTTAATTTGCACATCAAATAATCATTGGTCATGTTTTCAAAACATTCGAAAGGGTGGCAAAAACAATGCACAAGGGGATCTAATCAAATCTAGCCCACCAATCACAATTAATGCACACCATGCATATGTTTCAAATTGATGTAAAAACCCTAATTTTACTCTTGAGTAAAATCCGTTGTGTCACTTTCTATTCATGCTTCTCCTAGTTCAAGTTCATTTCAGAAAGAGTTTAAGTGTGACAAAATATCATAGCTCCAAAAAAAAAGCTTAGATAACAACAATGGTGGGTCTGTGTACTTCATTTTTAGCAACAAGACATGGCAAAGAAGTGAACAAAATTTTTTTTGATAGAGATGCTAGAATTGGAGATACAGTGGTAACATGGAAGGACCCAGTAAAATTCAAAAACATATTGAATATAGAATGGTGACTCGTGTTTCTGCATCTTCTCCTACTACTTTTTCTTTTCATTCATTACTATACTGGTCTGTGTATATTCTTATGCACCCTTACCCTAAATTAGTTAAAGAAATTTCAAATTTCTATGATGAAAATAAAAGGGTGATTACAAATAAGAATGGGAGAGTTTTTTTTGCTCTAAACCCAGATGCTTTTATTTTTTCTTTTGCCACTGGGTATGTACCCGCTCTTGAGCCCAAATATTTTGACCCGCCAGACTAGGCATAATATTTCGTTCCTTCTAAAAAATAAAGATTTTTCTTTATACACAGTTGAGAAATCCACCTAATGGAGGAAGGATACTTGAAACTCCTATTCCTATAGCTGAATTTAAGAACCCAGAATTATTTTCCATATTGGCTATGGTGGTAGGGTTAAATACTGATGAAAAGGTTCATGAGTGGCAAATTGCTTTGGTCAATTGCCTATCTAACCCAAAAAATTATGACTTTGCATTTATGGATAAGAGTATTCGACCTATATTTTTTGACTGGCTAGGGTATTTGTTTAAAGAGATACATGAAGGATTATCTGCTATCAATAGGGGTTCTCAGTACTCTTTTTGTTTCTCTTTCTATTTAGGATGGTTGTTCTTTTTCTTTATGGCTAAATATATAGCATTCATTTTTGTTAATGATAAATATCATAAAGGGAGGACTTTACCTGTGTATGATTGGACCAATGTGTTGTACAAAATCGAGTCATATTATGATTTCAATAGGGAGTTTCTAGGTATCGCTTTGAAAATAATGTATGGGGAAGCCAAAAGGTTAACCTCTAGAGCTGAGAAGATTTTATAGAATAAACATGCTGGGGAAGGTGATTGGTTTATTCTCACCCATGGAATTGTTATTAGGTTGTATGGTTTTACAAGAAAACCTTTCTTACTATCGCATTATGTTACTGATAGATTATTTGCATTAGAATATGTAAGGCAAAATGAATATATTAATATGAAATATGGCACGAGTATAGGTAAAGCTGGTAACTGTACCATACCTTTCTAACTTGAAGGTATTGTGGTTTCTGAATGAGGTCAAAATGAGAAAATTTCTTAGGCTATGAGAGAGTTGGGGTTGATATAAATCCCTTAGATATGGAAATATGACCCTCTAGATAGAGTTGCAGAGAGACAGGCTATTTTGAATAGGATTCCACTGAAGGTATACCATGCCTCTATTAGGCCAGATATCTAAGCCTATAGAAATAATGATGAAGGTGCTCCATTAGAATGGCATGTTGTGAAAATGTAGACATTGCCTCTTTGGCATGAATTTTATGAATATGTATTACATTTTGACCCAGGTAATAATGAAGGGTATGTGTTAACTAAAAACACCATTGATAGGATGTAGAAAAAAGGTGCATATTGGACGATAGGAAAGAATCATGAGCGGTGGACTATGAGAGTGTAAACATACATGATTGAATAGAGATATCCCACAAATAATGACCTTGAATTCTTAGTAAGATATGACCATTATCAAAAATCTTGGTTAGGAATTTTCCCTATGAAGATACCTAGCAGTGTTGGTGGTAGAAAAGGGACAAGTCTTGAAGCTGCTAAAAACAAAATATTGAACAAGGAAAGGGTAAGAAGGTTGTAGTTTAACAACCAATGGCTCAAGAACAAAGCAAGTTGAGGAGTTCCAAGAAAATATCTACTGTAGAAGTCTTTACAAAGGATCAAGTAAAAAAATATGGGAAAGCCACTCAGATGATGTTAAAAATGGGATATGAAGGTAAAGGTCTAGGAAAAGAAGGACAAGGGATCACTAAACCCTTGCACATTGAAAGAAGAGGAAAATTCCTGGCCTTGGGAGCTGATTCATCCATAGGTAAAGCTCTAGTTTTTAAAATTGTTAAGTTTGTTCCCCCATCAAGTTTAGCTACAAAACCTGATTAAGAATCTCTTTGTATTAAGAGGAAGGCTAAATTATATAGCAGAACTGAAAGGAAAAAGGATAATATTGTTGAAGTAAACCTAGTTCTTGAGCAAATCACTCTGAATAATGATACTGATAAAATAAAAATGGTTCCAAAGAACGAATAAATTTTTCAAGATAATGAGGTTAACGTTCTAAATCTAGAGGTTACTAAACAAGAAAATGTCTATATTGGGACTATGGATGATCCAAATGACTTTTATTAGGAGGATAAAAATGTAAATATTTCTAAGGAAATTACTGTAAAGCAAGAAAATGTGGAACGTAAGAAAAAAAAATCCTGGGGGAATTCCTCCAAATGTTGAAATTATAAATCTTGAAGGAATTACTGATGGTGAAGACAAAATTGATAATAGCAAAAATGTTGAAGTCCCTACACAAAGTAAAAATATAGATCAAATGATGAGTGAAAGGGACCAAGACCATGGAGAAGGAGATCAATGTCAACAAGTGCTTCAAACAAACAAAGGTATGATTTTCCTTTTCCTTCAATATTTTCTCTCTACTTATTCCTACGGTGATTTTCCTTCCATTTCTTGTTCAAATAAAGATATAATGTTCCCATTGGATTCATGTTTTCTTCCCCAAAACTAGCATTATTTTCTCAACTTCAATATGAATTTGATGTTGATTTGATCCCCAATCCATTCCTCTCTAGCACGAGTATTCCAGCTATTAAGTCAATATCTTCTCCAAATGATAAAAATCATCCCACTCTTTCAAAATTGAAATATTTGAGAAAAGAAAACAAGAATGCTTTAGATTTGTGGGCATATCATTCTACTAAAGATTCTAAAGCCCCAACTCAGGTTCAAGATATAATCTCCCTTGATCCCACCACAATGTAGAGTAAAAAGGTAAATTTAACACCAGTTTCCCAGAAATCAAAGAGGGATACGAACATTGAGGATTATCAAACAGAAGACACAGCTAAAGATATTACTCAGCTACATATGTCAGATGAGTGGGTAAAATATTAGGCCCATTTTGGGACTATTTAATTACATGGGGAATTTTTTAGAGAAAAGTTTGTCAAGGAGCAAGAAGCCAGGAGAGAGTTAGAGTTCATATTGCAAGAGCAGAAACTAACCGAAAAGGCTTTAAAGCTCAAAGCTAAGAAGTGGGAGGATAGATTTTTTGAAGCTGCTAATGAAGTAGTTGCATTAAAATAAAAATTGAAAGATGCTGATGAACAAATTCACTCTCCAACTCTACAGGTTTAGCAATTCTAGCAGCAGTTGGTTGAGAAGCAGAACACTCCATCTAGTTTTTCCAAAGAATAGGCCAAGGCGGTAAGAAGAGAAATGCTCAAATACATATTGGCATTGAGCCTTAAATTAAGGCCCATGTTATTTTACCTAGCCAAAGTGAAAGAAGTAATTGAAGTAGTCAGTGAATAATTAAGAGATTTAGTAACATTTCTTCAAGAAAGATCAGATGCAGCCACACAAATTCAATTTTTATCAGAAAAGATGCCCAAGAGTGTCTTTGCTAAAATTCATAGTGAAGCACGATCTCAAGTAAAGATTGTAGTGAAAATTTTCTTTAGGAGACTTAAACTGGTGGCTCAGGGTGATAAACTACTTTACTAATTTGAGGCTAAAGCAAAAGGATTAGTGAAGCATTTAAATTTGGCTAATAAATGTGGACTTCCTTATTCATGGGATGATAATTCAAAAGTGTTGAATGAAGATACACTAACACTATCCCTTAAATCTTTCATAGAAGATGAGTCAGAGATAGAAAATTGGAAAGAGCCTGTAGAGGAAATGCTAATATTTACCATGGTCCAGAACCTTACACAGATTAAGTCATGCTTACAAGAATTGATTCTAAGAAACAAGATAGTGTCCCATGATAAAGTGGAAGAGTTGCAGTATATATCAATTGTTTATGGATTCTTCAGATCTTGAATATGAAGACTAGAAGCATGTTTACCTTACCTACAATGAGGTGGTTAATACAATAGAAAAACTGAAGAAATCCAAACAGGATAGTCAAAAGCAGCTAACATAAGGAGGGACTAGCAGCCAACCATGAGATTTGTTTCAAATTATCTTAAGTTGTTAATGTATTTTTAGTAAAAAATCCATAAGCTACAAAAGATATCCTGTAAAGGTAATGCTTTATTTTGCATTTCTTCTTGAATATTCTTTCCCAAAAAATATTCTCTCCTATATTATTTTATATTTGAACTCCATTTCCCAATGGATGAAGGTCCTGGTTCTTAATCTTTTTGCCAGAAAAATTTCCCCATAATGTGCCAAGAATGTTAGTCTAAAAATACTACCTCTAGTAGATAGCATATTTTTTGCATAGAAAGACCAGCATTTCATTTTTTAGGCATGAGGCAAAGAATTGGCTAAGGCATGAAGAAGGTCACGATTTCGTGATATTTCAGTTTTTGTTAGCATGTGGCTCAAAGAGGCCTGAAAGAAAGAAAGCATCATGATTTCACGATATGACGGGTTTCACCAATAAAATCTATCAGAGGAGAAAAGAGGAAATGAGTGTCCCGATTTTGCGACAGGGAAAGTTTTTGACAACATGTTGCTCAAAAATTATGAAGTACAAGAAGATGAAGAACACAAGCTTATACTGAGAGGGGGGGTGAACAGTATAAGACCTCTTTTTACTTTTTCCTTTATACTTCAAAACAGTAAAGCAATATACCCAAAGCAATATCAAAGCAATGCACAAAACCATCCACAAAGTGACACAACAATTTACATGGTTCATCCACAAAACTTTTCTCTAAAAGTTATCTCAAAGTTCTTTGGGAAACCTTCCCAATTACAATGTTTATGAGCCTCGGCTCAAAGGAGAAACCTTCCCCCAATCTGAATTTATGAGCCTCTGCTCAAAGGAGATACCTTCCCCTACCTCTGCTCCGGTGGTGATCCTCTAGAAGACCTCTGCCTCCGCTGCCCTTAGCAAATGGAACTCTATCCACAGAAGACACCTGTCTTCCCTGCTCTAGCTGGAGACCTCTGTCCTCAACTCTATCACCTCAAAGCTGGTCCTCGAATTTGCACTAAACACAGTCCTTCGGTCTAGCACAAATGTCCTCGTCCTCTGTCTTTGATCAGCACCAAACACAGTCCTTCGGTCTGGCACAAATCTGTCCTCAGGTTCTTCTCATAGAACCAATGCACCTCTGTCCTCAAGTTCTCTGATAGAACTATCAACCTCAGCTTCACAAGTCCTCTGCTAAGACCTGTCCAAATCTGCTCACAAGTCCCCACAGGAACCTGTCCAAAACCTGCTCACAAGTCCCCAATGGAACCTGTCCAAAACCTGCTCACAAGTTTATCAAGAACACTTGCTTGGCATGAACCCACAAAGAGAATGGTTAGAGACCCAATGTGATTCATCCACCTCATAGAAGCATAAAGAGAATTGTTAGAGACTCAATATGATTCATCAACCTCATAGAAGCATAAAGAGAATTGTTAGAGACTCAATATGTTCTATACTTAACTCCCAATCTCAATCTCAACTCAATCTCAAATCTCAAAAGAATAAGATAGATGTAGTATGCTTTTCTCAAGAACATGAAACACAACCCAACAATTGCCAACCATGCAATATCTCATATAACAATGATACTCATGTTCTTTCCAACAACCAATATCTTTTCTCAACCAATTAGGGCTTCAACAACAATGCTTAAAGACAAGGTTTAACCAACATCATTCAACTCAACATTAACCTTGAAGCATTCAACCAATCATCACAAGAAAAGGAAACAAGTAGAAATCCTTTTCCCTCCAAAGATATTTGAACAAAACAGCCACCAACACAATATCACCAAATGCATAGAATAACTTGTTCAAATCAACTCAATGGAGTAAGCCCAATATCATGTATCAAGTAAAGCATTAACTTGATCAACACAACCACTATGGAAGCAACTCATCCATCAATATCAAAACAGCCAACTAAGGGTTTCACCAACTCAAAGCAAGTAGCAAGACTCACAATCATAAACCCTAGTGCACAATGCTTCCACTACCTCAAACCAGAATTATGCATTCACCAAAACTCTCATCAATGATAACAATGCATAAGTAGTCTTCAACAAACCAGAAACTAGGACTTACACCCAACCAAAGGAAACCTTGTTGAAAACCTTTTCACTCCAATCTTATTTCAGGAATAACATACACCAATCATACTCATAAGAAGAATGTGCCCATACCTTATTGAAGTGAAGGAACCCCTTTGGAAATCTGCCACAATCACAACATTCTTTTGCCAATCTTCACAAGGGTTAGTAGATCACAAAATAATCAACATTATTCCACCTTTCAATAATCATCACCAAATCCTTTAATTGCACAACTCCCTTATCTCTCCTAAAACCACTTGTACCATAAAATAAAATAAATCATTGCATAACCTTATAACTCCCAAAACCACTTATACCATAAAATAAAATAAATCACAACAATGCATAACCTTATAACTCTTTCTTCCTTTTCTCAAAATTAAATTTTCATACTTCTATAACAAAACAAATACCTTACACCCTTATAACTCCAAACCTTAACTCTTTTTAAATACTCAAAGAAAGATCCCAAAATTTAATATTACAACAACATATATATTATTTTTTTCTTATAACTCCAATATCTAACTTCCCTTCTTTATATTAACCAAAAACCCTTATAACTCTACTTACCTAACAACACGTATTACTTCCCACCTTCCATAAACATCCAAAAGAATAAAATTTAAGAATAATTTAAACACACCTTACCACAATTTCACGTTCTTCTTACCAAATTGAACTAATCCTCCCACCCATGTAAACAAAAATCGCACTTCAACTTTTGTCTTTTGTTGCCCTTGAATCGCATGAATTCTTCTTCCTTTTTATTCACGTGTTTGAGTGGATGCGAAAAATATTGTCTCATTTTTTTATTATCCCTTCCTTATTTTATATGCACTTTTATGTTATTTCAATACGTGGCATTTCCAACCACGACGAAAATACTTTAATTTAATTTTAAAATATTAATTTAAATTTTAAATAAATAAAATTTAAACTAAATATTTAAAATTAAATATCTTCATCACCGGGGCACCTTTTTCAACGAAACGAAGAGCCAACTTGGGTTTTAAGAAAAACCCATTTCAAATCTGTTGTCCATGGTTTTAAATAAAACCTTTTATTTTGTCTGCCTTGGTTTTCACAAAAACCCTTCCGCTTCTTGACATCAATGACAACATCAACACTTGAGCAAAGGCAATGTACCCAATGTACCCAAAATTGCCAACAATCTCCCCCTTTGTCATTGATGGCAAAACTTTACTAAAAACACATCTTCAAGAGCCAAAACTGAAACCCACAACTGAGAATCTACCTTTGAAGTTTTGCTCCCCATGACTTGAAGCTTTCCTCTTCACTTGAAGCTCTCCCCCTTACTCATATCTCTCCCCCTTTGTCATCAATGGCAAAGGGCCACCTTTGGGGCTCGAAACTAAGAATGAGCCTCTTAGCTTAGTCCCTCCCCCACCTCCTGTTGAGGTGATTAATTCCGGGGTGGGAGTAAAACTCCCATTAGGCACTGATCATCATCAACGTCTATAACTTCCTTGCCGGGCCTTCTCTTGAACTCTTTGTCCATATTCCTGTTCCTGTCATTGTTCTGATCCTTGGACCTGATCATGCCACTGTTCCTGTTCTTGTATTCTGGAATTTCAGCTCTACACTTGTCTAGCTATGTGACCTTCATTGTTGCACTTGTAACAAGTAACAATGTTATTTCTTTGAGGCATACCTGTTCTTTGAATCCACTTGTTCGACTAAACCTGTTCCTGTTGTTTGCCTTGCAATGAACTGCCTTGTGCCCAAACTGATTGCAAGAGTAGCAATACCCATAAAAGAAATCACCACTTCTGAAACTGTTATTTACCTTCTTCACCTGAGCCATGCAATGTACAGCCATGTGACCAAACCTGTGACAAGCAAAACATCTGCCTTGAAACTTTCCTTTATTTGACTTCTTAGGTCCTGAAAACTTCTCCTTCTTCTCATTTCGAAATCTGTTTTCTGTTTCTATGCATCTATCATTCAAGGACTCATGATCTGAAATACTTTCCTCATTAGAACTCTCTTCCTTTTGGAATCTCTTACTAGACTCTCCAACTTGTTTCTTGTGAGGCTTAACAAAACCAAGACCTGTTTTATCTGTTGGATTTCTTTGACTTTGGATGAGAGACTTAACCTTTTTGGAGCTTTCTTGAAACCTCGTACAACTTATCCTTGTACTTTTTATTTTCCTCTTTCAACGAAGCCATTTTCTGTTCTAATTCACTATACTCAAGCACCTTAGATTCTAACTCATTCTTGAGTTCTTGTGCATTAGCCATAGAGACATCAAGACTTTCTATAAGTTCATCTCTCTCCATACAACATTCATCTAACTTATCCTTGAGTCTAGCATTCTTCTTTCTTTCCTTTTTCAAAACACTAAGAGCATTTGTAAGTTCACATTCAAGATCCTCTATTTGATTGCACTTTGAATTATCAAGGCCTTTTTCAGATTTCTTATCACTAGAGGTGCTACCCTTTTCAAAAACCATACATGCATCTTCCTTATCATTTTCTGAAGCATCCTCATACATACTAACAACCAATTCATTATTTGTGCAATCATCCTCAAGGTGACCAAAATTTCCACATCTAAGACATTTCATGATAATGAATCTATGTTTCGGTTCTTCCTCTTTTTCGATATGAACAACATCTCATTTTCATTATCACTTGAAGAACTTTCACTATCACTGCTAGAACACTTACTTGCTTTGTCTAGGTAGAAGCTCTTCTTGTGCTTGTGAGAATACCTCTTTCCTTTATTGTTGTGCTCATCTTTGTTCTTCCTTTGATGCCTATGCCTTTCAGAATCCTTGCTCTTACAATCCTGTTTAACTTCATCACTTTCATCCTTGGCAAAAGTACAGTTAGTAGCATAATGACCAAACTTTCCACAATTGAAACATCTCACGTTTTTCATATTTTTGTGCTTTCTAAAGAACTTGCCTTTCTTGTTGTAATATGCCTCTTCATCACCAGAAGACTCATCACTCTCTTGAAGTTGTTTACCTTTGGAATTCTTGGTAGTCTTGAAAGTTGCCTCCTTCTTGACATCAACCTTCACTTGAGTTCTCAACTCAAATGTTGCAAGTATACTATGGAGCTCATCCTTTTTCAACTTATCCAAATCTTTAGCTTCCTCAATAGCAGAAATATTTTCACTAAATCTATTAGGAAGAGATCTTAAAATCTTATCACAAACATCATTTTCAGCAAGCTCAAGACCTAAGTCTTTCATGGAGTTAACAACTTCATCCATACGAAGCATGTAGTCACTAATATTTTCATCATCATTCATTTTGAGTTGTTCAAACATACCTTTGAAGTGTCTCAACTTGGCCTTTCCGACATTTGTATCACTCGTATGAACCACCTTCAACTGATTCCACATTTCACTAGCTGTCTTTGCAGTAAATCACTTTGGTGAGATCTGCTTCTACGTAAGCCTTTCAAGATTGCATTCATTGCTTTTGAATTTCTGTGATGTAGGAGCCTTTCTTCTTTAGTATTAGGACCATGTTCAGGAATAGTGTACTCATCTTCAATCACTTCCCAAACCTCATTCCCAAGTGCCATTAGATGAACCTTCATCCTTGCACTCCAAAGACCAAAATCTGACCCATCAAGAATAGGTGCTTGCATTGCCACTTGAATGATCCATTGTGTTCTTTACTAGCTTTTCCTTCAAGCTGTTAAACTTTCTGAAGGAACCTGCTCTGATACCAATTGAAGAACACAAGCTTATACTGAGAGGGGGGGTGAACAGTATAAGACCTCTTTTTACTTTTTCCTTTATACTTCAAAACAGTAAAGCAATATACCCAAAGCAATATCAAAGCAATGCACAAAACCATCCACAAAGTGACACAACAATTTACATGGTTCATCCACAAAACTTTTCTCTAAAAGTTATCTCAAAGTTCTTTGGGAAACCTTCCCAATTACAATGTTTATGAGCCTCGGCTCAAAGGAGAAACCTTCCCCCAATCTGAATTTATGAGCCTCTTGCTCAAAGGAGATACCTTCCCCTACCTCCGCTCCGCTGGTGATCCTCTAGAAGACCTCTGCCTCCGCTGCCCTTAGCAAATGGAACTCTATCCACAGAAGACACCTGTCTTCCCTACTCTGGCTGGAGACCTCTATCCTCAACTCTATCACCTCAAAGCTGGTCCTCGAATTTGCACTAAACATAGTCCTTCGGTCTAGCACAAATGTCCTCGTCCTCTGTCTTTGATCAGCACCAAACACAGTCCTTCGGTCTGGCACAAATCTGTCCTCAGGTTCTTCTCATAGAACCAATGCACCTCTGTCCTCAAGTTCTCTGATAGAACTATCAACCTCAGCTTCACAAGTCCTCTGCTAAGACCTGTCCAAATCTGCTCACAAGTCCCCACAGGAACCTGTCCAAAACCTGCTCACAAGTCCCCAATGGAACCTGTCCAAAACCTGCTCACAAGTTTATCAAGAACACTTGCTTGGCATGAACCCACAAAGAGAATGGTTAGAGACCCAATGTGATTCATCCACCTCATAGAAGCATAAAGAGAATTGTTAGAGACTCAATATGATTCATCAACCTCATAGAAGCATAAAGAGAATTGTTAGAGACTCAATATGTTCTATACTTAACTCCCAATCTCAATCTCAACTCAATCTCAAATCTCAAAAGAATAAGATAGATGTAGTATGCTTTTCTCAAGAACATGAAACACAACCCAACAATTGCCAACCATGCAATATCTCATATAACAATGATACTCATGTTCTTTCCAACAACCAATATCTTTTCTCAACCAATTAGGGCTTCAACAACAATGCTCAAAGACAAGGTTTAACCAACATCATTCAACTCAACATTAACCTTGAAGCATTCAACCAATCATCACAAGAAAAGGAAACAAGTAGAAATCCTTTTCCCTCCAAAGATATTTGAACAAAATAGCCACCAACACAATATCACCAAATGCATAGAATAACTTGTTCAAATCAACTCAATGGAGTAAGCCCAATATCATGTATCAAGTAAAGCAATAACTTGATCAACACAACCACTATGGAAGCAACTCATCCATCAATATCAAAACAGCCAACTAAGGGTTTCACCAACTCAAAGCAAGTAGCAAGACTCACAATCATAAACCCTAGTGCACAATGCTTCCACTACCTCAAACCAGAATTATGCATTCACCAAAACTCTCATCAATGATAACAATGCATAAGTAGTCTTCAACAAACCAGAAACTAGGACTTACACTCAACCAAAGGAAACCTTGTTGAAAACCTTTTCACTCCAATCTTATTTCAGGAATAACATACACCAATCATACTCATAAGAAGAATGTGCCCATACCTTATTGAAGTGAAGGAACCCCTTTGGAAATCTGCCACCATCACAACATTCTTTTGCCAATCTTCACAAGGGTTAGTAGATCACAAAATAATCAACATTATTCCACCTTTCAATAATCATCACCAAACCCTTTAATTGCACAACTCCCTTTATCTCTCCTAAAACCACTTGTACCATAAAATAAAATAAATCATAACATTGCATAACCTTATAACTCCCAAAACCACTTATACCATAAAAGTAAAATAAATCACAACATTGCATAACCTTATAACTATTTCTTTCTTTTCTCAAAATTAATTTTTCATACTTCTATAACAAAACAAATACCTTACACCCTTATCACTCCAAACCTTAACTCTTTTTCTAAATACTCAAAAAGAAATATCCCAAACAATTTAATATTACAACAAAATATATATTATTTTTTATACCTCCAATATCTAACTTCCCTTCTTTATATTAGAGCCAAAAACCCTTATAACTCGTAGGCTTACCTACCAACGCGTATTACTTCCCATCCTTCCATAAACATCCAAAACAAAATAAAATTTAAGAATAATTTAAAGCACACCTTAGCCACAATTTGTGCATGCTTCTTACACAAATTGAACTAGATTCCTCCGCACCCATGTAAACAAAAATGCGGACTTCAACTTTTGTCTTTCATTGCCCTTGGAATCGCACGAATTCTTCTTCCTTTTTATTCACGTGCTTGGTGGATCGAAAATATATTGTCTCATTTTTTTATTATCCATTGCCTCCTTTTATATGCACTTTCATTTCGCCCTTTATTTCCAAATACGTTGGCATTTTCAACCACGACGGAAAATACATTAATTTAATTTTAAAATTTTAATTTAAATTTTAATAAATAAAATTTAAACTAAATATTTAAAATTAAATATCTTCATCACCGGGGCACCTTTTTCAACGAAACGAAGAGCCAACTTGGGTTTTAAGAAAAACCCATTTCAAATCTGTTGTCCATGGTTTTAAATAAAACCTTTTATTTTGTCTGCCTTGGTTTTCACAAAAACCTTTCCGCTTCTTGACATCAATGACAACATCAACACTTGAGCAAAGGCAATGTACCCAATGTACCCAAAATTGCCAACAATCTCCCCCTTTGTCATTGATGGCAAAACTTTACTAAAAACACATCTTCAAGAGCCAAAACTGAAACCACACGAATCTACCTTTGAAGTTTTGCTCCCCCTGACTTGAAGCTTTCCTCTTCACTTGAAGCTCTCCCCCTTACTCATATCTCTCCCCCTTTGTCATCAATGGCAAAGGGCCACCTTTGGGGCTCGGAACTAAGAATGAGCCTCTTAGCTTAGTCCCTCCCCCACCTCCCGTTGAGGTGATTAATTCTGGGGTGGGAGTAAAACTCCCATTAGGCACTGATCATCATCAGCGTCTATAACTTCCTTGCCGGGCCTTCTCTTGAACTCTTTGTCCATATTCCTGTTCCTGTCATTGTTCTGATCCTTGGACCCGATCATGCCACTGTTCCTGTTCCTGTATTCTGGAATTTCAGCTCTACATTGTCTAGCTATGTGACCTTCATTGTTGCACTTGTAACAAGTAACAATGTTATTTCTTTGAGGCATACCTGTTCTTTGAATCCACTTGTTCTGACTAAACCTGTTCCTGTTGTTTGCCTTGCAATGAACTGCCTTGTGCCCAAACTGATTGCAAGAGTAGCAATACCCATAAAAGAAATCACCACTTCTGAAACTGTTATTTACCTTCTTCACCTGAGCCATGCAATGTACAACCATGTGACCAAACCTGTGACAAGCAAAACATCTGCCTTGAAACTTTCCTTTATTTGACTTCTCAGGTCCTGAAAACTTCTCCTTCTTCTCATTTCGAAATCTGTTTTCTGTTTCTATGCATCTATCATTCAAGGACTCATGATCTGAAATATTTTCCTCATTAGAACTCTCTTCCTTTTGGAATCTCTTACTAGACTCTCCAACTTGTTTCTTGTGAGGCTTAACAAAACCAAGACCTGTTTTATCTGTTGGATTTCTTTGACTTTGGATGAGAGACTTAACCTTTTTGGAGCTTTCTTGAAACCTGTACTGCTTATCCTTGTACTCTTTATTTTCCTCTTTCAAAGAAGCCATTTTCTGTTCTAATTCACTATACTCAAGCACCTTAGATTCTAACTCATTCTTGAGTTCTTGTGCATTAGCCATAGAGACATCAAGACTTTCTATAAGTTCATCTCTCTCCATACAACATTCATCTAACTTATCCTTGAGTCTAGCATTCTTCTTTCTTTCCTTTTTCAAAACACTAAGAGCATTTGTAAGTTCACATTCAAGATCCTCTATTTGATTGCACTTTGAATTATCAAGGCCTTTTTCAGATTTCTTATCACTAGAGGTGCTACCCTTTTCAAAAACCATACATGCATCTTCCTTATCATTTTCTGAAGCATCCTCATACATACTAACAACCAATTCATTATTTGTGCAATCATCCTCAAGGTGACCAAAATTTCCACATCTAAGACATTTCATGATAATGAATCTATGTTTCGGTTCTTCCTCTTTTTCTGATATGAACAACATCTCATTTTCATTATCACTTGAAGAACTTTCACTATCACTGCTAGAACACTTACTTGCTTTGTCTAGGTAGAAGCTCTTCTTGTGCTTGTGAGAATACCTCTTTCCTTTATTGTTGTGCTCATATTTGTTCTTCCTTTGATGCCTATGCCTTTCAGAATCCTTGCTCTTACAATCCTGTTTAACTTCATCACTTTCATCCTTGGCAACGATACAGTTAGTAGCATAATGACCAAACTTTCCACAATTGAAACATCTCACGTTTTTCATATTTTTGTGCTTTCTAAAGAACTTGCCTTTCTTTCTGTAATATGCCTCTTCATCACCAGAAGACTCATCACTCTCTTGAAGTTGTTTACCTTTGGAATTCTTGGTAGTCTTGAAAGTTGCCTCCTTCTTGACATCAACCTTCACTTGAGTTCTCAACTCAAATGTTGCAAGTATACTATGGAGCTCATCCTTTTTCAACTTATCCAAATCTTTAGCTTCCTCAATAGCAGAAATATTTTCACTAAATCTATTAGGAAGAGATCTTAAAATCTTATCACAAACATCATTTTCAGCAAGCTCAAGACCTAAGTCTTTCATGGAGTTAACAACTTCATCCATACGAAGCATGTAGTCACTAATATTTTCATCATCATTCATTTTGAGTTGTTCAAACATACCTTTGAAGTGTCTCAACTTGGCCTTTCTGACATTTGTATCACCTGTATGAACCACCTTCAACTGATTCCACATTTCACTAGCTGTCTTGCAGTGAATCACTTTGGTGAGATCTGCTTTCTGTAAGCCTTTCAGGATTGCATTCATTGCTTTTGAATTGCTGTGATGTAGGAGCCTCTCTTCTTTAGTATTAGGACCATGTTCGAGAATAGTGTACTCATCTTCAATCACTTCCCAAACCTCATTCCCAAGTGCCATTAGATGAACCTTCATCCTTGCACTCCAAAGACCAAAATCTGACCCATCAAGAATAGGTGCTTGCATTGCCACTTGAATGATCCATTGTGTTCTTTACTAGCTTTTCCTTCAAGCTGTTAAACTTTTCGAAGGAACCTGCTCTGATACCAATTGAAGAACACAAGCTTATACTGAGAGGGGGGTGAACAGTATAAGACCTCTTTTTACTTTTTCCTTTATACTTCAAAATAGTAAAGCAATATATCCAAAGCAATATCAAAGCAATGCACAAAACCATCCACAAAGTGACACAACAATTTACATGGTTCATCCACAAAACTTTTCTCTAAAAGTTATCTCAAAGTTCTTTGGGAAACCTTCCCAATTACAATGTTTATGAGCCTCGGCTCAAAGGAGAAACCTTCCCCCAATCTGAATTTATGAGCCTCTGCTCAAAGGAGATACCTTCCCCTACCTCTGCTCTCGGTCGGTGATCCTCTAGAAGACCTCTGCCTCCGCTGCCCTTAGCAAATGGAACTCTATCCACAGAAGACACCTGTCTTCCCTGCTCTGGCTGGAGACCTCTGTCCTCAACTCTATCACCTCAAAGCTGGTCCTCGAATTTGCACTAAACACAGTCCTTCGGTCTAGCACAAATGTCCTCGTCCTCTGTCTTTGATCAGCACCAAACACAGTCCTTCGGTCTGGCACAAATCTATCCTCAGGTTCTTCTCATAGAACCAATGCACCTCTGTCCTCAAGTTCTCTGATAGAACTATCAACCTCAGCTTCACAAGTCCTCTGCTAAGACCTGTCCAAATCTGCTCACAAGTCCCCACAGGAACCTGTCCAAAACCTGCTCACAAGTCCCCAATGGAACCTGTCCAAAACCTGCTCACAAGTTTATCAAGAACACTTGCTTGGCATGAACCCACAAAGAGAATGGTTAGAGACCCAATGTGATTCATCCACCTCATAGAAGCATAAAGAGAATTGTTAGAGACTCAATATGATTCATCAACCTCATAGAAGCATAAAGAGAATTGTTAGAGACTCAATATGTTCTATACTTAACTCCCAATCTCAATCTCAACTCAATCTCAAATCTCAAAAGAATAAGATAGATGTAGTATGCTTTTCTCAAGAACATGAAACACAACCCAACAATTGCCAACCATGCAATATCTCATATAACAATGATACTCATGTTCTTTCCAACAACCAATATCTTTTCTCAACCAATTAGGGCTTCAACAACAATGCTCAAAGACAAGGTTTAACCAACATCATTCAACTCAACATTAACCTTGAAGCATTCAACCAATCATCACAAGAAAAGGAAACAAGTAGAAATCCTTTTCCCTCCAAAGATATTTGAACAAAATAGCCACCAACACAATATCACCAAATGCATAGAATAACTTGTTCAAATCAACTCAATGGAGTAAGCCCAATATCATGTATCAAGTAAAGCATTAACTTGATCAACACAACCACTATGGAAGCAACTCATCCATCAATATCAAAACAGCCAACTAAGGGTTTCACCAACTCAAAGCAAGTAGCAAGACTCACAATCATAAACCCTAGTGCACAATGCTTCCACTACCTCAAACCAGAATTATGCATTCACCAAAACTCTCATCAATGATAACAATGCATAAGTAGTCTTCAACAAACCAAAAACTAGGACTTACACTCAACCAAAGGAAACCTTGTTGAAAACCTTTTCACTCCAATCTTATTTCAGGAATAACATACACCAATCATACTCATAAGAAGAATGTGCCCATACCTTATTGAAGTGAAGGAACCCCTTTGGAAATCTGCCACCATCACAACATTCTTTTGCCAATCTTCACAAGGGTTAGTAGATCACAAAATAATCAACATTATTCCACCTTTCAATAATCATCACCAAAGCCTTTAATTGCACAACTCCCTTATCTCTCCTAAAACCACTTGTACCATAAAATAAAATAAATCATAACATTGCATAACCTTATAACTCCCAAAACCACTTATACTATAAAAGTAAAATAAATCACAACAATGCATAACCTTATAACTCTTTCTTCCTTTTCTAAAAATTAATTTTTCATACTTCTATAACAAAACAAATACCTTACACCCTTATCACTCCAAACCTTAACTCTTTTTCTAAATACTCAAAAAGAAAGATCCCAAACAATTTAATATTACAAAAAAATATATATTATTTTTTATACCTCCAATATCTAACTTCCCTTCTTTATATTACAGCCAAAAACCCTTATAACTCGTAGGCTTACCTAACAACGCGTATTACTTCCCATCCTTCCATAAACATCCAAAATAGAATAAAATTTAAGAATAATTTAAAGCACACCTTAGCCACAATTTGCGCATGCTTCTTACGCAAATTGAACTAGAGTCCTCCGCACCCATGTAAGACAAAAATGGCGCACTTCAACTTTTGTCTTTCGTTGCCCTTGGAATGCGCACGAATTCTTCTTCCTTTTTATTCACGTGCTTGGGTGGATGCGAAAATATATTGTCTCATTTTTTTATTATCCCTTGCCTTATTTTATATGCACTTTCATTTTGCCCTTTATTTCCAAATACGTCGGCATTTTCAACCACGACGGAAAATACATTAATTTAATTTTAAAATATTAATTTAAATTTTAAAAATAAAATTTAAACTAAATATTTAAAATTAAATATCTTCATCACCGGGGCACCTTTTTCAACGAAACGAAGAGCCAACTTGGGTTTTAAGAAAAACCCATTTCAAATCTGTTGTCCATGGTTTTAAATAAAACCTTTTATTTTGTCTGCCTTGGTTTTCACAAAAAACCTTTCCGCTTCTTGACATCAATGACAACATCAACACTTGAGCAAAGGCAATGTACCCAATGTACCCAAAATTGCCAACAGAAGATGTCGCAATTTTGCAACTTGGCATATTTTCACCCGCAACACAGCCTGAAAGAGTTGAAAAGGAGAAGGTGTCGCGATTTCACGACATGGCAAGTTTTCACTCATGAAGTAGTTTGAAAGGGCCATAAAGGAAAAAGTGTCATGATTTTGTGACATGACTAGCTTTTGCTGACATAAATATATTTAGTAATAAATAATATGCCTTCAAGAGCCCATGTCAGTAAGTAGATAGTAGAGTAAATCAATTCCTAGATTCTTGTTATTAGAGTTTATTTGTTGGAAGCCATGCAAAGGATATGGAAGCATGATTATATTATGATTGCTTGTAATTGATTATAGGTCAAAATGTACTAATTATAGAGATTACCCATAGGGTATATATAAGGGTAAACGTACTCTAAAAAAAGGTCGGCTCTTAGATGTTTGCAAGACTGAATGTATGTACTTTGAATAAAAGCAATACAATTACACTTCTATTTGGCTTCTGGTTCACAGTGTGCAAATGTATGTGTTAACATTTCTCACTTCTATTCACATCATTGAAATATAGATTAAGTTTGTTCTAAAATCTAGACTTACATAAAACATAAATTATATTGCTGGAGTTGAAATCTAATATATACATGTGTTAGATAGAGATCTAAATCACATTGGGAAATTCATGATTTTGTCATGGAGATAATATTAAATGGTTTAACAAGTAAAGTATATGTGTTCATCTTAGTTGTTGTTTAATTTGTACCATATTCAAGCTCTAGCCTTGACTATATTTCCCCTTCTTTCAGTTCCCTTTTCTCATAAAAACCATTAAGGAACCAACCTCCTCTGGAGATTAGATGAAAGATCTAACGATCAATTTTTTCTATTCAATATTGACAAAATTAAGGCACAAATAACAACCATAGGCAGATTTTGTTCCAACACAACTCTACTTAACCAATCATTCAATGAAATAATCCTTGCTCACAAACCCTAGTACAACCATATGAACAATTGCTCAAATATTTCCAATAATGCTTATTAATCAATCTCACATAACAATGATACTCATGTTCTTTGCAAATCCTAGTTCAAATTCTTCACTCAATTTAATCACTTCAACAAAAATGCTTATAAAATAAGGTTTTATAAACAACTCTTTTTATTCTAGAAAACCTTGAAGCATTATTTAAAACACTCTCAACAATGCTAACCAAACAATCATTTTCACTCCAACTTTTCATTCACAAATTTCAACAATCACTCACTCGGAATAACATGCCCATACCTTTTATTGGATTTAAAAGTACCTTTAGAAAAACCTATCTCAATCACAATATCCTTCTTTCCAATTTCAATGGTTAAACACAACAATATCACTTCAACACTTTCTCAAAAATATTCCTTAGACACAAAATAATCACAACTCAATTTATGCCTTATTGCTCCCTTTAAAAATAACACTCATCATAACATACATGAAATAATTACTTGGATACACCTTATAAACTCCAACTCAAAATAATGTCCAACACCATAAAACATCAACCAAACACCTTACTATCCTTTCAAGCACTTGAGCAAATAATATTAAAAATATAATTTTGCAAATCCCTTATAACTCCCCTTTCTACCTTAGAAACCAATTATAATATGCAAAAATTAATTTCTAAATGCTCAAACAATATTCCCAAAATTTTTGGTGCCCAATATTAAAGCATACCTATTTCTTCCCCATAAAGGGGTTTCGACATGTTTTGATCCACCGTCTCGCCAAGCCTATGTGCCTTAGCACTTGGGAGCCCACCGTGTGGGCTACTAATGCCCACGTGAAGGAAGGAAGAGTCACTTCCTCTTATTCCTTCACCGCAATTTGAATTTCCATAAAAATCACACACTTTATCTCCACTTTGGACTCAACACAATTTGTAAGGCAATCTCCCCCTTTGTCATTGATGGAAATCCAAATTCTTTTTACCACAAATTGGCCTTTTTCTTGTTCTACTCCTCCTAGGAAACTAATCTCCCTGACTCAATGCTCTCTCCTTAAACCAAATATTTCCCCCTTACTCAAATATCTCCCCTTTTGACATCAATGGCAAAGGATCACCTTTGGGACTCGGGGCTAAGAATGAATCTCTTAGCTTAGCCCCTCCTCCATCTCCTCTTGAGGTGGTTAATTCTAGGGTGGGAGTATTTCTACTCCCAGCAAGCACTGGTCTTTACCTTTGTTCTCTTTCCTTATTATCTGATCCTTCTGATTCCTTTGACTATTCCTCTCCATGCCCATGTTCATGTTCCTATCTGTGTCCATATTCCTATTCCTATTCCTATTCATGTTCATTCTTATATTCATATTCCTGTTCCTATTAATTTTCATGCTTGGTTCTGGAGTTTCTGCTCTACAACACTTTGTTGTATGTCCATCATTATTGCACTTATAACACTTAATGTTATTATTCCTTGGAGGTGCAAATGTCTTAAGATTTATCCTAGTGAAGCCATATCCTTTTCTTTCATGAACCCTATAATTCATTTCCTTGTGACCAAACTGATTACATGAGTAGCAATACCCATGGAAAAGCCATATGTTCCTAAAATTCCCATATTCCTGTCTTTCATGTTTCCTAAACTGTGAATCCATGTGCCCAAATTTATGATGTGAGAAACATCTTCCATTGAAGTTTCCTTGTCTTAACCTCAATGGTCTCTTAGTCTTTCTTGACCTATTTTGATTGTTGTTCCATTTGTTTCTCCTTTGTGCATTGTTTCTTTCTTTGTTAAACTTTCTATTGTCTGAATCATCCTCAGAAGTCTCCCTTTCTATTATACTATCTTCTTTTGATGTTACTTCTTCTTCAAAAATTGATGTCGACTCTTCTTATTTATTTTGAGCCTATTCAAAACCAAGACTTGTTCTATTTGTTGACCTTATTTTTACCTTGATCATCTTATCTACAATATTTGAACTCTTTCCAAACTTGTGTAGCTTATCCTTGAATTTCTCTAAATATTCCCTTAATAGAGCTACTTCTTGTTCTAAATTTTCACATTCTAAGACCTTTGCTTCTAGATTATACTTGAACTTCTTTCTTTTAGCCATTGATTTGTTTAGATCCTCTATAAGCTTTCCTCTTTCTTCATCACATTATTGAAACTGAAATTCAAGTTGGTAGTTTTGCTTTCTTACCTTCTTTAAAGTTTTAAGAGCATAAATAAACTCTCCCTCAAGATCAACACCTCCTTTTTCTAATTCTTCCTCTATTTTTTTGCCTTTGTCAATATATTCATCCTTTTATTACTTGTCTTCCATAGGATCACCTTATTCTTCTTCTAGTGCCATTAGAAGATTCTCTTTTGGTCCTTCTAGTGCATCCCAATATTCATCATCACTAAAACTGAAACCAACCCTTGTACAACTATCTTCAAGATGTCCAAAATTACCACATCTAAAACACTTGAGAATTATTGGTGACCTTTTCTTGAATTATTCTTTTTCTTCAATCAAAAATAGGACTTTGTCTTTATCATTATCTGAAAAACTATTATCACTATCACTTGAGTACTTACTTGCCTTGTCTGCATAGTACCTCTTCTTTTGTATTTGAAATAACTTATTTCCTTGTCTACCTTATCCATCCTTATCTTTCTTTTAGTACCTATATTTTTTTGATTTCCTGTTCTTATGATCTTGTTTTTCTTCATCATTGTTATTTTTAGCTTCTTAATAATAATTTTCATGGTGACCATACTTTCCACAATTGAAACATCTAACATATTTTGCATCTTTAAATCTTCTTTAATCCTTATTCCTTCTACCATAATTAGCTTCTTCATCACTAGATGACTCATTGCTTAAATCTGACTTTTTTCCCTTTATCTTCTTGGTAGCTTTGAATATTGCTTCCTTTTGAGGATTAGGTTATTTTTTTCTCAAATAAAAATTTGTAATAATACCAAGCAACATATCTATTTTTAAAGAATCACCATCCTTTGATTCTTCTATAGCAAAAATATTTTCACTAAATTTTTTTGGAAGAGATCTTAAGACCTTATCACAAACATCCGATTCTTCAACATTAAGTCCAAGTCCTTGCATACAATTAACAACCTCATCAAATCGAAGTAGATAAGTACTAATTTTTTCCTCATCCTTCATTATTAAATATTCAAATTGACCTTTGAGATTTTGTATATTTTCTTTCTTAACACCTTTATCTCCTTCATATATTCTTTGCAACTTATCCCAAATTCCTTTTGCATATTTACAATGCATAACTTTTATGGACTTTGTTCTATGCAAACCTCTCAAAATTGCATTCATTGTTTTTGAATTGTAATGTTGTAGAATCTTACCTTCCTTATATGTAGGTGGATCAACTGGTGGTATGTATCCAAATTGCTTCCAAAATTTAATTTCCAAGTGCCATCAAGTGAATCTTCATTATCATAATCTAATATATATAATCACTTCCATCAAAGATTTTTGTTGAATTATTTGAGGACACATTCTTAGAATCCATTGTGTTCTTGAAAGATTTTTCTTCAATATGTTAAACTCTTTCGAAGGAACCTGCTCTGATACCAATTGAAGAACACAAGATTATATTGAGATGGGGGTGAACATTATAAGACCAATTTTTACTTTTCTTTTCCAATAAATATTATGCAATGTATAGATAGAAATATCAATAGCAGTAATCAAAGCACTGCATAAGTCACCATACACAATAGAGACATCAATTTAACGTGGTTCACCCATTGTGGGCTACTCCACGGAGAAAATATTTCACTACAATTTCCTCAATCAATCTCATGGTAATCCTTTCTCTATTAAAAATTTTATGGACCTCTGTCCAAAGGAGACACCAATCCCCTAATCAAGTTCATGGATCTCTATCCATAGGATAACTCCTTTCTCCTCAAATATGACTGGTGATATTCTAGAAGAATTGTTGCCTCCACTACACTAGCTAATGGATCTCTATCCATTGAAGACTCATGTCCTCACTGCCCTAGATAATGGATCTCTATCTACTAGAGACTGTCATCCTCTATACTCTGTCACCTCAAAATATCTATCTCAAATTTGTACTAAACACAATATTTTGGTCTAGCACAAATATACTTAATATTTATCTCTAATCTAGCACAAATTGTCTTCAAATCTACACCAAACTTTGTCCTCAAATGCGCACTAAACACAGTCCTTCGGTCCATCACAAATCTACTCAATCTCTATCTCTATCCTCAAGCCTTAACATAAATATTGAATCAATATCAAATCAACTCTACTAGATCTGCCCCAAATCTTAACTCAAGGTTTGAAAAAATCAATTAATCAACTATGCTCACAAGTCTTCTCGAATACTTGTCTCAAATTTGCCTTGTAAGCTTCCAAAAAATCTCACACTAATCTGTCCACAAGTCCTCTCTAGAACTTGTCCAAATCTACTCACAAGTCTTCACTAAGACTTACCTCAAATATTCTCAACAAGTACTCAATATAACTTGTCTCAATATGATCAATAAGTCCTCACTATAACTTATCCAATATCAGCTCTCAATCTGTATTTTAAGCTTCCAAAAAAGCTCACACAAATCTATCCACAAGTCTTCTCAAATACTTGCCTCAAATATGCTCAACAAGTCCACACTAGAACTTGTTCAATATCATAGAAACATAAATATAATTGTTAGAGACTCAATATTCTTCTCACTCATCACAATGATCAATTATTTTCAATCACTCTTTTAGAAACATATAGAGAATTTTTATAGACTCCTTATGCTTCAAATTCACCTCAATACTCAATGAATTGCAATCACTCTTTTAGAAACATACATAGAATTTTTAGAGACTCAATATGCTTCACATTTACCTCAATACTCAATCAATTTCAATCACTCTTTTAGAAATATAGAGAACTGTTAGAGACTCAATATGCTTCACATTCACCTCAATGATAAATCACCTTCTCAACTCAATTTAGAATATAGAATAATGTGTTTCACAGAACTTGAACAATCACTTCAACACATTCACTTGAATAGGCTCAACCAACTCTACTTAACCAATCACTCAATGAAATAATCCTTGCTCACAAAACCTAGTCCAACCATATGAACAATCACTCAAATTTTTCCAACAATGCTTATCAATAAATATCACATAACAATGATACTCATGTTCTTTGCAAACCCTAGTTCAATTTATTCACTCAATTTAATCACTTCAACAACAATGCTTATAAAACAAGGTTTTATCAACAACTATTTTTATTCCAGAAAACTTTGAATCATTAATTCAAAATTCCCTCAACAATGGTAACCAAAAAATCCTTTTCACTCCAAATTTTCATTCACAACTTTCAAAAATCACTCACTAGGAAGAATATGCCCATATCTTTTGTTGGATGTAAGAGTACCTTTAGAAAAACCTGTCTCAATCACAATATCCTTCTTTCCAATTTCAATGGTTAAACACAACAATATCATTTCAACACTTTCTCAAAAATATTCCTTAGACAAAATAATCACAACTCAATTTATGCCTTATTTATCCCTTTAAAAATAGCACTCATCATAACATACATGAAATAATTACTTGGATACACCTTATAAACTCCAACTCAAAATAATTTCCAACACCATAAAACATCAACCAAACACCTTACTATCCTTTCAAGCACTTGAGAAAATAATATTAAAAATCTAATTTTGCAAATTCCTTATAACTCTCCTTTCTACCTTAGAAACCAATTATAATATGCAAAAATTAATTTCTAAATGCTCAAACAATATTCCCAAAATTTTCAATACCCAATATTAAAGCATACCTCTTTCTTCCCCAAAAAGAGGTTTCAACATGATTTGATCCGTCGTATCCCCAAGCCTAAGAGCCTTAGATCTTGGTAACCCATAGTGTGGGCTACTAATACCCACATGAAGGAACGAAGAGTCCCTTCCTCTTATGCCTTCACCGTCGTTTGACTTTCCATAAAACTCGCACACTCTATCTCCGCTTTGGATGTAGCGCAATTTGTAAGGCTTGCAATGATATTCGAAGGCATGGTAAATATTTTGTAAGGTGGGTAGTCCCCCCTTATATACACATTTTAATTTTCTCTTGTAATTTGAAATTGAATTTCAAATTTTAATTTTAATAACCCACCTTAGGGTTATTTAACATTAGGTTTAAATTAATTTAAAATTAATATATATATATATATTAAGCGAAAAACCTCTTGCGAGGCCGCCTTGGTATGAGAGACCATGAACATGGGGTTCTACACCATCAAAGTCACCCGGGAGTCACACTCAACCCTACCCACACCAACATTATCAATTGGATTTTGGATACCCAATTTAGCTTTTTGGTAGGGTGGATATTTGAACCTGGGACCTCCCTTGGAGGATTGCCCTATCCTCTCCAACTCACCTACAACACCTCGGTTAAAAAATTAATATTTAAATTAATTAATAATTAACTTAAATAAATTTATAAGTTAAATAAATTAATTTTTAAACTTCCTTTGTATAATATTATAAAAGGTATTATAATATTATTCACTTGGGCTTCTTCATGCACTTTGGGCCAAATATGACTTCCTGGAACCGGGTCTTGAAACTGAAACCAAATTATCCTTTTGCATTTGTTTGAGAACCTAAAATGGACACTGCCAGCTGAAACTACCACTGACTAGTGTTGAAAGCTTGACATCAATGACAACTCATCTACTCAAAATATCCAACAGTGGTATTACAACTACTTGGATATTATCCATGTATTGCTTGGAAATTTTTCGAACCTAGTTTTCTCCTTAAAGTTGAGGAATTTTATTAGTTGAGGTAATATCATTTGATTATTATTTTATATTTGTGAGTTCCAATATTTTTTAATATATAATACATAATGTAGACACAAAAACCTAGCCACTTGTCATCTATGCATCATAAAATCATAGCCACTCATAATACATATATATATATATTTTACATATTTATATTTATATATTTATTTAAATATATATATCAATAAATATCAACCACGCATCACATATTAATATCGACCATTCATTTAACATTATCCATACCACTCATCAAATCAAAATCTCAATCCTTTATCATGTTTTAATCTCATCTGCCCTTTAGTGTCATCGAAACCCTAACATGATCAAGGGAAAATTATAAAAGATGACTCATTTTTGTGAATTAATATTAGAATATATTTTTTTAAAAGCATTGATCATCTATTACTTCGTGAACCCTAGCAATCTATTAACATATTCCATCCTCATTGTTTCTCAAGCCCTCGCCACCTCCAATTTTGCCATATCCATCATTGAAACTTCTATGAACCCCACTCAAATTCTGTAGAGAATTCTCTATCACCCATAAATGCTCCAAGGAATTTTCCAAATACACCAAAGTATCCCAGAATGTTGTAGGATGTTCACAACCCTCCTCATATGCTCTAGGGAATTTCTTGTTCACTAATTTGCATTCACCAAAACCTTAGATGCTCGCTGGTGTTCACGCATCACCAGATCAAGTAAGTAGAAACATAGATCAGGAAACTCAAGAATATTTCAACAAGGTATCAAGTTTTATTAATTTACTTATATTTTGTGTATTTTTGCACTTCGTTTAGAAAGTATTTCAGCTAGGATTATTTTTTTGCACTTCTTTTAGCAAGTATTTCAGCTAGGGTTAGTTGTTTGCACTTTCACATTTTGGTGGGCCTCACACTGTGGAGGCCTCGTAGGTGTTACTAACTATATTCTAATTTGTTTGAGTGTAGGTTACAAGAGATATTTATAGTGATGGTTATTGCAGCTTTGAGTGGTCCCATAGGGATACACAAGCCCACTCACACATGTTTGAAGTGAATACGATCTAGAGGCACCAACTATCATTTGATCAAGGGTTTCAAACCTCTTATTATAAAATTATTATATCAATACAAGTTGTATTGTGTGACCCCTGATCTTAGGGCACATCAATGTTGTAATAGTGGAGATCCACGCTTCTTAAATTCAATATAATAACATTATTTCGTTGTGCAATACATCTTGTGTTTGATCTGTTGTTATTATATTAGTGTTGTTCATTTTTGCTTTACAAAATGGTGATCATGGTGGGACCTCCAAAGGGTTTCAAATTTTTTTGGTAATATTAAGAAAAATAGGGTTTTGAAAGGGGCCCCTAAACCTTGTACAAAAAAAAAAACCACCAAAAACACAAACAAAACCAACACACAAAAACAAAGGGACCAAATAGAGCCAAAGAACCCGAGATGACCAGTGAATGAACCGAGATGGTTCTACATCACGAATTAACCTCAGTAATAATTTCGTAGGCTATTTGAGCCATCTCCTTGGAATAAAATAGGGTTTCACATTTTAGTTTACTTTATCAATATTGAGTTTTTGATCTACATTTTTATGTTTTTGTTGTAGGTTTTCAAAAATCAGTTTACACAAAAATCATGAGATCTAGAGCTAGGGGTTTTGGGACCTATGATATTTGATATGTGGTCATGTGGATGCCATACCATGTCCAAGAGATGTCACATTGCATTCAGGAGACACCACAAAGTATGTAGGAGATTCTATGTCATGTTTGCAATGTTGGGGAAGAATACTTAGGCTTCCTAGTAAGTTGTTTTCAAACCCTACTTATGTTTTTGTTTTTTAAAAAAAGAAAATAAAAATAAATATTATTCTTCTATTTAAAAAGCAATATACTGTGCACTATTAGGTATTTTAGGAATTTATAGGTATTTTAATTTATAAAGAGAAAAGAAAGTACATTTTTAAAATCATATAGATTTCATATAGGGGTAGATCCGCACCTATACATTGATTTCTAGTTGCACTAGACATTTACTATAGTTGATTCAAGTTTTTCTATTATGGTGTTTTTGCTTTCTACCTCATGTGTTGTGTGCGATAAATTAAAAAGCATATTAGTTACACATTAGGCTAAAGTTTCCCACTTATCACTTTGCTAAGCTAGAACAAGTCACTTGTACTCAAGATTCCTCCCACTATTGGAAACATTTGTTGATTCAGAGTGGAAGAGCTAGGCAAACTCTCCAATATTGGAAACACTTATTGATTTAGAGTGGATCTTAAGTGGTGTACCCTAGACACTTTTGAGGGCCTTGGCACTAATGTTCCTGGTCAATAACTTGGTTTAGTGAAATAGGGTTCCTTTGCATTTTATGTTTAAGAAAAAAACCATAGACAATAAAAACTTAAAAGGAATCTACACACATTGCATGTATCATCTCCAAAATTAGTGATTTGGATTTCATCACCAACCACTCATCAAGACCGGTAATGGTGGGCTTCATTTCCATCCATTGGCTCACCCCATATTTACCAATAGTAGCCCATGAGTGGTTTTTTGGACTTCATAATTAGAAAATCCTCCACTCTTAAGACATCCACTTTAGAATCCATTCAAGTTGTTCACATTTCATTTCTTGTTAGAGAGGTGAGTTTGAACACATGTATCCACCCTGTATATTTATCTTAGGCTTAGGGAGTCATAAAATAAAACACACAAAAAAAATAATCAAAATCAAAATTTGTTATAAAAACATAGGACACATTCATTTTTTTATTTCCATCACACTTTCCACACACACTTTACACATCTGCTACCCCTGCCTTGATCAAAAATCAAGCCAAAGATATGAGTTAGGCACCTACGTCATCCATAGAGTGTTCCACTTCTTCCTTGATCATTTTTATGGCTAACCCAATCAATATGACACAAAAAATCTATTTTGACTTGTCTACAAGACCTTCTCATACTGTATCCACTTTGAATGTAGATGTGATACACAGATCCTATTAGAATTTACCCAAGAGTAGAACTACACATCATTACAAGATTTGAAGAAACAAAACAGAACTGATTTATTTATTTCATGGATCAAATTTGTATAAATATCAAAGTTTATCATTGAGAGTCGGATTACAACTCATCAAATATAATCTAGACTATATTGAGAGTTCACCTGACTCATGGAGGAGTGGAAACTAAAGTATGTATATCCTAGTAGAACTTAAGAGAATAATTACTTATTCTAACACCCCCCTTAAGTTATACTAGGGGTGTATGTTACAAATGAGTCCTAGAAATAGGGCCTGATGAGGTACTCATGTACAATGATCTTATTTTATGAGATGGTAAAAGCCACATAGGAAAAACCATCTATCAAAAATGAAGAGGTATGTTTTCAGTTTGCAAAGATTGTACTCATTGACAAAAAAAATATGAGTCTTGGAAACTTGGCCTGATGAGGTACTCATTTATAATATATAAATGGTGAAAAAACCTCTTGGGAAAAAACCATCTATAAAAAAATAAATATAGAGGTATGTCTTCGGATGGCGAATATTATCCTCAAAAAAAGAATGAGTCCTAGCAACTTGGCCTGATGAGGTACTCATGTACAATTTATATTTTTTAGGAGAGATGATAAAAAAACCACATGGAAAAAAACCATCCTCCAAAGAATACAATAATAAGAAGAAAGGAGAGGTGAAAGACCTATGTTGTTTTAATGCAGTTGTTTTACTCCAAGTTTTTCTCACAACTAAATGTAACGTGGAGAAGGAAATGACTTGGTGAACATGTCTAAAATTTGATTTTTAGTGGGAATATAGTCCAAGTATATTTCCCCTCTCTGAATATGCTATCGAATGAAGTGTATTTGAATTTCAATGTGCTTGGTGCATTGATGCTCAACTAGATTGTGTGCAATATGAATTCTTCTCTAATTATTACATCAAAGAGTAATAGGTTTTTCATGTGAAAAACCAAATTCTCTTAGTATTTGAAGAAGCCAATGAGCTTCCTGACTTGCCAAAATTATTGCCCTATATTCTGCCTCTATAGATGATAAGGCCACTGCCTATTGTTTTTTGCATAACCAAGCAATTGGTGAAGAACCAAGACAAAAGACATATCCAGAAGTTGAACATCTATCTTCTACTAAACCTACCCAATAAGAATATGTGTAGCCAATGATATCCATGGATTTTCCCTCATATAAGAACCCAAAGTGAGGAGTTCCTTGCAAGTAGCGAAGGATTATTTTTTATACTTGACAATTACTGAAATGAGGTTGATGTGAGAATCTAGATATCAATCCAATAGCATATGAGATATTTGGGTGAGTATAAGGTATAAAAAAATCCCTATAATTTTATGGTATAGAGTTGCATCACATAGAGGGGATGTGCATGAATTATTTAGAGTGACTCCAGACTGAAAAGGTGTAGGAGAATATTTGCAATCTATCATCTTAAACCTTTGAAGAATGTATAGAGTGTATTTTTATTGGCACAATGAAATTCCTGCATTTGTTTGATTTATTTGAATCCCAAGGAAGTAATGAGCTAAACCCATATTAGCCATTTCAATTTTTTTAGAAAGGGAGTCCTTGATATTCTGAATGTGACTGATGTCACTACTAGTGAGTAGTAGGTCATCAACATAGAGAACAAGTATGGTGATTTTTTCTTTATCTTTCCAAATTTAGATTGTGTGATCAGATTCACAATGAGAAAAACCTGAGGAAAGAAGGGAGGAGTCCATTTTTTCATACCAAGCTCTAGGAGATTTTTTGAGGTCATATTGAGACTTCCTTAGCCTAAAAACAAGGGAGGAGTCTTGAGTGAAACTAGCAGGTTGTTCCATGAATATCTCTTCCTTTAAGTCCCCATGTAAGAAAGCACTTTTTACATCCATTTGTTTATTTTAAGGATTGATGATCTATGGAAATGGACTAATAGACTAGACCAGATCCTATGGAGTTGCCTAATCTAGATGATGGAAGATTTTGGATGTATGGAGTAGCTTCTTTAACAATGGTGCGGGTCCATTTTGGCATAGTGGAAGGAGTAGTAGGAGTGGTAGGACTTTGATTTGGAGTTATAGGTTACTCATCTTGATTATTAATATCTAAATTAATCTCTAAATTTGGTTCTTCATTATATTGAGGCTCTAACATTGGATAAGGCTTAAGAGAATCAATGGAGAAAGAGGATGGTTGAGGATATTTATGAGGGAATGTTTCATCAAATTGGGCATTCCTATGAAAAAATACCTCATGATTTGTGGGATCAAGGAGCCTGTATGCTTTCATTTCCTCACAATAACAAAAAAATATGAGATTTTTGTTTTTTTATCTAGAGCCTTCCTTTTATTCTTTGGGATATGCACCCAAGCAGTACACCCAAAAATATTGAAAAAAGAGACATCAAGTTTTGAGCCAGTCCATGCTTCCTCGGGAGTCAGATGGCCAAGAGCTTTATGAGGTGTGCAGTTTTGAATATAGTTGGCACAGTTAATTTCTTCTGCCCAAATTTTTTTTGGAAGATCTCTTGAGTGGAGCATATAGTTTACCACTTCCTTTAAAGTTCATTTTTTCCTCTCTGCAATACCATTTTGCTATGGATTATGGGAGATAGAATGTTGATGAATTATGCCATGACCTGACAGAAAATTGGAGAACTCATTACTAAAGTATTCCCTCCCATTATCTGTACGAATTTGCTTGATTTTACAAGAGGCCTAATTTTAAACTAAGGCTTTGAATATTTTGAAGTAGGATAGAACATTACTTTTGTATTTTAGGAAGTAGACCCAAGTTCTTCTAGAAAAATCATCAATGAAGATTAAAGCATATTTTTCTCCTCTGAAAGAAGATTTTGGGAAGACCATCAAGTCACTATGGATTAACTCTAGAGGGAATAAGGCCTCAAAGCATTAGGGATTAACTCTACTTGGGTGGAAAGGATCTTGATGTTGCTTTCCAAGAGCACAACCAGGACAAAATCCATCAATAGAAGATATTTGAGGTAATCCTATTACCATATCATGGGTGTTCAATTCCTTTGTATAGTTATAACTGAGATGTCCAAACCTTTCATGCCAAATTTTGCTTTCATAATCTCCATGAGCAACAAAACAAGAGGCCCCTTCTAAATTTTTGAATCCTTTAAAGTGAAATAGGTGAGTATTGTGATCAATATCTTCTTTTGCTATGAGGGAGTGAGGGTCTCGAAAGTCTCTTATCTCAACTCCTGTTGGGGAGAAGATAATTGTTTTGTCATTTACAAAAGTACAAATCTGATAGACGAAGAGGATATTTGTTGCAATGTTTGACACATAGATAACATTATTGATATAATCACCATAAATGGATATGTCACATTTTCCTTTGATTGGGATAAAGTATGAGTCACCAACTTCTATGCTACATGTTGAACTTGAGGAGATTGAACTAAATGACTCATCTGAGGAAGTCATGTGATGAATTGCTCCTGAATCTAGAACTCAGTATTTTGATGAAGTTTTTATAGTCTTGCCTTGAATATTTAAGGCTTTGTCTATATTCTTCTTAGAGTCTACCTTTTGATCCTTTATTGCTGCTTCTAGTTGTTGAAATCTTTTCCAACATTTGTTCATAGAATGACCATTCTTTTTGCAGTGAGTAGAAGTTATGGGACTCTTTTCTTTATTTTTGAATTTTTCTTTAGTAGTGGTGGATGTTACTAAGGCTTTTGAGGAAGAGGAAGAGATCTCATATTTTGCAATTTTTGTTTCCTCTCTAGTTAGCCTATCACAAAAGTCTTCTAAGGAGGGTATTTTACATCTTGCACCAAGAGCATATTTTGTATATAGAAAGGTGGTTGCAAAAATTTGAAATACACAATTTAATTTAGAAAGAATTAAATATATGCATTATTCTTATATTTTATTCTTTCCACTGCATTTGTATTGAGTGAGGACTTCTTTAAATTTTGTGAGAAAGTCAACAATATTGTTGAAGTCTTCAGGAGATAATATTGTTAATTCTGCCTCTAGCTGCATTGATCTTATTTGATCTACTTTCTCAAACAAGTTATTTAGTTTATCCCAACTTTCATATGGAGTTTTACAATCTATAATGTGAAACCATAAGATTTCATTTACATTAGTGCTTATAATACCCATTGTTTCATACATCTTGCCTTTATGAACAAATATTTCATATTCTTTCTCAAATTCAGGTTGCTTTTCTTCTAACAAGTGAGTGAGCCCTTTTTGAGAAATGATATTTAATAATTTTGGTTTCCATGTATGATAGTTAAGAGTGGTGAGAGGATCAATTATATTCATTGTATTCATTTTTCCAAATAATTTGAATTGAACCAATAATTACCCCCTTTAACTTCAATTTTATTTAATTTAGAGAATACAATGGAGCTTAAACGAGACAAAAATCTATAAGAAATGCCAAAATATCCTCAAAATACCTGCCTTAACGTGAGGTAAACTATAAGTAAATGAGGATATTTGATATGATTGATAGGCTAATAAAAATAATTTGCCAGGCCTATATATCTCTTCTTCTAAAATACCAACCCTTACGAGAGGGAAAATTTAAGTAATGAGTAGAATTGATACTTGGTACATAGGCTTTAAATTTATAAACATCCATACCTCTATATTGGATATTTGAATAACCCATCATTCCACGAGGGAAACTATAAGTTATTAAGATTCCTATAAGTTATTAAGATTCCAATACGTGGTACATAGGTGTTTTTCATTAAATTTAATGTATATGCCTTTGTTTAGAATATTAAATTAAGAACTTTGATGAATGAAAATATTAATTATATTTTATAAAATACTTTAATGTTAAGAAAGAATTAAAAAAAAAAATTCTCACTACAAGGAACCTTAATGAATGAAGAAAATATTTTATAAATTAGTTAATTTTAAGAAATATTGCAATTTAAGTGCTTATAACAATTATTCTCTACCAAAATATTTATAATAAGGAACTTTGTAAAAATATTGAATAGAACAATGGGAATGAGGCAAAACAAAAAGAATAAATGATGGACACAAAAACAACCCCCTTGATGTTTATGATAGATGCAAAAATTAGCACCTATAAAAACCCCCCAAAAGAATTATATTATTGAGATTACAACTTTACTCCTTATTATTTGTAGAAAAAAAAAAGGCTTTAAAGAAAATAGTAGAAGAATTTTAGAAGGTTACAAAACAAATCAAAGAGCAAATGTAATTTTTTTTTAAAAAGGAATAAATTTGAAGATCTGAGCTATTAATTATGTTTGACGTCAGAAGAAATGAGAAGAGGCAGCAAAGAGTATTTGAATGTCTTCAATGATACTCCTGCAATGAACAAGATATGTCAATGGGTAGCGAGGAAGGAGCTTGGAAAGCTATTGGAAGCTATGAATTCACTACACTGAGAGGAGTTGATTAAGGCAAAAAACATAAAATAAACTTGTAATTTTACCTGAAGGTTCGCGTCCATGATGCTGTAATGGAGTTCCAAAAAATACAAAAGGGAAGTTTGGTGTCTTTTCGCTGTAAATAAAGGAAGATAAAATGAAGCCAATTCTATATTTAAAAACATATAAATATCACCTATGGTTGTTGTGTGTTTGTCAGGTAAGGCATCCGTAGTGCACAAATAAGGTGCACATGAAGAGAGGCTTCTCTAAAGGGCACCAAAGGAAGGCACACATGTAGAGGGGTATCATTTTTATTTTTATAGACTTTGCCACATGCAAAGAGGCTCCCTGGATCGAGGTTCTCAAGACGGTGCCACATGATGCAGAGCGGATTTTCAAAAGACGTCAAGAGGGCACACTTGATATTGAAGAGTGAGTTTCTCAAATATGGTGCCACACGTAGGGATTTAAACCAGAAGACGTTAGGCACCACAAAAACCATGATGTATAATTCTGTAAAATTATCAAATGAAGAGACAACATAGAAGAAATGATCTCTTCGCAGATAATAATATTTTCAAGTATTCACTATATGAATTTATAATAAAAATTGAAGTTCTTATTTGATATCTGAAGGACAAAAAGGAAGGGAGAATCTCAAGATAAATTAATATGGAAAATCATAAGATATTCTAACATTTGAAAAAAAAATAGAGAAATACCCATTTTAGAAGACGTAGTCTTTACTACGCGCCAAATAAAAATGTTGGCAAAATGCCACATTATTAAAAAATTAAATGGAATTTGGTCTTATTTAAAAAAATACCAAATGTCCACTCTTGTTTTGACGCAATAAGTGCTACATTTTCTTAGAAAATGATCTCACGAAGAAAAATAAAAAATCCCAACTCTCAATCAAAAAAATTAAGTTATTGCCCACTAAGGAAAAGGATATACCTTTGAAATTTATGCTCCACTTAGGACGATACATGGTGATGGCTATAATGGAGTCAAATAAGGTTGCGCTTGTCTTATGGACGATACAAAGTGATGGCTACAAATGATCCAAATAAAGCTGCGTTCATCAAGAGAGATGGAGAAAATTTTGAAAAAAAGACATACGAGGAGGACAAAAAAGATTTCAAAAAATATATAGTTGCATTGAAAGAGCAGCAATTTTAATATTTTTTGAAAAAAATGGGAGAATATTTGCATAATATGGTAAAATAAAATTTAGTTAAACTATATAGAAATTACCATAAACAAATTTATCAAAAAAAAAATGTAGATATAAAATAAGCAATCTATAATATATATATATAAAAGACCTCTTTTATTTAAAAAAAAACAAAAGATAAGAGATTAAGAACCAGTTCATGAAACTACCTTTAATAGATAATGCCTAGCAGAATCTATCCTGATCTGGTACCATGTTAGAATTTCCCAAGTGTAGAACTACATAACATTACAATATTTGAAGAAACAAAATAGAACTGATTGATTTATTTCATGGATCAACTTTGTATAAATAGCAAAGTTGATCATTGAGAGTCGTTGGATTATAACAACTCATCAAATATGATCTATACTATACTGAGAGTTCACCTGACTCATGGAGGAGTGGAAACTCAAGTATGTCTATCCTAGTAGAACTTAAGAGAATAATTACTTATTCTAACAAATCCATCCACACTTCCATTCCAAAACCTGAGCCATCGACACCAACCAACCCTCAAATCACCTACAATAGACATGGACAAGGTTGGACCTTATTTAATATCAACCAATACTATTCTATAACCACCTCACATCCCACAAAGACATGTTACATCTTCTCACCAGGAACTTGCTCACTCACATCCCAACAACATTAATCAAGTCTAAACCAACCCTATTTTTGAGGTAACATTTTTATCCTCACACAAAATTCTCCACAAAAATGTAGCCAAAGCACCTACATTCCATTTACCTACACCACTACCTATTCCAAAACACTCTATGAAGTACAAGTTAATGTTGTTTTGTTGATTCCATCTACCACCCCTCATTCAGTTGTGATGTATTTCACAACTTACTCTCCATTTACATCAACCAGCATTGCCAACACTCACATCATACCTAATTTTTTTCAACCACAACCACACAATCTGCATATAAAATTTCCATACAACAAGCATGGAATATCTCAATCAATTACTTATGGTCCATCAAGATTCTTGTTCTTGCCCTCAATAGCAATTGTAGGTAGTATATTTTAAACCAAATTCTATTCCAAACCAACACACCCTCTTCAACACAATCCATCTTGGGTATCACAATTTTCTAAGGTTATTATACCCACACCCCCATTCAGCCACATCAATACCAACACATCCAACATCATCGGATACCCATAAATCCATTAGGAAATTAGTACCACATTCCATCCCAATGATTTATCACTCCACACACACCATCTCCATACACTCATAAAAAAAACCAGGGTTTCCACACACACATGGAAGACCCTAATATCGAAGCCTTGTAATAATAGATTGAAAACTTAATTATGCATACTCCTAGTATGATTTGCCATAAATCTACATTGAGATAGTTTATCAATCAACCCATTCATTCATTGGTACCTTCACTGTCTTATCTGATAGACTTTACACTATTGAAGTTTGATAAATTCAAAGGCATTGAGGATACTAAGGAGCATATTAGTGCATTCATGCATTCATGTTTTGAATCCAAGATAATGATGCATTAATGCTCCAAAATTTTCCTTAGATGTTAGTGTGATATTCCCTATATTGGTACAATCATATGCCACATCATATTTTTTACACATTTGAACAATTGGTGAATAATTTTTGGAAAGGTTCTCCTTCAACGTTTTCAAGAAATCTACCTTGATGAACTTGTACAATCTCAAATAATTTGAAGAAGAGTTAGGCTATGACTTCATAAACCATTGGAGGGTAGTCATAACCAAGTTGCCATTCTACCTCACAATGGAAGAATTAACTTGAATATTTAAAAGGAGTTGTTTAAAATCTATATCTTTATTATTGCAATTAAAGCAATACAAAACATTCGATGAAGCTATTTCCCAAGCCTGAATCATAAAAGAAATAAAAATTCAAGAGGGTGAGATAAAACCAAAGAAAAAAGAATGGAAAAATAAGGGCCAATCTAAAGGAAACTATTAAGGCCAATCAAAATCAATACAATTCAATAAAATGGTTTTGATTCAACTCCAAATGACTCAACATCCCCATGGTCAATACCAACCACAACCATCATTACAACAACTGCAACAAGTGTCTTATCATGCAGTTCTACCACAACAATAATTCCATAGCACAATGCCAACTATGTACAAATATCAACATAAATAATATATTGGACATACTCGCACTTACACACCCTTATCTAAATCATAAACTTCCATCTTCTACAAGTTGTATGACACTAATGCTATCACCTTGCTCAAAGTTAAACCAAACAATCCAACCAAAAATGGCAAGGGCTATAAGGAGCATTTATTTTATCCTTTTCATCAATAGAAGTTGTATGAAATTAATAACTGCTTTGCATTCAAGTACATGGTGCAAGACATGATAGACCTAGGGGCCATTAAGTTGGATAATCCCTTAGCCCAATAAAATCAAAATATCGGTATCTACCAAACACCACTTCCTCATCATGAGGAAACACAACAAAAATTAAGGGGTTCAAATATCTATTGGTGCAAAAATAGACATTGGATAGAAGGGGGCACACAAAAAAATACTCAAACAACATTGAATGGCCATATAGCCCTGGAGAGGCGGGGCGGTCAATCTATGCAGAAGGTTGACTTATTTGGTTCCAGCTTCCTACACCATAAAGTGTGAAAGGGGAAAATTAATGAGATAGAAAGCAAAGGGAGGTCATATCTAGAACTAACGAGGATAAGATATGGCCACACCAAGACACACACATTCAATATCACCAACAAAAATAGTGGCACACTACCTAACATATCAACTCATCTCATCCTCACTTATCATTCATAGTAGTGAGCAAGGGTGAATTCCAGAACCAACGAGAGGGTGCATGAAATCAAAAGTACAGAATTAAAGAACTCCCACTCGACTAACTTTAGAAAAAATATAAACTCGATACCCATAGGTGGATGTCAATTCCATAACCACTCAACAAGACCTACAAAATACACATTGCAAAATTAGTGAACAAGCTTAAATGACCATCATAGAAATAAATATCCAAACTTAAGAAAAATAAAGTGAAGACAAATTGAGAGACCAAACAGTGATATACTTTATATTTACAAGGCAAGAAGAATTACATATGAATTGTAATGGCCATAGAGCCACACTTTGGAATGGTGAGCATTCCACTATTTATAGAATATTTTATAGCAATTTTAAATTCAAGTATTAATGGTATTCGATGGGAGGAATCACATTGGAATGGTTGGAATGTCTATTGATGCTATACTCTAGGAGGGATGGTCATTTTCTGAACAATATTAGGTGATTTTGCATAGATCTGGGCCCTTGATTATCCTCCTAGACCTATAAAACACTAAATTTCCATCTAATTTACCCGTTCAAGAAATCTAAAAGTCTAGATTTAATTACTTCATACTTCATGTACCTCAAACTACACTTCATCAGTTTGTATCGAGGTAGTTGTGATAATTAATAATCCCACTTGATTTTTTTGATACCTCCCTTTTGATGTTAGCTACAAATAGGAATTTAGGTATGCTCCTTCATATGCTAACTTCTTAGTCTTCCACCAATCATCATATTTTTTAGGAGGACTGATTATTGGGCTCAGACCTTTGATGTTGCTTTCCCAAAGTTTCGTCCAACTTTGGGGATGAAAACATGGAATTTATAACCACTATGTCATAGTTAGAATCTTTTGCTAGGGGATTTGGGATCCTAATTTTCCATTCAAAGTAAAGTTAAGGATTTGGAATCTTATTTAAGCATGCCCCTACCCAAGTTTTCATCCGATCCCAAACTTGGGGATTTTCTCTTTCGTCCATCCACTAGGTCTTTGAAATCTGCCTCAACCATCAAAGAATAAAACAATTGTTGGCCTTAAGATGTCATCATCTTCTAAAAATAGGAGTGGGTGAGAAGGTATAAAATTTAACCTACACTCTTGGTGACTTAAAGGGAATTTTCCCTTGTGGGAAATAAAGGGAAAGAATAACCCAGGCTATCATCTTAGGATGCGTAACATTTTGAATTTGAGGAAGAGGAAGAGGAGAAGGATAGGAAAGGAAATAATCAATTGTAGTTGTATGAGATTATGATGTAATGGAAATGAATGGAGGATATGGGACAATTAACAAGGTGAAAATTATAGTGGAGAAGTAATTAAGGGGATATGGAAGTGGAAAAAATAAGTAAAACTAGGAAGAGATGAAAGTAAAAGCAATTCAGGGATTATCTCATGCAATCAACAGGGCAAATTACCAATTTTATGATATGGCTTCATGAATTGTAATATCCTAAACATACCCCACCAAGCACAAAAAGAGTTACAAGAGTAGATATATTTCCAAGAGTATTTTGCCTTTCTACCATAACTCTTCTTCTTGACACAATCCAACAAGGACCCTCTTTTATAAACTGCTACCCACTAGGAGGTCATTCTGCTTGAGTTGAACCTTGCATCTCAAATTCTTTGACCATGTTTTGTCACTATCAGTAGGGAGTTATTTATAACATGTTTTTCCTACTCTATACTCTTAATATTTTGTTTATACTAGGGTGGTGATGCAATTTCCAAGGGCATGATTTGAAGCCTTTGTAATTATTGATTGCATCCATTGGACCACGAGGTTGCAACAACATAAAATGAATAGGAGGGGAATAAAAATAGGTGGAAAATGAAGAAATAGAATAATAATTTTAAATTTTTAAGGCACAACATAAGGAACGTTCTTTTTCTCCCTTCTTCGAAGCCTTTGGCATCCCCGACCAGTTAGCAACCTATTACTAGAGCAAATTCCCTATAAGTCTTGAATAGCATAATGACATCTTACAAGCAGCTATGCATAGGGTACAACATTATTTACTTATCACATTATTTACATAAAAATGTGGTATTCCAGGTATGTCTGAGCCTAGTATTTCTATGTCATTCATCCTCTAAATCTGGAATTGTGAAACCAAAGTATGTCAAATTTGAAGCATCTTTTGTAGTTCGGCTGGTACAACCCCAAACTTTTCCAAGATGCAATACATCTACAACTTGGTGGATCATAATCCATACCATTACTTATGTAATCAATGATCAATGTGGTAATAAATTTTACCATGCGAGATCCATAATTGGGTACTGGCTCATCTGGAAATAGGATCCAATGGTGCCAGTCCTTGGGATCCACCTGACATGAACTCCCTGCTATGTGCACCTTCGAATTCTCCACACATGTTTTCCAACCAAGCATGTTGACTAGAAAACCTTCCCCTAGGATCTCCTTGGAACTAGTCTCCTGATAAATTAAATCCTTGAAGAGAAGACTTGTTCACTGCTCAGCATGCTCTTGGATACAAAAAGGGTGCAAAACTACATATTTTTGTCTATGGATTTCTTCAATTGGTTTGGATTCTTTGTTTTATGGGAGGAGGTGCAAGAAACAAAATTGATTACTGTAGGAGCCATACTTACATATCCTATACATGAGCTTAAGAAGAGATTTACCCCTTGTGTTTCACTTAATTATAGCCCTAGCCAGTACACAACTTCAAATAGTATCCATGGTAGATATTGTGCAGTTGAAATTGTGACAACAGTGGATGGAAAAGGGATGAGAGGGCTGGGTCTCTTGAATATATCCCTATTACATGCAGTAAGAGTTTCTCAGCCTGTAAATCCTCTCAAAATATTTTAGGGAATCTCCTTTCCCTTGATTGATACATTAGGAGGCTTATATCCGAGCTAAAAGTTTAAATATAGTACAAGTGAGCTTGGGTAGGGGATGGCTGGTATTCAAAGGGGATCCTCTCCCAAATCCTTCTGAATCATATATTGAAATTTGTGATAGATTCAAAAGTATCCCTCTTGATAAACGAGAGGTGCATCAAGAGTTTGAAGGGATCCACAAAGCCATAAAAAGTGTTGATAAGATATCTTGCTAAGTCCATACATGAGCATATGGTTTTCTATCCAAGGGAAAGGTACCATAATAGCCTAATCATTACATCCACATGTGATATGCCATGGAGGGGTTTTAGGTCAAATATATCTTTGAGGTGCTCTCAAGCGATTCCTAAAGTTCCATCATATTTCATTAGGTTCTTTAGGGATATTTCCAAAATATCATGTCATCATTCAAGATTGAGCAGACCAGGATCATTCCATTATGGACAGCATTGTTGGGCCATTGAGGCACTGGTCTTCAGAAGTCCTAGTTCATGCATCAGTGTCAAAGTCACCAGATTAACATACTTTCTTCACTATCAAGGTCAAGGCTACTCATAAAACCTTGATTCCTTCAGTATATAGGAGTCTTTCATCACATAAAGAAAACTGATATCATAATATAAATATGCAACACAGTCAGAGTCACCAGGTGATTTGCAAATATATGGGTAAATTAGAGTATCACCAAAATTTGACTTCCTAAAAAATAGAAACTCGATGAGTTTCGCAACAGAGTTGCAAAAATTTGTTGGTGCAAAAACAAGCACCTGACGGGTGAGGGGCACACCCAATAGTCTTTGACTAGCATTGAATGGTCGTATGGCCTAGGATAGGTAGGGTGATCGATCTTTGAAAAAGGCTAAATCCTTTGGTTCTAGCTATCTATGCTATAAACTATGAAAATAGAAAAGGGAATGAGACAGAAAGCAAAGGGAAGCCATAGACAAACTTGATAAGGATGGGATATGACCGCATCAATATACACGCATTCAAAATTATCAATGAAAATAGTGGTACACCACCTAACATATCAACTCATATCATCTTCACCTATCATTCAATGCAGTGAGCAAGGTTGAATTCCAAAACTAGCGAGAGGGTTCATGAAATATACAGTGTAGAATTAGAGTGCCCCCACCTGATTGGCTTTAGTATAAATAAAACCTTGATACCTAGAGACGAATGCAAATTCTACAACCACTTAGAAAGAACCATGAAATATAGATTGTAAAATTAAGTGAAAAATATTAAATGTCCATCACATAAATAAACATCTAGACTTAAGCAAAATGAAGTGAAGATAAATTGAGAGATCAAACAATGATATAATTTATATTTACAAGGTAATAAAAATCACATATGAATAGTAATGGCCATAGAGCTGCCCTTGGGAATAGTGAGCATTCAACTATTTATAGAATATTTTACACTAAATTCAAATTTAGGCATTAATGGTGTCTGGTAGGAGGAACCACGTTGGAATGGTCAGAAGGTCTGTTGATGCTCTTCTCCATGAGGGATGGCTACTATCCAAAAAGTATTAGATGCTTTTGCATTGATATGGGCCCTTGATTATCCTTCTAGACCTATCAAGCAATAAATTTCCATCTACTTTAAAACTTCAAGCAATCAAAAAGTCAAGATTTAATTTCTTTAGGCTCTGTGTACCTCAAACTGCCCTTCATAAATTCATATCGATGTATATGTGATGATTAATAATCCTACTTGAGTTTTTTTATGCCTCCCTTTTGATGTCATATTTGGACAGGTGTTCAGGTATGCTTCTTCATGCACTAACTTCCTAGTCTTTTGCCCATCATCATATTTTCAGGAGGATGAATTATTGGGATCAAACCTTTGATGTTGCTTTCCCAAAGTTTCATCCAACTTTGGGAATGAAAACTTGGGACTTATAGCAACTATGCCATGGTCTGAGTCTTCCTCTAAGTTATTTAGGATCCCAATTTTCCATCTCAAGTCAGGGTAGGAATTTGGGATCTTCTTTGAGCATGTCCCTACCCAAATTTTCGTCTGATCCCAGACTTGGGGATTCACTCTTTTGTTCGACCACTAGGTCTTTGAAATCTACCTCAACCATCAAAGCCTCAAAAATTGGTTGGCATTAATATTTCATCATCTTCTAAAAATGAGAGTGTGTGAGAAGGTGTAATTTTTTACCAACAATACCATGACTCTCCCTAACCAAGTTAATCATGTGCAATAGTACCAAGGTTTTGTTGGTGCTATCCATGTTGTAACTTGAATTCAACAAAGCACCAATCACCAAAATAAAAAACCTCAAGCAGTTAAACCTCCCATGGCATCATCAACAAATGTGTCTCCACAACCTAATAATTCATCCCCATCGATTCATTTATCTACCAATCCATCTCAACCTATTCATATCACAAGTCATTCATCTCAAACTATTCATCTCCCAAGCCATCCATAAAGACCTATCATCATGCTGATCAATCAGTTAACAACTAGCCTCAAAATAACTTCAAAAAAACTATCCATATATGAGCTTATACAAAAATATCCCCCACATCGTAAGGCATTAATCAAAATCCTAGAATCCATTAAACTTCAATCTCAAGACACTAATGCATTTAATAATTTCATGGGGAATATTCAAACATGTATGGAGCTCTCTATCACATTATATGATTTTGAGATCAAATCAATATCATCAGAATTACCATAACCTCCATTATATATCATGGCTCAAGTTGATAAGAAGTATTTCAAACGAGTGCTAATTAACATTGACTCATAAATCAACATCATTACCACCTTAGCCCTTCAACATCTCAATATTCCACCTTCATACATTACCATATCTACCTTCACCTTACAAGCATTCAATGATGCTCTATGTTCTACAGTTGTCACTGTAGTGGGGGTTAAAATATTGTATACTATGGTCCATATTCTGGAAGGGTCCATAGCTTATAATTTACTCCTTGGATGCCCCTAGATAAGGGAGATGAAATTTGTCCCTTCAGTACTACATCAATGTTTGAAATATGTGCATGAGGGATAAATTCATTGCATACCTATAGATATCAAACCATTTAAGTATTACAACTTCATATCCACTCCATATGAGTCCATACTACCATCCATCCATGTATTCTTAGCTCCATCAACCACACCGTCCACTTCACATCACAATTATTGCTCATCCAAAACTCATATTCTCGAATATATCCCTATCACTACACCACATAAAGCTTCCACTTCTACATCCCCAACATTATCACAATTGACAACATGTACATGTGGTCAAACCTAATCAACAACTTCCACATCCATACTAGGAGGACATACCTCCACACCTTCCACATCATATACATCACCCATTATCACCCATTCATCATCACCCACACAACAAAATCCACAAACACCCATCATCATTTCATCCACACTAGAATCATCAATAATCCATCAAATTCATTAGCCAAATCCATCTTCATATCCATCAGCTGACATCTCACAAGTCGATTTGATAGACTATGAGATGTTGTTCCAATATACATATCTACCATAACTCAAGCCACAAGCCACACATGAGACTCACATCTCCACATTCATTCCATCCACATCATCACCCACATAATTTGTAGTCCACCTTGCTAGTCCTAGCATTAGGAGTATTTGGTTCAAGATGTCATAGTTACACTATACAACATCTAAATTATTATGAATTATGGTCATCCATGTAATAAACCCTTATCTATAGGAGTAATGTACCGCATGGGTTCATCACCTAATAGAATCAACTTCATATATGTGGAGACCGATTCATCATTCGATCCACTTCCCCTAGATGAACCCAAGTAGTCAGTCCTTGCCAATATAGAGCACATGTTTGGTCTCCCATCATGATACTTTCATTAGGTTAATTGGTAAGGATATCATCTAGGACAACATGAACAAGGTATGCATGACATTATTGAACATAAATATCGAGAATCACATGATCATTGAGGCCTGGATTACCATTCACATTCTTGCACTTCCTATTTTGAACAAGCTTTTCAAAGCTCCCATTTAAATTTATAAGAGGAAACCAATCACAACAATGACTTTGAGAAATTATATGAAGAATACGACATCATGTCAATAGCTTCATATGAATTCGAAGAGGAATCGGTCCCAATCATTCCATTCACTGAATATGATGAGTATTATCTCAGAATATTCCCCATCTATCAACCCTTTTTCCATTTTCTTCTTCTAAGGGAGCGAGCTGAGCCAACTAGCGAACCACCACCTCCACTAAATTGATCACCTCACAAAAACATGATGTAATATATGTACATAACAAAAAACCAAAAAACATAAAAATATTTACATTGAATTTGCATGGCCTTGTCATTTGCATTTACACGTGTTGCTTGTTGCTATCTAAGTTCTCAAGGTTGCTTCATCGATTCTAGGATACAAGACCAACCCACCCTTCACATTACCAACCACCATTTCCCACTAAGTCAACATGAATCTGGTTGAATTATTTACCCCAGTCCGTAATCCATATGATTTGGAAAAACCAATTTCTATTGACATAAGCCTCATTTATATGGAACGCATTTCATCGCAACCATCCTTTTATGAATTTATTCTTTTTGAGGAATTATTAAGAGCTTCTACTATGTATATTCCTCCATCACATTCACCCTCACATTCACCTTTTCATTTGCCATCACCCTTGCATTTGACTATTTTCTAGATAAAAATGGAAGAGATTATGCCAAAAGAGTTTAACAAAGTCATTGATGACATTCATCTGATCCCAACACCGCAATTAGCTTAATGAAGGTTCACAAATGACCATTAAAGATACTATAGATGTAAAACTTAGTACAAATGCAGACAATCCATAAATCGTTAAACTTGGTAAATTTTATATGCTGATGAATAAGAAAAATATATAGCCCTTGTCAAGAAAAATAAGGGTAAATTTGCATGGTCCTATAAAGACATGGCTAGTATTGACCCTAACTTGGTTGTCCACAACTTAACCTTGCATCCTGATGCTAAAATAGTCAAATAAAAGCTAATAAAGTTACATCCCACCATTACCCTCATGGTCAAATAAGAGATTCAAAAGTTATGAGACATGGGTTTCATCCAACCCATTGATTATCCTGAGTGGGTTTCTAAAATGGTGCTTTTTCACCTAATGGGGCGATTCGCATTTGCACTGAATTTCGAGATCTTAAAAAATCATGTCCTAAGGATGACTTTCCTCTAGCAAACATTGATACTCTTGTCAAAACTTGCGCTCACCATGAAATGATATCTTTACTAGATGGTTTTTTAGGATACAATTAGATTTGAATTAATTTTAATGACCAACACAAAACAACATTCACAACACCTTGGGGGACATTTTTTACAAGGTGATGTCATTCAATATTAAAATGTAGGTGCAAATTATCAATGTGCCATGGCATACAACTTCCACGATACATGCATAAGATTATTGAATACCATATGGATGCTCTATTGGTAAAATATAAAACCTGAAAAAATCACATCAATATCTTGGAAAAAAAATTGATTGACTTCTAGAGCATAATGTAAGGTTGAACCCCAAGAAGTGTGTCTTTGGTGTCACCTCGGGAAAACTACTAGGATGTATTGTCTCCAAGAAAGGAATTGAAGTGTATCCAAATAAATTCAAGGCAATTACGGAAATACCTCCACAAAAAAACTTGAAAGATTTACGTAGCTTACAAGGAAAATCCAATTGATCAATAATTTCATTTCAAAACTCTCATATAAATGCAGATCATTCAATCATCTACTACAAAAGGGAGTAACATTTTCATGGAGAGAAGAATGTCAAAATGCTTTTTATGACATCAAAAAATACTTGGCTTCTCCACTAGTCTTAACTCCACCTCACCTGGGGGTCCCCTTTCATATTTATGTTTCAATAATAGACTTTGCATTAGGTACAATGCTTGCACAAAACAATGAAAATAATCGAGAGAAAGCAGTCTGCTACATTAGTCAAACATTGGTAAGCTACAAAACATGATATACTTATATAGAAATATTGTGTCTAGCGGTGGTTTTTTCCACTAAGAAACTCAGACATTACATTCTAAGTCACACCACATATGTCATATATCAGGAAAACCCTTTATGTTGCATGATGTCTCGCACTTACAACAACACCCACATCATAAAATGGATAATGCTTTTAATAAAATTTTATCTTGTATTCATTAGTCAAAAATCCTTAAAGGTTATATTATAGTTGATCAACTTGCAGAAGCTCCACTTTCTAGTGATCAAACCTTTATTATTGAGATCCTAGATGACTCCGTCTTTACCATCACTAAAAAATAGAAAGATGTAATTTATGAAGAGGATGTGGATATCACACTCTTCTTTGATGGTTATATGTGCAAAAATGGACAAGTAGCCATAGTTATGGGCATAAAGCATATCAAAATATTTAGAAATTCCTAACTTGTCGTTCATAAATTAAACAGATCGTACCAATGCAAATAACCAGTCTTAAATATTTACCATGAAGTAGTAATGAAATTTCTTGTAAAATTTAACTGTTATGAGATTTATGGTTTACCTCATTTGGCTAATAGATTTGTAGATCCGATGGCCTATCTAGTATCATTGATTCCAAAGAAATTCGTAGGAAAGGTATGACAATTAATCATCACTACAATCTCTAAATCTACAATTTTCCATGCTAAATATAAATTTGAGAAGAATGTTTGCTTCATTCATGCAGAGCCATATGAGCCTTGGTCTAGTCAAGTGAAAGACTTCCTAAAATTTGGAACACTCCCATCAGACATGTCACAAACTACCAAATAAAATTTTAAGCAAAAGGTAACTTGTTTCACTCTCTTGGGTGACATGTTGTATAGACGTGGTTATGATGGAATACTCCTTCATTGTCTCGAGCTTACAACAGCCCAAAGAGAAATATCTTAAGCTCATGATGGTACTTGTGTTGGTCACTTTAGTGTAATGGCCATCGCAAAGTGTATTTTATGCATGGGTTATTATTGGTCCACCATGGAATGCAACTATTACAATTATATCAATAAATATCAATAATACCAACAACATGCTAATTGAACTCATGTACCATTAGCCTATTCAAAGTATTTATCCCTTTTCACAACACACATTCATCATGACTTCCACTAAATACTTCACAAAATGGGTCAAGACAACTCATCTAACCAGTACGACAGGACCTCGAATTGTGGAGTTTATACTTTAGCATATCATCTATCGCTTTGGTATTCCCTCAAAAATAATCTTTAACAATGGCAATTCTTTCAAATATAAGGATGTTCAAGCACTTTGCAAGAAATATAATATCCAACATAGTTTCTCAACTCCTTACCCATAGATAAATGGACAAGCTAAGGCAACCAATAATACCTTGATCATTATTCTCAATAAATTATTCAAAGAAAAATCATCGAGTTTGGCATACTTATATCCCATTTGATAGGGATCAGGTGTGTTATATTTAATGTAATAAATCATTACCATTTACAGTCATTTATTTTTAATTGTTAGTTTTTGTAAGGGATAAGGTTGTACCATCATTATTTAATACAACCTTATCCATAACTTATGCTTGTAATACCTATTTATAGGCTTCTTATGGTAATACAATGTAGTTTTGGATTATATTCTGATATTCATATTTGTTTTACACTGATTCCTTATCACTGGTATTAGAGCCAGGTTATAGACAAGATTAGTATCCTCTTTCTATAGGCCATGTTTGGTTCAAACAAGGAACAAGAACACCTCTTGTAGGTCTGATCTATGGATTCATTTACTTCTTTATAGATAGTTTGTGTTTGCAAGCTATAGATTGTTCTTGATGTGTGGTTTCATCCTGCTTCAGCCATGCATACTTGACAATTTCAAAACTTTATTTGCTTTCATGCTCATTTTGATCGACTCTATCACTTTTTATGGATTTGTGTTGGTACCTCGATCTTACCAATTCTAGTTCTATTTCACCATTATCATTCTCGTGTGTGCGTGACCGATCTACCACTTGTCTCATGCTACCATCGATGCTATTTACAATATAGATCTTCCTTGACCCACCATTTTGCATTGTTTTGTCACATCGTATACCTGATATGTATGTTTCTATGGTGATTTTACACTTCAGTCGATGCACTGGTGTATTCTACCCACTCAGCCATTGCTCACCAATTTTGCACCACTACCACACATTGTTATGCGATCCTAATTTTGCATTTTACACATGTTTCCAAGGGGATCCATTTACGATCGTGATCTGCAAACTTCACCCTTCACAATCAATATAGGCTGCTTCCTCTAATGTTTCGGTGATTTTCCAAACATTTTCATGCATGGTTCTACCACTATTCACATAGATCTAAGCACCATTGCATTTTCTATGATGTCTTCGATGTTTCTAGCACTGTAAACAAATTTTTGTTATCCTCTTGTGAATTTCAATAACTTCTTCCACGTTGATATGACATTTGTTGTGATCACACATTTCACGATGATACAATTTTTTTGCTACTACGCTTTCATCATTTTCAATGTACCAATTTGTTCGATCCATAGTTTTTCGGTTGCCCTACTAGTGTGTGGCCCTTTCCACATAGATAAGACATCACCTACATATTTTCTACTCATTTCCTTATGAACATCCTCTTCATGGAAATAAACATCCATATGGACCAGCTTCGATCTATTCCAACCATTTACGCTTATATTTCGATGCGATTTCAAGTTTTTAGGCACTCTTCCAAAATTTTCAGGTGGCTCAACCACTATCTAATGTGCAAAATTCACACTAATTCTCAGATTTTATCTTTTTTTTTGGTGGTATTTATGAATTTCTGGTAGCTCCAATTGTTTTTCGGTGAGCATATAATTTTTAGTGTCAAAAATCATTTATTTCCTAAGGTCTGTATATTTCTTGATGATATTTTTTGTCTCGATGATGGACACCATTTTTTGGTATTTCATTTTCTTTTTTGGTGGGGTGTGATTGCATTCATTTTTCACAAGTGGTTCCATGGGTTTATCCCACATCTACCCACTACAAGTAATTTATTTATTTTATTCTCTACACATAACATAGACTAATAACCAACTTTATGCTAGTTATTCCCATCTACCATATGTTGTCCATGTTGCATGCCCTCTACTACCTCAGTCATTGCATTCGAGCCCACGTGTTCATCTTGAATTGTCTTCTCTTACCCATTAAACCTAGTATCTACATTGCCCTTGATTGTGTCATTCCTACTTCCCACTACCAGACCTGCATTCGCTCATACGCCACATGTCATCTCACCTCCCTTATCGGTTTTCACATTGTCCTAACTTACTTCCCCTTTACGTCACCTCAAATATTCACTCATTTAAAGCTACATGTATGCATCCTATCAAGGTCTAAGTCAATATTGGTTGTCATTTATCCTACCAAGATCTGTTTGTCTAGATTTTCCATTGAAAGTTGAGTGTCATTCCTTGCATTCATTTGTTTGTGTTCCATGCTCTATGATCCTCATGTTTGTCATATCCTTAGTTTGATGTACTATCATGTCATCATCTATTCCATTCATTATTAGTAATTTTGTGCCCATCACCTTCGTTGCCCATCTTATAGCTATTGAAAGTTAATGCCTACCACCTGGTCTCACTGTTGCACTTAGTGTTGGTCCATGCCATTGGAAACAATTAATGTTGTCACAATTGATAAATTGACCATATTTAATGTTGTTTTTGGACATTGTAACTATCATTGAAAATTTCCAAATTGCCATTATTTAATAATGTTAGAATTTGTACACAATTGACCATTGCAAGTTTTGTTTCACCATTGGATTTACTGTTGCACACAATTTTTTGTCATTTACTCATTTTGGGAGACCTTTTGCCATTTTTACTTTTACATGGCTACTATTTTTTCGAGTATACCCTTGTATATACTTTTTGGAAAGCTCATTTTGAGCTCTAGCCATATACCATGCTATATTTTCCATTTACCCTTGTTTAGTCTCCTGAATCATATCCCAAAGAATCTCTTCTCTAATGGGCCTACATTTTTGTATTTTTACTTAATTTCATCAATTTTAAGTTTTCTTCCTGGCTTGCACTAGATATATAGCTACCAAAATAGCCTCAGCCAAATAAATTAGCTGAAATATCCACCTTCAGTCTACCTCATTGGCTAACACATCCACCAATCATTTAGCTACATTGGCTGCAATCACCGCCAATGTAAATTCTTTGGAAGATAAACTTATGGACCTTACTCTCAAGTCCTCGGCATCTCCTTCTCCCATGAAAAATTTGAAGTTCAAAGTTTATGAAGGTTTCAAAGTTCCTAATGTTCTCAATACTTATATACTCAATATGGAGAGCTCGTTTGACTATAATCAAACAACGAAGGATGAAAAAGATCCATTTCTTAGGATGAATCTTTCTAGCATGGCTAAGGTTTTGATAAATGAATGCCACAGGATGCAAAATCCTATTCTCACTTGGGATGACTTGGTCAAATTTTGAAGGACACATTTTATCAGTCCCATTATGATGCTGATTTACAAATTCATTGGCTTCACTTTCGACAGGGACATAATTAATCAATTCAACATTATGTGCAAAACTTCAACTGTTTACACATTTTATTGTGTGTTACTGATCCTGTAGATTTATTGATTTTTAAGTTTAAAAGTGGGCTTCTGGTACACTTTTATCATAAATTTAAATATACTTCGTGCACCACACTTGATGATGTGTTCAACCATGCACATCTTGTGGAGGAGAAGTTCGTTGCACAACATCGAGGACCTCGTTATTCTTTTGGTGGTTCCACAAAAGCATTTTTTTTATAGCAATAGGATCATACACAGTAACAGGGTCATCCCAAGCAACAAAAATAATGACAATATTCTTATTTCTCCCCTTCTTCTACTTCTCCCACTTCTAATAAATCCCTTCCTTCTAAGTATACCTTTCATGCTTCTTCTCCTTCTCCTTCTTCTAATGACAAGAATTTTGGTTGATAATATTCGTCGTTCGGGTGAAGAAATCACTCATGGACTTGGACTCACTCATCTGTAGATTTTCAAACTCCCTCCTGAGCATCTATAGCTTCACTAACTTTACCTTATTGGTTCCCTAGTATGAATTTGCCAGAATCTCCCAGGCCTGCTTTGCCTTGGTGGCTGATGCAATCCGTGGGAAGATGGACTCCTCGATCGCTTGCATGATGTAGAAGAGGGCATTTTGGTCCTTCTTTATGTTCTCTTTCAACAGGTCCTTGTCTGCTTGAGAGAGGGTGGCCAGTGCTACTGCATTTGTCAGTTTTGGGTAATTGTTCTCGACTAACTCCCATAACTCCTAAGATTCAAATAGGATCTTCATTTGGATGCTCCATTAATCGTAATTCTTCCCGATGAGGAGCGAGATCTACAACTATAAGTTGTTGCTACTAGAAGCCATTCTGGTTCGGTCACCGCATCAAGGGATCAGTGGCTCTGATACCAATTTGAAAAAAATATTTAAATTTTTAATTTTTTTATCATTAAGAGCGTAGGCCAAAATGGGGGGCCTGAACTCGGGTTACGCAATCGAAGTCAAGCTGTGCACCCAAATTTAGGTTGTGCTCTTGTATTTTGTGTAGTCGGCTTGCATAAGGGTTTATGTGCGCAGTCGGGTTACATATGAAATATGTGCACAATCGGGCTACACACAAAACAAATTGCTAAGTCGGGGAGTGGCTGGTCAATGCCCGACTACGCTGGTCAAAGGCAGCAAAGTTCGACTTTGCTGCACAGTCGGGTGGACAGCTCCAGACTTAGGCAAATTTTTGGGGAGTGGTTGGTCAACACCCGACTGTCCTGGTCAAAGGCAGCGAAGTCCGACTTCGCTGTGCAATCGGGTGGACAGCTCTAGACTTAGGCAAATTTTTGCCTTGCAAACTTTTGTTGTCCGGAGGCTTGCACGGCTACAACGATGGTTTGCTTGGCTTGGCAAGAACTAAATGGGGAGGAGAGAAACACCGAATCTGAATGCAATGTTTCAGATCTGAGCTCAAACTTATAGAACACGAAAGAAAATGCTCTGAGGTGATTGTACAGACAACAACAGATTTTGTGTCGACAAAGATAACCGCAAACCCTACAGATGCCTTAAACAATAGTGAATTTTGTTCTTATAAGACGAGGGTTACAAAAGTCCTCATTGAAGAAAAACTAACATCTGTAGACTAAAGTTGCAGGATAAAATGAGAGGGGAAACAAACATCGAGTCTGCTACTCGGACATTAAACAGATGAGCTACACTGCTCACTGAAATGATCTTGTCTGCTACTCTACGAATGACTATTTTTTCTCTTGCCTATTTCTCTAAATTTCCCCCACTCTCCACACTTTTTCTGAAGACCCGAACTGCCTTATATAACCGTAGGGAGAGGAAGATAGAGGTTATCCTCTGACAGGTTATGACAAACCTTGAACTAGGGTTTCTGACAAATCGTCGAACTCTCATTAACTTATGCGACGATCGGATCTGTCAGACGTCACATCTGTCAGAAGGCACGTGCGATGTCAAGTCAAAAAAATTTGTCGGGATCCCCGACTGCGCAAGCGTAGTCCGGCTTCGCCCAAGTTTAGAGCGTAGTTGGGCGGAGGCGTGAAATCTGGATTAATATTTCTAACAAAAGGTGGCTCGCATTTCAACTGTTTCCATCAGAGAGCGTTCCCATCATCACCGACATATTATCTTTTTTTTTAATGATATTTCAATATTTACATAGTACTTTCAAAAATAGTAAGATATTATCTACACCATTTATTTTTACTATTAAATTCTGCTATCATTCTTTTTAGGATTCTATTTATTATACCCAAAGGAACTATTTTTTTTAATGATATTTCAATATTTACATAATAATTTCAAAAATACTTTAGACTATCCCACAGATTTTGTAAGATATTATCTACAACATTTCTTTTCGTGACAATAACACTTTACTATTAAATTATGCTATCATTCGTTTTATACTTCTTTCATATAAAGATTCTATTTATAATACCCACATTGAACAGATCGAAAGACGGGGAAAAGGAATATTATCCACAACGAGAATAAAAGGATATGGTAGATAGACAATTTTAGAGGAGTACAAAAGTTGGTTCACATACCACACTATTCTACAATTTTAGATAGGCTTGCACGAGAAGATATATGACACCATACACAATAGCATACAAGTTTGAGGTAATAACCGTACATTCAATGGCATCTGACCTTTCGAGATGTAGATGAGAAGCGCCTAATGATTTAGGAAGGCTACTTTCCGTATCAAGATTCTCCATGGATAGGATTTAACTGGTGACATACCGGTGTTGTGTGGGACAGAGGCCGTCGATCGAAGGAAGTACATGACAGCAAATCGATTCCTCGACTCAACTTTAATTCTTTATTTTTATTTTTAAAAGATCGACGGAAGGATTCTCCACAATGGATGGATGGGATTTAACTGGTGACATAGGGGTGTTGTGTGGAACCGTCGATCGAAGAAAGTACACGTCAACATATCATTCCTCGGCTCAACTTAAATTCTTTGCTTTACTTTACTTTTCATTTTTATGTTTGCTTTTTTTTTAATCTTGAGTCTTTATGCGTCTCACTACAATTACAAGGACGTCCTTCATGATGTGGTAACCTGTAAACTTTTGAAGTGGACGATCCGAAATCAATTTCAAAGAAGGCCCGCATGTAGATCAAACAAGGCTCGCATTTCTCCATGGATAGGATTTAACTGGTGACACACCGGTGTTGTGTGGGACAGAGACCGTCGATCGAAGGAAGCACATGACAGCAAATCGATTCCTCGACTCAACTTTAATTCTTTATTTTTATTTTTAAAACATCAAAGGAAGGATTCTCATTCTCCACAACGGATGGATGTGATCTAACAGGTGACATAGGGGTGTTGTGTGGAACCGTCGACCGAAGAAAGTACACGACAACAAATCATTCCTCGGCTCAACTTTAATTCTTTGCTTTTACTTTACTTTTTATTTTTATGTTTACCTTTTTTTTTTTATCTTGAGTTTTTATGTGTCTCACTACAATTACAAGGACGTCCTTCATGATGTGGTAACCTGTAAACTTTTGAAGTGGACGATCCGAAATCGATTTCAAATTGTATTCTATCTTGATCTACGGACTCAAAGGAGGCTCGCATTTCAACTCTTGGTACGAATCACCCTGACACGGATTCCACTTGAACAACAAAATTTCTCCGAATCACCCTGACAAGGATTCCACTTGAGCAGAGTGTTTAGCAAGCAAGAAGATATCTATATATTGAGTCCCTGTAATTTATTTTGGATTCAAACATGGCATCGTGCTTGTTACTCTTCGCATTTGTCCTTCTCATTGTCGTGGGAATACCATGTCCCACGTCATATGCAGATGAAGCCCTTGACTCTCAAGCTCTCAATGCTTTCAAGACATCTGTCATCGCAGACCCCTTAAATGCTCTGGGGAACTGGAACAACATTATTCATCATTGTAATTGGTCGGGTGTAGTCTGCGATACTGTGAGTAACATTGTTTCAATCACATTGCTTGAGAAGCGGCTGGAGGGTGTCATTTCCCCTTTCCTGGCAAATCTCTCTCATTTGACTTCCCTGGATCTATCGTTTAATTCCTTCCATGGCCCCATTCCAGAGCAACTTACTCAGTGTTTTCGTCTTAAGGAATTGGCCCTCTCCGATAATTCTCTCACAGGCAACATTCCTTACAATGTGGGTAGGTTGGTCCGCTTGGAATCTCTGGACTTGGCCGACAACTTTTTGGAGGGAAGCCTTCCAGACACCATCGGCAACTGCACAAGTCTAACAGCTGCTAGTTTCTCCAATAATAGACTATTTGGACCGATTCCTTCTGCTCTTGGCTGCGTCAGAAATCTTACAGGCCTCGACTTGTCTAGGAATTTTCTACGAGGTAAGATACCTGTCACTCTTTCTAACTTGCAGAATTTGAAGCAGTTTCTGAATCTGTCAAATAATAAGTTAAAAGTAGAAATCCAGGTAGAATTAGGCCGTCTCAAACTGTTAACAAGCCTGGATCTCTCGTCAATACAGGAAGCATCCCATTTCAGCTGGGAAACCTGACAAAGTTGAAATATCTCAATCTTTCTCAGAATCAGCTGGAGGGTCCTGTTCCTGAGGTTGGTGTTCTCAGAAGCTTTAACTGGTCCAGCTTTGAAGGCAACGATAACCTTTGTGGCGTGAATTCTCCGAGGCCCTGTCCTCAGAGAGGGCGTTCCCATCATCAGCGACGACATATTATTACAGTTGCCTCTTCAGTAGTTGCAGCAGCTGTTTTCCTCTGTTTACTTGTTTTGCTTGCATTTTTTCTTCGTGCTCTAAACATTTACTTCAAGGTTATTACAATTCCAACCGAGTATTATCACAAGTCTGTGCTGGAGCGTTGGACCGACTCATTCAATGCCGACAATATTATCGGAAGCAGCCACACCAGCATAGTGTACAAAGGCTATCAGAGGGACTGGGATGACAGGATCGTCTTGGTAAATGTCTTTAAGATAGAAAACTCTAAAAAGGTGAAACGGTTTTTAAGCAGGAAAGTGCCAGATTTAATGAGAATTAAGCATCGCAATCTGGCTAACGTGGTTGGATACTGTTGTGAGGATCGGTTTGTGGCCATAGTCACAGAATTCGTGCGAAATGGGAATCTGGGTACAGCCATACATGGTGGCGGAGTCGATGTCGAAGACGGAGGTGGATTGGCGTTGGAGCTAAAGAACCGTATCGACATTAGCATATCCATAGCTGAAGCATTAGTTTATTTGCACGATTACTGTGAGTCTCCCATTGTGCATAGCCATTTGAACCCCACAAACATTCTTCTGGATGAAGAGTTAGAAGCACGTGTGAGCGATTTTGGGACTGCTAAGATCCTTCGGGTCCATCTTCAGCGAGAACGAAGAGCTTCATCCGCGGGAAGAATCAGCTACTTAGCACCAGGTAAGCCTTAATAAAATGTAAGATTGTGTTGAGACTCTGCTGGGGTCCAAGTATAAAACCACTCGATTTTATCCTCGTTAGTGGACATGTGATAGTTAATGCCTAAGATTGTGTGATAGACCTTTTGGAGAAATAGAAATTTTCAAAGGATTTTTTCTTTTTCCTCTCTCGATTTGCACTGTTATTAGAATAATTTAGAGGTTTTAAAATGCCCATTGAGGTTTCAAGGAATGGTTGACTCGGATAAGACTCTGTTGATTGGATTGTCATTTAATTTTAATTGTTCTTTCGTTAGGTCATGTTTGACTATGTTTTATTTTTTAAACCCTTGGATACGAGGTTTGCAGGTCTAGACTTTTATTTTATTTATGTGAAATCTTGTTTTTGTGGTGGTTGCTTGTTTTCTTATTAGTTTATTATAATATTTTTTTGCCTTAATATTCTATTATAAAAATTCGTTTTACTTTAATATTCTGCAGATGCATCATACCTCTGAAGTAATTTTATAACATATTTTATAAAAACTAAAAAAAAATTATATTAAAAACTAAATTCAAAATTATAATAATTAACTTAACACTTTTACCTGATTCTATAATATATTTATTATTCTAAAAATAATTTTCTAACATATTTATTTAAATGCTCTTCTAAAAGTAATTTTCTAACATAGTTGATTCACTTTAATACCCTGCACGTTGTTCTGCATACCTTTGTTTTATTCCACATATTTTTTCTTGTGGTTTTGACAATATTCATTAAAATTTATTTTTCTATAAATATTGTTAGAGATTGAGTCATTCCTTTTAAATATTCAGAAATTTACAGGGTGATGTTTGGTGCGTATTTGCAGAGCTTGAGAATACTTCGCAGGTGACTCCGAAAGCAGACGTTTACAGTTTTGGCGTAATCCTGATGGAGTTATTCACGAGGAGAAGGCCGAGTGTAAGTCTGTTGTCCGATGGTGGTGAAAGAATGAGCTTGAGACAATGGATAGAAATTGGCGTTAACGGTGGAAGCGTGGTTAACCTTGTTGATCCGGCTATGACGCATAATATCTCTGGGAGTGAGGCAGAGAAGATGGTTAATCTGTTGAAGATATCATTGCTGTGCACCAGAGAAAGGCCAAGCGATCGTCCAACTATGGCTCAAGTGCTGTCTTGGCTAGTCAACATTAAACAGAATATAATGGACGCTAATTTTGGATCTGAAAGCTTGTGAGGATTCATTCCTATTACTTCTTTATATGCAGGGGAGGCACAAGAAACTGGTTTTTGCCTGTTTTATGTTATACTTTTGTTTGTTTTACCTTTGTTTGTATTTAGACGACACCGTACTGTAGTTGTTGATGCCCTGTGAACTTGGCGTATGTTGGTTGCATCCCAATCTGATGTAAATAACTATAAAGGTTTGGTAGTTAAAGCTATAGTTTGTGAACTTGGCGTATGTTGGTTGCACCCCAATTTGATGTAAATAACTAAGATTTGGCAGTTAAAAAAAAAATCCTCTAATTATGTCATAAATCATGTTCAATATCTTTGACAATTATCTTCATTTTTCTAAACAATTATCTTGCTATCTTGGTAAATAATTATTTTTCTTTTACCATTACCTGGTGAATGTATTCTTGTTTTTTTTTTTCTTTTTAAATTTTATCTTTGTCTTTTATTGGTTTAAGGTGTAATTAATTAATTGCATATGACATGCTTTTAGAAGCATGGAACTGTCTGATATAATTTTATAAATCAGATTGGATCATTTATATTTTAAGATAATTCTTTGCTTCTTATACCAAGTAAAGCATGAAACTGTTTGATATAATATTATAAATTAAAATGATAGTATTTTAAGATAATTCTCTGCTTGTTAAAAGAAGTAAATTGTGTGATTTGTTTTTTTTTAAATTTAATTTAATACTTAGAAAGTAGTCTTATAAGATGTTTTTAATTTATTATATTAAGATTTAGTATTATGAAATGATGATATTTAAATTAAAATTGTAAAAATATTATTATATTAGGATGTATCAACTTGATCAAAAAAATATTAAAATTAATATATAGTTTAGGAAAGGTAGTTGCAAACAAAAAATATGTTCAAGGATTTCATTTAGTATTAGAGATATCCTAGAATAGAAAATCACTTATTATTATTAAGTGGATGTTTTAATTTACAATTATACATCCAGTTTTATAAAGATAAGTGGTATATTTGTCAAAATTATAAAAGAATTTATCGTGATTGATTATTTAATAGCATGAAGAAGAATTACATAAATAAAATATTTTAAAATTAAAATAAATTTTTTAGAAAATTATTAATTTGTGATTGATTATTTAATAGCATGAAGAAAAATTACATAAATAAAATATTTTAAAATTAAAATAATTTTTTTAGAAAATTATTAATTTTTTATTTTTTTTCTGTGTTTAAAATGAATCTAAAGATATTAATTGAATATAATTATCAATTGGAAAGAATTAGCCATGAAAACGTTAACCACAAGAGATTGAAGAATGAAATAAAAAATTATTTAAAGTGAATGAATGAAGGATAAGTGAGAAGAATAAGCCATGAAAAAGCTAACAATAGGAGATCTAAATCAAGAATTATTTAGAGTGAATGGATGAAGGATGTTGTCTCATTTGTTAAAAAAAACCAATAAAATACTTGATTTAATGGTGAATGCAAACTAGCTATGAAAATTATTAAGTTCAAATAAAAGAATACGTATTCCTTAATAAATCTTTAGAGGATCTAATCAAAATCCTAAAACATAATATTTAAATCTTTTGCAAGCAATTATATTCATGAAACATGTAATTGACAATGATTGCATATGTCCGCATATATTAATGTGGAAAATAGTTAAAAGATTATTTTTCTATCAATTATAATTTATTTTAGAAGATGATGTTGACATGCTAATGAAGCATATTTCTAATGGAAAAACACATGATCCACATATTTGAAATGATTAAATGAATACGTTTTTTCTTTACTAAATATTAATATAATCAATCAATACAGAATGAGTTTCATCCTTACTAACAAGACAATAATGTCATTCCTATCTATAAAAATGGAATCTAAATATTATAAGAAATTACAAAATGAGAATGGTTTACCATCGTTGCTAAGATATTAAGAACTATATTAGAAAATAAAATTATTAAGAGAGTAAAATAAAAATATATAAAGCTACTTTTCAAGTTGCTTTATTTTTTCAAGTTCAACAATTATAATTTTGAAAATTTATCTAAAATATTATTCAATCAAACTTCTTTTTAATAATTATAAAATAGATGATAGTTAAAAGGAAAGATATTATTAACGTTTTAGGCATGCATTATGAAAGGAAAAGCTAAAATATGAAAATATCTAGTTCTCACTATTTGCCTTTTAATGGGGTGCTCCATGCTTAGAAGAGTTAATAAAATGTTGGGTTATATATTTCAAAGCTAAAAAATATACTTTTTAAAGAGGATCGGTCTTGTTATTATTTGTTAGAATTGAAAAGAATCATGTCTTTATAAAAATAAATTTCATAATGATATCTAAGTATTATTGCTTCTATGTTGATAGACATAGTGGTCATCATGAGAAATATCAAGTGCTGAAAAAAGAGATGATAGCCTCTTGGTTACAATACTTATAGGTATAAGAAGTATATTGAAAAAAGATGAGATATGTCTAAATTGAAGAGGATTCACCAATTTTTTTTTATTAAAAATATTGAGAAATATTATCAAATTGATACATCTCAAATTATTATTAGTAATGTAAAAAATAGATGGGCGGACTGAATTAACAATAGGAATATTTTTACATCCTTTAATTATTAATAAGAGGTAGTATCTTGAAAATGTTAATGTATTTATAAAAAATAATAATAATAAGGAATTGCAATGTTAATCTCATAATGACAATATTCAATTTTTAGAAGATAATTGACCAACAAAAATTAAATTTCTTAATAAAAATAATATAAAAATTTTGATAGAGGATAAATAAGAGTTTAAAGAAGATGAATAATATCTTTAAATAAAAATAAATATGATTTAGTTGATCTAATAATAAATGTAATGTTTTAATTTTTTTAATAGAATTAATTTGACTAAGAATTAATTTATTGGTAAGACTAAGGGAAATTCATATGATTTCGTGACATGTCGCAATTTCACGACAGGTTGAATTTTTTGTGGTCAGAGGAGTCTTGTGTCACGATTTCGTGACTTGTAGCTTTTTCGCAGACAGAGGTGAAGTTGGTGTTTGTTGCGTGTTTTCGCGATAAGTTGTTGTAACAGATCTATTAGCTCTCTCAGCTAGCTTGGTTTTGGTTCAAGATATTTGGATCCAGTGTAATTCTTCCTCTTCTCTTGTAATCATGTGCTTTCATTGTTTTCAGCTAGGATGTGTCTTATCCCAATTGTAACTGATTAATGTTTTAATACAAGTTTTTTTCAAATTTTTCAAAAAAAAAAAAAAAACCCAAGATAAACCTCAAAGAATGAATGTGTTGTAGAGTTGTGAACTAATTGATTGTAGGTATGCTCAATGTGTGTGAGGCTCAAATCCCACTTTGCTAAAGAGGAATTGTGATAGATCATCAAGCTTTGCACAAGTGTGCAATTGACCACTTCAGTATTCCCATTTGATTGTGGAAGGAAAGTCGTGAAAAAATTAAGAAAAACTTCCAAAATATTCCATAATTATATCCAAAAATATCCCACAAACCATGGATCCCTATAAAAAATAATGCTTGTTTGTAGATCGAAGGAGTGTCATACTATCTCAAAGAAAAGTTATGCCAAGTCCAATGCAATACTTGTCTTTTTGCAAGGAATAAACTTATTCATTTTATTGAACCAGTCCACAAACACAAACACACAATCATGGGAAAAACACTTATCAATTCCATTGATATGCTTTCCCATGGATGAGAAGATATGGGAAAAGGAATACTGAGACCCAATTTCCTATTTACTAACTTGGAAAAACAACAAATGTACACTGTTTTAGAAATCGCAGCACATCCCTCTACATGTGAGGCCAGTAGAAAAATTATTGTAGATGATGAATTGGCTCTTGTTTCTCAAAATGTCCTACATAAAGTATCAAATGATATTATTTGAAGAGATTAAACCTATGATATTATGCTACATAAAGCTTATCCAATTTATACAAGAGTTCATCCTTCATATGAAAATCTAGAAAATGACTTATATTTGAGGAGGGATGTACAAGATGATAATAAACTTTTCCAAAATCAGGATCAAGAACATATAATGTTGGGCAAGTATAGAATCCAACATGTGAAGTGATCACAAATTGTTAATGCTTGAGTTGTTGGATGACTCAAATAATTTACCACTATATTGCTTGCTCCTTTCTTATACTTGATCACAAAATAAAATTACTACAACTATGTGGCCCATTTCTAATGCCTAGCTTCTTCAATATTATTTTGGGATTGTATAAACTTAAGAGGCATATTATTTTCATGGACAATTATTTCCTTACCCAAAAGGTAATGCCTTTAGTACTTGATTACTTGCACCAAAGTGTACAACTCTTTGTCATGTGTGGAGTAGTTCCTTTTGGTAGCTAAAAATATATCTAAATTATTTTCCATAGGATGAACATTTTGCTTCAATACCATTCTAAGAGTAAGTCATTATGTGTTTATCTCTATCTAAAATGGTTGAGAGAGGTATGGAAGGATAAGGATAAAGACAATGCATAGTTTGTATTTTAATGAATTAAATATATGAGCATGGTCCTTTGTCCAATGAAAATCTACTTTGGCTTTAGTGAGGTGATGTAAATGTGTTGCTATGGTAGAGTAGCCAAGAATGAACTTCTAATAGAAGTTTGTAAGAAGGGTTATGCATAGTGGTGAATATTCGCCAATTGGACGAATATTAGGATTTTCAAAATTGAAAATTGGCAAATATGAGGACCCTCGACGTCGGCCCATTCGCCTAAAATTTTTAGAATTTATTTTTTCTTAGGGTTAATTCACCACAATATATATCCAAACATAGGCATATTTGTACTCGTTGGAAAGCTCTTTTGAAACTTTATCTAATGGTGGTATTTATATGAAGTTATAAGATGATGTAATAGGTCAAAAGTGACCCCAAATATGACCTTACATTTTAGGGCTTCAAATACCCCAAATTTTGGTGTGAAGATGCTTTATTTGATTTTCTTAGGATTCTCCATGATTTATCTTGATTTTTATTAGGATTCACCATTTTTTTACAAGTGCATTTTGAGTCCTACCCCTTATGCATAACCCTATTTGTAAGTCCAGTAAAGCTTCTAAGTTTAGTGATTGCAAAATGAGTTGGTTAATGGAAAAGGACTTCTCCCTTAGTAGGATCTACATGGATACATTATTGATTTATAATAAAACCAAGATAGGATATGAATGTTTGAGAAAATTAGCACTTTGGAAGGTTGGCATAAAAGTGGTTCTTCTAAAGGCTGTTGATAACCTAATATAGGTGTCCTAGGTGTACCTTCCAAGTAGGTGAATATACAGGTATGTTATCCAAATAGATGATAATGAACTTATCCAAGTTATCCCTGAATACTTTGTTCATCAACCTCATGAAGGCTGTAGGAGCATTCACGAGACCAAAGGGTTTGATCAACCATTCAAAAATTCTAAACTTGGTCTTGAATGCTATATTCCCATAAACCTTTTATTGGACCTAAACCTTATGGCATCCACTCTTGAGGTCAATTTTTGTGAAAAACTTTGCTCCCTATAATTGATCCAATAAGTCATCAATCCTTGGAAGGGGAAATCTATTTTTTATGGTGATCTTGTTCAAAGCATGGAAATCAATACACAGTCTCCAAGAATCATATTTCTTGAGCACCAAAAATATGGGAGATGCACAAGAAGAAGTGATTGGTTTGATGAACCTTTTTGCCAACAAATCTTGAATCTGTCTCTTGATTTTATTAGTTTGTAGGGATAACTATCTTTAAACAGGTGCATTTGGGAGAGAAACACCTAGAATTATTTTGATGTTGTGATTTATATACCTCTCAAGAGGTAGAGTTGTGGGTTCTTTGAACACATGCTCAAATGATTACCAATTTTTTTTAAAGTAAAACTTATTTGTTGTGATTCTTGTGTGGTGCTTGGACTTATTTATATTTTGGCCTTATGAATATGAGAGATAATTCTTGTGCCTAGTTTATTTCCTTGAAATCTTGTCTACATGATAAGGGTACATGAGCTAAAACTCCATATTGCATTTCTATTGATAAAACAAGAAATATATAGGCACCAAGTGCCTATTATAATACCATGGTATGATCCAATCTATGGGATCGTTCCCATGTGCAACAAGGGGATAAATGTGCATTTAATATCTTAAGTAAAAATGAAACATGGCATAGCTCAAAAAAATATAATTTAGTTTCTAATTCACTAGATCACTTATGCACAAGTGAAGAGCATACTACTAGTGTTGGAGGCTTTTTGGCTCACCAGATTATTATACGCACAAGTGAAGAGCATAATACCAATAGCAAAAGCATGGTAGAAAACAAAAGAAAAAATATTAATTTTATAAAAAAGACATGAGTTAGGAAGGAACAAAAAATATGATATTGAATTTTATTTCGATAAAAAGTAATACAACATCAAAACTTCGAGTGTGTTTTGACCTAAAAGTCTCATAAACAAAGTATGATATTTGAAGAGGTACAACCCCTCATTATAAATCCTAACTCTAGGGAGGGAGCCAAAGAGTAATGCATGTGGGATAAAATAATACCCAAGCATTTAATACAAGTTGCAGGTTTATAGACCAATATGGCAAAGTATTGAACTAGAACAAGGGATATTTCTTATGATAGATAGGGTGTAATTGAAACTAGCAAAGGAGGCGCTTGAACCTAAGCAAAGAAGCAACATGTTCAGGATGACTTATGAATCAAGGAGTAAATATTGTAAGGTGATTGTGGATAGCGAAAACATAGATAACTTGGTGCCAAAAAATATGGTGGAGAAAGTTGGGTTGAAGAGAATGGAACACCCAAATCTACACAAAATCTCATGGTTGTAAAAGGGACATCAAATTGTGGTAACCAAGAAATGTATGGTAGATCTTTAAATTGGCTCTTATAAGGATTCAATTCTATGTGACATCATGTCGATAGATGTGTGTCTATTTTATTTGGAATATCGTGGTACTTTAATAAAAATGCAATGCATGAAGGTAGGGAGAACACCTACACTATTGAGTAGGATGACGAGAGATACATATTAAGTCCATTGAAGGACAAAGGGTAAAAAGTGAACAATAATCCTACAATATGCTAGGATATGAAAAACAATCATTAAAAGGAAAGAAGAAGAATGATGTTTTGCTTTTATAGCTAAGGCCATAAAAGAAGGAAGAGTGGACAAGATGAATGAAACCCCACATGAGGTGAGGTTACATACATGAAAAAATCTAGATGGTCACATGACAATATGTTTTAAATATCTTTTTGGACTCTTTTCGTAATATCAATATATTCTTGATATCTTTCATGGATTTTTTTTAGGGTTACATGAGATAGTCAAAATAACATATGCTTCTAAAAACTTTCTTTTTGGAATTTTCCTATGATATTTCGGTAATTACATAATAATTCCAAAAGTACTTTAGACTATTTTGGATTTTTATAAATTTTATAAGATATTATTTACAACATCTCTTTGACAAAGATAATTTAATGTGATAATAACACTTTTACTATTACTATTTTTATTTTAATTGAAATTATTGTTGATTTCATATTAGCCAGAAACATCAAGGATCAACTACAATATACAGGTTAATCATGGTCTAGGTGCCTACCACCGGGCCTGAACACCCGATAACCATTAGAGCCACGATAAACTTCCCTCCAACAGGGATGAAGCATACTAGGATGCATTCATAGGGCCACGCAAGGCACCCATCACTAGAAATAAGAACAACCTAGACCACACATAGTCCCCCACTATTGTATTACAACTTAAGGTCATGAAAGACTGAAACAAAGAAGAACTAAGAAATATTAGGACACGGGCATCCGACTACAAGCATTAGAAGTGAACAACCACACAAATTATCCCCTAGTGGTCCATGTCAAAAACTGAGATATCTTTAGCGACTGTCATGGGGATGAAAAAATATACCTTCACTAGGACTCTAAAAACATATGTTTGCATAAAACTAAACGACTACAGACCATTGGATCGCTCTCCCTAATGGATGGCCTACATACTATTTGCTGAGGGGAGACTACTACACTCTACTAAAACAAAAAAATTTAGGGGAGCAACCTCGCTAGGAAATCACTTGCTAAGGAGAAGAGTCTAAGTGACCTTGCTCCATATCATGCTACAATGGGAGCCTAATGTGAGGATTGGGTTGTTTTTTGCTAGCTTTTTATTCCACTTGATCCAAATACTTTTTCGAATGTGCTTAATCATGCATCATCGAGCTGGTTGCATGATCAGATGATAACTACCCTGGTAATTGAGAGAAGTAATTTTTGGTTGGGTATTAGATCGATCCCTAACCAAAATTGATCCTTTATCATAGGTAATGGTAAGGGGTAAAGCAGCTATTGCGCTTCACACTAAATATGGTGGGCATGAGCACAATTTCAAAATAGATATTGTATTGTCTCTTCTAAACCATAAAAAGGGTAATTACCTTGCCCTTGATCCATTTGTTTTAGCTTTCTCCGAGTAAGCAAGACTTGAAAGACTGCATTCAAGAGAAAAATCTGAAACTTTCTTTGAATTAGGATATAGTTAATCAACTTAAAGGTTCCTGCCAAGTGACCCAAGTGAACTCTATATTCTATTTCTTATTAGCATAAATACAAATGTTAACAATTCAGGAAGTAAGGTTTATTACCAAAAACTTTAAAAACTAACTACCCGAAGTTATAATTACCATGGCAATGAACCATTAATTTTAGTATTACTTTTTAATATTTATTATTATTTTTACTATTAGATTTTTCTATTAGAATATACTTTTGTACTTCCTTAAAAACATTATGTTTGGAATACCACATTCAACGTATAAAGAACTAAAGGAAAAGAAATGGCGCCAACATGAACATTTCCGTCTAAAATATGTCCTATATCCTAATCAAATGATGGTACACTCATTTTACACTATTCTATGAATGGACGTGGATGTGGATGTGATGGTTTATATGGCTTGCATGAGAAGATACATGACACCACACATGTATCTAACCATTAACATGCAAGTTTTAGGTAATAAGCAACAACGTACATGTTCTAGGTAATAAACGTACATTCAATAGTATCTAACCTTCCAAGTTTAGGGCCAGAAGGGTACGATGATTTAAGAAGACTAAATTCTTACGAAGAGAAAAAACTCATAAATATGTGTCATATGTCTTTTGATTTGTCTAAATTTCATTAACCATCTATTGTAGGTACCGTGAAGATAACTCAAATATTTAGATCGTCCGATCTAAGACAAAAGAATCTGTCGTAAGATATTGACTGAGACGGAAAGGTATAAATTATTATTTTTTATCTTGATTTTTATGCGTCTCCATCATCTGTTTCTCCAGCTTCTGACGAACGATAAGCACTACAATTTATGGACGTCCTTCTTGATGTGGTAACCTGTAAACTTTTTAAGTGGACCATCCGAAATCGATTTCAAACTGTATTCTATCTAGATCGACCGACTCAAAAGAGGCTCGCATTTCAATTGTTTATCTATATATCGATTCCCTGTAATTTATTTTGTATTCAGACATGGCATCGTGCTTGTTACTCCTCGGATTCGTCCTCCTCATTGTCGTGGGATTACCAAGTCCCAGGTCCTAAGCAGATGAAGCCCTCCACTTTCAAGCTTTCTATACTTTGAGGAGATCTGGCATCGCAGACCCCTTAGACCCTTACAAAATTTAATCTCTAGTTATTAATTAAACTCATATTCTTTAACAACTTATTTTTTTATTCTATAAGAGAGACTTGTAAGGGTGCCTGTGGACACTAAGATAGTCATTTTATGACAACAATTCAATAGATTGGGTGAATGAGGGTATTTAATCGCGTCATTTACAGTTATATATATGAAATTCACGTCTATAAATGAAGGTTAAGTTAAGTTTAATTATAAGTTTTTTTTTTTAAATGAATGTCTAGGTAAAGTTAATGATAGGAGTGGTTTAACCAACCTGTTAGGGGTGATACACCAAATCATTATTCATAGGCTTATGTCAAAGTGAATTAACCAACCTGTCAGGGGTGATACACCAAATCATTATTCATAGGCTTATGTCGCACTACTCAATCTTATTCTTGGATAAGAAGGTTAGATTATCATCTTCTAATATCCTCAAAATTTTAAGCTTTGGGGCTATCGAAATGTAACACACAATATCTCCCTAACTCGTCCTTTCACTATAGTTTTTTATTATCAATGCACAATCTTCGTCAGATTTCTTTAGTGAGTGAACACGACCCTCTTATTGAGCCTTTTTCTTGTAGACTGCTAAATGAAGTTCACAATTTCACTTTAATAATTTTGGACATACCTTTAATAAATAGACGCTTTTCTTTAGCTTGCCTTGCTAGTCCTTACTCTAACATTTCACATTGGTCTCTCTTCTTTAATATCATACTTATTCAACTTGCCAAGGGGCTCTCCCCTATTTCGAAACTTATGGGAACTAAATATTACATACTTAGAAAACTTTAAATAATCATATGGTTTGACTCTTTCTATAATATCAATATGCTTTAAATATTTTTCTTGAATTTTTCTGGAGGCTAATAATTAAAATAATATATTTTTAAAAATATATATATTTAAAAACCATTTTCCTTATAATATATTAATAATTACATAATACTTAAAAAAAAATACTTTAAACTATTTTAAATTTTTATAAATTTTTTAAAAATATTAATTAAATAAATATTATTCTTAAATTTTTATGGACCAAGTGGGATGGAAAGGTGGATATGACACCCATATTGTAGAAAATTGGTACTCAACCTAAGGCTTTATGAGGTTTAATCATTATTAATCATCTTACCTAGAGTAAATGTTTGGTTGCAAAATGGGTTACTAGAACCATCATTGGTGGCAAAAATTGGAACACCTATTCATTACAGAATCTCTTTAGATACTCACAAAGGTAAATGGAAAGAAACCTTATTGGAGGATAAGGTCCTTAATGCTTTTTACTTTACGGTTAAAAGATCTATTCCAGATACCCATAACTGGAAATCTTGGCAATTAGTTTCTCATTTATTGTCTTGGAAGTCTGACTCCTTGAGACATGGTTTGAGAATCAATCTAAACAGTCTTTGGTAGAATAAACTTATCCTCCATAATGATTAACCTTTAGCTTTATGGAGTGCTATTCAAGTTATAGCATTTTTTAACTCAATGTCAAGTGGCAAGTGAATTTTACCAATGCCCAATGGCAGTCTCTTGCTACTAAAATTTGGAAAGTTCTCGTTGAATCCAAAACTCAGCTTCTTAGATGGTGGATTTTGCATACAAAATTTTCAACTTCTACAAATTTGGTTTTGATTTTAAACATTTCCTTTCAATGCAATTTTTGAAATGCTTTAGAAACTCTTATTCACTCGTTTTGATTTTGTGACATGGCTAAACAATTTTGGGATGTCTTTTACACTTTTCTTTTTCCCTCTTTCACTAGATCTTGGAAGCTTTCTCTTCTTTGGTTTTCTCAACTATATTAATACCCCAAAATCTAGAATGTTTGTAGACTCATACTTCTCAAACACATTTGGAAATATAGATGCAAAAAGGTGTTTATTGGTTCAGCTTTTACATGGGATATAGTTTTAGAAGACTTGAACTTTGATCTTTTGTTACATGTGGGACACATTAATTCCCATGTCTATAGAACTTCCAACACACCTCAAGATTTTATTAACAAACTTCATAAACTTTCTCATATGATTCAAGATCTTCAAAAGGTCCAACATGAAACTAAAACGAAGATAAGCAAGTTCAAGATTTGATTACTTCCATTTCTTCTTTGAAGAATTAAAAATATATTATGAAATACGCGCTTAGAATTTTCCTATATAATGTCTCCCACAAATAAGTGTTGATATCTAATATATTGCAAAAAAATATAACTATAATTTTTTTTTTGTTGCTATTAACTTTTATTTTATATATATTTAATTATGGATGCTTTACTATTTATCTACCTCATTTTATTTTTTAACTAATAAACATTATTAGTACCATAATATTATAATGTTCTACCTCATATAATTTTTAACTAAATTTTATTTGTGTGGATAAAATTATTAATTTATGGTGTGAGAACGATACTACTACCAATGAAGTTTCAAATTTTGAAATAACTATGCATGTGGTGTAATGAAATGACTAAGAACCAAAACAGTTTTAAATTATATAAAATTAAAAATTAATATAATAAAATTAAAATATTTTTTTTTGGTTTGGTTATTGTGAGAAACCTCTATGAGGTTAACACAAAGCTATCACATACCTATTCCCTCACACATGCACACGCCACGGTTCTTGGACCTCCCAAAAAAGAGCCAAAGCCCCGAACTATTGTATTGCACCTCCACATGCAAAATAATATATATATATATATAATTAATATTATCACATTATAGTCTATTTATCAGTTTAAATTATATAATTAAAAATAAGTATAAAAAGAATCCACAATTTTTAAATATATTTACTTGTAGTTTATATTTTTTGGTAATTAAAAGAGGGTTTTGAAAGGCATCTCACAACATTGCACAACAATTCTAACAGGAACACAACTTAGGATAGTGAAATGAGGGTTTTGAAAGGCATACCTCAACCTTATACAACCATTCCAATAGGATTAAAGAACTTAAATATTTAACATTCCCTTGTGCCAACAAAACTAACAACCAAACAAATAAGAGTGACAAATATTTTCAAAGAAATTCAAATAAACAATCTCGCTCAGACCAAATAGCAAATTGGAATCAACTCGTGTAACGCAAACCGAAAGCCATGACTGTAAATCAAAATCATAGAAGGTCACTGCAACTCTTTCGAGAACCACCCAAAATGTCAAACTGCAAGCTGACATGCCGAAAGCTTCACCCACGCAAGATCTGGAGAAAGATTCTCAACATCCACAAACACTGTGACTGGATGCCAACCAAGGAAAGTAGCCAACAACTATTGCAACAACAACACCACGAAATCACCCGAACGGGTTTGGATCGGCATTTGGTCCTATCCCCGCAGAGACCCCTATCAGATTTACAATGACAAACTGAAACCAAAAGAAATGCAGAGCGGATCGACTAAAAACCTAATTGAGGGCCAACCCAAAAGGATTTGACACTCGCCAAACCAAAACGCATGTCCAAAGCCAAACATGGGACCACCAACCAGAACACTCCACACCACAACAAAAGCTTCAAATCATCTCTACAAGTTGAATTGGTATATGGCTCTATCCCTTAGGTATCTCCGCCAGATCTACAATGACTTAACAAACTAGTAATATCCCTGGCTAGCACAAAACAACGCCTACCACCGAAACAAAACATAGATACCAAAAACAGTTAGATCTAAACAAAGGAACACAAGGGGCCTCCGCTCAAAAGGATTAGAACGACAGAGCCAAAGCGGGAGCCGCTGTGGCGTAATCACTCGATTTTATTCACTTGTAGTTTATGAAAAAAAAAAACAAGTAATGTCATAAACGCTCTACAGACCGTCCTATTCCAGGCTTGGTTCCAGAAATTATAACAAGGAAAGGTAATAAAAAAAAAAAACACAAGTAATAAACGTACATTCAATGGCATCTAACCTTTCAAGTTTTGGGTGAGAAACGTTGATGATTTAGGAAGGCTAATTTTTATGAGAAAAAAAAAACTTGGGTCATAAGTCCTCCTTCCACTTGTCCACCGCTTTAAACCTGCCGCACGCGATCAGAGAAACGTTACGCTGATCAACAGGATGACTGAGAGCTCTGACATTTATAGTATTTATTGACGTCGGGCGACTACGCACTGGGCCCTTTCCTTTTCACTCTCCAGGAAATCCATCTTGTGTTGTGTTGCCTGCCGTCTGTATCAGGATTCTCCACATTGGATGGATAGGATTTAACCGGTGACATACGGGTGTTGTGTGGGACCGTCGATCGAAGAAGGTACACGACACCAAATCGATTCCTCGGCTCAGCTCTAATTTTTATCTTTTATTTTTAATAGATTGCATATTAGCCAAGGTAGAACCACGTCTTGAACGGGTAGCGGAAGATTCAATTAAAACCAAAGGTAAAATAAATATATCCTTTTCGAGCTCAGGCATAGTTTACTACAGATTGCATTTCCCATCCATCTGAGCGAACGGCCTAAATACTTGCGTGACATTTGCCGTACTCAGCCTTCTCTGAAATATATGGACATCATTTTCAGAAGGATTCTGGTGTTAGCGTAATCGGCATGTTAAGTGTATTTGGTTCAGTTTTTTTTCTTTGATTTTAAGGTTAGAATCTATTATAAAAAGTTTGTATTAAATAAAAATTTAGTATTTGTAAGAATGCATTGTGACTTGGGTTCAATCCCATGTTTATATAAATTTGATTAAATAAACTTTTCTTAATTAATCTTTTATTGATATAAATAGGTTCAATTTGATAGTTAATCTTTTATTTTATATTTTTATATAGTATTTTTAAAATTAATTAAAATTTGCTTATGTAGATGAGTTAGAGAGCAAGCGGTGGTTAAAACTCTCTAATTATCGAGAGGCCCAGGTTCAAATCTCTCCCCTCACATGTTGCGGATATGTTATATTTTTTTAACATCAATATTTTATTTGATTTCACTTTAATATCAAATTCCCCTCAATTATCATAGTGTGAAGAGGCATCGTAGATAATATTTACTTATTGTTTCTATCTTGGGACTTAACGTATGAGTAATCTTGTTGTATATGGAAATAGTTTTATAATATTTTTATTGTAACTTTTAAAATTTTTTTGTGGAATCTCCACAAATTATTTCCAATAACATATATTGGGTATAAAATTTTGTATCAATACGTACGTTGTCCTTAAATTTGTTTGATTCCTTTTTATTGTGACCTATATTTTCTCTCATTTTACTTTGTCAATATTCATTAATAATTATTTTACTATAAATATTGTTAAAGATTTAATCATTCTTTTAAAGTTCCTTTTAAAGAACATGTCTAGTGCCACGTATATATTAATTGATTTGTACATTATTCAGAAATTTACAAAGTGATATTTGGTTACGTATTTTCAGAGCTTGAGAATACGTGGCAGGTGACTCCGAAAGTAGACGTTTACAGTTTTGGCGTAATCCCGATGGAGTTATTGACGAGGAGAAGACCGAGTGTAAGTCTGTTCGATGTTGGTGAAAGAATGAGCTTGAGAGAATGGATAGAAATTGGCGTCAAAGGTGGAAGCGTGGTTAACATTCTTGATCCCGCTATGGTGCATATCTGTAAGAAAGAGGCATAAAAGACCGTTAATTTGATGAAGATATCGTTTCTGTGCACCAGAGAAACGCCAGGCGATCGTCCAACTATGACTCAAGTTCTGTCTTGGCTATTCAATATTAAACAGAATAGAATGGACGGTAATTTCGGATCTAAAAGCTTGTAAGGAATCATTCCCAGTACTTCTTATCTGCAGGAGAGGCACAAGAAACAGGTTTGCCTGTTTTATGTTCTACTTTTAGACGTAACCGGACTGTAGTTGTTCATGCCGTGTGAACTTGGCGTATCTTGGTTTGGTAGTTAGGCTAAAGTTTTTCCCTCTAGTTATGTCTTAAATTATGTTCTATTTCCTTCACAATTATCTTATAAGCAGAATGGTTTTCATTTTCTTAAAAATATATTTTATTATTTCGTAAATAAAATGTTTTTCAACAATTATCTTCTTATTTTGTGAATAATTGAATGTTTTTTTTTTTTTTAATTGAATGTTTTTTGTTTTAAAATTTTTTAATATTATTTTTTATTTTTAATATTTCAAAATTAATTAATTAATTGGATGACAAGTATTTTAATGTTAAATATATATATTTTTAATTAAAATGGATGATTTATATTTCAATATAATTCTTAGCTATGTAAGGGAAGTTTATATATATTAGAATTACAATGCATTAATAAATATATAAGTAAAAAAGAATCTTATAAAATATTTTAATTAATAAATATAAATTTATGAAATTTAAGGTAAAATTGAAAAGAGGTTATAACTCAAGAATTTTATTTGGTACAGGTAACATCATGAAAATAGGAAATCACTTATAATGATTAAGTAGAATTTTAATTTGAAAAATAATGAGCGATGGAGATGTTGGGCGTCATATGAGCCTCGCACAGGCTTGCATGCCTCTACGAGTACCTGCATGAGGGAGTTTTCTCCTTATTTTGATTTGGTGGCTTCTTCTGATTGTGGGGGTGGGTATTTTATCAGTTTTTGGGGTGGGTTGTTGCTGCGCGAGTGTCTTTTCTTGATCCAAGTGTGGGATAGTCATGGCTTTGCCTGGAGCTATCCAATGCCAGAATAATGTCTCGTTTAAGGAAGCCCTTCGTGGCTCGAACTCTTCTTCTGTTTGGCATAATGCGGATGATAACTCTTCAGGCCTAGGTGGTTCTTCTTTGGAAGGAGAGTTTCATGCAAAGCGAGTTAATGGATGCTTGGAAAGGGTTGGGGAGTGGCTTGTTCTTATGATTCGGCCTAAGTCAATTATGGAGGATGTGGATTATATGCAAAATCATGCCTTAATATGCAAATTTTTGGATATTCGCATCCCTTTCTTAGCATTTGAAATGTGGGCCAGGAGTACTTGGAACCCGGTTGACAACATGGAAATCATGAGGGGAGATAATAATTTTTTTCTGTTGGTGTTTTCTTGCTTGGGAGACCAAAATAGGTCTTTTGAGAGGGGCTCATACTTTTACAACCAGACTGGCCTGTTTATTAAACCTTGGCACATAGGTTTTAATTTGACTGAGGATATTCCTTCTCGAGTTTTCTTGTGGGTTATTAAACCTTTGGAGTTTTTGTAGACAAATATTTTACACATGATTGCATTGTTGTTAGGCAAACCGGTGGGACCGTCTCAACAAAATTTAAAAAAAAAGGTAGTCTCATGTGCCCGTATTTGTGTTGAGTTGGATTTAGCTAAGCCTCTGCCTAATTCTATGCAAATATGTGTTGGGTCTTTTTCTTGGGTTCAATAATTAGACTATGAAACTCTTCCTTTCCATTGCCAGTTGTGTCATGAGTACGGGCATCTTCAGTGTAAATGCCCTAAAATGCCTGAGAATAAATCATCTGGTTCTAAAAATCTAAATCTGTAATCTTCGGGTGGGAAGTCAATTATGCAAGATGTTAGGTCTGGTTAGGGGAGTGGTCCCATGGATGTTAGTGGGATGAATAAAGAGAGCTTTGTTTCGGTTAAGACTCGTAATAAGGAAAAAGGGTTGAAGCGGACCTTTACTGATAGACAAATGGATGACTTACATAATAAGTTTGACACCTTGGATGAATTGGCATTTCTTGATGAAGGAATGAATGGTAATTTGAATATGGATGCTCAAAATGTGACTGGGGTGTTGGACCATAATGGGCAACAAGAAGTAATAGATCCTTCTTTGTACACACCCCTGACAATTGTTTTTGTTTCGAAGGTGCAGCATGATGGAGTGAAAGGGGATGACCCTCTTTTGGTTGATTTGTTGAATACTAGTAGAGGAAAGGATTCCAATCCTGGTCCTTCTCTAGGGTTGCTCCAAAAGACCTTAAAAAAAGGGGCCCCTACAAAGCCAATTAAGGTGGGTAGGAAGAAAGATGCAGATAAAATTCATGTGGAGGGAGAAATATTGGTTGAGAGTGGGGTGGTTAAACCCCTGGAGTCTCACTTTTCTTCTCTCTCTAAATGATTGTTCTTTCGTGGAATGTGAGAGCTTTGAATAGCTTACCTTGTCAAAAAGATATTAAGGATTTGGTGCAGGTGCATATGTCGGATGTTGTTTTTCTTCATGAAGCTAAATTATCGATGGAGGGTCTATTTAGTATTACTTCTAAACTCTAGGCTCGAGGTCTTTGTCAGTGTATTGGAGCTGTGGGTAGTGTTGGGGGGATTTTTAGCCTTTGGAATTCGTAGAGGCTTACTCCTCTTTGGTGTATCTCGAATAAGTCAACTCTTTCTATGATAGCTTATTTCCAAGAGTTTAGAGAAGTGGTTTTATTAACCAAGATCTTGCTAGGAATGTGTTTCTTTGGAACCATATTCAAAGTGTTTGGGCCTTGGTTCCATTCTATCCTTGGATTATAGCAGGGGATTTTAATGCTATATCTAGTATTGATGAGAAGCGAGGAGGTGTGGGTACTTTGGGGCTTGCCTCTAGGCTCCTTTTGATAATATTCAGCTTCTTAATCTTGTAGATATTAATCTGATGAATGGTGTGTTCACTTGGACGAATAGGTGATGTTATTCTAACTCGATATTTGAGAGGTTGGACAGATTTCTTACTTCTTCATATTGGGTTAGCAATTCTTGGGTTATTAATTCAGAGGTTCTTGACTGGAGGGGATCGGACCATTGGCCTATTAAACTTGCTATCTCTCGGAAAGGAATGGTTCATCATCCAAATTTTTAATTTTAGTTAATGTGGCTTAGGGATCCCTATTTGTATGACTTGATGAAAATATGGTGGATTCAGGGTTGTCCTTCCTACGGTACTACTATGTACTCTTTTGTTAAAAGGCTCCAATTTGTGAAATTTCAACTCAAAAAGTGGAATAGGCAATATTTCGAGAATTTTTTTAGGCTAAAGCTTTGGCCCAAAGTAGGCTTGATGTTATCACCAGACATATCAGAGATCATGGGCTTACAGAGCAGAATCTGCAGGAGTCTGAAGCTTTGCATGAGCTTCAAGAGTGGGATCTTCGGGAAGAAATTTTCTGGAAGCAAAAGGCCAGAGTGGAATGGTTACAAGAAGGAGATCGAAATACAAATTTTTTCTTTAACATTGTTAAGGCTCGAAGACATGGCAATGGTATTTCTTCTATTATTTCTTCTCAAGGTATTCAGTTGTCTACTTCTTAGGATATCTCTCGGGAGGTTGTTCGGTTCTTTTCTTCCTTATATTCCAAGGATTCTTGTGTGGATCACGCTGATGATCATACTATTTTGCATTGTATTCCTTCTGTTATTTCAAAATATATCAATGCTCATCTTATTCAACCTATTTCCACTGATGAATTATAAAGGGTAGTTTTCCTTATGAAGACTAGGAAAGCTCTAGGGCCTGATGGATTCCCTGTTGAGTTCTTTCAACACTTTTGGGAAATTATTAAATCTGATCTTTTGAAGGTTGTTCTCGAGTCCTTTCATAACCATCAGTTGTTGAAAGCTTTGAATTCCACTTTTTTGGTTCTAATTCCTAAAAGGGAGGGGGCTAGCTCTTTTGATCAGTTTTGGCCTATTGCTCTCTACAATGTGGTGTATAAAATTATTACAAAGCTAATTGTAGAGCGTCTCAAGCCTTGGATGGATAGAGTTGTTTCTGATGAGCAGGGTGGCTTTGTGGCTGGTCGACAGATTTTGGATGGGGTGGCTATTGCTTTTGAGGCTATTCATTCCATGAGCACTTCTAAGGATAAATTTATGTTTATGAAGTTGGATATGGCGAAGGCTTATGACAAGGTGAAATGGTATTTTCTTCACAAAATACTCTTGGCCTTTGGATTTGATCCTTCCTAGATTGAGTGGATTATGATTTGTATTATGACTCCTTCATATTATGTCCTAATTAATGGGGAGCCTTCTCCTCTGTTTTGTGTTTCTCGGGGTCTTTGACAGGGGGTTAATTTATCTCCCTACTTATTTATAATTATGGCTAAAAGTTTGGGTCATTTGCTTAAATATCAGGTTCACCAGGGTCTTATTCATGGGTGGAAATGGGAGACTGGTAGGCCGGCTATTTCTCATATTCAGTTTATTGATGATACTGCTCTCTTGGGTGTGGCATCTATTCATGAAGATACCAACTTTAGACGCATGCTAGATATGTATTTGGCTATCTCTGGTCAGAATATTAATGAGCATAAGTCTACTATTTTTTTTTTTCAATACGGATCCCAAGATTCAAGCAAGAATTGTTCAAATTCTTACCTTTTAGTTTGGGACTCTTCCCCTTATGTACTTGGGGATTTCTATTTTTGTTGGTCCTCTACCTAGGTCAGTTTGGACTAACATCCTTGATAAATTCTACAGTCGATTTAGCCATTGGACTCACAAATGGTTCACTTTTGTTGGTCGGGTTTTAATTTTTAAGTTGGTTGTTCAGGCTTTACCGGTGTATATATGCCTTATTCAGATTGCTCCGACAAGTTTTTTTCATGATCTAGATTCTCTTTCTAGGCAAATCCTTGTGGGCTAGTAATCTGGATTCCTCAAAATTAAGTCTTGTTAATTGGAAGACTATTTGTCAATCGAAGTAGGAAGGGAGATTGGATCTCTGCCTAAGCTCTATTTTTGGGACTGCTTTGGCTGCTAAGCTGTATTGGAGTTGGTGTAGTAATCAGGAGCAAACTTGGGCTAGGATTATCTCCCATAAGTATTTTAGGGGGGTGGAAGGTTCTGAGATTCCTAGATATAGCTTGATTGGTTGAGGATCATTTTTTTGGATTACTCTGAAGAAGGATGCAGAGTTGGTTAAGCAGGGGTTGTTATGGATTTGTTATACTGGGTCTCGAGATATTTTTTGGCATGATTCTTAGGATGGGTTTTCTCCTCTCCTTAGCAAGTTTCCTCATCTTCAAGATCTTGCTCAAAGCTTTTTGGATGCTGGATGGGTGAAGATGGCAAATTTCAAAATTGTGAAGTCCTTTGGTTAGATGCTTAGTTTCTAGTGGAAGGATCCTCGAGAATGGCCTACTGGTGGCACTTTGTATGTGAGGGTGTAACTGGCCCATATTTTTGCTAGCCATACCTGCTCTTCTCTGCTTGGGGATGATGTTCTAGCATGGGGGAGGGATAATAGAGGGATATTTTTGGTTGTTGCTAGTTATTGTGTTTTGGATCGACAACGATTTGGGGAGGATGTGGTCCCGTGGTGGAAGCAAGTTTAGAATAATTTTATTTGGCCTAAGTGTAGTTTTTATGTGTGGTTGGCTACTCATAATCGGTGTCCTACTTGGGATAATCTTCAAAATCATGGTTTTTTTGGCCCCTCTTTATGTTATAACTATGGGAAGGATGAGGAGTTTGTTGGGCATTTACTTCTCCAATGCAACTTTGCTCGTCAACTCTGACATTATTGGTGGGGAGTGTGAAATCAACCTTGTTCATGTGCTTAATCTGTAGTTGATTTTTGGAGTATGGAGCAGTATCCTGTAGGGGCTTTCTTTTTAAATGTTGGGTGGAGCATTGGTCCTTCATTTATTTTTTGACAAATTTGGCTTGAACAAAACTACCAAATTTTCCAAGGGAAGGAGTTAACTGCTTCTCAGGTTTGGAAGAGGATTTTGTGAATGATCCAAGAAATTATGTATACAAAATGTCAAATTATTTCTCCCATCGACCAAGTGGAACATTAGATCATGTAAATATTAGGTTTATTGGTTAATGGTCCTAGTACTAATGTCTCTTGTAGACATATGGGTTAGAGGAATCGGGTGTGAAGGGCCAGTAAATGGAATCTACCTCCTTTGGGAGTTCTAAAGATTAATACGGATGGATATTCCCAAGGTAATCTGGGTAATGTTGGTATTGGTGGTGTGGGATGGGATAGTAGTGGTACTATCCAGTTATTTTTTCTCTTGCTTTAAGGGATATCATTATAATAACTTCATGGAGGCCCTTATGATTTTATATGCTTTGGACCAAGGGTATGCTTTGGGTTGGTGTCAAATTTTTTGTGAATTTGATTCTCAGATTGTTATAAATTTTTTGAATTTTAGGGATAGTCTTCATGGGAGTTGGCAGTTGAGTTGGATTTCTTGATAAATTATCAATATATTTGCTCACTTAGAGTTTATTTCTTTTGTGCATATTCCCTAGGAGTGGAATGGGGTAGTGGATTTGTTAGCTAAATGGGCTTCTGAGTTTCACAATGGTTGGGATGTTCAGAATTGGTCTCAACTTTCTTCTGATTGCTCTCAATCTCTCTTATTTATTGAGAGCTGATATGTCTGAATAGCCTCTTCTTTTTCTTTGTATCTTGGATGTTTTGTTGAGTTAATAATTTTTTACCTTCTTTTTTTAAAAAATTAGAATTATAATTTACAATCATATCATCCATTTCACATAGATAAGTAAATATACTTGTTAAAATTATATAAGAATTTGTGGTTGACTCCTTGATAACATGAAGAAGAATAATAGCATAGATAGAATATTTTAGAATTGAAACTAAATCTATAAAATGTCATTATTTTATTCTTAATTAATGATGTGGTAAATCACTTATTATTAATTATATAGTGTAATTTATAATAACACCTTCAATTTCACATAGTTAGGTGGATATACTTGTCAAAATTGTATAAGGATTTATTGTGCTTGACTACTAAATAGTATGAAGAACAAGAATTGCATAGATAGGATATTTTAGAATTGAAATTAAATTTCTAAAATATTATCATTTTTTAAATTTTATTATTAATTAGTGATGTGGTCAAACATGAATCTAAAAAGATATTAATTGAACATCATTAGCAAGTGGGAATACAAAGCCATAAAAAAGCTAACAATTGAGATTGAAGAATGAAATCAAGAATTATTTAAAGTGAATGAAGAATACTTTCTCATTGGGAAAAGAAAATCCAATCAAATAATAGATGGTTTAATGGTGAATGCAAACTAGCTCAAAAAATTATTAAGTTCAAATGAAAGAGTGCATATATATATATATATATATTAGAAAATTTATTCAAAACCCTTATGAAGCATATTTCTAATGGAAAAACACATGATTCACATGTGATGATGTTTGAGATGATTATATGGAGAGGTCTTCCTTTACTAAAAATTATCAAGGATATATATAATTAATACATATGGAATAATTTCCATCCATGCTAACGGTTCAATAAGGTCATACCTATATGCAAAAATGGAATATAAATATTATAAGAAATTATAAAGTTACAATGGTAAACAACTTCTTTGCCAAACTATTTAGCACCATATTAAAAATAATAATAATAAAAAGGTAAATTAAAAGAAATTATAGGTTCTTTTTCAATTTGTTTTCATTTTTTAAGTTCAATAATTATAATTTTGAAAAATTATCAAAACTATTATTCGATCAAACTTCTTTATAATAATAATGAAATAGATGATAGTTTTATAAAATATATGATGAACCTTTTAGGCGTGCCTTGTAAAAGGAAAATCTAAAAATATCAAATCATCTAGTTCTCACTCTTTACTTTCTTATAGTTTATGGGATTAAAAAAATATATTGCATCCTCCATCAATGTCAAAAGAGTTAATAAAATGGTGTATTGTGTATTTCAAAGCTAAAATAGTATACTTCTTAAAGAGGATTGGTCTTGTTAATATCTGTTAGAATTTGTGTATCATGAAATTTTAATAACAAAACTCATAATGATATATAAGTATTGTTGATTCTATGTTGATAGACATAGTGCTCATCATGGAAAATCTCAAGTGTTGAAAAAGAGTTCTTAGCTTCTTGGATACAAGACTTATAGGGACAATACAAATATTGGAAAAAGATTATATGTATAAATTGAGGAGGATTCCAAAAATATTCTTTATTAATAATATTTGAGAAATATTATAAAATTGATACATCACAATTTATTATTAGTAATATAAAAAAATAGATGGGTGGACTAACCCTAGCATCATTTTAAAATCCCTCAATTATTGATAGGGAATAAATAAGAATCTAGAGAAGATGAAAAATATCTTTTATAAAACACCAAAATAAATATGATTTAATTAACCTAATAAAAATATTAATGTTTTTATTTTTTAAGAAAAGTAATTTCAATAAAAAATACACATTTATCTTATTCAATAAATTCCATATACTTATCCACATACAACATTACACGTTCCATTATTTTTTTATTCATACCCATAAGTTAGACATGATAAAGGTTTAGCTATTGGATTCTACACATACACTTGAGTTAATCTATTTTGAAACTAAATGACAATGATAAGTTAGACATGATAAAGGTTTAGCTATTGGATATTACACAAACACTTGAGTTAATTTATTTTAAAAATAAATGATAATGATATACATACACTTGAGATTGTGTCTTTTAAAAATAGATGTAGAATTATTGAAGCATTAAGCTCTCCAATATTTGCTGCTAAATAAAAATTACACTATCAAAATGAGAGAAAATAAATGATCAATTATCACATGTAAGTGCTTAAGAATGCATAAGCTCTTTATATAGAATATAAAAAGGGATGGATCACTTATATAGTAAGTTATTCCTCAATATGTACAAATACTAATCAATGTGGGACTAACAAGCTTCCCACTAGAAGATAAAATAACAAGCTCAAGAGGTATATCTAGGCCTAGAATGAGTTAGAGATGTTAGATGAGCATAGAAGGACTCAAAAGAACCAAAGCTAGGTAAGAAAGCTAATGTAAAGGTGTAAATACTAAGCACAAGTGTATAAAAGTATAAATATGCACCAACATCCCCCATAAGCGTAGCTTAGGTAGGTAGTGTGATGTGAGTCCTAGTGGATGCACCATAATGAACTCAATACAATGCAATGATCAACTCAATAGTAAAAGAAGAGGAAAAACCAGTGGGAAAAACCCCTTAATTAAAAAAAGACCATGCAAAAAGTGAAGGAGGTGGGAGACCCCCCTAAAATAGAAGAGGTAGAAGAGTGAAATTAGAGTCCTAAAAAGAAGGCCTAATTAGGTACCCTAGTACAATGATAAGTCATGTGAGTCACAGCTAAGGAAGTATTTAAAAAATCTAGAAAAGGATCAACAAAAATCGTATTGCTAATATTCTTCATGTGGTCCAAGATCTTGAAGATTCAAACATGGGACTTATGATATGCCCAACAAGGATGAAGTAGATAAGGCAAAGTGAGGTAATAAATATTGCACTATCCTAGATATTTGTGAATTTATAGAAGTATTGAGTTGATCTTCATAGAGTCCAAGTACTCTAAGAGTAAAACATGGGACTTAGGATATGCCCATCATGGATGAAGAAGCTTGTATCCCAACACATGTATCCAAAGTGTAGGATGATGACTATGTACTAAACACTCCATAATTTTGGATATTATTACAAAGCTCTCATAAGATGGAGAAATAGAGAAAACCTCATGGGAAAAATTCTCCTCCAAAAGAGAATCTGAAATGCAATTTTGATGAACAACCAAGACATGGCACTTTACATCTAGTGTAATTTTATAATTATTTTCACCTTAAAAAAGGTGTGAAATGTTATTCCTAACAGTCCTAGAATAGTATAAGGAAAAAAATTCTTACCATAGTGTAGATCTTGAAAAAACACACACTTTAAAATAAATGGCACCTTATAAGGAGCCACAGTTTAAAATATATAAGTGTTTTTATGTTTCAAAAATGAGGACTAACAGGTAATAATTATAAGTATGTATAAATTTTGGTGTTATAGATCATCAAAAACTAAAATCTAAAAGGCACCATTTGAAAGTACATGAAAACCAGTCGTAACAAAAAAGGATTGCTCAAAATGGACATCATATGAAGAATTTATCATTGTTTTAATATTAACTGAGATTTCAAGGTACTCAATGGTGTGGTCAATCCATTATGCTAGTGAACAAGTGGGACCCGCATGTTGATGTGTCTTCTAGTAGGACTACTGATTGAGGAGGTGGGATCAAATGCTAATGTTTTTCTTGATTGGGCTACTGATTTGGTTGGTGTGTCTAAAGTCTGATGTGTCCACTAACTAGGCTATTGATTGAGCATGTGGGCTATGCATGGAAACACGTGAATTTCACACCCTTATGTAAAAATTTTATGGCCTTCAAGGCCTTTGACTAGGACTAAATTTGTGCACTATTTGGCTCTCCATCATGCTGGAGGAGCACCAAGAACATTATGTGCCTTGTGTGCATTATTTGTGCACCTTGAGCACCATGGTGGTCGTAACCTATGGCACTATGTGCTACATGCTAAGGTGGTATCTACATGCTGAGGCATTGCTCATGCTACTACACCACTCTATGTATGCACTGTGTGCATAGTGGTGGTGTTGGGTGTTGATACACAATTATTCTTGTTGTGGGGGTGCGTGCTATCTATGCACTCATTGTGATTACAAATTTGAAGGATCACCCACAAAAATTTGTAGTTAAAAACTTTATAACTCAATGTATTTATATATTTTAACCTTTGAAAAGGTGTATTAAGCTGTAAATTACAGTCTAGGTGCAACATTTCTACAAAAAAAATGCATAAATTTGAAGCTATCAAAAACTTGCAAAAAATTGCTACTCAACAACTACTGTTTGAATAAAAAGAAATTGGGAAACATCAACTAGAAATTACAGCCTAGGTGTAGAATTACTGCAAAAAGAATGCATAAATTTGAAACTCTCAAAAAACTACTAAAGCCTGTGACTGAACAAATACTATCTTGAAAATTTGAGAAATACCCCTAGATGTCAATAACAAATCTAGATAATTTTATAGGCTATCTTTAGGATTTGGCATTTTTTGGATGCAACAGTGAAGTCCTATCAGGTTGAAAATATATGGATTTTTAGTGGTCTCCAAAATACCACCAAGAGCCCAATGTGAGTGCAACCTAAGATGAATACCTAAAAGAACAATTCACTAAGAAATGTATATCATTGATTTTTAAAATTTTTAACCATAGAGATCTAAGTGGGCAAGGTGAGCATACAGTTCAAGAAATCAAATTTATAAGAGCATAATTAAAAAAAAATCTGAAAAAAAATCTAAAATGAACACTGTTAGATATGAATATGCGCTAGAAACCAACTTATTTTGGTACCATATAGAATTGTTGAAGCATCAAGCTGTCCAATATGGTGCTAAATGCAAATTACACTATGAGAATGAGAAAAAAATTGCAAAAGCAAATGATCAATTCTCACACATAAGTGCTCAAGAATGCATAAGCTCTCTATATCAAATATGATAAGGGAGGGATAACTTATATAGTAAGTGCTTCCTCAATATGTACATATAATAATCAATGTGAGACTAACAAAATTCCCACTAGAAGATAAAATAACAAGATCAAGAGGTATCTTTAGGCCTAGAAGGAGCTAGAGATGTTGGATCAAAGCCCAAAAGGACTCAAAAGAACTATATCTAGCTAAGCAAGCTAATGTAAAGGTGCAAATACTAAGCACAAGTACAAAAAAGTATAAAATATGCACCAACAATAGATTATAATATAAAATTTGTAATTTTGATTTTTTATTCTACTTGTTAGTTTTGTTGAATGAGAATTATTGAACATTGCAATGGCATTGGATCCCAAGATGATAAGAATAATGCTTGATGTGCAAGATGTTATGAATTACCATGTCTAATATTTTAGGATCTACATTCATACATACCAAAATTAGATTGCTCCCAGTTTGTTATTCCTATTTTATGTGTTAAGCCTATAAATAAAATTATTCTTATATCAATTTTAATCAATCAAAACAATTATGTGTTTTGTTGTAGCAATTTGAGTCTTTTCCTTTCTATTAATATTTATAATACATTTTTTCCTTTACAAACCAACATTGGGTATCAGAGCAAGGTTTGTTTATGAGGAGAGAGGTTCATGTCTTTTTAGCTTGTTTAATCTAAACCTGGGTGGATCCATTTTATGGAAGGTCATGCTCTATAAAATTTTATAACCAAAATTATTAAGAGAGAAAAATATAGAAATGTACTCTTCTATCCATTATCATAATTTTTTTTATCCTGGTATCACAAATACGTTTGATTATATGGTTGTTCTAGAAAGGACAATGATTGTGTTGATGGATTGATTAATATACTCTTGGTAAGCTTTTGGAAGAGTTGGAAGTTTGGTTAAAGATCAACTAACAGCATTTGGACATTGTAAATAGAGATAAGAATAGTGCCTCTTTTGCTCTTTGATATCAATTTAAAATTATAAAATATTATTATAATATGACTACTAGGAGTAGCAATTTAAACCTCTTAGCCTCAAATATTTCTTTTTAAGGGCGAGAATTATGTATTTTAGAGCATTATGATGAAAAAATTGTTTATTTCTCAAGATTTATGGGATTTTATTGAAAATGGTTACAAAATTTGGAGATGCACAACTTCTTGCAACTTGGACTCAAGAATAATGAGATTAGCTTAAGGACTCAAAAAATCTTTTTAATTCATCAAGTAGTGATTGAGTTGAATTTTCTATGAATTGTTGTAACTACGAAATAAAAACAGACATGGGATCTATTGTATAATACATATCAAGGAACAAAAGTAAAAATAATAGAATTTTAAATTATTAGAAAATAGTTAGGTGGATATACTTGTCAAAATTGTATAAGGACTTATTGCACTTGACTACTTAATAGTATGAAGAAGAAGAATCGCATAGATAGGACATATTAGAATTGAAATTAAATTTCTAAAATATTATCATTTTTTAATTTTATTATTAATGATGCGGTCAAACATGAATCTAAAAAGATATTAATTGAACATCATCAACAAGTGGGAATACTAAGCCATAAAAACACTAGCAATTGAAGATTGAAGAATGAAATCAAGAATTATTTAAAGTGAATGAAGACTACTTTCTCATTGGGAAAAGAAAATCCAATCAAATAATAGATGGTTTAATGGTGAATGCAAACTAGCTCAAAAAATTATTAATTTCAAATGAAAGAGTGCATATGTATATATATTTCTTAATAAAACTTTAGAAGATATATTCAAAATCCTTGTGAAGAATATTTCTAATCGAAAAACACATGATTCACATGTGATGATGTTTGAGATGATTATATGGATAGGTCTTCCTTTACTAAAAATTCTCAAGGATATATATAATTAATCAATATGGAATGATTTTCATCCATGCTAATAGGTCAATAAGGTCATACCTCTCTGCAAAAATGGAATATAAATATTATAAGAAATTATAAAGTTACAATGGTAAACAACTTCTTTGCCAAACTATTTAGCACCATATTAAAAAAAAAAAAAAGGCAAATTAAAAGAAATTATAGGCTCCTTTTCAATTTGTTTTCATTTTTTTAAGTTCAATAATTCTAATTTTGAAAAATTATCAAAAATATTATTCGATCAAACTTCTTTATAATAATAATGAAGTATATGATAGTTTTAAAAATATATGATGAACCTTATAGGTGTGCCTTGTAAAAGGAAAAGCTAAAAATATCAAATCATCTAGTTCTCACTCTTTACTTTCTTATAGTTTATGGGACTAACAAAATATATTGCATCCTCCATCAATGTCAAAAGAGTTAATAAAATGGTGTATTATGTATTTCAAAGCTAAAATAGTATACTTATTAAAGAGGATTAGTCTTGTTAATATCTATTAGAATTTATGGATCATGAAGTTTTAATAACAAAACTCATAATGATATATAAATATTGTTGCTTCTATGTTGATAGACATATTGCTCATCATGGAAAATCTCAAGTGTTGAAAAAGGGGTGTTAGCTTCTTGGATACAAGACTTATAGGGACAATACAAATATTGGAAAAATATTATATGTCTAAATTGAGGAGGATTTCAAAAGTATTCATTATTAATAATATTTGAGAAATATTATAAAAATGATACATCACAATTTATTATTAGTAATGTAAAAAAATAGATGGGTGGACTAGTTGTAGCATCATTTTAAAATCTCTTAATTATTGATAGGGAATAAATAATAATCTAGAGAAGATGAACAATATCTTTTATAAAACACCAAAATAAATATGATTTAATTAACCTTATAAAAATATTAATGTTTTTATTTTTTAAGAAAATTAATTTCAATAAAAAATACACATTTATCTTATTCAATAAATTCCATATACTTATCCACATACAACATTACACGTTCCATTATTTTTTTATTCATACCCATAAGTTAGACATGATAAAGGTTTAGCTATTGGATGCTACACATACATGTGAGTTAATGCATTTTGAAACTAAATGACAATGATAAGTTATACATGATAAAGGTTTAGTTATTGGATACTACACATACACTTGAGTTAATGTATTTTGAAACTAAATGAAAATGATATACATACATTTGAGACTGTCTTTTAAAAATAGATGTAGAATTATTGAAGCATTAAGCTCTCCAATATTTGGTGCTAAATGCAAATTAAACTATGAGAATGAGAGAAAATGAATGATCAATTCTCACATGTAAGTGCTCAAGAATGCATAAGCTATTTATAAGAAGGGATGAATAACTTATATAGTAAGTGATTCTTCAATATGTAAAAATACTAATAAATGTGGGACTAACAAGCTTACCACTAGAAGATAAAATAACAAGATCAAGAGGCATATCTAGGGCTATAAGGAGTTAGAGATGTCAAATCAGAGCCCATAAGGACTCAAAAGAACCAAAGTGAACTAAGCAAGCTAATGTAAAGGTATAAATATTAAGCACAAGTGCAGAAAAGTATAAATATGCACAAACACCCCCCATAAGCATAGCTTAGGTAGATTGTGTGATGTGAGTCCTAGTGGATGCACCATAATAAATTCAATACAATGCAATGATCAACTCAATAGTAAAAGAAGAGGAAAAAATAGTGGGAAAAACCCCTTAAAAAAATAAGACCATGAAGAAAGAGAAGGAGGTGGGAGACCCCCCTCAAATAGAAGAGGTAGAAGAGTGAAATTAGGGTCCCGACAACAAGGCCTAATTAGGTACCCTAGTACAATGATAAGTCATGTGAGTCACAACTAAGGAAGTGTTTACAAATTCTAGAAAAGGATCACCAAAGCTCGTAATGCTAATGTTCTTCATGTGGTCCAAGAACTTGAAGAGTCAAACATGGGATTTATGATATGCCCAACAAGGATGAAGTAGCTAAGTCAAAGTGAGGTAATAAATACTGTATTATCATGAACATCTATGAATTTATAGAAGGATTGAGTTGATATTCAGAGAGTCCAAGTACTCTAAGAGTAAAACATGGGACTTAGGATATGCTCATCATGGATGAAGAAGCTTGTATCCCAACACATGTATCCAATGTGTAGGATGATGACTATGTACTTAACACTCCATAATTTTGGATATATTACAAAGTTGTCATAAGATGGAGAAAGAGAGAAAACCTCATGGGAAAAACTCTCCTCCAAAAGAGAAATAGAAATGCAATTTTGATGAACAACCAAGACATGGCACTTTACATGTAGTGTAATTTTACAATTATTTTCACCTTGAAAAAGATGTGAAATGTTGCTCCTAACAGTCCTAGAATAGTATATGGAAAAAAAATCTTACCATAGTGTAGATCTTGAAAAACACACACTTTAAAATAAATGGCACCTTAGAAGGAACCACAATTTAAAATATATAAGTGTTTTTATGTTTCAATAATGAGGAATAATAGGCAATAATTATAAGTATGTACAAATTTTGGTGTTATAGATTATCAAAAAACTAAAATCTAAAAGGCTCCATTTGAAAGTACATGAAAAACCAGTTGTAACAAAAAAATATTTCTCAAAATGGACATCTTATGAGAAATTTATGATTGTTTTAAGATTGAATGATATTTCAAGGTACTCAATGGTGAGGGTAGTCTATTATTCTAGTGAACAAGTGGGGCTCACATATTGATGTGTCTTTTGGTAGGACTGTTGATTGAGGAGGTGGAGTCGAATGCTAATGTTTTTGTTGATTGGGCTACTGATTGGGTAGGTGTGGCCAAAGGCTGATGTATCTACTGACTGGGGTATTTATTGAGCAGGTGGGCTATGCATGGAAACCCATGAATTTCACACCCTTATGTAAAAATTTTATGACCTTAAAGGCCTTTGACTAGGACTAAATATATGCACTATTAGGCTCTCCATCATGTTGGGAGAGAACCAAGAGCATTGTGTACCTTGTGTGCATCATTTGTGCACCTTGAGCACTATGGTGGTCATAACCTATGGCATTATGTGCTACATGCTAAGGTGGTATCTACATGTTGAGGCATTGCCTGTGCTACTACACCATGCTATGTACACACTATGTTCATAGTGGTGGTGTTGGATGCTGCTATCCACTTTTTCTTGTTATGGGGGTGCATGCTACCTATGCATTCATCGTGATTACAAATATAAAGGATCACCCCCAAAAATTTGTAGTTAAACACTTTATAACTCAGTGTATTTATAGATTTTTAACCTTTGAAAAGGTGTATTAAGCTGGAAATTACAGTCTAGGTGCAATATTTCTACAAAAAAAATGTATAAATTTGAAGCTATCAAAAAATTGCAAAAAACTGCTACTCAACAACTATTGTTTGAATACAAAGAAACTAAGAAACATCAACTAGAAATTACAGTCTATATGTAGAATTACTGCAAATAGAATGCATAAATTTGAAGCTCTCAAAAAACTACAAAAGCCTATGACTGAACAAATACTATTTGAAAAAACTAAGAAATACCCCTAGATGTCAATAACAAATCTAGATAAGTTTATAGGCTATCTATAGGTTTTGGCACTTTTTGTATGCAACAGTTAAGTCCCTTCAGGCTAAAAATATATGGATTTTTAAGGGTCTCCAAAAGTCCACCAAGAGCCCAATGTGAGTGCAACCTGAGATGAATACCTGAAAGAACAAGTCACCAAAAAATGTATATCATTAATTTTTGAAATTTTTGACCATCGACATCTAAGTGGGCAAGGTGAGAGCATACAGTTCAAGAAATTGAATTTACAAAGCATAATTAAAAAAAAATCTAAAAAATAATCTAAAATGAACACTATTAGATATCAATATGCGCTAGCAACCAACTTGCTTTGGTACCATGTAGAATTGTTGAAGCATCAAGCTCTCCAAATATGGTGCTAAATGCAAATTACACTATGAAAATGAGAGAAAAAAATTGCAAAAGCAAATGATCAAATCTCACACATAAGTGCTAAAGAAAGCATACGCTCTCTATATCAAATATGATAAGGGAGGGATAACTTATATAGTAAGTGATTCCTCAATATGTACATATAATAATGAATGTGGGACTAACAAAATTCCCACTAGAAGATAAAATAGCAAGCTCAAGAGGTATCTCTAGGCCTAGAAGGAGTTGGAGATGTTGGATCAAAGCCCAAAAGGACACAAAAGAACTAGATCTAGCTAAGCAAGCTAATGTAAAGGTACAAATACTAAGGACAAGTGCATAAAAGTATAAAATATGCACCAATGATAGATTATAATATGAAATTTGTAATTTTGATTTTTTATTCTACTTGTTAGTTTTGTTGAATGAGAATTATTCAATATTACAATGGCATTGGACCCTAATCTGATAAGAATAATGCTTGATGTGCAAGATTTTATAAATTACCATGTTTAATATTTTAGGATCTACCCTCATACATACCAAAATTAGATTGCTCTCAGTTTTTTATTCCTATTTTATGTGTTAAGCCTATAAATAAAATTATTCTTATATCAATTTTAATCAATCAAAACAATTGTGTGTTTTGTTGTAGAAATTTGAGTCTTTTCCTTTCTATTAATATTTGTTATACATTTTTTCCTTTGCAAACCAACATTGGGTATAAGATGAAGGTTTGTCTATGAGGAGAGAGGTTCATGTCTTTTTAGCTTGTTTAATCTAAACTTGGGCGAATCCATTTTATGGAAGGTCATGCTCTATAGAAGTTCATAACCAAAATTATTAAGAGAACAAAATCTAGAAATGTACTCTTCTATCCATTATCATAATTTATTTTATTTTGGTATCACAAATACATTTGATTATATGGTTGTTCTAGAAAGGACAATGATTTTGTTGATGGATTGATTAATATGCTCTTGGTAAGATTTTGGAAGAGTTGGAAGTTTGGTTAAAGACCAACTAAGAGCATTTGGACATTGTTAGAGATAATAATGGTACCTATTTTTCTCTTTGATATCAATTTAAAATTATAAAATATTATTATAAGATGACTACTAGGAGTAGCATTTTAAATCTCTTAGCCTCAAATATTTATGTTTAAGGGCGATAATTGTGGATTTTAGAGCATTATGATGAAAAAATTGTTTATTTCTCAAGATTTATGGGATTTGATTGAAAATGGCTACAAAATTTGGAGATGCACAACTTCTTACCACTTGGACTTAAGCATAATGAGATTTTTTTTTGGTAGATAAGATACTATAGCATTAATACTGGGTTTTACAGGTTGACCCAAAACCTTTTATCAAAAATAGTGCATTTACCCTCATCAAAAAGCAACTTGTAGTTCTTTTCTAACATTTGAAAAACACTTAAAATATTGTGTTGGAGATGGATTGTGTAATAGATATCACTTACTTGTTTGATGCATTCTTTAGTTGGAACTGCCATGGCTCAAATGCCTTCAACTGCCAATTATTTATCATCTCCCAATTTGATGTTGGATTTGTATGAGGATTTCAGAGTAGCAAAGAGTTCTTCTTTGCCGCTCATATGGTTTGAACACCCAGTGTCTAAGATCCATGTATCATTCATGTTCTGATCTGCCTGACCATATGAGATAAAGATATTTGTGGCCTCTTCCTCTTCTCCAAAATTTCCAAACTGACTGCTTTGGATGTTGCTGCTTCCTTGTGAAGGCTTTGTCCATCAGTCATGAGCATAATGGCCAGGTTTGCCACAATTGTAGCAAGTTTGTTTTGATTTATCTCCTTATTTGCCTCTACCTGATTGTTTCCCTCTAGTTTGCTATCCTCCTCTATTATGTTCACCTTTGTTTGAGAATCCTCCTCTGTTCTGATTTCCTCCTCTGTTAGGAGTTCCACCTCTCTGATTATTTCTGCCTCTACCTCTATATTGTCCTCTACCATGAACTCTACCTCTACCTTCATGAGAAGCAAAGGCTTTATCATATCCTCCGTAACTTGTGGAAGGATTTTTTTGTAACCTCTCTTCATGTGAGAGAAGTGAGCCAATGAGGGCTTCAAAATATAGAGAAGTTAGGTCTTTGGATTCTTCTATAATTATGGCAACTAAATTCCACTTAGGAAGAATTGTCCTTAACACTTTCTTCACTATAACTTCAGGATTTACATCTTCTCCTAAAGTGACCATCTTATCTACTATGGCTTTCACACGCATGCAATAATCACCAACCTTTTCACTCTCTTGCATTTAAAGAGTTTCAAACTCTCGTTTCAAGGTTTATAGTTTAACTTGTTTGACTTGGTCACTACCCCTATAACTTTCTTTTAAAGCATTCCAAGCAGATTCAGTAGTTATAAAAGAAGCTATTCTAGGAAAAATACTTCTGTCAAGGGCGGCTTGGATGTGATAAAGGGCAAAATATTTATTCTTCTAAGGTTCATTTTTAGCCCTTTTATCAGCAACATTCAAAGCTGCCCAATCAATAGCAGTAGGTTCAGTATATCCCTCTTCAATCACATCCCAAAGACCTTTTCCTATCAAAAGAGTTTTCATTTTAATTGACCAATACTCATAATCACCACCATTGAACTCAGGGATTGGTAGACTAGTATTGGATGCCATTTCAGAAAGCAAATTTTATTTCAACTTCAAACAAGTAGTACAAAGAAGTACAAAATAGATCACTGATTTAAATCAAATCTAGCCTTTTTAATATGCTCACTGATATGGCGTTCTTCTTCTTGAGGGTCATCCAAAACTAGAAAGGCGAAGTTGTTTGCTTCGTCGTCACTAATTACAATGACTTTTGGTGTTGTTGTTGGCTCATATTTTCTATTGAGAATATCTCGTTCTTCAATTTCAGGTTTCACCTCCATTGGTTCTTCTTCCTCTTCTTCTTCTTCTTCTTCTTCTACTGTTGGTTTTGAATCAGGAGAGCATGGTGTATAGCTCTCACTTGTTTCTGCTTCAGGTACTATAGGTGTATAACTTTCACTTGATTGTCCTTTAGTTACTATTTCAACTGTCTTAGACTCGTCTATCCTTTTCCCAAAGATATTATCTTTAGAATCCACCTCGTATCCAGAGTCTGATTTCCTCAGATGAGCAATCACTTGGTTTTCTAATTGGCAAAACATTGTATGAAGTCTATATCGCTAGACTTTATCATCAAAGGAATCAGGTGTCTCTCTTCTCAATAGAGAGAGTAATGCATTATAGCATCCGACTGACCGGATCATATTTTTTTTGTTTTATTCCCCGATGAGATTTGAACCGCTGACCTTTGTCGTCTACCTGAAAGTCTTAGTCACTGCACCACATGACTGCTATGGTATAAAAGTGTCAAAATTTGGTATTAAACCCTGCTTTTTTTGGTGATGAAACAAAAAAAATAAAAAACTTTATATTTTGACCCTGGCGGGATTCGACCCCGGGTCTCTTCTCTACAAGTGGGAGCCTTGACCGCTAGACCAAGTTAGCAAAATGGGAGGAAGAAAGAATCACTTATATATAAATTGAGCGGCTAAAACAATTAAAAAAAAAAAAATTAGTGCCACATGCAGTGGGATGTGGGCGTGTTCAGGCTTTATATCCTACAAACATTATGAAATTCGATTTCCTTCAGGCAATTGACCAACAAAACCTTTGCCCAACTTCAACCAGTTAACCTCCACCATGTGGTTGTGCCACATCAACACTCTACCAGCCTCTACCATGTTAGCACTATGCCAGCCTCAATCCATGTGTTGCCTAGTCAACACTATGCCATGTCACTACCTACCACGTCAGCTACCACCTAGCTTCATTGCAAGTTCGTCACTGCCATGTCATCCTACCACCCAGCTGCTTTGTCAGCTCCTCGGGCTATGCACCTCAACTTTAGCTTGCTATCTATGCCCAGTCAGCTCCTTGAGATCTGTGCATCCTTAGGATCTATGCGCTTCTCAAGATCCATGCCCTAGTCTCTCCTTGGGATTCATGTGCTTCTCAGGATTCGTGCCCTAGTCAACGTTCTTAACCAATCTGTTGTGCTTGGATTCCATACCTCACCTCGGCCCTCGACTTTCATGCCCCTTGGAGCTCTGATACTAGTGTAAGCCTTAGATTAATGTGGGTTTGAGATTAATTGACACAACAAAAAATAACCAAGGAAATATTAAATTAGATAAAAATAACACACTCGTAACCTTACAATAATTAAACCTTTATATAAGCTTAGTACATGCGGAAGAGTAGGGAAGGGAAGTTGGAGGAAGATCATGAGGATGAGAGAATGAAGGAGTAGGAAGTGGAGAAGGAGGTCGCAACGGGCGTGGGGAGAGGAAAGAAGTGGAGTGATAAGGGAAAATGGACGACAGGGAAGGAGGAAGGACATTGGAGGGATAAGGAGAAGAATAAGGCAAAGGATAGAAAACAACAATAAAAAATCATTTTGACCATCAACCTAGAGTAGCCGACAATAGGAAAGAGAATTCACACTTGCTTAGAAAAATTTAGTTTTTTCTAAGCCTTTTTAAAGATAATCCTGGTTCATATTTGCTACGTAGCAGAGGACTAAAAAAAAACTCCCACAACCTCTATATTGACAATTAATCTTAATAATTCTTTTGTAATTGCTTTCTTCCGTATATAACATGCTTTGGGACCACATCCTATCTTGGCCAATCAATCTTGGAGAAGTGAACCTGCTAGCTAGATTTATGATGGTGGTTATCTGGTGGTCCACGTGGCTCTGGTTCGGAGTCTTATATTGTCATTTATTTCCTACCCTATGATTATCAACCAACCTCAAATTAAGAGGATGACTAGGAGCCATGTTATCTGACATGTGACTGTCCCCATTAGTCTTTGTGGTATTTCCAAGTAGCATCCAGCAAGACTGACAACTCAGATAATTTTTATTGTGAGTCCATTTCAAAAAAGAGACGGGAATACTCATAGCCTTCAAACTTATATTGCCAAGAATAATGAGATTAGCTAAAGGACTCAAAAACCCTTTTTAATTCATCAAGTAGTAAATGAGTTGAATTTTCTATGTATTGTTGGAACTACGAAATTAAAATAGACATGGTATCTATTGTAGAATACATATCAAGGAACAAAAAGGGTAAAAGTAATAGAATTTTAAATGCTTAGAAAATAGTTAGGTGGATATACTTTTCAAAATTGTATAAGGATTTATTGTTTTTTATTACTTAATAACATGAAGAAGAAGAATCACATAGATAGGACATATTAGAATTGAAATTAATTTTCTAAAATCTTATTATTTTTTAATTTTATTATTAATTATCAAACATGAATCTAAAAAGATATTAATTGAACATCATCAACAAGTGGGAATACTAAGCCATAAAAACACTAGCAATTGAAGATTGAAGAATGAAATCAAGAATTATTTAAAGTGAATGAAGATTACTTTCTCATCGGGAAAAGAAAATCCAATCAAATAATAGATGGTTTAATGGTAAATGCAAACTAGTTCAAAAAATTATTAAGTTCAAATAAAAGAGTGCATATATATATATATATATATATATATATATATATATATATATATATATATATATATATATATATATATATTGCTTAAGAAAACTTTAGAAGATCTATTCAAAACCCTTATGAAGCATATTTCTAATGGAAAAATACATGATTCACATGTGATGATGTTTGAGATGATTATATGGAGAGGTCTTCCTTTACTAAAAATTCTCAAGGATATATATAATTAATCAATATGGAATGATTTTCATCCATGCTAACAGGTCAATAAGGTCATACCTATGTGCAAAAATGGAATATAAATATTATAAGAAATTATAAAGTTACAATGGTAAACAACTTCTTTGCCAAACTATTTAGCACCATATTAAAAAAAAAAAAAAGGCAAATTAAAAGAAATTATAGGCTCCTTTTCAATTTGTTTTCATTTTTTTAAGTTCAATAATTCTAATTTTGAAAAATTATCAAAAATATTATTCGATCAAACTTCTTTATAATAATAATGAAGTATATGATAGTTTTAAAAATATATGATGAACCTTTTATGTGTGCCTTGTAAAAGTAAAATCTAAAAATAAAAAATCATCTAGTTCTCACTTTTTACTTTTTTATAGTTTATGGGACTAAAATAATATATTGCATCCTCCATCAATGTCAAAAGAGTTAATAAAATGGTGTGTTGTGTATTTCAAAGGTAAAATGGTATACTTCTTAAAGAGGATTGGTCTTGTTAATATCTGTTAGAATTTTTGGATCATGAAATTTTAATAACAAAACTCATAATGTTATATAAGTATTGTTGCTTCTATGTTGATAGACATAGTTCTCATCATGAAAAATCTCAAGTGTTGAAAAAGAGGTGTTATCTTATTGGATACAAGACTTATAGGGACAATACAGATATTGGGAAAAGATTATATGTCTAAATTGAGGAGGATTCCAAAAACATTCTTTATTAATAACATTTGAGAAATATTATAAAATTGATACATCACAATTTATTATTAGTAATGTAAAAAAATAGATGGGTGGACTAACCATAGCATCATTTTAAAATATCTCAATTATTGATAGGGAATAAATAACAATCTAGAGAAGATGAAAAATATCTTTTATAAAACACCAAAATAAATATGATTTAATTAACCTAATAAAAATATAAATGTTCTTATTTTTTAAGAAAATTAATTTCAATAAAAAATACACATTTATCTTATTCAATAAATTCCATATACTTATCCACATACATTACACGTTCCATTATTTTTTCATTCATACCCATAAGTTATACATGATAAAGGTTCAGCTAATGGATTCTACACATACACTTGAATTAATGTATTTTGAAACTAAATGACAATGATAAGTTAGACATGATAAAGGTTTAGCTATTGGATGCTACACATACACTTGAGTTAATGTATTTTGAAGCTAAATGATAATGATAAACATACACTTGATACTGTGTCTTTTAAAAATAGATGTAGAATTATTGAAGCATTAAGCTCTCCAATATTTGGTGCTAAATGCAAATTACACTATCAGAATGAGAGAAAATAAATGATCAATTCTCACATGTAAGTGCTCAAGAATGCATAAGCTCTGTATATAAAAAATAATAAGGGATGGATCACTTATATAGTAAGTGATTCCTCAATATGTACAAATATTAATCAATGTGGGACTAACAAGCTTCCCACTAGAAGATAAAATAACAAGATCAAGTGGCACCTCTAGGCCTAGAAGGAGTTAGAGATGTCAGATCATAGCCCAAAAGGACTCAAAAGAACCAAAGTGAGCTAAGAAATCTAATGTAAAGGTGTAAATACTAAGCACAAGTGCAAAAAATTATAAATATAAACCAACACCTCCCATAAGCGTAGCTTAGGTAGGTAGTGTGATGTGAGTCTTAGTGGATGCACCATAATGAACTCAATACAATTCAGTGATCAACTAAATAGTAAAAGAAGAGGGAAAACCCCTAAAATAAAAGAAGACCATGAATAAATAAAATGAGGTGGGAGACCCCCCTAAAATAGAAGAGGTAGAAGAGTTAAATTAGGGTCATGACAACAAGACCTAATTAGGTACCCTAGTACAATGATAAGTCATGTGAGTCACAACTAAGGAAGTGTTTACAAATTTTAGAAAGGATCATAAAAGCTCGTAATGCTAATGTTCTTCATAATGTTCTTCATGTGGTCCAAGAACTTGAAGAGTCAAACATGGGATTTATGATATGCCCAACAAGGATGAAGTAGCTGAGTCAAAGTGAGGTAGTAAATACTGCACTATCCTGGATATCTATGAATTTGTAGAAGGATTGAGTTGATCTTCATAGAGTCCAAGTACTCAAAGAGTAAAACATGGGACTTAGGATATGCCCATCATGGATGAAGAAGCTTGTATCCCAACACATGTATCCAAAGTGTAGGATGATGACTATGTACTAAACACTCCATAATTTTGGATATTATTACAAAGATCTCATTAGATGGAGAAAGAGAGAAAACTTCATAGGAAAAACTCTCCTCCAAAAAATAAATAAAAATGTAATTTTGATGAACAACCAAGACATGGAACTTTACATGTAGTGTAATTTTACAATTATTTTCACCTTTAAAAAGGTGTAAATGGTGTTCCTAATATTCCTAGAATAGTATATGAAAAAAAAATTCACCATAGTGTAGATCTTGAAAAAACATATACTTTAAAATAAATGGCACCTTAGAAGGAGCCAAAATTTAAAATATATAAGTGTTTTTAAGTTTCACAAATATGGACTAACAGGTAATAATTATAAGTATGTATGAATTCTGGTGTTATAGATCATCAAAAAACTAAAATCTAAAAGGCACCACTTGAAAGGACATGAAAAACCAGTCATAACAAAAAAAGATTGCTCAAATAGAAATTATATGAGCAATTTAAGACTGTTTTAAGATTGACTAAGATTTCAAGGTACTCAGTGGTGAGGGAAATCCTTTATGCTAGTGAACAAGTGGGACCCGCATGTTGATGTGTCTTCTTGTAGGACTACTGATTGAGGAGGTGGAGTCGAATGCTAATATTTTTGTTGACTAGGCTACTTATTGGGTAGGTGTGACCAAAGGCTCATGTGTTCACTGACTGGGCTATTGATTGAGTAAGTGGGCTATGCATGGAAACATGTAAATTTCACACCCTTATGTAAAAATTTTATGGCCTTGAAGGCCTTTTACTATGACTAAATTTGTGCACTATTTGCCTCTCCATCATGCTAGGGGAACACCAAGAGCATTGTGTACCTTGTGTGCATTGTTTGTGCTCCTTGAGCACCATGGTGGTCGTAACCTATGGTACTATGTGCTACATGCTAAGGTGGTATCTACATGCTGAGGCATTTCTCATGCTACTACATCACACTATGTATGCATTGTGCTCAGAGTGGTGGTTTTGGTTGCTGCTACACACTTGTTATTATTGTGGGGGTGTGTGCTACCTATGCACTCATCGTTATTACAAATATGAAGGATCACCCCCAAAAAATTGTAGTTAAACACTTTATAACTCAGTGTATTTATAGATTTTGACATTTTAAAAGGTGTATCAAGATGGAAATTACAGTCTAGGTGCAACATTTCTACAAAAAAAATGCATGAATTTGAAGCTTTCAAAAAACTTGAAAAGACTGCTACTCAACAGCTACTATTTTAATACAAAGAAACTAGGAAACATCAATTAGAAATTACAGTCTAGGTGTAGAATTACTACAAATAGAATGAATAAATTTGAAGCTCTCAAAAAACTACATGACATTGTGACTAAGCAACTACTATTTGGAAAAACTGAGAAATGCCCCCAGATTTCAATAACAAATATAGATAATTTTATAGGCTATCTATAAGTTTTGGCACTTTTTGGATGCAAGAGTGAAGTCCTTTTAGGTTGAAAATATATGTATTTTTTAGTGGTCTCTAAAATTCCACCAAGATCCCAATGTGAGTGCAACCTGAAATGAATACCTGAAATAACAAGTCACCAAGAAATTTATGTCATTGATTTTTGAACTTTTTGACCATCGAGATCTGAGTGGGCAAGGTGAGAGCATACAATTCAAGAAATCGAATTTACAAGAGCGTAATTAAAAAAAACAAATCTGAAAAATAATCTAAAATGAACACTGTTAGATATGAATATGTGCTAGCAACCAACTTGCTTTGGTACCATGTAGAATTGTTGAAGCATCAAGCTCTCCAAGATATGGTGCTAAATGCAAATTACACTATTAGAATGAGAGAAAACAATTGCAAAAGCAAATGATCAATTCTCACACATAAGTTCTCAAGAATGCATAAGCTTTCTATATCAAATATGATAAGGGAGGGATAACTTATATAGTATGTGATTCCTCAATATGTACATATAATAATCAATGTGGGTTTAACAAGCTTCCCACTAGAAGATAAAATAAAAATCTCAAGAGGTATCTCTAGGCCTAGAAAGAGCTAGAGATGTTGGATCAAAGCCCAAAAGGACTCAAAAGAACTAGAGCTAGCTAAGCAAGCTAATGTAAAGATGCAAATACTAAGTACAAGTGCAAAAAAGTATAAAATATGCACCAAAAATAGATTATAATATGAAATTTGTAATTTTGATTTTTTATTCTACTTGTTATTTTTGTTGAATGAGAATTATTCAACATTACAATGGCATTGAATCCCAGGCTGATAAGAATAATGCTTGATGTACAAGATTTTATGAATTACCATGTCTAATATTTTAGGATCTACGTTATACATACCAAAATTAGATTACTCTCAGTTTGTTATTCCTATTTTATGTGTTAAGCCTATAAATACAATTATTCTTATATCAATTTTAATCAATCAAAACAATTTTGTGTTTTGTTGTAGCAATTTGAGTCTTTTCCTTTCTATTAATATTTGTTATACATTTTTTCTTTTGCAAACCAACATTGGGTATCAGAGCAAGGTTTTTCTACAAGGAGATAGGTTCATGTCTTTTTAGCTTATTTAATCTAAACTGAGTGGATCCATTTTATGGAAGGTCATGCTCTATAGAAGTTCAAAACTAAAATTATTGAGCAGAATATAGAAATGTACTCTTCTATCCATTATGATAATTTGTTTTATCCTGGTATAACAAATATATTTTATTATATGGTTTTTCTAGAAAGGACAATGATTTTGTTGATGGATTGATTAATATGCTCTTGGTAAGCTTTTGGAAGAGTTGGAAGTTTGGTTAAAGACCAACTAAGAGCATTTTTACATTGTAAATAGAGATAAGAATAGTACCTCTTTTGCTCTTTGATATCAATTTAAAATTATAAAATATTATTATAAGATGACTACAAGAGTAGCATTTTAAATCTCTTAGCCTCAAATATTTCTGTTTAAGGGCGATAATTATGGATTTTAGAGCACTATGATGAAAAATTGTTTATTTCTCAAGATTTGTGGGATTTAGTTGAGAATGGTTACAAAACCTACATATGCATAAGTTCTTACCACTTGGACTCAAGCACAATGAGATTAGCTAAAGGACTCAAAAACCCTTTTTACTTCATCAAATAGTAAACGAGTTGAATTTTCTATGAATTCTTGTAACCACAAAATTAAAACAGACATGGGATCTATAGTAGAATACATATAAAGGAAAAAAAAGGGTAATAATAATAGAATTTTAAATGCTTAGAAAATAGTTAGGTGGATATAATTGTAAAAATTGTATAAGGATTTGTTGTGCTTGACTACTTAATAGTATGAATAACAAGAATCACATAGATAGGAAATATTAGAATTGAAATTAAATTTCTAAAATCTTATCATTTTTTAATTTTATTATTAATTAATGGTGTGGTCAAACATGAATCTAAAAATATATTAATTGAACATCATCAACAAGTGGGAATACTAAGCCATAAAAACACTAGCAATTGAAGATTGAAGAATGAAATCAAGAATTGTTTAAAGTGAATGAAAAATACTTTATCATTGGGAAAATAAAATCCAATCAAATAATAGATGTTTTAATGGTGAATGCAAACTAGCTCAAAAAATTATTAAGTTCAAATAAAAGAGTATATATATATATATATATATAGATAGATAGATAGATATATATTCAAAAGAAAACTTTAGAAGATCAATTCAAAACCTTTATGAAGCATCAATCTAATGGAAAAACACATGATCCACATGTGATGATATTTGAAATGATTATATGAAGAGGTCTTATTTTACTAAATATTGTCAAGGATATATATAATCTATCAATATGGAATGAGTTTCATCCATGCTAATTAGTCAACAAGGTCATACCTATATACAAAAATGGAATATAAATATTATAAGAAATTGCAAAGTGACAATGGTAAACAACCTCTTCGCCAAACTATTTAGCACCATATTAAAAAAAAGAAAATTAATAAAAAGGTAAAATAAAAGAAATTATAGGCTCATTTTCAATTTATTTTCATTTTTTCAAGTTCAATAATAATAATTTTGAAATATTTTCAAAAATATTATTTGATCAAACTTATTTATAATAATAATGAAATAGATGATAGTTTTAAAAAATATGATGAACCTTTTAGGTGTGCCTTGTAAAAGGAAAAACTAAAAATATCAAATCATCTATTTCTCACTTTTACTTTCTTATATTTTTTGGGACTAGAAACAAAATATGTTACATCCTCCATCAACATGAAAAGAGTTAATAAAATGGTGTGTTGTGTATTTCAAAGCTAAAATATTATAGTTTCTAAGTAGGATTGGTCTTGTTATTATTTGTTAGAATTTGTGGATCATGATATTTTTATAGAAAAACTCATAATGATATATAAGTATAGTTGCTTCTATGTTGATAGACATAATGCTCATCATGTAAAATCTCAATTGTTGAGAAAGAGGTGCTATATTCTTGGATACAAAGATTTATAAGGACAATACAAATATTGTAAAAATATTATATATGTCTAAATTGAAAATTCCAAAAATATTCTTTATTAATAATATTTGAGAAGAATTATAAAATTGATACATCACAATTTATTATTAGTAATATAAAAAATAGATGGGTGGACTAACAATAACATCATTTTTACATACCTCAATTATTGATAGGGAATAAATAAGAATCTAAAGAATATTTACAATATCTTTTATAAAGGGTCTCATGGCTTGGTTCAATGGTCAAAAGGCTTTTGTAGGAGTGTAGAGACCAGAGTTCCAATCCCTCGAATCCGTAGTACAGGTGGGCATGTCACGTCAACGTCATCGGCTACATAAAATTTTTACCCCGATGCAACTAAAGGTTATAGTGGCAACAAGGAGCAAGATTTGAACCCATGAAGAGGCGTAGAAAATTATAACATGTTACTGATTCCTATAGTATAATAAGAAAAAAAAGACAAAAAAGCAATATCTTTTATAAAGCACCATAATAAATATGATTTAATTAACCTAATAAAAGTATTAATATTTTTATTTTTTTATGAAAATTAATTTTAATAAAAAATACACATTTATCTTATTCAATAAATTTTATATACTTATCCACATACAACATTACATGTTTCATTATTTTTTTCATTCATGCCCATAAGTTAGACATGATCAAGGTTTAGCTATTGGATGCTACACATACATTTGAGTTAATGTATTTTGAAATGAAATGATAATGATATACATACACTTGAAACTATATAATTTGAAAATAGATGTAGAATTGTTGAAGCATCAAGATCTCCAAGATCTTGTGCAAAATGCAAATTACACTATCAGAATGAGAGAAAATAATTACAAAAGCAAATGATCAATTCTCACATGTAAGTGCTCAAGAATGCATAAGCTCTATCAAATATGAGAAGGGAGGAATTACTTATATAGTAAGTGATTCCTAAACATGTACAAATACTAATCAATGTGCGACTAACAAGCTTCCGACTAGAAGATAAAATAACAAGCTCAAGAGGCATATCTAGGCCTAGAATAAGTTATAGATGTTAGATCAAATTCTAGAAGGACTCAAAATAACCAAAGTGAGCTACGCAAGCTAATGTAAAGGTGCAAATACTAAGCATAATTGCATAAAAGTATAAAATATGCACCAACACCCACCTATAAGTGTAGCTTAGGTAGGTAGTGTGATGTGATTCCTAGTGGATGCACCATAATAAACTCAATACAATGCAATGCTCAACTCAACAGTAAAAGTAGAGGAAAACCCAATGGTAAAAACCCATAAAAAGAAGACCATGAAGAAATAGAAGAAGGTGGGAGACCCCCATCAAATAGAAGAGGTAGAAGACTGAAATTAGGGTCCCGACAATAAGGCCTAATTAGATACCCTAGTATAATAATAAGTTATGTGAGTCACAACTAAGGAAGTGTTTATAGATTCTAGAAAAGGATCACCAAAGCTCGTAATGCTAATGTTCTTCATGTGGTCTAAGAACTCGAAAAAGCCAAACATGGGACTTATGATATGCCTAATAAGGATGAAGTAGCCGAGTCAAAGTGAGGTAGTAAATATTGCACTATCATGGATATCTATGAATTTGTAGAAGGCTTGAGTTGATCTTCATAGAGTCCAAGTACTATAAGAGCAAAACATTAGGACATAGGAAATGCCCATCATGGATGAAGAAGCTCGTATCCCAACACATGTACCAAATGTGTAGGATGATGACTATGTACTAAATACTTCATAGTTTTTTATATTATTACAAAGCTCTCATAAGATAAAGAAAGAAATAAAACCTCATGGGAAAAACACTCCTCCAAAAGAGAAATAGAAATGCAAGTTTGATGAACAACCAAGACATGGCACTTTACATGTAGTGCAATTTTACAATTATTTTCACCTTGAAAAAGGTGTGAAATGTTGTTTCTAATAGTCCTAGAATAGTATATGAAAAAAAAATCTCACCATAGTGTACAGCTTGAAAAAAACACACTTAAAAAATACACCTTATAAGGAACCATGGTTTGAAAGATATAGGTGTTTTTATGTTCCAAAAACAAGGACTAACAAACAATACTTGTAAGTATGTGCAAAATCTGGTGTTACAAATCATCAAAAAACTAAAATCTAAAAGGCACCATATAAAAGTACATGAAAAACCAGTCACAAAAAAAAAATGATTGCTCAAAATGGATGTCATATGAGCAAGTTATGATTGTTTTAAGATTGATTGATATTTTAAGGTACTCAATGGTGAGGGTAGTCCATTATTCTATTGAACAAGTGGGGACCACATTCTGACAGGGGTGTTGACTAAGTAGGTGGGGTTGAATGTTAATGTGTTTGATGATCAAGTTGTTGATTGGGAAGATGGGACCAAAGGTTGATGTGTTCATTTATCGAACTACTAACTAAGCAGGTGGGCTATGCATGGAAACATGTGGGTTTCACTTCCTTGTGTAAAAATAAATAGTCATCGAGGCCTTACATATGCCTTTGACTAGGACTTTATTTGCATGTTGTTTGGCTCTCCATTGTTCTAGGGGAGTAATGAGAGTGTTGTGTGCCTTTCATGCATTTTTTGTGCACATTGAGGACTGTGGTGGCCACAACATGTGGTATCATGTGCTACACACTGAGGTGGCATCTACATGCTAATGCACTACTTGTGCTACTGCACCATGCTATGCATGCAATAGTGGTGTTGGGCTTTACTACATACCTATGCTTGTTGTGGGGGTGTGTGTTGCCTATGCACTCAATGTGATTACAAATATGAAGGATCCTCCCCAAAATATTGTAGTTTGATACTTTATAAGTCAGTGTATTTATAAATTTTGACCTTCAAAAAAGTGTATTAAGCTAGAAATTATAGTCTAGGTGTAAAATTTCTACAAAAAAAATGCATAAATTTGAAGTTGAAAAACAGAAACAAAACTACTACTTAATAGCTATTGTTTGAATACAAAGAAACTAGAAAACATCAATAGGAAATTACAAACTAGGTGTAGAATTACTACAAATGGAATGCATAAATTTGAAGCTCTCAAAAACTATAAAAAAATGCAACTAAATAGCTACTGTCTAGAAAAATTAAGCAATACCTCGGGATGTCGATGACAAATTTGGACAATTTTATAGGCTATCTATAGGTTTTGGCACTTTTTGGACACAACAGTGAGGCTCTTTCAAGATGAAAATGGATGGATTTTTTAGTGGTATCCAAAATTCTACCAATATCCCGATGTGAGTGCAACTTGAGATGAATACCAGAAAGAACAAGTCATCAAAAAATGTATATCATTGATTTTTAAAAATTTTGATCACCAAGATTTGAATGGACGAGGTGATAGCATAAACTTCAAGAAATAATATTTACAAGAAAATATTTTTAAAAAATAAAAAACAATCTAAAATGAACTTGCTCTGGTACCATGTAGAATTGTTGAAGCATCAAGCTCTCTAATATATGGTTCTAAACACACATTATACTATCAAAATGAGATAAAAAAATTGCAAAAGCAAATGATAAATTCTCACATATAAATGCTCAGGAATGCATAACCTTTCTATATCAAATATGAGAAAGGAGGTATTACTTATATAGTAAGTTATTCCTTAATATGTACAAATAATAATAAATGTGGGACTAACAAGCTTCCCACTAGAAGATAAAATAGCAAGCTCAAGAGGTATCTCTAGGCCTAGAAGGAGCTAGAGATGTTGTATCAAAGCCCAAAAGGACTCAAAAGAACTAGAGATAGCTAAGAAAGCTAATGTAAAGGTGAAAATACTAAGCACATGTGCGAAAAATTATAAAATATGCACAAACAATAGATTATAATATGAGCTTTATAATTTTGATTTTTTACTCTACTTGTTAGTTATGTTGAATGAGAATTATTCAACATTATAGTGGCATTGGATCCTAAGTTAATAAGAATAATGCTTGATGTGTAATATTTTATGAATTACCATGTCTAAGATTTTAGGATCTACCCTCATCCATACCAAAATTAGATTCCTCTCAGTTTTTTCATCCTATTTTATGTGTTAAGCCTATAAATAGAATCATTCTTATATCAATTTTAATCCATCAAAAAATTGTGTGTTTTGTTGTAGCAATTTGAGTCTTTTCCTTTCAATTAATATTTGTTATACATTTTTTCCTTTGTAAACCAACATTGGGTATCAGAGCAATGTTTTTCTATGAGGAGAGAGGTTCATATTTTTTAGCTTGTTTATTTTAAACATAGGTAGATCCATTTTGTAGAAGGTCATGCTCTATAGAAGTTCATCACCAAAATTATTAAGAGAGCAAAATATAGCAATGTACTCTTCTATCTGGTATCATAATTTCTTTTCCTGATATCAGAAATACATTTGTTTATATGATTGTTCTAGAAAGGACAATGATTTTATTGATGAATTGATAAATATGCTCTTGGTAATCTTTTTGAAGAGTTGGCAGTTTGGCTAAATACCAGCTAAGAGAATTTGGACATTGTAAATAGAGATAAGAATAGTACCTCTTTTTTCTCTCTGGTATCAATTTAAAATTATAAGATATTATTATAAGATGACTACTAGGAGTAGCAGTTTAAATATCTTAGCCTGAAATTACTCTGTTTAAGGGGTAGGATTGTGGATTTTAGAGCATTATGATGAAATAATTGTTTATTTCTCAATATTTCTGGGATTTGGTTGAAAATGGTTATAAAACTTGTAGATGTACAAGTTCTTTCCACTTGGACTCAAGAATAATGAGATTAGCTAAAGGACTCAAAAACCCTTTTTAATTCAACAAGTAGTAAATGAGTTGAATGTTCTATGAATTATTGCAACTACGAAGTCAAAATAGACATGGGATCTACTGTAGAATACATATCAAGGAACAACAAAGGTAAAAATCATAGAATTTTAAATGCTTACAAAATATTCTGAAACTCTTTTCATGAAAGATTCTAAATCTATGTAATATTTTTTTACCCAACTAATGGTCTTCGTAAATCAAATTATATCTTATAGATAGAATTTAACAAATTAGAATATTTTAGAATTTTATTTTAAGAATCCTCCCTCCATTTTTTGATTCCGTTGTGGTTGTAATTGAAGAATCTAAGGATCTAACTCTATTATTAATAAATGAACGTATGGAAACTCTTCAAACTCATGAGCAAAAAATGAATAGATCCACTAAAAAAAATGTTCAATAACATTTTCAAATTTTAATAGGCTAAAATTGACCCATATCAATTTACCCTAAGTAAAAAACATTCAAAAAATTAATTAAAACCACTTTCTAACCTCCTACCTCAATTTTTGTGCCTGCATCAAGTTTATTTCTAACTTCTTGATGATATCGGCTCTATTTGACCGATATCGGTTGTCTGATATGATATAGAACTTCATTGTATGAGATAGAATGTTCGATCTCATCCAAAAATAGAAAATGCTCAAAACAACAAAATGATAAAAAAAAATTGTAACCATTTTGTCCGTACCTGGCCAACGGTGCAGATGTTACGATATCAAATCAACCGATATCATCTAGATTAGGAGATCATAAATCCCCTTGTTTTTTAGCCCAACCCCCTAGATCACCCTTGCCTATTTAATCCAAGCACTCTCCCTGGATTCCCCCTGGCTGGTTCTCAATCATTATCACATCCTTAGTTTTATAGCGCAAATTGCTAGTTTAATATTATTTTACAGGTTCGAAGATCCAAAAGTGCACATCATGTGGTACGATATGAGATCGAATATCTAATACTGTTAGAACAAGTCTGATATTATCTGTAGATCACTTGGGGGTACCTTCAGACCTTTGTTTGCATTTCTAGTCCTCTATTTTGCATTTACAAGATTACATATGTTATTTATCATCTCATCTAAGCATTAATTCCATTTTCATATCTGGTGTTCACCTTCATATACATTTTATTCTACTATTTCACATTTATAGCACAAATTTGCATTGTTTCTTTTCAAGCATTGCATGTAGTGATCTCATATGATCTAATTCATGCTTAATCAAGTTCATATTATGCTACAAATTTCTATTTTTACTGTCAATCTATGAAACTATAGGTTTCTACTTAGATCGGACCTACCGATATCAGATCGGACTTGTCGATATCATATTGCCCTGTAAAGTCTGATATCGCCTGCAATAAGCAAAATGACTCTACATTAGTCATTCGGATTGAGTAATATTGTAAAGTTTCTTCCATAAGTAAGCATTGCATCCACTTATATTTTGTACTCTGCTATGTATTATATTCATTTGAATCTAAATTGCATGTAGTATAGATTAGTTGCATTTGGCAAAACTAGGTGAATGTGAGTGAACTAAAAGAAACACATCAAACAAACTCCCAACCTAGGCATGAAAACTGCCACATAAATGTTTCCTGGTGAACCCACCCAATTCATAAAAAAATCACCAAAGAGGACACGACATAAAGTACCTCTCCTTTAAGGTGTAGACCTATCATTTTCCCATTCCCCTTTGAGGCATGGATCTATTAGCCTGAAGGAAAAGAGTGCAAAAATTTTAGAGCTACATTCTTTTGTGTACCCAATGTGAACTACATAAGCATTATTATGATTATAAAAACAAAAAAAAAAAATCATTAGTTAAACTTGCATATTTTAGATTCATCTCTTAAATGGTAGATACCAACATAGGAAAATTTGCAATTATAGATGTTAGAGCATTATTATCCACACAAGAATTATCTTTAGTAGAAAATATAGTATCCCATCTCAAGAAAAGTGGACTGAACTTTGGAAGAGACTTGACATCATCAAATCCAACATACCAAGACTTAGTCAAATCAAAATATTCAACATAGCTAGAATCTTGGGATCCGATAACTCTTATCACTACTTTGATATCCAAATATCATGTGAGAGGTGGTTAGTTGATAAGAGAGCAAGCATTTCTTCATATGTTTATACTTTTTAAGATTATATTGAAAATACTATAACAATACATCGATTCCTAACACACATATAAGATGAAGAGATAGTTTTGGAGAACAAAAGAAGATATCATAGAACTCCTAGAGCGGTCCATTTTTGTGAGTATTATCACAAAATATATTTTTATGCTCAAGATTCTGAAATTGATAGCATTACTATAGCTCATTTTTTCAAATTCCTAAAAGCAAAATTTCAATTTGAAGAAGAGCATTATATGACACCTGAAGAACTTGAGCCTATCAACGACATTTACAAACTATTTTAGGAAGATTAAGTATATTATCTAGAATATTATAATCCTTGTTTCTGCTTTCTTTTCAAAAATAAAAACAAAAAATAAAATATAATATATATTTACATATCTACAATATTTATATAGGTATATATAATATATATACCCAAGAATTTAAAACATATATATATAAGAAACAAAACATCCTAAAACAAAATGTCGAGAATCTTGAGAAATGGTAAACAAATAGAATATGAAGATCCAGATCAAGACAACCTTGATGATATGATACATATTGAAGTGATAGACTCACATAACAAGGCGAGAATGAAAGTAGAATATCCTACCAAGCCTTTTGTAGACCCTCAAGGCAATGTTAGTTTTAAATTCGTTCAACACTTTACTGAGTTTTTAAAAGGCAATATAGATCAAATAAATCATGTGTTGGAAATAGAACATTTACTCCCAATGGGATATTATCCAATAGAAGCCACTAAAGAAGCCATTTTTTGACTACATGCAAATCCATTAACATACATAAATAGAATAGATCAAGATCAAGATGTTCCATTTCAAAACATCAATCAAAACATAGATTTGAACACCCAAAAACCAGCAACACAATCTAATGCCAAAAAAAAACAACATTCTTCTTCCTCTCAAGCTCTTAATAAATAAGCATCTACATCACAAAAGGCTAAGAAAATACAAAATTCTAATCATTATCAAAAAAAAATTCAACAAAATACAATTCCATATAAACTTCATAATACCCTTCCTATGAATACTTTACATAATAGTATTTCTACAGGAAATCCTTATATGACAACACAACCATATCATCAAAGACACAATAGTATGATAACACAAAATCAATTTAGTGAGCAACCACAAGGGCTTGAAGCTATAGTTAACCAATTAGTTTCACGCCTAGATCAATTTGATCCTTATCATCCCTCATACATTTATAGAGAGATGTGTAGTCAACCATTGGATCCCATTGTTGTTGCTCAACCTTACCCTAAACATTTCCCCATGCCAGTCCTTCTGATATATAAAGAAACTAAAGATACTATTGAACATATTCATATATTTAGGACAACTTGTCATGATATTTCCTATGATTATTTGTTGTTACTAAAAATATTTCCTAAAATTCTCAGAGGCATAGCCTTAGAATGGTATTATCAATTATGGTTAGCATATTATATAACATAGGGCATATAAGTGCAAAGTATATTTCAATTATTGGCACAATAAAACAAGTGCTTCCGTGCTCTCCAATTAATGAGTTGGTTTGTCAACCAACTCAGGTGGTTCAACCACCCGAACCACCTATGAGATGTATATTATCTTCTTCTTTGATAATAATCAATTGCTTCATATTTCATGAGATTGCATCTGTATTGTTTTCATTATGGTACCAGAGCAAGGTTGATACTAGGACTGAATAACATAGAGATTGTGTAGCATAAGCATGGAGACTAGGCAAAACATGACCTAAATATGAAGTAGAACAAGACCCACCTAGACTGGAGCACGTGGCCTGCATGAAGCCTGAGGACACAGAACTGGATTGGCATGGTATTCGAGGATGAAGCTTGGAGAGGATATAGAACATATATAGAGATACTAAGGCCAAAAACACGTGAACCAGATAGAACAATATTTATGAGCGACACGTGGGAGACACATAGACCGAGGGAGGTGACACGTGGACCAAACAAGAGCAATGCTGACTGGACATCTAATTTCGTAGAGGAGGTGATGTGGCGCAAGGTGGTTGGGTGTAACAGAGGCAAAAAATGGCAAGGCTTGATTTCCCGAAGGCAATCAAAAGCTAATGCTTGTGCTTTCCTTCTTAAACCTCTCCCATTTCTTTTTTGCTTGCATGTGGGATAAAAATAAATAAAAATTGTTCTTCCCGCAACATCCGTCAAGCTAAGAGGCAGTGACTTCTTTCTTCTCTCACAGTGTGTTGTAGACCAGTTGGCACCTGTGACTCTTGCAATCACATAGATCCTAGGTTTGATTCTCCATCGCGGGGGCAGTAAGGGTTAATTTATTTTTTTCTCTCTTGTGCTCTTGTCTGTATGTGGTAATAGGCACCGTGTGCCTTTCTTGTTTCAGTGGCCACCATAGACGTCGTAGTTTGGCTACAGTTGTACGTTGGTGAGGTCGAGGGTTCCAACCCCATCGATGCCATGTGGAATATTTTTTTGATGCGCAAAAATATGAAATCTTGCTTCGAAAGTTGCTAAATATTGCTCGAAAAATTGCTAAAGTCATTCTAAAAAGTTTCTAAAGTTGCTCTAAAAGTTGCTAAAGTTGATAAAGTTGCTTGCCAACATTTTTTTGCTCCTCAGGCTTCATCCGGTGGACTTTTTGGATATTTTTTTGCTGTCAACACACTCGACAATCCTATTTTTTGAGGTATTCTTCACCATACTTCCATTTTTTTCCTTTCCATGCAGTTTTTTTTGGAGTGATAAGTTTATATATTCTGGATTTGGAAAGGTTAAATATTTTTTTTCCCATTATTCATTTTGCCACTGAAAGGGGGGATACTTTGAGCATTCTTCTTCTTGCAAAATGATAAGATAAAGGGGGGAATATAAAAAAAATGGTATTGTAATAGGTGCATTTTCGGTGGAAACCAACACCTCAAGTAGTTCCAAAAAAAAAATTGTGGGTATTTGTGATTTTTGCACTTAACTTTTTTGCTTTCTTGCAAATAATAATCACATATATAAAACAAAAATAAAAGACCCCAAATTTATACACCTATTTGTGCAATTTATTGCACAGTAACGTTCGGTATTTGTGATACCTCTGGCTCACACTTACAGGTAATGTTGTCGTGCTTTGGGCTACTATATCCACCGCCTAATATAGCTACAACAATGATGTCTGAGCTTGTTCTCTATCAATCATCGAGGAGAAATAAGGTAAACCAGTTCTATTGCTCACTTCATTTCATACCCACATCATGATTGTTGTTAGGCGTAAATCCTGACGAAGGTTTTTTCCAAAGTGTTTAGGGGAAGTTACGCCCCACGCATGAGGAATAAAAATTTCTATGGTAGGTGTCATTAACAACACGATGCCCTTTTAGTATCACCTATGTTCAATATATTGTGCTTCTCATATGTACTTATAGTCTCCCTCACGTAAGGGCGGGTACATATTGAGTAGTATATTGTTCATATATACCTATAGTCTCCCTCACGTAAGGGCGGGTATATATTGAATGGTTACGATATAAATATTTGAAAGGTATAAAGAAAGGGAGACCAATTGGTGGTATAAGGAACCTTCATAATGGCCAATGTTCACAAGTATATCTCAGATTCACAATTGTTGAAAGGTCCTAACTTTGTTCCATGGAAAACAAATATGAGAGCAATTCTTCAAGTAGAATATTTATGGGATGTAGTGAATGGCACTACAAAATGCCCTCAAACAGTAGGAACAAATCAAGAAGCTTGGGATAAGAAGGACAAAAGAGGTCTCATGTTTCTCTTGCTTGCTACTGCATATGAGGTCCAACCTCATATCTGTGATGCCACAACCAGTAAGGCAACTTGGGATGCTTTGATTACTGTGTATGAAGGAAAGAATCAATCCACTATTCTAAACCTTCAAACTCAACTACATACTCTTAGTATGAATTCTAGGGAGATAGTTGATATATTCCTTTGTAGAGTGGTTGACTTGAAATCCAAATTGAATGCCATGGGAAAACCAGTGGATGATGATATCTTGAATTATGTCATCTTGAGAGCATTGCCAGATTCCTACAAGATGTTGATCACTTCCCTCAATGTTTCTAGTAGACAAGTATCATTTGTGGAGCTGGTAAATTTGCTTTAGACTGAGGAGGCAAATCAGGTTTAGAAATATGAGGTGCCAGATAATGCCCTTTCCACACAACAAAGTGGTAAGAAGCAAGGTCAGTTTCAAAAAGGGGGTTCTTCTTCCAAGGGAAAAGGGAAGAAAAATCAGCAGAAGGATAAAAAATATTGCAAGATTTGTGATATGAATAACCATGACACCAACAGGTGTTGGTTCAAAAACAAGCAACAAAATGACCAACCTTCTAAAAATAAAGGCAAAGAGAAACAAAAATATAAAAAGAAACATAAGCAACCTAAGGGCCATGTTGCTTATGCTGACTCCAACTCAGACTCAGATTCCCCTGGGTTCAATTCAGATTTTGACTCTAAAAGAGCACACAAGGTGCTCATGACCCATACTTCATCTTCCCAGATAGATGTTGTATGGTATATTGATTCAAGAGCTAGTAAGCATATGACTGGAGACAAGTCATGGTTTGAAACATTTGAGGAGAAATAAGGTAAGCCAGTCACCATTGTTGACAATCAAGTCTACCAGGTGAAGGGTGAAGGGGATGTTTCTATCTCTCTTCCCGATGGTAAATGTTAGATAGAGAAGGTTCTCTATGTTCCTGGATTAGCCAATAATATAATGTCTATTCCACAAATGTTGGATAGAGATATGGAGGTTGAGTTTCGAGTTGTGAAAGGCAAGAAGAGATGTTTCATCACCCACAAAGGTAAACATGTTGCAATCGGGTCCTACAAGCATGGATTGTTCATTCTAGATGCTCTTTCAACACCTCATGTTGCTCTGGCTGCAACTACAAAGGAGGCCACTTCTCCATGGCATAGACATTATGGGCATCTAATTTTAGGATATTTTCTTGAATTGCACAAATATGACATGGTAAAGGGACTTCCTCACCTCTCCTATGTCTTACCAGTTTGCTCGGATTGCTTAGTAGGGAAGCAACACCGAGTACCTTTTGAAGCTAGCTCTTCCAGAGCTATGAAACCTTTAGCATTGGTACACATCGATCTGTGTGGTCCTATGCCAACCAACTATGGTGGAAAGAAGTATTTTCAATTGTTTGTTGATGATTACTCATGAAAGATGTGGGTTTTCTTTCTTCAATTGAAATCAGAGGCTTTTTCATACTTTCAACAATTCAAGAAACTTGTTGAGAAGGAATCAAGATGTTTCATCAAAACCCTCCACTCAGATCGAGGGGGGAATACACCTCTAAAGAATTTTCATCATTTTTGGAAGAACATGGGATAAAGAGACAACTGACTACAGCCTATACACCTCAGTAGAATGGAGTTGCAGAGAGAAGAAATTATTCCATTGTGGAAATGGTTTGATGTATGCTAAAGGGAGCACATCTTGAGGATTAGTATTGGGCAGAAGCAGTCAACATAGCATCATATCTCCTAAATAGAGCACCCACCAGAGCTCTACAAGTAAAAATGCCACAAGAAGCTTGGAGTGGTAAGAAACCTTCCATTTCTCATCTAAAAGTTTTTGGATGTAAGGCATTTATGCACATCCCAAAATAGAAAAGGAAGAAGTTAGATGAGAAGACACTGCAATGTATTTTTCTTGGCTATGATGAGTTTTCAAAAGGATATCGCTTGATAGATCCTATAACCAAGAAAACACATATAAGTAGAGATGTAGTATTTGATGAAGCTTCCACATCAGATATCACATCTACAAATGTATACCTTGAAGAAGAAGAAGAACCTAAGAAAGAAATCTCATCTCCAAAGAAGAAGGTTTTGAAATGGTATACTAGTACATTGAGATATTTTAAACTGAATACACTTCCAGATCTAACTCAAGATCGACCATGCACTCAGTGTATGACACAACAAAAAAAAGCAGAGGCATCATCTTCAGAGGTTGATGAGCTTTGCCAACAGTTTGATGATCTATCCGTAGATGCAGAGGAAGACAAAGACATAGATATGGAAAATGAACAGGTTTATATGACAACATTGGATGAAAATGAGCCTGTAACAGTTCAAGATGCACTTAGAGAGCCTCAGTGGAAGATTGCTATGGAAGCAGAACACACATCTCTCATGAAGAATAATACATGGAAGCTAGTCAATTTGCCTATAGGAAAGAAGCCCATTGGCTGCAAATGGGTGTTCAAAGTAAAGTATAAAGCAGATGGTACTATTGATAAGCATAAGGCTTGCCTTATTGCAAAGGGCTATGCTCAGAAAGAAGGCATAGACTATGAAGAGACTTTTGCCCCTACTACAAATATGACTACCATTCGAGTAATTTGTGCCATGGCAGCTCAATTTGGATGGAAGTTACATCAGATGGATGTGAAAAGTGCTTTCTTGAATGGTGACTTACAAGAAGAAGTATACATGACCCAACCAGAAGGATTTGTAGCTGAAGGGCAAGAGCAGAAAGTGTGCAAATTGATCAAATCCTTGTATGGGCTCAAACAAGCTCCTCGAGCTTGGTATATCAAGATAGATAGTCACCTACTACAGCATGGATTCAAAAGAAGTCCTTCAGATGCAAATATCTATATTAAGAACAATGGTTATGATATAGTGATTTTGGTGTTATATGTAGATGATCTGATCATAACAAGAAGTTTAAAGAAAATGATTGATGTAGTAAAAGATGATTTGAAACAATATTTTGAAATGACAGATCTAGGACTTCTTCACTATTGTCTTGGTTTAGAAGTAACTCAAAAAAAGCACCATATTAGAGTTACACAAAATAAGTATGCCAAGACATTAGTAAAAAAATATCGGATGACTAACTATAAGTCTAAAGCAACTCCAATGGAACAGGGACTTAAGTTATCATGATATGATGCATCACCACAGGTAGATGGTACTCTCTATCATCAACTGATTGGGAGTCTCCTATATCTAACCAACACCAAGCCTGATCTCAGTTTTGTTGTGGGTTATCTTTCACGGTTCATGCAGGAACCCAAAGTAAGTCATTGGAAAGCAGCAAAAAGAGTTCTACATTATGTCCATGGTACAATAGATTTTGGCTTGGAATACAAAAAGAATAACAAGTTCTATCTACAAGGATACATAGACTCTGACTATGTTGGATCCATTGATGATCAAAAATCAACTTCTGGATACATATTTCATCTTGGGTCTGGTCCTGTCTCTTGGCATAGCAAGAAGCAGCAGGTGGTTGCTATTTCTTCTATAGAGGTAGAATATCGAGCAGCTAGTGGAGTAGTCTGCGAGATAATATGGTTACGTCACATTCTTACAAACATGGGTCTTCCAGTGAATCTTCCACTGCATTTGTTTTGTGATAATCAAGGTGTTTTGAATCTTGTCAAGAATCCAAATTTTCATGATCGCACCAAACACATTGACACTCGCTGTCATTTTATTCGTGATGAAGTTCCAAAGCACAACATACAGCTCCAATACATTCCCACTAATGCGCAAGTTGCAGATATCTTCACCAAGGCACTTTCCCGTGTCAAATTTGAATTGTTTCACAATACTCTTGGTATTTGCCAATAATGTAATAAGGGGGGATGTTAGCATATTATATAGCATAGGGCATATAAGTGCAAAGTATATTTCAATTATTGGCACAATAAAACAAGCGCTTCTACACTCTCCAATTAATGAGTTGGTTTGTCAACCAACTTAGGTGGTTCAACCACCCAAACCACCTATGAGATGTATATTATCTTCTTCTTTGATAATAATCAATTGCTTCATATTTCATGAGATTGCATCTGTATTGTTTTCATTAATTACCAACTAATTCTTTGAGAAATTTTGAAGAAACAATGGAAATGTTTGTTCATCAATTTAGTGCCTACATAGAAAGGCATGTCACTATTAAGGATTTATATAATTTAAAACAAGGAAAAGATGAAAGCTTTGCTGAATTCTTAGCTAAATGGAGACAACTTCTAGGAAAATTGCACTTTGCTTTACCTCACCGAGAGATGTTGGAAATCTTCATTGGTAATTTACAAGAACAGTTATCTTATGAACTTGCTACTGCTATAGTAACTTCTTTTGATCAAGCTATAGACTTAGCAAGAAGGGTAGAAGATGCCCTTATTAGAAGAGGATAATTCAAGAAAAAGGATGAGGATAAATCTTCCAAAAACCAATATAAAAACAAACAAGTAGTAGGTGATGGAGTTACTGATAGTAGAAACACCTCAAACATCAATACTATTGAAGCTATAAAGAAGTTTGTGTTAAATATTCCTGATAAACCTCCAAGAGAATTCACAAGATTGAATCAACCCTTAACCCTGATTTTACCTCAATTACTAGAACAAGGTTTAATACGATTGCCAAAAATTCGACAACCAGATACCATTACAGCTGGATATAGGGCTGATTTACATTGCAATTTTCATCAAGTGGATGGACATTCAACTAATTCTTGTAAATGATTGAAACATATGATACAAGATCTAATTGATAAAGGTAAAATGGAAGTAGAAAAATTCCCTCCAAACAATAATCCTCCAAACAATGCTCAAAAACAACAAACTCAAAATGCTAATCAAACTTTAGACATATTCCAACATCCTTTACCCAACCATGGTAAAGAGGTTGTGAATCAATTAGAACATCATAATGTTCCTCCTCCAACCCGATATGTGGGAACCATTAGCAATTTCTTACCCCATCAAAATTTGCAAACTTCTTATGTGCCTACTCAATCTGCAATCACAATTAGGCCAATCCAATACTTTCAATCTTCATCTTCAGAAGATACAAGAAGTAACACAGAAAGTGAAACAGAAAGTGAAATGGACATTACTTCAAATAATTCAAATAGCTCTGAAGATGAGTCAGATCCAATTCTTCCTATCACATATTTATTAGTTCCAGAAGAACCATTTCCTAGAAGAATGACTACTCGCCCTTCATCTCAACAAACACTTTCAATTGAACAAACAGTGAATGCTAGACCTCACTTTGGTCACTTACAAAACAACAACATTGTGGGTACTATTGGAGCCATCACTAGACAACAAGTTCAAAATCAAAATTCTCAAACACAAACTCAAACAACAAATGAAAAATCATCTCCATTTGTGTTAAAAGCACCCACAAAGGGAAATAATGTATCAAATCCACAACAAAAACCTCCTTATGACATTAATGAACAATTAGCTAATATTACAACCAGAATTTCCCTTTTAGATCTCTTAAGAACTTCATCTATACATAGAGAAGAACTAATGGGTACTTTAAGCAAAATGATGGTACCTCAAGACATAGAACCTATTGTTGTGGTCAATGTTGTAATTTCCCAAGGGATAAATTATGTAGAGTTTCATGATAAAGATATTCCTCCTCAAAGTATGTATAGAGATAATCCTTTATATATTACAACCTTAATTGGGGATGTGGGTGTCAAAAGAGTCTTGATTGATAATGGGTCATCACTAAATATATGCACATATGATTTCTTTCAAAGGTTTGGATTTAGAACTAAATATTTAAAAAGAACTGAAATGATTATCAAAGCCTTTAATGATGAAACCCAAGAAACTTGTGGAGTATTGTCAATCCCATTGCAATTTGGTCCAAGAATTTTAGATACGACCATGTTTGTTGTATCTTGTCCTGCATCGTACAACATTCTTCTAGGTCGACCTTGGATTAATGCAATGAGAGCAGTACCTTCTACTTTACATCAATGTGTTAAATTTGAATTTAAAAATCAATTGGTCACTATCCATGGTGACCCTAGACCCTTTGACATGTGTGCAATGGTAGAACCAATTGGAGTCCCATTTTGTCCTATTGTATCTTCAACAAACCCTAATCCTCTTAAGAATCCTTCTTCACAAATTAAACCCACATCATCTTGTACCACAACTAAAATAGATAATCCTTCTACTTCATATCCCCTTTCGGATGAAGTTTTACCGGATTTATCTACAATACTCACAACTTCAGAGCATACTAATTTTTCTACACAAGACTCCCTTGTATTATCCCAATTACCACCATCTCCTCAGATGATGGGCTTGCCATGAAATCTAGGAAGTATTTTTCATATAGGAAGTTGCACCTTTATCTACGTAGGGTATGACCTTGGCAAAATTAATATTCAAATGAGTTTCACACTTGATCAAGATGGGTTTGCTCGATGTTATTTTTCTCATGGATATGTGAAGTCAAAACAAATGATGTGTAACATGGGTTATAAAGGTAAAGGTTTAGGTCCTTTTGAAAATGGTATACATGAACCTTTAGAAATAGAGGAATGGCCTGCCCGATGTGGTATTGGCTACATCCCTACAAAAACTCAACCATTCCCTTTTGATGATGATGACCATCTTGTGACATATGAAGAGTACTTAAAACATCAAGAATATTTAAAAGCAAATAAGAAAACACATTTTTGTAACATGTTGTCAATAGCATATCCTGAAATGATAGCTTCTCCAGATGAATGTTTAGAGGGAGATGTTTTTCACAATGTTTCTCTTGAAGAAATTTTGAGGAATGGATTTTTCTTTGATGGGTCTATACCATGTATAGCCCACATTCAAACAACTACCCCACAAGAAGAATTAGCTAAGCTAACTTTAGAGGAACTCCAAGAAATGGGTGTCTCACCTACTCCTAATTTTGAAAGAGATTTGAACATTGTAGTAGAAGATGTTCTACAAGTCAATATTGGGACAGAAACCAACCCTCACTTAGTTAAAATTGGAGCTGAATTAAGTGAAGAAAGATAAAATCAACATATTGCATTTCTCATAGAATATGCTGATGTCTTTGCTTGGACATATGCAGATATGCCTAGCCTAGACTCTTCTGTGGTCATGCATCATTTAGTGGTGCACCCAGATGCAAAACCTGTAAAACAAAAACTTAGAAAAATGCATCCCAAAGTAGCATTATTAGTTAAATATGAATTACAAAAACTTTTGGATGTTGACTTCATTCAAGCTATTGATTATGCTGACTGGATATCAAATGTTGTTCCAGTAACCAAGAAAGAAGCCACTAAAATTAGAGTATGCATTGATTTTAGAGACATCAATGTTGCATGTCCTAAGGATGATTTTCCACTCCCAAACATGGATCAGATTATCAATTTTACAGCTAGGAAGTGGAATGTTATCCCTCATGGATGGGTTTTTCAGGATATAACCAAATTTGGATAGCTCCTGAAGACCAACCTAAAACTGCTTTCATTACACCCTAGGGGACTTTCTATTGGAAAGTAATGCCTTTTGGTTTAAAGAATGTAGGTGCAACTTATCAAAGAGCTATGACGTATATCTTTCATGACATGATGTATGACATTCTACATGATTATGTGGATGACATCATAGCTCGCTCAACTAAAGAAGAAGATCATATCACTAATCTAAGATGAGTATTTGATAGACTTAGAGAATATAAAATTTAACTAAATCCAAACAAATGTGTATTTGGAGTAAAATCTAGAAAATTGTTAGGAGTTATTGTCTCTATGCATGGCATAGAGATAGATCCCCTCAAAATTAAGGCTATCATTGATATGCCACCACCTAAAAATATATCAAAATTAAGGAGTCTACAAGGTAAACTTCAATCTATCCATCGCTTCATCGACAAATTGGTAGACAAAACTTGACATTTTCTTAAGTTACTTAAGAAAAATATCCCATTTCAATGGGATAATGAATGCCAAGAAGCATTTGAAGCCCTTAAGCAATATCTTCTTACCCCTCCAGTGCTCGTTCCACCTAAACCAGAATGCCCTTTTATTTTATATATTTTTGCTTTTGAGCTTGCATTAGGAGCAATGTTGGCTCAACTTGATGATGATAAGAAAGAACGAGCCACTTATTACATAAGTAGAACATTAATAAGTTATGAAACCCGTTATACACCCATAGAAAATCTTTTCTTGGAGGTTGTGTTTTCTACATAAAAGCTATGCCATTACATGCTTAGCCAAAAGATATTTGTCATTGCTAAATCATATCCATTAAGATATTTGATGAGTAGACCTTACTTATCAGGATGCACAACTAAATGGGTTCTTGCTCTAAGTGAGTTTGAACTCACATTTATTGGTCAAAAATCTATCAAAGGTCAAGTCATAGCTGATCAACTTGTTGCTTCTCCTCTTGAGTCTACTCATCCTTTAAACATTGAATTTCTTGATGAATGTCTTAACTTAGAAGAAGACCATTCTGAATCTTGGTCCTTATATTTTGATGGAGCTAGATGTATGAAAGGTGCAGGTGTAGGCATCATATTAATATCTCCACAAAAGCATCTTATTCCTTTATCATTTAAACTTCAATTTTCTTGCACAAATAATATTGCAGAATATGAAGCTCTAATCCTTGGGTTACGAGCAACTTTAGCTCTAAAAATCAAAATTTTATTAGTCTTTGGAGATTCCCAACTCATGATAAATCAAATTAATAATGTATATCAAACACGAGATGAGAAACTTCATCCCTATAAGGATTATGTTTTAAATATTATCTCCTTATTTGAGAAAGTAACCCTTGAGGCTATCCCTCATACTAGTAACCGTGTTGCAGATGCCATGGCAGCTATCGCCTCTCTATTACCTTTAGAGTTGGATGATGAATATGCTACAATCATCATTCATCAACTCCAAGAGCCTGCCTCATCAAAATCTTATCTAGAACCATTAGATGTGTTTTTAATTAATGAGATAACTCCAGAACCTTGGTACACAGACATTTTTAACTTTCTCCAAAAAGGGACTTTTCCAGAAGGATTAGATAGAAACCAATGTAGGTTATTACGTAAGCGAGTTGTTCGCTTTGTAATTATTGGAAATACTTTATATAGAAGATATTTTGAAGGTATTATTTTAAGATGCCTCAATTTAGAAGAGTCTAAGAAAGCATTAAGTGAAGTCCATGATGGATCTTGTGGAGGTCACTTTAGTGGAAGTTCTATTGCTAAAAAACTCTTACGGATGGGTTACTTTTGGCCTTCCATGGAAAAATATGCAAATGATTATGTGCGTCATTGTGACAAGTGTCAACGACATGCAGACCTTGTTCATGCTCTCACTCAAGAACTTCAAGCCATATCTTCTCCTTGGCCCTTTTCCAAATGGGGCCTAGATATCATTGGAAAAATCAATCCCATCTCCTCAGATGGCCACAAGTTCATCATAACAACAACAAAATATTTTACAAAATGGGTAGAAGCTATGCCACTAGCTTCTTGCACAGGAGTCCAAGTATCTAAATTCATTTTTAATCAAATTATTTGTAGATTTGGGATTCCATCAACACTTATTTATGATAATGGAACATGTTTTAAGAACAAAGACATTAAGAAACTTTGTCAAAAATATAAAATTCAACATCGATGGTCCACTCCATATTATCCACAAGGAAATGGTCAAGTTGAAGCATCTAATAAAACTTTGATCAAAATTTTAAAAATATTGGTTAATAAATCAGGCCATGATTGGCATATGCAATTATATCCCACCTTGTGGGCTTATCGAACTAGCGTTCGTACTCCTACAGGTGCTTCCCCTTTTGTCTTGGTTTATGGTGTCGAAGCCATCTTCCCATTTGAGTTAGAAGTTCCTTCTTTAGCTCTTCTACTTCAAGATGTCGAAGTAGGAGATGAATATCGTGTTGGTAGACTAAGTTAGTTGGAACTTCTAGATGAGAAGTGTATTCATGCTCTAGAGCATCTTCGCGCTTACCAAGATAAACTCAAAATATCATATGCAAAGAAAGTTCATAGTCGATCTTTTGAGGTTGGAGATTTAGTCCTTAAAGAAAATCAAAAAAATACTAATGCTAGAAAAGACCTTAAAGGTAAATTTCAACCTAATTGGCTTGGACCATTTGTCATCACTGCAAAATTTGGATCAGGTGCATATCGCTTGGCTACTTTGGATGGAAAAGATCTCAAAGAGCCAATGAACATCATGCATCTAAAGAGATATTATGCATAACAACAAAAGTTCCATCATTGTACATAATTGTAAATAGCTTCTTCATATATATTTTAGTTTGCAATTATCATATATTCATCAAATCACAAAACTACCAAAAAAATAAAAAAATATGAAATTTTTTCAAAAATATGTCAAATTGTTAAGTCTTCATTTTGCATTATTGTTTGTTGTTTTCCAAAATTCAAAGTCATATTTTATTTTCTTTCGGATAAACTCAAAAGTTATCTTGAACCACTCACTTAATTCACATTTCTACTAAATCTTGATTTTGTCATTTTGATTATAAATCTCTCTTGAACCAAAATCACTATTACTTCACTAAATAAAATTTTTGAGTTTTGGGAACTGGTCTTGCTACTTTTTGAACCAAGAACACATTTCACATCTTAAAATGATTTTTGCAAATTCGAAAGATGATACTACATAGTAGTCTTAGTTCCTTAAGTGAAAAGTTTCCCTTGCTATCCTATTATGCGCATGGTCTAGAATACTGAGAATTGGCAAAAGGACAAGCTCCCCCTACCCAAATAAAATCCCTTGCTCCTTGTCTAATCTGAGCAAGTATCCCAAAAAAAAAAAAAGCAAAAGAAAAAGAAAAAGAGAAAAGAAAGAAAAGAAAAGAAAAAGTAGTCTTACTACAAAAGCAATAAAATCCCCTTGTTCAAAAAAAAAATGAACAAGAATCCCTACTCCAAGAAATCAAAAGAAAATAAGGGGGTAATGAGCTTGAATCCCTGGAATTCCTTAGTTATTCGAACGCCATGGGGTGATCCTCATTACAGGTTAGGTGGCATCAAGTCGGCTTGGCAATGGTGGTATCCTTACGCATGGTGACATGTCTGTCACATTAGCGACCTTATTTTGTATAGACCAATGTCAGCTTGTGGATTAGCTAGATTTTGGTGACTTGACTTACATAGTAGTTCAGTACAATTGCATGCACAAAATCATGGTTAATGAATCTTTCACTTGCACACACATTGGTTCATAAAAGTTGGCTTGCATCATTACCTCACTCAAAATTGGTAAATCAACTTCACAAAGCACACACATTTGATCCTTGAGAGATTTTGTATCATTATGTAAATCAAGATGGATAATGAACTCACATATCACACATTGGTTCTTGATAAATTTGATTTTATCCTTGAAATAATTTAAAATATTTCTTTGAAATTTTGCTAGAAAACATCAGTTTGTAACCATTTGCATTAATCCCCACAAATCACTTCATTTTAGCAACTATAGTATATATATTGTCTTCAAAATTTTCCAACATGCGACACAATGATTTATTTTCAAAATAAAACTTGCATTTTCAAATCATACATAATCATTTTATCATGCATTGCATTTTTGACTTCGCGATGATGGTATAATTCCTAGTAATAACTTTACCTTCAAACTTCATACTAGGAATTCTATGCCTAGCGCAAGTCATCCTTCCCAAATTTTCATGCTTAAATCACTCTATATCTCTCACAAATACAATCTTTATCAACCCATTTTCTCAAAAACAATTTCTTTTAAATCAACATCTTCTTTTATCATCATAAGCCTCAAGGTTACTCTTGAGCCCACAATATTTTTAGTATTAGCAATACAAAACTTCCTCACAACAGGATATGCTTCAAGACCTAAGTGAGCATCGATCTCCACCAACGGTCATATAACAACACAACATCCTTTGAGGTTCATTGCTAATCCATCTATTTTATCACCGCACAAAAACATCTTTTATCTTTCAAAAACACTTTACAAAAATCATTTTCTTTTTATGTTAAGCATGATAAAAAATGTTCAAAAATCAAAGCATGATTACAAATATTATGTAAACAACCATCATAAGCAAATATAATAAATCATCCACTAAATCAAATCATTCAAAGTCGCATAGACAAAAAGGATCAATAACACACACACACACACACACACACACACACACACACACACACACACACACACAATATATATATATATATATATATATATATATATATATATATATATATATATATATATATATATATATATATATATGTTACATACCAAACCTAGTCGTCGGCTAGGTTCTCCATGTGCAAATATTTCATATTTATTAGAGTAGATATTTTATTGAAAATCATCTTATCGTTTTTATCTTCTTTCACTGCGTATTCGCACTGTGCCTTAAAGGCGGGATCTGCCCTCCTAGTGGCTATATTCTTTTACAGTAAAATCATTCATCGCTGAATTGTGTTTATATTTCCATTGTCTTCTATATTCGCTGTTATATTTACGTTCGGTGTGCTTAATCGTGTGTTGAGCATGGGAAGGTAAGGAAGACCTTACCAAGTGGTATCAGTTTGCCTTCGATCCAAGCAAGGCCTCAGGCAATTTCGAACAATTTTGAGAGTGGCGGATCTTCCAATCGCAAGACACAGCAGGTGCCAAACACGTCTTCAGCAACTCGGATTATCGCAGGCTAGCCAGCCAAACCTTGGGAGAACGCAGGTTTCGGAATAGGTCTTTCAGTGGTTCGCTTAAACAACTTCTATTGAGCATAACACAGTCGCAGTCGCCATTCACGTATCCCAAAAATCACTTTTACCTGATCGATGTTCCAGTTAAATCGTGAGGGAAGCCATCAACCAATCATAATTCACAAAAATATTCAATAATTCGGGCAAAGCTAAGGTCGTTCGTTTAATTTAAATTGCTGACATCAGATAAAAAAAATTTCGTTGCGTTGGGTTTAAATATTTATCCCACATTTAGTGTATAAAGTTTGTATAGGGGTTTAAAAAGCATAAGTCACACCTTCTACGGTGTGACTTCGGTCACACATTGGGAGTTCCTCCGCGCGTAGTCTGGCAGGCTTCTCCGTTAGCCAATCCTCTGTGTCTTCTATCCAGTGGTTTCACGTCGGGTCGTGGTCTCCTGTCTAGTCTTCTACGCACATACCCATCGCCAACCCGGCGCAGTCTTTTGTGTCGATTTGCGGTCCAGCTGTCGTGTCTTGTCCGATCTGCTCGCATCTCGGTCCTTCGTGTCCTATCGTGTCTGATCTACTCGTGTGTCCTATTATTTTTGATCTTCTCATGTGTCTTGTCGTGTCCGGTCCTTCGTGTACTGTCGTGTTAGGGTCTCATCGGTCATGTCAATTTTGCGATGTCATTGGTCGGTCTAGTCTATCTTATGTCATGTCATATACGTGTCGCTCGTGTCTTGATCAGTCGTGACACATCGTCGGTCTTAGTCACTGTCGTGTATATCATCAAGAAATTGTCGAAAGTTGTCAACTAAAATTGCCAAAAGTTGTCAATTAAAAGAGGCGAGTCCAAACTCCTATCTCAAATCCGCGTCGCATTTGGAGCGACAGTTGAAGCGGAATACAAATTTTTGCCACTTTTAGCAAAACTTTGTAGAACTCAAAGCTCAAGAACTTTTAAGCAGGCGATTCTGGAAGGTGCATGAGCAACAGGTGGACCAAAGGACCTGACGGTCGACTATCAAGCTCGAATACACCCAACAAAGACATAAGAAGACCTCATCGAAGCCAAGGTACAAAAAATTCTCCTTCTCCTTTCAAAATTGGTAGTTATAATCCGAGTCATCCACTGATTAACTCCATGGCTGCTAACCCTCCCCCAACTCACGACAACGTCACACAAGGAGAATCAAGCAACTCTGCCATTACCACTGATGAAGCTCTTCGACACTTACTAGATGGTATGGTCCAACTTAATATCAACATATCTAAACTGTTGGACACACAAAATCGACCTAATCCCAACACTAATTCCCAAAATCACTCTCACGAACAAAGGAATGAGGAAAATAATGACCAGGATGAAAATTGGGAGCAGCAAAGAGGCAATCCGGATAATTACAGGAATCGCTTTCATCGACAGAGATATAACCAAGATCAGGATAGGGATATGGGTTATCACCAACCGAGAGGCCCTAATAATTTTCCACGCATTGATATGCCCACTTTTGAAGGTCATGATCCTCGTGGTTGGATAGCAAAGATGGAAGGCATTCTGGACTTATACCAAATTAGGGATTCTGAGAAAGTCCCTTTCGTGACATCAAAATTAGGCACTGAGGCCTACCAATGGTTCGTATGGCTTAAACGCGAGAAAGGAGCTACTATTTACTGGGATAATTTCACTACCTATTTTTTAGAAATATTTGATGAAGGAGCTACATCATCATACACAGTAAGACTGTTATCTCTTAAACAAGAAGGATCGGTTAGTGAGTTCATCTCGAAATTCACCAGTTTACTACCGTATGCATTACACCTCAGTCCAGACACAGTGGTAGGAGCTTTTCGCAATGGATTGAAAGAAAATATTAAGGTTGAGGTGGACATTCAAAATCCAACCTCGTTGAATGATTGCATAAGAATAGCCAAGCTGGCTGAGAAGAGAGTTCAAATGTTTACACGGCGTGAAACTTATAGTCGTCCTTCGTATCGCAACAACTCCTTTCATAGAAATGATCAACCATCAAGATACTTTTGCTATAAATGTCGCAATCACCATCCCAGGGAACAAGCATGTGCACAAAAACAAAACTTTCATATTGAATGCGATCAATATGAAGGAGAAGAGGAAGAAGCATACCACCAGGAAGAACCTATGCAAGAAGAACTATCGAGTGTTCTAGAAGAGAAGGAAGAGGATACAATGGCTATTTCCGTGCATGCCCTCATGGGGTTAACAACCCACCATACAATCAAGGTACCGGGATTTCTCCGCCAAAAAAAGGTGAATGTGCTAATTGATTCAGGCAGTACCCACAATTTTATCGACATCAAAACAACAAAAGCTTTGAACTTATTCATTAACTCTTCCAACAAAGACAAATTCCAGGTTCTAGTAGCCAACGGGGTGAATGCTCAATGTGTTGGGAGAACATCTCAAGTTTCCATTAAAATGGGAACTTATACATGGTATGGATCTCTCTTCGTAATGAATTTAGGGAACTCTGATGTCATTTTGGGAGTCGAATGGTTGGAAACACTAGACACGGTTAGCTTCAATTTCAAAAAATTATTTGTGGAATGGAAGGAAAACGGACGGGTCATTCGCTTACAAGGCATTACTACTCCTCCATCACAGATGGTGAGCTCTCATAGTATGGAGAAGATGTTAAAAAAGGGTGGATACGGATTCATAGCTCAAATTAATTGTTTGGAAAAGCAATCTCGAGCAACTTCGGATATTACTGCTCCAGATTTACGAGACATCGTAGCAAATTACGAAGAGGTCTTCCAAGAACCTAAAGGATTACCACCTAAACGATCTCATGACCATGCCATCCATTTGATTCCAGGGAGTGTTCCACCTAACAGTCATCCTTATCGCTATCCTCAACCACAAAAGATAGAAATCGAGCAGATCGTTCAGGATCTGCTAGACCATGGAGTCATTCGTCACAACACTAGCCCTTATTCTTCACCTGTAGTTCTGGCCCGATGAAAAGATAACTCTTGGCGTATGTGTCCTGATTTTCGTTCCCTCAATAAACTCACTATCAAGGACAAATTTCCTATTCCTGTCATAGATGACCTACTAGACGAGTTGCATGGTGCAAAATTTTTTACAAAATTGGACCTTCGCTCGGGATTTCACCAAATCCATGTCAGAGAAGAAGATATTCCCAAAACTGCTTTTCGTACTCATGAAGGTCATTACAAATTTTTGGTCATGCCTTTCGGTCTCACTAATGCACCATCCACATTCCAAAGTCTCATGAACCAAGTGTTTCATCCTCTCCTCCGTAAGTTTGTGTTAGTTTTTTTTTTATGACATTCTCATATATAGCAAAACATGGAAGGATCATTTAAATCATGTGGATAAGGTCCTTCACATTTTACACAGAGAAAAGTTATTTGTCAAACATTCCAAATGTTCATTTGGTGTCCAAGAAGTCGAGTATCTTGGTCATATAGTTTCACACGAAGGCGTCAAAGTCGACCCCAATAAGATTAAGGCAATTCAAGAGTGGCCTTTACCTAAAACCATCAAGAAACTTCATGGTTTTTTGGGTCTCACGGGCTACTATCGCAAGTTTGTATGGAATTATGGTAAGATTGCAGCACCTCTCACAGCACTCACGAAGAAGGATGCCTTTCGTTGGTCAGAAGAGGCCACTCAAGCCTTCGAAGCTCTTAAGGAGGCCATGTGTACCACTCCAGTTTTAGCAACTCCAAATTTTCACAAACCATTTATTATCGAATGTGATGCGTCAGGCACAGGAATTGGGGCCATATTAATGCAAGAAGGTCATCCGTTGGCATTTGAAAGTAAACAGTTATCGGGAAAAAATTTGGGAAGATCAACTTACGAAAAAGAAATGTTGGCCATTCTTCACGCAGTAGAAAAATGGAGACACTACCTAATCAGTAGCCGCTTCATTATAAAGACAGATCATAGTAGTCTCAAACATTTTCTTGAGCAAAGGTTTTCCTATCCAGAACAAAATAAGTGGTTAACCAAACTGTTGGGTTATGATTTTGTTATCGAATATAAGAAAGGGAAGGAAAATGTAGCTGTCGATGCGTTATCCAAGAAATATGAAGACGAAGTAGTCATTAACGCTATTTCGGGTCCTTGTTCCCAATGGGTGAATCAATTACAAGATGAATGGTTGTCCACTAGCGAAACTGCTCAGATAATTCAAGAATTATCTATAGGGGCCTCTAAACACCCTTTATTCTCTTATGAAGATAAAATCCTACGAAAGAAAAACCGCATATACATTCCACACAATTCGGAACTCAAATCAAAGATTCTCGATGAATCGCATGCTTCTCCATCAGCGGGACATTCAAGATTTTTGAAAACTTATTTAAGGGTCAAACAATATTTTTGTTGGAAAGGATTAAAAGCAGAAGTCAAACAATGGGTAGCAGAGTGCAAAGTTTGCCAGCGCAATAAAGGAGAAACAGTCAAATCACCAGGGTTGTTACAACCATTACCCATCCCTGAGCGTCAGTGGGAACATATATCCATGGATTTTATTGAAGGTCTTCCTAAATCAGAAGGCAGGATAGTAATCTTCGTAGTCGTAGATCGCTTATCCAAATATGCTCATTTTCAGGCTTTACAACATCCATTTTCCGCAAGCAAGGTGGCAAAGGTATTTATGGATTCAATCTTCAAATTACATGGTATGCCAAAAAATATTGTAAGTGATAGAGACCCCATCTTCACTAGTAACTTTTGGCGGGAATTATTTCGACTTAGTGGTACCAAATTGAATATGTCTTCGGCTTACCACCCACAGACAGATGGTCAAACAGAAGTAGTTAACAAATGTTTGGGTACGTACTTACGATGTTTCGTTCAAGATAAACAATATCAATGGAGCCAATGGCTAGCATTGGCAGAATGGTGGTACAACACTTCTTACCATTACTCAATTAAGATGTCTCCCTTTGAAGCATTGTATGGAACCAAGCCTCCAATAGTAGCGGATTACGTACCAGGTTCATCCAAAGTAGCCAAAGTGGATGATTGGTTTCAACAAAGGCAGTCTACACTCACCATCCTCAAAGAGAATTTATTCCAAGCACAAAATCGTATGAAACAACAACAAGACTTGCACCGATCAGAGCAAACTTTTAATGTAGGTGACAGGGTTTTCCTAAGGTTGCAACCCTACAAACAATCATCGTTAAGGATAAAGACCAGTCAAAAGTTGGCTCCACAATTCTATGGTCCTTACAAAATTGTGCGCCGCATTGGAGAAGTAGCCTATCAGTTAGAGCTACCCTCATCATCACGAATACACCCGGTATTTCATGTTTCGTGTCTCAAAAAAGTAATTGGTCAGAAAGTGCAAGGTCAATCAGAATTACCAGTGCTCGATGAGGAAGGACGCATATATCTCCAACCTGAAGAAATCTTACAACACAGAATACGAAGACTACGGTCACGCCAGATTCAAAAATTTCTCATCAAATGGCAAGACCTACCAGAGGAGGATGCCACATGGGAACCTGAAAGTATTTTCCAGACATTTCCAGCTTTGAGGACAAAGCTTTCCGAGGAGGGGAGTCATGTTACATACCAAACCTAGCCGTCGGCTAGGTTCTCCATGTGCAAATATTTCATATTTATTAGAGTAGATATTTTATTGAAAATCATCTTATCATTTTTTATCTTCTTTCACTACGTATTCGCACTGTGCCTTAAAGGCGGGATCTGCCCTCCTAGTGGCTATATGATCGAGAGCCAAAATTACAGAGAAGAAAACGATTCAATTTTATTCAAAATACATGGAGAGATTACAATAATAGCAAAAATTACAGAAGTGGCAAAAGAGTTGCTCTTGCCAAAGTCCCTTATTTTGAAAGATAGATTATTATTATTGTTACAGAAAAAATTTCTAGCCCCTTTTGTATGCCATTGCTCTCCCTTTTAAAATATCTCAGGTGGCGCTCCATTTCCATTTGGTGACCCTTCATTTTTGCTTCCAGAACCTATCGTTTCGCCTTCCTGTGTCGCTTCATTGTCTTGGTATTCAAAACTTCTCCCTTTTTGAATCTTGGCCTTTGTCTTCTCTTTCGGTCATGAAAATACGACCTGTCATGATATTGCGACACTTTCTTGTCTCTGGATCCTTCTCTGTCTTTTCATCATGAAAATGCGACATGTCGCGATATTGCGACACTTTTATGTCTCTGGCTCCTTCTCTGCCTTTTTGTCATGAAAATGTGACATGTCGCGATATCGCGACACTTCTGCTCTTGTGTGCTTCCTCTTGTCTTCTGGTCGCGAAAATGTGACATGTCGCAAAATCACGACATTTTTTCCTCTATGCCTTCTCTCTCCTATTTTGGTCATGAAAATGTGACATGTCACGAAATCACGACATTTCTCTTCTGCGCCTTCTCTCTCTTGTTTTGGTAGTAAAAATGCGACATGTCACGAAATCGCGACATTTCTCTTCTGTGCCTTCTCTCTCCCTGTTTTGGTCTCAAAAAATGTGACATGTCATGAAATCATGACATTTCTCTTCTGTGCCTTCTCTCTCCTATTTCGGTCATGAAAATGTGACATGTCATGAAATCATGACATTTCTCTTCTACGCCTTCTCTCTCCTATTTTGGTTGTGAAAACACGACATGTCGCGATATCATGAAATTCTCCTATACATATTTCTCTCTCCTCCCTGAGTCACAAAAATGTGACATGTTGCAATATCATGACATTTTCCTCCGCCTCTTTCTCTTTCCTCCCTGAGTCACAAAAACATGACATGTCACGATATCGCGACACTTTTCTTGTTGCGATATCGCGACACCAAGGCAAAACACTTAGAATTTTTTTTATTGATACAAGATTGCTTTGCTACCACTAGATGCTCCTGCATCAAACACCCGGGGTGGATTGAGAAGTGACCCTCACTTCTGTATTGTTAGAGGAAGATCCAGGTGATCAACCTCTATTTTTGACAACCAAGTTGCATCTTCTACTGGTCTGTCCTTCCACTTGACAAAATATTCAAAATACTATTTGTTCCTGGTACTTCTACCTTCACGAGTGTTTAATATTTCCTCGATCTCATCTGTGATTGGAGTAGACGTTGGAATACTCCACAAATATGCACTTGGTGTCTCACTAATGTCACCCTCATGGTATTCCACCAAATCAAAAATGTTAAAAATAGGTGATATGTTAAGCCCACTTGGAAATTCCACTTCATATGCATTGCCTGAATCCCATTTTTCTATGATTCTGCATGGTCCAAACTTCTTCATATTTAGCTTGTTATAGGTTTTAGCATGAAATATTTCTTTTCTCAGATAGACCATGACCTCATCTCCCACTTCGAATTCCTTAAACTGTCACTTCTGGTCTGCCCTTGCCTTATATTGAGTATTCATCTTATTAATTTGTCTCTTCACTTCTTCATGCAAACTCTTCAGATGCTCTACAAAGTCCTCAGCCTTGGCACTACACTTTTCCCTTGGATCTAGCTTCCTCAACTCAGAAGCATTTCTTGAACTGCTTTCATATATTATTTGAAATGAAGATTTTTTAGTACTCCTATTGACAAAATTGTTGTATGCAAATTTTGCCTACGACAAAACCAAATCCCATCCCTTGGGCTTATCTTCTATCAAGCATCTCAATAGGTTATCCAAACTTCTATTCACCACCTTTGTTTGTCCATCAGTATGTGGGTGGTATGTTGAACTGAATTTCAAATATGTCTTCAACTTCTTCCACAAGGTTCTCCAGAAATACCCAACAAACTTGGTATCTCTGTCAGAAACGATACTCTTTGGTAGACCATGAAGTCGTACCACCTCTTTGAAAAATAAACCTACAACATGAACGACGTCATTAGTTTTCTGACAGGGAATAAAATGTGCCATCTTTGAAAACCTGTCAACTACCACAAATATGGAATCATTTCCCCTTTGTGTCCTAGGTAGGCCAAGAAAGAAATCCATGCTGACGTCCTCCCATGGTCTTTCTGGTATAGGTAATGGCTGATATAATCCCGTGTTATGTCTCACACCTTTCACCATCTGGCATACTCTACAACTTTGCATAAATATCTTTACATCTTGTTGTAGTTGTGGCCAATAGTAGTTCTCACTAACTAGGGCAATGGTCTTATACCGACCAAAGTTTCTAGCTAGCCCTCCACTGTGTTTTTCCTTGACTAGATTTTCCCTCATTGAAATCCTTGGAATGCATAATTGACTTCCCCTAAACAACATTCCATCTTGGATTAGAAAATCCAACCTCTTGGTCCTGTCCAAGGTAACAGGTGCCAAGCAAGCCCTCCAAGCTTCTACAAAATCAGGATATTTAGGGTACAAACCCTTCAGTTCATCAAATCCTACCACTTCCACTTTCATTTCTATCAACAAACTCTACCTTCTACTTAAGGCATCTACAACTCTATTTGAATTTCCACTCCTATGCTTCAACACAAAGGAATAACTCTATAGAAACTCAACCCACTTCAAGTGCCTCTAATTTAGCTTCCCTTGGCTATTAATATACTGTAATTCCTGATGATCAGTATACAGAACAAACTCTTTTGGCAACAAATAATGTCTCCACTTATTTAGAGCCTAAACTATAGCATAAAACTCTTGGTCATAAACTAAATACTTCTTCCTAGCATCATTGAGTTTCTCACTAAAGTAAGCAACATGTTTGCCTTCTCACGGAATCCTCCTCTTCCATACCCACATCCAGGTCTACCTCTTCCTCTTTGGTAACCATTGTTCTGATTATGGGGATGATAGGTATTTTCATCTTTTTGGTCCTGGTTATTATTTGTTTCACCAGTCCTCTTTTGATCTTTATAATTTCCTCCACTGGTTCTTCCACCAGTTCTTCCACCATGATCTCTTCCTCTTTGTTTGCCTTCAAATTTTTTGTTCAGCTTCTCTTCAACCTTCAAGGCCAACTGATATGCATCCTCTATGGTGGTTATTCTAACCAAACTAAGTTCTTGGATTTTCATTCTCAACCCATTTATGTACCAAGCTACTTTCTCCTTATTAGCCCCTGAATGGCCAGTTCTGATGGAGATATTATAAAACTCTTATGTATATTCTTGGACAGACTTGCCTGACTGTCTCAAACCCTACATCTTCCTTAGTAGATCCAATTTGTAATCTATAGGAATAAATTATCTCTTTAGCTTCTCCACCATTTGGTCCCATCTGGTTATCTTTTCCTTTCCACTTTTATTTCTTTCGAGTTGCACTCCTTTCCACCATATACTAGCATGGCCTTTCAATTTTGTTTTTGCAAACTTGATCCGATCTGGATCTGCAACCTCCTCATATTCAAAATATTCCTCCATATCATTGATCCAATCAATCAACTCCTCTAGGTTGATATTCCTAGAATACGCAGAGACATCAAACTTGGGCCTCTAATCTAGCTTCAGCAAGATTCATTGCTTCTTCTTCATCTGATGGGTCATCAGTTTCCTAGGCTTCATCGTCACTCTGGTCTTCTCCTTTTGGCTCGACCCTTCTTCACAACTCTTCTTGTAGAGCTTGCACTTGCCTCTACAACGCTCTGAAATATTCGTCAGGTACCACATTTCTCCCATGACCATAGTTCTTTTATGGAGGCATCCTGATCACTCCTCTCGTAATTCTGAATTGATCCTGGTGCAAACTACCTCACATTCGATGATCTATTTACACACTCAGAGACCTTAAATTCTCTCTTATCAGAACCCTTACATAGATCTTGGTGCAAGCTACCTCACTTTTGGTGATCTGCTCACACACTCAAGAACTCCTACTCTGATACCACTTGATCGAGAGCCAAAATTACAGAGAATAAAATGATTCAATTTTATTCAAAATACATGGAGAGATTACAGTAATAGCAAAAATTACAGAAGTGGCAAAAGATTTTCTCTTGCCAAAGTCCCTTATTCTGAAAGATAGATTATTATTATTGTTACAGAAAAAAAATTTCCAGCCCCTTGTGCAGGCCATTGCTCTCCCTTTTAAAATATCTCGGGTGGCACTCCATTTCCATTTGGTGACCCTTTTTTTTCGCTTCCAAAACCTATCGTTTCACCTTCCCGTGTCGCTTCATTGTCTTGGTATTCGAAACATCTCCCTTTTCAACTCTTGGTCTTCATCTTCTCTTTCGGTCATGAAAATGCGACCTATCACGATATCGCGACACTTTCCTGTCTCTAGATCCTCTATATTTTCATCACGAAAATGTGACATATCGTGATATCGTGACACTTTTCTATCTCTGGCTCCTTCTTAACCTTTTCGTCATGAAAATACGACATGTCGTGATATCGCGACACTTTTTCTCTCCTACACTTCCTCTTGTCTTCTGGTCGTGAAAATGCGACATGTCATGAAATTGCGACATTTTTTCCTCTACGCCTTCTCTCTCCTGTTTCGGTTGCAAAAATGCGACATGTCATGAAATCATGACATTTCTCTTTTGTGCCTTCTCTCTCCTATTTTGGTCACAAAAATGTGACATGTCATGAAATCATGACATTTCTCTTATGTGCCTTCTCTCTCCTGTTTCGGTCGCAAAAATTGTGACATGTCACAAAATCGTGACATTTCTCTTCTACGCATTCTCTCTCCTGTTTCGATCGTGAAAATGTGACATGTCATGAAATCATGACATATCTCTTCTATGCCTTATCTCTCCTGTTTCGGTCATGAAAATGCGACATGTCGCGATATCGCGACATTCTCCTCCGCATCTTTCTCCCTCCTCCCTAAGTCGCGAAAATGTGACATGTCGTGATATCGCAACATTTTCCTCTGCCTCTTTCTCTCTCCTCCCTGAGTCACAAAAACGCGACATGTCACGATATCGCGACACCAAGGCAAAACACTTAGAAATTTTTTTTGTTGATGCAAGATTGCTCTGCTACCACTGGATGCTCCTGCATCACTATATTCTTTTACAGTAAATTCATTCATCGTTGATTTGTGTTTACATTTTCGTTGTCTTCTACATTCATTGTTATATTTATGTTTTGTGCTTAATCGTGTGTTGAGCGAGGGAAGGTAAGGAAGACCTTACCAATATATATATATACCAAAATATAAGTACAAAGTGAAGTCAAACTAGTATGCCACAATCTCCAAAATCGACATACTCAGTCACTAGGGGTATATCACAAAAACTATCCTAGTCTATCATCCCTATCACCCTCTCAAGTGTTTAGAGCTCTGAGCATCATCATCCCCACCAAGAATTCACGATGGTTGAAACTCTATAGCCCCTATAGTAGTAGCCCTGGTCATCAAGCGAGACACTAATCTCGAGAAGCTTGAAGTCACCAGCTTCATAGGTAATGGTTGTCTCTACCCCATAGGCACTACTACAAAGTACAATCCTTGATAGAAACCTACCAGCTAAAGAGCCTAAGCTAACTCTCCCCTAGAACTACTCCTCCCTGACCGATTCAATTAGAAATATGTCAGAGAAGGAACCCTAGATCCCTAAACCACATAAGCCTAAGCCTCTACAAGCTTCACCTCTAAATTATAAACCCGAGTGTTCAGACTCATGTTATCCAACCATAGATCTACCATCTTGTTGCTTTCTTCCTCCTCCATCATCATGCTCTTCTTGGGTGAGTCAGGTCTCCCCTCCTACTGAGGATATGCTCTCCTCTCCTCCATCGCTCCCATAGACCTCTCTCCTGTCCCAATAACCCGATCTGATTTGGATGTCCTCTAGATCATATGCCCTCCCCTATTTCAAGGTCTCTCTCTCTTAGAGGATGCTTGTGTCCTCTTTTACTGCTAAACAATAGTGCATCACTATCGAAAGACCTACCCGACTACTTGATGGATCGCACCCCTCAAACTAGTGATCCGTGTGATACAGATGCTCACATACCACTATAGATATCTCAAAGTCACCCCAACATCATCCCCATATATTGTGGCCATCACATCATCATACGAAAAAGGGTCCATGAAGTGAGCCATATCATGAGCACTGCTCACTATCGTAACATCTCGAGTCACCCTAGAAAATATGACATCCCTAGTCATAGGGATATCCTACTACAATCTAAACTGACATAGAACTTAGTCTACATGGTACAACTCCACCTCCCCCTTCTTCATCTGAAGCTAAATAAATCACCTCATGTGAGCCAACTCAAAACTATCCTCTCCTCATCCTGGAAGCTCTATTCATGTCTTCCATTGGATGTCACCCATAGTCAGCTCATCCATCAACTGCCTTATTGTGTCAATACTAATCCACCCATGGTGTCCTTTGTGCAAGTACCAGTAAAACACTTTGGGTCTCTCATACTCCACCCCTATCAATGGTATCCCTATAAGTCTCCTAATTGCTATGTTCACCTAGCACCATACCTATAGGAAAGAGGTAAGTACCAATGCCTTATCTCCTTTCTATACAACCCTGTGGAGATTCCTATACAATCAAAACAAAATGTATTAACCATAGGCAAACTGCACACCCTGATCTCTCATGTCAGATATAACATCTGCCAAAGTCCATGGTAGATGGCAACCCTTGATATGATATAATATTAGCCCTGCAACCATACCACTAAGCACCACTATCAGTCTAGACACCCTAGCTATTTGGCCAAATCTTTCAATGCTAACCTAAGCAAGAAGCTCAGATCCCCAAACAACTATTGCATCACTTAGCCCTTATTACCAGATGGAGCTATAAACATACCCTTGATAGGCACCCTAAGTATCTTTCAAACATCCTCTAGTATCAGGGCCATATCTTCCATTGGTAACCAAAAAAATGAGGATCCTAGATACCATCTCTTGACCAATGCCATCAGTAGCCTCAAATTGATCGAGATTTGTGGCATCTCTACCACATGTCTCAATCTCATAGCCTTGAGAGTGACCCTCTCTACATCGATAAGGGCACTTAAGTCATCCTAGAGACCTCCATATATCCAATCCCTTTTCTTCAAAGCTATTTTATGTTAACAAAATAAAGCAATAAAAAATTAAAGTTAGTAATCAGACCTAAAATTGTATGATCAAACCTATTTTTTCAATATCAGACTTGATTTTGCAATATCAGACTCAATTGTTCAATATCGGACCTATTTTGAGGATATCGTATTCTTTGATATCGCCAAAATTTGGTTGATATTGACAAAATTGGACCTATTTTGATGATATCAAAAAATTGATATTGCCAAAATAGAGTCGATATTACAAAATGACCCAACATTGTCGATGCGACTGTGCAACGATAGTTGTGCCCTAAAAATCTAAAATTTGAAAAAATTAAATGCTAAAACATAAAAATTTTAAGCTAAAGAAGTTCAAGATACTTACCCTTACGTTCCTTGTGCTTGCTCGCACCTCATCCGCTCAGTGTGTGACCTTCGCCATCTTCTCCCCAAAGTAATAGTTTTGCCAACAGTAAAAAAATATAATGAATTAAGTTTTAAACTAACTTTTTCTATTTATTCAATTTACCCTAAAAATTTTGAGTTTTACACTAAACGTATAATTTAACGTAAAAACTCGAAGGGGGTGTCACATCTAATGTAGCTACAGTAAAATTACCCTAAGTCAAAAATTAATCAAAACCACTTGCTAACCTCTTGCCTTGATTTTCATGCCCACATCAATTTTATTTCTAACTTCCTGACGATATCGACTCTATTTGACTGATATCGATTGTCCTATACGATATCAAAATTCATTTAACGAGACCAGATGTTCGATATTGTCCAAAAATAAAAAATACCTAGAATAGTAAAAAGACAAAATTTTGTTGTAACCATTTTATCTGTAACTGACCAACAGTGCGGACGTTACGATATCAGATCAATCGATATCATCTATATTGGGAGAGATAATAACTCCCCTTATTTTTAGCCCAACCCCCCTAGCTTATCTTTGCCTATTTAATCCAGGCACTCTCCTTATATTCTCCCTGGTTGGTTCTCAATTGTTCTTGCATCCTTAATGTAATAACACAAATTGTTAGTTTGATATTCTTTTCCAGGTTTGGAGATATGGAAGTGTGCATCGGGTGGTACAATATGAGATTGAACATCTGATATCATCAAAATAAGTCTGATCTTGTCTATAGATCACATGGGGCACCTTTATTTTTTGCTCTCAATCTATGAAACTATAGGTTTCTACTCAGATTGGACCTATAGATATCAGATCAGACATACCAATATCAGATCAAATGTCTGATATCACCCTCTAAAGTTTGATATCACCTACAACAAACAAAATGACTCTACATAAGCCACCCAAATTGAGTAATATTGTAAAATTTCTTCCATAAGTAAGCATTGTATCCATTTATATTTTGTACTATACTATGTATTGTATTCATTTGAATATAAATTGCATGTAGTATAGATTAGTTGCATTTGGTCAAACTAGGTGAATGTAAGTTAACTAAAAGGAATACATCAAATAAACTTCCAACCTAGGCATGGAAACTACAACAATGTTTCCTGGTGAACCCACCCAATTCATAGAAAAATCACCAAAGAGAACATTACATCAAGTGCCCCTCCTATAAGGTGTAGACCAATTATTTTTCCATTCCCCTTTGAGGCACGAATCCATTAGCCTAAAGGAAAGGAGTGCAAAATTTTTAGAGCTACACAAATAAAGCTTAATATTTTAGAAAATATGGGAAAAGGATCTAGAGAATAATATTATAAGAGAACAAAACAAATTAGAGGAAGAGGATGTGCAAGCAAAGGAAGTAGCAGTGGACAAGGGAGAGGCAACAACAACAATGAAAAATAAAGAGGTAGTAGCAAAAACAAAAGAGGAAATCAAAACCCTGACAAATGATAAGTTCAATGTTATTATTGCAAAAGGTTTGGTCATTATAAACATGATTGCTAGAAAATACATAAGGAATGCATGCTACTTATTCTTAAAAAAAAACAAATTAGTTTATTTTTTTCTTTTAATATTACAAAATAAATCTTCAAATATGTATGACTTTTGGATAGTGGTTGCAGTAGTCACATGATAGGCAATAAAATCATCTATATGTAAATATGGATAAATCTACCAAATTTCAAGTATGGTTTAGAGATGTCAAGGAAGTTCAGGTTATAGGTAAGTGCATTTTTGTAGTTAAGATAAAACAAGGTGAGAAAATTTATTCAAGAAGTTTTATATGTGCCTAGATTAGCTCATAATTTGTTTAGTATAGGATAATTTATTAAAAAGGGATATTTTGCTATGCTTGAAAATAATAAATATTTTATCTATGATCAAAATGACATCAATTAAATTATAGCAAAAGTCAATATGCTATGAAATAGAATTTTACCTCTTAGACTTACATATGGAGAAAATAAATCCCTAAAAGCTATCTTAAATGATGAATCTTGATTATGGTACATCAGGTATCAATGAATTTTTTAGGGCTTAAACTACTATATCAAAAGCAACTGGTGAAGGTTTACCATTTATTGAAATAGATGATCAAGTTTGTAAAGGTTACAATTTTTATAAGCAATGTTGAGATTATTTTCTAACAAGAAAATCATGGAGGGCAAAGGCATCACTTGAGTTAGTATGCTGAAATATGTGGTTTAATGTAGACTGTATCACTCAACAAAAGTATTTTATATCTTTTGTTGATAAATACTTTTAGATCGATAAATATATCATCCTCATCTCTATATGTGCAAGGTATACGTGTATGTGCAAACTATGCTATATTTTTATGGATAAATTAAACACGCATCTAAGGGTTTCTAGAGAAATCAAAATTTCTCTCTTTAAAATCCTATGTCAAAGCATAGGTTTAGAAGACTAAAATTAAAACTTAAAATATGCAATAATACAAATAACGCAACAAAACAAGCCTAAGTTACATACTCTTGTCAGTTACAATGACTATGAGAAAAGCAAAAGTTTCTTGTTGTTTCAAGATGAATAATAAATTGATTCAAGCATACAAAACTAACCTAAAATGTAGTTTTATGCACTTATTTGTATTACCTAAAACAAGATAAATAACTAATCCTTTATAACAATTGAATTAGTTTCAATATTTCCTTTCCATAAAATGAATGTTAAAATAGAAAATAGAAATTCAAATTAGTAATAGACAATAAGTAAATTAACTACAAAATAAAAAACCATACGTTCTATAATAGAAAACACCTGATTTATCTTTGATGAAAATTTGGTTACTTGGGTGCAAATGTATAACCAATGGATTCACTTGCTATTGGCATATTCATTACTAGTAGATTCGCTTATTTCTAGCGGTTTTGTAAAATATTTATGAAATATAAACTAAAACTATGATTAACTCAAGGGGTTTTGCTAGCTTAGGGAAGGCAAGTAAATTCCTTAATCAATTTCTTAGACTTGTGTCTCCTTGAGAGGAATGAAAAAACAATAACGATATAAGATAAATATGTAGATGATGAAAACCCTTTAGTTAGGTGGAAAATTTTCTTCTGAGGGTGTAATAAGTAAACAAAGTGATATTTTCAAGGGATATGATATATTATAGGTCTAGGAAACATTTTAAAGGGGTGGATGCTTTGTTATGAGATAGAAAATACAATAAAACAAGATAAAATAGTGATACATTAGATCAAAAAATAATGAAAATATATGGTAGCCAATATTAGTTAGATTAGCTAGGACATGGGAGTCAACCTTCTCTAGAGGTTGACTCAGAGACCCTTATTTTTGAGGCATCTAATCTTGATAGAGATCTTGAGGTTGCAACTCATCCACAGTCAAATTTTAAAACAAGAGTTTTTTGGCATGCCTAGTGGGACACAAATCTCACCTTACTACTTGAGTACAAATTTGGTGATATTATGCTCTAGGGATAAAAATCCAATCACCTAATGACTTTGCTAAATTGACATTCTAAAGAAACCCAACCACCATTTATATTGTAAGTTTATAATAATGTAAAAAACAACTACGAAAATGGAGAAAATAATAAAAATTGTAGAATTACTTCATCTAGAATTTAGAAGAAACATATCCACGTCATCTTCTACATCATCATATTTTAAAATCCCTACAAAAATCCAATGATCTACTCATTTTGTATCTCCAACTTCAATCCACTCAGCCAGATCTAAGCAAATGGCTCAAAATCAGCCTTTACAAAACTTTCAAAATTAGAATCACACAAGACCTCTTAACGTGTCCAACTAGAATTTCATTCTTCCTACAGTTCTTAAAGCCTTGCCAATATATTATGGTATTGGAAAAATAGCCTATGAGCAATGCCAATATGTGGTATTATTTACCGTAATCCATTATATTCATGATGAATATGTTATGGTAAGGTTGCTAATCATATCATTGAAATGAAAGATATTGTATTAGTATCGAACTCTTCAAGATGATTCTATCAATTCTTAGGTACAACTTGCCAGAAGTTTGCTACAAAAATTCAATGAAAAAGCAAATCCATTTTCATTGTTAACCTAGTTTACCACCATTCAAAGGCACCCACAAGAGGTAGTAATGGATTTTAACATCAAATTTAGCAGAACATGGGAAAGAGTACCACAATAAATTAGGCCAACATATGCCCAAGAACTATACTATTATCTACATGCCTTCAACATACATCTAGGTTTGATGATTTGACAATATAATATGTTAACATTTCCTAAAATCTATCAAGTAGTTGTAGTTGCAAAAAGTACTCCTAATAAGCATAGGAAGAATTTCCCCCAAAATGTCATGTCAATATTCCCAAAAGTACTACAACTAGAATATGAGATATAGACACTAGTTACAATTACTCATCTACCCAATTTAGCTCAAATACCTATACCAAAATTCCTAAAACTATGAACTCCAACATTTTTTGTACCTTCCACTATACCTACATTATTTATCCCTAAGCCTCATATTGCTAATATTAATGACATCATGATTGCATTAAAAAAATTGACTAATGAGATTAGCACCATGAATAAAGGAGAAGCTAAGAGAAATTTATAATCTAAGATAATCTTCTATAAAATATTGGTTACATTCTTGATAATAGTTACATGAAATGACCCCACTTGTCTAGGTTCCTGACTTGCCATATACCATTACAAAAGGATTACAAAATAACATTATAATGGGATCCCCATGTTGTAAGTGGGTTATTACATAATCAAATTATAACTACAAAAATAATGTTAGGATGGGGTCCTAACAAGGTAAGGGGGCAATTATAGAGATAAGTATGGGATTTTCTCCTTGAAATCTTAAGTTGCATGTTTGTTCTTCTGTGGAGTATACCTTAAAAACTAAAGTGGTCTCTTGAGACTTGAGTAGGTAAGAAAGCCATTATAGAGAGAGTTATGAGATTCTATCCTTTATATATTAAGTTTCATGATTGTTCTTATGTGGAGTATGATTTGAAAACTATAGTAGTCACATGAGACATGAGTAGGTAAGGGGGGCATTATAGAGAGAGGAATGGGATTCTCTCATTATTGCTTTAATATATTTTGTATGCATGGATGCTTTCATATTAGTAAGAGCATGTTAATTTGTAATGCATAAAGAGTTTTCTTAATCCTAAGTATTCTTCAAGTTCACAAGAAAAATACATTCGAGAAGATGACCATGAAAGGGAGATGGTGCAGAAAACACTTAGGTGGAATGGATTTGATGTATCTTGGATTGAAAAGTTGTTATGTAAATGAGAAGTTGCTTTGGGTATCTTAGTTTAACTTCCAAAATTATTGGAAGAATATGATGTTTGTAAGAAATATATTTGTTGATTTACTAAGCATATGCTTATGATGATTGGTCTAAAACTTATCTTGCACATGTTTCCTTTGTTACAAAAGAAATAAAGCTCTAAGTATCTTTTATAGAAAATTTTATGTATGCATTTTTATGATGATGCAAGCATTATGAATTTGAGAGGAATGCTTCTTTTATATAGATATGCTTTAATTATTGAACCAATATAATTATGATGTTGTGTTGCTTTATAGAAATGGCATTATGTTGAAACTCATGCTAGATTAAGTTAAATTTTAATATTATGTTGAAGCATTTATATATTTAGAGAGAGGATTGCTTTAGCACTTGAATGCTATTGTAGGTTAGGGAAGAGTTCTTGGGTTGGATTTAGAATTCTTCTTTTAGAACCTAAAACTTAAAATAGACCAATCTTGGAAGAAGTTGTGTTGATGCAATAACTGGTTCAATGTGGTTCCTAGAAGAAATTGTGAGAATGCAATAGCTAGGAATTCATGATCTAGGAATTGTGTGAATGCAATAGCCATATTTCTTGAGAAATAATACACCTTTAACACCAAGGCTCAATTTTTCCATATTTAGGAAGTTATGAAAATTATTCACAAGACAACAGTGGTGGTTCCTTTAACGAGCAGGTTCAAGTAATCATGTACATTGACAACTGAGTGGTAATGACCTTAGTTAATCCATGAATGTGTGGTAACTAAGCACCAAGGATTTACACATGACTAACCTTCCTAATGGACTTAGGTTAAGGCTAGAAAATATAAATCCTCCTTTAAGTGATAAGGGCCTTAAAGGATAATCCCTATGCTGTGGTCAAATTGTCCTATACCGAAGAGGGTATAGAAATGGTGGGGGGACCACTTTGGTATTATTCTAAAATATGAGGTTTAGTAAGGTGAACCCCAAAAAATATGGGATGTTGGTCACTCCTATCCACTGAGTATCATCTACAATGACATAGAAATAAAATATGGTGAAGCATTGTTTATGTTGAAAATATATTGGGATTCCATTTTGTGAACCTTACTTAAAAAAAAAAATTATTTGTCTCTTGGGTTGGTTTTGGTGGTTGTTATAGTTAGTATCAAAGTTCTAGGTCATATGGCTAGAAGCTTCCATGGAGTGTGTCTAGGATGATCCTTGAATTTATTGGTTTCTTTAGGGAGACTTACTCTTCTAGATACCTTAACATGATCTATAATACAATGATTATTGCACTTTTGGGACCAGTTAGACCAAGGAGTAAAAATCCTAGAAGGTATAGTTTCTTTTGTGAAAGGCACCTTGTGGGGAGGCAAGCATGACCCTAATCATTATCAATTGAGTGATAATGATCTATGTTAGTTTATGAGGAGAATAAAACTAACTAATTTTAAGTATAATTGAAGGGAAATTGTGATTTATCCAAATCCTTTGTGTGGTTAGATGATGGCACATGTATTAAGATCCTCTAGAAATGTGGGGCTAGATATGCAAAAGGAAGTTGTAGTATGCTCTCCTTCAAATTCCAGAGGAAAAAAGGACATTGACAAGAAGGGTAGAACCATGGATTTCAATAAATAAACTAGGAAAGAATTGGGATAAAAGAAGGATGTTGCACAAACAAAGGATTCCAATGATGATATTTCCATATTTGGGTTGCTTCAAGGGGAAATGAGGTAGTTGATATCATTAGTGAGGTCAATGCAAGACCAAATGGAATAACAACAAGATATGCTGGAAATGATTGTCAAAAAAAATACATCATGATAAATTTAGGAGGACCTAAGATTGGTAATAAGGGTAAAACAAAAACTCAGCCACCTATAACAAGGTGCTTTACCTGTAGGTATCCTCACTATGCTAAAACATTACCATTAATAGTTTTAGTTGAATTACAAAGAAGAGGAGCAAAATCACCAAATATATACCACCACTAGGAGTCAAAACTTGGATAAACAAGTAAAATTGATGTTACTGAATGGTATGTTGTTTTCTAAGGATGTTAAATTTTTAATATATAGTAAAGCTACAAATAATTTTATTTCCACTATTATTATTGGGGATATGCCAAAAAGACCAATTTTTTTGGCACAAGGATGGAAATTCAAGTATAGTTCTAGATAGACCTACTCAATGGATCAATTTTTACATATAACTAAGATAAAACTATCCAATGGATCCACTATATGACACTTATATGTGGCACCACTTCATGCTTTTTATATTATCCTAGGGATGGATTGGTTAAAGTATTGTGGAGCTTTAATCAACTTCCAAGATATATGGGTGGAGTACAACGAAAAGTATAAGAGGAGAGTAAGGGTTCAGAGTAGGCGAGGTTCTTTCAATATCACCTATTATCAACTATGCAGCTAAAGAAATCCATTAAAAGAGGTGGTATGTTGTATGTAGTGAAGATCAATGGAAAGACTAGAGAAAAGGGGATGAAGAAGTATTTAAGAAATATACAATTCTACATGATTTTGATATGTATTCCTTAAGGATATTATAGGTCCACCACCTCGATGGGAATTTGAATTCACTATATATTTAATGCAAGGAGCTAAAATTATTGTAATGACACCTTATAGAATGACCCTAATTAAGTTGTAAGAACTGAAGGTGCAACTTCAATATTTGTTGTAAAATGGTATGATCAAACCTAGCGTGTCATCTTAGGGTGCATAGACTATAGAATGTTGAATAGGGTAACCATTAAAAATAAGCATTTTTTATCAAGGATTGATGACCTCTTTGATCAACTAAATGATGATACTATATTTTCAAAAATATATCTAAGATGACTATATCATGAGTTAATAATACAAGAAGAAGACACCCATAAGATAACATTTAAGACTAGATATGGTCATTATTAGTTCATAGTATTATCATTTGGGTCGACAATGCATCGGTAGCTTTTATGAATCTAATGAACAATGTATTCAAAAAATATCTAGATGGATTTGTCTTGGTATTCTTATATGATATGTTGATATGTTCTCACACCAAATAAGAGCAATGACCATCATTTGAGGTTAGTGATATAGATGCTAAGGAAAAACTAGCTATATGAAAATTTGTTCAAGTGTGAGTTTTATACCTCACAGGTATAATATTTGGGACACATTATCTCGACAAAAGGAATTTTTGTGGATCCAAACAAAATTTAGGTTATATTGAATTGGCCAACACCAAAAAATATGTCTAAAGTTAGAATATTCATAGGACTTATTGACTAATATAGGTATTTTGTGAAAGATTATTCTTAGGTTACTTATTAAATCACCAACATTTAGAGAAAAGGAAAATATTTCAAATGGGTGGATATGTGTGAAACCACCTTTGAGGCTCTAAATAATAAGTTAAAAATGGCAACAATTCTCAAGATACTAGATCCTCTTAGGGATTTTAGCATGTGTATAGATGCTTCCTTAGAAGTTTTGGGTGGGGTTTTATCATATGAAGAGGCTATAATAGCTTATGAGTCTAGAAAACTCAAGAAGCGCAATATAAATTATGCTATCCACAACCTAGAATTGGTAGTAGTTGTGAATGCCCTAAAGGTTTGGAAACATTATTTACTGGGGAACCATTTAAACTAAGGAAAGACCATCAAATTCTAAGGTATATTTTTACCCAAATTATGTTTAATTTAAGATAAAGAAGATGGATATAGTTCTTAGTAGAGTATAACTTTGGTATTGAGTATATCAAAGGAAAATAAAATAAGGTTACAAATACTTTGAGTAGGAAAAGGTATTCTTCAAGTTGGAGCATGTTAATTTGCAATACATAAAGAGTTGTCAGGATCCCTAAGTATTCTTCAAGTTCATGGAAAAAATCCATTTGATAAGATGAGAGTGAAAGGGAGATGGTGTAGAAAATACTTAGAGATAATGATTGTGATGTATCTTGGATTGAAACGTTGTTATATAAAAGAGAAGTTGCTTTGGGTATTATACTTTAACTTCCAAAACTATTGGAAGAATATGGTAGTTTGTAAGAAGGATATTTGTTGATTTGTTAAGCTTATGCTAAGGATGATTGGTCTTAAAACTTATCTTGCAAATATTTCCTTTTTTACAAAATAAATAAAGCTCTAAAGATATTTTTATGAAAAATATTAAGTATGCATTATAATGATGATGAAAGCATTGTAAATTTGAGAGGAATGATTCTTTTATATAGATATGCTTTAATTATTAAACCAATATAATTATGATATTGTTTTGATTTTGTTAGCTTTTTATGAATTATCCATGAGATATAACAATCACAAGATGCAGAATAACATGCAACAAAGTAAATCTACTAGATGACTGAAGTATGCTGAAATATAAAACATATAAAATATTACAATGTCGCTATCGAGGAAGTGAGCACTCCATTAACAAAGCTACAAATCTACAAAATATCCATCGCTACTAAATGGCATGGGACACAAAAAACCACAATCCACTAACCTACGCTATCTGATGATGTCCCCCGACTGCTTATCTATCTATCTAAGAGGCCATCCTTATATATGCAAAATAGGATGCTTGACCAACACTCTATCTAGTTGTGCATAGGACAATTTGCACATGTACAACTTGCACATTGGTACTTGTCCATTTATTACATTGCATAAAGTCACTACATAACTTGCATAGGAAGTAATCTGGGTATGTATCATGGAGGATACATTTACATAACCCAAATTATGGAATAGACATTATTTCCAACACCCCCTTGTATTATATTATTTGGATATTGAAGGCTTTAGTCTTCAATAAGGATTTTCTTCATATTCTTATACTTAATATGGTTCTTGTTCTGCTGCTACAATCTTCATGTCAATGCTTCTTATCTTTTTCAATTCTTTGCTCCTTGTTCTCAAGCATATTTGGTGATTCATAGCTCTCATGATGGTGCATGTCTTGAGTGGATTTGAATTGACCCTTCTTCCTTATTTTATCCCTTGATAAGACCTGGTTGTTTGTCCTTCATAAGTGCCACCCTTGAGCTCAATGTTAGTAGATTTATCTAAAATAAATTTTTGAAGATAACAATTTAATATTTGAAACAATCTTCTTTCATAGTCTTTGTCATATCTATATTTGAAGTCACAAGAGAAATATGAGTGATTTTTTCCCTCACAATATTTGCATAGATGTAAACTCCAACAATTCATTTTTTCATGACCATATGTATTGCAATGGGTGCACAATAGAGATGATCTAGAAATTTTATGATCAATTTTAGGAATATCATGTTTGTTTATCTCCTTAATAAGGTCTACAAACCATATGTGCACAATTTAAGCTATTCCATTTTGCATAAAATATTGTTGATCAATATTTCCCTGTTTTTGTTCAATTAATTCATTAGATGAATCTTTCTTTGAATAGCTATTGACCTCAAGAATTATATCTTATTGTAGAGGTTCTTCCTTTCCTTTTCTCTTTTAATAATTGGAGTTCATTAGGTTCTTGATCCACATTGGTATTTTTCCTATTCCACTTCTAAGGGCATTACCAAGTATGCTAGTAGACATTTGTATGAATTGAATTTTTAATAGCCCCAATATTTTAAGATATGTGCTCCTTGATTGAAGTATATAAGCTTGATTTTGTAAAAACCTTTATAGATCCTTAGATTTGTGGACTACCTTGTAACTCCCACCTAATTTTAGGTTTTGAAGAAAGCTTATATCTTCCCAACTTGATAATATTAGGCATATATTAATGTTATCAAATTTTGTAGAATGCCTTATGACTCCCTAATATTTTGAAGTATTCTATAGTGCTTTTGTAAAAATATAGTTAAATTTTGGTTGATTTTGTACAAGTTTTGCAAGAATCAAAAATCAAATTTTCAACACCTTATTACTTCTAATTGAACTAAGCACTATTTCAGTTTTGAAGAGGTTTAGATGTTGGAATTCTTTTGTCCTCTTTTTAGATTTTTGAGACAAGTAAAAATAAATTTATCCAACCTTAATAAAATCCCTTAATAACCTCTTTTATATCCTTTGGATTATTTCTAATTTCCAAATAAAATAAATTTGATGGAGTAATCCTTATGACTCCCAAGTTTGGAAAATTAGAGATGTGATAATAATATTTGCAATATAGTTTAATCCAAGTTGAATTTATTTTTCCTCCTAAGTAAGATTGCAATTATTAAAATAATAAGATAAGGCGCTCCTTTAGCTTTCAAAACCTAAGTTTTAACCTTATTTTTGAATCCTTATAACTCCAACTTATGAAAGAAATAATAACTAGGATTTAGACCTTACCTTATGGATGTAATATCTCCTCAATATTCGATGCTTTCTATGGCTGAGTATAACAGTGTATAAGAGGCACCTTGAGCACTTGATTTAATGGAGATTTTATGGAATGGCTTGATGTGAATGTTGTACATATGGTGTTGAATGTTTACCTTTAAAATGGGGAGATTTTAAATCTCCTTACCCTTATATTCCACGCTGCACTTCAAATATTTTTTCTTCTTATATCATGCCTTGACTATGCTACACTCCTCCTTCAAACATGTTTAACTATGCTTCACTCTTACATGCTGATCTTGGACTTAAGATGTCTTTTAACCACTATTGATCATAGGCATTATGACAAGTGTCACATCCATTACAAATGAGTGATCATTACTTCAGGTAATGCTCCAAAACCTTTGTTCAATGCGTCTTAGATAAATTGAATAACATATGGTCACTTTCTGTGAGGCTTGTGATAATAGCAAGTGGAACTTCTTTGTTTGTAACTCCTTTGTAGAAGTCTCTAGAATGTTGATAGGAATGATGACCAGAATTCCAAGTGTCATTTCTACATGGAGAAAATTCTTGTAACACCTTCAAAGATAGATATTATAACTCCATAGCCTCTTTGCTTTGCAATCGTTGCTTGGACAACAAGCAAGCTTTCTTCTCCGCAGGTGGATGGGCGATGCACTATGGAGCTTGGATGGTAGTTCAATGCTTTATTTAGTGAGTGGTTTTCTCCAATATAGATACCATGAATGCAACACCTTTCCCTCTATTTGTTTTTGGTAGATAAGATACTATAGCATTAATACCGGGTTTTACAAGTTGACCCAAAACCTTTTACAAAAATTAGCCCAGGGATGTTGATGAACATGTCCTTACTAAGGATCCTATATATGTAAAATATACATGTCGCCAAAGCCATTACATCCGGTAAGGCACATAGCCTGTTATAAAAAATAAACTTCCCATACAACATTTTGGGTATACCCCAATAAAACACACCTGCATCATAATTACAAAAAAATAAATAGACACAAATCCCTTCCTTAAAACAGTGGAGAAATAAAAAACTGCATACACACATAGCAGAGTACTAAAAAAAACTCCCACAAGCTCTGTATTGATAGTTACTATTAATAATTCTTTGGTAATTGCTTTCTTTCGTATATGACATGCTTTGGGACCACATCCCATCTTGGCCAATCAGCCTTGGAGAAGTGAACCTGTTGGCTAGATTTATGGTGGTGGCTATCTGGTGGTCCACGTGGCTCTAGTTTGAAATCTTATATTGTCATTTCTTTCCTGCCTTGTGATTATCAACCAACCTCAAATTACTAAGATGACTAGGACCCATGTTATCTGACATGTGACTGTCCCCATTATTCTTTGTGGTATTTCCAAGCAGCATCCACCAAGACTAATAGCTCGGATAATTTTATTATGAGTCTATTTCAAAAAAGAGACGGGAATACTCATAGCATTTGAATTTACAGTACCTTCCCTATTGGTAAATTTGACTATAATTCTTGGCATTCTTATTGAATAAGCTCCTCTACTTTTCTCGGGACACCATGTTCCCATTTGAAAAGTTCGTCACCATCGACACCCAAATTTTCCAGCTTATCAACAACTTTGTTAGCTTCCCGAAAGACATGTTGGGATTTTTTGTCCTGTCTTCCCTGGAAAAGGATCCTAGCCTCTTCAATAATTGTTTTAATCCTCCAAGGAGGTGTTTTCCAATTATTGAGGGGATTTATAACATGCATAGATTCTCCTTCTAGGATCAAAGTGCCTTCTAAGTCTTGAGTCATTTGAAGGCCTCTCCACATAGCTCTAGCTTTAGCTTCGTTATTCTTCCTTGTTTCCAAATATTCAAAAAATGCAAGCATCATATTCCCATTATGATCTCGCACAATGCCACCAATGCCTACTCTTCTAGGATTGTCCGTATATGCTCCATCAAAATTAATCTTAAACCAACCCGTAGGAGGTGTGGACCACTTAACATTGGCTCTGGAGTTGACCACCCTAGGCACAGACTCATCTAACAAGGTTAAGCTTAAATATTGAGCAATCGTGGTCTCCTACAGATGAGGTCTATGACTATCAAAAGGGATAAGGTTCACATTCTCATTTGCAAAGGATAGGATCATGGCAAAGATAGTTTGATGATCATGGATAGACTCATTAAAGACTCTATGGTTCCTTTCTAACCACACCTGCCAAATATAGTGATTGAGACAAATTTTCCACATGTATCTAAGTATTTGGCTTGAAAAGAGGCAAGTCCACTGGATGAATAAATCAAGTACGATGGCTGGTTTAACCCAAGAAATATTGAAGGCATGAAAACCCCACTTAGGATAGTCAAGGAAAAAGGGCACTCAAGGAAAATGTGATAAATGGTCTCCCAATTAGTCCTGCACATATAACAATGATTAGTGATACAAATACCTTTACGCATCATATTATCAATGGTTATAATTCTTCCTTGGATAACCAACCATAAAAAGACTACAATTTATGGAATTAAATTTGTTATCCAAACTAAGTCCTTTTGGAGGACAAAATCCTTGTCATCAAGTAGAAGCTTGTAAGCTAATTTAACAATGAACTGCCCATTTTTCGTAGGATCCCAGGTCATTTGATATTCCTTGGATATCATGGGGATAAACTATTGCCTGATAATGTTACAAAGATCATTTTATTCCACTTGATATCCCTGAATCCTTATTTGTTTCCACTTCATTCTGCCTCTATCCTCAAAAATATAATCAAAGACTTTTCTGCCAATGAGTTCTTCCATGATATATCTAATTTGGGCTAAGTTAGGATATTATGTCAATGGTTCATCATTAGACCACCTGTCATTCTAGCAATTTATCCTCTCACCATTGCCTAAAACCCATCTTAAATATTTTTTGATGATTTCCTTATAATTGAGAATTGCTTTCCAAAAAGCAGAACCTTTGATTGGAACTGAGTCACTTAGAAATTCCATATTTTGAAGATACTTTCATTTGATGATATTTGTCCATTCATTTTCTTCACTATAAATGAGGTGCCATGCCTGCTTATCTAGTAAATCTAAATTTATATGACCAATTCTCCTCATACCTAAGCCCCCATTTTCCCTAGGTCTACACACTTTGGTCCATCATACAAGGTGTATCCTTTTTTTCTCCTAAATATACTGATTTCTTTGTTGAAATTTTGACATCTTTCTTAATATTAGTATGCAATCCCTTGTATATGTAAATGTGGATCATGTATGATCTAAAGTAAGGTTTGATTCTGTAGGTACGTACATCCAAGATGAGCCCTTGAATGGCTCCTTCTAGATTGGGAGGAAGAGTGCTGGCATTCAACCTTTGTTGGTTGTTCTTTTCCCTGTAGAAAAAACATGCCCTAATGTGGCACTTCCAAATCTACTCTTATGTTGTCAAAAATAATATTAGAGTAGTGCAAAATAATGTATTATATTTTGTACAATAAGGCTTTTTAATACACTTTATTTTTCACTCTATTTTTAGATCTTAAATTCTGGTTTTGTGGTAGATTTCTTGCAACACAAGGGTTTGAGGTTGTCTTTAAAAATAGACACACCTTTCAATTTTTAATTTGACACTTTTGATAACAAGTGCAAGCTTCAATAATAGTAGATAGAATAATTTTTAATTGATGCAAATTTTTTGCATTCTTTTTCCTTTCATTCAACTTGTAATACTTTTTATTTTGAGACTCACCAAGTATCACTTTCATAAGCTTCTATATTTGTTTTTGGTTAGTTAAATTTTTCTCTAATATACTAGAGAATTCTAACCCTTTTGGTGGCTTCTATTGTCCACTTCAAGTTGCATAATTTTTGTGCTTCAATAGTTTCTTTAAACACTTGATATAAATAAGACTTTGTGCCTTTCAAGAAACACAAAACTAATTTTATTTTTGAGAGTGGTATAATAGTACAATTTTTTTACTTTTAATGCACTAATATTACACCTTATCACTCCAAACAACTCTAAAATTCATGCACTAATAATCTATTACAACTAATCAAGAATAACCTAAAATGAATCTTTAGGAGTTATTCTACAATTTCACTACAATCAATGTTGTAAGACTTAGTCTTCTTTTTTTTCAAAAATAGGTAATAGATAGTTGATAGAAACTAATCTAAAATCTAATCAACTCCTAATAAATGTGCAATTGAATCCTTAAAAGAATCTATTTTCCTTTGCACTTTAGAAGATTGTAATATAATTTTATTTTTGCAACTTTAATCCAATATACAGGTGCTCTAATAAATCTGATAAATAGTTCAATTTAATGAATCTTTTTGCACCATAATTTGCATACCTTTTTCTATAGCTCTTATCGTGCCTTTGTAGAGGATGTAGACCTTGGTTTCTAAAATACCAAGCTATTGCTTCAAGTAGGATGTCCTGCATAGCTCCTTCTTCACCAAATGATGGTCTCAAACTTTCTTTTACAAGCCTAGGATTTGGTGGCTTATTTTACTATTGTGTTCTCCTTCTTCTACTATATATTTGGATAATTTTATGTCTCTAGGGTGGTGCCTTCTTGTTTTGAGAGGTAATATTCAAATATCCAAGATTTGGTGAGATTCTTCTATCTTCAAGTTTTCTTATCGAATTCTGACTTCAAGCAAGATCTTCTTCTAGTTTTTGGTACTCCTTGCCAAATTATTCTCTTGGGCTTGTTGTTGAATGGCAAAAATTATCCCTAGTCCTTCACTATCAGGGACTTCATCTAGATAGTGGATTTCTCCAATGAGTTCTCAAAGAACTCTCTTGATCTTCAACAAGGCTCTCATAGATTTTCCTGGATGCTCAATGAGACCTTTACAAGGTCTTTGATTTGGTAGCTACTGATGGTCCTCCTTGAGACATTTTATTCAATCTTATGCTTCTACAAGTGTTGGTGGTGAGATCTTCTAGTTTTGTTGCTTTTGGATTTGAGCAGGACTCTCCTAGTCCTTCTTCTTTTTCTTCTTCTTCCAAGACTATAAGTTCTTCAATGATATATTATCCTGATAACTCCTATTTCACTTTAGGATAAGCTAATTTTGAAGAAGATAATATTCCTAACTTTCTTGTAGGAAGTCTTCCAGCTCACTTAATATTTTGTTCTTGCAATAAATATATTAGTACTAAAATATTTAGTCTGCTTCTGAATAAGATATTCTTATCAAATTCTTCTTTAGGATTAAGGTTTATTTTTCCTATTTCAATGTCAAGGCTTCTATGGACTTTTTTAGTACCAAGGCTCCTGTGACCTTTTTCAGTGTCAAGGCTTCAATGGTCTTTTTAGTATCAATACTTCTATGGCTTCTTCTTGAATGCTTCTATGGCCTTTTTGTATCAAGGCTCTTATGGTATGTTCTTCAACTATAGAATTTTAAAATCTAGTAATGGAGATCTTCATTCTCCTATCTTCACCATGATCCTTCACTAGAAGTCTTCTTCCATAGTATGCTTCTCTTGCACGATGAACTAACCTCTACACTATGAGGGCATATCGACCATTGGGAAAAGATGTTGGACTCTCCTAGATTTCTATCGTAGGATTCCCAATCCTCTAAGGATTAATTTCCTACAACAAAAAAACTTTAGGCACTAGTTAGCAAATTCTAGATGACCTGGATGATCTTCACTAGATGATTTGTCAATCTAGTGGATTGAAATGTTGAGTCCTAGTCTTCACGAGTTTTCATAACAACTTTGTGGAAAATACTCTAGATGAAAATGATCTCGATATTTTCTAAAATTGAGATTCCTTTCAATATTATTTTTGTGAATCTCCCAAAATCTACCACCTAGATACTCCTAATATCTTTTTCCAATGGCTGGTCCAATGGCACATTAGTTTGAAAAAACTCTCAAGCAAACTAATAATGGTGGTTTCCCTATTGACCTGCATAGACTAGATCTACCATGGCTCTGATACCATTGTTATATTTTGATATGAGCCATGAGAGATAACAATAACAAGATGCAAAATAACATGTAAGAAAGTAAATCTGCTAGATGACTAAAGTATGTTGAAATATAAAACATATAAAATATTATAATGTAGCTATGGAGGAAGTGAGAACTCTATTAACAAAGCTATAGATCTACATCATATCCATCACTAGTAAATGGTGTGGAACACAAAACAACACAATCCACTAACCTACACTATCTTATGATGTCCCCCAACTATCCTATATATTTATCTAATATGTCATCCTTATATGTGCAAAATAGGATGCTTGCCCAACACTCTATCTAGCTGTGCATAGGACACTTTGCACATGTACAACTTGCACATTGATACTTGTCCATTTATTACATTGCAAGAAGTCACTAGATAACTTGTACGAGAAGTAATCTAGGTATGTATCTTTGAGGATACATTTACATAATCCAAATTATGGAATAGATATTATTTCCAACAACTTTATATAAATGGCATTATGTTGAAACTCATGCTATATTAAGTTAAAATTTAGTATTATGTTAAATAATTTATATCTTTAGAGAGAGGATTACTTTAGTGCATGAATGCTATCATAGGTTAGGGAATATTTTTAGGGTTGGATTTAGAATTTTTCTTGTAGGACCTTAGTCTTGAAAAAGCCCAATCCTAGAAGACGTTATGTTGATGCAATAATTGGGTGTTTGTGGTTCCTAGAAGGAGTTGCAAGAATGCAATAGCTAAGAATTCATGATTTGGAAGGAGTTGCAAAAATAAAATAGCTAGGAATTCATGTTTTAGAAGCAATTACATGAATATAATAGCCAAATTGCTAGTAAAATGATACATCTTGAATGTTGAGGATTAGGTGTTCCATATTTAGGAAGTTATGGATATTATTCACAAGATCACACTGATAGTTCCTTGAATGAGTAGCTGATAGCGGGCAATATTAAAGAGAAAAAAAAAATAGTTTTTATTTTATTCAAATGCAGCAGAATATTACATAGGTCGTAGAAGAGTTGCGCCTTTACAGAATTTCTCAATTCTGGAAATAAAAAAAAAATTATCATTTTTCAACCCCTATGTGCATGCCTTTGCTCCCATTTTTAAAGGTTCTTAGGTGACGCTCCATTTCCAGTTGGTGGCCCTTCATTTCCTCTTCCAGAACCTTTCGTTTCGCCTTCCCGTGTCGCTTCGTCGTCCAGGTATTTGACATGTCTCCCTTTTTGACTCTTCGTCTTTGGCTCGTCTTTCGACGCAAAAATACGACATGTCATGATATCACGACATTTTGGCTTCCCTGCGCTCTTTCTCCCTTTCGATCGCAATATCACGACATGTCACGATATCGTGATGTTTTCTCGTCATCTCTGCCTTCCTCGCCTTTGGGTCGCGATATCGCGACATGTCATGATATCACAACGTTTTCTCTTCATTTTTGCCTTCCTTGCTGATGAGGCCTAGATAAGCCTCATTTATAGCATGTTTTAAATAGATAAAACTGCCTAAAACTGCATAAAACTCTTGTGAATTATCTTATATGCTAGTTAAGTTGATTTAATATGCTCTGTATTAAATGTTTGCATGATTGCAGTGTTAAGGACATTATATTTTGATTTTTAATAGTTTTTGTATAGTTTTATGTTATATTTTCATGCTTAGGTTGACAGAGACATTTTAGTAGTCTTATTTTGATGATCATTAAGCATTAGTTTCTCTAAATTCAGCAAATAGTACAAAGACTTATTACTGTGCAGTAGAAAACTAGTTTTTCCATATAAATTCCAGCAAGCTATCAATGAATGGCAAGGCATGGAATTCACATCCAAGGAAGAATGAAGGATATTGCAATCTGATATTGAGGTCTAATACACCTGATAAATGCAGCCAAAAACATTTGGATTCAACACAGTTGGTCATTCTAAAGATCTTCGGAATGAACACAGTGTCTTCGAAATGAACAAATATCTTCGAAATGAGAAAACACAATGTCTTCGGAATGAGCAGATCTTTGGAATGAAAATTGCAGTATCTTCGAAATGAGCGGATCTTCGGAATGAGAATTGCAGTATCTTCGGAATGAGCAGATCTTCGAATAAAAATTGTAGTATCTTCAAAATGAGCGGATCTTTGGAATGAGAATTGTAGTATCTTCAAAATGAGTAGATCTTCAAAATGAGAATTACAGTATCTTCAAAATGAGCGGATCTTCGGAATGAGAATTGCAGTATCTTCGAAATGAGCCACTTATCTTCGAAATGAAAATAGAATGTACTTTTTGACTTGTTGACTGACTTTTGGCGATGAAAAAGGGGATAATAAGGTTGAGAAAGTTAAGGGAAAATATCTCCCATCTAATTTTGCCGTCTTTGCCATCCAAAGCTATCATTTATGGAAAATATCAAGTTTGATCTTCTTCTAGGATAAATGCAAGAAATTCTATAGGATATCAGGATAGCATATTTTATGTTTGTAATTAGATTTTTGGAATCTATAAAAGATAGCTCCCGTAAAGTTTGAGCTATTAGGAAGAATATATTAGATATTAGAAATATTAGATTAGAGATTAGACATATTAGAGATAATAGACCTGTAATAGATTGCAGATCTGTAACAGATTTCAGCAGAATTGTAATTATGTTTCTAAAGCAATAAAAGTGCAGTTTCATTCTATTTAATTTGTTATGTCTGAGTGTGAGTAAGACTTAGATAAGAAATTATACCTTCTTTTGGAAAAGGAGGCTGACCACTTTCAAATCTAGGAGAAGGACTAGCAGACATGTTTTCAGTCCTGATTTTGCTGCAACAGAATAAGTAGTGGAACTTGTCAACTTCAGCATTTTGTGGCATTTGATTTCTGTTTTAGTTTTGATCCATCTATTTTACATTTGTGATGTAATCAGCAATAGATATAATCAGTTTCTTTATTTTTTAGTAATTTTCCAATTCCCTGTAATTTACATTTTCAGCAATTTACAAGTTTTCTATAATTTCTTGCATTCTTGTTTTTACAGTCAAACACTGCACAGAAGATTGACAACCTTCTGTTTCAGAGTATTGACAGAAGTTGATTACTTGTTTTATCTCATCATTGCAAAAGTAAATAGGTTTCTCATTTAGCAACTGTAATTAGGATTTTCCTTCTGCAAATCAATTAAGTCTCAATTTAGCAATTGTAATTAGGACTTTATTTCTGCAGAAATCAATTAGTTTTTCATTCTTGTAAATAGATTAAAGTTAAATTTATGCAATTTAGGGGTAGAAGTGACATAGAACCCCCACACAATCAATTCCACCAATAAGACCTGCTGCTTCGAAATGAACTGGACTACAACCCTGCTTGAACTTTCTATCGTAGACAGCCTTGGACACCACCCCGGATTGATAAGATATTTGATATTTAATGATGGTATAACGACTACCCATCATTTTGGCATTATTTTCGGGGAACACGGTGTTGTTAGAAGGTGAAAAGTAGTCCAATAATTATTAAATATGCTAAGTTATGAATTTTAGAGTAAAATTTGAATGTAATGACTGGTATAAGTAATTGTTATTGGTAAATTGTATTTTCAGTCCATTTAGGAAATAAGAAAGAAACCACAAGATGAAAAATTTCACAAGACGTTGAAATTTTGTCAAAAATGTCTAAATTTTTTATTTCCAAAAATGTTGAAATTTTTAAAGAATCCCAATCATCCACTTCCAGCACTGCAAGATCCTTTGAGAAATCATTACAAGGAGGAAAATTAAGTAGTTCAACACCATTTTCTCTTGACAAATCCATACAATCAAGAAAATTTGACAAGATTTATAATTATTTTTTGGAACCTACAATGGAAGGCTCACAAGAGAATCAAGGTAGAGCCAACAATGTGCTCCACCCTACTGCAACTAGTGCACCTGCCAGAACTTTTCAAAATCCCATCCAACTAGATCTTAATAAAAATGCTCCCATGAAGGTCATTTCACCTACAGTATTACCAACTTTCAAGGGAATTACATCCGAAGATCCTGATATGTTTTTGTTTGAGTTTAAAATTGTATGTCAAGCTCATGATTACACTAATGACAATCAAAAGCTCAAACTATTTCCTTCCACTCTTAAAGAGTTAGCTCTACAATGGTTTATCACCTTAGCACATGACTCAATTAGAACTTGGGATGAGATGGAAAACATATTCTTGGAGAGATACCAAGAATATTGTCAAGTCAAGAATCAAAATGATGAAATTCTTACAATGAAACAAGAGGAAAATGAAATCTCAGAAGATTATCTAGATAGATTTTATTTTGTTCTTAAGAGATGTGGAAGTGTTGAACTTGAAATGTGCAAAGTCCTATTCTTAAGGGGACTACAATATGAATCTAGGGATGCATTGGATATCTTGGGAAGAGGAGATACAGAAGCACTTAAATTTCAGGAAATTATTAAACTTTGTAAAAATTACTCTCATTCAAGGCGCAGAAAACACAAAATTGGTAATGAAAAACATGATTTGAAAGAATGCATGAAAGAGGCTGATCTATTAGTACATGATAGAACATTAGATGAAAAAAATGAATCTACTGAATCTTCATCCATCTATTGTTCATAATGTAAAAAGCAACACTCTCTTCATGATTGTCCTTTGAACAAAATATTTATACCTACTACATGTAGCATTTGTCAATTAGGACACCCCATAGATCAGTGTAGTTTATTGCCAGATCTTAAAAGTGTCTTTGAAAAATAGTCTCAACCTATGAAAAAACCCAATTTTGTAGGACAAGGACAAGGGAATAATTTTCATAAATTTCCATATCAAAATGCTTCTAAATTTTTTGCACATTGGGGAAATAATCCTTGGTATATGCCATGGTCTACTTCAGGTCCACTTCAACAATGTTGGAGTCAACCACCATGGGCATACTCCCAAGCATGGTCTCAACATGGCTGGATGCAACAATAATGGAATCAACAACATCCACCATGGTAGCAGCCAAAATTTCAGGGATATCAATGGGTACAACATCAAAATTTGTACAAAGGGTGGCAACATTGTCAAAAACAAAAATCAAATTTGTTGCCTAATTATATCCATAATTTCAATAGTGGACAACAACAACAAAAATTGAAACAACCTCTATTTTCAACTCAACCTGTGGTCAGTCCAAATCATGTTAAATAGGTAACCCCTGTCTCTGTGGTTGAATCAAAAAATACAGCCCAAATAAATGTTAGTGACTGTGTTAAAACTCAGTTGTATTTAGGTGAACCACTGCTTGAACCTATTCCACTTATCAGTGTAGAAAGTGAAGTTAAAAATAATGAACATGAAAACAAATCTACACTAAAACAACATCAAGAAGAACAATATATCTCATCAAATAAAGCATCATATTTTGAACAGTCTGAGATATCAAAAACAACATCTTCACAATCAGATTTGATAAAGGAATTAGAACATTTAACTGTTACAATCCCTTTATCTCAAGTTGTATCAATCATTAATAGGATTGTTCAAGAAATGTGTTTTAGAAAACAAAGAAAAAAGAAAAAAGTATATCCTAAAACCATACAAAAAGGTGGAAAATTAGTTAACTTGCTTTCAGGTAAACTTATTACACCTAAGTATGATTGTACAGAAAACCCATAGTTTCTTAGAACACATAAGGAAAATGAAAAGAATACTTTAGTTTTGGCCTCCATTGGTGTAAATAAAAATGTTTCTCCAAGAACCAATTCAAATAAGCCTGGTACAAAACAAACTCGAAACACAACCAAAACAACCTTTGAACAACAATAGTTGGTTGACTAAAAACCAGGGAGCAAATTTGTTTGATATATTGGTGCAACATCCTAATGCTTTACTAACATTTTATGCATCTTTAGCAGGTGGCATTGAGTTGTTGCAGTACGAAAAAATAAATTTTGCAGGTTGAATGCATTTGATGAACTTTGGTTGGAAGCACTTCACCAAATAAAGTTCACTCAACAAAAATGGAAAATGTGGCATGATGATCACATTAAGAGCAAGCAAGGATGAACCAGGGGAGTCTGAGAATGAAGTTGTTCAACTTTCTTTAGTTGATGATGTAAGGAGGATATTAGTGGTGAATGGACATATTTTACAGTTGTACCATAAACCACTAACAAAAGTGAAATTTGCTCGGTATCTCACATAGTTACATTTGACAGAAGAGGCTTCTTCTTCTGATGAATATTTCAAATTATCATATCTTTGAATCTTAAAAGAAAAAAAAAAAATTCAGAAAAAAAGTAGAAAACAAAAAGATGAATAAATTTTGATTGTGAATTCCTTCATGGGCATGATTTCAGGGAAGTCATGAATTCCTTCACTGGCACAATCAGAATCAAAAAGACAAAGAAAAATAAAAGAAAAGAAAAGGAGAGGTTAAAGAGAAAAAAAAAAGAGAAAAATGAATAGCTCAGCAGTGAAAACCTTTTTCTAAGGCGCTACTGAGTTGGTATGCATGAAAACCAATTTTCTAGCATTCATAACCTTGAAATTTCTGAGTCACCATTGTACAAATTCACCAACTGCACTTGTTTTTGAAGTGTTGTAGGAAGCCTCAATAGAATATCAACAGAAGCAGTCATCTTTCAAAACTTGCATTAACTTGTTTTAACCAGGTATATATGTTTCTTGCACTTTTCTCATTGTAAATATTTGATATATAGTATATGACAATTAACAATTAGTATAAAAGTGTTCATAAGAGTTGGCATAAACAAAACATGCTTGGAGAAAGAGAAAAATGTTGGTTTCTGCTATGTCTTCAGAATGATTGTTGTATCTTCAATAAATGTGGTATCTTTGGAATGAAGCCTTTGTCTTCAGAATGAAGGTTTTTCTTCGGAATGAAGGTTTATCTTCGGAATGAGGTTATCTTCAAATTAAATGCCCAGCTTAGTCTTCAGAATGAAACATAATCTTCAAAATGAAGATTTAACAGTATGTTTCCATGTGGCATCCAAGGAGGGAGAAAAAGACATAGTCAAGGAGGGAATGAAACATAATCTTCGAAATGAAGATTTAACAAACATGCCACCACCATTCATTGATAATAACCACTCATGTGGGAAAATTTGCATGCAGAATGGACACGCTAAAAATAGTAAAGAAAATTTGATGGCAAGTATGTCCAATGATTGATGGCCAGGTGTTCAGAGCACAGAATAAGGAAATGTGCCATATTTTCTTTCCGAAGACATATTTGCTAATGATTACAAGAAAAAAAATTATTCTTTCTGAAGAAGAACAAGAGCAAACCCTGTAGCAACCAGAAATTAGTGACCTAACAGATGTTGTAGATGTTGTTGCAGAAGAAGAAACAGCTGCTGCAGAGGCTATTGCAGAAGAAGAAATAGCTATTGTAGAGGCTGTTGTAGAAGAAGAAATAGGAACTACTGCAGAGGCTATTGCAAAAAAAAAAAAAAGAAACGCACCCAGCAGCAGCAACAGAACCATCAAACTCATAGACTAAGAAAAGAGGGTCTGAAACTGACAACAAAAAAATAAAATAGAAGAGGGTTAATTTTTCTAAAGATGTTATTTATCTGTCAGAATAGGAGAATGAAGTTCCCAGTGAAGAGCCTAAATTTATCCCTACAGCCCCTATTACCACAAGAAAACAGGGCAAAAAGAGAAAATATACATTAAGGACTAGGAGGTCTGCAAGACTCCAACAAAAAGAGATAAAAGAACAAATGATTGAAGAGAAGACCAAACATGATAGCCCTGATGTCATAGAAGTGCAACAAGCCACTGATAAATTGGATGTAATCATAGATAATTTCATGGAACCTCCTGTATAGGAGTAGGGGTATAAAATAGAGGATGAAATCATTATTGAGCAGCAAACTGTAGTTGATTTGTCAATATTAGGTTTTGAGTCAAATGAAGAAGAGGAGTTGGACATCACAAAACAACTGAAAGCAGCCAAGAGTGTTATAAAAATACAAATGAGATGGATTGAGGAAAGAAAAAATGTTATTGAAAAACATGAAAAAAAAAATGAGAATTATAGCAAAAAGTGGAGAAACTAAAAAGTAGGCTATCACAAGTTGACTTTTGAAGAGGATTCCCAACCAGATGATAAGTTTGAATAATGAATTAGAAATCTTCATGAGAAATTACACATGCATTAAATTGTTCTATGAAACATGGAATATGAGTATGGACATCTGTGACTCCATATCCCACTGCAATGCATGAGGGCATGCATTAATATAAGTTGGGGGGGATGATGAGGCCTGTATAAGCCTCATTTATAGCATTTGTTAAATAGTTAAAATTGCCTAAAACACTTGTGAATTATATTATATGCTAGTTAAGTTGATTTAATATGCTTTGTATTAACTGTTTGCATGATTGTAGTGTTAAGGACATTATATTTTGATTTTTAACAGTTTTTGTATAGTTTTATGTTATATTTTCATGCTTAGGTTGACAGCAGCATTTTAGTAGTCTTATTTTGATGATCATTAAGCATTAGTTTCTCTAAATTCAGCAAATAGTACAAAGACTTATTACTGTGCAGTAGAAAACTAGTTTTTCCATATAAATTCCAGCAAGCTATCAATGAATGGCAAGGCATGGAATTCACATCCAAGGAAGAATGAAGACTATTGCAATCTGATCCTAAGGTCTAATACACCTGAGAAATGCAGCCAAAACCATTTGGAGTCAACACAGTTGGTCATTCTATAGATCTTCGAAATGAACACAGTGTCTTCAGAATGAACAAATATCTTCGAAATGAGAAAACACAGTGTCTTCGAAATGAGCAGATCTTCAGAATGAAAATTACAGTATCTTTGAAATAAACGGATATTTGAAATGATAATTGCAATATCTTCGGAATGAGTAGATCTTTGGAATGAAAATTACAGTATCTTCAGAATGAGCGGATCTTCGGAATGAGAATTGCAGTATCTTCGAAATGAGAATTGCAAGATCTTCGAAATGAGCGGATATTTGGAATGAGAATTGTAGTATCTTCGAAATGAGCCACTTATCTTCAAAATGAAAACAAAATGTACTTTTTGACTTATTGACTGACTTTTGGCGGTGAAAAAGGGGATAAGAAGGTTGAGAAAGTTAAGGGCAAATATCTCCCATCTAATTTTGTCGTCCTTGTTGTCCAAAGCCATCATTTATGAAAAATATCAAGTTTGATCTTCTTCTAAGATAAATGCAGGAAATTTTGTAAGATATCAGGACAACATATTTTATGTTTGTAATTAGATTTTAGGAATCTATAAAAGATAGCTCCTATAAAGGTTAAGCTATTAGGAAGAATATATTAGATATTAGAAATATTAGATTAGAGATTAGACATATTAGAGATAATAGACCTGTAACATATTGCAGATCTGTAAAAGATTTCAGTAGAATTGTAATTATGTTTCTGAAGTAATAAAAGTGCAGTTTCATTCCATTTAATTTGTTATGTCTGAGTGTGAGTAAGACTTATAGAAGAAATTATACCTTCTTCTGGAAAAGGAGGCTGGCCACTTTCAAATCTAGGAGAAGGACTAACAGACAGGTTTTCAGTCCTGATTTTGTTGTAGTAGAATAAGTAGTGGAACTTGGCAACTTCAGCATTTTGTGGTATTTGATTTCTGTTTTAGTTTTTATCCATATATTTTACATTTGTGATGTAATCAACAATAGATATAATCAGTTTCTTTATTTTTTAGTAATTTTCCAATTCCCTGCAATTTACATTTCCAACAATTTACAAGTTTTCTATAATTTCCTGCATTCTTGTTTTTGCTGTGAAACACTGCACAGAAGATTGACGACCTTATATTTTAGAGTATTGACAGAAGTTGATTACTTTTTTTATCTCATCATTGCAAAATTAAATAGGTTTCTCATTTAGCAACTGTAATTAGGATTTTCCTTATGCAAATCAATTAAGTCTTAATTTAGCAATTGTAATTAGGACTTTATTTCTGTAGACATCAATTAGTTTTTCATTCTTGCAAATAGATTAAAGTTAAATTTATGCAATTTAGGGGTAGAAGTGACACAAAACCCCCACACAATCAATTCCACCAATAAGACCTGCTGCTTCCAAATGAACTGAACTACAACCCTGCTTGAACTTTCTATTGTAGACAACCTTGGACACCACCACGGATTGATAAGATCTTTGAGATTTAATGATGGTATAACGACTACCCATCACTTGCCTTCGGGTCATGATATCACGAAATGTCGTGATATTGCGATGATTTCTCTGCCACCACTACCTTTCTTACCTTCGGGTAGTGATATCATGACATGTCATGATATCATGACATTTGCCTTCGAATGCCCATGCTTATCTACTCTGGTCATGATTTTGTGATAGTCACGATTTCACATGTCACAAAATCGTGACATTCCCAACTGCCTCCTCTTGACTGCTCCTCTTCATCGCGATTTCATGATAGTCACAATTTTGCGACATGTCATGAAATCGTGACATTCCCAACTGCTTTCTCTAGGCTATTGCTCTTATGTCACGATTTCATGACAGTCATGATTTTGTGATAGTCACGATTTCACGACATGTCACAAAATTGTGACATCCCACCTGCTTTCTCTCAGCTACTGCTATTATGTCACGATTTTGTGACAGTTGTGATTTCACGACATGTCACAAAATCATGACATCCCAACTGCTTTCTCTCAGTTGTTGCTCTTATGTTGCGATTTCATGACAGTCATGCTTTTGTGACATGTCACGAAATCATGACATCCCAACTTCTTTCTCTCGACTGTTGCTCTTATGTCGCAATTTCGCGATATGTCATGATTTTGTGACATGTCACGATTTTGTGACAATTTGTTTTGCCCTACACTTCCTCTCTCCCTCCTGAGTTGTAGAAACTTAGAAATTTTTTGTTGATGCAATATTGCGCTGCTGCCATCGGATGCTCCTGCATCAGACACCCAAGGTTGATTGAGAAGTGATCCTCACTTCTAAACTATTAGAGGGAGACCTAGGCGGTCAACCTCTGTTTTAGACAACCAAGTTGCATCTTCTACTAGTCTGCCCTTCCACTTGACCAAATATTCAAAATATTATCTATTTTTGGTACTTTTGCCTTCTCTTGTGTCCAGTATTTCCTCTATCTCATCTGTGGTTGGAGTAGATGCTAGAATATTCCACAACTCATCACTCGGTGCCTCACTACTATCCCCTTCATGGTATTTCACCAAATCTAAAATATTAAACACGGGTGATATGTTTAACCCACTTGGCAATTCTACCTCATACGCATTGCTTGAATCCTATTTTGCTAGGATTTTGCACGGTCCAAACTTCTTCATCTTTAGTTTGTTATAGGTTTTAGCAAAAAATATTTCTTTTCTTAGATGGACCATCACTTCATCTCCCACTTCGAATTCCTTAAACCATCGCTTCTGGTCTACTTTCATCTTATATTGCATATTCATTTTAGAAATATGCTTCTTCACTTCTTCATGCAAGTTCTTCAGATGCTCTACAAAATCCTTAGCCTCGACACTGCACTTTTTCCCTGTATTCAGCTTCCTTAACTCAAAAACATTTCTTGGACTGCTTCCATATATTATTTGAAATGGAGATTTGTTTGTACTCCTATTGATAAAATTGTTATATGCAAATTCCACCTACGACAAAATCAGATCCCATACTTTGGGCTTATCTCCTATCAAGCACCATAATAGGTTACCCAAACTTTTGTTTACCACCTCTGTTTGCCCATATGTCTGTGGGTGGTATGCTGAACTAAATTTCAAATCTATCTTTAGTTTCTTCCATAGGGTTCTCCAGAAATACCCAAAAAACTTGGTATCTCTGTCAAAAATGATACTCTTTGGTATACCATGCAGTCGAACCACCTCTTTGAAAAACAAACCTGCAATATTAACTGCATCATTAGTTTTCTGACAAGGAATAAAATGTGCCATATTTGAAAACCTATAAACTACCACAAATATGGAATCATTTCCCCTCTTTGTCCTTGGTAGACCAAGAACGAAATCCATGCTGACATCTTCCCATGGTTTCTTCGATACAGGTAATGGCTGATATAATTCGGTGTTCTATCTCACACCTTTTGCCATCTGACAGACTCTATAGCTCTACACAAATTTATTCACATCTTGCTGCAATTGTGGCCAATAATAATTCTCGCTCACAAGGGAAATGGTCTTATCTCGACCAAAGTGCCCAACCAATCCTCCATTGTGTTTTTCTTTGACTAGGTTTTCCCTCATGGAACTTCTTGGAATGCATAACTGGTTTCCTTTGAACAACATTCTATCTTGGATCAAAAAATCCAAACACTTGGTTTTGTCCAAGGTAACTGGTGCCAAGCAAGCCTTCCAAGCTTCTGCAAAATTGGGATCTTCGGGGTACAAACCCTTCAACTCATCAAATCCCAACACTTCCACCTTCATTTCTGTTAGAAAACTCTACCTTCTACTCAAGGCATCTGTAACTCTGTTGGATTTTCCACTCCTATGCTTCAACATAAAGGAATAACTCTGCAAAAACTCAACCCACTTTCCGGTTCAGTTTTCCCTGGCTATTTATATACTGTAAGGCCTGATGATCAATATATAGCACAAATTTTTTTGGTAGCAAATAATGTCTCCACTTCTTCAGGGCCTGAACTATAGCGTAGAAATCTTGATCATACACTAAAATTTTTTTCCTGGCATCATTGAGTTTCTCACTAAAGTAAGCAACATACTTACCTTCTTGACTCAGCACAGCTCCAATGGCACTACCACTAGCATCATAGTCCACCTGAAATACCTTATTAAAATCTGTAAGTGCTAAAATAGGTTGCTCAGTGACCTTCTTCTTCAACATATCAAAGCTCTTGTCAACTCCCAAGGTCCACTTAAAGTCTTTCCTATCCCCTCTAATTGTTTCTATAAGGGGTGCACAAATACTGCTGAAATTTCTGATGAATTTCTTGTAAAAACTGGCTAGACCATGAAATGATCTCACTTCAAAAGTGCTTCTTGGAGTAGGCCATTCAATGATAGCCCTCACCTTTTCTGGGTCCATTTTTAGACCTTCAACTGAGATGACAAATCCTAGGTATACCAACTCCTTCACAAAATTGCACTTCTTCAAGTTGATCAACAACTGTTCTTCCCTTAGCTTCTCAAAAACCCTCCTGATATGCATCAGGTGCTCTTCTAGGGTTTTGCTGAATATTAAAATTTCATCCAAATAGACAATAATAGACTTACCTAAAAACTCCTTCAACACTTCATTCATCAATCGCATGAACATGCTTGGTGCATTGGTTAGCCCAAATGGCATGACCAACCACTCATACAAACCTTCTCTGGTTTTGAAAGCAGTTTTCCACTCATCTCCTTCTCTGATCCAAATCTGATGGTAGCCACTCTTTAGTTCAATCTTGGTGAAGTACTTGGCTCCACTCAAATAGTCCATAATATCATCTATCCTTGGTAATGGAAATCTGTATTTTATGGTGATCTTGTTTATAGCTCGGGAGTCTGTACACATCCTCCACTCCCCATCCTTCTTTGGTTCTAGTACTATAGGTACCGCACATGGACTCAAGCTTTCTCGAATCAATCCCTTTTTCAACAACTCACGAACTTGCCTGTTCAGCTCCTCACTTTCCACAGGAGTCATTCTGTGGGCTGCCTTGTTGGGTAAACTAGATCCAGGTACCAAATCAATATGGTGACTGATCTTCCTCATCGATGGTAAACCCTTAGGCACATTATCTGATATGATGTCTGGAAATTTGTCTAATAAGTGTTCGGCCTCTGATAGAACATATGTGTACTGTTCTTTCTTAACAGTAGGGATTAATGCATAACACATTGAATCCCTCTTTAGACAATCCAAAAATTGTCTTCCATCCACCAGGCAGATTCTGGCACTACTGCACACTTTCTCATCCACTTCCTTCAGTGGCTTCAATTTGTGACGTACGCCATCCTTCGTTAGAGAGTAGGTATTTGCATGCCCATCATGCACTGCACGTCTGTCAAATTGACATGGTCTTCCCAACAACAAATGGCAAGCATCCATCGGCAAAGCATCACATAGGACCTCATCTTGATAATTTTCAATGTGAAATTCGACCAAGCACTGTTCACTGACAAGTGCTCTGTGGTCTTTTTGCAACCATGAAATCCGATATGGATGCGGGTGCTTCCTCTTTCCCAATTTCAACTTAGTAACCATATCTTCTAAAACTAAGTTGTCTATGCTACCATTATCAATGATAACATTGCAGACCTTCCCTACACATTTGCACCTCATGCGGAACAGGCTCTTCCTCTGTTTTGGTTCTTTTTCCTCATTCAATAGTGTTCTTCTCATCATCAACACTTCTCCTCCTTTTGCTTCTTCAAAGTGTTTTGACTCTACACCTTCATCTGCCATAGCAGCTCTGGCATGACCCTCAGGTCTCTTGTCCATCCTTTCTTGGTGTTGAGGACACTCGTATGACCGGTGTCCCTCTTCTCCACACTAGAAATAGGTTCCATGGAATACCCCTCTTCCATACCCACATCCAGGTCTACCTCTTCCTCTCTGGTAGTCATTGTTCTGATCACGCGGGTGGTAGGTATTCTCCTTTTTCTGTTCTTGGGGTTTGCTTATTTCCCCAGTCTTCTTCTGGTCTCGATAATTTCCTCCATCGGTTCTTCCACTAGTTCTTCCACCACGATCCCTTCCTCTCTGGTTGCCTTTGAATCTTCTATTCAGTTTCTCTTCTACCTTCAAGGCCAATTGGTATGCATCTTCTATGGTGGCTATTCTGATCAAGCTGAGTTCTTCCTGAATGTTCATTATCAACCCGTTGATGTATCTGGTTACTTTCTCCTTATTAGCCCCTGAATGGCCAGTTCTGATGGAGATCTTGTAGAATTCTTCTATGTATTCTTGGAAAGACTTGCCTGAATGTCTCAAAATTTGCATCCTCCTCAACAAATCCAACTCGTAATCTATGGGAATAAACTCTCTTTAGTTTCTCCACCATTCGGTCCCATCTGGTTATCTTTTCTTTTCCATTTTTATTTCTTTTGAGTTGTACTCCTTTCCACCATAAGCTAGCATGGCCTTTCAATTTTGCTTTTGCAAATTTTATCCGGTCTGGATCTGCAACCTCCTCATACTCAAAGTATTCCTCCATATCGTTGATCTAATCAATCAACTCTTCTAGGTTGAGATTCCCAAAATATGTAGATACATCAAACTTCAGCCTCTTCCTAGCCTAAGATAGGGCTTTAAGCAATCTAGCTTCAGAAGGATCCAATGTTTCTTCATCATTTGATGGGTCATTAGTTACCCAGGCTTCATCGTCACTATTGTCTTCTCCTTTTGGCTCAACCCCTCTTTGTAACTCCTCTTGCAGGGCTTGCACTTGCCTCTGCAATGCTCTAAAATCTTTGTTCGACACCATATTTTTTCCATGACCACGGTTCTTTCTTGGAGGCATTCTGCTCACTACTTTCACAAAGCTCTTCCATAGATCCTGGTGCAAGCTACCTCACGTTCGATGCTCTGCTTACACACTCAGAATCTTCTAGCTCTGATACCACTTGATAGAGGGCAATATTATAGAGAAAAAAAAAATAGTTTTTATTTTATTCAAATGTAGCAGAATATTACATAGGTTGCAGAAGAGTTGCGCCTTTACAGAATTTATCAATTCTGGAAATAAAAAAAAATTATCATTTTTCAACCCCCGTGTGCATGCCTTTGCTCCCCTTTTTAAAGGTTCTTAGGTGACGCTCCATTTCCAGCTGGCGGCCCTTCATTTCCTCTTCCAGAACCTTTCATTTTGCCTCCCTGTGTCGCTTCGTCGTCCAGGTATTTGACACGTCTCCCTTTCTCACTCTTCATATTCGGCTCGTCTTTCAGAGTGAAAATACGACATGTCACGATATCACGATATTTTGGCTTCCCTACGCTCTTTCTCCATTTCGGTCATGATATCATGACATGTCATGATATCGCGACATTTTCTCTTCATCTTTGCCTTCCTCGCCTTCGAGTCGCGATATCGTGACATGTCGTGATATCGCGATGTTTTCTTTTCATCTCTACCTTCCTTACCTTCGAGTCGTGATATCGTGATGATTTCTCTGCCACCACTGCCTTTCTTGCCTTCGGGTTGTGATATCATGACATGTCATGATATCGCAATATTTGCCTTCAAATGCCCACTCTTATCTGCTCTGGTCACGATTTTATGACATGTCGCGAAATCGTGACATTCCCAACTGCCTCCTCTCGACTGCTGCTCTTCGTTATGATTTTGCGACAGTCATGATTTTGTGACATGTCACAAAATCGTGACATTCCCAACTGCTTTCTCTAGGCTACTGCTCTTATGTCACAATTTTGCGACAGTCACGATTTCGCGACGAGTCGCGATTTCATGACATGTCACAAAATCGTGACATCCCACCTACTTTCTCTTGACTGCTGCTCTTATGTCACGATTTCATGACAGTCATGATTTTATGACATGTCGTGAAATCGTGACATCCCAACTGCTTTCTCTCGACTGTTGCTCTTATGTCGCGATTTCGCGACAGTCATGATTTTGTGACATGTTGCGAAATCGTAACATCCCAACTTCTTTCTCTCGACTGCTGCTCTTATGTCACGATTTCACAACATGTCACGATTTCATGACAATTTGTTTTGCCCTGCACTTCCTCTCTCTCTCCTAAGTTGCGAAAACTTGGAAAAATTTTGTTGATGCAAGATTGCGCTGCTGCCACCAGATGCTCCTGCATTAGTAGCTTTGAGTGATCATGTACATTTCCAACTGAGTGGTTATGACCTTAGTTAGCCCATGATGGTGTGGAAACTAAGCACCAAGGCTTTATTCTTGACTAACCTACCTAGATTAACTTAGGTTAAGGTTAGGAAATAGGTGTCCCCATTTAAGTGATATAGGCCTTAAAGTATAATCTCTATAATGAGATTAAATTATCCTATACCAAGGAGGTTATAGGAAATGTATGGGGATCACTTTGGCATCCTTCTAAATGGTGAGGTTTAGTAAGGTGAACCCTAAAAAATATGGGATGTTGACCACTCTTGTCCATTGAGTATCATCTACAGTGACATAGAACTCAAATGTAGTGAAGCCTTGATCATGTCATAAATATATTTTAATTTTATTTTGTGAACCTTACTTGAAAAAACTTGTATCTCTCTTGGGTTGTGTTGAGAAGCAACACACCCCCACTGAAAAATGAGATTCCTTCCTTAGAAAGCCCTAAACTTCCATTTTTGCAACAGGGACCCTCTTGATAATTTTTAGGTTTAAATCCAATTTTGCTTGCCTCTTTGTTAAAGTTGTGCCTTTTTCCAAGTCTTTCTAGCTTGTTATTTCAAGCTTAACTTTCTACATGCTAAAATCATTCATGCACAAAGAAAATCTCGCACCAATACCGAGAAAAATCTAGAAAACAGTTGCATAAATTCACTGAAAACCAAAACTTTCCATTTTTGGTAGTGTCGTGATATCGCGACACTTCCATTTTCGAAAATGTCGTGATATCGCGACGAATTTTGGCAAAAGCAGCTAAGTCAAAAAAGTGTAGCGAAATCGCGACACTTTCCATTTTTGGAAGTGTCGCGATATCGAGACGTTTCCATTTTTGGAAGTGTCACGATATCGCGACACTTCCATTTTTGGAAACCGTCGCGAAATCGCTATCGGTAGGAGGAGAGAGAAGGAAAGTTGTGCGAAAGGGCACGATTTTGTGACATGTCGTGAAATCGTGACATGTCGCAATTTCGCTTCAGGAGAGAGAAGAAGGGTTGCAAGAATAAAAATTGGCTAAGTATGAAAATGGTCGCGATTTCACGACATGTCGCAAAATCGTGACACTTTTTGGAGAGAGAGGAAAATCGTACTCAGGAAGCAAAATCAAGTTGCATGAACAATCTAGGGGAAGCCAAGTGCAAGGGCAGGCACGATTTTGTGACATGTCATGAAATCGCGACATGTCGCAGTATCGCGGCTTGCAAAGGAAAGGTTGTGCGACGGCCAGGAAGGTGTCGCGATTTCGTGACATGTCGCGAAATCGTGACATGTCACATTTTTGCGACCAAGTTGGGAAGAAGAGTTGCTAGCGCCAGGGACGTCGCGATTTCACGACATGTCGCGAAATCGCGACATGTCGTAGAATCACGGTAGGAGAGATAAAGTTACATGAAAGGCCTGAAAATGCAAAACAGCTGTAAACATAAGGCATCCTGGGATAGTGACACATGTCAAAGAGCATATCAGATAAAACAGAGGCTGACATGCAAGTTTACTTTGCAGTTTTAATCTGATTTTAATTGTTAAAGCTTTAATTTAATGATTGTAAAATACTAATACATCTTTTTGTCTTTCATATAGGAAGCCATCTGTCACCTACGGGACAACTGGAAAAAGGCTGTAAAGACAAAGTTAAAGTGTAGATTTAATCAAGGACCGCCATGCTATAGGAGAGGAGGCCGATAAAAGCATTCAATGGATATTTATTGCAGACTTAATAGCTTGAAGACCATTTCAACTCAAGGATGGATATGCAGAGATGGAATAGTGGAGAAGTGATGACTCATCCGGCTCACCCGTAGGAATTAATGAAAGCATTTATTTGCAGTTGCGGGTGAATGCAAGTGGCATTCAAATTTCATCTTCTCCATTTATGGCAGCTAACTACACTAATTTGTAGAGGGGTTAAGTTCTATCCGGACTTTGATTTTAAAGTGGCTTTATATTGTAAAACCCGGTCCTAGGGTTTAAGTGTGATAAGATTTAGGGTTTGAGCAAGATATTTTGAAAAGATCAGGGTCTGTCCTGAGTCTATAAATACAAGTTCTAAATGTAATCGCAGGAGGCGGAGACTTAGAAATAAAAGGATTATAAGCAATTTCTTGCAAATTTTGTGAATTCCTTTGTTTTCTGGACTGGGAGTTGATGTGCTTTTGCTGATTTCTGTGGTAGCATGGCCAGGAGCCTAATATTTTATAGATCTGTGATAAGTGTATCTTCTTCTGTTATCCGTTCCATTAAAGTTTATTAGATATATGCTATAAATCTACCATTATCAAGTTTAAATATGTTGTTAGGCTTCAGTTGTTCCATTGTCTGCTAGGGGAAATTATAGATTTGAGGTTCAAGTTTGTTCTAATTGCTCTGTCTTCACTGTGTGAGCTAGGCTGCCGGTGAAAGATACCAGTTTTAACCAACTTCCCTTCGGTTTATAATTTTTTGCTAGACCTGTTCCATTTTGCCTTGTGCTCTTGGTTGAAAGTGATCTTAGAAATCTGGACGCTTTCTTCTTTGATTTGTTTTGTTGTGAAGCTGATAGTATAGATGAAATTGGTAGTTTTAAGTTTTACAGTTTAAAGTCTGATAAAATTCTCTTTCTACCCTACCCTACCCTCTCTTTGTTTTCGGTGAAATGATCCATTTTTACTTTCTTTATTTGTATTTTATTTGAATCTGCTGACCCATGAGAGCTAGATCAAGAATCAAGTTAAATCTGATTGTTAACAAGTAACAACTCGCAACTATCGAACAAGTTCGGGAACCCCCTGTAAGGTAACAGACGAGTCCATATTGAAATCTATTCCATAAGCGAAAAAGAGTGAATAGACATTCGACCCGACTCTGTAACTCGCACCTTGGATAACCAGCTAGATCCTAAAGTGAGTGGGATTCATCCTGTGGGTGTCTCCGAAGCTTCCTGCTCATCCTTTGCAGGGTGCGTATGAAAGCCGGACCAACATCTAATTGGCGCTAGAAGGAGGGCCTGTTGAACTCAGTTCAAGTTCAGTAGTCTGTTAAGAACTGTAAAGTTGTATGTGCTGAGTCTGGTATTTTATCTTTTGAATCCTTTTCCCTCCTCCTCAGCTCTTTTAAATTTTGTTGTTAGAGTTTTTTCCTGAACAACGGGACTTAACACCAACATCTAATTGGCGCTAGAAGGAGGTCCTGTTGAACTCAGTTCAAGTATTGTAAGTTTGTGAGTGCTGATTTAAAATTATGTGGTTAGAGTTTTTTCCTGAACAACAGCACTTATCACCAACATTTAGTTGTCAGTACAGTATTTAAAATTGCCAGAGAAGACCTCAAGTTAAGAGCAGTTTTATCTCCACTGGCAGTTATCCAATTACAACTCAGAATATCACTATCAGCCAGGTGGTAATTAATGGCAAATTGGTTGGGCCCCACTGCTTTGAATATCCTGGGTATATCCCATGACCTGCCCAGAAGCCCGAAAAGGTATCTCCCCAGATATAAACATGATGGGACAAGAACTACAGAAGAACATCTGCTAGCTTTTAAAAATGCTCTAAAATTGTTGAATATACAGCATGAAGATGTTGCCTGCATATTGTTCCCGTTCACTCTCCAGGAGGGAGCTTATGACTGGTTTCTAAATCTCACCAAAAATTCCATTACTAGTTGGGATGACCTAGAGAAAGCTTTTATATCACAATTTGGGGAAGTGATAGACCCCGAGTGTGTTATACCAACAATTTTCCAAGCATCAAGAGAGAGTCGGGAGAAATTGTCGGGTCTTTCAATATGAGGTTCTAAAGAGCTTACGGTAGAATGACTGGCCATTACATCCCAAATGCAAATCCGGCCTTAGAAATCTACAAGAATGCATTGGATTCGGTGACCTCTATTTTCCTCAAGAGAGACATTAATATCACAACCCGGCGGGGGCTTATAAAGAAGCCTTAATTCTTGAAAGATAGTTAGGGCCTCAAATTATGAGCAGTCCTTTGATATCCTATGTTACACAAAACATGCCTATTTTGAATCCCATTCCACATCATGAGTTAGTACCAACATGTCATGCTCTACCCAAGGAGACTCCGTTAACTGTGACATCCACTCAGCATGTGCAAAATATACAGAAAGGTTCTGACAAGTTCAAAGTGGAAGTGCTTGAAGTAAACACTTGTGATCTGGCATTACCCAAATCTGAAGTTTTTCCTGGTGAGTTAAATTTTCCTAGAGATCAAAGAAATATTGATATTTTTAGTTCATCCAAAAACAAGTACAACCGGGGTTTCGATTCTTTCACTTTGCTCGAAGAGACAGAAAGTCTTGTACAGACTCTTGTGGATGAAATGCAAGATTTTCAACAGTTCAAAATGAACAGTTATAATTTGAGATGTCAGAGTCCAGAACCTAACAATGATCCTTCCTCATCATAGGATGATGAAAGTGAGATTCAATTTCACTATGCAGAAGTAACTGAGGAGGATAACATCATTGAGGATATGAGGGAACTTAAAGTCGACATCACCCCCTATGAACTGCCCTAGATTGTTGAACAAAAGGTTAACTTGATTGAGGCTTACTCTGGACCACCTGTTGGATTTCAAGAAAAGGAGGAAAAGATAGTAAATGTGAATGTGGTCAGCCAACTTGGAATTTATGAACTGTCTCAACATAAGCCTGCAACTTCTGAACATAATGTCAAAGAGAAGGTTGTAAATCATATTGATGTAAATATTGGAGTTTATAAGTTGGAAACTGAGAAAGTGAGAACAGTTACAGCTCTAAACCATCACAACAGTGACAGTTGGATATTAGACATTGATGAGGTTAAATCTAAGCAAAGCTCAGGTGAAAAAGCAAATTGTAAGCATTCTGCTAGAGGGATAAAAATTGAAGTCCTGGATATTGAAGCAGTACAGCAACCACAAAATGTTCAAGTTGTTAAGAACCAGGGCATATAGATAAAACATGATTTCTTTCAGTTGTCACATAATTTTGAAGATGTGGTGGTGCAGGTCCGTCAAGATTTTAAAGTATTTGATCTTGGGGGTTTTTACATTCGATCATTTTGAAAGAATTCTGCAAACCCTTCAAGTAGAAGCATAAACATGTTATCATATGATTTGTTATTATATGATTTGTTTAATTTGAAGGAGTTGCGGATTTGTTTTTCAAATGGGACAGGGAAGACAGTAAACACAAGTCTTTCCCAGATAGCAAATTTTTGAAGCATAGTCTGGAGTGCATTTCGTCAACAGGACCTGAAAGGTAATTTTTCTAAATTACTTGCACATGGTCAATTTTTTTTTTTTTAAGGCACCATTTCTCTGCTCTTCCATCTGCTACATATTTTGAATGATCAAAGAAGTTGTAACATATGTATACATTGTAAGTAAGCTTTGAAGTTTTTCAGTTTTATTTCTTTGTCAGTTCAGTTTTAATTTTTAAAAGTCTGTACAGTCTTTTGTTTTAGTTTTATTTTATTGCCTGTACAATTTTTATTTTCTTCCCTGCAATTCTTTTTCTTTGCTGTCTGTACAGTATTTTGTTTTAGTTTTTTTTGCTGCCTGTGCAGTTTTAATTTATTTGCTTCAGTTTTAATTTTAAAAGTCTGTGCAGTTTTATTTTTGTTTTGCTTTAGAGGCTTGTGTTCTTCCTTGGAGGTCTATGCAAAGTTCTTCAACTTTTGAAATCTGTCCTTTAACCTTTGCCTGAGCAATCAATGAAAAGTCATCATGCTAAAAAAAATTGTTTTATTCTGAGCTGATCAACCCAGTCTCCACCCGGTGTTCATTATTAAAATTGAGATAGTCTGCTTAAATTGAACAGTGGAACTATTTTGTTAGTCAGAAAAAAGGTAGAGAGATGATTAGATTTTGTGTCTTGCTTGCCACAGTTGTTTTAATGATAGAAAAACTGCTATCTTTGTTTGGTTGGAGGAACTCCCAGGAAATCCAAGAAAAGCTGGTTATAAGAGGGGACTATGGTTCATGCAATTATTTGGGTGTCACCAGAGGCTATCAGTGCCTAGACTCAAACAGTTCCAGATTGATCAAATGATAAAAGAAAATTGTAATTTCTCTAATGCCTTTCAGGTGTTGATATATAAAAAAAAAGAAAAAAAAAAAGAAAAAAGAGTTATATGAGAGAGAGGCAGCCACATTCGAAAGCTATTTTTCTTTTACCAAGTTGAAGATCCTTCGTTACAGTTGTAAATTTGGGTCGTGTAAATATAAAGGGTAACTCTGTCTAGGCTGTAAAAGGCTAAACTAGTAAACAGAGCTCTACTCGGTTTTCCCTTTTACAATCTAGAAAAGCTGATCAGTCCAAAGTTCATTATTCAATCTAGTCATCCTGAAGAAAGTTTTATACCCTTTGTAATTGCACATCAAAAATCTTCTTTGAAGTATTTCAGCCTAGTATGTCCTTGGGAAATTTTAACAGCTAGCAGTTGGCAGTCAATTTATTGTGAAGAATGTCTGTGGCAAGGCATGATGCATGGTCTTTTTGTTTTGAAACTAGAGTCCTGGGTTCTAAAATAGTGCTACTATTTTACCCGTAGATATCGCCATTTGTTGAGAAGCAACACACCCCCACTGAAAAATGAGATTCCATCCTTAGAAAGCCCTGAACTTCCATTTTTGTAGCAGGGACCCTCTTGATAATTTTCAAGTTTAAATCCAATTTTGTTTGCCTCTTTGTTAAAGTTGTGCCTTTTTCTAAGTCTTTCTAGCATTGTTATTTCAAGCTTAACTTTCTACATGCTAGAATCATTCATGCATAAATAAAATCTCGCACCGGTACCGAGAAAAATCCAAAAAACAATTGCATAAATTCACTGAAAACCAAAACTTTCCATTTTTGGTAGTGTCGCGATATCGCGACACTTCCATTTTTGAAAATGTCGCGATATCGCGACGAATTTTGGCAAAAGCAGCTAAGTCGGAAAAGTGTAGCGAAATCGTGACACTTTCCATTTTTTGAAGTGTCGCGATATCGCGATGTTTCCATTTTTGGAAACCGTCGTGAAATCGCTACCGACAGGAGGAGAGAAAAGGAAAGTTGTGCGGAAGGGCACGATTTTCCGACATGTCGTGAAATCGTGACATGTCGCAATTTCACGTCATGAGAGAGAAGTAGGGTTGCAAGAATAAAAATTGGCTAAGTATGAAAATGGTCACGATTTCGTGACATGTCGCGAAATCGCGACACTTTCTGGAGAGAGAGGAAAATCGTACTCAGGAAGCAAAATCAAGTTGCATGAACAATCTAGGGGAAGCCAAGTGCAAGGGCAGGCACGATTTTGTGACATGTCGCAAAATCGTGACATGTCGCAGTATCGCAACTTGCAAAGGAAAGGTTGTGCGGCGGCCAGGAAGGTGTCGCGATTTCACGACTTGTCGCGAAATCATGACATGTCACATTTTCGTGGCCAAGTTGTGAAGAAGAGTTGCTAGCGCCAGGGACGTCGCGATTTCGCGACATGTCACAAAATCGTGACATGTCGTAGAATCGCGATAGGAGAGAGAAAGTTACATGAAAGGCCTAAAAATGTAAAATAGTTGTAAACAGAAGGTGTCCTGGGATAGTGACACGTGTCAAAGAGCGTATCAGATAAAACAAAGGCTGACATGCAAGTTTACTTTGTGGTTTTAATCTGATTTTAATTGTTAAAGCTTTAATTTAATGATTTTAAAATACTAATACATCTTTTTGTCTTTCATATAGGAAGCCATCTGTCACCTACGGGACAACTGAAAAAAGGTTGTAAAGACAAAGTTAAAGTGTAGATTTAATCAAGGACCGCCATGCTAGAGGAGAGGAGGCCGATAAAAGCATTCAATGGAGATTTATTGCAGACTTAATAGCTTGAAGACCATTTCAACTCAAGGATGGATATGCAGAGATGGAATAGCAGAGAAGTGATGACTCATCCAGCTCACCCGTAGGAATTAATGAAAGCATTTATTTGTAGTTGCGGGTGAATGCAAGTGGCATTCGAATTTCATCTTCTCCATTTATGGTAGCTAACTGCACTAATTTGCAGAGGGGTTAAGTTCTATCCGGACTTTGATTTTAAAGTGGCTTTATATTGTAAAACCTGGTCCTAGGGTTTAAGTGTGATAAGATTTAGGGTTTGAGCAAGATATTTTGAAAATATCGGGGGTCCATCTCCGAGTCTATAAATACAAGTTCTAAATGTAATCGCGAGGAGGCGGAGACTTAGAAATAAAAGGCTTATAAGCAATTTCTTGCAAATTTTGTGAAATCCTTTGTTTTCCGGATCTGGGAGTTGATGTGCTTTTGCTATTTTCTGTGGTAGCATGGCCAGGAGCCTAATATTTTACAGATTTGTGATAAGTGTATCTTCTTCTGTTATCCGTTCCATTAAAGTTTATTAGATATATGCTGTAAATCTACCATTATCAAGTTTAAATATGTTGTTAGGCTTCAGTTGTTCTATTTTCTGCTAGGGGAAATTATAGATTTGAGGTTCAAGTTTGTTCTAATTGCTCTGTCTTCACTGTGTGAGCTAGGCTGTCGGTGAAAGATACCAGTTTTAACCAACTTCCCTTCGGTTTATAATTTTCTGCTAGACCTGTTCCATTTTGCCTTGTGCTCTTGGTTGAAAGTGATCTTAGAAATCTGGACACTTTCTTCTTTGATTTGTTCTGTTGTGAAGCTGATAGTATAGATGAAATTGGTAGTTTTAAGTTTTACAGTTTAAAGTCTGATAAACTTCTCTTTCTGCCCTACCCTACCCTCTCTTTGTTTTCAGTGAAATGATCCATTTTTACTTTCTTTATTTGTATTTTATTTGAATCTGCTGACCCATGAGAGCTAGATCAAGAATCAAGTTAAATCTGATTGTTAACAAGTAACAACTTCTGCAACTACTGAACAAGTTCAGGAACCCCCTGTAAGGTAACAAACAGTCCATATTGAAATCTATTTCAGAAGCGGAAAAGAGTGAATAGACATTTGACCCGACTCTATAAATCGTACCTTGGATAACCAGCTAGATCCTAAAATGAGTGGGATTCGTCCCGTGGGTGTCTCCGGAGCTTCCTGCTCATCCTTCACGGGGTGCGTATGAAAGTCGGACCAACATCTAATTGGCACTAGAAGGAGGACCAGTTGAACTCAGTTCAAGTTCAGTAGTCTGTTAAGAACTGTAAAGTTGTATGTGCTGAGTCTGGTATTTTATCTTTTGAATCCTTTTCCCTCCTCCTCAGCTCTTTTAAATTTTGTTAGAGTTTTTTCCTGAACAGCGGGACTTAACACCAACATCTAATTGGCGCTAGAAGGAGGGCCTGTTGAACTCAGTTCAAGTATTGTAAGTTTGTGAGTGCTAATTTAAAATTTTGTGGTTAGAGTTTTTGCCTGAACAACAGCACTTATCACCAACATTTAGTTGTCAGTACAGTATTTAAAATTGCCAGAGAAGACCTCAAGTTAAGAGCAATTTTATCTCCATTGGCAGTTATCTAATTACAACTCAGAATATCATTGTCATCCAGGTGGTAATTAATGGCTAATTGGTTGGGCCCCATTGCTTTGAATATCCCGGGTATAGCCCATGACCTGCCCAGAATCTCGGAAAGGTATCTCCCTAGATATAAACATGATGGGACAAGAACTGCAAAAGAATATCTGCTAGCTTTTAAAAGTGCTCTAAAATTGTTGAATATACAGCATGAAGATGTTGCCTGCAGATTGTTCCCATTCACTCTCCAAGAGGGAGCTTATGACTGGTTTCTAAATCTCACCAGAAATTCCATTACTAGTTGGGATGACCTAGAGAAAGCTTTTATATCACAATTTGGGGAAGTGATAGACCCTAGTGTGTTATACCAACAATTTTCTAGCATCAAGAGAGAGTCGGGAGAAGCTGTCAGGTCTTTCAATATGAGGTTCCAAAGAGCTTACGGTAGAATGATTGGCCATTACATCCCAAATGCAAATCGGCCTTAGAAATCTACAAGAATGCATTGGATTCGGTGACCTCTATTTTTCTCAAGAGAGACATTAATATCACAACCCCGACAGGGGCTTATAAAGAAGCCTTAATTCTTGAAAGATAGTTAGGGCCTCAAATTCTAAGCGATCCTTTGATATCCTATGTTACCTGAGAACATGCCTATTTTGAATCCCATTCCACATCATGAGTTAGTACCAACATGTCATGCTCTACCCAAGGAGACTCTGTTAACTGTGACATCCACTCAGCATGTGCAAAATATACAGAAAGGTTCTGACAAGTTCAAAGTGGAAGTTCTTGAAGTAAACACTTATGATCTGGCATTACCCAAATATGAAGTTTTTCCTGGTGAGTTAAATTTTCCTAGAGATCAAAGAAATATTGATATTTCTAGTTCATCCAAAAATAGTACAACCAGGGTTTCAGATTCTTTCATTTTTCTTGAAGAGACAGAAAGTCTTGTACAGACTCCTGTGGATGAAATGCAAGATTTTCAATAGTTCAAAATGAACAGTTATAATTTGAGATGTCAGAGTCCAGAACCTAACAATGATCCTTCCTCATCGGAGGACGATGAAAGTGAGATTCAATGTCACTATGCAGAAGTAACTGAGGAGGATAACATCATTGAGGATATGAGGGAACTTAAAGATGACATCACCCCCTATGAACTACCCCAGATTGTTGAACAAAAGGTTAACTTGATTGAGGCTTACTCTGGACCACCTATTGGATTTCAAGAAAAGGAGGAAAAGATAGTAAATGTGAATGTGGTCAACCAACTTGGAATTTATGAGCTTGTATCAACATAAGCCTGCAACTTCTGAACATAATGTCAAAGAGAAGGTTGTAAATAATATTGATGTAAATATTGGAGTTTATAAGTTGGCAACTGAGAAAGTGAGAACAGTTCTGACTCTAAACCATCACAATAGTGACAGTTGGATATTACACATTGATGAGGTTAAATATAAGCAAAGCTCAGGTGAAAAAGCAAATTGTAAGCATTCTGCTAGAGGGATAAAAATTGAAGTCCTAGATATTGAAGCAGTACAACAACCACAAAATGTTCAAGTTGTTAAGAACCAGGGCATACAGATAAAACATGATTTCTTTCGGTTGTCACATAATTTTGAAGATGTGGTGGTGCAGGTCTGTCAAGATTTTAAAGTATTTGAGCACGGGGGTTTTTACATTCGAGTCCTTTTGAAAGAATTCTGCAAACCCTTCAAGTAGAAGCATAAACATGTTATCATATGATTTGTTATTATATGATTTTTTTAATTTTAAGGAGTTGCAGATTTGTTTTTCAAATGAGACAGGGAAGACGATAAACACAAGTCTTTCTCGGATAGCAAATTTTTGAAGCATAGTCTGGAGTGCATTTCTTCAACAGGACCTGAAAGGTAATTTTTCTAAATTACTTGCACATGGTCAAAAAAAAAAAATTTAAGGCACCATTTCTCTGCATCTGCTACATATTTTGAATGATCAAAGAAGTTGTAACATACGTATACATTGTAAGTAAGCTTTGAAGTTTTTCAGTTTTATTTCTTTGTCAGTTCAGTTTTAATTTTTAAAAGTCTGTACAGTCTTTTGTTTTAGTTTTATTTTATTGCCTGTACAGTTTTTATTTTCTTCCCTGCAATTCTTTTTCTTTGCTGTCTGTACAGTATTTTGTTTTAGTTTTTTTTGCTGCCTGTGCAGTTTTAATTTATTTGCTTCAGTTTTAATTTTAAAAGTCTGTGCAGTTTTATTTTTGTTTTGCTTTAGAGGCCTGTGTTCTTCCTTGGAGGTCTATGCAAAGTTCTTCAACTTTTGAAATCTGTCCTTTAACCTTTGCCTGAGCAATCAATGAAAAGTCATCATGCTAAAAAAAATTGTTTTATTCGAGTGATCAACCCGAGTCTCCACCCGGTGTTCATTATTAAAATTGAGATAGTCTGCTTAAATTGAACAGTGGAACTATTTTGTTAGTCAGAAAAAAGGTAGAGAGATGATTAGATTTTGTGTCTTGCTTGCCACAGTTGTTTTAATGATAGAAAAACTGCTATCTTTGTTTGGTTGGAGGAACTCCCAGGAAATCCAAGAAAAGCTGGTTATAAGAGGGGACTATGGTTCATGCAATTATTTGGGTGTCACCGAGAGGCTATCGGTGCCTAGACTCAAACGAGTTCCAGATTGATCAAATGATAAAAGAAAATTGTAATTTCTCTAATGCCTTTCAGGTGTTGATATATAAAAAAAAAGAAAAAAAAAAGAAAAAAAGAGTTATATGAGAGAGAGGCAGCCACATTCCAAAGCTATTTTTCTTTTACCAAGTTGAAGATCCTTCGTTACAGTTGTAAATTTGGGTCGTGTAAATATAAAGGGTAACTTCTGTCTAGAGGCTGTAAAAGGCTAAACTAGTAAACAGAGCTCTACTCGGTTTTCCCTTTTACAATCTAGAAAAGCTGATCAGTCCAAAGTTCATTATTCAATCTAGTCATCCTGAAGAAAGTTTTATACCCTTTGTAATTGCACATCAAAAATCTTCTTTGAAGTATTTCAGCCTAGTATGTCCTTGGGAAATTTTAACAGCTAGCAGTTGGCAGTCAATTTATTGTGAAGAATGTCTGTGGCAAGGCATGATGCATGGTCTTTTTGTTTTGAAACTAGAGTCCTGGGTTCTGACAAGTTCAAAGTGGAAGTGCTTGAAGTAAACACTTGTGATCTGGCATTACCCAAATCTGAAGTTTTTCCTGGTGAGTTAAATTTTCCTAGAGATCAAAGAAATATTGATATTTTTAGTTCATCCAAAAACAGTACAACCAGGGTTTCAGATTCTTTCACTTTGCCTGAAGAGACAGAAAGTCTTGTACAGACTCTTGTGGATGAAATGCAAGATTTTCAACAGTTCAAAATGAACAGTTATAATTTGAGATGTCAGAGTCCAGAACCTAACAATGATCCTTCCTCATCATAGGATGATGAAAGTGAGATTCAATTTCACTATGCAGAAGTAACTGAGGAGGATAACATCATTGAGGATATGAGGGAACTTAAAGCTGACATCACCCCCTATGAACTACCCCAGATTGTTGAACAAAAGGTTAACTTGATTGAGGCTTACTCTGGACCACCTGTTGGATTTCAAGAAAAGGAGGAAAAGATAGTAAATATGAATGTGGTCGACCAACTTGGAATTTATGAGCTGTCTCAACATAAGCACTGCAACTTCGAACATAATGTCAAAGAGAAGGTTGTAAATCATATTGATGTAAATATTGGAGTTTATAAGTTGGAAACTGAGAAAGTGAGAACAGTTACAGCTCTAAACCATCACAACAGTGACAGTTGGATATTAGACATTGATGAGGTTAAATCTAAGCAAAGCTCGGGTGAAAAAGCAAATTGTAAGCATTCCGCTAGAGGGATAAAAATTGAAGTCCTGGATATTGAAGCGATCAGACAACCACAAAATGTTCAAGTTGTTAAGAACCAGGGCATATAGATAAAACATGATTTCTTTCAGTTGTCACATAATTTTGAAGATGTGGTGGTCTGGGTCTGTCAAGATTTTAAAGTATTTGATCTTGGGGGTTTTTACATTCAGTCCTTTTGAAAGAATTCTGCAAACCCTTCAAGTAGAAGCATAAACATGTTATCATATGATTTGTTATTATATGATTTGTTTAATTTGAAGGAGTTGCAGATTTGTTTTTCAAATGGGACGGGGAAGACAGTAAACACAAGTCTTTCCCGGATAGCAAATTTTTGAAGCATAGTCTGGAGTGCATTTCGTCAATAGGACCTGAAAGGTAATTTTTCTAAATTACTTGCACATGGTCAATTTTTTTTTTTTTAAGGCACCATTTCTCTGCTCTTCCATCTGCTACATATTTTGAATGATCAAAGAAGTTGTAACATATGTATACATTGTAAGTAAGATTTGAAGTTTTTCAGTTTTATTTCTTTGTCAGTTCAGTTTTAATTTTTAAAAGTCTGTACAGTCTTTTGTTTTAGTTTTATTTTATTGCCTGTACAGTTTTTATTTTCTTCCCTGCAATTCTTTTTCTTTCTTTGTCCGTACGGTATTTTGTTTTAGTTTTTTTTGCTGCTCGTGCGGTTTTAATTTATTTGCTTCGAGTTTTAATTTTAAAAGTACGTGCAGTTTTATTTTTGTTTTGCTTTAGAGGCCTGTGTTCTTCCTTGGAGGTCTATGCAAAGTTCTTTAACTTTTGAAATCTGTCCTTTAACCTTTGCCTGAGCAATCAATGAAAAGTCATCATGCTAAAAAAAATTGTTTTATTCTGAGCTGATCAACCCAGTCTCCACCCGGTGTTCATTATTAAAATTGAGATAGTCTGCTTAAATTGAACAGTGGAACTATTTTGTTAGTCAGAAAAAAGGTAGAGAGATGATTAGATTTTGTGTCTTGCTTGCCACGAGTTGTTTTAATGATAGAAAAGCTGCTATCTTTGTTTGGTTGGAGGAACTCCCGGGAAATCCAAGAAAAGTCTGGTTATAAGAGGGGACTATGGTTCATGCAATTATTTGGGTGTCACCAGAGGCTATCAGTGCCTAGACTGAAACAGGTTCCAGATTGATCAAATGATAAAAGAAAATTGTAATTTCTCTAATGCCTTTCAGGTGTTGATATATAAAAAAAAAGAAAAAAAAAAAAAAAAAGAGTTATATGAGAGAGAGGCAGCCACATTCCAAAGCTATTTTTCTTTTACCAAGTTGAATATCCTTCGTTACAGTTGTAAATTTGGGTCGTGTAAATATAAAGGGTAACTCTGTCTAGGCTGTAAAAGGCTAAACTAGTAAACAGAGCTCTACTCGGTTTTCCCTTTTACAATCTAGAAAAGCTGATCAGTCCAAAGTTCATTATTCAATCTAGTCATCCTGAAGAAAGTTTTATACCCTTTGTAATTGCACATCAAAAATCTTCTTTGAAGTATTTCAGCCTAGTATGTCCTTGGGAAATTTTAACGACTAGCGGTTGGCGATCAATTTATTGTGAAGAATGTCCGTGGCAAGGCATGATGCATGGTCTTTTTGTTTTGAAACCAGAGTCCTGGGTTCTAAAATAGTGCTACTATTTTACCCGTAGATATCGCCATTTGTTGAGAAGCAACACACCCCCACTGAAAAATGAGATTCCATCCTTAGAAAGCCCTGAACTTCCATTTTTGTAGCAGGGACCCTCTTGATAATTTTCAAGTTTAAATCCAATTTTGCTTGCCTCTTTGTTAAAGTTGTGCCTTTTTCTAAGTCTTTCTAGCATTGTTATTTCAAGCTTAACTTTCTACATGCTAGAATCATTCATGCATAAATAAAATCTCGCACCTGATCCGAGAAAAATCCAAAAAACAATTGCATAAATTCATCGAAAACCAAAACTTTCCATTTTTGGTAGTGTCGCGATATCGCGACACTTCCATTTTCAAAAATGTCGCGATATCGCGACGAATTTTGGCAAAAGCAGCTAAGTCGGAAAAGTGTAGCGAAATCGTGACACTTTCCATTTTTTGAAGTGTCGCGATATCGCGATGTTTCCATTTTTGGAAATCGTCGTGAAATCGCTACTGACAGGAGGAGAGAGAAGGAAAGTTGTGCGGAAGGGCGCGATTTTCCGACATGTCGTGAAATCATGACATGTCGCAATTTCACGTCATGAGAGAGAAGTAGGGTTGCAAGAATAAAAATTGGCTAAGTATGAAAATGGTCACGATTTCGTGACATGTCGCGAAATCGCGACACTTTCTGGAGAGAGAGGAAAATCGTACTCAGGAAGCAAAATCAAGTTGCATGAACAATCTAGGGGAAGCCAAGTGCAAGGGCAGGCACGATTTTGTGACATGTCACAAAATCGTGACATGTCGCAGTATCGCAACTTGCAAAGGAAAGGTTGTGCGACGGCCAGGAAGGTGTCGCGATTTCACGACTTGTCGCGAAATCATGACATGTCACATTTTCGTGGCCAAGTTGTGAAGAAGAGTTGCTAGCGCCAGGGACGTCGCGATTTTGCGACATGTCACAAAATCGTGACATGTCGTAGAATCGCGATAGGAGAGAGAAAGTTACATGAAAGGCCTAAAAATGCAAAATAGCTGTAAACATAAGGTGTCCTGGGATAGTGACACGTGTCAAAGAGCGTATCAGATAAAACAAAGGCTGACATGCAAGTTTACTTTGTGGTTTTAATCTGATTTTAATTGTTAAAGCTTTAATTTAATGATTTTAAAATACTAATACATCTTTTTGTCTTTCATATAGGAAGCCATCTGTCACCTACGGGACAACTGAAAAAAGGTTGTAAAGACAAAGTTAAAGTGTAGATTTAATCAAGGACCGCCATGCTAGAGGAGAGGAGGCCGGTAAAAGCATTCAATGGAGATTTATTGCAGACTTAATAGCTTGAAGACCATTTCAACTCAAGGATGGATATGCAGAGATGGAATAGCGGAGAAGTGATGACTCATCCGGCTCACCCGTAGGAATTAATGAAAGCATTTATTTGTAGTTGCGGGTGAATGCAAGTGGCATTCGAATTTCATCTTCTCCATTTATGGTAGCTAACTGCACTAATTTGCAGAGGGGTTAAGTTCTATCCGGACTTTGATTTTAAAGTGGCTTTATATTGTAAAACCTGGTCCTAGGGTTTAAGTGTGATAAGATTTAGGGTTTGAGCAAGATATTTTGAAAATATCAGGGGTGCATGTCCTGAGTCTATAAATACAAGTTCTAAATGTAATCGCGAGGAGGCGGAGACTTAGAAATAAAAGGCTTATAAGCAATTTCTTGCAAATTTTGTGAAATCCTTTGTTTTCTGGACTGGGAGTTGATGTGCTTTTGCTATTTTCTGTGGTAGCATGGCCGGGAGCCTAATATTTTACAGATTTGTGATAAGTGTATCTTCTTACGTTATCCGTTCCATTAAAGTTTATTAGATATATCTTTGTAAATCTACCATTATCAAGTTTAAATATGTTGTTAGGCTTCGGTTGTTCTATTTTCTCGCTAGGGGAAATTATAGATTTGAGGTTCAAGTTTGTTCTAATTGCTCTGTCTTCACTTGTGTGAGCTAGGTCGTCGATGAAAGATACCAGTTTTAACCAACTTCCCTTCGGTTTATAATTTTCTGCTAGACCTGTTCCATTTGCCTTGTGCTCTTGGTTGAAAGTGATCTTAGAAATCTGGACACTTTCTTCTTTGATTTGTTCTGTTGTGAAGCTGATAGTATAGATGAAATTGGTAGTTTTAAGTTTTACAGTTTAAAGTCTGATAAACTTCTCTTTCTGCCCTACCCTACCCTCTCTTTGTTTTCGGTGAAATGATCCATTTTTACTTTCTTTATTTGTCTTTTATTTGAATCGTTGACCCATGAGAGCTAGATCAAGAATCAAGTTAAATCCGATTGTTAACAAGTAACAACTTCGCAACTACCGAACAAGTTCGAGAACCCCCGTAAGGTAACGAGACAGATCCATATTGAAATCTATTTCAGAAGCGGAAAAGAGTGAATAGACATTTGACCCGACTCTATAAATCGTACCTTGGATAACCAGCTAGATCCTAAAATGAGTGGGATTCGTCCCGTGGGTGTCTCCGGAGCTTCCTGCTCATCCTTCACGGGGTGCGTATGAAAGTCGGACCAACATCTAATTGGCACTAGAAGGAGGACCAGTTGAACTCAGTTCAAGTTCAGTAGTCTGTTAAGAACTGTAAAGTTGTATGTGCTGAGTCTGGTATTTTATCTTTTAAATCCTTTTCCCTCCTCCTCAGCTCTTTTAAATTTTGTTAGAGTTTTTTCTGAACAACGGGACTTAACACCAACATCTAATTGGCACTAGAAGGAGGGCTCGTTGAACTCAGTTCAAGTATTGTAAGTTTGTGAGTGCTAATTTAAAATTTTGTGGTTAGAGTTTTTGCTCGAACAACGGCACTTATCACCAACATTTAGTTGTCAGTACAGTATTTAAAATTGCCAGAGAAGACCTCAAGTTAAGAGCAATTTTATCTCCACTGGCAGTTATCTAATTACAACTCAGAATATCATTGTCATCCAGGTGGTAATTAATGGCTAATTGGTTGGGCCCCATTGCTTTGAATATCCCGGGTATAGCCCATGACCTGCCCAGAATCTCGGAAAGGTATCTCCCTAGATATAAACATGATGGGACAAGAACTGCAAAAGAATATCTGCTAGCTTTTAAAAGTGCTCTAAAATTGTTGAATATACAGCATGAAGATGTTGCCTGCAGATTGTTCCCATTCACTCTCCAAGAGGGAGCTTATGACTGGTTTCTAAATCTCACCAGAAATTCCATTACTAGTTGGGATGACCTAGAGAAAGCTTTTATATCACAATTTGGGGAAGTGATAGACCCTAGTGTGTTATACCAACAATTTTCTAGCATCAAGAGAGAGTCGGGAGAAACTGTCAGGTCTTTCAATATGAGGTTCCAAAGATCTTACAGTAGAATGATTGGCCATTACATCCCAAATGCAAATCTGGCCTTAGAAATCTACAAGAATGCATTGGATTCGGTGACCTCTATTTTTCTCAAGAGAGACATTAATATCACAACCCTGGCAGGGGCTTATAAAGAAGCCTTAATTCTTGAAAGATAGTTAGGGCCTCAAATTCTAAGCAGTCCTTTGATATCCTATGTTACACAGAACATGCCTATTTTGAATCCCATTCCACATCATGAGTTAGTACCAACATGTCATGCTCTACCCAAGGAGACTACGTTAACTGTGACATCCACTCAGCATGTGCAAAATATACAGAAAGGTTCTGACAAGTTCAAAGTGGAAGTTCTTGAAGTAAACACTTATGATCTGGCATTACCCAAATATGAAGTTTTTCCTGGTGAGTTAAATTTTCCTAGAGATCAAAGAAATATTGATATTTCTAGTTCATCCAAAAATAGTACAACCAGGGTTTCGATTCTTTCATTTTTCTTGAAGAGACAGAAAGTCTTGTACGGACTCCTCGTGGATGAAATGCAAGATTTTCAATAGTTCAAAATGAACAGTTATAATTTGAGATGTCGGAGTCTAGAACCTAACAATGATCCTTCCTCATCAGAGGATGATGAAAGTGAGATTCAATGTCACTATGCAGAAGTAAGCGAAAGAGGATAACATCATTGAGGATATGAGGGAACTTAAAGCTGACATCACCCCCTATGAACTACCCCAGATTGTTGAACAAAAGGTTAACTTGATTGAGGCTTACTCTGGACCACCTGTTGGATTTCAAGAAAAGGAGGAAAAGATAGTAAATGTGAATGTGGTCAGCCAACTTGGAATTTATGAACTGTATCAACATAAGCCTGCAACTTCTGAACATAATGTCAAAGAGAAGGTTGTAAATAATATTGATGTAAATATTGGAGTTTATAAGTTGGCAACTGAGAAAGTGAGAACAGTTACAGCTCTAAACCATCACAATAGTGACAGTTGGATATTACACATTGATGAGGTTAAATATAAGCAAAGCTCAGGTGAAAAAGCAAATTGTAAGCATTCTGCTAGAGGGATAAAAATTGAAGTCCTAGATATTGAAGCAGTACAACAACCACAAAATGTTCAAGTTGTTAAGAACCAGGGCATACAGATAAAACATGATTTCTTTCAGTTGTCACATAATTTTGAAGATGTGGTGGTCTGGGTCTGTCAAGATTTTAAAGTATTTGAGCCTGGGGGTTTTTACATTCATTCCTTTTGAAAGAATTCTGCAAACCCTTCAAGTAGAAGCATAAACATGTTATCATATGATTTGTTATTATATGATTTGTTTAATTTGAAGGAGTTGCAGATTTGTTTTTCAAATGGGACAGGGAAGACAGTAAACACAAGTCTTTCCCAGATAGCAAATTTTTGAAGCATAGTCTGGAGTGCATTTCTTCAACAGGACCTGAAAGGTAATTTTTCTAAATTACTTGCACATGGTCAAAAAAAAAAATTTAAGGCACCATTTCTCTGCTCTTCCATCTGCTACATATTTTGAATGATCAAAGAAGTTGTAACATACGTATACATTGTAAGTAAGCTTTGAAGTTTTTCAGTTTTATTTCTTTGTCAGTTTAGTTTTAATTTTTAAAAGTCTGTACAATCTTTTGTTTTAGTTTTATTTTATTGCCTGTACAGTTTTTATTTTCTTCCCTGCAATTCTTTTTCTTTGCTGTCTGTACAGTCTTTTGTTTTAGTTTTTTTTTGCTGCCTATGCAGTTTTAATTTATTTGCTTCAGTTTTAATTTTAAAAGTCTGTGCAGTTTTATTTTTGTTTTGCTTTAGAGGCCTGTGTTCTTCCTTGGAGGTCTGTGCAAAGTTCTTCAAGTTTTGAAATCTGTCCTTTAACCTTTGCCTGAGCAATCAATGAAAAGTCGGCCTGCTAAAAAAAATTGTTTTATTCTGAGCTGATCAACCCAGTCTCCACCTAGTGTTCATTATTAAAATTGAGATATTCTTCTTAAATTGAATAGTGGAACTATTTTGTTAGTCAGAAAAAAGGTAGAGAGATGATTAGATTTTGTGTCTTGCTTGCCACAGTTGTTTTAATGATAGAAAAACTGCTATCTTTGTTTGGTTGGAGGAACTCCCGAGGAATCCAAGAAAAGCTGGTTATAAGAGGGGACTATGGTTCATGCAATTATTTGGGTGTCACCAGAGGCTATCAGTGCCTAGACTCAAACAGTTCCAGATTGATCAAATGATAAAAGAAAATTGTAATTTCTCTAATGCCTTTCAGGTGTTGATATATAAAAAAAAAAGAAAAAAAAAAAAAAAAGAGTTATATGAGAGAGAGGCAGCCAGATTCCAAAGCTATTTTTCTTTTACCAAGTTGAAGATCCTTCCTTACAGTTGTAAATTTGGGTCGTGTAAATATAAAGGGTAACTCTGTCTAGGCTGTAAAAGGCTAAACTAGTAAACAGAGCTCTACTCGGTTTCCCCTTTTACAATCTAGAAAAGCTGATCAGTCCAAAGTTCATCATTCAATCTAGTCATCCTGAAGAAAGTTTTATACCCTTTGTAATTGCACATCAAAAATCTTCCTTGAAGTATTTCAGCCTAGTATGTCCTTGAGAAATTTTAACAGCTAGCAGTTGGCAGTCAATTTATTATGAAGAATGTCCGTGGCAAGGCATGATGCATGGTCTTTTTGTTTTGAAACTAGAGTCCTGGGTTCTAAAATAGTGCTACTATTTTACCCGTAGATATCGCCATTTGTTGAGAAGCAACACACCCCCCACCGAAAAATGAGATTTCATCCTTAGAAAGCCCTGAACTTCCATTTTTGTAGCAGGGACCCTCTTGATAATTTTCAGGTTTAAATCCAATTTTGCTTGCCTCTTTGTTAAAGTTGTGCCTTTTTCCAAGTCTTTCTAGCATTGTTATTTCAAGCTTAAATTTCTACATGCTAGAATCATTCATGCACAAAGAAAATCTCGCATCGGTACCAAGAAAAATCTAGAAAACAGTTGCATAAATTCACTGAAAACCAAAACTTTCCATTTTTGGTACTGTCGCGATATCGCGACACTTCCATTTTTAGAAATGTCACGATATCGCGATGAATTTTGGCAAAAGAAGCTAAGTCGGAAAAGTGTAGCGAAATCGCGACACTTTCCATTTTTGGAAGTGTCACGATATCGCGATGTTTCCATTTTTGGAAACCGTCGCGAAATCGCTACCGACAAGAGGAGAGAGAAGGAAAGTTGTGCGGAAGGGCACGATTTTGCGACATGTCACGAAATCGTGACATGTCGCAATTTCACGTCAGGAGAGAGAAGAAGGGTTGCAAGAATAAAAATTGGCTAAGTATGAAAATGGTCGCAATTTCGCGACATGTCGCGAAATCGTGACACTTTCTGGAGAGAGAGGAAAATCGTACTCAGGAAGCAAAATCAAGTTGCATGAACAATCTAGGGGAAGCCAAGTGCAAGTGCAGCACGATTTTGTGACATGTCACGAAATCACGACATGTCGCAGTATCGCGGCTTGTAAAGGAAAGGTTGTGCGATGGCCAGGAAGGTGTCGCGATTTCATGACATATCGCAAAATCGTGACGTCGCATTTTCATGACCAAGTTGGGAAGAAGAGCTGCTAGCGCCAGGGACGTCACAATTTCGTGACATGTCACGAAATCGTGACATGTCGTAGAATCGCGGTAGGAGAGAGAAAGTTACATGAAAGGCCTGAAAATGCAAAATAGCTATAAACATAAGGCGTCCTGGGATAGTGGCACGTGTCAAAGAGCGTATCAGATAAAACAGAGGCCGACATGCAAGTTTACTTTGCGGTTTTAATCTGATTTTAATTGTTAAAGCTTTAATTTAATGATTTTAAAATACTAATACATCTTTTTGTCTTTCATATAGGAAGCCATATGTCACCTACGGGACAACTGGAAAAAGGCCGTAAAGACAAAGTTAAAGTGCAAATTTAATCAAGGACCGCCATGCTAGAGGAGAGGAGGACGGTAAAAGCATTCAATGGAGATTTATTGTAGACTTAATAGCTTGAAGACGATTTCAACTCAATGATGGATATGTAGAGATGGAATAGTGGAGAAGTGATGACTCATCCAGCTCACCCGTAGAAATTAATGAAAGCATTTATTTGCAGTTGCGGGTGAATGCAAGTGGCATTCGAATTTCATCTTCTCCATTTATGGCAGCTAACTGCACTGATTTGCAGAGGGGTTAAGTTCTATCCGGAATTTTATTTTAAAGTGGCTTTATATTGTAAAACCTTGTCCTAGGGTTTAAGTGTGATAAGATTTAGGGTTTGAGCAAGATATTTTGAAAAGATCAGGGTCTGTCCTAAGTCTATAAATACAAGTTCTAAATGTAATCGGAGGAGGCGAAGACTTAGAAATAAAAGGCTTATAAGTAATTTCTTGTAAATTTTTTGAAATCCTTTGTTTTTTGGACTGGGAGTTGATGTGCTTTTGTTGTTTTCTATGGTAGCATGGCCAGGAGCCTAATATTTTACAGATCTATGATAAGTGTATCTTCTTCTGTTATTCATTTCATTAAATTTTATTAGATATATGCTGTAAATCTGCCATTATCAAGTTTAAATATCTTTGTTAGGCTTCGGTTGTTCCATTGTACTGCTAGGGGAAATTATAGATTTGAGGTTCAAGTTGTTCTAATTACTCTGTCTTCATTGTGTGAGCTATGCTGTCGGTGAAAGATACCAGTTTTAACCAACTTCCCTTTGGTTTATAATTTTTTGCTAGACCTGTTCCATTTTGCCTTGTGCTCTTGGTTGAAAGTGATCTTAGAAATCTGGATGCTTTCTTCTTTGATTTGTTCTGTTGTGAAGCTGATAGTATAGATGAAATTGGTAGTTTTAAGTTTTACAATTTAAAGTCTGATAAACTTCTCTTTCTGCCCTACCCTACCCTCTCTTTGTTTTTGGTGAAATGATCCATTTTTACTTTCTTTATTTGTCTTTTATTTGAATCTGCTGACCCATGAGAGCTAGATCAAGAATCAAGTTAAATCTAATTGTTAACAAGTAACAACTTCGCAACTATCGAACAAGTTCGGGAACCCCCTGTAAGGTAACAGACGATCCATATTGAAATCTATTCCAGAAGTAGAAAAGAGTGAATAGAAATTCGACCTGACTCTGTAACTCGCACCTTGGATAACCAGCTAGATCCTAAAGTGAGTGGGATTCGTCCCGTGGGTGTCTCCGGAGCTTCCTGCTCATCCTTCGTAGGGTGCGTATGAAAGCCGGACCAACAAGGTTGGTTTTGGTTGTTGTTACAACTACTGACATACATGATTGTGAACCTTATAAATTTTATGAGAAAAATAGCATGGGGTTATGTTTTATTCAAGAAGAACACCTACATATTCCAAAAATCATAAAGAAATAGGAGCAACCCATTGATCTATGAAAATTATACTTTGATGTTGATAGAAGTAGAAAGGGAGCTAGTGTTGGTGTATGCTCGATTTTACTAGAAATATCAATGTTATTACAAGTATATCAACTATAATTTAGTTGTTCAAATAATATGGATGAATATGAAGTTATGACACTTGGGTTCCAAATGGTATAAAAGAGAGGAATCAGACTACTTTAGATCTTTGTTAACACTAAATTGATAATAAAGCAAGTGCAATTTCTATTTTAGCAAATATTAGGCTAAAAAACTCTTATAGGCATAGGTTCTAGGATATGGTTGAAGACTTTGATGCTATCAAGTTTAAGGTTATTCCAAGGGATCAAATTTAGGATATCTATTATGTGGCAGTAATTGAACCATGTTTTGATCTAGTTAATGATTTGCTTCATAATCATCAACTGGTAAAACTAATAGTTATACCACCTATCCTTGATAATAAAGTGAATTGGAAAGTATTTGAAAGTGATAAACAAATAATTTATATCCTTCAACAAATAGATGAATATGCTAATTAAATAGCTCCAAATGTTGAAGAAACCTATGGGGACTAGATCATCCATTTGAAATCCAATAAGCTACTGAAGGGATTGATCACTTTAGAAAATTTGTATAGCCCAGATGATATATTCAAAATAAAAATAAGAATAACTAATAATAATGAAGATTAACAAGAGGTATAAGTAGTCCCAAGAAAAGCATTCAAGATATGTAAAGTGGCCACTAAAGTAGAAAAGGAGACTGTTATCCATTTATGCCAAAGTATAAGAAAATAATAGCATGGACTTATGAGGATTTTAAAGGATATAATAAGTATATTATCCAACACAATTGAACTTAGATCCTAAAGCCAAGATTGTAAGGTAAAATAAAAAACTAGTAAATGCAAAAATCAAGCATCTCATGTGGAAATAGCTCTGTAAGTTGATTGAATCAAATATCACATATCCACTCAAGCATACTATGTGGGCATTTAAATTGGTACCTATGATAAAATAGAATGGAGATACCATATTTTCTATTGTATTTAGAGATATAAATAAATCCTCTCTAAAATATCCCTATCCCTTTCCTTCCATGGAACAAATTCACCAAACAATTACAAGTTTTTAAATATTCTCACTATTGGATGGATTCTCTAGTTTCAATCAAGTATGGAAAAGGAATGAGGAGTAAAACAAAACAAGTTTTACCATATCTGAAGTAGAGAAAAATGGTGCACCAAATTATGATAAACAATATGTGTATCTATGTCCTATCGCTTATGAGCATCAAATGGAAACATGGAAGTAATGTGGAAAAGACATCAAATAACAAGAAATAAGGTGAAAGAAAGTTTATTTCTTATTAATAAAATGGATAAAATTCAGGTTACAGAATTTCCCCTTTGAGGACTCAAATTATTGATACAAATTTTTACAAATCAGGTGCCCAAGGATCAAAATCCTTCAAGTAACTCGGGTGCACATCTAGTGTCTTTCCTCGCCACAATCGAGGTGGGCGGGCCAATTTTTCCACCCATTGTATATTTGATATTTTTATCTCATGCTGCTTACTAATGCATTCTCTGATGTAAACCTACACACACAAAAACCAAAAATGTCAAATAGCAAGTGTGTGTAGTGTAAAACATGCAATCCCCACAGGCAAGAAAAGAGCATATATGGTGCGCCTATATCAAATGAACTCCAAATGCTATAAAATTACAAAGGGATGTAAAAAAAAATATTTTGGGAATATATCACTAAAAATTGTGCCAATATTGAGTCTTATGGTGCCTCGTAATTGCAATGACTGTTGCATAACTTGCAAAACACAAAGCAAACAATTTATGGCCCTACACATATCCAAAACACATAAAAATTAGAAATACTATGTAACATGATATTTTAAGAAAACCCATATGATAATATTTGAAAAATAAGTGAAATTTTAGGTGTTTCTTTATATGACTTCCGGAGACCTGCATGAGACCTTGCAAAACACTAAAATTGTAATATCTTGGCCAATATAGCTCAGAATGACCTAAAATTTGAATGGAATAATAATGTGATAGTATAGAAAATAAATAATTAAAAAAAATAGAAAAATAATGCACATATTTCTATTCTTAATAGGGTGGGATGAATACGACTGTCACAAATTGGGGGGTGCTTAGGGGTGGGATGCCCATCGTTTTTGCCTAAATTTTACCACCAAATCCACTGAGGATTGATGAAAAACACTATGGTGGGTATTTTAATCAAATTTTATGAGGGAATTCACTCAAATGGTTCAGTTATGTGAAAAATTACACCTACTATTTCCCTCACAAACTTCCTTCGCTAGGTAGAGATTCTGAGGTAAAAATGGGCACAAAAGGTGAAAGGAAATCTTAGAAGCACTTCGTTGCTTTATCATAAAAATCCTCTCTATATTTTGTGTGGAAATTGGATCCACTTTATAGCCCAAGGAGGCTTCATGGGTCAAAGGGCATGTGAGGGCATGCAGGGCAAGAGGTGCCACTTGGCCACTGGGACGACATGCATTGGAGGTGGAAGAGAATCTCCTAAATTGGCCTCATTCATTGAGCATGTCATAAGATCTACTATGTGACCTAACTTATGGGTAATAATAGCCAGGAATCTAACCATTACTGAGTGTCTTTGGCCCATATTTGACTTTTTTCCAGTCAAACCTGCTATTCGCTCCACCCCAGGATGAATGCTACTATTTTTTCTAGGGTGGGAAAAATAGAAATAGGGTGTTCAAAAGGTCCCAAATGTGGCCTAAAACCTTCCAAAACATTTTACTGAGTGGTTAGGACCATTGTATACCTACTGAGGGCTGTCCTAGGGGCCTTGGTTTGTCATTTAGTCATTGCTTGCGATAGCATAATTGGTTTGACTAGATTTTAGTGTCTACAGATGCCCCTTTTTGGGATGCATTATGTGTAGCACAAATTTGAGAAAAAATAGATGACTAAAATGTTAAATTATTAGGGTTACTCAATAACCTAACCAAATTTATATGCCCCAATCCTGGAAAGAGCATGCATTCTTGAATCCTTGCTTCTGACGAGCTAAGGAACTTGCTTCAAGTAAAACCTATCCAGTGAGGTTGACTTATCTTGGACATTTTTCAGTCATCAATATGATTCTATAATGCCAATCATTTTTTTAATTTGTGCTTGTTTGTTGCCCCAAGTGGGAGCATGATTGTCTTTGTCAATGATTCGTTGAACGAACATAATTTGCCTGATTGAGTGTGCGTTTATTGATTGTGATTATGAATTTTTTAAGTATGACTACCCCCTCAAGTGACGAGTCGATGAGGGAATGACTAGTGAGAAAAGCAACGAGTTGCTTGACCCATATGACTTTTTTGGGGTTCCTTCTTGATCCTGAGTGAGTTCAATCAGATTTGACTTGTTTTTGGTGGGTTTTAGACCATTTTATTTTGTTTTTGTGTTTTTTTTTAACTTTGATTGTTTTAATTGTTTTTGAAGTTTTTATTCTTTGATGATATTTCATAGAATAATACCTCATCAACACTAGATTCTCCAACCATGGAAAGGGTGTGCATCTCATAATCATTACCTCTGAAAAGTTAAGGAACTTGATTTTGGTAATCTTTGGTATATTGGAAAACAAGCTTAAGTCTAATCCTAGCCTTGGAGGCAATTAGGAGATAATATTAAGTCTACACTTTAGGCTTGATGATGATTAGGAGATAAGCTTAAATCAAATCCTAGCCTTTATGGTGATAGGATACAAGCAAAAATTAAATCCTAGCCTTGATGTCGATTGGGAGATAAGCTTAAATCAAATCCTAGCCTTGATGGTGATTAGGAGATAAGCTTAAATCAAATCCTAGCCTTGATGGCAATTAGGATATAATATTAAATCAAATCCTAGCCTTGATGGCAATAGGAGATAAGCTTACTAGTTTGCTTGAATTTGCTTTTGATATTTTGCTTATTTTTCCCAAGCAAGGAGGGTGGATGATTGTCTTTGGCACTAATTTGTAAGACAAACATGATTACCTTTATTAAGTTATCAATTACTGATTTGGATTATACATGTTGTTATTATGACCAATGGGCTTAATGGATGCCATTGGGTAATTTGGGGTGACCAAAGGGTTTATGGATACATTTGGGGCTTTTTGGGTTTACCAAAGGGTTTAAAGATACCTTTGGGGATTTTGGGTGACCAACAGATTTATGGATACCTTTGGGGCTTTTGGGTGACCAAAGGATTTATGGATACCTTTGGGGCTTTTTGGGTTGACCAAAGGGTTTATGGGTACCTTTGGGGCTTTGTGGGTTGACCAAAGGGTTTATGGATACATTTGGAGCTTTTTGAGGTCGATTGCTTAACTATTTGATTTCTGATAAGGCGACATATGATACCAATAATGCCCCAGTTGATGTTAATTTTTTTTTTTCTTGATTTACAACTATGATATTTGGAGTGTTAGATGCATTATGTGTTATGATTTATGGATGCATTACTGGATGCATGTGTTGCATTATGATGTTATTTTATGATATACGATGTGTGTATGCATAGTGAAATGGATGATCTATTGATATGTATTGATGGAATATGAATACTATATGACATACTATGTTAGCACCATGGACTATACAAAATTCATTGATCCGTTAATTCTTTTTTATTTTTGTGTAATGGATATTTGGAAATGTATTATTGCAATGTGATAGAATGGAATATATGAAATGAGATGTTATATAATGTAGATGATGTTTTCCTAAGACTCAAACACTAGCTAAATTGATCAGAGGTTGTATATTGACTATGCAAGACTTTTTGACAAGGTATGAATCTTCTAGGACGACCAAGATACTTCATATCCCTATGTGTGCAAGTGAGTTCATTCCTATGAAATGCATAAAGATACTTCCATTACCAGATAGGCTCTCCACCAAACCTATAATGAGCACCATCCTATGAATATCATAATCCTAGGTTTGTACTTAGTTGGATTAGACCACTAGGTAGTATAGGCTACTAAAAAATTGCTCATCCACATGCAAACATTGGTCTATACACACGCAAAAGCTAATGTGACAGATATATCATCATGCGTAAGGATACCACCATTGACAAATAGGTTATCCACCAAACCTGTAATGAGGATCACCTTATGGTTTTCTGAATGCTGAGAATTCTAGGGATTCAAGTTCAACTCCCTTATTTTATTCAATTTTATTGGGATACTTGCTCATGTGTAGTGATTATAATCACTATTTATTTTTTATTTTGTTTTCTTTGAGCAAGGGATTTGGGAAGTGGTGATGACCACTATTTATTTTTCTTTTGATTTTTTATTTTTGAGGATTTTATTTTTTGAACTTTTGGGATTTTGATTTTTGAACTTTTGATTTTTGGGAATTGGGATTTTTGATAGTGGTGAGAACCACTGTTTATTCTAGGAATTGGGTAGGGAAGAGCTTGTTCTTTTGCCAATTCTCAACATTCTTGAACCATTCACATAGGGGGATGAGCAGGATAACCTTTTCGCTTAAAGAAACCTAGACCACTTTGTGGGTTTCATCTTTCCTTGTGCAAAAATTGGATTTATTAATGTGTAAATGTGTTGGGATTTATTGTATACAAGGTATAAGCTAAGCAAGATTCTACCTCCTAAAAATAATGATAGCTTTCTACAAAATCTAAAAAGAAAACTAGAGATGACTAAGTGACTAAAAACTGTAAAGACATTCTAGAACAAATGTCTATGTTATGGGAGACAAACAATGTTATGACCAATGTAATTATTTTCATTTGTTTTGTTTTGTTTTTTTTTGGACTAATGCAGGATGTACAGTCTTAGTGCTAGACATGTATGAGCAACTCTATAGTGCAAAGTGCCATAATGAGTATGCCTAATGCAAATGATTTTTATAATGCAACGAGATGTGAGGTAATGGAATGCAATATGATATTTTTGTGTTTTTATTATTTTGATGATATTTGAAGATGCAATGCAATGCAATATTTTTGTATTTTTGATGTTTTGATGATGTTTGAAGATGCAATGCGATGCAATATTTTTGTATTTTTGATGTTTTGATGATGTTTTTGAGTTTTTGATTGATATATATGTACATACATGTGACCAATGGGCTTATTGGGGGCCATTGGGGTATTTGGGGTGACCAAAGGGCTTATGGGTGCCTTTGGGGATTTTGAGGTGACCTAGACGGTTATAGACTACCTAGGAGCATTTTAGATTGACCAAGCAGGTTATAGGTACCCTTGGAGCATTTTGGGATGACCTAGATGGTTATAGACTATCTAGGAGCATTTTAGGGTGACCTAGATGGTTATAGACCACCTAGGAACATTTTAGATTGACCAAGCAGGTTATAGGCACCCTTGGAGCATTTTGGGTGACCTAGAAAGTTATAGATCACCTAGGAGAATTTTAGGTTGACCAAGTAGGTTATAGAAATCCTTGGAGCATTATGGGGTGACCTATACAGTTATAGACTGCCTAGGAGCATTTTAGGTTGACCAAGCGGGTTATAGGCACCCTTGGAGCATTTTGGGGTGACCTAGATGGTTATAGACCGCCTAGGAGCATTTTAGGTTGACAAAATGGGTTATAGGCACCCTTGAAGCATTTTGGGGTTACCTATATATTTATAGACTGCCTAGGAGCATTTTAGGTTGACCAAGTGAGTTATAGACACCCTTGGAGTATTTTGTAACTATGCTTACTTTGTGCTTTTAGGAGGAAGGTGCAATACCTTGTGTACCCCTAGTATGCACTGTGATTTATGCGATGTTAAACATGACCTATCCTAATGCAAGTGCAATGGCTAAAAATACCTTATGCACTACAATTAAATGTATGCAAGGGTAGAAAGTAAATGCAATTTTTTTTTGTGTTTTAATGTTTTGCAATATTTTTGGATTTTATTGTTTTTTGATTTGTTTGAAATTTTGATGTTTTCCATTGTTTTTGAATTTTGAGTGTTTTGTGAGGGAGAAGACACGATACCTTAGGCACCCCCAGTGTGTGTGCTACTTAATGAAAGGGAGAAAGGTGTGATACCTTTATAGTTCTCATTATGATTCATTGGTTGTGATGTGGATGGTGGGGAAGGTATGCTACCTTTGGGTTGCTCAAAGTGGTTGGTAGATGTTGTGTTTGCTTTGTGTATGGGTCAGAGGTCTTGGAAGTCTCCTATTGGTTTGTTATTAGGAGCAAGAGGATTGCTCATCATAAGCTCTTGCCTCTCGATAATATCATAAACTAAATATCTAAAGGGATAACATGTCTGGATGTCATGACCTCTTTATATGTGCCTTTGATCTATTCTTATTAGGTTTCAATGGATAGATCTCGGGAAGCATGATTTCTTGCATCTCATACAATCGATTGAATATTGATACTAAGGGATATGACAAGTGAGTATATTGTATTTGCTTTTGTCGCATGTGATTTTTGGCCAATGGAGGCTGAGCCTGGTAATTAGGCTACATTGATAATTATGGTGGTGGAGCCCAGTTTGAGGGTTCAGGGGTACTCAAAACCACTTGATTGATTGGGGCCACATTTTACTACGTGTCACCACCTTTAATATTCTTGTTTGGATGTTCCCCTTTGTGGATTTGAACATCACCCTCCTGGACCTTGATGTCCTCAATGATTTTGGCTTGTGCTAAGGCCTCCTCGAATGTTTGATACTATTGTAATTGTAAGATAAGTGAAATCTGCTTTGAACGACTTCTAGTAAACATTCAGATAAGTTCCATTGTGGGTAGGGTGAAAGGTAGTTTTAACATCACCTTTCTCCATCTATTACCATACTCCATGACTGGCTCATCATCAAGTTGATGAAGGCTAGAAAAGTTAGTCAAGTTTATCATTTTCTTAGCACTAGAGGCAAAACATCCCAAAAATGCATTGACCAATTGCTCAAAGGTGTTTATTCTATGATGTGGTAGATGATTATACCATTCTAAAGCATCCCCATATAATATTGTAATGAATATTCTCAACATCAATGGGTCATAGTATTGAATATTAGAGCAGTTAAGTATAAATATTGTCACGTGCTCTTCTACATCTTCATCATATTTGAAATCTTCAATTTTGGACATCTAGAAATTTGATGGGTATGTCAATGATGATACTGATGGATGCAAAGGCTGATTTCTAAGCTGATTTAGTGTCGGTTTTTTATAAACCAAAATTTGAGCTCCTTTTTTGAATGAATTTATCCGATAAGCTAGCTCTTTGTATGACCATGATGACATGATATGATCATCCTATTGTCGCCCTTTATTAGATGAAGGAGTTCACTTTTGATGTTGAGGTGGATGATAAGTATAATCATTAGGTACCTCATCATAAATGGATTTAGGGTAGGCATCTATTTGATCTTGATGTTCCCATTAGGACTCTTCATATGATTCTTCATTGTATTGATCTTGGTATTGTTGAGGAGTATGAAGCTTACGAGGATACCCAGACAATGGCCTTTGATGTTGAACATAATTTTGGTGTGGTCGAGGGGGAATATTTTGAGACTGTATTGGGTTCCTTGCCTATTGTTGCATAGGTGATAACACAACTTTATGTAATGCATTTTTCAATTGCTCTTGTTATATCTTGTGTTGTTCTTGTATCTTTTGTTGATACAACATTTGAAGGTGTGCTCGTTGAGAGTCCACCCATTATTGATGTAATCGTTGTTGATCCAACTAGAGTTGATCCGTATGTTGTTGCTTGTTAATATTTGGCCTAATTTCCTGATGAGTATGATCTCGTTGCTCATTTATATGGGGTTTGTGTGCCCTTGAACCTAAAATATAGATGGGTTTATCATGTCTTTCACCTCTAGTAGGATCTAATGCTTGTTTTCTATGCTCCCTAAGGGTCACATTACCTTGAGACTATGATTTATGAATTAGATCTATATATTTCGATGATGTAGAGCCATCATATGGTTGCACCGAGTACTCTTCACAAGGAGTAGGAGGGTGACTTGGGTCTTCTCCCTCATCTATGAGGAAAGACTCATATTCAGTTTTGGATGTAAGCTTTGTATGCTTCGGCCACATAGAAGCATGATGTTTGTATGCTAAGTGCTCTCTATAAGGAGTATGGGGGTGACTTTCTCAATCAGATGGGGTGGTTTGCTCCTCTAGGCTAGGCCATGGTGTGCTCTCATGTTCATATTCTAATCGATGTATAGAGCAAGCTGAGGTGTGGACCCGTGATATTTATCTATTAGACCCCTCAGTGGCCAAATTATTTACCATATAGAATTCTATCAAGGTATCCAAATCAGGAAGTTTTCCTATAGGACCTATGGGTGCTTTCCTAGTAGGGGTATCTCAAAGGTTTGCCACCATGGGGATGATATTGTTGTTATGATAGGACCTAGGATAACATTTAGAGATGGGCATGTCCTCTAGAATTATTTGGAGATATTCACTGGGTATGGAGCTTGAATCTCTCTTTGAATTATAGGTTGTGTTTTTAACCACATTTGGACCAAACCCGTAAAAGGGGGGTCCATCGGCCATTTTTAGAAAAAATCAACTTTTCAGGAAAAGGTTATAAGTGTTATATATCAAAAAAATTAGAATTATGAGCTGATAACAATGGTATATGACTCTAAAAAGTGATCTCTAGTTAAAAAATTTGTATTTTTTGAATATGTGGCCAACCGAGGCCCGTGGGGAAATGCCCACTTTTAGGAATTTTTGGGAGATTTTGAACTATGAAGATTTAGGACTCAAAATTTCTATGAGATGTGCAGAAGGAGATAACTAAGACAAAAAAAAAAATTTGGAAATTTTTGGAGTTGTCTAGACCATTTTATAGTTGTTTTAGTGCAGTTTTTCCCTATATTCGGCTTCGAAAATAGAGTAAGCATAAAACCAAAATAACTTTTTCGTTATAGCCCCGATTTGCATGATTCTCGAATAATTGGTAGAACTCTATTGCTTTGTCCCACCATGATTGCTACTGAAATAGGGAAAAAAAAATGCACCAAATTATGATAAACAATATGTGTATCTATGTCCTATCGCTTACGAGCATCAAACGAAAACATGCAAGTAATGTGGAAAAGACATCAAATAACATGAAATGAGGTGAAAAATAGTTGATTTATTATTAATAAAATGGATAAAATCTAGGTTAGGGATCAAATTATTGATACAATTGTTTACAAATCGGGTGCCCAAGGATCAAAATCCTTCAAGTAACTCGGGTGCACATCCAGTGTCTTTTCTCGTACCCACAATCGAGGTGGGCGGGCCAAATTTTCCACCACTTTTATATTTGATATTAGTATCTCACACTACTTCCCAATGCATTCTATGACCTAAACCTACACACACACAAACCAAAAATATCAAATAGCAAGTGCGTGTAATGTAAAACATGCAATCCCCACAAGCAAGAAAAGAGCATATATGGTGTGCATATATCAAATGAACTCCAAATGATGTGAAATTATAAAGGTATTTAAAAAAGAATATTTTGGTTAGATATCACCAGAAATTATGTCAATATTGAGTCTGATGGTGCCTCGTAATTGCAATGACTGTGTGCAACCTACAAAACAAAAAGCAAACAATTATCGGTCATACGCATATCAAAAACACATGAAAATTGGAAATAATACATAAAATAATATTTTAAGAAAACCCATATTATCATATTTGCAATATTAGTGAAATTTTAGGTTTTTATTCACATGACCACCAAAGACCTGCATGAGACCCTACAAAACACTAAAATTACAATATCTCGACAAATATAGCTCATAATGACCTGAAATTTTAACTTAAGAATAATTTGATAATATAGAAAATAAATAATTAAAAATAGTAGCAAAATAATTTACATATTTCTATTCATCATAGGGTAGTATGAATACGACTATCACAAATTGGGGGGCGCTCAGGGGTGGGACACCCACTGTTTACACCTAAATTTTGCCACTAATTCTATTTAGGATTGATTCAAAACACTATTTTGGGTATTTTAATCAAATTTGGTGAGGGAATTCACTCATATGGTTCAGTTATGTGACAAATTGTGCCTACTAGTTCCCTCACGAACTCCTTCGCTAGGTAGAGATTCTAAGGTAAAAATAGGAACAAAAGGTGAAGGGAAATCTTGGTAGAATTCTATTGCTTTGTCATTAAAATTCTATATATATTTTATATGGAAATTGGATCCACTTTAAAATTCATGGGGTAAAGGGCATGCGAGGGAATGCAGGGCAAGAGGTGCCACTTGGCCATCGGACGACATGCGTTGGAGGGGGAAGAGAATCTTCCAAATTGGCCTCATTAATTGAGCATGTCATAATATCTACTACATGCCCTAACTTTTGGGTAATAATAGCTAGGAATTTGACCGTTACTGGGCACCTTTGGCCCAGATTTGACTTTTTTCAAGTCAAACCTACTATTTACTCCACCTCGGTATGAATGTTGCTATTCACTCCAGGGTGGGATGAATAGAATTTGTATTCATCCCAAGGTGGGACAAATAGAAACATGGTGTTCAAAAGGTCCAAAAAGTGGCTTGAAACCTTACAAAACCTTGCACTAAGTGGTTAGGACCACTATATACCTGCTGAGGGCTACCATAGGGGCCTTGGTCTATCATTTAGTCATTTCTTGCAATAGCATAATCGGTTTGACCAAATTTTAGTCTCTACAATATCATAGAATGCATTTTGGGCTATCTAATATTAGAGCAACATTCCAAAGAGCTATGGACATTGCTTTCCAAGACTTGATCAAAAAGGTGATATCAATCTACTTGGATGATATTATTATGTTCTCTAACAAGAAAGAGGATCACTTAGAACATATGGATAAGGTCTTTAAATGATGTCAAGGATTTAGAATATACCTCAATCCAAATAAATGGATCCTTACTACTATATATTATTTCACCAGATGGGTTGAATCAATCCCTCTAAAAGAGGTTACAAAGCAGGTATTCATGGAGATTTTGGAGGATATCATAACCAAGTTTTGTGTCCCGAATTCAATAATCATGGATAATGCTAAGGTATTAACAAGTTCAAATACTTACTTATTTTACATTCCAACATGGTGTTTATATAAAGGCTTCTTTAAAATATTACTCGTAGGGTAATCGTCTAGTAGAATCTACAAATAAGAACCTACTATGGATTTTAAAGAGGGTTGGATCAAAAAATTAATGGTCATAGCACCTTCATTCTAAAATATTTTCATGGGAAGATTGCATTACCCCAAAGAAAGCTCTTAGATATTCCCCATACAACCTACTAAATTACAAGGATGCTAAGATATCTATATCCATAAAATTACTTGCAATTCAATTATTGCATCATCTGGAATTGTAAGAAAATGATGCCATAACTATAAGAATGTGATAACTACTAAAGCTTGAAGAACTATGAAAAGATACTAGAGAGTAGCTACTTAGACATCATGGAATGGTCAAAAAATGGTACAATAAGAGAACCACTCCTCAAAACTTTGAGGTTAGTGATTTGGTCCTTGGGTGGGATGAAGACAAAAGCAAACTAGGTCATCATACCATATTTGATGTAATTTGGAGTGGGTCATATTATAGTCGCTTGCATTGACCAAAATTACTTTTATCTTGAAACCATAGAGGAAGATATTCTCCTGATACCAATCAACAAAATTCATCTAAAGAGCTATCCTTGAGCTCTATATAAAAAAATGAGAGAATTCATTTCAGTGTATATTATTATTCTAAATGTTTGGAGCATGCCATTAAATAAAATATGCTTGAAATTAAAAGTATGGGCTATTCTATGACAAATATAGGAAACATTTTCAAAAGCAAAGTTGGATTTAGATCAAAATCTAAGGTGATGTGAGTTGTTGTATTGTGAATCATGAGATGGCATGAGAAGGCTACAATAGCATGAGCAAGTGACTCTCTAAAAGGTGGCAAATTTCCCATATACATTAAGAAATATGGCTCCTAGGAATTATTACTAAATAGTTAGATATTGTTTCATCAATGATGACTTTAGGGCCTTGTAATATTGAGTTAATGAAAAGGTGATGATATACCCTTTTCCTCTACCATAACCACAAAGAAAAAATTGATTTCACATGAAGCAAATCCAACACTTAAGGGGAAGGTACATATTTTCTTGGATCATCTTGATAGAAATAAGATAAACTCAAGTCAAGCAAAAATATGGCAAGCAAGGGGGCATCAATTCACATGAGGTAAATTTAGTGTAAGTAGGTGCCTCCACCTCAAAAAAAAATACTATAAAAGAACTGCCTTACGTTTTCTCCTTGACTCAAATGGTTGCAAGAATTGAATTGGCCATTTATTCATTATCAAAACTACCTTTGAAAGACCTTGCACCCAATAATTAAGGCAATATTTTCTAATTTCATATTATTATACAAGCAAAATGCCCTTGTGAGATACCAAAATCTATAATGAATTTTCATTGCAATCTAGCCAAAGGGATAACTTTGACTGGTACTGATTCAAAACCTTATGTAAAATATAAATTTCTTGGAAAGCTACTAACTGCTAGGAAGCTTACATTGAATAATCACCACAGAGCTATCACTAAATGCTGAATGTGGGAGTAACACTCCTAGAGCTATGGGTCTAGCCTAACTTCCAAATATTTATAGTCAGTAGTCCACAATGATTGCTCACAAACTTTTTGGTGATAACTAAACCAAATCCCATCATTGGTAGTAGCTAATGAGCCATTTTGATGATAATTAAAATGGATTTACCAATGGAAAATATTCAAGATAAACAATGGTTGTAGTGATCTTGTGGGTCAAGTTATCCTTCATATTTGTTTAGGGTAACTACTTTTGACCACCTATTAGTCATCTCTCCAACACATGCACAAGACACATTTATTAGGAGATTTGGTTGGAATAAAATTCATAGCTACGGGAGATAGATAGATACTTGAAGGATCTCATCATGAGGAGATCCTATGTGACATCTAGTTAATGCGCTTGATTGCTCTAACCATCCTTAGCATAGATAATTCTTCTACACTTGGTTAGGAGATGCCACTACTTAAGCTTCTTTGCACCAATGAATCTATCTAGAGAAGATAAACACTTAGTGATAACAGAGTTACAAGTAGCATATTGGAGCATTTCAAGTCAAAGACCCAATGGACTAACAAAATATCATAATGTGTACCTTGCATCCTTCCAAGTGAAAGTTTGATAAAAATTTACCTTAAAAGAACTTGGGAGAGGACTAAAAGAAAAGAGGTAAAACTAGCAAATATCAAATAAAGAGACATTATATCTATATAGAAAAAAAAAATTGACCAAGGGTTGGTGCCATTTTGCAAAGTTTTGACCAAGAAAGAAAGGCTAAAGTTTTAACAACTTGTATTTTTCAAAGGCTCCAAAAATCAAAACTTTTTCCAAAGTGCACAAGAAAGCATAGTGCTCGAAGATCAAATTTTTCGAAGGAGAGAAGAGAAGAAAAGTTTTGAGATTTAAACCATGAGTTTTACAAAACCTTCAAAGGCAGATAAAATAAAATTTCCAAGAAAATGGTTCATACAAAAAGGTCTTATAATAAGAAAGGAAAAAGTATCTGAAGAAGCTTCTGATAAAAGGTTCAATTGAGCTTCAAAAGTTTATAAAATCCTAACACAATGATATGAGTAAATATTTTTGAGAATCCTCTAAATTGAAGGTCAATGATGGACATTGCTACAAGAGAAAATAAAAACTAGAGAGAAAATAGGAGGAAGTTTAAGGATCTGATTGCAATACATCACTCCTAATGTGCAACCTTCCAAAAATGTAATTGAGCTAAACTAATGATTCATTACTAAGAATCATCTACTAGCATCACTTAGGCTCTGTAGTCCATGAAAGTAGTTGACTTATTGAAGGTAGAAGCATGGTAGTTGCAACAATAAACCCCCCAGGTTTGACAATATTATTTGCAAAATGTGTATTGTAAAAATCTAAAAATGTCACACTATCCCTTGTGCAGTGCTAATGGTTAGTTAATTTACAAAAAAAATTAAAATTTGATTAATTTACCTAAAACACTATTCATACCCTTTAGCTCCTTTAGCCTCCTAAGATCCCTCCTATATTTAGCCCTTAGTGATCATGTGACCACCCCTCTAACCTAGCCTATGGCCACCTCACCCTAGTCTACCCTTTGACTAAGCCTAACCTCCACCTCATCCTAGCCTACTCTACCCCCTACTATCCACATCCTCATGCCCTTTAAATGTCTTTGATACCATGAAGAAAATTCTCGTTCAATACATTTATGACATGGATGACTTTCCATCCACATGCCATAATGAGGGTGAGGACTTTCTTCACCCCATGCATTTATGAGGCATGGTGCACCCATGCCCATTTAATACATGTGGATGGATGAGGAATTTCTCTCACCCAAGGTAATTTATGAGGCATGGTGCACTCTTCCACCTCATAGGACACCTCAGCAAACTCTCTCCCTAACCTTGGTCAATTTCTATAAATATAAGGCCATTTCCTTTATAAAAATAAGAATCACACATTTTCTTACCAAAACAATACCAAAATCACTCAATCCTCCATTGCATACAAATCCTCTTTTGTGTTGAGCCCATGGATGCTTTTGTATGCCTCTTTTTTTCCCTTTTTATTTTATAAACTTCTTGTAGGTATGGATTCAGGTAGCCTTCAAAGAACCAGAAGAACCTTTCCTCTAAAAGAAATTTGTTTAAACAACATAGAGCCAACCACAAGGGTAGGTATGTGTAGACACTTAAAACACATCATGTCAAGGTGACTACTCATATGGGATATGCTAGAAGACCATATGAAATATATTGGATATATTCCAAGGTATAGCAGTGGTTGTAACCACTCATTTAGGCATTTTGGCCTAATCAGTATTGGCCACAACTGACACCCATAGTTAATAGAGCTGATCATGCCTCAAAGCTAAGGCTAGCTTCAAAAATCAGTTGGACCTTGACTGACTCAAAATCGGTTACAACAGCCAATTGGTTGTAGATCTGAGCAGTTGGAGGGTAGAAAATTCTAGAAGCTTCCATCCAACTGCCTTAGTTGTCCCTTATTGATATTGGATTCTCCGTGAAGCTAATACATGGCCTCCTCAAGTGCTATAAAACACCCTTCCAAATTGGGGATAATCATAGAAGAATATCGATTTGAAACACAACAAATCCCTATCGAATTGCATACTCACTTGCATGCATTGAGAGGAACACTTTTGATGCCCAATTGGAGATTAAATGGCATTTGGAACCAAGAAGGCTATGGAGGGCTACGAGAAATAAAGAAACGTAATTGAGCCCAATTCATCACCAATATAAGCAATCCAACTACAAAATCTGTTAGAGGACATTGAGGTGATCCTTGATCATCAATTCATAAAGGGGAATTGAAGATATAAGACTGATATAAGAGGGCAATTCCATTTTCATCTCAGCCACGGCTGATAGTGCTAGCTGCACTGTAGACCTACGGTCAGGTATAAATTGTTGGACATTTTGAGTTCTTAAGAAAAATTTGTCAATGATGTCAAGGAATGAAGTCATCATTGATGTCAAGGAATTTGTAAAGAAACAAAGTTGTCATTAATGTCCAGGATTAAGCCATTGATGATGTCAAATGTTAAGAGGAACAATGCAGAAGTTAAAGGCAAAAGGGCTTCATAATATTTTTATTATGTGGAAGCATAAGTTAGAAAGTTTAAAATAAAAGGTTTTGCATAAAAACCAAGGAAGCGTATTGCAAAGTTAAAGGAAGTTTTAATATTTATTTTATAAAATATTTAAATTCAAATTGAATTTAAATTTTATAAATAAATATTATTTATACAAATTTGTTCAATGAGAGATGGCCTTAATAAAACCAAAGGGTTTTAAAGAATTAATTTATAAAATTTAAATTCAAATGAATTTAAATAATTTATAAATTTGAATTTCATGTTTTAGCGCCAACGAATAAGGTTTAAAAGGAACAACATCAAATTGCCAAGTGCCAACTGGGTAGCATGGCCTAGTGGCAAGAGGACATCGGTTAGAGTGCTTGGGTGCTAGGTGACCTGCATTCAAAATATGGTGGCAGCATTTTTGGTGGTTGTGTTTGTGTTGGAAGCGCAAAAATGAATTTAAATAATTTATAAATTAATAAATCTAAAGGAAATTAAAAAACCTCAACGTATAATAGTTTGGAGGAAATTCGAGCGTCGACGTGTATTCATGAAGGAAGGAAATCAATATATATCCCAATTCCTTAGAGGTATTAACATTTTATCCTTTTGCTCAATAAAATTAATGCGTGCAATTGTGTGAGAAATCATGTGGAAAAGACAAGCGAATTTCATGTTTTAGCGCCAACGAATAAGGTTTAAAGGGAACAACATCAAATTGCCAAGTGCCAACTGGGTAGCATGGCCTAGTGGCAAGAGGACATCGGTTAGAGTGCTTGGGCGCTAGGTGACCTGCATTCAAAATATGGTGGCAGCATTTTTGGTGGTTGTGTTTGTGTTGGAAGCACCAAAGGGTGCTGGTTGAGGCTACGTTGTGAGTTTGAATCCCTTCCAAGGAAAAGTAATAAATTTTAATTATTATTTTTGTGTTTTGCCTAAATTTTGGAGTTAAAAGGGTTGCTTAAAAGGATTGTTAGTTGGAAATTATTTTTAATAAGTTGGAGGAATAAGGTGCTAGCTTTATTTCTAAATAAAGTGGTTGTGTCACATTGATTTGTTGAAGTTATAAAAGGATAAAGGGAACTTCTTGAATTGAGTTATTTTGAAAAAGAAGAGTGCATTGAATATTATTTTAATTGGGATATTATAAGGTGTAAATGGTAAATTATTTTTTTGTAAATGTTGATGAATGTTTTCCTAATGATAGAGTGATAAGGTGTATGTGTGTTTTGATGTTTACATTGTATTTTGAGGGAGTTAATCATCTTATAATTTCTTTGAGCTTGGAAAAGAAGTGTTTGTGCTTTTGGAAGATTTAGGAGATTCCTTCATCATCAAGAAAAATGTATGAGCACATTCCTCCAAAGTTTAATTTGATTGGTTGGTTTTCTAGAAAATAAGTTTGAAGTGAAAAGGACTTGATTAGGGTTTCCTTTTGAGTGTGTTTGAGTTAATGCTTCAAATTTTTTTGGAATAAAGAGTTATTATTAAAACCTTATTTTATAAGAATTGTTGTTGAAGCCATTGGTTGTATGAAGAACTTGAACTAGGGTTTGAAAATAACATGAGTATCATTGTTATGTGAGAGTTTTTTTATAAGAATTGTTGTTGAGCATTGTTGGAAACATTTTGAGTGAAGTATCATATGCTTGGACTAGGGTTTGTAAGCAAGGCTTGTATCATTGAGATATTGGTTGAGTAGAGTTGGTTGAGCCTAGTCAAGTGGATGTGTGAAGTGATTTTTCAAGTTCCATAAAAAAAACTATTCTATATTCTGAATTGATTTGAGAAAGTGATTGAGCATTGAGTTGAAGTTGAAATATATTGAGTCTCTAACAATTATCCTTATGGTTATAAGAGAGTGATTGAAATTAATTGAGCATTGTGATAAGTGTATAACATATTGAGTCTCTAACAATTCTATTTATGTTTCTATGAGATTGGACAAGTTCTTGTGTGGACTTGTTGAGCAGATTTGAGGTAAGTCTTTGAGAAGACTTATGGAAATATTTGGTGTGAGCTTTTGTGAAAGCTTACAATACAAACATTGAGCAGATTTGGATAAGTTATCGAGGACTTATTGAGCATATTTGAGCAAGTTATAGAGAGGACTTATGGAGCAAATTTGAGCAAGTTCTAGAGAGGACTTGTAGAGCAGATTTGGATAAGTTCTGTGTGGACTTGTTGAGAATATTTGAGGTAAGCCTTTGAGAAGACTTGTGAACAGATTTGAGTAAGATTTTGTGGAAGCTTACAATACATATTGAGAGCAAATTTGTATAAGTTCTAGAGAGGACTTATTGAATAGATTGGAAAATTTCTAGAGAGGACTTCTGAACAGATTAGTGTGAGCTTTTGAGGAAGCTTACAAGGCAGATTTAAGACAAGTATTTGAGAAGGCTTGAGAGTAGATTTGATTGACTGATTTTTTCAAACCTTGAGTTAAGGTTTAGGGCAGATCCAGCAGAGTTGATTTGAGATTGAGTCAAGCTTTGATTTAAGGCTTGAGGACAGAGATTGAGAATATATTTGTGCTAGACTAAAGGACTGTGTCTACTACAAATTTGAGAATAGAGTTTGGTGCAGCTCTGAGGATAGTTTTATGCCAAACTAGAGATAAATATTGAGAAGATTTGTTCTAGACTAAAGGACTGTATTTAGTTTAGATTTGAGAATAGAGTTTAGTGTAGCTTTGTGCCAGACCAAAGATAGATATTGAGTAGAGTTGTACTAGATCGAAGGACTATGTTTAGTGCATATTTGAGATAGAGCTTTGTAGGTGATAGAGTAGAGGATAGTAATATCCAATGGATAGATATCCATTAGCTAGGGTAGTGATGACAGGTCTTATGAGTGAGTACAAAAGTCTTCAGTGAATGCAGTGGAGGCAGTAGTATTCTAGAGGATCACCAAACATAGTAGAGGAGAAGTAGTTCTCTTGTGGATAGAGATCCATAAACTTGATTTAGGGTATTGGTGTCTCCTTTGGACAGAGTTCCATAAACATTGTAATAGGGAAAGGATTCCCAAGAGATTGATTGAGAAAATTTTAGTGAAATATTTTCTCCATGGAGTACCCCACATTGGGTGAACCATGTAAATTGTGGTGTCTCTATTGTGTGTGGTGATTTGTGCATTGGTTTGATTACTGTTGTTGATATTGTTATCTATACATTGCATAATATTTATTGGGAAAGAAAAGTAAAAAGTGGTCTTATACTGTTCACCCCCCTCTTAGTATAAGCTTGTGTTCTTCATAAATCTCAGTTTCCTTTGGTTTTAGCAGTAGTTTTCTTTTCATTTTATTTAGATTAGATACATTTAATATAGATTTTCTTTATTAGAGACAATTGTATGGTAGAATCATAGTTTAATATATCTTTCCTTACATTTTTTTATTTATAACAATTAGGGCAATAGTTGCTACTTTTCATGTTTTCATGCTTTCAATGGCTTAATTAGGATATTAGATGGGTTGATCTATGTTTCCTTTACATTATTGATGGTCAATTATCATGTTTAGTATATATTTCCATGTTCTATGCACTTTCTTGATTTCAAGATTTCATGACAATATTTTGTATAATTTCCTTTAAAAGCCTCATTAAGAGAGGCCTCCTTTGCTTTTAATTGCTTTTTGTTATTTCTTGAATGCAGGTTCAACAAGGTCTTGACATTCAAAGCAAAAAATACCTCTAATCATAGAGAAGAAGGCAACATATGTCTTAGAGCAGTTCATGTCAACCTAGGAAGCTTGTGGATTACACCTACCCTTGCATGGGGATTGTTCTATGATTGTAATAATTGTATCACATTGGGTATCCCTAAGAGGGATGGATTTGTAACCATATTTTGATGAAAATATAATAAAAGAAGCTTTTATTTGTGGTTATTTGCAAATTTTTCTATCTTTCATGCTTTATGTGATGTTTCAATTATTATTAGCTTAGGTGTATGCATCCTAGATTGCTATAGAAGGCGATCATGGTGGAACTCCACAATTTAAGTGATTTAAAATCTAACTTGCTATGTTTTGTGATGATAGGTCTTAGCCGCAGTTGAAATCCATGGTTAATAGTTGTAGTCATGCCATAAAGCCATGGGAAATACTTGCAACCACACCTAATAGATGTGATCAATATAAAATAGCACATACAACAAGAAACCAGATCTCCATCAGACTAGGATTTGAGGTAGGAGCACTTTTATGTATTTGTAATTTCCTGTATTTGTTTTTTCTACCATGTTAGGCTAATTTGAAAATATAGGAAAAGGTAGAATGGGAAAATCCTAGATGCTTTTTTAGTTTTCTACTAGTCATTGCTAGGAATAGTAGATCTCTGATTTTAGTCCACCCTAGTTTCCAACAATATATGCCTTTCTATGTTTAGATTTTGCATGTATGAGTCCCAATCAGTGGCCATTTTCATCATAGATAGTTGCATTCTCTAAAAAATCATCTAGCATAATCGTGCATTCTCTTAAAATCAAATGTTCTTTTGAAAAGCATGTAAAAAAATCATGTGAAAGTTGTTTTATGCATTATATTTTTCATGCAAAGTAAAAGGAACCACACACACCATGACATATTGTAAACACTAGTGAGTTGGAAGTCACATACAACCACTAGTAGGGTTCAACAATGGTGGCAATGATTTCCATCCATTGGCCCAACTCCCTTGATCCTTTTTTTAATAGACCAATACCAGATCCAATATTTCATCATAGCTCATGAAAAATTTGCATGTATCTCTCTTGGAGAGGTATATCGCTAACTATGGGTGAACAGGGTGAGGACCAAGAGGACTTGTGCTCCCTGACCATGTGTGGACTTCATTACCATACATTATAGGTGGTATTACGTGGCCTGGATTTTATTTCCAGGTTGTCGAGGTACGAGTATACAGGTGAAATCCCTTTAACAATTGAGTATATCATCAACTTATTGAAAACATGATGAGAGTTACTTTTTGATACAACAAATCTAAAAACACATCAAATAGTTTAGGGCTCACAAAAAAAATTAAAAGAGATCATTATTATTGTTTACTTTGTTTTCCTTAAAACTTACATACGATATTATATAAGATCATGGTGGTTACACAGATAGGTTGATCCGAGCATAGACTCAAGGTCAAGACCGAAGATTCACCCAATGTATAGTGAGATGTGCATGACCCTCAACCACATAATCCTCTTGAACATCATTCGATGAGTATTAGAGGGTAAAATTCTATGAGCAAGGATCCTATTGAGAATATGCCAGTTAGAGGAGCCACTAGACACTCCTTGAGATATAGATCAGAGCATGGGGCTTCCCAGCATGGGGTCCCAAACATGGTAGCATTTACCATGATCGCACTATGTGTGCATCCATGGGATCTACTAAAGAGTTTGTCATAGAGGGATCTAAATTGGTACACCTTCGACCTATATCTAGGGTAGGCTTAAGACCCCCACCATCTTAGTATAGACGAGCTCAAGATCCATCCATTTAGGGGTAAGTAGATAGGATCACTTTCGAGCGTAGTCCCATGCAAACTCCCAATAGAAGTAAGCCTTGTAGGATCACCATAGACATGTCTAAAGTGGAAGCAAATGGTATACTACCTCATGAGCCATGGCATAGTAGATAGTTAGATGGCCTAGATAGAGTCTTAGGATATCTAGGTTATAAAACTACACCTGCACCTTATCGTTATGCAAGTGTGCATAGTGGTAGTACCATGAGGACCATTAGATAACCTAGAGAATTCTCTAAGCATTCTCATGATATGCATGCCATTACATTCGATGCGGGCATAGAGTATAGGCAACAGCTGGACACGAATGCCATCTTCATAGATAAGGGCAAGAGTGTATCAAATTTGTCCATTGGGGGACACACCCACAAATCTGCTCGAATAGAGTGCACACACCAGAAGCCTCATATGACTAATCACATAGATATATATCACAAGCTAGAATCAAAATAGAGATATCATATCCTCCAAGACCAGTTGGAAGATGTTCATGCAGAACAAGAATACCTCAAAAATGAAAAGACTCAAATGCAAAGCTTCATAAGACAATGCTTATACGAACAACGTATGTACAAGCAATGCATCCTTGATCAAAAGGAGCATGTTGAGAGGGAGGATCAATTGGCTAGTATCAGTTTACCTCCTCGTAGTGAGTATAGGGAGGTCATTGAAATATGAGCTACTTCATAGTTCGATTTGCATCTTGAGTACATAAACACTCGCACTCGCCATACAACCCAACAAATATTTCAACACCCCACATTCGAACATCGTGGGCATAGGTAGTATGAGGAAGAAGTAGGAGATGAATTAGATCAAGAGTATCCTAAAATATCCCAAGTCGAAGAGGAGGATGAGCCTAGTCCTCCACCTCGACCTAAGAGGAATGTGCCTCCAAAGGTGACTCAAAGGCAATCCAGAGGAAAGGAGTTCTTATCTTTGCAGGCCTATAAAGCCTTGACAAAAAAGGTTAGAGCTATCGAGAAGCAAGGAACGACTTATAAAAAGTCTACCTTGAACAAGATTTATAATGAACCTTTATGCCCACCAGCACCTATTTCGACCTATCCTAAGCATTTTGAGATGCCTAGACTATAAAATTTTAAAGGAGAGGAGGACGCTTAGGAGCATGTTACAAGTTTTATAGACATGTGCTTTTAGATCAAGAGCAATGATGCCTTGCTCATACAAACCTTCATTACAACCCTCTCAGGACCATCCCGAGAGTGGTTTAACCAACTCAAGAGGCACAACATCACCAATTTTGAGCAACTGGCTAATGCATTTCTTGAATGCTTCTCCTTTGACATTAATAAAAAGGTAAATCTATCTAATCTGTCTGCTTTAATGCAACATGATGACAAGCCAGTTATAGATTATGGTAAAATATGGAGAAATATTATGGTAAAGCTATCATTATCCATCTCTACTTATGAATTAACCTGGATGATTACAAAATTTTGTGCAAAGCACATTTCATTATTATTATAGTTGTAGCAATATCAAACCTTTGAGGAGGCTTTGGCGCAAGCCAAAGTGATTGACGATATCAAGTTATAAGAGGGTAACTTGCAGCTCAAAAATAAGGAATGGAACAATAAGAGCATTGAGAAACAATAGGCCAAGCCAGCCCACATTAATCAGGTGGTTTTAAACCTTCATGAAGGTGATAAGAGGTAGTAGCAATGAAACTATCAAGGCCAACCTCCTCTTGCATAGTATTAGCAACGCAAAAAAAATTAGAAGGGTAAGAATAAGGAACAACGCCCATATCACTAGTTCACATATTTTTCAAAATTGATGACTTTGATATTCCACAACTATGCGAGGCCAAGGCCATAAAATTACCAAAAATCAAATTATTGGACCCTAATCAACCCAAGCCAAAAGGATATAGGGATGATTTGTATTGTATCTTCCATAGAACGAAGGCACACGACATTGAAGTATGTTGGAGTTTCAAATATTTAGTGTAGAATATTATTGAAAGAGGTGAGCTATCTGTGGACAACCCCTAGGCACTAGATAATAAGAATATGGGGATTTACAAAAATCCTCTGCCCAACCATAAGGCACTAAGGAACAATGTTGGCCAATTCAATCAAGTACGCATCGAACCACCAACCCACGGGTTCATCAGAATGGTCAATGTTGTCACAAGACACATGAGGTATGAAATACCAAATCAACCTCCAGCTCCCATTAGGGTCCAAGCTGCACCTCTTCCAAGGCCAACCCAAAATGTGCTTGGCCCACCAACTAGATCATTGGTGACAATCAGAAGTAGGTTAGTTCAAAACCTACAAATGACTCCAATGAATTTGTCAATTTATGAGCTAATTCAGCAGTCTCTCAAGCATAGAGATATGCTTATGGACATTCTAAGGTCCATAGAATTACAGTCCCAAGATCTCAAAGTGTTCACACACTTCGTGGGACATGTACAATGTTCCAAAAACTGATCATACAATTTTATGATCATAAAATCAAGATGGTTTCCACTATCATAGCGGACCCACCACTCCACATCATTGTGTGTGTGAATCACATACCTTTCAAGTGGGTTTTGATTGTATGGGATTATAAATCAATATAATCATGACCAAGGTATTGACGTACCTGAAGTTACCAAATATGCATATCGTACCTTCTACCTTCGCATTGAGAGCTTTCAATGATGCATTATGCTCAAATGTTAGCATAATAGTCTTACCTATTTAGGTATGACTAAAGACCATCTCGATGATGTGTCATGTGATTGAAGGTGCTATACAGTATAATATACTTCTAGAGCGGCCTTGGATAAGAGAAATGCATTGTGTCCCTTCCATTATCCATCAATGTATTAAATATGTGCATGGGGGATAGGTTCACATAATTTCTTCAGATGAGGAACCATTCAAGTATGTGAATTTAGCAAATTTTTTGAGGGACTTTGTGCTCCATTCAATTCACATGGACATCCATCCAGCATCATCAATTAAAGAGCCAGGAGATAAAATGAAAGAAGTGTGTCCTAAAACTACAAAATTCACATCTCAATGATCAGAGCACATGACAACTGCTTCTACCAAACCGTCTGCATCCATAATGCGTCGGGATGATAGGAAGCTAAAGGTAAATATGGGTGAAAAAAATATAAAGCAAGTGCCCAAACCAATTGTCATCAAGGTTATTAATCCCATGGAAGTAGATAATTCTCAAGGAGAAGTCGAAGAGGTACCTCAACCTACTTCACCTGCATCTTCAGCAAGGTCATATGCACTGTAAGTGACCATTCATTTGGTTAATCCTATATTAGGGAAATATATTGTGCAAAATGTGACATTTACACCGATCATTGAGATTGCACGGGACATGGTCCGACCACAAGACCATCACCTTCTTTTAGGGATGGTGGTACTGCTAAGGGTACCTCCTAATCAAACCAATTTCATCTATGGAGGGCTCAACCAACTTGCATATTGCACCCCCATGGATGAGGACGATGATGAACCATTCATTATGAATGTTCATTATCTCTCTAACCCAAAATACACCTTATGATATTTTGAGCATTACCATTGGCATGGTTACGGTCTCGAATTATTTGAGAAGGGGCATAGGAGACCTTACAAACCATAGTATTAGTTGTTGACTGATATGTTTGGGTGATGATATTATATTAGAGGCCAGAATGAACTCCTCACGGCATCTTTAGACTACTTGTACCCTAGTCTAGGGGGTGAAGTTGACTTCAAACCTTATCACACCAATCCCTTCACCTTTTGAAGGGATAACTAGTTAATGTCTTACATCACTATAGAACTGCCTGAGATATATCACGAAGACATCTTGGTGGAGACTAGTCTAGAGCTCATACCAAGAGATAACTTGGATGAACAAATCTATGACGCAACTGACAACACAGGCTTACAAGTTCATATCACTATCATAGTGATAGAGTTTGAGTCAAAATATCATTCTGATGAGGACAGAGTAGACTCCATATTTGAGATAGGTGGATCGATTTGCATGTATAAGAGTGATGATGATGATTATTCCTCGAGCAATGAGAAATATTAGGATGAGACTGAGTTGGCTTACCTAGGCCCTCTTAATTTACATCATTTGTTACCCTTGGAGAGAGTCATAGAGGATGATCAATCCTCCATTGATGATAGCAGTTATCGAGAGTGGGCTTACATGAGGCCCCATATTCTAAATCTCCTAGTTCTAGTAGGTAGTATCAAGGGTTTCTATTATGATAGTGATGACAAAGATGAAATAGAGAGAGCCTATTTGGGATATCCCTATTTGCATAACTATAATGCGTCGTACACTATAGAGAATATTCATAGAGATATCAATATCCATATTTGCCTTAGAATAAGACCACCTAATTTGAATAGAATTTATCATATGGTTTTCCCTGATCTGTTGATATTCAAAGAGCTCCTTGAACCTAGTGATCTTGTTTTTGAGTCTATCCATGGACCAGATCTAGAGATCCCCATACCCCCAGAACCACATCTTGGGGATGTAAGTTACACAAATGTAGAGTCACATGCACGTGGTCCTAGAGATATAATCCATTCCATCAATATGATCTCCATTGATTTAACCACTCCACTTCGCAATCCTGTCGATCTTTCCATACAATTATATCGTAATATAAATGTTATTGACTGGGATCACGCTGACTCACCACTAGAGCCTGAATATTTCTTCCCCAATGAAAAATATTATAACCTTTTCATTTTGTGCCAGGCTATGTACATGATGTCTATCATGTTGATGATGCTTCAAACATGGAACCCATAAACCCAGCAGATGACATCCACTTGATCCCTATGCCTCACCAGCTTGATAAGGGATCCCACATGACAATAAAGAAAACCTTTGATGTGGATATCGACAATGATCCCATGAATCCTAACAAGGTTAAATTTAGAGAAAATTTATCTCCTGATGAGTGTGCCAACCTCATCCCTCTACTGAAAGAGAGACCTGATCTTTTTACTTAGACTTATAAGGACATGCCATGTCTAGATCCAAAATTGGTTACTCATAACCTTTTGCTATATCTCTCAAAGAAGCCATTCAAGTAGAAACTCAGGAAGATGCATCCAACAATAGCCTTAATGGTTAAATATGAATTGTAGAAACTACTAGATGTAGCATATATCATTTCCATCGACTATCTGAAATGGGTATCAAACATGGTGCTTGTAGGAAAACCTGATGGAAGGATCCATATCTGTATGAATTTCAAAGACCTCAACAAGGCAATACCAAAGGATTCATTTCCATTGTTGAACATATATGCTCTCATAGATTCAACTACACATCATGAAATGCTCTCCCTAATGGATGGTTTTTTTGGTTACAACCAAATTTGAATTAAGCCTAAAGACTAGCATAAGACCACATTCATAATGCCATGGGGGATATTTTATTATAAGGTTATACTATTTGGCCTTAAGAATTTGGTGTTACATATCAGTGGGCTATGACATATATCTTTCATAACTACATGCACAAGATCTTGGAATAGTACATCAATTACTTGTTGGCAAAGTCATTGCTATGTTTAGAGGATCCATAGGCCTTGAGGAAGGTCTTCGATCACCTGATAGAAAATAATATTAGGTTGAATCCTAAGAAGGGTGTATTTGGCATAAATTCAAGAAAAATCTTGGGATTCATCATTTCAAAATGAGGGATCGAAGTAGACCCAACAAATGTCAAGGCTATTTTATAAATGCATTCTCCCACGAATATCAAGGAATTAAGGAGCCTTCAGGGCAAAGTAGCATCCATAAAGCGATTTATCGCACAGTTATCAGATAAATGTCAACCCATGAATTGACTACTACACAAAGAGGTCTCATTCAATTAGGACAAGGATTTTTAAGCAACCTTTATTGAGATTAAGCACTACCTAGCGATGCCATAAGTACTAGCTCCACCAAGACTAGATGTACCGTTATTGCTATATATATTGGTAACTAATTTTGCATTAGGGACCATGTTAGCCCAAAATAATGTGCAAGACAAAGAGCAGGCTATATATTACATTAGCCGAATCTTGGTGAGTTATGAGCTAGGATATGCCTACGTGGAAAATCTGTGTTTAGAAGTGGTGTTTACTACAAATAAATTACGACATTATATGTTAAGTCATATGACTTATGTCATATCAAAACAAAATTCTTTGTAGTATATGATGAGAAAGACGTGTCATAATACACGTATTGCAAAGTGGATCATGTTATTTATAGAATTAAAATTGGATTTCATTAGCCAAAAGTCCATTAAGGGATATATCATAGCTAATCAATCGACTGAGGCACCTCTAGAGAACAATAGATCCTTCACCATAGAGCTACCTGATGATGCAATTTTTGATTCATCAGAAGCACCTAAACCTGAAGAACCAAATAACAAAGCTGATATGACCTTGTTCTTCGATGGTTTGAAGTGTTAGCAAGGGGGTGGTGCAGAAATAGTATTGTTTACATCACAAGGTACTCCCATGCCCTTGTCATTTAAGTTAGACTTTCCTTGCACCAATAATAATGCTAAATATGAAGCCCTAATATTGGGCCTCCAAACAACTATCACCATGAAGATAAAAAATTTAAATATCTTTGGTGATTCCCTTCTCATTGTCAACCAAGTGAAGGGACTTTTTAAATGTAGGTGTCCTATCCTGAAGGCCTACAAAGATATTTTTGATACTTATCTAGATCATTTGGAGTGGTACGACATCGAGGCCATCCCTCGTTCATCAAATAGATTTGCAGACACTAGCATCTTTGAGATCCTTAATCCCTCAAAATCTGTCTGTCAATTTTACTACCATCCATGTAAAAACATTGTCACACTCTACTGTGTAATGAGAATATTTGGATAACAAAGAGTGATGCAGGAGCATCTAGTTGTGTAAGAGTGATCTTGCATCACTTGAAAAAAATTTGTAATTGTTTAATTTTGTAAAACTAATAAAACTAGTTTAACTTGCAGGAGATTTTTGAAGGTCTGAGAGGTCAAATTTGAGGATTTTTGGCTAGACACGAGCTTTGGCATAAAGAGCTTTGATATTTGGTGTAAATATCCAAAGCTAGCTTTGCTTAGCTCATTTCATGTCATTTTCAAAAACATGCTATAATAGTCAATCGGGTCAATGAGTGCGAAGTTATGACCTTGACAAGTTGCCCCCAAAATTCAAATTTGAATTTTAATGGTTTTAGGTGGGAAAAAGGGAAAACAAGGTATTTGAGGGAATTTTAGAAATTTTAAAGGGGTCTTTTCTCTTGTATCCTTATTTTTGGCATGAAAGTAATGAAAGGTTTGATTCTCTGACTTGTTCAAAAGAAAAATACCTGTGTATCATTTTTTTGGTGTTGCTTGTGTAACGTGATCTACACCAAGTGGTATCAGAGCAGGAGTTCCTGAGTATGTAAAAAAAATTTCGGACGTGAGGCAGTTTACACCAAGATCTGTGGTTAAGGTTTGTGAGAGAAGTGATCAGAATGTCTCCATAAAAAAACCGTTGTGGTGGGAGAAATATGGTGCCAGAAGAATATTTCAGAGCTTTATAGAGGCAAGTTCAGGCTTTGCAAGAGGAGCTGTGTAGAGGGCTTGAGCCAAAGAGAGAAGAAGGTAGTGAAGATAAAGTTGAAGAAGAAGAGGACCAGTTTGAGGAAGAAGAAGAGGCAGTAGATCCTACACAAGCCAGGTTATATAGAGCCATATCTCATATTGGAAAGAGACCAAAGATGGATGTTTCTACATATTCTAGTAATATTGATCCAAAGGAGTTGTTTGACTAGATCAATGATTTAGAAGAATACTTTGAGTATGAGAAGGTTGAAGATCCTAATAGGGTCAAGTTTGCTAAGACCAAGCTGAAGGATTGTGCCAGTATATGGTGGAAGGGAGTGCAACTAGACATAAATAAAAGAGAAAAAGAAAGGATAACAAAATGGGAGCATATGTTGGAGAAGTTGAAGAGGTAGTTCATTCCAGGTGACTACGAGTTGGATCTGCTAAATAAAATGCAAGGTTTGAGGCAATCAAGTAAGTCTATCAAATAATACACAGAGGAGTTTTATAAAATTGTAATCAAAATAGGCCATTCAAAGACCAACAAGGAGAAGGTAGCCCATTATATTAATGGGTTACGAGCAAGTATTCAAGAGGAGTTAAGCCTGGTCAGGATGACCACCATAGAGGATGCTTACTAGTTTGCCCTAAGGGTTGAAGAGAAGTTGAATAGAAGGTTTGAGAGCAAGCAAAGAGGAAGAGTTAATTGTGGAAGAACTAGTGGAAGAACAAATAGAGGACAAAATGAAGATTATAAGAAGAATGGAGAAGCTAGCAGTAGTCAGGACCAAAATGGAGATAATGCTTACCGCCCCCATGATCAGAATAATGGTTACTAGAGAGGAAGAGGAAGGTCTAGACAAGGGTTTGGAAGATGAGGATTTCATGGAACGTGTTTGCACTATGGAGAGGAAGGACATAGAGCATACGAGTGTCCACAAAACCAAGAGAGGAAAAAAAGGAGGCCTTAAGGTAATGCCCAAGTTGCAGTCATTGATGAAGGGGTTGAATCTAAGCACTCTGAAGAAGTAGAAAGAGGAGAAGTGCTAATCACAAGGAGAGCCTTGCTGAATGAGGAGAGAGACCCATATTAGAGGAAGATCTTATTTTGCATAAGGTGTAAATATGTAGGTAAGATTTGTAATATTATCATAGACAATGGTAGCACATATAACCTAGATTCAGAAGGAATGGTTACCAAATTGCAATTAGATAGGAAGAGACACCCGCATCCATATCAGATTGCATGTTTACAGAAGGACCATAGGGCTTTGGTCAGTGAGCAATGCTTGGTAAAATTTAATATTGGTAATTACCATAATGAGGTCCTGTGTGACATCCTACCTATGGATGCTTGCCATTTGTGGTTGGAAAGGACATGGCAGTTTGATCGGTGTGCAATGCATGATGGTCATGCCAACACTTACTCCTTGACAAAGAATGAAGTGCGCCATAAGCTAAAGCCCTTGAAGGAGGTGGACGAAAAGGTATGTAGCAGTATCAGAATCTGTTTAGTTGAAGGGAGAAGGTTTTTGGATGGTTTGAAGCATGAGCATATGTGTTATGCATTAATTCCTAGAGTTAAGGAGGAAGAATGCAAAGATACCCCAATAGAAGTCTTAGGTCTGTTAGAATAATTTCTACATATTATATCAGATAATGTGCCTGAGGGTTTACCACCAGTGAGGAAGACCAGTCACCATATAGATTTGGTACCAGGATCTAGTTTACCCAATAAGGCAACCCATAGAATGACTCTTGTAGAAAGTGAGGAGCTAAACAGGTAATTCCAAGAGTTGCTAAAAAAGGGACTAATTCGGGAGAGCTTAAGTCCATGTGCAGTACCTGCAGTACTAGCACCAAAGAAATATGGAGAGTGGAGAATGTGTATAGACTCTCAAGCTATTAACAAGATCACCATAAAATATAGATTTCCATTGCCAAGGATGGATGACATTATGGACTGTTTGAGTGGAGCCAAGTACTTCACAAATATTGACCTAAAGAGTGGGTACCATTAGATTTGTGTCAGAGAAGGATATGAGTGGAAGACAACCTTCAAGATCAGAGAGGATTTGTATGAGTGGTTGGTCATGCCATTTGGGCTAACCAATGCACCAAGCACATTCATTTCACTGATGAATGAGGTATTGAAGGAGTTTTTAGGAAAATTTGTCATTGTCTATTTGGATGACATTTTAATATTTAGCAGGACCTTGGAAGAGCACATGATGTATATCAGAAAGATTTTTGAGAAGCTGAGGGAGGAGTAGTTGTTGATTAATTTGAAGAAGTGTAGTTTTGTGAAGAAGGAGTTAGTGTATCTGGGATTTGTCATCTCAGCAGAAGGTCTAAAAATGGACCCAGAAAAGGTGAGGGCTATCATTGAATGGCCTACTCCAAGGAGCATAACCGAGGTAATATCATTTCATGGTCTAGCAAGTTTTTACAAAAAATTCATTAGAAATTTTAGCAGTATTTATGCACCCCTTACAGAAACAATGAGAGGGGATAAGAAATAATTTAAATGGATCTTAGGAGCAGATAAGAGCTTTGATATGTTGAAGAAGAAGGTCACAGAGCAACCTATTTTGGCACTTACAGATTTTAATAAGGTATTTCAGGGAGATTGTGATGCTAGTGGCAGTGACATAGGAGTTGTATTGAGTCAAGACGGTAAACTTGTTGCTTATTTTAGTAAGACACTCAATGATGCTAGGAAGAAGTATTCAGTTTATGATTAAGAGTTTTATGTTATAGTTTAGGCTCTAAAGAAGTGGAGGCATTATTTGTTTCTAAAAGAGTTTGTTCTATATACTGATCATCAGACCTTACAGTATATTAATAGCCAAGGGAAGCTAAATCATAGGAACTTGAAGTGGGTTGAGTTTTTACAGAGTTATACCTTTGTGTTGAAGCATAGGAGAAAAAGTTCAGAGTTGTAGATGCCTTAAGTAGAAGGCAATATTTATTGATAGAAATGAAGGTGGAAGTTGTAGGATTTGACAAACTTAAGGGTTTTTACCCTAAAGATCTTGATTTTGCAGAGGCTTGGAGGGCTTTCTTGGCACAAGTTGCTTTGGATAGGACTAAGTGGTTGGATTTTCTAATCCAAGATGGAATGTTGTTTAGAGGAAATCAATTATGCATTCCAAGGATTTCAATGAAGGAGAATGTAGTCAAGGAGAAACACAGTGGAGGGTTGGCTGGACACTTTGGTTGAGATAATACCATTGCCCTTGTTAGTGAGAACTACTATTGGCCACAGTTGCAACAATATATGAAGAGATTTGTGCAAATTTGTAGAGTATGCCAGATGGTGAAGGATGTGAGACAGAACACTGGATTATATCATACATTACTTGTACCAGAGAGACCATGGGAGGACATCAGCATGGATTTTGTGCTTGGCCTACCAAGGACACAGAGGGGAAATGAATCCATATTTGTGGTGGTTGACAGGTTTTCAAATATGGCACATTTTATTCCTTGCCAAAAAACTAATGATGTAGTTCATGTTGTAGGTTTATTTTTCAAAGAGGTGGTACGACTTCATGGTCTACCAAAGAGTATAGTTTCTAAAAGAGATACAAAGTTTGTTGGGTATTTCTAGAGAACCTTATGGAAGAAATTGAAGACAGATTTGAAATTCAGTTCTGCATACCACCCACAAACTTATGGACAAACAGAGGTGGTGAATAGAATTTTGGGTAATCTATTGAGATGCTTGATAGGAGATAAGCCCAAGGGATGGGATTTGGTTTTGCCATAGGTGGAATTTGCATACAATAATTTTGTCAATAGGAGTACTAATAAATCTTCGTTCCAGATAATATATGGGAGCAGTCCAAGAAATGCTTTTGAGTTGAGGAAGATGGATATAGGGGAAAAGTGTAGTGTTGAGGCTGAGGACTTTGTAGAGCATCTGAAGAGCTTGCATGAAGAAGTGAAGAAGCATATTACTAATATGAATATTCAATATAAGACAAGGGCAGACCAGAAGCGACGGTTTAAGGAATTTAAAGTGGGAGATGAAGTTATGGTTCATCTAAGAAAATGAAGGTTTCCTACTAAAACCTATAACAAACTGAAGATGAAGAAGTTTGGACCATGCAAAATCATAGAAAAATGAGATTCAAGCAATGCATATGAAGTGGAATTGCCAAGTGGGCTTAACATATCATCTATTTTTAACATTTTAGATTTGGTAGAATACCTATTTTTAACATATCACTTGTCTTAAATTGAATATCTAAGACCGATATAAGAGGGCAATTTCATTTTCCGCTCAGCCACAGCTTTCAGCTGCAGCTAATAGTGCTAGCAACGCTGCAGACTTGCGGTCAGGTTTAAATCTCAATTTTCTTTGGTTTTAGTATTAGTTTTCCTTTCTGTTGCTTTAGATTAGATACATTTAATATAGATTTTCTTTATTAGAGACAATTATGCGGTAGAATCACAGTTTAAGATATATTTCCTTACATTTTGTTATATATAACAATGAGGGCAATAGTTGCTACTTTTCATGTTTTCATGCTTTCAATGGCTTAATTAGGATATTAGATAGATTGATCTATATTTCCTTTACATTCTTAATGGTCAATTATCATATTTACTATAGATTCCCATGTTCTATGAACTTTCTTGATTTCAATATTTCATGACAATCTTTTGTATAATTTCCTCTAAAAGCCTCATTAAGAGAGGTCTCCTTTGATTTTAATTGTTTCTTGTTGTTTCTTAAACACAGGGTCAACAGGGTCTTGACATTCAAAGCAACACATGCCTCTAATCGTGGAGAAGAAGACCACATATGCCTTAGAGCAATTCGTGTTAACCTAGGAAGCTTGTGGATTACACCTACCCTTGCATGGGGATTGTTTTATGATTTTAATAATTGTATCACATTGGGTATCCCTAAGAGTTATGGATTTGTAACTGCATTTTGATGAAAATATAATAAAAGAAGTTTTTCTTTATGGTTATTTACAAAATTTTTTATCTTTCATGCTTTATGTGATATTTCAATTATTATTAACTTAGGTGTATGCATCCTAGATTGCTACAATATGATCATAGTCAAGATTGTACCCTAGAGGTTGCAGACTAGCAAATAAAAAATTCAAGTGAATATGACTTCTTTCTCTATTTTTAACTTATTTTAGTTATGTGAAATATAAATATATTATAGATATTTAATAGTTTTATATAACATTCTTTTAATTGATTTTGTGAGATTACATTGTAATAATGTTACCATGGTATTTTAGCAATCAATAATGTATTACAATAATATTTTAATAATTATTCATATATTATTAAAGAAATTTAAACTTTATATTTATCCGCTTTAACTTATACCATTTAATAATACCAAAGATAACATTGAGTAAAGCTTTAATAATACTAAAGATAACATTGAGCAAAGCTTAAAGAGAAGATTCTAATGGCCTTGGATACATAAGGACCCAAGGGCCTGCTTATTTAGGAAGGCGTATCACAATTCTCCACAATGGATGGAGAGGATTTAACTAGTGACATAAATTTTCGTATCAGGATTCTCCATAATGGATGGAGAGGATTTAACTAGTAACATAAATTTTTGTATTAGGATTCTCCACAATGGATGGAGATGATTTAAATAGTGACATATTAGTGACATATTGATGTTGTGTGGGACCGTCGATTGGAAAAAAGCACATGACAGCAAATCGATTCCTCGGATCAACTTTAATTCTTTGCTTTTATTTTTAAAAGATCGAGGGAAGGATTCGATGGATAGGATTTTAACTAGTGACATACCAGTGTTGTGTGGTACCATCGATCGAAGAAACTACACGACAGCAAATTGATTCCTTGGCTCAACTTTAATTTTTTATTTTTAAAAGATTGCATATTAGTTAAGATGTAGAAGCGACTGGAGTGTGCCATTTCGCCTTTCCTCGCAAATATATTGTATTTGACTTCCATCGATCTATCATTTAATTCCTTTCATGGCCCCATTCCAGAGCAACTTACTCGGTGTTTGCGTCTTAAGAAACTGGCTCTCTCTGATAATTCTCTCATAGGCACCATTCCTTACAATGTGGGTAAGTTGGTCCTCTTGGAATCTCTGGACTTGGCTAACAACTTCTTGGAGGAAAGCATTCCTAACACCATCAGTAACTGCACAATCTCCAATAATAGACTATTTGGACAGAGTCCTTCTGCTCTTGGCTGCATCAAAAATATTACAGGCCTCGACTTGTCTAGGAATTTTCTACGAGGTAAGATACATGTCACTCTATCTAACTTGCCAAATTTGAAGTAGTTTATGAATCTATTAAATAATAAGTTGGAAGTAGAAATCCCAACAAAATTAGGTCACCTCAAACAATTAACAAGCTTGGATCTCTCTCCAAACTTATTGACAGGAAATATCCCATTCTAGCTGAGAAACTTTGACAAAACTGAAATATCTCAATTTTTCTCAGAATCAGCTGGAAGGTCATGTTCCTGACGTTGGTGTTGTCAGAAACTTTAACTGGTCTAGCTTTAAAAATATTTGCATCATTGCATTTCATTTGCATCATGCATTTTCATTTTGCACATGCATTTCATTTTGCATTGCATTTAGGCATTTCCATCCATCGCACTTGCATTAAGATAGGTTGTGTTTACAATCTTATAAATGATACCACATTTGTGTTTCAATCGTGCATCTATGCACTATCATTATCATTCGTCACCCTTGTGAGTAATTATATTTTTTAACACAACCCTTCCTGTTACTATGAAGAATATACTAAGGTTTTTCTACCATTCAACCATACCTAGTGGTCTCAAGAGTTGGTAGAAAGCTTACTTTACTTTTGTAGATGAGGTCTAGTTTTGATAACACTTAGCATATCAAAATTCAATCACTAATTAACAAACTAAACAATCCTAATTAATACAAGGGAAATATGGAAGTTACGAAGTGGGACCAAGTATCCTGAGGTGAAAATTTTATCTTGCTTATCCCCATGTGTAGACGGTCCGGGAAATGTTGACAATTGGAAAAAGGACAAGTTTCCCCTACCAAATAAATCCCTTGCTTACATCAAAAGAAGTAAAATACCAGAATGGAATACCAAAAGAAAATTCCATAATGAAATCCCAAAATCAAGTCAAATCAAGATCAAGTTTTATCAGAAATCAAATCAGTATTAAATCCCTTAATAAAAAAAAAGTACAAAATAAACAGTATTTTTCATCACTATAGAGAAAATAAATAGTGATTCTTATCACTTTATATGAGCAAGTATCCCAATAAATTGAAGAAAAGAAGGGAGTGAACTTAAATCCCTGGAATTGTCAGTATTATTGTACTTTATGCATAATGATATGTCTGATAGATTAGCATTTTGCTTTTTTTTCAGACCAATGTTTGAATGTGGAAGAGATAGCTTCAGGTTTTCTATATCACCTAGTGGTCTAATCCAACTGATATCCAAACCTAGGATTGGGTGAGCATGGGATGATCCTCATTACAACAATGGGTTGAATGAATCCCACTTGACAATGAGGTAAGTCATGTGTCTCATAAAATATACTCATTTGCACACATAGGGATAATGAATAGTTGGGTCTATCCTAGCGAAAGTCTTATTTTTTAGAAGTCTAGTATGGTTAGTATACAACTTTTGATAAGTCAACTAGGGTATTTGAGTGTCATGGAAAACCTCAAAAATTCCCAAATAGCAACAACCAATCAAATTGCAATCATCAAATATAATTTTATTTTATGAGATTTTGTTTATTAGAATGTTCATAATATAAGTTAGATATCGGATGGATGTTAGAAATGATATTTAAATGACCACTAACTATTTTATCCATATTATTTTAATTTACAAAAGCTTATGAATAGAAACAATACATCATTCCATAACACACATGGGTGTTTAATTGATAAAATCTTACGATAAGATACATCAATTACATTTCATGATTGTCATACATTCTATGGTGTCATCCATTAGATTGTTAAACTCACATTGCATTCATACATTATGTTTTAAGTTATTAAAGCATACATGTCCATTTACAGTAAATCATCATCATGAAAATAATGTAGTATATACATAGTATGAAGCATGTCATAACATCATAAATTAAATGCATACAAATACTATAAATTAAACATGCATTTAACATCAACATTGCATTCATATACATTCATCATAAGTAGTCCATCTACACATGTATATCATTGCATCTAATCATACATCACATAGCTATATAGCGCATGTCATACATACATCACATCGTATAAGCATCAAATAAACATAACATCAAACATCGTATCCATATGCATTTCATAAACATAAAACAAATAAAAACTACACATATAATAAGTCTCAAATGTCAGATCATATAGATATATGTGTATAAAAAATAAAGAGTACATCGACATATGTCAAAAATACCATCAAGTTACAATTGTGTAGGTCCTCGAACTTACACTCAAAAATGGTACAACATCTAGCATAGACCCGTACTAAGAAGCACCTACACCCATAGTCTATGAGGCTCCATCGTCGCCTCCACCCTCTCTATGATTTCGTCTGGAGTTGGCACATGACGTCCTCTCAGTATTATGTGACTTGTGACTGGAGCGAGCTGACGACTGACTTATCTACCTGGTCTAAGATCGATGAGATCTTAGATCTATGGTTCTCTCAGGAACCTCAACCGTGAGTAGCTCAATATCTCCCCTTAAGGTAAATATATAGGTAGCATCTAATGATTAATGGTTGATGTGCTATTGCACCAGAGCTTGCAGTCTCCTGATCTCTGCCATCGGGTTCATCACTACTAATCCTTGCACTGTTGGAACTGTTGGTATTGTTGGAGCTGTTGGAGTAGCTGGAGCTGCTAGAGTAGCCTATGGAGATGAGGGATCTACCTTGCAACCCTAAGTGAGCCACGTTCTATGATCACAACATCTAGCTACAACTATAGGAGGATGCACTGCCATGTGACACTCTAGATCTCATTCTATGCCATGGAAATATATTCCTAGAGAGCAATCTTCTCCTTCGTATAATCACACCATTGATCCTGTCCTATTATGATCTGTGACTATAGGTCCATAACCCATGCCTGTAAGGTAGCTATGGAGGTGTCCCTCCCTAACATCTGCGTCTATAGTGTGCCTACCTGAGTCTGTAGGCTGGAAACCTGAGCCTTAAGCTATCCAACCTCGCTATCAAGAGGTGCCTCGCCCTCCTCTAGAGCCTCATCCTCCTCCATCTAGGGTGCCTCCTCTATAGCTACTACCTTATACCATCCACCCTCGATCCTATAATGTACTTGACGCCCATGAGGATCGACCTTAATGGATATGTAAAGTCCTCGTCACCTAGCAGAGTCACCCTAGGTTATGTCAAGTCTCTCTCTAAATTGATGTGATGATAGATGGTAGGAAGCTTTGGGATGTCTTATCTTATGCCAAACTATTTGGTAACGTGAGATAAGTAGAACTCACATACCTCAGACTTGCATCCAAGGAGCCATCTATCTTTACGTGCTCATCGCTGGCATTCGTCAGCCTCTGTCCATGGAGGGCAATCTAAGTATGGATGCCACTCAATCTGATCTATCTATAGCTGTGCAAACTACTTTATATAATAGTTGAAGTCCCCTACATGAGACCTACTCTTAAAACCCTCCTACTCTTGGTGCCAACATGCTGCATAGCACTAGAGATGCTCCTCCTCAATGTATGTGATCTTGCATGGCAAGCCAGTGGGGTGCTCAATATTGATGTGTTGCCACCCCCAGATATATAGTAGCAAGCTGCAATCAATGCCCTCTTTGTTCCTCTAAGTGATTTGATATAGCTCATTAAAGAGCTATGTTAGTAGGGCACTCCCCCAAGATATGATCAAGGGTTGGACAATAGGGCTCGCCAGGACATCTCGCATCCTAGCTAGGAGGTTCCAAGGGAACCTCGCTCCAAAAGTGTCGGGGAGCACGATATACAAAATTAGGTGCATGAATATGGTTACTCATCGATAGAAGACCTGTTGAGTGTGTCAGTGCTCAATGTGAACCCCTCTATGGTTCGAGTGTTGTTGTGATGTGTTGTTGTGGTGGTCGAAGATCTAATCGAATATTATCTTCTTTACCTCCGTTAGTGAAGATGTGATGGCCTTGCCATCCAAGGGAATTCAAAATATAGAATATGCATCCTCTAATGTCACAGTCATATCACCTATCGATAGGTGAAAGGTATTGGTTCATGCATCCCAGCATCAGGCTAATGCAGTCATGTAGGCTTGATTGTCCAGGATAGTGGGGAGGTGCAAAACATAGCCAAAGCCCAAGGCCCTAAACCAATATTTCTCTACTTGAGTTAGGGAACTATGCAGGTTACAAAGGATCTCTGATTCCCTCGTCCTCATAGTCAGAGTCTGGTCGAATGCAAAATCATAAAGTAAAAATAATTAAAAAATCAACCAAAAAATAAAAAAATGACTTTAAAACGTTAAACAAAATCACAAAATCTTCAAAAACACAAACATCGAAAAATGAACTCAAAATTTTCAAAAAAATGGACAAAGTATTTCAAAAAATAAAAAAAATCAAATAATTCCTTGAAAAATTAAAAAAAATTGAAAAAATTTAAATTTTTCTAAAGTGGTCGAATCGCAGTTCAGACCCACGGTTGTGATGGCGATCAACTTTGTGACCATTGGGATTTAAATTCCATCGCGGCTGACAATCTCGGCCCCAAATTTACCAATTGGGGACCGCGCTTGCCAGTCGCGGCTAGGAGGGATAACCCTTTTGGGGTCATTTCTCATCCCAAGACCCCTAGAAAAAAATTAAACCCTCCTCTTAATCTAACCTAAGCTAAACCTATCTAGGGTGAGGTTCATTACCGGTAGTTTAATGATGTTCATTTAGCCCATTACTTAGTAAGGTTAATTTTAAACTAGTAAAAGCAAATAGTGGTCGAGGTTTTGTGTGCTTCTACCTTAGTTGCACCGGCTCCTCTAGGTTGGTCTACCATTAGTTTAGGTCGTAGTGAGGTCAAGTTTGCAGCAGTGTTTCACGTAAAATTTAGTAACTCACCTCTCAAAGCACTCAGGTTTGCAAAACTATCAATTGGAAAATGACATCGAAAATGATAGATTTTTCTTAAATATTTTTCATTTTTCCCCTGATCGCAGTTGACACCTATGGGCGCGGACCGCGCTTGCCAGTCGCGGCTAGGAGGGATAACCCTTTTGGGGTCATTTCTCATCCCAAGACCCCTAGAAAAAAATTAAACCCTCCTCTTAATCTAACCTAAGCTAAACCTATCTAGGGTGAGGTTCATTACCGGTAGTTTAATGATGTTCATTTAGCCCATTACTTAGTAAGGTTAATTTTAAACTAGTAAAAGCAAATAGTGGTCGAGGTTTTGTGTGCTTCTACCTTAGTTGCACCGACTCCTCTAGGTTGGTCTACCATTAGTTTAGGTCGTAGTGAGGTCAAGTTTGCAGCAGTGTTTCACGTAAAATTTAGTAACTCACCTCTCAAAGCACTCAGGTTTGCAAAACTATCAATTGGAAAATGACGTCGAAAATGATAGATTTTTCTTAAATATTTTTCATTTTTCCCCTGATCGCAGTTGATACCTATGGGCGCAGGATTAGGTTTTTTCGACCATGGGTCAAAAATATGCAATTACTATTACCAGTTGTAATCATAGCTGATTAGGCCTAATCAAGTATCGAATGCTAAATCTTCAATTGTTCAAGTCATTCATAGTGGTCAAGTGACTCATCGCTTCATTTGATTTTCATTACCCTCATCGACTCGTTGCTTAAGGGGGAAGTCATAATACCTTAATCATAATCAAAGTCAACTGAAGATTCCTTGATTGTATATCCCTTGATCTTGTAAAAATTACGTTCATATTATGAATTATTGCCAACAACTATCATAAGCTTACCCTTTGCTAGGGCAAAAAGCAAATATTACAATTTAGTTTGTAGCTCTCGTCCTTTCAGATATATAGGCTCAAATTTCTATAGTAGCACTGAAGCTACCCGAATGTCTGATAACGAGTGCAAGCTCTTTCAATTTAAGACTTCCATCTGGTTGGAAGTAATGATTCTAGGATGCACTTCCTTTTGCAGGACCTTGGACATCTAATGTTGATCAAACTAATGATCATCATCCAACCTACGACATCATTTTAGGAGGTCTATTTTTGCTCAACATTGTTCAAACTCACAACGCATCTCAAAAGGGGCATATGTAGATACCTAAAACATGTCATGTCAAGGTGACTACTCATATGGGACATGCTAGAAGACCATATGAAAGATCTTGGAAAAATTCCAAGGTATAACAGTGGTTATAACCACTCATTTAGGCATTTTTGCCTAATTAGTGTTGGTCGTGACTGACACCCGTGGTTAACAGAGCTGACCGCGCCTTAGAACCACAACTAGCTTCAAAAATGAGTTGGACCTCGGCTAACCCAAAATCGGTTACAATAGCAAATTGGTTGCAGATCCAAACAGTTAGAGGACAAAAAATTCCATAAGCTTCCATCCAACTGCCCCAACTGTCCCTTCTTAATCTTGGCTTCTCCGTGAAGCTAAGACATGGCCTCCTTAAGTGATATAAAACCCCCCTCCAAATTGGAGATAATCATAGAAGAATCTCGAGTTGAAATGCAACGAAGCCCTATCGAATTGCATACTCACTTGCATGCATTAAGAGGAACACTTTTGCTACCCAATTGGAGATAAAATGGCATTTGGAACCAAGAAGGCTATGGAGGGCTAGGATAAATCAATAAATGCAATTGAGCCCAATTCATCACCAATCTGAGCAATCCAATCGCTAAATATATTAGAGGACATCATGAAGACCCTTGATCATCAATTCATCAAGGGGAATTGAATATCTAAGACCGATATAAAAGGGCAATTTCATTTTTAGCTCAGCCACGGCTGTCAGCTGCAGCTAACAGTGCTAGTTACGCTGCAGACCTGTGGTCAGGTTTAAATCTTAGTTTTCTTTGGTTTTAGCAGTAGTTTTCCTTTCATTTGCTTTAGATTAGATACATTTAATCTAGATTTGCTTTATTAGAGACAATTGTGTGGTAGAATCATAGTTTAAGATATATTTCCTTGCATTTTGTCATTTATAACAATTAGGGCAATAGTTGCTACTTTTCATGTTTTCATGCTTTCAATGGCTTAATTAGGATATTAAATGGATTGATCTATGTTTCCTTTACATTCTTAATGGTCAATTATCATCTTTAGTATAGATTTTCATGTTCTATGCACTTTCTTGATTTCAATATTTCATGACAATCTTCTGTATAATTTCCTCTAAAAGCCTCATTAAGAGAGGTCTTCATTGCTTTTAATTGTTTCTTAAACACAGGGTCAACAGGGTCTTGACATTCAAAGCAACAAATGCCTCTAATCGTGGAGAAGAAGACCACATATGCCTTAGAGCAATTCGTGTTAACCTAGGAAGCTTGTGGATTACACCTACCCTTGCGTGGGGATTGTTCTATGATTGTAATAATTGTATCACATTGGGTATCCCTAAGAGGGATGAATTTGTAATTGCATTTTGATAAAAATATAATAAAAGAAGTTTTTCTTTATGGTTATTTGCAAATTTGTTTATCTTTCATGCTTTATGTGATGTTTCAATTATTATTAACTTAGGTGTATGCATCCTAGATTGCTACAATATGATCATAGTCAAGACTGTACCTTGAAGGTTGTAGACTAACAAATAAAAAATTCAAGTGAATATGACTTCTTTCTCTATTTTTAACTTATTTTAATTATGTGAGATATAAATATGTTATGAATATTTAATAGCTTTATATAACATTCTTTTAATTGATTTTTTGAGATTACATCGTAATAATGTTACCATGGTATTTTAGCAATCAATAATGTATTACAATAATATTTTAATAATTATAAATTTAAACTTTATATTTAACCACTTTAACCTATACCATTTAATAATACCAAAGATAACATTGAGCAAAGCTTAAAGAGAAGATTCTAATGGCCTTGGATACATAAGGACCCAAGGGCCTGATTATTTAGGAAGGCGTATCACGATTCTCCGCAATGGATGGAGAGGATTTAACCAGTGACATAAATTTGCGTATCAGGATTCTCCATAATGGATGGAGAGGATTTAACTAGTAACATAAATTTTCGTATCAGGATTCTCCACAATGGATGGAGAGGATTTAACTAGTGACATATTAGTGACATATTGATGTTGTGTGGGACCGTCGATTGGAAAAAAGCACACGACAGCAAATCGATTCCTCGGATCAACTTTAATTCTTTGCTTTTATTTTTAAAAGATCGAGGGAAGGATTCGATGGATAGGATTTTAACTAGTGACATACCGGTGTTGTGTGGTACCGTCGATCGAAGAAACTACACGACAGCAAATCGATTCCTCGGCTCAACTTTAATTTTTTATTTTTAAAAGATTGCATATTAGTCAAGATGTAGAAGCGACTGGAGGGTGTCATTTCGCCTTTCCTCGCCAATCTCTCGCATTTGACTTCCCTCGATCTATCGTTTAATTCCTTTCATGGCCCCATTCCAGAGCAACTTACTCAGTGTTTGCGTCTTAAGAAACTGGCCTTCTCTGATAATTCTCTCATAGGCACCATTCCTTACAATGTGGGTAAGCTGGTCCGCTTGGAATCTCTGGACTTGGCTAACAACTTCTTGGAGGAAAGCATTCCTGACACCATCGGTAACTGCACAAGTCTAACAGCTGCTAGTTTCTCCAATAATAGACTATTTGGACCGATCCCTTCTGCTCTTGGCTGCGTCAGAAATCTTACAGGCCTCGACTTGTCTAGAAATTTTCTACGAGGTAAGATACCTGTCACTCTTTCTAACTTGCCAAATTTGAAGCAGTTTCTGAATCTGTTAAATAATAAGTTGGAAGTAGAAATCCCAGCAGAATTAGGTCATCTCAAACTGTTCACAAGCCTGGATCTCTCGCCAAACTTATTGACAGAAAATATCCCATTTTAGCTGGGAAACTTTGACAAAGTTGAAATATCTCAATTTTTCTCAGAATCAGCTGGAGGGTCCTGTTCCTGAGGTTGGTGTTGTCAGAAGCTTTAACTGGTCCAGCTTTGAAGTCAACGATAACCTTTGTGACGTGAATTCTCCAAGGCCCTGTCCTCCGATAGGGCGTTCCCATCATCAGCGACGACATGTTATTACAGTTGCCGCTCCAGTAAGTGCAACTGCTGTTTTCCTCTGTTTCCTTGTTTGGCTTGCATTTTTCTGGAAACGGGAAGGTCGAGAGTATATTAGAAAGTCTCCCGGCTATAATTCGAAGTCTGAGCTGGAGAGTTGGACCGACAAATTCAATGCCGATAATATTATTGGAAGCAGCCACCCCAGCATAATCTACAAAGGCGTTGTGTGGAGCGTCTTGGTCAATGTCTTTAAGATAGAATTCTCTGAAGAAGTGAATCGGTTTTGTAAGTCTGTTGTCCGATGGTGGTGAAAGATGAACTTGACAGAATGGATAGACATTGGCGTCAACAGTGGAATCGTGGTTGAAGGAATTTAAAACAAATAAATCGCAGCGTGAGCTTCGCAGATTTACAGGCGAGAAGAGAGCTTCGCAGATTTACAGGCGAGAAGAGAGCTTCGGGAATAAAGACGCGTTAATTAAAAAAAACACTTCTCGCGTTAGTTAAAAAATGCTTCGCACAGTTTCAAGGCGAGGAGGGAGCTTCGGAGGTTTTGATAGCGAAGTGGCTGCTTCGCTGCACTATCTTCCTAGAAGTGGAAGCTGTGGAAGCTTCGGAGTGTTTAATCGCGAAGTGGCAAAAATGTTTCAATGTGCTACTTCGGACAAAGTGCCCTCAAACTGCCACTGGGGGATAGTAAAGTGTCGAAGTGCTGCTTCAGCCAGGATAGCATCGAAATACTATTTTAAGACAACAAAAAACAGACCTGCATTTTGGAAGGATGGAGCCGATTCACCGCTTCGGGGCGAGTTCATCTACGGATGAACAGTAGGCTGAGAACAGAAAACAGGAACCCTATATATAATATAATATAATATATAGAAATTTAACCGGATTTACAGGGCTTCTTTCAATGAAGCTGTAAATTGCAGGATAAACAAATTTTTTTTTTTTTTTTTCAGGAGGCTGCTGCTCCCTGCTGTCTCTGACTGTATGCTGTTCTGCTGCTGCTTTTTCTCCTCTTCTACAGTTTTGTGCTCGAAACCCTACTACAGATAAAATGATAAAATCTTGGGTATTTATAGACGAAGAATGAGGACAAGATGCCGAAAAAATTTCACCAACCGACTGACAAAAATAAATGCCAAAATGGTTTTTAACAAATCGCCGAGCGACCGAATCGGAGCTCTGGCGATTTGGCGGGAAAATTTATGAGCAGGCGACAGGGGATGTTCTAGGGTTTTTGGTGTGTAGGAAGATCCAGGGACTTTAGTGGGTTGACTTCGTGCTACTCTGAAGGAGCGTCCGCTGCCCCGGGAGGGCCCAATGGGGTCTCCTCCAGATCCTCTCTCTGGGAGAAAGAGCTCATATGTTGAGATGCTAAAAGAAAATGCTTCATCTTCCAATGACGAAGCTCAACGGAATGCTTTTCAAACGCTATTCAAGAATGTTGGCAAGGGTTCAACTGCACACCAAGTTAATGGATGCCTCCCGCAATCCGCCTCCAGACCTAAGATTGTTATCGAACCAAAGATGGTCGAAGACACAATCATCTACCGTGCTAACCATGATCTGATTTGCAAATTCATGGGTATCCAGACCTACCCTGCATTTTTTGCATACAGGTCAGACAGAACTGGGAGCCACACGGTGAGTACTCCCTATGGTCTATAAGCAATGGGTATTTCATTATTAGTTTCTCTTCTTTAGCGGATAGAAACAGAGCATTTGAATCAGAGAAGAGGAACCACGGACCGGTAGGGTTATTTGTTCAACCCTGGAGAGTGGGTTTCGATCCTCGTATTGAACCCATGGCTGTCTCGGTCTGGATCCGGCTGTACGCTCTCCCGATGGAGTTTTGGGGTGAGTAGGTTCTAGAAATGATTGGTAATTCCCTAGGTAGACATCTAGGCGTCTCCAAAGACACCATAGAGGGAAACACAGCTGTCTTTGCTAGAATTTGTGTAGAAATGGATATTAGCCAGCCTCTACCAGTCGAGGTGGAACTTGAGTTGGCAGGACTATCCTGGATCCAATAGTTAGATTATGAGGCCCTACCCTTTAGATGTAGAGTCTGCCATAAGCATGGCCATTTGGCAAGGTTTTGTCCAAATATTTTGAACACTAAAGTGGAGGCTCCGCTTGGAATGCCAAATCGCCCCAGAGAGGGTAAGGCTGCTCTTGTCAAAGAATCATCCAATACCCCCCAGGGTACTGATGTTTAGAAAGATGGCTTTGAACAGCCTAAAAGGAGGAGAAAGCAAAAGAAAAATGGCAAGGAGCAGGCACAACTCAAGCCAACCAATCGGTATGAAATCTTTAAGTCACTAGTGGATCAAGAGGACCAAGCCATGGAAGGTGTTGATGGGATTGCTGAGGATAATAACATCCACCCTCATGTTTCTCCTTCTTTTTCTCCTGTCTTAGAACAGGTGATTGAATCCATTGAGATATTGCAGCCAGAGAACCCAGGGGCATTGATAATACACTCCCCAGCACAGCCAGTTATTAAGGATGTCAACATGGGAAGCGCAAAAAAGATCAAAGAAAGGCCAGCCCTAGGGATTACTCAGGTGGAGAAGAGATCCAAAAATAGTAACTCTCAGGGAGCGGGCAGAAAGTCCAATAAGGATCTACTAGCAGTGCAAGGAGACAAGCTGATCAATGGAGGATCGGTGAGGACAATTGATTCTTACTGCTCCCAAGGTTTTCAATGATTATTCAATCTTGGAATGTTAGGGGTTTAAACAGTAGAACCCATCAATCTGCTGTTCAAAGACTCTTAGGAAAGTGTAAAACAGACTTTTTGCTCATCCAGGAGACAAAAATGTCTTTAGATCTTATGGGTAAAACCGTTAGTAGAATATGGAGGGGCGCTGGTTATATGGATGTGGCTGCTCAAGGTGCCTGAGGGGGGATTGTTACTCTTTGGAACCCTCTGGAATGGACAGCAATAGAACATATAGCTTGGAGGGGTGTTCTCACATCTCTTTTTAGGAATAATGTCACAGCTGAACATGTTTTAATTACAAATTTCTATGGGGCTCAAAGCATTGATGGCCAGAGGCTCCAATGGAAAGTTGTTCACAACATGAGGTCCTCACGGGAAGATTTAGACTGGATTATTTCTAGGGATTTTAATGCCAAATTATCTTCCCGAGATTAGGAAGGTGGTATCCCAGTTTTGGATCTAGGGGACCGGCTTCTGATTTCCCAAGTCCAGGCCTTTCACCTAGTGGATATCAAAGGCCCTGGAACCTACTTTACTTGGACTAACAAGAGGAGGGAGCCACACAGCAGGAAGGTAAAGCTAGACCATTTTTTGGTCTCTGAGGAGGCATTTGTTAAGTGGAATATTAAATTTCAGATTTTGGAAGGCCCAGTTTCAGATCACTTTCCCATTTTGTTGGAGGGAGGGACCTTGACAGGGCAGCACCACAAACCATTTAAATTTGAGAACTTTTGGTTGCAAAAGGAGGAACTCCGAATGAAAATTCCGCAGTGGTGGGAAGAAGGCCGCCTACCTTTTGGGACAGCAATGTTTAAATTCCACAAACAGCTTCATTTTGTCAAGATTAAATTGAAACAGTGGAGGCAAACTAATAAGTCAGATTTCCAGCTCCAACGAGCTCCCTTGGTGGCCAGATGGGAAGAGGTGCAAAAACACTTCAGGGAAGGAACAATTACTGAGCAGCTTAAAACAGAGGATGATGCCTTGCGCAAAGCGGTTGAGGACATTGATAACCAAGAAGAGACTTACTGGAAACAGAGAGCAAGAAACACTTGGTTATTAGAAGGAGATAGAAATACTAAATTTTTCCATCGATCAGCCTGTGCTAGGAGACAAATGAATAACATGGAAGCCCTTCAAGATGAGAATGGACACTCCTTTGATACTCTTCCTGGTATGCATTCCCACTCAATGGATTATTTCTCTAAACTTTTTAAGGAAAGTATGGAGCAAGATGTGGAAGCTCAAAATGAAGTTATTGATGTCATACCCTCTATTATCTCTCAAGAAGAGAATCAGGCCCTTCTTAGACCCATTGATAGAGATGAACTGAAGAATGTGGTCTTTGGGATGAGCACCGACAAATCTCCAGGTCCAGACGGCTTTCCTATTGAGTTTTTTAGGCCTTTTGGGATACCTTGGAGGAGGATGTTTTGGCTATTACAGAGGAGTCCAGAACTAATAAAAGAATGCTCAAGGCTCTAAATCATACCTTCATCACTCTAATTCCAAAATGGGAGGAGGGGGTTCATATCTCTGATTTCAGACCTATTGCCTTATGCAACGTGATTTATAAAATAATCACAAAGATAATGGCTGAACGGCTAAAACCTCTCCTTCATAATATCATTTCCTCGGAGCAAGGGGGTTTTGTAGAGGGTAGACAGATCTTGGATGGGGTGGTCCTCGCCCGAGAGGCAATCCACACAATGCAAAAATCCGGTAACAAAGGAATGTTCATTAAACTGGATATGTCCAAGGCTTATGATAGGGTGGAGTGGGGCTTCCTGTCAAAGATGTTGGCAGCCTTTGGTTTCTCTCAGGACTGGATAGATTGGGTCATGAGTTGTATTTCTACGCCTTCTTATTCTGTTCTAATCAAGGGGCTTCCCTCGCCACCTTTTGGAGCTACACGGGGTCTTCGTCAAGGGGACCCTTGCTCTCCCTATCTCTTCCTCATCTTGGCTGAAGGATTAGGTAGACTCTTCTTGAGGAGAAGACATCAAGGTCTGATAACAGGTATCAAGGTGGGTGCGGAAGTTTTGACTCACTTACAGTTTGTGGATGATACAAGATTGGTTGGAGTGGCCAGTCTCAGGGAAGCAAGAGGGATCAGAGATACTCTAAATGTCTACCTCAGGGCCTCAAACCAAGTCATCAATGATAAGAAATCCAAAGTGGTCTTCTTCAATCTTGAACAAAGGTTGCAGGACAGAGTTATAGAGATCTTGGGATTCACTAGGACCTCTCTTCCCGTAGTTTACTTGGGGGTTCCTTTGCATTTCAAAAAATTGAAAATAGATATCTGGAAGGATCTTTTGGATGGCATCAAAGACAGAATGAATCATTGGTCCCATAAATGGTTAAGCTATGAGGGACGATTAACTTTCTTACAGTCAGTTATTCAGGCCATGCCAATATATAAATTCTCCATCTTGGCTGCCCCACATTCTATCTGGAAAGAGCTGGACAAAATGGCTAGAAGATTTTTATGGGAAGGTGCAAAAGGGGAGAAGAAATGGGCCTTGGTTGGCTGGGATAAAGTTACCCAGCCCAAGGAAAAAGGAGGGTTGGGACTGAGAAGCTCCAAGCTTAACAACAAAGCTTTGGCTGGAAAATTGTACTGGAGGTGGATTTCCCAGCCAACATCCTTTTTCAGCAGAATCCTTTCCAGTAAATATTTGGGTCATGTTCACCCCAATGAAGTGGGCCATTTCCATCTGGATGGTAATGGATCCTTAGTGTGGTAGGCTCTCAAGCTTGGATCTCAGGTTATCAAAGACCAATTGTTTTGGAAAGTGGGGAGAGGGGAGAAAGCACGTTTCTGGACTGATTCTTGGGACCAGCACCCACCCATCATTGTTGAGTTTCTTGAATTGCAACCGATTAAATCCGCCATAGAAGACAAGGGCTGGGTTCAAATTGAGAGTTATTTCAACACCAACCAATTGGGGGAGTACAAGTTCAAGAAATTTAAGCGGTTGGAAGAGTGGCCAATTACAATCCCTCCGGAGTTGGCACCCATCTTGACCAAAATTTTGATAGAAAGGTTTCTCACTGGGAGAGATGAGGAGGATGAACTAGCTTGGGGTTATGGGAACCTTGGGGTTTATACTGTGAAGGAGGGATACGATAAGATCCTCCCAGAGCCTCCCCCTCATTTATTTTCGGTTCAAGATTGGAGGAAGATATGGCATTCCAAGGGCTGGCCGAAAGTGAACTTCTTTGCCTGGCAGTTTATGCACAATGGAATTCTCACCTTTGACAATCTCAGAAATAGAGGAATCATCGGTCCATCTCAGTGTGTGTTATGCCACAAGCATGAGGAAACAGCTGATCATCTGATGTTTGAGTGCTCTTTCACATGGCAGATTTGGAAGCGTTGGTTCTCTCATTATAAAATCTAGGCTAATGGTGATATGACTCGGACCAATATTTGGGAAATATGGAAGAGAGGTAGATTTAAATCTAAAGCTCTTCGAATTGGTTGGGAGCTTGGTTTACTTTTCATCTGGTGGTAGGTGTGGTTGGAGCGAAATGCTCGTATTTTTCGAGAAACCTTCTCCTCGCTAGATGGAATTTGGCAGGTCATCTAGAGCAAAGTCGTGGAAACGGTTGCCATCTATGCTGAGGAGGAAAATCAGGTTGGTCCTGAGCCACTGGAAGAGGGAGCTGTAGAGCAAGAGAGATAGGTTAGAGGTAGCTGGAAACCTCCCCCAGAAGGTTGGATCAAAATCAATACTGATGGAGTTGCAAAAGGCAATCCGGGGAGTGCTGGAATTGGAGTAGTGTGCAGAGATCATGCTGGGTCTGTGCTCTATTGGGAAATGCAAGGTCTGGGATGTGCCACAAACAATGAAGCAGAAGCCTTTGCTATTAAATCTGCTTCCATCTGGGCTGTGAAGCAGGGACACAGGAAAATAATTCTCGAGTCTGATTCCCAAATTTTGATTGGCGCTCTAGACTACATGAGGAACTTTGCCTCGAAAGCTTGGAGGTTATGGATTCTGGTCTCTCAAATCAAGGAACTATGGAGGGAATTAGATGATGTGATCCCCGTCTATGTGAGTAGAGATTTAAATAAGGCGGTCGATTTCCTTGCAAAGTTGGGTTCTGAGAAAGAGGTTGGGATGCAGGTGCACAGTGACATGCCTATGGAGGATGCGGCGATTAGGCAAGGTCTTGAACGATCCTTGAGACAATGAGCAAAGTTTATGCTAAGGGAGGTTTTTGTCACGATATCGCGACCTATAGCGCTGTCGCGGCCTCTGGTGGGAAGCTGTCGCGATATCGCGACAGGTTGCGTCGTCGCGGCCTTTGGAGGGAACCTGTCGCGATATCGTGACATGTCATGATTTTGTGACATGTCGCGCTATCACGGCCCTCGGCAAGATGCTGTCGTGATTTCGTGACCTATTGCGCTGTCACGGCCTTCAGTGGGAAGCTGTCGCGATTTCGCGACCTGTTGCGCCATCGCGGCCTTTGGCTGGAAGTTGCAGCGATTTCGCGACGCTTTTGGAGCAGGGGCGCCAAGGAGGATAATCGTCGCGATATCGCGACAATTTTTGTGAATTGGAGCCAAGTGGAAAATCCTTCGCGATTTCGCGACATTTTTGAAGATTGGAAGCCACAAGGAGAAATCGTCGCGATATCGCGACAGTTTTGGACAATTGGCACTAAGGGGAAAAACCGTCGCGATATCGTGACACTTTTGAAGACTAGGCGCAATGTGAAAAACTCGTCGCGATATCGCGACAGTTTTGAGGATTGGGAGCTGAAAGGTAAACTCGTCACGATTTCGTGACACTTTTGGCGATCTGGAGTCATGGGGAGAACTCGTCGCGATATCGTGACACTTTTGTCGACTGGGTGCAAAGTGGAAAACTCGTCGCGATATCGCGACACTTTTGAGGGTTGGGTGCCGAAAGGAAAACTCGTCGCAATTTCACAACACTTTCGACGCATAGGAGTCTTGGGAAAAATCGTTGCGATATCGTGACTCTTTTGAAGACTAGGCGCCAAGTGGAATACTCGTCGCGATATCGTGACACTTTTGCCGGTTGGGCGCTTTGGAGAAAACTCGTCGCGATTTCGTGACACTTTTGGAGATCAGGAGCCATTTGGATTTCTCGTCGTGATTTCGTGACACCTTTGGTGATGGGTTGCCGAAGGGAGCTGCCGTCGCGATTTCGTGACATTTTTGGCGATCGGGCGCTGTGCGCTCTTCTTTGTCGCGATATCGCGACATGTCACGTTTTTGTGACTGGTGGCTATGGCGCGACCGAGGAGGGTTTGATTGTCGCGATTTCGCGACATGTCGCGTTTTCGTGCCCTGTTGACTTCTGTGCTCTGCGGTGGAAAGTGTTGACTTTTTAAGCTCTGCGCTTGTAATCTGTTCTTTGCTCTTGGTTGGGATGTGTTTGCTCCCATTTGTAACTGTTCTTTGTTTTAATACAAGTTTTTCAATTTTTTCAAAAAAACAAATCGCCGAGCGACCCCAATGACTCGTTTCTCCCGCCTGAAGATTGCTTCGCAAATCTGAAGAGCGAAGTACGGATTAACATTACTTCCGAGCGAAGCACTTTCCGGGGGGCATGTAATGTGGTTTAATATTTCTAACAGTTAATCTTGTTGATCTGACTATGACGCATAATATCTCTAAGAGAGAGGCAGAAACGATGGTTAATTTGTTGAAGATATCATTGCTGTGCAGCAGAGAAACGCCAAGCGATCGTCCAACTATGGCTCAAGTGCTATCTTGGCTAGTCAATATTAAACAGAATATAATTGTTGTTAATGGCGTGTGAACTTGGCGTATCTTGGTTGCATCCCAGCCTGATGGAAAGAACCATAAAGGCTTGGTAGTTAAGCTAAAGTTTTGTCCTTAGTTACGTCATAAATCATGTTCTATTACGCTCTATGTTTTACTTAGAACCACATACTTTTTGAATTCATATTCCTCGACAATTATCTTATAAATAAAATGGTTTTGTAAAATAATTATCTTAGGAAAATTAAATATTATATTATAATTATTTTATAAATAAAATGATTTTATAACTATCTTAATCTTTAAATTAAATAAGTTTAAAGATTAAATATTATAAAATCATGAAATTTAAGTGAAATTGAAAAGAGATTATTACATCAACATACAAGAACTTGATAAAGAGAATATTAAGAATATTAAGTAAATGTTTTAATTTATAATAATACTTTTTATTTCATATAAATTAATATATTTTATATCTTAAACAAAAATAATTATAAAATATTTTAGAATTGCAACTAAATTTTAAAAAATATTATTATTATTTTATTTTTAATTAATAATGTGTTTAAAGATAAATCTTAAAAATATATTAATAAAATATAATTACCAAGTGAAAAGATGAACTCATAAAAAATTAATAATTAAAAAGAAAAAAAAATTAATGAATTATGTAAATTAAATGAAAAATAAAGAAAATCCAATCAAAATAGATAGTTTAACGTAGAATGCATATTAGCTCTCTATCTCTATATAAAGTTCAAACAAAATAATAAAAAAACCTCTTATGTTATATATATACTTAAAAAACTTTGGAGAACCAAAATCCTTAAAAGTTTTGAAAGCTATTATATACATGAAATCTGCAATTGGTAATGACTACATATGTTTATGAATTCTATAATAAATAATATGTGAAAATAAGGAAAATATAATCTTACCTATCTATAACTTATAAGTTATTTTAGAAGATGATGATGAAAAACACATATAAAGCATCTTGGTAATAGAAAATGTATGATTTAGTGGTTTTGATATTTGAGATGATTAAATTAAGAGATTTTTTCTTATTAAATATTTTAAAGGATATGTATTATTAAATTTTTTTTGGATTACATAGCAAAGTTAGCTACAACCACTATTTTTATTAAATGACAGTAGGCAGGTTCGTGCAACCAAACCACAAAATTTATCTGTCTTGTTTTTGTTGATCCGATATGGGATTGGGACCACTGGGTGCTCAGGATTTGTACTGTTGTTGTCAGGCTGATGCGCATTTAAAGGACTCGGAGCAAACTACTACCTTTGCAAACTAGCACAACCAAAGTTTGAACCGAGATCTCTTCTCAGCAAATACCCATCTAAACTAGACTAGCACTTGCCAATTATTAATTAATATAAATGGAATTCATCCATACTAATAAATCAATATGATTATACTTATTTATAAAAATGATATATAAATAGTATAAGAAATTATAAAATAATAATGTTATCTATTTGTCAAGTCAAAGCTCTTTTTAACTTGGTTTTAACATTTTTAGGTGTGTGAATAGATGTGTAAATGAGGTTGTTACAAACTAAATTAAAGCAATTTTTTTTTAATAATTATAAAATAGACTATAGTTAAAAGATATAATATGAACGTTTAAGGTGTGCCTTATGTAATGAAAGTACGAAAATATTAAATCATCTAGTTATTGCTCTTTACTTTCATATAGTTTTGAGGCTACTTTTAAAAAATAATATATTGGGATGCTCCACCAATATCCAAAGAGACAATGGAGGATTGTATTGGAAAAGATTTACAAATTATATTTTTTATTTAAAATATTTTAATAATATAAAAGTTTTTCAATGGGTTTATACATGTTTTTTTTTATGAGGAACTTTTTATATACAACATATCCGCAACATGCGAGGGAAGAGATTTGAACCTGGGCCTCTCCAAGTCTGGAGAGTTTTAACTACCCACTTGCTCTCCAACTCCTCTAAAACCCTTACCATTATATGCAACTAGAAATAATGCAAAATTAAGACATGACAAATAATTATAAATAATATAAAAAAAATGTATAAATAAACTGAATTAATAGTAACATCATCTTTTACATTGCTTAATTATTAATAAAAGTTACAACAAAAAATAAATAATATATTTAATAAAATATCAAAATAAATATAAATTAGTTAATCTAATGTTTAAATTTTTTAATAAAATTATAAAAATTATATATTTAACTTATTCAATAAAATTTACTTACTTTTAGATGTTCCGTAACCGTTTCTTTGTTGATTCCCGTAACTTAGTCATGATCAAGGTTTTCTTTGTTAATTCCTATAAGTTAGTCTCGGTGTTCCGGGCTGCCACGGTACTCCGAGCGCCACGGAAGCCGCCACAAAACTCCGCGCTGCCACGGTACTCCGAGCTATCTGCACGGAAGCCGTCACAAAACTTCGTACAATCGCACCTATAATATCATGTGGTATTCATTTTAACCTTTTAAAGACATCAAATCCTGTAAGACATACTAATTTATTTGCACTAATTAATCTACACTTCAGACACACAAGCTATTAGATGTTATATATATACTTGAATTTACGATAGACTTGAAATTAAGTCTTTGGAAAATAAATTATAACATAAACTTCCTCAATTTTGATTTTGTAATATTGTTGTTAGATCTTAAAGGTCTTACTTAAACCTTTAATGTTATTAATATATTTTAATATAATTTTTTAAATAATAAAAATAAATATATATATATAAAACATATAAATATACGTAAGTTTATTAAAAAAATCAAATCAGCTAAAACATTAAAGGTGGACAACACATACCTATAACCAAATTAAAAACCATTAAACTACGTAAAAAACTTTAAAGGTGGACAACACATACCTATAACCAAATTGAAAACCATTAAAAGGTGGACAACACATACCTATAACCAAATTGAAAACCATTAAACTACGTAATCTTCTCCCGAGTCCCTACGAAACATTCCAGTTCTGGAAACAGCAGTATTTTCTTATGAATTAGGAAGCCTCATCAAAAAATTCAAAGGCCACACCTACACATAAATTGTCCAAAATATCTAATGCCTACGTCTCCACAAAGAACCGGTAAACTAATTAGAGGGAAAAAAAAAAACATTTAATATGGGTCACCTATAGGCCAACAAACTTCCTTAAACGACAAGAAAAGTTGTGAAGAAAGGAATACCCCTCGCCCTAAAAGGAGAGACGACGTAATAGAAAAGGTATTGAAATTCTGTAGTAGAGAATGAGGAGGGTGGTGGTTGATATGTTTCACACTATGGTGGCCCATTAAATTTAGAAGGAGGTGGTTATATATATGTTAAGTTGCATTTAGAATGAGTATTTTTTTTATTTTTTTCAATTGATAGAAGAAGATGATTCTGAGTATACTTTACCGTGTTAAATTTTATTCGGTATATACTTCAACTCTATCTTTCAACCACATTTAATTTATTTTTTAAAAATAACTAGAAGTGTATGTCGGGAAGTTAGAAAGGGACCCAGGTTACCGCTTTGACTCTATTAGCCTTTTAACAGATTAGGCGAGGTTTGGTGAACGTAATACCATCTGCCTCAAGCCACCATGAGCTTTCGTGTAACCATTTACAGTCTTTCCTCTATAAAACCCTTGGCAGATCATTTCCCACACTCGTACTTCCTCCACTCCCTATCATTCATACAAAATCTCTTAGCACAGAGTCCACCATGGCATCAGGATCCCTCGTGTCCGCGCTTGCCCTCGTGGCGATCTTAGCTGCAGTGGCAATCGGTGACGTGGCAGCCCAGGCCTCGTGTGGCAGGCCGGCGATGACTCTGACGCCGTGTTTAAACTTCATCACGGGCAGCACCAACGGCAAGGCGTCGAGTCCCTCGGTGGGATGCTGTTCTGCCGTACGTACAGTTCTCGACACCGGAGTGTACTGCTTTTGCCAGATCATCACCACCAGCAATCCCTTCGGCTTTATTAACCGGACCCTCGCCCTTACCATCCCCGGCCTGTGCAAGGTCAGCACGGCTCCTCTCAACAATTGCGTAGGTAAAGAATACTACAACACATGTTTTTGTGGTTCGATCCTGCGACCTGTGCTAAAGCGTTTTGTTCTTGTCTTAATTTTTTTTCAGGCAACGCCGGCGTTCCTTTCTTGCCTCCGGCTCCTTCTCCAGGTGAGTGGAATTCATAAACTCGTTTATTTAACGTTTACGCGTACTTCGCCAAAAAAATGATAGAACGATTCGTTTTCATTGGTGGTTTCAGATTCGAATCCCGTGCCGTCACCGGCAGAAGGTCTGGCGCCTGCTCCGGTTCATTCCTCCAATGCTTCTCCCGAGCAGAAGAACTCTCCGATGGGCCCTTCTTCAATATCCGGCCCGGCGGAATCGCCGTCAGGCTTCAATGGTCTTCCTGTCATCCCACGCACCAGCGGAAGCTACAGCGACCGAACGGATTTGTGGTTGCCGGTGACTGGGATTTTCGTAGGGTTGATCTCGGCGAGATTCCTGTGGTAAAAGTTCAATTGTGAGAGAATTTTGAGTTCCAAGGAAGGAATTACATTAGTTGTAGAGGATTTCAGAATCTGACGACGCCAGCCATTGGGATTCCTGTCGTTTTTATTTCAGTTATTTCTACGACATATTTGTTATGGATTTGAGGATTGTCTAGTGAGTGAATATGGCACAGCTCGGGCCTTCCATAGCAGAGCCATAGGATATGTCTAGTTTTCTAAGAGAATATGATTTATGCTGCACAGGCGTTGTGTTCTCACATTCTTTCGTTCTGATAATTCATTTCTATCTTATTTAAAACGCAATCTTTGCCTTAGTTTTGGTAAACGAAGGATTTTGCTGCTGTGTGCACGACAGTTTTTTTCCACCTACTTCATCTGCTTCTGTGCTTCGACGATCATATGATTATAATTTGTTTTAATATATTTAATTATTATTTATTAAAATTAATTAAAACTTTAATTTTCGAAGTCTTTATATGGATTATAGATTGTTTTAATATATTATTTTTCATAAGATTAATCTCATTTTATTTTTTATTTAAAACAAAAAAACAATGAATTAATTTATTTTTATAAATAACCCTTACCTCACCTATACCTCACCTCATAATAATTCGAATGGAACCGCTGTCTATTCAACGGAATCAAGATAGCCGCTACTACTTTCCCAGGAAAAGCTTACCCAATCCAAAAGATTCCTTTCAAGAAACCTTGATGTAAAATCCCTTTATGCACTGAAGTTTGACCATTCTGTCGATCGAAGATATTTTTCCCGATAACAAGGGCGGCCTTCAGATACTGCGGAACCTTGATTGCGATAATAATAGGTTTGGCGGCGGGAAGCGGCAGTAGTGGAGAGGCTGCGGAGGATGTAGACTGCACAGACACGATCATAGGCTTTTCCCCTTGCCTTCACTACATGATAGGAACAGGTATCGGCAAGCCAAAATCACCCCACCAAGCGAGTGCTGCATGCAGGTCGCCATCGCTGACCTCAACAGGCCCGTTTGTCTTTGCCAGCTTCTCGCCAACCCGACTTTTTTTGGCTTGACCGTGAATCGAACCCAGATCGTCAGGCTTCCGCCGCCTGCAATATCTACGTCCCGCAGTGCAATGGTAAAGCCCGCGCTCCTTTTTCTTCTTTCTTTCTGTCATTTCACGTTTTACGGGTTTCAAACCCTTGACCTGTGAGAATAACTGAAGTATACGTTATTTCAATCTGCTGCAGATGCTTATTTCCCGCCTCCCGATGGTACGTTTGTGGATCTTTACCGCATTTTCACCTGATATATTATCCCTGTCTTGATTTTTAAATTTTTGAAAAATCTATCTCTGCCTTGCATTATTCACCGGATTTCAGCTTTGGTCGTTTCTTTCTTTGATTTTGAAATTTCGCTGAATAAATGTTGTTACTGTGACGGATTTCTAGTATCAGGCTTTGGCCGTTGTATTCTTTCTTTTTAAAACAATTTCACTGAATCATTTTCTCGCATGTACGATGGCAACCACCAGGCTTTCCACTCCCGCCCGTGACTCCTGCAGGTATTTTATAAGTCCATGAAAATATTTAACCACGGACCTGAATTATTTTTAATTATTCTTCTTATTTGCGCTAATTTAAAGAGTTTTTACCGTTCTGTGGTCTCAGGGTCGAATCCCCCGCCTCTTCCTGGGGTCTCGGGGTCGACTCCCCCGGCTCCGTCGCCACCAGCACAGCCTACAGCCCGGAGGCATTTTACCGTTAAAGATGTTAGAAAAATAAACCCAGATTTCACGCCTGTGCCCAACTGCGCTGCGAACCTTGGGCGAAACCGGATTGCGCTCCAGACATGGGCGAAGTCGGACTGCGCTGCCGCAGTCCGGGATCCCGGCAAAAGTGTGACATGACGTCGCACTTATCTTCTGACAGATTTGACACCTGACAGATGCGATCTCCGCAGGAGTTAATGCCAAGTCGGCGTATGTCAGAAACCCTAGACGAGGGTCGATCCGAGGATAACCCTTATCCGGAGCTGTCAGAGGATAAACCTTATCCTCCTCTCCCCGCGGCTATAAAAGGTGGTTCGGGTCTACAGACAAATTAGGGCGTAAAAAGAAGGAGAAGCAGTGCGAGTGTGAGAGAAGTTCGTAAAAGTGAGCAGAGAAAGAAAGCAGAGCGATTCAGTGAGCAGTGTGGCTTAGCTGAGAAATGTCCGAGCTGCAGACTCGACATTTCCCCTGTTTAGATTATCCTGCAGCGTAGCCTGCAGATATTGCTATTTCCTCGGTTGAGGAATTCTGTAACCCTAGTTGTTCATACGAATAAAGTTTGCTTTTGTCTGTGGCATCTTTAGGGTTTGCAGTAGTTTAGGTGTTAACCTTGTTGTTCTCTGTTCCGGCGTTTCTCTCCTATCTTTCGGGTCTTGCCAAGCCAGGCAAACCCAGCGGCAGCCGCGGAAGACGAAGAAGTTGAAGGCCAGAGTTGGCCAAGTCTGAAGCTTGCAAATCGTTGCCGTGCGAAGTTGGTCGCCGAGCGAAGTTCGTCACTTCGCTGCGACAGCCGCGCTTCGGCAGCTGAAGGTGCGAAGCGCGCACCTCGCTGCGACAGCCGCGCTTCGGCAGCTGAAGGTGCGAAGCTCGCACTTCGCTGCCAGTGACGGACGTGCACCCTGCGCAGTCGTGGCTGACGGACCTTGGCGAAGTTTGAATCTGAGCAGCGACGCTCGGATTACGGCGAAGGTTGAAAAAAAAAACAAATTTAAATCCTTCAAAAGAGACTGCAACTTCGCCAACGCATGCCTTGCACGTGCAGTCTTCACCGCCGGTTGTTGTTCCTGCCATATCGCCTCCTAGGGCGACCCCCGATAATAACGGCAACGTTGATAATGGAGCTGTAAAATTTTATTTGCCGTCTATGGCTGGAGTCCCTTGGCCACTGTATTTGATCGGTATTTTCTTTCTTATGGGCATTTTTCTTTAGCAAACATTACCCTTGAGGTACCGGATATGTATTGTCATTGCCATGTTGCAGAATTGAAAACGAGATTACTTCGGCAATCTTGGGATCGAATATAGATGTAGATATATTTGTTTGGCAATTTTAGCAAACATTTGTGAAATCTTTTCAGGGATGGAAAAAAAAAAAAACAGAAAAGAGGTGATGGGAGACTCAGTTCTGAATATGATTTTAGTCCTGCAAGAAAATATCCAGAGAATTAATGGATCGAGTTTGGCCTTTCTGAAATTTCATAGATCGTTTTTTGGCTCGTCACAGTGAGCAACATAACATGGTCCCTTAATTTGCTCCTGTGAGTGTGAAGAGTGTTTGGATTTTAAAAATGGAGTAATGGACGGTTTAGATTTTAAGGACGGAGTTATGGATGGTTTATATTTTATTGGCAAATTTCAAGGGGAATACTGCTGTCTTTAATTTATTTTTTTACCTTTTTCTTCCTAGGCCTTAATTTCATTTCCGGGAGATCGAAATTTAGAAATGCACTTAAGTTTTCGTTTCCAGGGGAGATCGAATTTTTTTGGAGTGGCGTTTGGATGGCGATTACCAATGTGAAAGTGATTTTAGAACAAAATTGATTCTTAGGTATTATTTTGAATTTTTTTTTAATAAACTAAAAGGTTATCAAACTTTTTGCAATGCGTTTCTAGGATGATTTCTTTTAATAAATGACTTGATCTTTTAATAAGAATAAGGCATATCTCAAAAGCTTACGCAGAACAAATACTAAAAAAGCTCTATGTTTGTTACTGTTCAAGTCTTTATAGAGAAGAAAGAGGTTCTTATTCAAAGGATTGGTTCAACTGAGAATAATAGGATCTATAGGAACTAGATCACACCCAAAACTTTTATCTGTAACTTTGTTCTTGTGCCCTGTTTAAAATGTAAAAGAATAAAACATATTAAATACTCTGAAAATATAGTTAAATAAAAAAAATTCATTATGTTAAATAAAATTTTAACTTTAAAATTGTATATGTATTTTTGAATAATTTTCAGTGTAAAAGTAATTTTAAAATACTGAGAAGTTATTTTTTTATTTTAAATTATTTTAAAATTATTATCACATATGATTTATATTTTATTCAAACATCACTATAATTTTTATTTTAATTAATATTTTTAAATACATTTATCCTCCAGTTAAACTCGGGTCAAACTCGGGTCTCATCCATAATGCAAATGAAAAAATCTAATGCACAGTATTTTTAATTTTTAAATTTACTTTAAAACTTAAATATTATAAAAATTTAATTAAATTAATTTCATTTTAAAAATTAAAAATTTTAAATATTAAATTTTTAAACACATAAATACAAACATTAATAATATATATTTTATGATTTTAAATTACTAAATGAAACATCACATATTCGTTCAGCGATGTATGACATTCTGTATGACATTCAATATGAATGAAAAGTTGTTGCAAGGATAAAATTTATTCTAACATCAATAGAATGTACCATAAAATCTACAAGCACTTTTCTTGCAATCATTAATTTTTTTATAATAAATTATTTATTAAAAAGTTGAATATTTATTTATTTAGAGGTTAATTATGTGGAATTCAAGTCGGTGCAAAAAAATAAAAATTGGACGGGCAAATTCAAGAAAATGGAAGAATGAACTTCCACAGCCGAAAAGCGAACGAGAAAGGAATCTAAAATAAGACAAAGAAAAAGAGCTAATGTGAACGAAATCTTAAAATAAGACAAAGACAAAGAGCTAATGTGAACGGAATCGTTTGGTAATAACTACATAGTAAGAACGAAAACAACACGTTAGGTTACACTATAAAAGTAAACATTTGAAGAACAGATATTATTAATTTGTTAATTAGTATTTTTCAAAGTTTTAGAGATTTAGATTAAATTTTAGGTTAGATATTTATTAGTATTTTTGAAATTTTTAGAGATTTAGGTTCAAACTTTGGATTGGGTATTTATTAAGAAGAGATCAAGATTCAAACTTTAGGGTATGTTTGTTTGTTTGCAAAGGTAATAGTTTTATATGAATCTCTGTTTGTTTGGAAAGATAGTAGTGTGATCTGAATCCTCTATGTACACTTTAAATGACTAATTCCAAGCATTCTTGGTCCCTTTCATAGTTCCTCTTATACCAAGTCAACAATAACAAGATGATATAAGTTTATTGAAAACAACTCCTACTCTTTAAATCTTACACCTTAACACTTACTTAAAAATGAATGTAACAAACTCTTATATTAAAAAAAATAATTATAATTTAAAAATTTAAAAAAGCGCCCGTTACGTCGTATTAAAACATACACTTATATGTTTAATAAAGCAGTCCTTATATTATGGAAAAAAATAATCTTATCTTCCTAGTTTTTTATAAGGTTTTAGGCAAAAGAGGAATAGTTAAAAAATCTTACCTTCTTATTTTTATATAAGGTTTTAGGCAAAAGAGGAATAGTTAAAAGTTTGAGATTATATGTTTAAATTTCAATTTAATGATAAGTATTTTATAAAATTATGAGGACATTAATGATAAGGATTAAATTTATGGTTTTATATAAATATAGGTTGAGTTAAATATTAAAATTAATATTTGATGAAAGGATTTTAAGATAAATTATATAAATTTATAGATGAAATTTTACATTATCAAATTACATGAGAATAAATGATTAACTATGTTGTTTTCAAGATGAAGATCCAAAGTTTAAATATTAATAGGTGATATATGAATAATTATAAAAAATGTTATAATATTATTATATATTTTTTTGAAATATCATGATAAAAAATCATGATGTACTAGTTTGTGTGAGGCTTATTTTAACCTATATCCTTTTAAACTTAAAATTTTATTCATAAAGGATATGGTATTCTGAATTACTTTTAGTTTTTATCGACATCTATCTTTAAAATATACAATATGCTTGATTTCAACAAGGAATGTGATATAGTCATGGTTGTGAAAACCAATTAAGGTTGTATCTGTAGGTAACCTAACTTGCTCATGCACTCTTCAGGAGCTCTCAACTTGTGAACATAGTCATTGTAATTCACTAAGGCGTTGCAAGTTTAATAGAGACAAAAAACACAAGTGAAAAGAAAAAAATGCAATTACCCTAACACACAACTTTATTTACCAAATATGATCAATTAAAATCTTGCAAAAAATAATAGTAGATACCATCATGCTACCTTAACCACTTTTCTCACAACTTACACTCTGCACTATGTTATTTTACCCATTCTTAGACTCTGGGATTATATAAAACCCATCAATTGCTTTCTATAATTGCCTCTTGGGTAACTTTATACAACTCTCATTATATTTAGAGAGTAATGCCTAAATAACTAAAAAATAGTATTGCCTTTGTATATTTGACATGTTGTTCCAACTACAAAATCTTAATTTTTCCATGTTTGCACAAAAAAAAGTCACCTATGCACAACTAGCTTATTGTTTATTTTTGGTGATGCACAATAGCCCCTTCACCCAGATTGTCCTACATTAGAAACCCATAGTAACAAAAAATGTTCCTTGATTTTGGAAAGCTTAAGAAAATTTCATGAGGTCCTAATGGAGATACCATGTTTGGTATCTTTGGAATCTGACATCTAAGTCATCTCTTCTACTGATTTGTCCAACCATTTTATGAGATATTTCTTATACTCAAAGCCCATTGTATTTTTGACAATCCGCTCATTAGTTATATCCTTTTCTTTCTCCCTCTCCTTCTACGACAACTATTGTATCTATTGTTCAAATTCTAAATCTAAATTGACTTCTCTCTATGCTTCTATAGTATTTGTATGGAATTCATACAAATATGCAAATATCTAATATTGGTGAGATATATACCACTTTAAGCAACTCTAACTTGTATGCATTTCTTGAATTGAATTTTCTTATGACTTGATAAGGTTTGATATATTTCCATTTCAACTTGTTTTCAGTTCCTTTAGGGAATCTCTCCTTATATAAATGAGTGAGTTTTAAATCTCCAACTTAAAATTCTTTTGCTCTATTGCTATTATTTATAGCTCTCTTGTACTTTTTTGCACTTTATTAGGTCTTCCTTTACCTCTTTATATAACTCATGCATGTACTCTACAAAGAGTTATGCTATACCACTTCATCCCTTCATATTTTTTGTGCTATGTAGCTCATCTACTTCTCATATATCAAATACATAAACAATATTGAATCCCAATTTATGCTCATTCACTAAATAGCACTTACCTATATTCCTATTCACTAAATTATTGCATACAAATTCGACTTATGTCAAGATTGAATCCTACTATGTTGGTTTCTTTTCAACCAAACATCTTAAGAGATTTTCCAAACTTTTTTTGATGAGGAATAAAATATATATTAAAAATATACAAGACAATATAGTTTAATTCTTCATTCATATATTTAATGGTCAACATATATTTTGTATTTGATCAACCAACACATGATGTATTAAATAAGTCACCTTATGTATTCTTCCAAATGATATTCTAGAGACATCCATATTTAATACAACCTCATTCTAGATCCTTATGTATTGCCTATAAATATTTTTGAGATGTATTGGAAAGACAAATTTTGGATTAGAAAAATATGTTCCACATCATTGGTATGAGAGCATTCGCTCTTGCCTTTAAGCCTATGAAAAAAATTATTTCTCTGGTTCATCATATTTTGTTTACTTTACTTACCATTGTTTATCTCACTTGTTATGGCTACTTGGTCATGTAAAATTCTATTTTTGTGGGCTAATACTAGCTATTCTTTGTGTTTTCTAAACCAATAATTGTTTCCATTTAGGATAAGCCTACACTAAAGCTCATTTTATAGAGTAGCAGAGGACATCAAGTTTCATCACTAGCTAAAACTATCATTTCTATCTATTACAAAACACTAGTAGCAAAAAACCATTACATCACTAAGTATTTTCCTACTTCCTTCATCAAAGGATTTTGTACTTCGATGTTGTAGTATTTTTGTGGACAACTAACATTTGATACTCTCTCCCAAAACCAAAACTGAAGCTACACCCATTGTCGTCACTATAGTTGCTCAGTATCCTCTACACTTCAAGAAGTTCTCTATCAACTTTTCAAGAAACCTTGACTTTGCTATTTTCTTTCATTTGTTTCATTAATTTTTAAAATTTACATTTGGTAAAAATTGTATGTTGCTTAGAAGCTACCATTTTTGTTGCTTAGAATGTGCGTTGGTCATTCTATAGGTTGTGTTGATATGCCTATGATATTTGTGTCATCAATAGCAGTCTACTTCCATGATGGATTTTTTTTTAGTTTAGCCCCAAGTTTTGTATTTGAAGATGCGACATTTGATGATCTAATTAGGAAGTAGATTGCAGTATATTTTCTTGAACCTATATTTCATATGAAACACGTCCTACAAATGTGGGTAGTTTTTTTAACATTGAATGGATGAAAGCTAAAGTTGTTCCTTGATCACTATGGAAGAGGTTTTCCATGGGATGTATTTGGCCTTGACATAAAGTTTTATATGCCCTGCTTAGAGCTTCATATTCCCCAATACTTGGTTGATGTTGTTTACTGGGGTGAAATTTTATTAGAGCATTGTCTTCTTAGCACCATCTGATGCCCTCATGGATAAAAACAAGACCCTCCAACCATGTGCAAAGAAAAATATTATTTTTTTGGTAATGTTTTAAAAATAATAATAATAATAAAATATTATGCATTGTATGCACTAGAGACACATCTCCTCACTTCCCATTTTAATATAAAATTTTAATTTTTATGTTTAAAAAGAAAGAGTGTTCATCGCTTTCTCATATGTTGCGCTCGTAGTGTGGCCCCTCTCCATTTCTCTCCATGCCTTACCACTTCTCTCTTCCTCCCTCCATGCACCATGTATTGCATGTTGTGCACACTCCCTTTATTTCATGCGCATGCTTAATACAAAATCCCCACCCCCTTTTTCAAAATAAAAGGAGAATTATTACTTGATTAGATATAAAGGGTATTTCTTTAGAAGAAGAGTAAAAAAACATTTCTTTTGTAATGGGATTCATTTCAATAATTTTTTCTAAGGGGTAATTTTTATCATTGTAAGTTTTTCTTGTAATTTATAGTGCATTTTTAGTTGTACTTGACACTCCTAAAACATAAAGTAGAGATCTCTTTTATCCAATTATAAGCAACTTCCTTGGCTAGTACTAGAAGAGCCATGACTACCAATTTGGTAGAACAAGTAGCCACAATCACTCACATAGTTAGCAATTTGGTGGACAAAGTCAATAGCATAAGTATCTAGCTAGATATCAAATTAAGCACTCATCTTAAGGCCAAATGTGAAGCTCTAGGGATCCTAAAATATTAAATAATTGGATCCTAAACATGGGAATATGGTTCTTCTTTAGTCAAATATCCAAAGAGGAAAAATTACCTTTACAAAATTAAAACTTTTTGGAGCTGTTAAAATCCTAATTTTCAAGTGATAAAATGCTCAAAATATTATCACCAATTGGGATGAATTAGTTGCTACCTTAAATGCCACATTCTACCCCTCTAACTTTGATGATGATTCAACTATCAAATGACTTTAATTATGCCAATATGACCAAATATTTGTGTAGGACTACATCTACCAATTTAATAGGTTATGCATCCTCCTTCATGTTCCAAATCCTGCACTAGTCCTCATCATGAAGTTCAATATCAAACTTTAAGAGAATTTGTTTACATAATTAAAGTATACATATTTTTAAGAAAAATCAAGGGGACAACAACAAACATCTTCACTAGAAGCTTCCAGATTATCCAGTTGACAACACCACATACCAAATATGAAGAGATATACTTCTTTCTCCCCTCCTCCTTTTCATAAACCTTCTCCTTCATTTGATAGTAAATAATTGTGTAGTTATTGTAATAGAAGAGGTCATGAAGAGTCTGTTTGTTTTTGAAAGAAAAAGAATCTCATTGTAAAACCTTGTGATGAGGAACCACCAAAAAATGTTTCCATAGAGGTTATAGAAGAAGATAGGGAGTATGGTGAGCTTAAGGAAAAACTTAACAAAGTCGACCTAATGTATCACTCTTCATCTACAAGTTACCATGACAATCAATTTATCACAAGCTCACCTTACAATTATTCTATAAATTATACAATCAACTACGGATCATAGAAGAACCTAATCACAAAACTCATCATCAACAAATTGCATCTACCAACACAACCACATCCTAAACCATATACTCTAAGATGAAAGAATGGTAGCTCCACATCATAAATCACTCAAACATACATTATCTCTTTTGCTTTAGATCCCAAGTTTATGGACAAGATCATTTATAATATAACTTCCAGTGGCTTGCTATTTGTAAAACCTTATTAATATGATAAAAAGGCATAATATGATACTTATAATAATACATATACGTTACATCATAAAAGTAAGACCTTTCTTATCCATTGAATAAAAAAGACCACACTTTTGCTCCATTCCACTCAACCACACTTTTTTGCGTTGTTTGCTGAGGAGGTTGGTTCTTGATATGTTTATGTTGTATGTTAAGGTCGCTTCACTTTTGCTCCATTCCACTCAACCACACTTTTTTGCGTTGTTTGCTGAGGAGGTTGGTTCTTGATATGTTTACGTTGTATGTTAAGGTCGCTTCACATGATGAAGGTGGAACCCATTTGCTTTCAGTTGTATGTTAAATTAAATTTAGAGGAGGGTGGTCATTGATGTGTCAAATTAGATTTAGAAGGAGGGTGCCGTGGATGTGCCTCCAGCTGTGTGTTAAGTTAGATTTAGAAGGAGGCACCACGGATGTGCCTCTAGTTGCATATAAACATAAATTTTAGAGGAAGATGTTATCCCTAAAAATGACCTCGATATTCCTTCAATTATATATTTGAATTAAATTAAAAAAATAAAAAGTAACTTCAATTATATATTTGAATTAAATTAAAAAAATAAAAAGTAACTGTATTATAGAAGAGTAAGTAGGAAGCTAGACAGGGACAAAGGTTATCGCTTTGACCCTATTAGCCTTTTAACAGATTAGGCGAGGTTTGGTGAACGTAATACCATCTGCCTCAAGCCACCATGAGCTTTCGTGTAACCATTTACAGTCTTTCCTCTATAAAACCCTCGGCAGATCACTTCCCACACTCGTACCTCCTCCACTCCTTATCATTCATACAAAATCTCTTAGCACACAGTCCACCATGGCATCAGGCTCCCTTGTGTCCGCCCTTGCCCTCGTGGCGATCTTGACTGCAGCGGCAATCGGTGACGTGGCAGCCCAGGCCTCGTGTGGCATGCCGGCGATGACTCTGACGCCGTGTTTAAACTTCATCACGGGCAGCACCAACGGCAAGGCGTCGAGTCCCTCGGCGGGATGCTGTTCTGCCGTACGTACAGTTCTCGACACCGGAGTGTACTGCTTTTGCCAGATCATCACCACCAGCAATCCCTTCGGCTTTATTAACCGGACCCTCGCCCTCACCATCCCCGGCCTGTGCAAGGTCAGCACTGCTCCTCTCAACAATTGCGAAGGTAAAAAATACTACAACACATGTTTTTGTGGTTCGATCCTCCGACCTGTGCTAAAGCGTTTTTTTCTTGTCTTAATTTTTTTTCAGACAACGCCGGCGTTCCTTTCTTGCCTCCGGCTCCTTCTCCAGGCGAGTTGAATTCATAAAACTCGTTTATTTAACGTTTACGCGTACTTCGCCAGGAAAATGATAGAACGATTTGTTTTCGTTGGTGGTTTCAGATTCGAATCCCGTGCCGTCACCTGCAGAAGGTCTGACGCCTGCGCCGGTTCACTCCCCCAATGCTTCTCCCGAGCAGAAGAATTCTCCGATGGGACCTTCTTCAATATCCGGCCCGGCGGAATCGCCGTCAGGCTTCAATGGTCTTCCTGTCATTCCACGCACCAGCGGAAGCTACAGCGCCCGAACGGATTTGTGGCTGCCGGTGACAGGGATTTTCGTAGGGTTGATCTCGGCGAGATTCCTGTTGTAAAAGTTCAATTGTGAGAGAATTTTGAGTTCGAAGGAACGGAATTACATTAGTTGTGGAGGAATTCAGAATCTGAAGACGCCAGCCATTGGGATTCCTGTCGTTTTTATTTCCGTTATTTCTACAACATATTTGTTATGGATTTGAGGATTGTCTAGTGAGTGAATATGGCACAGCTTGGGCCTTCCATAGGAGAGCCGTAGGCTATGTCTAGTTTTCTAAGAGAATATGATTTATGCTGCACAGGCCCTGTGTTCTTACATTCTTTCGTTCTGAAAATTCATTTCTATCTTATTTAACACGCAATCTTTGCCTTGGTTTTGGTAAACGAAGGATTTTGCTGCTGTGTGCACGACAATTTTTTTTCCAGCTGCTTCACCTGCCTTTGTTGCAGCGATTGTGCTTCGACGATGTAAATATTATTTATTAAAATTAATTAAAATTTTAATTTTCGAAGTCTTTATATTGATTATAGATTGTTTTAATATATTAATTTTCATAAGATTAATCAAAATCTATCTATCCTCGTGATGTGGTTTACCACTTGCATTATGGGTGATGTGACACGGGTTCAATCCCTGCAGCCCAGAAATATTTACTTAATAAAAAAATAATCAAAACCTGTCAATTTATTTTTTATTTAAAACAAAAAAATCATCACGTTATATGTTGAAAAACAAATATATAAAATAAATGAATTAATTTATTTTTATTATAATATTATTTATATACAACCTTATTTCCAATGGAATCCTTGTTTACCCACACTCAAGACAACCTCCTCTTGATAAAGATACCAATCCAAAAGATTCCTTTCTAGAAACCTTAATATAAAATCCCTTTATGCACTCAAGTTTGACCATTCTGTCGATCGAAGATATTTTTCTCGATAACAATGGCGGCCTTCAGATACTGTGGACCCTTGATTGCACGTTTCACGAGTTTCGAACCCTTGACCCGTGAGAATAACTGAAGTATATGTTATTTTAATCTGCTGCAGGTGCTTATTTGCCACCTCCCGACGGTAATTTTGTGGATCTTTACCGCATTTTCACCTGATATTCTATCCCTGTGTTGCATTATTTAAATTTTTGAAAATTCTATCAATGTGGCGTTTCCATGGCGATTATCAATGTGAAAGTGAGTTTAGAACAAAATTGAATCTTAGCTATTATTTTGAATTATTTTTTTAATAAACTAAAGGTTATCAGACTTTTCCAGGTTGATTTTGACTTGATTTTTAAATAATAATACACTGTTTAAAAAAAACAAAAGGCACATCTCAAAAGCTTACCCAGAACATTAATACTTAAAAAAGGTTTATGTCGGTTAGTGTTCAAAGTCTTTATAGAGTAGTGCCTAGTAGAAGAAAGAGGTTCTTATGTAAAGGATTTTAACGGATAGAAGGATAAGGTCTCTAGAAACTAGATCACATTCAAACCTGTCATTTCTAATTTTTTTTTTAAATATTGTTTATATTAATAAAAAAAATTAAAATATAAGATATTTTATTATATTACAAAAATTTGTTTAAGGACATTTAATTATTGATTTATCTTCAGCAGTGTAATTTTTGAGATCTTTTATTATAAGCCTTTTTAGGCTCTACATTAGAACTAAATATCAGTAACAACATTGAACACAATCTTAAATGTAGGAATAGCTTCATCTCAAAAACTAAATTGCCTCTCGCCTTCCAAATAGCATACAAAGTCGATGTTCTGATAACAATCCACACCCCTCTAACATGTTGAGGGCAACCAAAGGCATCTCCCAAGAAAACCAATTTCCAACTCCACTTATCACTTAGGATAGGATAATAGGTCCACTTCAATCTTTTCCAAACATTCCTTGCTACACTACAATCCCAAAAGATATGTTTAACAGTTTCTTTTCTTTTCTACCACAATTACTATAGAGATCTGAGATATTCATCCACCTTACCAACCTTGCCTTGCAATGGATACATTGAAAAATAAGCAGCCAAAGAAACAGCCTTGAGCTGAGCAGGTAATCTGAATTTCCAAACATGCTTTAGCCTCTTCTTTCACTTCTTCTCTCGACAGACAATGCCCCAACATCTATTTAATAGGATATGCAAAGAAGTCTTATGCAATAGAGTTTTGTAAATCTTAGTGGATTTGTAAGAAATGATGCTCCCCTAAAAGTTTCACCTCCAATCATGTCAAATATCGCCAGACAAACCACCATTTAACTTATATTGTTGTTTAGAGAGAAGAAGAGAATGAATATGAACAATAACATCCCTATTAGAAGCTTTCAACTTAAACATGTTGCAAAGATCCTCCCACTTAATCCAATCAATGGCTCTTGAATCCCACAAATCTACCCATTTCTTAATTCCTCTGTTAACCAACCTCTTGCATCTAAGACGAAGAAGGTTCAAGGCATACATCCCATTGTCTTTCCATAACCAAATAGATCTATATGGAAACACCCAACCTCTACGCTCTTCCATATAGGTCCAATAAACTGTAGAACCAATCATCTTCCATGCCTCCCACATCCTCTTAATAAGGATAGAATCCTATATTTTAAATTGAATAGGATGACCCACAATATCCTTAATATGAAAATCCCCCTTAACACCATCAACATGAAGACAATTATGAATTCTATATCTCAAGAGCCTTTGCCAAGGATCAGCCCCTTCCAATGCTTTGACCACCCATTTAGCTACCAACACCTTACCCTGCATCTGAATGTCCAAAAGACCTAGAGCACCTTCCTCCTTAGGAATAATGCAATAGTTCCAAGAGATAGAGGGCATACTCTTGGAACCATCGAAATTAGAAAAAAGAAAACCTCTAATAAGCCTTTCCAATCTTCCAAACTAAAAAGCATTGAGCAGCCAATACAAAAAATAATAAATATGACAAGCTTGTAATATTTCCCAACAATAATTATTCTACCAATAAAAGATATGAGCTTATTTTTTCAGAACTAAATTTTCTTAACAAAACACAAATCTTATTAGCTTTTCCATTTTCTTTAGTGAAGTTGCTATGATCATATCTAATCTTATTTGTATGCTATACATAAATGTAAAATAAAACAATAAAACATATTAAAGCTTTTGGAGAAACCTTCATATGCTATATTTAAATCTAAAGTAAATCAGTGAGGAAACTCTGAAAATGCATGTTAAACAGAGAAAATATTTCATTATGCTTTTTTTTATGTTAAATAAAATATTAACATTAAGGTTGTATATGTATTTCACAGTGAAAATAATTTTAAATTATTGAGATATTATTTTTTATTTTAAATTAATTTAAAATTATTATTATTTATGATTTATATTTTATTTAAATATTGATATAATTTTTGTTTTAATTAATATTTTTTATACGTAAAGTTAATCTCGGATTTTATTATCATAATGCAAATGAAAATTGATAATGTACATAATTTTTTTAATTAACTTTAAAATTTAAATATTATAAAAATTTAATTAAACCAATTTTATTTAAAAAATTAAAATTTATTAGTACAGATTCGAGTTTGATAAGGAGGATGGTTGTTGATATGTTTCTCTTCTTTTTCTAATTTAATATCTCTTCTTCTATGTTAAATGAGGGTGGTCCCAAGTGCTTCCAATTGCGTTGTGATCGATGTGTTTCAAATTAGAAGAAGGGTGGTTGTCGATGAACTTTTAATTATATATTAAGTTATATTTAAAAAGAAAGTGATCCTCGATGGGTTTCCAGCTAATTAAATTTTTAAAAACATGGTTTCAAGTATTCCTGTAAAATTTAATTTAAAAAAATGACGTTAATATATCACCAGTTATATATTTCAACTATATTTAAAAAAATAACTGCACTCTAGAAGAGTATGTCGGAAGCTAGACAGGGACCCAGGCTACCGCTTTGACCCTATTAGCCTTTTAACAGATTAGGCGAGGTTTGGTGAACGTAATACCATCTACCTCAAGCCACCATGAGCTTTCGTGTAACCATTTACAGTCTTTCCTCTATAAAACCCTCGGCAGATCATTTCCTACACTCGTACCTCCTCCACTCCCTATCATTCATACAAAATCTCTTAGCACACAGTCCACCATGGCATCAGGTTCCCTCGTGCCCGCCCTTGCCCTCGTGGCGATCTTAGCTGCAGCAGCAATCGGTGACGTGGCAGCCCAGGCCTCGTGTGGCATGCCGGCGATGACTCTGACGCCGTGTTTAAACTTCATCACCGGCAGCACCAACGGCAAGGCGACGAGTCCCTCGGCGGGATGCTGTTCTGCCGTACGTACAGTTGTCGACACCGGAGTGTACTGCTTTTGCCAGATCATCACCACCAGCAATCCCTTCGGCTTTATTAACCGGACCCTCGCCCTCACCATTCCCGGCCTGTGCAAGATCAGCACGGCTCCTCTCAACAATTGCGAAGGTAAAGAACACTACAACACATGTTTTCGTGGTTCGATCCTGCGACCTGTGCTAAAGCGTTTTGTTCTTGTCTTAATTTTTTTTCAGACAACGCCGGCGTTCCTTTCTTGCCTCCGGCTCCTTCTCCAGGTGAGTCGAATTCATAAACTTGTTTATTTAACGTTTACGCGTACTTCGCCAGGAAAATGATAGAACGATTTGTTTTCATTGCAGATTCGAATCCCGTGCCGTCACCGGCAGAAGGTCTGGCGCCTGTTCCGGTTCATTCTCCCAATTCTTCTCCCGAGCAGAAGAATTCTCCGATGGGCCCTTCTTCAATATCCGGTCCGGCGGAATCGCCGTCAGGTTTCAATGGTCTTCCTGTCATCCCACGCACCAGCGGAAGCTACAGCGCCCGAACGGATTTGTGGCTGCCGGTGACAGGGATTTTCGTAGGGTTGATCTCAGCGAGATTCCTGTGGTAAGAGTTCAATTGTGAGAGAATTTTGAGTTCGAAGGAACGGAATTACATTAGTTGTGGAGGATTTCAGAATCTGAAGACGCCAGCCATTGGGATTTCTGTCGTTTTTATTTCCGTTATTTCTACGACATATTTGTTATGGATTTGAGGATTGTCTAGTGAGTGAATATGGCACAGCATGGGCCTTCCATAGGAGAGCCGTAGGCTATGTCTAGTTTTCTAAGAGAACATGATTTATGCTGCACAAGCGTTGTGTTCTTACATTCTTTCGTTCTGATAATTCATTTCTATCTTATTTAACACGCAATCTTTGCCTTAGTTTTGGTAAACGAAGGATTTTGCTGCTGTGTGCACGACAGTTCTTTTCCACCTACTTCATCTGCTTCTGTGCTTCGACGATCATATTTTAATATATTTAATTATTATTTATTAAAATTAATTAAAACTTTAATTTTCGAAGTCTTTATATGGATTATAAGATTGTTTTAATATATTATTTTTCATAAGATTAATCTCATTTTATTTTTTATTTAAAACAAAAATCACGTTTCAGGTTGAAAAAAATAAACAAATTAATTTATTTTTATAAATAACCCTTACCTCACCTATACCTCACCTCATAATAATTCGAATGCAACCGCTGTCTATTCAACGGAATCAAGATAGCCGCTACTACTTTACCCAAGAAAAGCTTACCCAATCCAAAAGATTCCTTTCAAGAAACCTTGATGTAAAATCCCTTTATGCACTGAAGTTTGACCATACTGTCGATCGAAGATATTTTTCCGGATAACAATGGCGGCCTTCAGATACTGCGGAACCTTGATTGCGATAATAATAGGTTTGGCGGCGGGAAGCGGCTGTATTGGAGAGGCTGCGGAGGATGTAGACTGCACAGACACGATCATAGGCTTTTCCCCTTGCCTTCATTACATGATAGGAACAGGTATCGGCAAGCCAATCAATCATTCGGCGGCGGCGCACCCCACCAGCGAGTGCTGCATGCAGGTCGCCCTCGCTGAGCTCAACAGGCCCGTTTGTCTTTGCCAGCTTCTCGCCAACCCGACTTTTTTTGGCTTGACCGTGAATCGAACCCAGATCGTTAGGCTTCCGCCGCCTGCAATATCTATGTCCAGCAGTGCAATGGTAAAGCCCGCGCTCCTTTTTCTTCTTTCTTTCTGTCATTTCACGTTTTACGGGTTTCGAACCCTTGACCTGTGAGAATAACTGAAGTATACGTTATTTCAATCTGCTGCAGATGCTTATTTCCCGCCTTCCGATGGTACTTTTGTGGATCTTTACCGCATTTTCACCTGATATTCTATCCCTGTCTTGATTTTTAAATTTTTGAAAAATCTATCCCTGCCTTGCATTATTCACCGGATTTCAGCTTTGGTCGTTTCTTTCTTTGATTTTGAAATTTCGCTGAATAAATGTTGTTAATGTGACGGATTTCTAGTATCAGGCTTTGGCCGTTGTGTTCTTTTCTTTTTAAAACAATTTCAATGAATCATTTTCTCGCATGTACGATGGCAACCACCAGGCTTTCCACTCCCGCCCGTGACTCCTGCAGGTATTTTATAAGTCCATGAAAATGTTTGACCACGGACCTGAATTTTTTTTAATTATTCTTCTTATTTGCGCTAATTTAAAGAGTTTTTACCGTTCTGTGGTCTCAGGGTCGAATCCCCCGCCTCTTCCTGGGGTCTCGGGGTCGACTCCCACGGCTCCGTCGCCACCAGCACAACCTACAGCCCGGATGCATTTTCCCGTTAAAGAGACTGCAACTTCGCGCGTGCAGTCTTCACCGCCGGTTGTTGTTCCTGCCATATCGCCTCCTAGGGCGACCCCCGATAATAACGGCAACGTTGATAATGGAGCTGCAAATTTTTATTTGCCGTCTATGGCTGGAGTCCCTTGGCCACTGTATTTGATCGGTATTTTCTTTCTTATGGGCATTTTTCTTTTCATTTGGGAATCTTTTTAGCAAACATTACCCTTGAGGTACCGGATATGTATTGTCATTGCCATGTTGCAGAATTGAAAACGAGATTCCTTCGGCAATCTTGGGATCGAATATAGATGTAGATATATTTGTTTGGCAATTTTAGCAAACATTTGTGAAATCTTCTCAGGGATGAAAAAAAAAAATTACAGAAAAGAGGTGATGGGAGACTCAGTTCTGTATATGATTTTAGTCCTGCAAGAAAATATCCAGAGAATTAATGGATCGAGTTTGGCCTTTCTGAAATTTCATAGATCGTTTTTTGGCTCGTCACAGTGAGCAACATAACATGGTCCCTTAATTTGCTACTGTGAGTGTGAAGAGTGTTTGGATTTTAAAAATGGAGTAATGGACAGTTTAGATTTTAAGGACGGAGTTATGGATGGTTTATATTTTATTGGCAAATTTCAAGGGGAATACTGCTGTCTTTATTTTATTTTTTTACCTTTTTCTTCTTAGGCCTTAATTTCATTTCCGGGAGATCGAAATTTAGAAATGCACTTGAGTTTTCGTTTCCAGGGGAGATCGATTTTTTTTTTGGAGTGGCGTTTGGATGGCGATTACCAATGTGAAAGTGATTTTAGAACAAAATTGATTCTTAGGTATTATTTTGAATTTTTTTTTAATAAACTAAAAGGTTATCATTTTTTTGGCAATGCATTTCCAGGATGATTTCTTTTAATAAATGACTTGATTTTTTAATAAGAATAAACAGTTTAAAAAAAACAAAAGGCACATCTCAAAAGCTTACAGAACAAATACTAAAAAAGCTCTATGTTTGTTAGAGTTCAAGACTTTATAGAGAAGAAAGAGGTTCTTATTCAAAGGATTGGTTCAACTGAGAATAAAAGGGTCTAAAGGAACTAGATCATACCCAAAACTTTTATCTGTAACTTTGTTCGTGTGCCATGTTTAAATCTAAAGTAAAAGTAAAACAATAAAACATATTAAATACATAAAAGACTGAAAATATAGTTAAACAAAAAAAATTCATTATGTTAAATAAAATTTTAACTTTAAAATTGTATATGTATTTTTGAATAATTTTCAGTGTAAAAGTAATTTTAAAATACTGAGATGTTATTTTTTTATTTTAAATTATTTTAAAATTATTATGACATATGATTTATATTTTATTCAAACATCACTATAATTTTTATTTTAATTAATATTTTTATATACATTTATCCTCCAGTTAAACTCGGGTCTCATCCATAATGCAAATGAAAAATTGATAATGCACATTATTTTTAATTTTTAAATTAACTTTAAAACTTAAATATTATAAAAATTTAATTAAATTAATTTCATTTTAAAAAATTAAAATTTTTAATTATTATTCATTTAAAATTTAATAAATTTTTAAACACATAAATACAAACATTAATAATATATATTTTATGATTTTAAAATACTAAATGAAACATCACATATTCGTTCAGCGATGTATGACATTCTGTATGACATTCAATATGAATGAAAAGTTGTTAAAAGGATAAAATTTATTCTAACATCAACAGAATGTAGCATAAAATCTACATGTACTTTTCTTACAATCATTAATTTTTTTTATTAAAAAGTTGAATATTTATTTATTTAGAGGTTAATTATGTGGAATTCAAGTCGGTGCAAAAAAATAAAAATTGGACTGGCAAATTCAAGAAAATGGAAGAATGAACTTCCACAGCCGAAAAGCGAACGAGAAAGGAATCTAAAATAAGACAGAAAAAGAGCTAATGTGAACGAAATCTTAAAATAAGACAAGAGACAAAGAGCTAATGTGAACGGAATCTTTTGCTAATAACTTCATAGTAAGAACGAAAACAACACGTGAGGTTACACTATAAAAGTAAACATTTGAAAAACAGATATTATTAATTTGTTAATTAGTATTTTTCAAATTTTTAGAGATTTAGGATTAAATTTTAGGTTAGATATTTATTAGTATCTTTGAAATTTTTAGAGATTTAGGTTCAAACTTTAGGTTAGGTATTTATTAAGAGGAGATCAAGATTCAAACTTTAGAATATACTTTTTGGTTTGCAAAGGTAGTAGTCTGAATTTCTGTTTGTTTGGAAATATAGTAGTCGGATTTGAATCCTCTATGTGCACTTTAAATGACTAATTCCAAGCATTTTGTGGTCCCTTTCATAGTTCCTCTTATACCAAGTCAATAACAAGATGATATAAGCTTATTGAAAACAACTCCTATAATTTAAATCTTACACCTTAACACTTCCTTAAAAATAAAATGAATGTAATAAACTCTTATATTAAAAAAAAATAATTATAATTTAAAAATTAAAAAAAGCGCTCGTTACGTCGTATTAAAACATACACTCATATGTTTAATAAAGCAGTCCTTATATTATGCAAAAAAATAATCTTATCTTCCTAGTTTTTTATAAGGTTTTAGGCAAAAGAGGAATAGTTAAAAAATCTTATCTTCTTATTTTTTTTATAAGGTTTTAGGAAAAAGAGGAATAGTTAAAAGTTTTAGATTATAAGTTTAAATTTCAATTTAATGATAAGTATTTTATAAAAATATGAGGACATTAACGATCAGGATTAAATTTATGGTTTTATATAAATATAGGTTGAGTTAAATATTAAAATTAATATTTCATGAAAGGAGTTTAGGATAAATTATATAAATTTATAGATGAAATTTTACATTATCAAATTATATGAGAATAAATGATTAACTCTGTTATTTTTAAGATGAAGATACAAAGTTCAAATATTAATAGGTGATATATGAATAATTATAAAAAATCTTATAATATTATTATATATTTTTTTGAAATATCATGATAAAAAATCATGATGTACTAGTTTGTGTGAGGCTTCTTTCAACCTATATCCTTTTAACCTTAAAATTGTATTCATAAAAGATATGGTATTGTGAATTACTTTTAGTTTTTATCGAAATCTACCTTTAAAACATACAATATGCTTGATTTCAACAAGGAATGTGATATAGTCATGGTTGTGAAAACCAATTAAGGTTGTACCTGTAGGTAACCTAACTTGCTCACGCACTCTTTAGGAGATCTCAACTTTTGAACATAGTCATTGTAATTCACTAAGGCGTTGCAAGTTTAATAGAGACAAAAAACACAAGTGATAAGAAAAAATGCAATTATCCTAACACACAACTTTATTTACCAAATATGATCAATTAAAATCTTGCAAAAAATAACAGTAGATACAATCATGCTACCTTAACCACTTTTCTCACAACTTACACTCTGCACTATGTTATTCTACCCATTCTTGGACTCTGGGATTTATATAAAACCCATCAATTGCTTTCTATAATTGCCTCTTGGGTAACTTTATACAACTCTCATTATATTTAGAGACTAATGCCTAAATAACTAACAAATAGTATTGCCTTTGTACATTTGACATGTTGTTCCAACTAAAAAATCTTGATTTTTCCATGTTTGCACAAAAAATAGTCACCTATGCACAACTAGCTTATTGTTTATTTTTGGTGATGCACAATAGCCCCTTCACCCAGATGGTCCTACATTAGAAACCCATAGTAACAAAAAAAGTTCCTTGATTTTGGAAAGCTTAAGAAAATTTCATGAGGTCCTAATGGAGATCCCATGTCTGGTATCTTTAGACTCTGACATCTAAGTCATATCTTATACTGATTTGTCCAACCATTTTATGAGATATTTCTTATACTCAAATCACATTGTATTTTTGACAATCCGCTCATTAGTTACATCCTTTTGTTTCTCCCTCTCCTTCTATGACAATTGTTGTATCTATTTTTCAAATTTTGAATCTAAATTGACTCCTCTTTATACTTCTATAGTATTTGTATGGAATTGATACAAATATGTAAATATCTAATATTGGTGAGATATCTACCACTTTAAGCAACTCTAACTTGTATGCATTTCCTGAATTGAATTTTCTTATGACTTGATAAGGTTTGATATTTTTCCATTTCAACTTGTTTTCAGTTCCTTTAGGGAATCTCTCCTTATATAAATGAGTGAGTTTTAAATCTCCAACTTGAAATTATTTTGCTCTATTGCTATTATTTGTAGCACTCTTGTACTTTGTTGCACTTTATTATGTCTTCCTTTACCTCTTTATATAACTCATGCATGTACTCTACAAAGCCTTATGCTATACCACTTCATCCCTTCATATTTGTTGTGCTATGTAGCTCATCTACTTCTCATATATCGAATACATAAACAATATTGAATCCCAATTTATGTCCATTCACTAAATAGAACTTACCTATATTCCTATTCACTAAATTATATCATACAAATTCGACTTATGTCAAGATTGAATCCTACTATGTTGGTTTCTTTTCAACCAAACATCTTAAGAGATTTTCCAAACTTTTTTTGATGAGGAATAAAATATATATTAAAAATATACAAGGCAATATAGTTTAATTCTTCATCCATATATTTAATGGTCAACACTATATTTTGTATTTGATCAGCCAACACATGATGTATTAAATAAGTCACCTTATGTATTCTTCCAAATGATCATCTAGAGACATCCATATTTAATACAACCTCATTCTAGATCCTTATGTATTGCCTATAAATATTTTTGAGATGTATTGGAAAGACAACTTTTGTATTAGAAAAATATGTTCCACATCATTGGTATGAGAGCATTCGCTCTTGCCTTTAAGCCTATGAGAAAAAAATGTTTCTCTTTTTCATCATATTATGTTTGCTGTACTTACCATTGTTTATCTCACTTGTTATGGTTACTTGGTCATGTAAAATTCTATTTTTGTGGGCTAATACTAGCTATTCTTTGCATGTTCTAAACCAGTAATTATTTCCATTTAGGATAAGCCTACACTAAAGCTCATTTTCTAGAGCAATGAAGGACATAGCAGAGGACATCGAGTTTCATCACTAGCTAAAACCATCATTTCTATCCATTGTAAAACACTAGTAGCAAAAAACCATTACATCACTAAGTATTTTCCTACTTCCTTCATCAAAGGATTTTGTACTTCTATGTTGTAGTATTTTTGTGGACAACTACCATCTGATACCCCTGTCCCAAAACCAAAACTGAAGTTACACCCATTGTCGTCACTATAGTTGCTCAATATCCTCTACACTCCAAGAAGTTCTCTATCAAATTTTCAAGAAACCTTGACTTTGCTATTTTCTTTCATTTGTTTCATTAATTTTTAAAATTTTCATTTGGTAACAATTGTATGTTGCTTAGAAGCTACCATTTTGGTTGCTTAGAATGTGTGTTGGTCATTCTATAGGTTGTGTTGATATGCCTATTATCTTTGTGTCATCAATACCAGTCTACTTCCATGATGGAATTTTTTTTAGTTTAACCCCAAGTTTTGTATTTGAAGATGCGACCTTTGATGATCTAATTAGGATGTAGACTGCAGTATATTTTGTTAAGAGGTGGATCAAAACTATTTAAGGGGTGGTTTCTTGAACCTATATTTCATATGGAACATGCCCTACAGATGTGGGTAGTTTTTTTATCATTGAATGGATGAAAATTAAAGTTGTTCCTTGATAACTATGGAAGATGTTTTCCATGGGATGTCTTTTGCCTGGACATAAAGTTTTATGTGCCCTGCTTAGAGCTTCATATTCCCCATTTCTTGGTTGATGTTGTTTACTGGGGTGAATTTTTTTAGAGCATTGTCTTCTTAGCACCATATAATGCCCTCATGGATAAAAACAAGACCCTCCAACCATGTGCAAAGAAAAAATATTATTTTTTGGTAATGTTTTAAAAATAATAATAATAATAAAATATTATGCATTGTACACACTAAAGACATATCTCCTCACTTCCCATTTTAATATAAAATTTTAATTTTTATGTTTAAAAAGAAAGAGTGCTCATTGCTTTCTCATATGTTGCACTCGTAGTGTGGCCCCTCTCCATTTATCTCCATACCTTACCACTTCTCTCTTCATCCCTTCATGCACCATGTATTGCATGTTATGCATGCTCCCTTTATTTCATGCGCACGTTTAATACAAAATTCCCACCCCCATTTTTCAAAATAAAAGGAGAATTATTACTTGATTAGATATAAAGGACATTTCTTTAGAAGAAGAGTAAAAAAAAATTTCTTTTGTAAGGGGATTCATTTCAATAATTTTTTTTAAGGGGTAATTTTTATCATTGTAAGTTTTTCTTGTAATTTGTAGTGCATTTTTAGTTGTACTTGACACTCCTAAAACATGAAGTAGAGATCTCTTTTATCCAATTATAAGCAACTTCCTTGGCTAGGCCTAGAATAGCCATGACTACTAATTTTGCATAACAATTAGCCACAATCACTCACATAGTTAGCAATTTGGTGGACAAATTCAATAGCATAAGTGTCTAGCTAGATATCAAATTAAGCACTCATCTTAAGGCAAAATGTGAAGCTCTAGGGATCCTAAAATATTAAATAATTGGATCCTAGACATGGGGACATGGTTCTTCTTTAGTCAAATATCCAAAGAGGAAAAATTACCTTTACAAAATTAAAACTTTTTGGAGCTGTTAAAATCCTAATTTTCAAGCGATAAGATGCTCAATATATTATCACCAATTGGGATGAATTAGTTGCTACCTTAAAGGCCACATTCTACCCCTCTAACTTTGATGACGATTCAACTATAAAATGACTTTAACTATGCCAATGTGACCAAATATTTGTGTAGGACAACATCAAACATCTTCACTAGAAGCTTCCAGATTATCCAGTTAACAACACCACATAACAAATATGAAGAGATATACTTCTTTCTCTCCTCCTCCTTCTTTTCATAAACCTTCTCCTTCATTTGATAGGAAATAATTGTGTAGTTATTGTAATAGAAGAGGTCATGAAGAGTCTGTTTGTTTTTGAAAGAAAAAGAATCTCATTGTAAAACCTGGTGATGAGGAACCATCACAACATGTTTCCATAGAGGTTATACAAGAAGATAGGGAGTATGGTGAGCTTAAGGAAAAACTTAACAAAGTCGACATAATGCATCACTTTTCAGCTACAAGTTACCATGACAATTAATTATCACAAGCTCACCTTACAATTATTCTACAAATTGTACAATCAACTATGAATCATAGAAGAACCTAATCATAAAACTCATCATAAACAAATTGCATCTACCAACACAACCACATTCTAAACCATACACTCTACGATGAAATAATGGTAGCTCCACATCATAAATCACTCAAATATACACTATCTCTTTTGTTTTAGATCCCAAGTTTATGGACAAGATCATTTATAATATAACTTCCATTGATTTTTGTGGCTTGCTATTTGTAAAACCTTATTAATATAAGAAAAAGACATAATATGATACTTATAATAATACATATACGTTACATCATAAAAGTAAGACCTTTATTATCCACTGAATAAAAAATACCACACTTTTGATCCATTCCACTCAACCACACTTTTTTGCATTGTTTGATGAGGAGGTTGGTTCTTGATATGTTTATGTTGTATGTTAAGGTCGCTTCACATGATGAAGGTGGAACCCATTTGCTTTCAGTTGTATGTTAAATTTGAGGATGGTGGTCATTGATCTGTCAAATTAGATTTAGGAGGGTGCTGTGGATGTGCTTCCAGCTGTGTGTTAAGTTAGATTTAGAAGGAGGTACCACGGATGTGCCTCTAGTTGCATATCAACATAGATTTTAGAGGAAGAAGTTATCTCGATATTTTTCCAAATATATATTTCAATTAAATTTAAAAAATAAAAAGTAACTATATTATTGAATAGTATGTAGGAAGCTAGACAGGGACCCAGGTTATCGCTTTGACCCTATTAACCTTTTAACAGATTAGGTGAGGTTTGGTGAATATAATACCATCTACCTCAAGCCACCATGATCTTTCGTGTAACCATTTATAGTCTTTCCTCTATAAAACCCTTGACAGATCATTTCCCACACTCATACCTCCTCCACTCCTTATCATTCATACAAAATCTCTTAGCACACAATCCACCATGGCATCAGGCTCCCTTGTGTTTGCCCTTGCCCTCATGGCTGTTAGAAATATAAATCTAGATTTCACGCCTCTGTCCAACTCTGCTGTGAACTTGAGCGAACCCAGACTGTGCTCGCGAAGTCGGACATCCTAACAATTTTTTTTGACTTGACGTGCCTTCTGATAGATGTGACGTCTAAAAGATCTGATCGTCACATAAGTTAATGCCAGTTTGGTGATTTAATGCCATTTTGGTGATTGGTCAGAAACCCTAGTTCATGGTCTATCAGAACCTGTCAGAGGATAACCTCTATATTCCTCTCCTCGTGGCTATATAGGGCAGTTCGGGTCTTCAGACAGAGAGGAGTGTGGAGAGAGTAGAGCGGGAAGAAATTTGGAGAAACAACAGAGTAGCAGACAAGATCATTTTAGTGAGTAGTGTAGCTCATCTATTTAATGTCTAAGCAGCAAACTCAACATTTGTTTTCCCTTTCAGTTTATCCTGTAGCTTTAGTCTATAGATGTTAGTTTTTTCCTCAGTTGAGGACTTTTGTAACCCTCGTCTTATATGAATAAAATTTGTTGTTGTTTAAGGCATCTATAGGGTTTGCGATTATCTTTGTCGACACAAAATCTATTGTTGTCTGTATAATCACCTCAGAGCATTTTATTTTGGGTTCTATAAGTTTGAGCTCAGATCTGAAACATTGCATTCAGATTTGGTGTTTCTCTCCTCCCGTACAGTTCTTGCCGAGCCAAGCAAAAGTTCGCAAGCGTGCAAGCCTCCAGACAACAAAAGCTCGCAAAGCAAAAATTTGGCTAAGTTTGGAGCTGTCCACCCGACTACGTAGCAAAGTCGGACTTTGCTGCCTTTGACCAGCGCAGTCGAGCATTGACCAGCCACTCCCCAAAAATTTGACTAAGTCTAGAGCTATCCACCCGACTGCGCAGCGAAGTCGAACTTCGCTGCCTTTGACCAACACTGTTGGGCATTGACTAGCGGCTTCTCGGACTTAGCATTTTCCTCCATGTGCAGCATGATTGCACACATTTTTCGTGCGCAACCCAACAATGCACATTTTCTTGTGTGCAACCCAACTGTGCTTGCATAGCCCGATTGCACAATATTCGAGAGCGTAGCCCGATTGCACAATATAAGAGAGCACAACCCAACTTCGACTACGAAGTCAGACTTAGGGCCCTCCCCTTGCATTGCGCTCACTCTCTCGTCAACAAAAATAAAAATTAAAACTTCAAATTGGTATCAGAGCTACCGATCCCTTGATGCGGAGAATGAAGTAGAATGACTTCCAATAGCAACAACTTGTAGTTGCATATCTCATGCTTCAACGAGAAGAATTACGATTACTGGAGCATCTAGATGAAGATCTTATTTGGATCTCAAGAGTTGTGGGACTTAGTCAAGAACGGCTACCCTAAATTGGCAGATGCAGCAGCATTGGTCACCCTCTCTCAAGAAGACAAGGACATGTTGAAAGAGAACACGAAGAAGGACCAGAAGGCCCTCTTCTACATCATACAAGTGATCAAGGAGTCCATCTTCCCATGGATTGCATCAGCCACCAAGGCAAAGCAGACTTAGGAGATTCTGTCCAGATCATACTAGGGCACCAATAAGGTAAAGTTGGTGAAGTTGCAGATGCTCAAGAGGGAGTTTGAAAATCTACAGATGAGTGAGTCCGAGTCCATGAGTGATTTATTCACCCGAAAGATGGACATTATCAACCAGATGTGGTTGAACAAAGAAATCATGCAGAGCCAGAGAATCATGGAGAAGATTCTCAGAATTCTACCTCCCAAGTTTGACTTGGTTGTGATAGCAATCAAATATTCGAGGGATCTGACAACCCTCTCGACAGACGAGCTCATGGGTTCATTGCAAACACATGAAAAAAGACTAAGCCATTCATCTCAGACCTCTCTTGAGCAAGAATTTAAGGCTTAGGTCTCATTCTGAGACAACGATAGACAAGATTCCCACCATGGAGCCTCTAGTTCTCATGGAGAAAGAGGTAGAGGTAGGCATGGGAAAGGCAATAAGAAAGAAGGACAGTCAAACCCTAGCGAAGGAGAGACCAACTGTAATTTCCATTAGCAAGGTGGAAGAGGCAGTTCAAAAAATCAGCAAGCTGGATCTGGTCAAAAGAAGGACATGTCAAAGGTCCAGTGCTATTTTTGCAAGAAGTTCAGCCATTACATCTCACAGTGTAGAAAATGGATGGCCAAGGAGAACCAGCAGCAGGCCCATTACATAGATGAAACCAAAAATATGATAGGAGGAAATGTGTTATTGACATGCAACATTAAGGAGGAATGCTAGAAGAATATCTGGTATTTAGATAATGGGTGCAGCAACCACATGATGGGGAACAAGGAGATGTTCTCCCAACTGGATGAAACAATCCAGTTTGAGGTGAAGATGGGGAACAACAACAAGGTTCCCATAATGGGGAAAGGAAAGATCCTCATTTGCACTAGGCATGGCGAACGAAAGTAGATCTGTGACGTCTACTATGTGCCTGGCATGAAGCATAACCTACTAAGCATTGGATAGCTCGTGTAGAAGGGACATACGATCCAGTTCAAATATGAAGCTTGCACCATCAGATACAAGTCACATGGGCAGATTGCTATAGTGTCCATGACGAAGAATAAAATGTTTCCACTACAGATTCAAAATGAATCATTGATGTCTCTGAGTGCAGTTGTGAAAGATGCTACCTGGCTGTGGCATCTCAGATTTGGTCACCTAAAATTCAGTGGCCTGAATCAACTACACAAGAAGCAGATGTTGAAGGGTTTACCCCTGATAGAACAACAAAATCAAGTTTGTGAGGGCTGCCTAGTCGACAAACAACATAGGGATTCGTTCTCTTTCGGTCAGTCTTGGAGAGCATCATAGCCACTAGAGCTGGTGCACTCAAACATTTGTAGTTCGATGTAGACCAACATGTTTATTGACAAAAAATACTTCTTAATGTTCATAGATGACTTCAATCGAAAGACTTGGATCTATGCCATCAAGCTAAAGTCAGAAGCATTTGCCAAATTCAAGGAGTTCAAGGCTCTAGTGGAGAAATAGAATGGATATTTGATAAAGACTCTCATGAAAAATGGTGGAGGTGAATACATCTCCAACGAATTCCATAACTACTGCAAGCAGCACAAAATTCATAGTTATTTCACTGCCAGATACACACCACAGTAGAACGACGTAGCTAAGAGAAAGAATTGGACCATCATGGAGATGGCATGAAGCATGATGAATGCAAAGGGATTGCCACATAAATTTTGGGCAGAGGCTGTAACATGTGTAGTCTACCTACTAAACAGATGTCCCACCAAAAGCGTGAAGGAAAAAATCCCTCAAGAGTCCTAGAGCAATGTGAAGCCAAGTGTTGCTCACTTGCGTGTGTTCGGGTGCATTGCATATGAACATATTCCAGAAGAGAAGCAGTAGAAGTTGGATGATAGAGCTGAGAAGTTCATTTTCATAGGGTACAGTGAGCAGGCAAAGGCATATATGCTATACAACCCTATGACGAAGGAGCTCATCATCAGTCGTGATGTGAAGTTTCTTGAAGATGAAGCCTGGAACTGGAAGTCGAAGACTGGCCGGTCAGAGCCAGTAGTAGTAGAGTCTATTGACTTGGAAGAAGGAAGTGTGTAGCCACTTGCAACCTCCAGTAGAAACAACAGTGCCAACAGTAGCACAACCACTCCATATTGGTTGCCTCCATGTGCAAGTAGAATCTAAAACCTCATGACGCCAACAAAGACAAGGAGCTTACAAAAAACCTACAAGGCAACCCAAACCCATATAGATGAAGAGTACTTTGACTTTGCATTCTTCACTGAAGTTGATCCAGTAGAGTTTGAAGATGCAAGTGAGAATCAGAAGTGGGTGCAGGCGATGGATGAGGAGATTGAAGCCATTGAAAAGAATGATACATGGCAACTGAAAGATCTTCTAGTAGGGAAGAAGACCATTGGGGTCAAGTGGGTGTATAAGACAAAATTCAATGCCCAAGGAGACGTTGACAAGAATAATGCCATACTGGTGGCGAAGGGTTACAAGCAGAATTTAGACATCGATTACCATGAGGTTTATGCGCCTGTAGACCGACTTGACACAGTCAGGATGATCCTGGCATTGGTAGGCCAACAAGGTTGGAAGATGTACCAGATGGATGTCAAGTCAGCCTTCCTCAATGAAGTGTTGGAGGAAGAGGTCTACATAGACTAGCCACCAGGTTATGAAATTGAAGGCCAAGAGGGCAAAGTCCTGAAGCTGAAGAAGGCCCTGTATGGTTTGAAGCAGGCACCTCGGGCTTGGTACAATCAGATTGATAGTTATTTTCAGCAAAATGGGTTTGTAAAATGCCCATATGAGCACACCCTGTACATGAAGACAAATGATGTAGGTGAGCTCATAATCATCTGCCTGTATGTGGATGATTTAATTTACATTGGCAAAAACACAACATTGTTTGCCCAATTCAGAACAGCCATGAAGAAGTTTGAGATGACGAACTTAGGGCTGATGAAGTATTTTCTCGGCACTAAAGTTGACCAATCGGCAGATGGCATCTTCATTTCTCAGGGCAAGAATGCGAAGGATGTCCTGAAGCGGTTCAATATGGAGGACATCAAACCTACCATCACACCTGTAGCCACAAGTTTGAAGCTGAGCAAGATGGATTCAAGGAGGAATGTAGATCCAATGTTGTTCAAGAGGCTAGTTGGCAGTCTGATCTATTTGACTGCAACTCGGCCAGATCTAATGTTCGGAGTTAGTTTGATCAGTTGTTTCATTGAGACTCTGAAGGACATGCACTGGTAAGCAGGCAAGAGGATCTTGCGCTATGTCAATGAGATGCAGAACAATGGCCTATTTTATGCCAGACAGGACCACTTGGAACTGGTGGGCTTCATAGACAATGACTGGGCTGGCAACATCGACAATCGAAAGAGCACCTTCGGGTATGCTTTCCATCTCAAATCAAGGGCAGTCTTATGGGCATCCAAGAAGCAACCCATCGTTGCGTTGTCCACACTCGAAGTAGAATATGTCACCGCCACATTAGCCGCATGCCAGGCATTTTGGCTGCAAAGAGTTCTGAGTGAACTGAACAATCCTCCAGAAGACATGATAACAATTTTCAGTGATAACAATTCGGCAATTGCACTATCAAAGGATATTGTTTTCCATGGTCAGATGAAGCACATCGATATTCATTATCACTTCATCAGAGAGTTGGTGAAGTCTGGAGAAATTCAATTGTAGTTTTGCAGATCCAAGGAGCAGTTGGTAGATATTTTCACGAAGCCTTTGAAGGAGGAAGACTTCAGCAGATTGCGTGAGTAGCTTGGGGTCAAAGTGCTCATGAAATCAGGCTTAAAGGAGGGTGTTAGAAATATTAATCCAGATTCCACACCTCCGCCCAACTACACTATGAACTTGGGCGAAGCCAGACTGCGCTCGTGAAGTTGGGCATCCCAACAAATTTTTTTGACTTGACGTGCCTTCTAACAGATGTGACGTCTGACAGATCCGATCGCCGCATAAGTTAATGCCAGTTTGGTGATTTAATGCTAGTTCGGTGATTGGTCAAAAACCCTAGTTCAGGGTCTGTCAGAACCTGTCAGAGGATAACCTCTATCTTCCTCTCCCTACGACTATATAAGGCTGTCCGGGTCTTCAGATAGAGAGGAGTGTGGATAGAGGAGAGCAGGAGGAAATTTGGAGAAACAACAGAGTAGCAGACGAGATCGTTTCAGTGAGCAGTGTAGCTCATCTGTTTAATGTCCGAGCAGCAGACTCGATATTTGTTTTCCCTTTCAGTTTATCCTACAGCTTTAGTCTACAGGTGTTAGTTTTTTCCTCAGTTGAGGGCTTTTGTAACCCTCGTCTTATATGAATAAAATTTGTTGTTGTTTAAGGCATTTGTAGGGTTTGCGGTTATCTTTGTCGGCACAAAATCTATTGTTGTCTGTATAATCGCCTCAGAGCGTTTTCTTTCGGGTTCTATAAATTTGAGCTCAGATCTGAAACAATGCATTCAGATTCGGTGTTTCTCTTCTCCCGTACAGTTCTTGTCGAGCCAAGAAAAAATTCGCAAGCGTGCAAGCCTCCGGACAGCAAAAGCTCGCAAAGTAGAAATTTGGCTAAGTTTGGAGCTGTCCACCCGACTGCGCAGAGAAGTCGGACTTCGCTGCCTTTGACCAGCACAATTGGGCATTGACTAGCCGCTCCCCGAAAATTTGGCTAAGTCTGGAGGTGTCCACTTAACTGCGCAGCGAAGTCAAACTTCGCTGCCTTTGACCAGCGTAGTCGGACGTTGACCAGCGCAGTCGGGCGTTGACCAACGAATTCCCGGCCTTAGCATTTTCCTCTATGCGCAGCCTGATTGCGCACATTTTTCATGCGCAACCCGACTGTGCACATTTCCCGTGCGCAACCCGACTGCGCTTGCGCAGCCCGATTGCGCAATATTCGGGAGCGCAGCCCGATTGCGCAATAGAGGAGAGCGCAGCCCGACTTCGGCTGCGAAGTCGGACTTCGGGCCCTCCCTTCGCATTGCGTGGCAAAAATAAAAATTAAAACTTCAGTGGCGATCTTGGCTGCAGCGGCAATGGGTGACGTGGCAGCCCAGGCCTCGTGTGGCATGCCGGCGATGACTCTTGACGCCGTGTTTAAACTTCATCACGGGCAGCACCAACGGCAAGGCGTCGAGTCCCTCGGCGGGATGCTGTTCTGCCGTATGTACAGTTGTCGACACCGGAGTGTAGTGCTTTTGCCAGATCATCACCACCAGCAATCCCTTCGGCTTTATTAACCGGACCCTCGCCCTCACCATCCCCGGCCTGTGCAAGGTCAGCACGGCTCCTCTGAACAATTGCGAAGGTAAAAAATACTACAACACATGTTTGTGTGGTTCGATCCTCCAACCTGTGCTAAAGCGTTTTTTTCTTGTCTTAAGTTTTTTTCAGACAACGCCGGCGTTCCTTTCTTGCCTCCGGCTCCTTCTCCAGGCGAGTTGAATTCATAAAACTCGTTTATTTAACGTTTACGCGTACTTCGCCAGGAAAATGATAGAACGATTTGTTTTCGTTGGTGGTTTCAGATTCGAATCCCGTGCCGTCACCTGCAGAAGGTCTGGCGCCTGCTCCGGGTCATTCCCCCAATGCTTCTCCCGAGCAGAAGAATTCTCCGATGGGCCCTTCTTCAATATCCGGCCCGGCGGAATCGCCGTCAGGCTTCAATGGTCTTCCTGTCATCCCACGCACCAGCGGAAGCTACAGCGCCCGAACGGATTTGTGGCTGCCGGTGACAGGGATTTTCGTAGGGTTGATCTCGGTGAAAGTTCAATTGTGAGATAATTTTGAGTTCGGAGGAACGGAATTACATTAGTTGTGGAGGATTTCAGAATCTGAAGACGCCAGCCATGGGGATTTCTGTCGTTTTTATTTCCGTTATTTCTACGACATATTTGTTATGGATTTGAGGATTGTCTAGTGAGTGAATATGGCACGGCTTGGGCCTTCCATAGCAGAGCCGTAGGCTATGTCTAGTTTTGTAAGAGAATATGATTTATGCTGCACAGGCCTTGTGTTCTTACATTCTTTCGTTCTGATAATTCGTTTCTATCTTATTTAACACGCAATCTTTGCATTAGTTTTGGTAAACTAAGAATTTTGCTGCTGTGTGCACGACAATTTTTTTCCAGCTACTTCATCTGCTTCTGTCGGAGCGAGTGTGCTTCGACGATCATGTGATTATAATTTGTTTTAATATATTTAATTATTATTTATTAAAATTAATTAAAACTTTAATTTTCGAAGTCTATAGATTGTTTTAATATATTATTTTTTCATAAGATTAATCAAAACTAATAAAATCTGTCATTTTACTTTTTATTTAAAAAAAAAACATTACGTTTCATTTTGCAAAGTAAAAAACAAACAATACTTTCCAGTTGTCTTTATAATTCTACCATTTTATTTTTTATTTTTTATTTATTTTTAATTGAGATTGAACCAGGTGATAATATAAGTGAGGTTATTGGTCTACTCACTTATTGCTCGTAGACCACATCACGTTATTGTCCAAAAAATAAAAAAAAAAATATTTTTATTCCAAGAAACCCTAATCACGAGTAGACCACATTACTAATAATAATTTTATTGAAAAAAACCCACTTACAAAATTTAAACCTAAATCTTAATAACCTTTTGATATAAAATCCCTTTATGCATTGAAGTCTGACCATTCTGTCGATCGAAGATATTTTTCCCAATAACAATGGCGGCCTTCAGATACTGCGGAACCTTGATTGCGATAATTATAGGTTTGGCGGCGGGAAGCGGCGGTATTGGAGAGGCTGCGGAGGACGTAGACTGCACAGACACCATCATAGACTTTTCCCCTTGCCTTCACTACATGATAGGAACAGGTATCGGCAAGCCAATCATTCGTTCGGCGGTGGCGCACCCCACAAGCGAGTGCTGCATGCAGGTCGCCATCGCTGACCTCAACAGGCCCGTCTGTCTTTTCCAGCTTCTCGCCAACCCGACTTTTTTTGGCTTGACCGTGAATCGAACCCAGATCGTTAGGCTTCCCGCCGCCTGCAATTTCTACGTCCAGCAGTGCAATGGTAAAGCCCGCGCTCCTTTTTCTTCTTTCTTTCTTGCATTTCACGTTTTACGGGTTTCGAACCCTTGACCTGTGAGAATAACTGAAGTATACGTTATTTCAATCTGCGGCAGGTGCTTATTTCCCGCCTCCCAATGGTACTTTTGTTAATCTTTACCGCATTTTCATCTGATATTCTATCCCTGTCTTGCATTATTTAAATTTTTAAAAATTCTATCCGTCTTGCAGTATTCACCGGATTTCAGCTTTGGTCGTTTCTTTCTTTGATTTTGAAATTTCGCTGAATAAATGTTGTTAGTGTGAGGGATTTCTAGTATGAGGCTTTGGCCGTTGTGTTCTTTTCTTTTTAAAACAATTTCACTGAAGCATTTTCTCGTATGTACGATGGCAACCACCAGGCTTTCCACTCCCGCCAGTGGCTCCTGCGGGTATTTTATAACTCCATGAAGATATTTGAGCATGGACCTGAATTAGTTTTAATTATTCTTCTTATTTGCGTTAATTTAAAGAGTTTTTACCGTTTTGTGCTCTCAGGGTCGAATCCCCCCTCTCTTCGTAGGGTCTCGGGGTCGACTCCCCCGGCTCCGTCGCCACCACCACAGCCTACAGCCCCGAAGCATTTTCCCGTTAAAGAGCCTGCAACTTCGCCAGCGCATGCCTTGCGCGTGCACTCTTCACCGCCGGATGTTGTTCCTGCCATATCGCCTCCTAGGGCGACCCCCGATAATAACGGCAACGTTGATAATGGAGCTGGAAATTTTTATTTGCCTATGGCTGGAGTCCCTTGGCCACTGTATTTGATCGGTATTTTCTTTCTTACGGGTATTTTTCTTTTCATTTGGGAATCTTTTTAGCAAACATTACCCTTGAGGCACCGGATATGTATTGTCATTGCCATGTTGCAGAATTGAAAACGAGATTCCTTCGGCAAATTTGGGATCGAATATAGATGTAGATATATTTGTTTGGCAATTTTAGCAAACATTTGTGAAATCTTTTCAGAGATGAAAAAAAAACAGAAAAGAGGTGATGCGAGACTCATAGAACGTTTTTTGGCTCGTCACAGTGAGCAACATAACACGGTCCCTTAATTTGCTACTGTGAGTTTAGAGAATGTTTGGATCTTTTGACGGAGTTATAGATGGATTAAATTTTATCGGCAAATTTCAAGGGGAATACTGCTCTGTTTAGTTTATTTTTTTGTATTTTTCTTCTTAGGCTTTTAGTTTAATTTACGGGAGATCGAAATCTAGAAATGCCCTTAAAATTTTCGTTTCCAGGGGAGATCGAATTTTTTTGGAGTGACGTTTCCATGGCGATTATCAATGTAAAAGTGATTTTAGAACAAAATGGTCTTAGATATTATTTTAAATTATTTTTTTAATAAACTAAATGGTTATCAAACTTTTTGCAATGCGTTTCGAGGGTATTCTTTTATAAGTGACTTTGATTTTAAAAAAAAAATACAGAGTTTAAAAAATAATGTGAACTTTAAAAAGTTTTATTAATATATCAATAAAAAGTAAAATACAAAAACTTTGTTAATGTTTAAAACTTTATAAAGCAATATTAGTAGGAGGAAGGAGGTTCTTATCCAAAAGGTTGTCCCAGCTGATAGAAGGATAGGATCTATGGGAACTGTACCACACCCAAAACTGACACCCTGTAACCTTGTTCTTTTGCTATGCTTAAAAAAGTGAAGCATATTAGAGCTTTTGAAGCAACCTTGTTTTTGTTCTATGCTTAAATTAAAGTAAAAGAGTGAAGCATGTTAAAGCTTTTTAATACGTATAAAACTCTCAAAATACATATTAAATTAAAAAAATATTTTATTATATAATTTTTAATATGTTGAATAGAATCTTAGTTTTAAGGTTGTATATGCATTGGTATTAAAATTGTATTTTACATTAATTTTCAATATGAAAGAAATTTTAAAATATTGAGATATTATTTTTTTTTGTAAATTATTTTAAATTTATTATCAACTATGATTTATATTTTAGTAAAATATAGATAATAAGATATTATTGTTAAAGAAATAGAAATCAAAGTGAGATTTTTATAATATTTTTTAATTAATATTAATATTGGCAGTCTCCTCCCAACCATATCCTTTGTACAATCAATATTAATATTTTTATACACATTTACCCATGCAAGTGAAAAATTGATAATGCACATTAGTTTTAAATTTTTAATTTTTAAAATTAACTTTAAAACTTTAATTATAGAAAAAATTAGTTAAACCAATTTTATTTTAAAAAATTAAAATATTTAATTATTATTATGTATTTAAAATTTAATAAATTTTTAAATAAATACATAAAAATATTAATAATATATTTTATAATTTTAAAATACTAACTAGAACATCACATATTTTTGAGTTCAATATGAATGAAAAATTGGTACAAGGATAAAATTTATTCTAACATCAATAGAATGTAGTATAAAATCTACATGCACTTTTATTACAATAGTAACATTTGTTTTTAATAACAAATTCTTTATTAGAAAGTTGAATACTTATTTATTTAGAGGTATTAGGTGAAATTCGAGTAGGTGCAACCATATAAGGAAAAATAAATAAAAAAAATTGAACTAACACCCTTTGAAATATGTTAAGATGGGCTTGCAAATTCAAGAAAATGGAAGAATGCACTTTCTGAGATGAAAATCCAACGAGAAAGGAATATTTTGCTAGTAATTTCATAGTAAGAATGAAAACAACATGGTAGGTTACACTATAAAAGTAAAATTTTGAAAAACAGATATTATTAATTAATCTATTAATTAGTATTTCAATTGAAATTTTAAGGGTTAATGTAAAATCTAAATGAGTGATCTTATGGGTTAGGTGGATTGGTAGTTGTCTTACTAAGAAGAGATTTATAGGTTTAAACCTTGGGGGATACTTGTTTGTTTGTAAAGTTATTAGTTTGATCTGAATATTTTAGGTGCACACTAGATTGATGATGATGATGATGATATGAATCTCAAGCAACCGATGGTCCTCCTCACACTGGGTCAAAAATAACAATGTGATAGAGGTTTGTTGGAAGCAACTCCTATGGTTTAAAAAACACAATATGCTTGATTTCAACAAGGAATGTGATATAGTCATGGCCGTAAAAACCAATTAAGGTTGCACCTCTAGGCAACCTAACTTTCTCATGTGCTCTTCAGGAGCTCTCAACTTGTGCAATTTAGTAAGGCATTGTAGGCTTAATAGAGACAAAAAATACAAGTGATACGAAAAAAAATACAATTACCCTAACACACAACTTGATTTACCAAATATGATCAATTACAATCTTGTAGAAAATAATAGTGGATACAATCATGCTACCTTAACCACTTTTCTCACAACTCACACTTTGCACTATGTTATTCTATCTAGTATTAGACTTTGAGATTATATCAAACCCATCAACTGCTTTCTATAACTGTCTCTTGGGTAACTTTATACAATTCTATTTAGAGACTAATGCCTAAATAACTAAAACAAATTATTGCCTTTGTACATTTGACATGTCGTTCCAAATACAACATCTTGAATTTTTCATGTTTGCACAAAAAATAGTCACCTATGTACAACTAGCTTATTTTTTATTTCTGGTGATGCAGGATAGGTCCTTCACCCAGATAGTCCTACATTAGAACCCACGGTAACAAAGAATATTCCTTGATTTTTGAAAGCTTAAGAACATTTCATGAGGTCCTAATGGAGATCCCATATTTGGTAGCTTTGGAATCTAACATCTAAGTCATCTCTTCTACTGATTTTTCCAACAACTGTTGTACAGATTGTTCATTATTTGAATCTAAATTGACCCCTCTCTCTGCTTCTATAGTATTTGTATGGAATAAATACAAATATGAAATATCAAATATTGGTGAGATATCTACCCCTTTAACCAATTTAACTTGTATGCATTTCCTGAATTGAATTTTCTTATGACTTGATAAGGTTTGATATTTTTCAATTTCAACTTGTTGTTGGTTCCTTTAGGGAATTATCCTTATATAAATGAGTGAGTTTTAAATCTCCAACTCAAAATTATTTTGCTCTTTTACTATTATTTGTAGCTGAAAGCACGAGGATACGGAAACAAAAAGGAAAGTGCCAAGTACGATGCATGTAAAACCAAACTTAACGCTAAAAGCCTATGTATTGAAAAATGCATGCAAGGAAAGAACATGAACGAATCGACACAAGATAAAAGCAATATGGAATTCGGCCCTATTTATTTGATATGCTTTTAAAGTCATGTTACAATACGTCTCCTTCCCTTTTAGGGGATAGGAGCGTTAAATATGTTTCTTATCACATCCATGGATAGCAATCCTTCTTCCGCGTGCCCACATTTAAGATGGGCGGACCAAAACGTCGCCGTCGCTTGTGTATATGAGTGTTGACTCCTTACTGCTCCTCTGATGTCGAAGACCTGCATTCAAGGAAACAAAAAAGATCAGTAGCACCTGCAGATAGAATAGAACATGTGTTTCCCAAGGCCTCTAACTTAGTGTATGCATGAAAATATTAAATCGATAACCAAATAACATCAGAACGACTTGAAAATTTTACAGAAGCATGAATATGTTACCAGGAAGCCACTGCAAAAGGAACAGTCGAGAAATTCCTCACAGATTTGTATTCGCTCCGGGGCGGGACGAATAAACCTGTAACAAATTGTTAGAAAGCACCCTCCCCAATGTCCTGTCCTGAAAGCTCCAAATGACCTAAAAACTTGGGGTTAGCTAATTGGGGGTATTTTGGGATGACCCAGATGGTCAGATTTCTCCAATTTGGCCTCTATCACCCATATTTTGATGATGCCATCTGCAGGTTAGTAAAAGCGGGAAATGATAAAAGCATGATCAAAACTTGTCAGAATGAAGTGAAATTTAAACTACAGCCTATTTGAATAACCTAGAATAAGATGCAAAAGAAAAATTAGGGAAATCTACCATAGATTTCTAATCGCTCCAGGGTGGGGCATTTAGAACTACGACAGCTTGGGGGGCGATCGGGGGCAGGACGCCCGCCGTTTGGGACTCTGTTTCGGCACCAATCCACTTGGGATGGGTCCAAAACCTCTTATGGGGTGTTGTCGATAAATTTTGTGGGATATTGTGGCCAAAATATTCGGGTTTGGACTCCGAATTTGCGCTTCCAATAATCACCCAATAACCTCCCTCCAAAAAGAGAGATTAAGGATGTGAAAGGCACAAATCAAAAGGGTGTGTGTATGGATGTAAAATGGTAGCACTTCATTGCTCAAAATGCTCCCCCCCTTACCTATTTTTTGGGTGAGAAGACTCACCAATTTATAGACCTAGGGTCTCTCTGTTTGAATGCGCATGCGAGGGCGCCACTTGAGTTGCATGTCCTATTTTGGGAGAAAAGATTATTCCCTGATTTAGAGTCTCCTTGCATGAGGCCTCCAAAAATCAAAGACATGCATGACTGAAGTCTCTCTCCTTGATTTGAAGTCGTTCCTCGCAATTGCATGGCCTGAAGCTACAGTTAACTGGCGGACCTGTCGAGGTTTGACTTTTTGCCAATCAAACCTTCTATTCGCCTCACCCTAGGGTGAATGTTGATAATCGTCCCTGGGTGGGACGAATACCAGTTTGTAATCATCCCGGGGTGGGATGAGTAGAGAGCAAAGTGCCAAAAAGGTGCCAAATTGACCTTTGACCTTCCAAACTACTGTGGGAGTGGTTAGGACCACTGTTTAACCTCTGGGGGCTGCCCTAGGGGCTATGTGTGTCAATGCGATCGGTGCTTGTTGTCACATAATCGGATTGGTGTTGTTTTGGTGTCTACAGATGCCCCTTTTTGGGAAGCACTATGCAAGGCGCAGCGTCGAGCAAAAATAGATAACCAAAGCACTAATGATTAGGGTTTCTCAGTAACCTAACCAACTTTTGATGCCCCAAGTATGGAAAGGGCACGCATTCTTGAATCCTTGCTTCTGACGAGCTAAGGAGCTTAATTCAAGTGTTAACCTTTTTCGGTGAGGTGTTACTTGAGCTTGGACATTGATCAATCATGAATAGGCAAAGGGTGCAACCTTTTGTCTATGGGAACCTTGAGTTCATGATTCACGAATGCCAAGTGTTTGATCAGCTTGTGATTATTGCTTGTTTGCTGCCCCAAGCAGGAGCGTGATTATCTTTGTCAATGATCCTTTGAATGCATGTCATTTCCTTGATTGGGTGTGCTTTTGTTGATTGGTGACTAAGTGTGACTACCCCCTCAAGCGACGAATCGATGAGGGAATGACCGACATGAGAAAAGCGACGAGTCGCTTGACCCAAGATGACTTATGTAAGGGTGCCTTCAATTGTTTAACCGTTGAATACTGAAGCAGGTTCCGAACATTGTGACCTATTTTTGGTGGGTTTTAACCCTTTTTGTGACGCATTGTGGAGCTAAAATTGTCAAAAATCCATCCTCCCGTGGAGCGGTCCGGCTATGGTAGCCTTCTTAGGGAGTAGGATAGTGATAATTTGTGACCCCAACATCTATTTTGGATGCCAAGAATGTTAGGCGCAAAGGCGCCTTCGTTCGGCAATGTTATTGCTAATTTTGGTTGGGTTTTGACCCATTTTGCGACGCCATTTGGAGATAAAATTCTTGACAATCCGTCCTCCCGTGGAGCGGTCCAGCTATGGTAGCCTTCTTAGGGAGTAAGATAGTGAGGATTTGTGACCCCGACGTCTATTTTGCATGCCCAGAATGTCAAGTGCAAAAGCACTCTCATTGGACAGTTTTATTGCTTGTTTTTGGTGCATTTTGTGCGGTTTTTGAAATTTTTGCTCTATAATCGTTCTTGGGTGGGACGAATACCTATTTAGTAATCGTCCCAGGGAAGGACGAGTACTAACCAGAGTGCTCATCCCAGGGAGGAACGATTACAGGCTCAAAAAGCCTATTTAAGGGCCAAAACTAGGTTTTGGGCTCATTTGCATTTATTTTTCCTGGAGATTTGGAGCTCTAAGGAGGAGGTCAATTCTGCAAAGCGAAGCGCTGCCAAATTTTTCCCGCTACCATGAGTTCATGGATCGGATCCTCAAGCGACGGAGCCGAAGCGAGACCAGTGAGTGTTCTTCCTATTTATTGTTTGTTTGTTACAGTTTGTAAAACCGCAATTTAGTTGTTTTTGTCTTTTGTATTTTATTTTCAATTTAAAACCATGTATTTACATTTTATAAACTAAAAGAAACCCTAGTCTAACAAAAATTAAAACTTAACTTAAAACTTAGGTTAACCCTAGTTAAACAAAGATCAAAAGGTAGTTTAAAACTTAGCTTAAAAACTTAGTTTAAAACGTAACTTAAAAACTTTGCTTAACCCTAGTTTAACAAAAATCAAAACTTAGGTTAGAAATGTAGGGTAAAACTGAGCATAAAAACGTAGCTTAACCCTAGTTTATTTTTGTGGCTGTATTTTTGTGTTTGTAATTTGATCATTTGACCTTTAGAGTTAAAAACCCTAGGACTGACAAATGATTTTCTTGAATTTTTTTGTTTGTTTTTAATTTATCAGTTTAGAGTTAAAAACCCTAGGACTGACAAATTATTTTTTGAATTTTTAATTTGTTTTTAATTTATCAGTTAGAGTTAAAAACCCTAGGAACTGACAAATTATTTTTGAATTTTTTTGTATTTTTGTTTTTTAATTTATCAGTTTAGAGTTAAAAACCCTAGGACTGACAAATTATTTTTTGAATTTTTTTGTTTGTTTTTTAATTTATCAGTTAGAGTTAAAAACCCTAGGACTGACAAATTAGTTTTTGATTTTTTTGTTTGTTTTTAATTTATCAGTTTTAGAGTTAAAAACCCTAGGATTGACAAATTATTTACCTTTTGAATTTTGTATTTGTCGCTAATTTTTTTTGTCTGTTTTTAGCTTTACATCATTGTTGTATATCCATGTTTTTGTTGTACAGTTTTTTTTATGGTTTGTAATGTTTTTGTTTGTTTTCTTTTGCAGGTTGTGAAGAGCCGGTACCGTGTGCCCATGGTGTTTACTAAAGCGCGGGAGGCATTGACTTTGGCTGACTGGGAGTGGCTTGATGCCCTTAGGCTCAAGTAGGTGACTCGGATGGAGTCGGTGGTTGGGGATCGGGCTTATCTGACGGCCCTGATCAACTTGTGGGATCCTCGGACTAATACCTTCCATCTCCCAACAAGGGAGATGACAGTTACTTTGGAGGATGTCTATCGGATTCTACGGATTTTGATAGATGGATTATCGATCAGGATGACGCCATGGGATCAACGGACAACAGTGTTGACACGCTACTTTGGGCATGGGGAGGAGGTGGGTGTGGATAGCCCAGTGGAGAGGGCAGAGGGTGAATTCCATATTAGTGGTATTATGGTATGATGGTGGCTTGAGAGGGGTGTGTTGGGAGTGAGGCATGCAGTACTGATGGGCCTCATTTCCAACATGTTGCTACCCGACTCATCAGGTGCACGGTTCCCGTGGAACCTGCTGGAGGTGGTGTTCAGGTTGGTGGAGTGTCCTACGGAGGCACCTATGATCATGATATGGGGACAGACTCTATTGGCATAGCTCTATGATGAGTTGTACGAGGTCCACTATCGGAGGCGAAAGGGGATTAGATGTATCTACTTGTTGCAGTTTTGGGCTTGGCAGCACATAGCAGTGGAGAGGCCGGTTGGGTTGCCATGGATGACTCAAGCGAAGATGGTAGACTGAGAGATTGGTTATGGGGAATTATGGCAGAGATCTGAGGAGTAGGGTCAGAGTCGATGGTGGGCAGGTGTCGTAGGGCACTATGCTGATGCCTTCGCTTGGCTTACTCTAGGGGAGGTGTTTCGGACACCCCTATCGGGACCGTCCGACCGGCCCGAGGCTGGAGAGTGGCTCCGATGGGTACGTAGGGGGCGATGGTTGATTGGGCATCACGAGACTGAGCAGGAGTTCTTCCCATATGGTCGGGTTACATGATAGTTTGGGGTGCGCCAGGGGTTGCCTGGTGAGCCCGTGGTCTATCGACGTCGAGGGGACGAGAGGACTCTAGCTTGGCCAATCATTGCACCGTTGGGTGAGGATTCAGATACAACGATTGATGTCCCGGACGTGGATGACATCGGGGTTACCACTGAGTATGACCAGTGGTGGACTTTACGGTGATGGCGAGGCGAGGGGCCTCTAGGGGGTGCAGAGGTGACAACAATAGGGGGTGATGATGTAGAGGCATCAGGAGAGGGTTGGGGGGTTCCGCTGGATGATGCGGACATGGTGGAGGTGGATGATTTTGGGGGGGATTTTGGGGTTCTAGATCAATCGAAGATGCAGGACGTCCTGAAGTAGTGGGAGCCAGAGCAAGATGCTATTCTAGAGATGTCAATGCCTTAGGCAATTTTAGAGGACATGGAGGCAGGGGTGCACGCTGAGAATGCATGATTGGTGGGGCTACTTCGGAGGAGAGATGAGGAGCTAGGGGAGGCTCTATAGGAGAGGGATCTCTTATGAACTCAGCTAGTAGAGTGGGAGAACGCATTTGCTATGTACCACCGATGGGAGGGGGATACCGATGCTGCATGGGAGAGGGATCTTCTACGAGATGCATTTGGCATAGTGCAACGAGAATTTGGCTATGTATCGTCAATGGGAGATGGAGTGGTGTTAGCGATCGGATGGAGCTAGAGGGAGAGATTATCCACCTCGAGGGGTGGGTCCCGAGCCCTCTAGAGGTGGGTCGTCATGTCGGACGAGGGGCAGTGATACCGAGCGGTCAGCATCATCTCCATCGTAGGTGATTGGATGAGGGGCGCTAGTAGGCATGATGCGGGGGTTAGCAGCAGCCGCCCTGAGGGGTCCCATAGGACCCACACCATCGGGGGTAGTTCCCGTCGCACCGATCCTACGTGATCATGGTGGCCGACGCCCTAGGCTTGGGGGTTTTTGAGCTTTTGGCTTTGGTTGCGAGGTCAGAGGACCGGTTCATTGTAGCCTACGGGCATTTTTGATGATATATATACAAATGACTTGCTTTGTGTTTATACACTTGTCATGGTTTGTTTTTCTATTTATGCACAGTTATTTATGATGATGTATGCATGTGGTATTATGAATGCGATGTTTCTAATTATATGATGTATGCATATGGAATGAATGAAATGAGTTGTTGATAACTTGTTTGATGGCACCATAGACTGTACAAGATTTATTGGCTTTCTGTACTTATGTGATGGCTTTGTGGAATGAATTTGCATGTGAGAACTTTGTTTTTGTATTTTTTTGTATTTTCGGATGGGGATGGATGTAATGAAATGTACCAGTTGTTTTAAAATGTAGTTAAGCTTTTCTGAGATTCAGATATTTTAACTAACTAGCCAAGACTATACATTTATCTCGCAAGACTTTTGAACAAGGTATAAATCAGACTTGAGTTTGACCAAGTTATTTCACATCCCTGTGTGTGCAATTGAGTTCATTTATGTGGTATTTGTCAGGATACCGCCAGTGCCAGATAGGCTGTCAACCAAACCTGTACTGAGGATCACCTAATTAGCTCCACTAACTCCATTGTTGTATTTAGTAAGATTAATCCATGGGACAATCTAAGGTACCATAAGCTAGCTCATCCACATGCAAACATTGGTCTGCTCACACGCAAAGCTAATGTGATAGACATATCGTCATGCGTTTAGGATACCGCCATTGCCAGGTAGGTTGTCCACCAAACCCGTAATGAGGATCACCTAGATGGTTTTCGAATGCTGAGAATTCCAGGGATTCAAGTTCAGGCTTTTTATTTGCTCAATGTGTTAGGATACTTGCTCGTATACATAGTGATGAAAATCACTGTTTATTTTTCTCTTTTGTTTTTCTTTTTGAGCAAGGATTTTGAATAGTGGTGATAACCACTGTTATTTGATTTTGCATTTTGAGCGTCGCAAGGTTGAGCTTGTAGGTTTTTGGCTTATGAATGACCTTGATCCTCTTGGCCTTGGGGATGACTACCCATCCTGTTCAGGGATGTGTAGTACGAATCCTTATGACTTTGGGAACCAAAGGGGATTATGGAGATTATGAAGTACGGGAATTGATCTTTTAGGCCTTGGGGATGACTACCCATCCTTGTCAGGGGCGTGTAGTACGAATCCTTATGACTTTGGAGACCAAAGGTGATTGGAAATGGTCATGATGATGGCTTGTTGGGAATTTTCTTTTGAATGGTCATTGATCCTTTTAGGTCTTGGGGATGACTACCCATCCTTGGCAGGGACGTGTAGTACGAATCCTTACAACTTTGGGGACCAACGGTGATTGGGATTTTTGTTAGTGGTGAAAACCACTATTGATTAGGGGGAATGGATGGGGAAGAGCTTGTCCTTTTGTCAATTCTCAACACTCTTGAACCATTCACACAGGGGGATGAACAGGCTAATATTTCACCTATGGTACCCTAGAACTGCTTTGTAGTTTTCATCTTACGTTCACACAACTTGGGAATTATTTTATGTGTTTTAACTTGTGTAGGGATGTTACATAACGAGGCGTGACCCAAGTAAAACTTTCCCTTGTAAAATCCATTTAACTTTGTACAGTTTTTGGCTAGAAATTTAAAGACGACTGAATGACGAAAACCCTACATACATTAGGAGACAACTGACTATGCTAAAAGATGTATGCGTGGATAAAATGAATTTGATGTGGAAAATGATGGAATTGCCGAGCAATTTACAGTCTATGGTGCTTTTGACTTGTATGACCTAGCAAATATGCAATGTATGGATGCGATGCCTAATGCAACCTATATTTTTGTATTTTGATTTTTACGAGTATGCATGGAATGGAGATGCAATTTTTTTTGTTATTTTTGATGATTTTATTGTTTTTGTTTGTTTTTGAATATTTATTTTGACCAAGCGGTTATGGTAACCCTTGGAGCTTTTGGTTTGACCAAAGGGTTTATGGATACCTTTGGGGCATTTTTGGGTTTGACCAAGCGATTGTGGGAATCCTTGGAGCTTTTGGTTTGACCAAAGGGTTTATGGATACCTTTGGGATATTTGGTTTGACCAAAGGGTTTATGGACACCTTTGGGGCATTTTGGGATTGACCAAGCGATTGTGGGAATCCTTGGAGCTTTTGGTTTGACCAAAGGGTTTATGGACACCTTTGGGGCATTTTTGGGATTGACCAAGCGATTGTGGGAATCCTTGGAGCTTTTGGTTTGACCAAAGGGTTTATGGATACCTTTGGGGCATTTTGGGATTGACCAAGCGATTGTGGGAATCCTTGGAGCTTTTGGTTTGACCAAAGGGTTTATGGACACCTTTGGGGCATTTTGGGATTGACCAAGCGATTGTGGGAATCCTTGGAGCTTTTGGTTTGACCAAAGGGTTTATGGACACCTTTGGGGCATTTTGGTTTGACCAAGCGATTGTGGGAATCCTTGGAGCTTTTGGTTGGACTATGGCTCTCTAAATGTGGAATGGCCTCAAATGACTGATGTTCAAGGGTTCTAGCTCCTTGATTCCTTCAAGAGAGGCGAGCCGGTATGTTCCAGGTCCTATTTTACTATCAATCACATAAGGACCTAACCAGTTTGTTATGAACTTGTCCCTTAGATGGGACGAAAAATTAGAATTTTGTTGGTTCTCTTTTAAGACCAAGTCACCAACCTGAAAGTCCCTTAGGTGAACCTTCATGTTGTATGCTTTCTTAAGTCGCTCTTGATAGATACGCAAATGCTCGAGAGCATTGACGCGTCGTTCATCGAGCAACATCAGTTGGTCTAACCGGGCCTACCATGCAGTGTCATCATCGATGAACTCTTGCATTGAAATGCGTAGGGAAGGGATTTCCAACTCGAGAGGCATGACTACCTCGGAGCCATACACCAGAGAAAATGGAGTAGCCCCAATGGGCGTCCGAATGCTAGTGCGATAAGCCCATAGGGCAAGCGGGATTTGAATGTGCCAATCCTTATGACTATCTGCGATGGTATTTTTGAGGATGGAGACTAGCATTTTGTTTGACGCCTCTGCTTGCCCATTTGCCTACGGATAATAGGGTGTTGAAAAACTATGCTGAATTTTGTACTTTGTTGTCAAAGCACGCACATCTTTATTCTTGAATGACATCCCATTATCCGAGATGATCTTGGATGGAATACCAAAACGACATATGATGTTATGCAAAATAAACTCCGCAATGCGGGGTCCAGTCGTAGAGGTTAGCAGAATTGCTTCCACCCACTTGGTGAAGTACTCTGTGGCCATTATGATGAACGTGTGATGACCCGACGATGCAGGGGAGATCTTTTTGATTAGATCAAAGCCCCACTACGAAAAAGGCCAAGTCGATTGGATCGGTTGCAAGGCCTGAGAAGGTACATGTGTCAAATTGGCATGGTGTTGACACTTCATGCACTTCTTTACATATGCGCAACAATCTCGCTCTAAATATGGCCAATAATAACCCATGCAGAGAATGCACTTTGCGATGGCCATACCATTGAAGTGGCCACCGCATGTACCATCATGGGCTTGGGTGATCGCCCAAGCGGACTCTTGCTGGTCCAAGCAACGGAGGAGGATTCCTTCATAGCTTCGATGATACAAAATGTCTCCTAACAAGACATGTTTTGCCACTTTCTATTTAAATGATCTTTTTACGGCTTGTGTCAATCCAAGTGGGAGGTTACCTAGCTTGAGGTAATCCCTGATGGGTGTGTACCAATCCTGCTGATCAGAAACCTTGATGGTATGAATGACCAATCCCTCTTGAAGTTCATCCCTAGCAAAAGCTGAACGGGAAAGAACTTGTAAAAACAACGTTGTGTTGCTATTAAGAGGGGTCGGGGAGAACAAGGACCCCTAGTTGGCTTGAGTCAAACAATCTTGGATTCGAGAGAACCTATCCTGAGATGGTTCAATCTGGATCAAGTGGATTCCTAGCGTTAGGTCAGAGCTTGCACGCTCCATCATGGATTGCGATAATGTCTTGACCTGAATGGTTGTCATCTCACTGGAAGGGTCTTGCGGGATTAGTGACCCCAAGGAGGCCATAGTATCTGCAAAATGATTCGATGATCGAGGGAGTGCCTCGATGTCATACCATTCAAGTTGTGCCAGGAATTTGTCCACAAGGGCTTTATAGGCCTGCAGAACTGGGCATTTACATTGGAATACCCCCTTTACTTGATTGACAATTAACAATGAATCACCAAAGATGTTTAAACATTTAATGTTCATGGTGATTGCTGTTTGAAGACCTATGAGCAAGGCTTCGTATTCTACATTGTTGTTGGTGCACGGGAAGTCTAATTTAAATGATAGAGGCATTGGAGCCCCTTGCGGTGTGAAGAATACAATTCCCGTGCCACCTCCTTGCTCACATTTAGAACCATCGAAGAATAGGGTCATGTCGGCCTGTGACTCAGGCTCATTAGAATCTGGCGATTCTGAAACATGGAAGACCCCATCATCCGGTAGTTCTACGGTCAGAGGCTGATCATCTTCAAGAGGAGCCTCTGCTAGTTGATCGGCGATGACTTGACCTTTTATGGATTTTTGTCCAATGAATTCTATGTCAAACTCCGTCAACAACATGATCCATTTCGCCGTGCGGCTACTATGATAAGTATGACTCATCATGTATCGCAATGGATTCTCCTTAGACACAACATACGTCTTGTTGCTCAGCATGTAATGGCGTAAATTTTTGGTAGCAAACACCACCTGCAAGCAGAGCTTCTCGACGTATGCATAGTTAAGTTCATAACTGACCAGGGTGCGGCTAAGATAGTAAGTAGCCTGTTCTTTGTGCAATTCATTTTTCTGGGATAGCATGGCACCCAGTGCCACCTCAGTAGCTGAGATGTATAAGTAGAATGACACTCCTGGTCTAGGTGGTGCCAATACTGGCGATGAAGCCAAGTATTGTTTAATATCATCAAAGGCTGATTGGCACTCGTCATCCCAGTGAAATGCTACCCCCTTGTGCAATAATTTATTCATGGGTCGGCACTTGTCAGATAGCTGCGCTATGAAGCGCTTGATCGACGCGACCTTTCCCTGTAGACTTTTGAGCTGCTTGATGGTAGTTGGGGGAAGCATTTCAAGGATTGCCTTGACTTTGTGTGGGTCCACCTCGATTCCTCGTTTGGAGACTATGAAACCCAAGAGCTTTCCAGATGTGATGCCAAATACGCACTTCTTGGGGTTTAGTCTGACTTTATGTTCAATGAGGTGATCGAGGATCTTGCTTAAGTCATCGAGATGATCTGGGCGCAAAAGAGATTTTGCCAACAAATCATCCATGTAATCTTCCAAAGTTTTGTGCATGTGATCGTGGAAGATGTACGTCATGGCACGTTGGTAGGTGGCACCAGCATTTTTAAGGCCAAAGGGCATGACCTTATAACAAAATGTCCCCCAAGGCGTTGTGAACGCCGTTTTTAGTTGGTCCTCGGGATTGATACGAATTTGATTGTATCCCGAGAAACCATCCATAAGGGAAAGCATTTCATGGCCCGTTGTAGCATCTACCAATGCGTCGATGCTCGGCAAGGGAAAATCATCCTTAGGACTCGCTTTGTTTAGATCTCAAAAATTAGTGCATATGCGAATCCTCCCGTCGGGATTTTTGATGGGCACCATGTTAGACAACCATGGTGGGTAATCCACGTAGATGACAAACTGTGCATCCAACAACTTTTGTAATTCGTCTTTGACCATTAAGGCCATTGTTGGGTGCATCTTGCATAGTTTTTGCTTTATTGGCTTGACTGTTGGATCAAGCGTTAGATTATGCGTGACTAGCTACGGGTCTAGTCCCGACATGTCTTTGTATGACCATGCAAAAACCTCCTTCTTCTCTTTGAGAAGGGCAATGTAGTCGGCTTGCTCTTCGGGGGATAGACTTACCCCCAACTTGATGATTTGCAAATTCATTGGATCTGAGCCGATGTCTACGTCAGTCGTCTCCTCGACCGACATGTGGGACCCGTCCTCCAACTGGTGTGGAGTTGGGATCAAGTGGATATCGTTTGCTGAATTTAGATCATCATTCGGAATGTCGGGTTCCTCTTCAGCATGGAAGACATCCTGAGTCTGTCCTGGGGTGAAATGGAACATCCCACCACAAGGCCAGTACTCTGATGGGGATGGCGGTGTGTCAGCGTGATCCTAGTCTATAGCATCTAGGTCTAGATGCAATGACCATGTTGGGTCGGCTGGATTATGGATGGGGGTGGTTAAATCAATGGAGATCATGTTGATGAAATGATTGTGGTCTCCATTACCGTGGGTGTGGTGACTCTGACATCCTAGATGTTCTTTGTGCTCCGGATCTGGCTCTGGAGGTATTGGCACGAATGGATCGGCCCTATGTGCGGATAAGAGGATAGGATCTGCCCTAGGTACTGATGGCTCTATAGGGTCTCCAGGCGGAAGATGTTCTCTGTATACCTGGAGTGGCGGGTGCAGTAATTGCTATAACTGTGCCTGGTTTAGGTGCCACCTATGCCTTGGCCCTATGTGTAGTTGTTCAAACATGTCATCTATGTCCAAGGGATATTGTTGTTGTCGCATATGATTGAGATAGGCCATCTCAGTTTCATCTTCATAATCACTGTCGGAGATCCAAAGGCCTTCGTTGGCTCCAATAGCTATTTGTGACATATGAGGCTCATCTTGCTCGAGCAAATTAATGTGGTCCCATCGGGGTTGTTTCGCTCTTTGCGGGGGGACCTGATTCTCTTGAGGTGGCATATGTCCAATTGGAGCATCCAAAGGGAACATTGTCAGGAAGCTCTCCTGATAATCATCCATGGGAGTCACTTGTGAATGATTGCTATCAGATTCGAAAGGATCCCAAGGCGCTACCTCATACTCCGACTCATCTTCTAAAGACCCTTCTTGGTCTTGTCTATATCCCTCTTGTAGGTGAGTCCTCGAACTTTCTCCCTTTTTGACCGAAGGGAAAGGGTTGTTAAGGTCAACAAGGTTGTTTGTTCGCAATGGGAGATAATCCCCCAATGTATAAGTTGTGTTAGGATTGGCATATGGATCTAATGCCAACCCATCCTTGTTGCCTATCCCTAGGCCTTGCATGTTCTCTACTAAGATGTCCAGGGGCAAGGGGTGGTTAAACCCTACTCCCGACTTGTCATAAGGCATTTGATATCTTGGTTGGCAAAGAACACGCACTCCTTGCTCATACCTACCCAACCCATATCCATGCCAATTGCATTGGCCAAGATATCTCAATGCAAATTTTGGGTTGGACAAATAGTTGACATCCTCAACAAAGGGCTCTTCATCTTCGTCTTCTTGCATGGAAGGCTCAATGCCATTATCCAGGCCCCCATAAACAAAGTTCATCTGATTGGGTGGGTAGCCTAGAGGAACCACAGAGCCGATGGGGAGACGAGGTCTCCCCATGTCCTGCATGGACTCAAGTGTGGGTGTTGCTACAATGTTTCGCACTAGATACTCCCCCAAGCCCGTGTTGGCCATCTCAATGGTGATTGTTGGTGATTGAGGGGGAGCGAATGGGAGTTCTTCCTGAGTCCACTCCATGTAGGGTGAACTAGGCGTCTCGACTTCCATTCTGCTAGGCATCTCTTCGATAGAGATGGTTGAGACTAGGGGTGGTTCCTCTTCTAGGGGTTTCTTTCCCTTGTCCTTTGGTGTGGCCACCGTAGGTGGCGTCGTTGTTGAAGGACCAGATGAGGAAGATGGACCCGGCTGGGGATTTGATGGACTTGTCAACGGGGATGCCTGCAGAATTGGACCCTGTTTAGATGGATTCAACTAAAAATCCAAATGCGTTGATGGAAGGGTCGATTGCGGCATGAATTGCATCGTATTGCAGTACTTGAAGGGCTCTAAGTCTGCCGGGACTACATGCACCTGTCCTTCAAATGTGTATTTTAGGCACTGATGAGCTATCGAAGGGACACACTTCATGTCCCTAATCCAAGGCTCACCCAACAAGATATTATAGGCCATCTCACCTTCCAAGATGTGGCACAATGTATGAATAGTCTTTTGTCCCACTTGGATGGGTAGGACAATTGTGCCAACCATCGAGCATATCGCATCATTGAATGCTCGAAGAGTATAGGTGGAGGCCACGATGTGAGATGTCGACAACTTCAGATGTTTCAATGTTGCGGTTGTAATTATATTGCTAGACGAACCAGTGTCCACCAACACCCTCTTATATGAAATCCTGTTGACCCGTGCAATGACGTGCAGGGGTGGATCCGCCACATCACCAGTCATCGATTTCAATTCATCTTCTCTAAAGGTGATGACTAGTTCTGTACATTGTTTTACATGTCCCATGAAGTTGTTGAAAGAATTTGCTTCATGGGGCTGCAGCTCGATGGCTTTTAATATCTCCATTAGAGCCTCTCGATGGGGCGCTGATTGTTGAATGAGCTCGTATATGGAGAGCCTAGCCGACGTGGTCCTTAGACTTTGGGTAAGTCTAGTCCGAATCGTGGCCACTGGTCTAGGTGGGGGAGGTTGCGTAGGGTGTTGTTGAGGTTGTGACATCGATGGAACCTCTCTTGTGGCCATTGCGGGGGCAGCTCCTGGGTACCTCTTGTTCCTAGTCACTATGCTTATCATCCCTACATACCCTTGCATGGGGCAATTCTGTTGCACCTCATTGACTTGAAGGGGTTTTGCCTGTGCATCATGGGCAGGTAGGGGGTCTTTGAAGACTCCCATTTTTTGGTTGTTTGGTGCTACGGGATTATCCTCCGCCAGCGTCTTGTTGTCGATTAGGTCTTGCACCAAGCCTTTAAACTTCCAACATGCATTAAGGTCATGTCCTTTCTATCTGTGGAACCTACAGTACAAGTCCTCCCTGTACCCCTTAGGCTTTGGTGCATTGGGGTCTATGGTTTGAATCTCTGGCAAGTTGATCAAGTTTGCCACTGACAAGCGGTCAAACAGGGAGTCTCTGGACTCTGTGTAAGGTGTGAATTGTCGCCTAGGGTGACGCTGCTGATTTTGTTCTTGCCTCTGATTTTCTCTATCATAATTATTAGGAGGCACCACCTGATAGTTAGCCTTTTGGGGCTGTGTTGCTTGTGCAGGCTTAGGGACATTTATAGCAACCTGATTGACCGCAGTGGGTTTCTATTGCATGGTCCCTATTTTGGTGTTCTTAGACCATTCTTTCTTCTTAGGCTTGGCAATCTCACCATCCTGTATCTTGATCTCCTCAATGATTCTGGCTTGCGCCAGAGCTTCCTCTAAAGTGGCATATTGCTACAGCTGCAATAGCATGGAGATCAATCTCAAACAGCTCTTTGAGAACATTTGGGTGAGGTCGGACATAGGAGGGAGGTAGGGCAACTTTGAAAGCAACGTCCTCCACCGGTTCCCATATGCCACCATGGTTTCTTCCTCATACTACCTGAGGCTAGCTAGGTCACTTAATGACACATTTTTCTTGGTGTTGAAGGTGAAGCATTCGAGGAATGCGTCCACTAGCTGATCCAAGTTACTGATGCTATGTTTTGGCAACTGAGTGAACCAATCCGAGGTAGGGCCTACGAATGTGGTTATAAATGTTCTTAGTAACAAAGCATCATTATCCTGAATGCCAAAGCATTGGCTCAGGAATCTAGTCATGTGCTCTTGGGCATCCTCCTCCCCTCTAAAGAGTGCCAACTAGGGCAGTTTAAAGTGTTCAGGGTATGGGGGTGCCGGCACTGACGGATGCACAGGGTGACTATGGAGTTGGCATAAAGTGGGCTTTTGGGGCCCAGAAGTCTTGGTCTCCATAGACTCTAAGCACTCTAGCAGTGCTTTATATGCATCGGAGGATTTGATCTCTTCCTCCTTAGTTTGCTCCCATTGTGGGTTGTGGGGAACTTGAGGCCTATGGAGGGGTGGCTGGATAGCACCCCCTCTGCCTTGGTAGGGCATTTCAGCCCGCTCTTCTTCTTGTTCATACTCCTCATAGGCTTCTTGAGGAGTGCCTGGGCGAGACCTATACACATGGGTGGGTGCCCGCGGAGGGTGCCCATCGTTGTTTCTGGGAGTGGCCTCCCGCTCAGGTCTAGGGGGTCTCGGAGGTAGCACTTGGTAAGGTCACGGGGACCTGTCTCGCACCAAGGGGTTGTGCCTCTCATACACTTCTACTTTACGTGCGTGAGGGGTTGGGACCTTCTCAGGCACAGTGTTTTGAAGCAATTCGGCTGTCTGACACTGAATGCACTCTTTGTTAAGGTGATACAGATGCTCTAACTATTGTTGATCTTGCCTGAGCTGCGTGATTTGCGCTTGGTGGGCGGCATGTCTGGCAAATGCCAAGTCAATTTGTTCTGTCGTCTCATGTTTAGGAAGCCTAGATGCCTCTCCTACATGTCTATCTCGATCGTGGTGATCCGAGACCCCTATGGGTTGCTTTCCTCTATCGAGGTTAGCGGCATTCACCCGAGGTCGTGGCCTCAATGGGTGATCCTGATACATAGCAGGTGCGGAGGTGCATCGCTCCCACACTGTGTACTGCTCTTGAGGAATGTGGTGGTCTTCCTCGTACTCCCTTTCGTATGTGTGAAGGGTGTGGGGAGAATTGTCTTGCCTTGCCTGGAGAGCCTTGTGCTCTGGATTTTGTCTAGTGTTTCTAACAATAATAAGGGGTAAAGGAGGGATGATGAAATCATGTGGCCCCTCCTTATGGACCCTATGTTGCTCTAGCACTTCCTCAATAGGCCACTCATAACGAGCATCTAAGGGAGGCCTCCTGTCTATGTTGAGTGCCACGTGTAGGTTCTCCTCTTGAAAGGATCTATGTTGAGTGGGGGTGCCCCTCAAAGAGGTGCCTCTATAGTCCTATTCTGTAATGGCATGATGTGGACTATCTTGTGTGTCAGGCCACCAAGGCGGGATGACCAAGTCCTCAAGACTATATCGGAGGTGACTTGTCCCCCTTTGTGCACTCTTTGCAGCGCCTGCCCATGATTGGGCTCGGCTACGAGTGTACACCATGGTGATGTTTACCTAAAGATGCGTAGATTTTTATTTTCTTTTTATGATTTTTATGCTACACTAAATAGAAAGTATCACACACACAAAGCAATGATTATCTCGTTTAAAGATTAAAAGTGTGCCCTAAAATCTGGTTTAGTGTGTTTTGATTTTTGTTTTGAAAGCTTTTGTAAAGAACGTTTAAATGCAATATGATGGCTCTTATGACTCCCAAAAATGGTCGCCCCTTCGATATACCATTTCCAGGCCGATATACCAACCTCTCTATATACCCGCCCTTACGTGAGGGAAACTATTGGTACGTGAGAGCAGATGGTACGTGGAACATAGGCGGTACGAAAGGGGAATCACTCTGTTTATGACACCTACCATAGAAGACTTATCCTCATGCACTGGGAATCACCCCAGCTACACTTGGTCATATTTCATTAGGATTTACGTCTAGCAACAGTCGCGATCGGGGTTATGGATACAATATCTCAAGCCAAGGTGGTGATGAAATCCACCGTTGGTCTTGCTCAAGGGTTGGGGTTTTACGACCAACTCCTTGTTGTTTTAAATTACCACGTGGTGTGTGGGGTTCTTTTTAAGTTGCATAAATGAAGGAAACAAGCATTCAAACTCTCCTATGCAAGCAAATAACCAGAGAACAAAAAATAGAAAACAAAAAATTATAGAAGGTGTTTTAGGACCCCTACCTCTTCTCTGCCCAAATTGGATGTCTATGAATTTCTGCCCTAAAATTGCATAGAGAGATATTCGTCCCGGGGTGAGATGAATAACAGATCTGTATTCGTTCCAGGGTAGGACGAAGTCCTATTCGTCCCTGGGTAAGATGAATTCCAGCTCTGTACTCGTCACAGACTGAAACGAACAGTAGTCCAACGTTTGAAAACTTGGTACCTGCAAGCAAAAACAAGCAACTTTTGATCAGAAAGTTAATCTTAAAATCAAGGGACATAGGTCCCACCGTGATCGCCATTGAAAGCATGAGGATACGGAAACAAAAAGGAAAGTGCCAAGTAAGATGCGTGTAAAACCAAACTTAACGCTAAAAGCCTATGTATTGAAAAATGCATGCAAGGAAAGAACATGAACGAATCGACACAAGATAAAAGCAATATAGAATTTGGCCCTCTTTATTTGACATGCTTTTAAAGTCATGTTACAATACGTCTCCTTCCATTTTAGGGGATAGGAGCGTTAAATATGTTTCTTATCACATCCATGGATAGCAATCCTTCTTCCGCGTGCCCACATGTAAGATGGGCGGACCAAAACGTCATCGCCGCTTGTGTATATGAGTTTTGACTCCTTACTTCTCCTCTAATGTCGAAGACCTTATGCTTCAAGGAAATAAAAAATATCGTAGCACTCGCAGATAGAATAGAACATGTGTTTCCCCAGGCCTCTACCGTAGTGTATGCATGAAAATATTAAACCGATAACCAAATAATATCAGAACGATCTAGAAATTTGAAAAAAGCATGAATATGTTACCAGGAAGCCATTGCAAATGGAACAATCAGGAAATTCCTCACATATTTGTATTCGCTCCGGGGCGGGACGAATAAACCTACAACAAATTGTTAGAAAGCACCCTCTTCAATGTCCTATCCAGGAAGCTCCAAATGACCTAAAAAGTTGGGGTTAGCTAATTGGGGGTATTTTGGGACGACCCAGATGGTCATATTTCTCCAATTTGGCCTCTATCACCCATATTTTGATGATGCCATCTGCAGGTTAGTAAAAGCGGGAAATAATAAAAGCATAACCAAAACTTGTCAGAATGAAGTGAAATTTAAACTACAGCCTATTTGAATAACCTAGAATAAGATGCAAAATAAAAATCAAGGAAATATGCCATATATTTCTAATCGCTTCGGGGTGGGGCGTTTAGAACTGCGACAGCTTGGGGGCGCCGGGGCGGGACGCCCATCGTTTGGGACTTTTTTTTGGCACCAATCCACTTGGGATGGGTCCAAAACCTCTTATGGGGTGTTGTCGGCAAATTTTGTGGGATATTGTGGCCAAATATTCGGGTTTGGGCTCCGGATTTGCGCTTCCAATAATCACCCAATAACCTCCCTCCAAAAGAGAGATTAAGGATGTGAAAGGCACAAATCAAAAGGGTGTGTGTATGGATGTAAAATGGCAGCACTTCGTTGCTCAAAATGCTCCCCCTCTTCTCTATTTTTTGGGTGAGAAGACTCACCAATTTATAGACCTAGGGTCTCTCCTGTTTGAATGCGCATGCGAGGGCGCCACTTGAGTTGCATGTCCTATTTTGGGAGAAAATATTATTCCCTAATTTAGAGTCTCCTTGCATGAGGCCTCCAAAAATCAAAGACATGCATGACTAAAGTCTCTCTCCTTGATTTGAAGCCGTTCCTCGCAATTGCATGGCCTAAAGTTGCAGTTAACTGGCGGACCTGTCGAGGTTTGACTTTTTGCCAATCAAACCTTCTATTCGCCTCACCTTGGGGCGAATGCTGATAATCGTCCCTGGGTGGGACGAATACCAGTTTGTATTCGTCCCTGGGTGGGACGAGTAGGGAGCAAAGTGCCAAAAAGGTGCCAAATTGACCTTTGACCTTCCAAACTATCTTGGGAGTGGTTAGGACCACTATTTAACCTCTGAGGGCTGCCCTAGGGGCTATGTGTGTCAATGCGATCAGCGCTTGACGTCACATAATCGAATTGGTACTGTTTTGGTGTCTACAGTAGCACTCTTGTATTTTTTTGCACTTTATTAGGTCTTCCTTTACCTATATATGTAAATCATGCATGTAATCTACAAATCCTTTTGTTATACCACTTCATCACTTCAAATTTATTGTGCTTTGTAGCTCATATACTTCTCATACATCGAATCCATAAACAATATTGAATCCTAACTTATGTATATTCACTAAATAGCTCTAACCTATATTTCTATTCACTTAATTATTGCATATAGATTCAAATTATGCTAATATTGAATCCTACTATGTTGGTTTTTTTCAACCAAACATCTTAAGATATTTTCCAAACTTTTAATGATGAGAAATAAAATATATATTAAAAATATACAAGGTAATATAGTTTAATTCTTCATGCATATATTTAATGGTCAACACTATATTTTGTATATGATCAGCCAACACATGATGTATTAAATAAGTCACTTATAGATTCTTTCAAATGATATTCTAGAGACATCCATATTTAATGCAACCTCATTATAGATCCTTATGTAGTACCTATAAATATTTTTGAGATGTATTAGAAAGAAAAATTTTGTATTAGAAAAATATGTTCCACATCATTGATATCAGAGCATTTGTTCTTGCCTTTGATCCTATGAGAAAAAAATATTTCTCTTGTTCATCATATTCTATTTGCTTTACTTACCGTTATTTATCTCACTTGTTATGGTCACTGGACCATGTAAATTTCTATTTTTGTGGGCTAATACTAGCGATTCTTTGCATGTTTTTAAAAAATCATTGTTTCCATTCAGGACAAACCTACACTAAAGATCCTTTCCAAGAGCAATGAAGGACACAATAGCAGAGGACATCAAGTTTCATCACTAGCTAAAACCATCATTTCCATCCATTGCAAAACACCAGTAGCAAAAAACCATTGCATCACTAAGCATTTTTCTACTTCCTTCATCAAAGGATTTTGTGCTTCTATGTTGTAGTATTTTTGTGGACAGCTACCATCTAATGCCCCTATTCCAAAACCAAAATTGAAGCTACACCCATTGTCATCACTCCAAGAAGTTATCTATCAAATTTTCAAGAAACATTGACTTTGCTATTTTATTTCACTTGTTTCATTAATTTTTAAAATTTTCATTTGGTAACAAATATATGTTGCTTAGAAGATACCAGTTTTGTTGCTTAAAATGTGCACTGGTCATTCTATAGGCTATGTTGATATGCCTATGATATTTGTGTCATCAATAGTAGTCTACTTCCATGATGGAAAATTTTGTAAGTATAGCTCCAAGTTTTGTATTCGAAGATGCAACCTTTGATGATATAATTAGGAAGTATATTGCAATATATTTTGTTAAGAGGTGGATCATAACTATTTAAGGGGTGATTTCTTGTACATGTCTTTAATCTGAAACATGCCCTACACATGTGGGTAGTTTTTTTTATCATTGAATGGATGAAAACTAAAGTTGTTCCTTAATCACTATGGAAGAGGTTTTCCATGGGACGTCTTCAGCCTTGACCTAAAGTTTTATGTGCCCTACTTAAAGCTTCATATTATCCATTCCTTGGTTGATTTTGTTTACTAGGGTGAATTTTATTTAGATAATTTTCTTGTCAAAACCATCTAATGCCCTCATGGATAAAAAAAAGCCCCTCCAACCATGTGCAAAGAATTTTTTTTTTGGTAATGTTTTAAAAAAATAAAAAATAAAAATAATAAAATATTATGCATTACGTACACTAGAGACACATCCTCCCACTTCCCATTTTAATATAAAAAGTTTAATTTTTACATTTAAAAAAAAAAGTGCTCACTGCTTTCTCATATGTTGCATTTGTAGTGTGGCCCCTCACCATTTTTCTTCAATCTTTCCCTCTTATCTCATCCTTCCTCTATGCACCATGTGTTGCATGTTGTGCATGTTCCCTTTATTTTATGAGCATGCTTAATACAAAATCCCCTCCCATTTTTCAAAATAAAAGAAGAATTCTTCCTTTATTAGATATTAAGTATATTTATCTAGATGAAGAGTAAAAAAAACTATTTATTTTGTAAGGAGATTCATTTCAATGATTTTTTCTAAAGGGTAATTTTTATCATTGTAATTTTTTCTTGTAATTTGTAGTGCATTTTTAGTTGTACTTGACACCCCTAAAACATAAAGTAGATATCTCTTTTTTCCAATTATAAGCAACTTTCTTGGCTAGGACTAGAAGAGCCATGACTACAAATTTGGTAGAACAAGTAGCCACAATCACTCACATAGTTAGTAATTTGGTGGACAAAGCCAAAGCATAAGTAAGATGTCAAATTAGGAACTCATATTAAGGCCAAATGTGAAGTTCTAGGGATCCTAAACTATTGAATAATTATATCTTAGACATGGGGACATGGTTCTTCTTTAGTTAAATATCCAAAGACGAAAATTTATCTTTATAAAACAATTTTTTTTTGGAGTTGTTAAAATCCTAATTTCTAAGTGATAAGATGCTCAAAATATTATCACCAATTGGGATGAATTAGTTCCAACCTTAAAGACCACATTCTACCCTTCTAACATTGATGATGATTTAGCTATAAAATGACTTAAACTATGACAATATCACCAAATATTTGTGTAGGACTACATCTATCAATTCAAAAAGTTATGCATCCTCCTTCGTGTTCCAAATCCTACACTAACCCTCATCATGAAGTTCAAGATCAATATTTAAGAGCATTTGTTTAGAGAATTAAAGTATACATATTTTTAAGAACAATCAAGGGGACAACGACAAAAATATTCACTAGAAACTTCTAGATTATCCATTTAGCAACACCACATACCAAATCTGAAGAGATATACTTCTTTTTATCCTTCACCTTCTTCTTCTCAAAAACCTTATCCTTTATTTGATAGTAAAAAGTGTGTACTTATTGTAATAGAAGAGGTCATGAAGAGTTTGTTTGTTTTTGAAATAAAAGGAACCTCATTGTAAAACATTGGGATGAGGAACCACCACAAAATATTTCCATCAAGGTTATTGAATAATATATGGAGTATGGTGAACTTAATGGAAAACTTAACAAAGTTGAACTAATGCATCACTCTTCATATACAGGTGACAATGACAATGAATATATCACAAGCTCACATTACAATTATTCTATAGATTGTATAAGCAACAACAAGTCATAGAAGAACCTAATCATGAAATCCACCATCAACAAATTATATCTACCAACACAACCACATCCTAAACCATACACTCTAGGATGAAAGGATGGTAGCTCCACATCATAAATCACTCAAATATTTATTTTACAGAAGCAATGGTAGCATCAACCACAACCCATTGGTGACAACCAATTTATGACCATGCAATATATTTTAATACAAGCACCTCTTGGAATACTTGATATCATCCATCCTCTTATCACTTTGGCACCTAATTTACAACATCCACTAGGTAATGATCATTTGTTTGACATGTTCACTATTTACCTCACCAAGATTCATCCAAATTTGAATCATTGTAAATGCATTGATATCCAATGCTTCTATGGTGGGAAGGAATGATGAGGAATAAAATATTTTATAAAATATATATTAAAAATATATAAGGCAATACAATTTAATTCCCCATGCATATATTTAATGGTTGGCACTATATTATGTATTTGATTAACCAACACATGATGTATTAAATAAGCCACCTTCTAAATTATTCCAACCAAATTTCTAGTTCTACAAGTGTCTATATTTAATGTGGCCTCTGAAGAACATGTGCTTATATTGATAGGGGGGTGAATAGTATAAGATACAACTTTTTATCTTTTAATACAAATGATAACATCAGCAATATTAAAGTAGTAAACATAACACAAAGTATCACATACATGAGAGACATGATTTAACATGATTCATCCAATGTGGGCTACTCCATGGGGAAAATATTTATTATATTTTTTTCTCAAATAAATTCTCTTGGAAATATTTTCCCTAAAAAGTTTATAGACCTTTATCCAAAGGAGACACCAATCCCATAATCAAGTTCATGGATCTCTATCCATAGGAGACACCAATCTATTAATTTTGCTTTGGCTGGTGATCCTATAGAAGATCAATTTACAATAATAATCCCTTAATACTTTCACTTCTACCTTTATAATTTCTAAAATCATCTTACAAACAATCTTTGTAATTCCAAAAATGTCAACTCACATTAATTCCTCAAGGTAAACCTTATGACTCCCTATATTTAATTTTAAATTAAATTAAAATTAATGCCCTTACCACTTCTATCGTCAAAGAGATTCGAACATGGAATCTCATGCAATCCAGTATCTAGCATGAGCTAGAGTGCCATATAGGTTGGCCCACCCACTAGATAGGAAGGTGTTCAAAAATATTTTATTCCTTTTATATTCTACCCAAATGAACATCAAAATACTACTGACATGACTCAAACCTAAAACCTCTCTTCTACCAACATCTTGCATAGAGTCTGCCTACCACCTAGGCTAGATGCCCAACTAGAACATATAATGCAGTACCTTCTATTTAAACCTCTATCTCTATCTAGAAGTTTATGTGTTGTCCTATCTACCCTTTTTTAATTTTTGTGTGCTCTCCTTGCTTCAGTCTGCCCTCACGAATGTAACAAACAATGCTTTCTACTCTAACAAACTGGAATGAACGATGCTCTCCTTACTTTACTTTGCCCTCACAAACTAGGATGAATGGCATTCAACTCACTTCGCTCTACAACATTGTCTTCTTTCGATGATAATAATTCTCGTAGACATAGACATTCAATCACTCATCAAAATTTCACAGCCACTGATAATTTTACCTCCTTTTTATAATGTTTGCTTTCCATATTAAAGACGTGGGTGCATGATAGACTTGGGGGCCTTTGAATACATATAAACACTCACTTTCTTTTTGGTCCCCTATCAACTTCAAATTCAAAATATAACTTTATAAAACCATTTACAAAGTCTTCGATGGGAGGTTGATGCTTTTAAATAATTTTTTCTATCTTATGAAACCACTTTTATATTATAGTAATTTAATCTTCTAATTAAATATTATAATATTTATTGCTTGAAACCATTTTCCTTGATTTTGAGAGATGCCTTGTCTTGAAAACTTGTCCAACCTTAGAATACTATTTTCTATATTTTATTTTTTTTATTTGTGGAAAACATCCCAAAAGGGATGCCACTTTCGAGTAAGACCCAATGAGGCAAGGGTATTTAATAATACTTTCTATCTTACCAAGCTCAAACTTTGATGAATACCTTTGACATAAATTACAACCATTACCAAATCAATATTTCCAACAATTATTTTAGCTATTCCTATTTATATTTTTATGCATATAAGCAAGGTCAATGAATAACACCAACCATGCACCCATGTTAGTATCTTCATCCACTCTCTTTCATCCCTATATTAATGGCAATAATCATGTATTTTTTGCATACCATCATTTGGATATAATTTACTCTACTTTTCCACTTGAGACACCTCTACATTTCTACCTTGGTTCTATTGTTTCCACACACACACTCAACCCTTAGTTTTCATTTGTGGTTAATTTTTCTAAATTGATCACACTAGAATCATGGAGTATTTTTCTAATTTTTCTAAATTGTGGTGGTTAAGTTTTCTAATTTTTCTTTGCCCCATGAAGTATTTAATTTTGTTTTACAATTTATAATTTTCTAATATTTTTTATGTTTATTTCTATTTTTCACACATTATTGTTGCTTCACTTATTGTAAAATAAGCATCTTTCAAGGGTACTATATATATATATATATTAGTAAAAATACCAAGGTAATTCTTTCTATATATTTTCTCATATAATCATGCTCAAGATAGGTAGTGGATAGAACTTAAAGTAAGGATTAACCTTATAAGGTGTTGAGTTGTGGAAAGGTATTAATTTTTATGTTTATAATTATATTTAATAAAATTAGAGAAAAGGGAAGTGCACCCCTCAACCTTTTAATTTACAAGTGTATTTATTCCAAAATCTAACTAACCTAAGCTAAATGCATGGAAATAAATATAGAAATTAAAATGCATGAATGTACATTTTTAGGTTTCAAGGTTACATAAATTTGAATTAAATATGGTTCTAACCATAGCAAGGATAAAGTATGCTCAATGATTACATATTAAAATAAATTAACAACAATGAATCCCACATGTATGAAAAGGAATTAACAAGGTGTGAGAATCCTAAACCTCATACCTCAAAATTTTGGAGATATTATATAGAAGTCTAAACTTTATTTTGTGGGTGTAAATAATATGTACATGGCAAATGCCTAAGACTCATCCCCTCCCTCCAAGAAAAAAAAACATGTTCTTAGGTCATGCATAAAAAACCCATTGGAACCTACACCCAACACAAAGAGGCAACATGATAAATTGAATATGGGATAAAAATCACATACATAATAAAATAATATCACTATAGCCAAGTTTCCCTGTGTTAAAATGGAGTGATCCATGAAGAAAAATCCTTGGATAATTCCCATCCATGGCCTTAAAACAACAATATTGTATTCATTTTGTTTAAAGGATCCCAAACCAAAACTAATGTCCATAAAAATTCCACCAACAAACATGTCTATGACAACATTAAGATGGGAGAACTTAGAGATAATGGCCTTGACCAAATAATTAGAAATATTACGCTAATATTTGTCCATTATATAAATAGAGAGGAATAATTTACAAAATAAAAGTTTTTTTTTTTTGTTTTTATCCCTATAAAAATGCCTACACTTAGATAATACTTATAAACTATTTAGATTATTTGAGTACTTATTTTATAAAAAATAAATGATAAAATAACAAAAGATAAGTTATCTAATTATCCTACTAATCATGTATAGAGGGTTTGAAAAAACTCCCTCCATACCCATTCTAATAACATATTAAATTTCATAATACTTTCTAAAAATGAATAAAGTAATAAATTGACTCATATTTTATACAAAATTTAAAAATAAATAAAAACATAATATAAAGATTAATTATAAACTACTAAACCCTTATCCAAACCCCATAAGGGGGGTGGAGGTCCAAGGTTCAAATCTCAGTCCTCGTCGGACTAAACGCTTGTCCCTTTCCTGGTGCTTTTAGCGGCATAAAAGGTTTAAAATGATTATGGCATGGTGGTTATAGGGGCGGAATGTGCGGAGATCTGTGTGGCGATTCTAGGGCAGACATTACAGAATACTGTAGTGGCCATAAAATATGGATAGCCTACCTGGATTCGTGGCGGGTACCGATTCCACCATGTAAATACAAAAAAAAAAAAAAATCAAGCATTCCAGAAAAATAACCAGAGTGACAAAGACAAGAAACCAATTTCCCAATCGAAGACTCAAAATCAGGATTCTACCAACCAAGTGTGGTCTTTTTTTGCTAATACTAATCCTTTTCAAACTTTAAATGGGCTTAATACTAGAAACAATGAGGATGTTTTCCTGGAATATCCTGATTCTCTTCCCAAATAAACTAAGCCCTTAGTCCCCATCAATGATTCTCCTACTAGATCAGGCCCTTCATGCCCATCCAAGCCTTGTGTCTCCCCTCCGACCTCTATTTTAGGGTCCTTTCACCTCCATAAACTCAATGGATATTTGAACCCTAATGGTGACCTTATTCATCAATTTGAATTTGTAAACTTTCAAAAAATTAGATCCACCTCCCCTATTTTAGAAGAACTCCCAAGCACTCCCAAATAAGATTCAAACCCTAGCAGTAATTTTCTTTCTCAAGTTGAAATCATCCAAAGGATTAGCTCCACTTCCCCTATTCTAGAAAAAACTTTTAAGCCATCCCAAATAGGTCAGACCCACCTCCCTTATTTTAGTAGTGCTTATAAGCCCTCCTAAACAGGTCACAAAAAATTAAAAACAAATTGTTACTAATGTGCGCAAAGATAAAAAGAGAGATAGACATTCTAATCAAGAGAAAAAATATAAATAAAGTGAATGTGACATAGTGAATAACATCTAGTCTACCATTCTATCATCACTCGTAGATATCTCAAACATCGATCCTCCAAATGAATAAGGCAACCAAACTAAAACTCCATCCTAGGGAAAGGGAGGAGTAAAGAAAACATCTTCCAAAAATATCAAATTAAGATCCTCTCATGGAACATGAGAGGCCTCAATGGATTAACCAAACAACAGCTGGTCATATCCATGAGGAAAGAAATCAAATGCAACATTTATATTCTCTAAGAGACCAAAACTAATAGGGACATTAGTGAAAATATTGGTAAGATGATTTGGAAGAATATTGATTTTATTTATAAGCCAACTCAAGGCACTTTCGGTGGCCTCTTATGTATGTGGGACCCCAACACAATTGAAGGTAGGCTCATATTTGCCTAAAAAATAATCATTAACATTATTTTCCATACCAAAGAAACCAAGCATTAATGGATCCTATCCAACATTTACGCGCTCAACAATCTATCTAGTTGATGTGATCTTTGGAATACTTTAACTCAAATGATAATCCACTTCCAAAGTGAACATTGATGCTTGTGGGTGATTTTAACACTCCCCTCTATCCATATGATAAGAAAGAGGGATTTATCATTACAACCAGGTGTTTTAAAGACTTTAGAGAATTTGTTGATGAAAATGAGTTAATGGATATGCAGCTAAAAGACTCAAAGTTTACATGGAGTAACAAGAGATATGGCAACCAACTAATCCAGTTGAGGCTTAATATATTTTGAAGAACACAAGTTTATACAGTATAAGATCAAATATTTTAATTTTATTTCCAAATGATAACAATAATAATATCAATGCAGTTAATGAAACAATGTACAATTCATCATACACACGAGAGACACAAATTTAATATAGTTCACCCAATGTGGGCTACATCCATGGAGAAAATATTTCTTATAAATATCCTCAACCAATCTCTTGGGAACCAATTCCCTATTACAATATTTATGGGCACCAACCCAAAGGAGACATCAATCCCCTATGCTCAAGTTCATGGACCTCTATCCATAGAATACATCTATCCCACTGCTCTAATTTATGGACCTCTATCCACAAGAGACCTTTGTCCCCACTACTTTGGTTCATGGACATCTATCCACAAGAGACCTCAATCCCATCTCATCTAGTTTGTGGACATATTTACATAGGATACCTTTATCCCCTATGCTCTACTCTGCTACAAGCCTTTACACAAGGCTTGCTCAATTCTACTCCAATACTTGCTCTCAATTTTTCTTAAATCTGATCCAAGTCTACATAGAAGACTTTCTCAAATTAGATTCATGAAAAAATGCTCTTAAATCTGCTCAAATATATTCCAAGCCTACATACAAGGCTTGCTCAAATATGCTCTGCCAAAATATAATATTAACTCTTCTTAAATCTTCTCACAACTCTGTCCAACTCTACTCCAAGCCTTCTCACAAGGTTTGCTCAAATTTGCTCACCAAAAATAATCTCAACTTTGTCCAACTTTACTCCAATCCTACCCACAAGGCTTGCTCAAGTCCGCTCACTAAAACTACTCTCAACTTTGTCCAAATCTATCTCAAACTTAGCTCACCTAACCTGCTCAAATCTGCTCTCAAGTCTCCTAAAATACTTGAACAATTTTGCTCAAAATTACTTACAAAAACTTGTTCAAATATTTTAAAAACTTGCATACAACCAATATTCAAAACCATAATAATATATTTTTGAAAATTGTTTTCTTTGATTAAAATAATTTAGACATATTCTACCCAAAATTCTTTTTCTTCAAAAACATATAGAGAATGATATGCATTAAATACAATCAATATGTTTTTCTCACATTCATTTGCATTCACAAGATATCTCAAGTATAGCACTTAGTATATGGCCTTCTTATGTATTTCCCACAATCAAAACTGATGCACACACTTGCTTCACAAATATGATTTCTAACATTTGCACATTCACTTTCAATGTCACTCAAACCAATGCATAATTTGTTCTCAAACCCTAGCACATGTGTTTCCAATTTCATTCAACAATGAAGCACAATTTTTTTCTCAAACCCTAACACATGTGTTTCCAATTTCATTCAACAATGAAGCATAATTTTATTCTCAAACCCTAACACATGTATTTCCAACAATGCACACAAACTTAATCCTTATATCTCCACCTTATGACTCAAAACAATTTTCTCAAAAACACAACCACCTTGATAAGGAGTTAAATCACCATACCTCAAATTGCCTTGAAGAAGATGTGCCCTCAAAAACCTGTCTCAAAATAATTTCCTTTTTGCCACTTCAAGAGATTAGTAAAACTCCTTTTCAAATAATCCACATAAGACCCTTTCAAAGAATGTGCACAAGAATACCTAAAAATAATTTCCTATGACTCCCTTTTGGTTTCACAAGATAAAGATCTTAAGAGTAAACCAAAAACCTCAAAATATCATGTAAAAATACAATCAATAAAAATAACTCAATACACCTTATGTCTCCTCTCTAAAATGCAACAATTACAATTTCAAAACAATCCACAATACACCTTATATCCCCATTTCTCACATGCAAAAATATCCCTTATATTCCCTCTTTCAATCATGCAAAATATATCCCTTATATTTCCTCTTTCAATCATGCAAAATATATCTCTTATATTTCCTCTTTATAATATTTGTAAAATAAAAGTCTTCATTACATACACCCTTATAACTCCTATTTGCAAAATAAAAGACTTTATAACACACACCCCTTATGACTCCTATTTGCAAAATAAAATACTTTATAACACACACCCCTTATGACTCCTATTTGCAAAATAAAAAACTTTATAACACACCCCTTATTACTCCTATTTGCAAATAATCAAAAAACTTTATAAATACCTCACATAAAATATTTTCTAGCTTGGATGAGAATTAACGCTCTGACCTCTAACACCCAAGTACCAATCGTGACCACTTGGGATAACCGGGTCGATGAGATTTTAATTGCATAATACCTCATTTGTCTTCTTCTCTATCGTGCTTCCCAAAACACAGTACGTTAAAAATGGCACAAACCTCCTCTCGCGCAACATCTTCACACAAGACCAACAACCAACTAGTCTACACCAACATGCATGTCTCAAAAAGAAACTCCCAATGATTTATCTTGAATTTCATACCTTCACTTCTGTCATTCGCTTGCTCACCCGAATATTACTCTCGATCATGCATTTTATATTTCCCATAGTAAAAAATGGATAAAACATTATGTATATATAAGCACACCTTTGTTTTAGATGACGTCAACACTTTTGAAACTTTAATACTTTCATTTGAATGTTGGCACCAAAATGCATGGATATAATATTTAATTTTTTAATTTAAATATTATAATGTTAATTCCCTTTTTAATCCCTTTAGTTGCCCAACCTTGATTTAGTATGAATAAACCTTTGTCCTTCCTTTGAAAACCTTTGGCCTTCCTTTTATAAAACTTTATCCTTAAAAAACTCTCTTTATAATATTTAAATATTATACTTCTTAAACATATTTTCCTTGCTTACCATTTACCAACCTTGTAAACTCATCCCTTTTGAAGAATATTCTACCATTTATACCATGCTCTTTTTGACATCAAGCCTTTGACATCAATGACAACTATTGACATCAATTCTTTGACATCAATGACAACTTAATATGCTCAATATTTCCAACATATTTTTCCTTTCTAAGGAAGCTATTCAATTTTTTGGAGATGCTAACTTGCAATCACTCCCTAGAATTGGTTCAGACCACAGTCTGTTAGTCCTTGACTATTTTAAACAGATGGATCCTTTCAAACCTCCCTTTAGGTTTGAATTAATGTGGCTTCAACACCCAAACATCAAGAGTCACATATTTGATTGGTGGAAAAAGAAATTCCTAGGATCTCGGTTATCTTAGCTAGCCAAAAAAATTTGATCTATTAAAATCAAGCTAAAAGTTTGGAACAAAGAAATATTTAAAGATACATTCAAGAGTTAACAAAAAATATCTAAACAATTGAGCATCATTGAAAATCATTTTTAGAATGGGAGCACCAATCCTGATCTAATACTGGAAGAGAAGAACCTCCTTGTTGAGTATCATAACATTTTGGCCAGAGAAGAAACTTTTTGAAGGTAAAAATCTCATGGTTTGTGGTTGAAGGAAGGGGACTCTAACATGAAATTTTTTCATGCATCAACTCTCAGACATAGGAGTACTAATAGAATTAGGGAGCTTTCAAGAAGTAATGGTTCAAAGACCACTGAAATACAAGAAATCAGGTTTGAAGTTGTTTCCCATTTTGAAAATATTTTGGGTCCTAGCCCACCATGTTCCATCCAAGCTAGCAATGCTCTCCTGCAAAATATTCCTCGTCTTGTGTCTCAGGACCTAAATTTAGGTCTCCTCAAAAAATTCACAAATGATGAAATTAAAGAAGCCATGTTCTCCATGAGCCCCAATAAAGCTCTAGGACCTAATGGTTTTCCTCCCCATTTTTTTCAACACTTTTGGGATATTGTTGGTCAAGAGGTTACAAAAGCTATGCAAGAATTCCAACAAACTAAGTTGCTACCAAGGGATGTCAATTCCACTTTTCTTGACCCTCATCCCTAAATCTCAAGTCTACAACTCCATCTCTGATTATAGACCCATTAGCCTCTGTAATGTAATTTATAAGCTCATCACCAAGGTCATGGCTAATAGGCTTAAGGACATTCTTCCATCCATCATTGACCACTACCAAGGTAGCTCAGTTAAAGGCAAATTCATAACAGATGACATAATTACTATTCATGAACTTATGCATTCAATAGCCAAAAACAAAAAACCTAGCCTATTCCTGAAGCTTGATATGAACAAAGCCTTTGATAGAATTTCCTAGGATTTTCTCTTTGTTGTTTTAGCCAAATTTGGGTTTCATGAGGATTGGATAGCTCTTATTAAAGAATGCATTTCCTCTACCTAGTTCTCTATTATTGTCAATGGTTCACCTATCGGGTATTTCAAGATTTTTAGAGGTGTTAGGCAAGGTGACCCTCTCTCCCCTTTCCTCTTCATCATCATGGTTGAATCCCTTGGCAGATCTCTTAATGAAGCCTACTCTCTAGGCCTTCTATCAGGAATTAAACCCTCTTCTATTTCTAGGTCAGACCACTCATCAAAAATTTATGGATGATACCATTCTTACCACTTTATCCTCAATCCCTGAAACCAAAATAATAAAAACTATTCTTAACTTCTATGAAGAGGTTGCAAGATAGAAAGTCAATTTTGAGAAAAGTAAAATTTTCTTTATGAACACCCCTATCCACAGGTAAATCAAAATTGCAAGGATTCTTGGTTGTACCATATCCGATTTACCTTCCACCTACCTTGGCCTCCCACTTTTCCATGGGAAATCTTCTGTAAACATGTGGAATATGGTCATTGAGTATGTTACCAAGAAACTGGCAGGATGGAAAAAATCAATTTTGAGTAAACCAACCAAAGCCACCCTAGTTCAGGCATGTTTGCAGAGCATACCTGTGTTTTTCATGTCAATTTTCAAGGTTCCTTCTTCCATAGGGCAAAAAATTGAGCAAATCCAAAGAAGATTTCTTTGGTCTAAAAATGAGAACCACAATAGGTTTTCATTGGTAGCATGGGATAGGGTTTGTTCCAAAAAATATCATGGTGGATTAGGCTTCAGGAAAGTCCACAAGATGAACCTGGCTCTCATGGCCAAACAAGCTTGGAGAATCATCAATGATGAGAAAGCTACCTGGATAGACATAGTTAAAGGAAAATATCTCCAACGATCTTCTTTCATGGATGAGCAACCCCTTCCCAGTGGGTCCTACTTCTGGAATTCAATCATCCAAACCAGGGACATCATCAAGAAAGGTCTGATATGGAGTCTTGGGTGTGGTAGAGTTATAAGGTTTTGGGAAGATGCTTGGTTGAGGGATCAACCCCTCATCAATGAGCCAAACCTAGTTATTCTCAAACCTATTACTGATCGTATCTTTGGTAGCAGAGTTGTCAATTTTATTACCCAAATTTCCAATTCTAGCAATAGTGGAAACTCCTTCCTACCAACAACCCCAACAATGAGATTAATGAAGCAGACAAAATTATTCAAAATCTCTTAAGAATATGTGTTATCCCAAACAATCAAATATTGGATTCCCCTTTCTAGAAATTGACTGAGAAAGGTATTTTCACTGTCAAATCTACATATTATTCCCAAGACCAACCTACTGCATCCTGGGTCTTAGCTAAGTTTGTTTGGCTTAAACACTTAATACCTAAAATTGGCTTTTTCTCATGGCTTGCTTCCCAAAATAGAATCCTAACCATGGATAACCTAATTACCAGAGGCTTGTACATTCCTAATTGTTGTCCTCTCTGTAAATCAAACTAGGAATCAACTTTCCACCTTTTCCTAGAATACCCCATATCGTTGTCAATCCTGAATTCCTTGTTTGAGCTTGTTAATATTGCTTGGGTCCATCCTTCATCGCTTACTCTCCTATTCTAGCAATGGCCCAAGCCCTTTACCAATCCCCAACTCAATTTTCTTTGGACCTCTTGCTTACACCACTACCTATGGTAAATTTGGCTTGAGAAAAACAACAAGATTTTCAATGGGATTGCTAAAGACCCGAGCTCTGTTGTCCTACAAATTACCACCTTTGCTATCGATAATACCCAACTCGTCTCATCTACTGATGCCCCCAAACCTAGTCTTGAGTCTCGATTGTTTGCTCATTTTAAACTCACTAACGTGTTAGTTGGCACATCTAATTCTGTTGTTGATAGGTCTAGTATCAGGTGGACCCCTCCCCCTGCAGAGTGGATCAAGTTTAATTTTGATGGGGTGGCTAAAGGAAATCCTAGAGCAGCGAGCAGTGGAGGCATAGTCAAAAATGATCGTGGAAGAATTATCTTCGCCTATGCTAAAAATATTGGCTTTGAAATGAACAATATGGCTGAAGCAAGAGCCCTTTACCAAGGATTGCTTATTCTGGATGGTTTCAATGTTGACAATATCATTGTTGAAGGAGACTCATTATTCATCATCAATTGCCTCAAAGCCACCCAATCCCCATCGTGGAATTTGTGCAACATCATTGGTGAATGCAGAAGACTTATAAGCAAGTATTCCAATATCATTATCCAACATGTTTATAGAGAAGGGAATAAGGCAGTCGATTGGTTGGCCAACACAGGTGTCAGAGAAGAGACCCTCCATGTGTGGTAGACAGATTTTTTGTAGCACCTCAAGATGACCAATCATGTTGATGATATTTGCTTCTTGTAATCTTGGATCACTTGAAGAATTGCATTCCATCAAGAGGCATCACCTCTTTCAATTTTTCCAGCCACAACTTACTCCATAAGCCCTCATGGAAGGTTGCCTTGCATTTGAACAATACTATCATGACAAAGATTTGGGAAATCAAAATATTTTTTCCCTAATAACATGACGAAAATGGTGGAGTGATTCTCCCTTTTGAGTCTATTTTTGTTTGTTGTTGTCCGTGTGCTTGGGTTTGTTCTACCTGAGTTGTTTCTGTTTGGTGGTGTTTGTTGCTCTTTTTCTCTTGCCTGTTTTGGTTTTTTGACTAGTGGGTTTTCTCCCTTCTTCATTTTGTAAAATGTTAAAGGAACCTTTCAAAATCCTTTTTACTAATAAAAAAACAATACCCATAAAACTAAATACATCAAATCCTTCTCCATAATGATTGTATTGTTTAAATAATCCTTATAAGATTAAATACATCAAATCATAATGGACTACATTACATAATAATTGCTTGTAGACTTTACGTCGTATAAATGTGAACCTAAACCAATAAAAACAAATTGCATATATCTCAATATTACTTTATAAAGACTGGGTTTGATCAAATAGTGATAGCCTCTCGCTCTCCTTGATCCAAATTGTTGATTCTACACTTATACCTCACATCCCCGATCCCAATGGCTTGCATCTCAACAATAAATAAGACATTGATTAAGATTCAAATGAAGCTTTGTGGAATAGTCTTAGTGTTTAGAGTCCCTGGTGACCTTCCATTTGCCCATAAGCCAGCCCCACACATACGCTGGTAAAGGGATTTTTCTTAAAAATAAAAAAAATAAAAACTACAGGGATAATATCAAGTCCGATAGTGTAATCATATTTTACACATACAACCACACTTTCCAAATTGTATAAAAAGTTAACTCTAATACTTTTTACATCTTTACACATAAACCAGAAAGCCTGGGAGTTGCACATATCAACATCCACGCATTTCGACTTTAACGACCTTGTCTTTATCGTCTGACATGTAAATTAGAATGAATCTCATACTTGTCCTAAAACCGACGGCCCGATAATCTTCAGGAGGAACAATTGTCATATGTCTGAATATTCTCTCACCCGACTTATTTCGATTCAAAGCCGACAAGTTTTAGTACGATGCAACTGTTATATCGTTAAAACATAGCTGGACTTGCTTATCTTTATTAACAAAATTAAACGATGACATTAACATTGGATGACCATCACTCTCAGGGAGGATTTCCATGTCCGATTCCAAGGCTGTGTCTCATTGGATGAACATCACTGTCATCCGTCATCGTATTTTGGCTAACATCAATTACTTTTCCTGAAAGAAACACTTTGGAGTTGCTGGAAATACTATGTTGTACGATGGAGAGGTCGTACAAATGAGTGGAAATCACCGAATAAAAAGAAAATCAACGACGAATTTCATTTACCGAAATGTGCATCATTAATGAAATTCAATTACCGTACAATAACGAAATTTTAAATTGAACATGGTCGTACATTTGTACTATGGAAAATTGATTTAATCTGTATGAAGGAAAATGATTAAGTTTGTGTACAATAACAATTTAAACTGGGGCCTTAAAAATTCAAGGGTTGTATTTTTATAAGAAATTTTTTAAGTGACGAATAATACAATTGATTGAATTGTCGAATTAAGAAGTTATGGTATTGTATGATTGTAAGAGCATTTTGATTTTAAGAGCAGAATTATACGAAGAAATTAGGATATTGTATGATTGTAAAAATACTTTTATTGTATGATTTTAATAACAGTTTTATTACACGTAGAACATTTTAATTGCAAGATTTCAGGACCATATTTTTATTGTACAGTTGTACAAGCATTTTATTATATGATTGTAAGAACGTAATTGCATAGAAGACTTTACGATTGATTGAAAAGCAGGTTGTACGATTGAGAGACTTTGTTAGAAATATTAATCCTGATTTCACGCCTCCGCCCAACTGCGCTTCGAACTTGGGCGAAGCTGGACTACGCTCGCGAAGTCGGGCATCCCAAAAATTTTTGACTTGACGTCGCACGTGCCTTCTGACAGATGTGACGTCTGACAGATCCGATCGTCGCATAAGTTAATGCCAGTTCGGCGATTGGTCAGAAACCCTAGTTCAGGGTCTGTCAGAACCTGTCAGAGGATAACCTCTATCTTCCTCTCCCCGTGGCTATATAAGGCAGTTCGGGTCTTCAGACAAGGTGTGGAGAGTGGGGGAATTTTGGAGAAATAGGCAAGAGAAAAGCAGTCATTCGCAGAGCAGTAGACGAGATCGTTTCAGTGAGCAGTGTAGCTCATCTGTTTAATGTCCGAGCAGCAGACTCGACATTTGTTTTCCCTCTCAGTTTATCCTGCAGCTTTAGTCTGCAGATGTTAGTATTTCCTCAGTTGAGGACTTTTGTAACCCTCGTCTTATAAGAATAAAATTTGTTGTTGTTTAAGGCATCTGTAGGGTTTGTGGTTATCTCTGTCTGCATAAAATCTATTGTTGTTCTTTGTTACAACTGCCTCGGAGCGATTTTTGCCCCACAACTCTTGCCAAGCCATTCAAGCCATCGTTGTAGCCGCGCAAGCCTCAGGACAGCAAAAGTTCGCAAGGCAAAATTTCCCTAAGTGTGGAGCTGTCCACCCGACTGCGCAGCAGCAGCCCGATGGCGTAATCAATTTTGAGCGTAATTGGATGGGTTAGCTTAAAGAAGGGCAATTTTTGGCTAAGTCTTAGCCAACCGCCCGACTGTGCAGCGTAGTTGGACTTCGTTGCCTTTGACCAGCGTAGTCGGGCATTGACCACCTCCTCCTCGACTACGCACTTTATTCCGTGCGTAGCCCGATTACGCACATTTTTTGTGCGCAACCCGACTGCGCACATTATTCCGTGCGTAGCCCGACTATGCAAGTTTTACTTGCGTAGCCCGATCGCATAGGAGTTCGAGAGCGCAACCCGACTTCGGGAGTGCAACCCGACTTTGGGTGTGCCACCCGACTTGGGTGCGCCACCCGACTTCGGGAGCGCAGCCCGACTTCGGGCCCCCCTTCGCCCTATGCTCCTCGATGACTGCAATAAAAAATAAAACTTCAAATTGGTATCAGAGCCACTGATCCCTTGATGCGGAGACCGAAGTAGAATGGCTTCCAGTAGCAACAACTTGCAGTTGCAGATCCCGCGCTTCAACGGGAAGAATTACGATTACTGGAGCATCCAGATGAAGATCCTGTTTGGATCTCAAGAGCTATGGGAGTTAGTCGAGAACGGCTACCCAGAACCGACAGATGCAGTAGCACTGGCCGCCCTCTCTCAAGCAGACAAGGACCTATTGAAAGAGAACACGAAGAAGGACCAGAAGGCCCTCTTCTACATCATGCAAGCGGTCGAGGAGTCCATCTTCCCATGGATCGCATCAGCCACCAAGGCGAAGCAGGCCTGGGAGATTCTGGCTAGCTTGTACCAGGGCACCAACAAGGTAAAGTTGGTGAAGCTGTAGATGCTCAGGAGGGAGTTTGAAAATCTGTAGATGAGTGAGTCCGAGTCCATGAGTGATTTCTTCACCCGGACGATGGACATTATCAACCAGATGCGGTTGAACGGAGAAATTATGTAGAGCCAGAGAATCATGGAGAAAATTCTCAGAAGTCTGCCTGCCAAGTTTGACTCGGTTGTGATAGCAATCGAAGAGTCGAGGGATCTGACAACCCTCTCGATAGATGAGCTCATGGGTTCATTGTAGACACATGAACAGAGGTTGAGCCGTTCATCTTAGACCTCTCTAGAGCAAGCATTCAAGGCTCAGGTCTCATTTCGAGACAGCGATAGACAAGATTCCCACCATGGTGCCTCTAGTTCTCATGGAGCAAGAGGTAGAGGCAAGCGTGGGAAAGGCAACAAGCAAGGAGGATGGTCAAACCCTAGCGAAGGAGAGACCAACTATAATTTCCATCAGCAAGGTGGAAGAGGCAGCTCAAAAAATTAGCAAGCTGGATCTGGTCAGAAGAAGGACATGTCAAAGGTCCAGTGCTATTTTTGCAAGAAGTTCGGCCATTACATCTCATAGTGCAGAAAATGGATGGCCAAGGAGAACCAACAACAAGCCCATTACATGGATGAAATCAAAAATGTGGTAGGAGGAAACGTGTTGTTGACTTGCAACATTGAGGAGGAGTGCCAGAAGAATATCTAGTATTTAGACAGTGGGTGCAGCAACCACATGACGGGGAACAAGGAGATGTTCTCCCAACTGGATGAAACAGTCCAGTCTGAGGTGAAGATGGGGAACAACAACAAGGTTCCCATAATGGGGAAAGGAAAGATCCTCATCCACACCAGGCACGATGAACGAAAGCAGATCTATGATGTCTACTATGTGCCTGGCCTGAAGCACAACCTGCTGAGCATTGGACAACTCGTGCAGAAGGGACATACGATCCAGTTCAAATACGGAGCTTGCACCATCAGAGACAAGTCGCATGGGCAGATTGCTACCATGTCCATGACGAAGAATAAAATGTTTTCACTATAGATTCAGAATGAATCATTGATGTCTCTGAGTGCAGTTGTGAAAGATGCTACCTGGTTGTGGCATCTCAGATTTGGTCACCTGAACTTCAATGGCCTGAATCAACTGCACAAGAAGTAGATGGTGAAGGGTTTACCCTTGATAGAGCAACAAAATCAAGTTTGTGAGGGCTGCTTAGTCGAAAAACAACATAGGGATTCGTTCCCTTCTGGTCAGTCTTGGAGAGCATCACAACCACTAGAGCTGGTGCACTCAGACATTTGCGGTCCGATGCAGACCAACACGTTTGTCGGTAACAAATACTTCTTAACATTCATAGATGACTTCAATCGAAAGACTTGGATCTATGCCATCAAGCTGAAGTCAGAAGCATTTGCCAGATTCAAGGAGTTCAAGGCTCTGGTGGAGAAACAGAGCGGATATCAGATCAAGACTCTCAAGATAGATGGCGGAGGTGAATACATCTCCAACGAATTCCATAACTACTACAAGAAGCATGAAATTCGAAGGCAGTTCACTACCAGATACACGCCACAACAGAATGGCGTAGCTGAGAGGAAGAACCGGACCATCATGGAGATGGCACGAAGCATGATGAAGGTGAAGGGATTGCCGCATGAATTTTGGGCAGAGGCTATAACATGTGCAGTCTACCTGCTGAACAGATGTCCCACCAAAAGTGTGAAGGACAAAATCCCTCAGGAGGCCTGGAGCGGTGTGAAGCCAAGTGTGGCTCACTTGCGTGTGTTCGGGTGCATTGCATATGCACATGTTCCAGAAGAGAAGCGGTAGAAGTTGGATGATAGAGCTGAGAAGTGCATTTTCATAGGGTACAGTGAGTAGGCGAAGGCATATAGGTTGTACAACCCTGTGACGAAGAAGCTCATCATCAGCCGTGATGTGAAGTTTCTTGAAGATGAAGCCTGGAACTGGAAGTCGAAGACTGGCCAGTCAGAGCCAGCAGTAGTAGAGTCTGTTGACTTGGAAGAAGGAAGTGTGCAGCCACCTGCAACCTCCAGCAGCAGCAATGGTGCCAGCAGTAGCACAACCACTCCATCTCGGTCACCTCCACGTGCAAGTAGAATCCAGAACCTGGTGACGCCAGTGAAGACAAGGAGCTTGCAAGAAATCTACGAGGCAACCCAAACCCATGTAGATGAAGAGTACTCTGACTTTGCATTCTTTACTGAAGTTGATCCAGTAGAGTTCGAAGACGCAAGTCAGAATCAGAAGTGGGTGCAGGCGATGGACGAGGAGATTGAAGCCATTGAAAAGAATGATACATGGCAACTGACAGATCTTCCAGTAGGGAAGAAGACCATTGGGGTCAAGTGGGTGTATAAGACAAAGTTCAATGCCCAAGGAGACGTTGACAAGCATAAGGCCAGACTGGTGGCAAAGGGCTACAAGCAGAAGTCAGGCATCGATTACCATGAGGTATATGCACCTGTAGCCCGACTTGACATAGTCAAGATGATCCTAGCATTGGCAGCCCAATAGGGTTGGAAGATGTACCAGATGGATGTCAAGTCAGCCTTCCTCAACGGAGTGTTGGAGGAAGAGGTCTACATAGACCAGCCACCAGGTTACAAAATTGAAGGCCAGGAGGGCAAAGTCCTGAAGCTGAAGAAGGCCCTGTACGGTTTGAAGTAGGCGCCCGAGCTTGGTACAACTGGATTGACAGTTATTTTTAAGAAAATGGGTTTGTAAAATGCCCATATGAGCACACCCTGTACATGAAGACAAATGATGTAGGTGAGCTCATAATCGTCTGCCTGTATGTGGATGATTTAATTTACACTGGCAACAACACAACACTATTTGCCTAGTTCAGAACAACCATGAAGAAGGAGTTCGAGATGACGGACTTAGGGCTGATGAAGTATTTTCTCGGCATTGAAGTTGACCAATCGGTAGATGGCATCTTCATTTCTCAGGGTAAGTATGCGAAGGATGTCCTAAAGCGGTTCAAGATGGAGGACAACAAACCTGCCATCACACCTATAGCCATAGGTTTGAAGCTGAGCAAGCTGGATTCAGGGAGGAATGTAGATCCAACCCTGTTCAAGAGGCTAGTTGGCAGTCTGATGTATTTGACTGCAACTCGGCCAGATCTGATGTTCGGAGTCAGTCTGATCAGCCATTTTATGGAGACTCCGAAGGACACGCACTAGCAAGCAGGCAAGAGGATCTTGCGCTATGTCAATGGGATGCGGAACAATGGCCTATTTTATGCTAGACAGGACCAGTTGGAACTGGTGGGCTTCACAGACAATGATTGGGCTGGCAGCACCGATGATCGAAAGAGCACCTCCGGGTATGCTTTCCATCTCGGATCAGGGGCAGTCTCATGGGCATCCAAGAAGCAACCCATCATTGCATTGTCCACAGCCAAAGTAGAATATGTCACCGCCACATCAGCCGCATGCCAGGCAGTTTGGCTACGAAGAGTTCTGAGTGAACTGAACTATCCTTCGAAAGGCACGACAACAATTTTTTGTGATAACAATTTGGCCATTGCACTATCAAAGGATCCCATGTTCCATGGCCGGATGAAGCACATCGATATTCGTTATCACTTCATCAGAGAGTTGGTGAAGTCTCGAAGAAATTCAACTACAATTTTGCAGATCCAAGGAGCAGTTGGCAGATATTTTCATGAAGCCTTTGAAGGAGGAAGACTTCAGCAGATTGCGAGAGCAGCTTGGAGTCAAAGCGCTCATGAAATCAGGCTTAAAGGAGGGTGTTAGAAATATTAATCCAGATTTCATGCCTCCGCCAAACTACGCTCCGAACTTGGGCGAAGCCGGACTGCACTCGCGAAGTCGGGCATCCCAAAAATTTTTTGACTTGATGTCGCACGTGCCTTCTGACAGATGTGACGTCTGATAGATCCGATCGCCGCATAAGTTAATGCCAATTCGACGATTGGTCAGAAACCCTAGTTTAGGGTCTATCAGAACCTGTCAGAGGATAACCTCTATCTTCCTCTCCCCATGGCTATATAAGGCAGTTCGGGTCTTCAGACAAGGTGTGGAGAGTGGGGGAAATTTGGAGAAACAGGCAAGAGAAAAATAGTCATTCGTAGAGTAGCAGACGAGATCATTTCAGTGAGCAGTGTAGCTCATCTATTTAATGTCCGAGCAACAGACTCGACATTTGTTTTCCCTCTCAGTTTATCCTACAACTTTAGTCTACAGATGTTAGTTTTTCCTCAGTTGAGGACTTTTGTAACCCTCATATTATAAGAATAAAATTATTGTTTAAGTGGGTCTATGGTTTATGGTTATCTTTGTCTGCATAATTTTTATTGTTCTTTGTTACAATCACCTTAGAGCGATTTTCACCCCATAACTCTTGCCAAGCCAAGCAAGCCATCATTGTAGCCGTGCAAGCCTCAGGACAACAAAAGTTCGCAAGGCAAAAATTTGCCTAAGTCTGGAGCTGTCCACCCGACTTTTTTCTCTCCCAACTAGCAAGCATTGGACTTCGTTGCCTTTGACCAATGTAGTCGGGCATTGACCACCTACTCCCCGACTTAGCAATTTATTCCATGCATAGCCCGATTGCGCATATTTTTTATGCACAACCCGACTACGCACATTATTCCATGCATAACCCGACTACGCAAGTTTTACTTGCGCAACTTGATCTGCATAAAATTTGAGAGCGCAACCCGACTATGGGAGTGCAACCCAACTTCGGATGCCCCCGACTTAGCATACCGACTTTGGCCCCTCCTTTGCGCTATGCTCCCAACGACTGAAATAAAAATAAAATCTTCAAATTGGTATCAGAGCCACTGATCCCTTGACGCGAAGACCAAAGTAGAATGGCTTCCAGTAGCAACAACTTGCAGTTGTAGATCTCACGCTTCAATGGGAAGAATTACGATTACTAGAGCATCCAGATGAAGATCCTGTTCAGATCTCAAGAGTTGTGGGAGTTAGTCGAGAATGGCTACCTCAGAACCGGTAGATGCAGTAACGTAGGCCGCCCTCTCTCAAGAAGACAAGGACCTATTGAAAGAGAACACGAAGAAGGACCAGAAGGCCCTCTTCTACATCATGCAAGCGGTCGAGGAGTCCATCTTCCCATGGATCGCATCAGCCACCAAGGCGAAGCAGGCCTGGGAGATTCTAGCCAGCTCGTACCAGGGCACCAATAAGGTAAAGTTGGTGAAGCTACAGATGCTCAAGAGGGAGTTTGAAAATCTGTAGATGAGTGAGTCCGAGTCCATGAGTGATTTCTTCACCCGGACGATGGACATTATCAACCAGATGCGGTTGAACGGAGAAATTATGCAGAGCCAGAGAATCATGGAGAAAATTCTTAGAAGTCTGCCTACCAAGTTTGACTCGGTTGTGATAGCAATCGAAGAGTCGAGGGATCTGACAACCCTCTCGACAGACGAGCTCATGGGTTCATTGCAGACACATGAACAGAGGTTGAGCCATTCATCTCAGACCTCTCTAGAGCAAGCATTCAAGGCTCAGGTCTCATTCCGAGACAATGGCAGACAAGATTCCCACCATGGCGCCTCTAGTTCTCACGGAGCAAGAGGTAGAGGCAGGCATGGGAAAGGCAACAAGCAAGGAGGACGGTCAAACCCTAGCGAAGGAGAGACCAACTGTAATTTCCATCAGCAAGGTGGAAGAGGCAGTTCAAAAAATCAGCAAGCTGGATCTGGTCAGAAGAAGGACATGTCAAAGGTCCAATGCTATTTTTGCAAGAAGTTCGGCCATTACATCTCATAGTGCAAAAAATGGATGGCCAAGGAGAACCAACAGCAAGCCCATTACATGGATGAAATCGAAAATGCGGTAGGAGGAAACGTGTTGTTGACTTGCAACATTGAGGAGGAGTGCCAGAAGAATGTCTGGTATTTAGACAATGGGTGCAGCAACCACATGACGGGGAACAAGGAGATGTTCTCCCAACTGGATGAAATAGTCCAGTCCGAGGTGAATATGGGGAACAACAACAAGGTTCCCATAATGGGGAAAGGAAAGATCCTCATCCGCACTAGGCACGATGAACGGAAGCAGATCTGTGACGTCTACTATGTGCCTGGCCTGAAGCACAACCTGCTGAGCGTTGGACAGCTCATGCAGAAGGGACATACGATCCAGTTCAAAGACGGAGCTTGCACCATCAGAGACAAGTCGCATGGGCAGATTGCTATCCATGTCCATGACGAAGAATAAAATGTTTTCATTGTAGATTCAGAATGAATCATTGATGTCTCTGAGTGCAGTTGTGAAAGATGCTACCTGGTTGTGGCATCTCATATTTGGTCACCTGAACTTTAGTGGCTTGAATCAACTGCACAAGAAGCAGATGGTGAAGGGTTTACCCTTGATAGAGCAGCAAAATCAAGTTTGTGAGGGCTACTTAGTCGGCAAACAACATAGGGATTCGTTCCCTTTCGGTCAGTCTTGGAGAGCATCACAACCACTGGAGCTGGTGCACTCAGACATTTGCGGTCCGATGCAGACCAACACATTTGTCGGTAACAAATACTTCTTAACATTCATAGATGACTTCAACCGAAAGACTTGGATCTATGCCATCAAGCTGAAGTCAGAAGCATTTGCCAGATTCAAGGAGTTCAAGGCTCTGGTGGAGAAATAGAGCGGATATCAGATCAAGACTCTCAGGACAGATGGCGGAGGTGAATACATCTCCAACGAATTCCATAACTACTACAAGCAACATGGAATTTGAAGGCAGTTCACTGCCAGATACACGCCACAACAGAACGACGTAGCTGAGAGGAAGAACCGGACCATCATGGAGATGGCACGAAGCATGATGAAGGCGAAGGGATTGCCACATGAATTTTGGGCAGAGGCTGTAACATGTGCAGTCTACCTGCTGAACAGATGTCCCACCAAAAGCGTGAAGGACAAAATCCCTCAGGAGGCCTGGAGCGGTGTGAAGCCAAGTGTGGCTCACTTGCGTGTGTTCGGGTGCATTGCATATGCACATGTTCCAGAAGAGAAGCGACAGAAGTTGGATGATAGAGCTGAGAAGTGCATTTTCACAGGGTACAATGAGCAAGCAAAGGCATATAGGTTGTACAACCCTGTGACGAAGAAGCTCATCATCAGCCGTGATGTGAAGTTTCTTGAAGATGAAGCCTGGAACTGGAAGTCGAAGACTGGATAGTCAGAGCCAGAAGTAGTAGAGTCTGTTGACTTGGAAGAAGGAAGTGTGCAGCCACCTGCAACCTCCAATAGCAGCAGCGGTGCCAGCAGTAGCACAACCACTCCATCTCGGTCGCCTCCACGTGCAAGTAGAATCCAGAACCTGGTGACGCCAACGAAGACAAGGAGCTTGCAAGAAATCTACGAGGCAACCCAAACCCATGTAGATGAAGAGTACTCTGACTTTGCATTCTTTACTAAAGTTGATCCAGTAGAGTTCGAAGATGCAAGTCAGAATCAGAAGTGGGTGCAAGCGATGGACGAGGAGATTGAAGCCATTGAAAAGAATGATACATGGCAACTGACAGATCTTCCAATAGGGAAGAAGACCATTGGGGTCAAGTGGGTGTATAAGACAAAGTTCAACGCCCAAGGAGACGTTGACAAGCATAAGGCCAGACTGGTGGCAAAGGGCTACAAGAAAAAGTCAGGCATCGATTACCATGAGGTATATGCACCTGTAGCCCGACTTGACACAATCAGGATGATCCTGGCATTGGCAGCCCAACAGGGTTGGAAGATGTACCAGATGGATGTCAAGTCAGCCTTCCTCAACGGAGTGTTGGAGGAAGAGGTCTACATAGACCAGCCACCAGGTTATGAAATTGAAGGCCAGGAGGGCAAAGTCCTAAAGCTGAAGAAGGCCCTGTATGGTTTGAAGCAGGCGCCCCGAGCTTGGTACAACCGGATTGATAGTTATTTTTAGGAAAATGGGTTTGTAAAATGCCCATATGAGCACACCCTGTACATGAAGACAAATGATGTAGGTGAGCTCATAATCGTCTGCCTGTATGTGGACGATTTAATTTACACTGGCAACAACACAACACTGTTTGCCCAATTCAGAACAACCATGAAGAAGGAGTTCGAGATGACGGACTTAGGGTTGATGAAGTATTTTCTCGGCATTGAAGTTGACCAATCGATAGATGGCATCTTCATTTCTCAGGGCAAGTATGCGAAGGATGTCCTGAAGCGGTTCAAGATGGAGGACAACAAACCTGCCATCACACCTGTAGCCACGAGTTTGAAGCTGAGCAAGCTGGATTCAGGGGGGAATGTAGATCCAACCCTGTTCAAGAGGCTAGTTGGCAGTCTGATGTATTTGACTGCAACTCGGCCAGATCTGATGTTCGGAGTCAGTCTGATCAGCCATTTTATGGAGACTCCGAAGGACACGCACTGGCAAGCAGGCAAGAGGATCTTGCGCTATGTCAATGGGACGCGAAACAATGGCCTATTTTACGCTAGACAGAACCAGTTGGAACTGGTGGGCTTCACAGACAATGACTGGGCTGGCAGCACCGATGATCGAAAGAGCACCTCCGGGTATGCTTTCCATCTCGGATCAGGGGCAGTCTCATGGGCATCCAAGAAGCAACCCATCGTTGCGTTGTCCACAACCGAAGCAGAATATGTCACTCGCCACGTCAGCCGCATGCCAGGCAGTTTGGCTGCGAAGAGTTCTGAGTGAATTGAACTATCCTTCGGAAGGCGCGACAACATTTTTTTGTGATAACAATTCGGCCATTGCACTATCAAAGGATCCCGTGTTCCATGGCCGGACGAAGCACATCGATATTCGTTATCACTTCATCAGAGAGTTGAAGTCTGGAGAAATTCAACTGTAGTTTTGCAGATCCAAGGAGCAGTTGGTAGATATTTTCACGAAGCCTTTGAAGGAGGAAGACTTCAACAGATTGCGAGAGCAGCTTGGAGTCAAAGCGCTCGTGAAATCAGGCTTAAAGGAGGGTGTTAGAAATATTAATCCAGATTTCACGCCTCCGCCAAACTGCGCTCCGAACTTGGGCGAAGCCGAACTGCGCTCGTGAAGTCGGGGATCCCGAAAATTTTTTGACTTGACGTCGCACGTGCCTTCTGACAGATGTGACGTCTGATAGATCCGATCGCCGCATAAGTTAATGCCAGTTCGACGATTGGTTAGAAACCCTAGTTCAGGGTCTGTCAGAACCTGTCAGAGGATAACCTCTATCTTCCTCTCCCCGCGGCTATATAAGGCAGTTTGGGTCTTCAGACAAAGTGTGGAGAGTGGGGGAAATTTGGAGAAACAGACAAGAGAAAAGCAGTCATTCGTAGAGCAGCAGATGAGATCGTTTCAATGAGCAGTGTAGCTCATCTATTTAATGTCCGAGCAGCAGACTCGACATTTGTTTTCCCTCTCAGTTTATCCTGCAGCTTTAGTCTACAGATGTTAGTTTTTCCTCAGTTGAGGACTTTTGTAACCCTCATCTTATAAGAATAAAATTTGTTGTTGTTTAAGGCATCTGTAGGGTTTGCGGTTATCTTTGTCTGCATAAAATCTTTTGTTGTTCTTTGTACAATCGTCTCGGAGCGATTTTCGCCCCATAGCTCTTGCCAAGCCAAGCAAGCCATCGTTGTAGCCGCACGAGCCTCAGGATAGCAAAGGTCGCAAGGAAAAATTTGCCTAAGTGTGGAGCTGTCCACCCGACTGTGCAGCACAGTCCGACGGTGCAATCAGTTTTGAGCGCAGTTGGACGGGTCAACTTAAAGAAGGGCAGTTTTTGGCTAAGTCTTAGCCAACTGCCCGACTGCGCAACGTAGTTGGACTTCGCTACCTTTGACCAGCGCAGTCGGGCGTTGACCACGTCCTCCCCGACTACGCACTTTATTTCGTTTTCAGCCTGACTGCGCACATTTTTCGTGCGTAACCCGACTGCGCACATTATTCCGTGCGCATCCCGATTGCGCAAGTTTTATTTGTACAACCCGATCGCGTAGGATTTCGAGAGCGCAACCCGACTTCGGGAACGCAACCCGACATCGGGTACGCCACCTGACTTCGAAAGCGCAGCCCGACTTCGGGCCCCCTTCGCTCTGCGCTCCTCCACGACTACATCAAAAATAAAACTTTAGACCTTACATCTAAATTTTACGATTGATTAAAAGAGTGCAGAGTTGGGTATCATAGTAATTTTTTTTTTTTTTAGTGCATCACCCATTCTGTCAAATTCATGTTCGAATTTTGAAGTTCGAAGTAAATTGGACATTTTAAAAAATTCGAAAAATTTCACATAAAATTCGATATATTATAAATATATATATCTTTTATAACTTATTTCACCATTTAACTTGAATTGAATTTTTACGCATAACCTAAATTGGGGCCGGCAAATTCTTGGCAGAGCAATCTTCGTTAATGGAAAATCATGGCGTCTTCCTTTTGTTTCAGTGTAAACGATGGAAAGAATTCGATCTCCTTCCATGCCGTACAATATTTAATCAAAAAAAATTTGCTTACATATCGAATTTAAGGTTAATTCGTAGAATTTATTCGTTTGAGGAAATTCAAATTTTATATCGAATTTAATAACTAAGCTGTTGACTGTTAGAAAGATCTAGGTTTATAATTGCTGTTAATAGAATTTGGAATCCGAGCATCTTCATTAAGTGAGGAAAGTCGCAACAAAAAAAACAGCAGAATAATGATAGAGAAGCCCTTCATCATGCTGTTGGACAGAAACGTAAGAAGAGATTATTTCAGAAGGATAATGGAGAAGAGAAAGTGTTGTTAGATACAGAGTATAAAAATGCTATGAACCTCTTTTTCCTTCTACAGAAGACAGAAGAGAGAAAAGTCTGTGACAGATGAAACTCTGGAAAGCCAAACTGAAGTTGAGTATGACTTCATTGATAAGCTATTTAAAGAGGCAAGCAAAGCCCAAACCTTGAGTGTCCCAAAACATACCAGACAGACGGAGATAGCTTTTGTTTTACTCTTTCCTCATGGAGTGTCAATTTAATATTATTAAACTAATTTATATTGACAGAGCTTATTGCAAGACGCGTGTCATTTGCCCCTTATTGCATATACTTAGGCGCACACGTGGCGTACCGTTCAGATTACATGATACTGTTTTTGCTGCAGCACATAAATCCAAATTTATTGGACCACATTGCTGTGTCAACTTCGCCACCCATGTTAGTACATAAATCCAAATTTATTGGACCACATTGCTGTGTCAACTTCGCCACCCATGTTAGTTATTCATAGCGAACCAAAATTTATAAACTAAAATTTCCCATTTCTCGGGGGTTGGGTTTACTTTTCTTGTAAAACAGGAAACCTTCATATACAGTGCTGTTGTTGCCAAGTTACAATGAAGCATACAGCTACAGGTCATGTTGTCCTCGTAAATCGTTTCCCCTGTTTACAATAGCAGAACAATTTTAACGAGGAAATACACACAATCAACCAATGTGTTGGAACATCGGCCTCACTGCACGAATAGAATCTTTTAATATATATATTCTTACTCAGGTGTTGTAGGTGAATTGGAGAGGAGAGGGCAATCCTCCAAGGGAGGTCCCAGGCTCGAATCTCCACCCTACCAAAAAGTTGAATTGGGTAACCAAAATCCAATTGATAATGTTGGTGCGGGCAGGGCCGGGTGCAACCCTCGGGTGACTTTGACGGTGTAGAACCTCTGTTCCGGGTGCAACCCTCGAGTGACTTTGACGGTGTAGAACCCCTGTTCGTGGTCTCTCAGACCAAAGCGGCTCGCAAGGGGTTTTTCGCTTATATATATATATATATATATATATATATATATATATATATATATCTTTTAAATAAAATTTTGAGAAAAATATATCTTCAAAGATATAAATTTTAAAATAATATATTTAAAAAATAATGATTGTTCTTTAAGTCCCAATGGTTAGGTGGATTGGTAAGTGATGGGCACTTGCTGAGAAGATACCTGGGTTCAAACCTTGGTGGTGCCAGTTTGCAAAGGAAGTAGTATGTTCTAAATCCTCTGAGTGTGCGTTCGACTGATGATGACGATTAGAATCCCGAGCGATCGACAGTCCCCATCTTACGCCAGGTCAACAATTAACAAGACGAATAGGTTTGGTGGTTGCAGTCCCTGTGGTTTGAACCCTGCGTTGTCAGTTACTAAAATAGTGGTTGTAGCCAACTCTCCTATATAACAAAAAAAAATATTGTTCTTTACTCTTTTGGTGAATTGATTTTTTTTTTCGAATTTTTCTCCTTCCCCTAAAGGAAATTATATCTTAATAGAGAGCTTCTTTATATATATATATATATAAAATTATAATTTAATAATTAAGAAATTATATATATATATATATATATATTATTATTTTTATTTTATTTTTTGTAATGTGAGAAACTCCGAAGATCGATATATAGGGCTTAGCAATCTCCTCCCTACCAAAGCTGAAAAGAGTTTGTTAATATTTTTTATTAATGTGACAATCTCTTAATATTAAATTCTATATATTTAGAAGATGTGATTCGATGGAGGAGCGAATGCGTGGGAGAATAGTAGCAGAAGTAGGTGAGAAGATAGCAGAAGCAACATCACATTGAGGAAAAACAACTACAGAAGATGAGAATCAGGACCCCAACAAAAGGGAATCCGACAGTAAGCTCAAAGCTCCACCCAAATGAACGAGCGAGAAATACAACATCTAAAACGAGAGCAAGGGGCTGGTAATCAATAAGAATAGAGAAGGATCATCCCGTATTTCAAAGGGCAGACCTCCTCCTATTTAGGCCCTTCAGATTAGCTAGGACATCATCTATGTAGAAAAATCGAAAGACCTAGGTCCACCAACCATGTCAGCTATAGGATCTTGACATCGAGAGACAAAATTGAATCATGAACCCCAAGAAAATCCTCCTGGTCGGGAAGAGAAAGTCTCGGAAGAGGAGAATGACCTGTCAAAATCCTCCTAAACTTATGCAAAGATAGTAAACCCTAACCCTAGTTCATCTACTGGGCCCAAAGCATAGCTACTTCCTTCCAATGACAACATCAAGATCCCCTCCAACATGCTCGACCAAAACTCAAACTCGTTGGTCAAAAAATTCCTCGGGTCACATCCCGACATGGAATCCATTCGCAAGTGGGTCAACACCTCTTGGTGCCCGAAAGGATCCATGAAGTTGATTGCCCTTACCATGGATTTTTTTTAATTCGTCTAAGTGACCTTATAGAATCTCAATGGATTCTCACCAGCGGACCTTGGTTCTATGATCGAAGGAGCCTTTTCCTCTGCATATGGGGAGTTGACTTCAACCCAAAAACCTAGAGCATTAACTTTGCTCCAATCTGGGTGTACCTTCGTGGCCTTCCTGTACAATTCGAGCATGAGGACATCCTCTGTGACATAGCAAGAAGCATTGGAGAGCTCATTTCCTTTGACCCCCCAACATGTGCTTGAACTTGGATGACTCAGGATCGCATGTGCATTAATACCAACCTAGACGTTGTTCTGCCATCCTCAATCAACCTCATCTCCAAGGTTTGTACATTTACCTAAGCTATTGAATATTAGAATAAACCCTCATTTTATAGTTGTTGTTCCAATCTGGGTAACCTTACCTCCTAGTGCCCATCTCATCCCCCTGCTACCTCCTATCGAATGAGTCACCAGGCTTCTAAAACCCATCATCCATAGGGCTCCCACCTTGCCTCAAACCTTTCTGGCCCCCTATTTAAGACCTCTAATGAGAAGGCCCATCTAGTCCCCCCAGTCGAATCCCTCCTCCCTGCAACTCGATTGTCCCTGTCTCAAACCACTTCTCCCCCTGTCCTCTGACGACCCTCCCACTGACTCCCCTAAACTAACCTTCAACTATCCACTACACCCTCCTCCCTCCCCATCTCCCTCACTTAAGCATCAACCTCCTCATCTCCCCCCATCCCCGAGCACCCATCCCCTAGTCCTCTTCCTTCCCGCCCCCTGAAGAAACTGATGGGAGATGTGGGATTAATTAAGAAAAGGGATTACCCCTTGATTCAAGACATCAAAAACAAGGAAGCCCTATACGACATCGCTAATGGCACCCAACTCACTCTTAAGGAGTCCTTCCAAACTTCGGAGAACCAAGAATAGAACAAAACCAATCTTCCCCCCATCTAGGATAGGGAAGCACACATCGACCAAAATCACCAAATGAAGATCCTATCACGAAACGTGAGAGGCCTCAATGGGCGAAACAAGCAATGCTTGGTCAATTTCATGAGGAAGGAAAACAAACCTACTATCCTTGTCCTTTAAGAAACAAAAATCGATTCTCAAAATGTTTCTTTTATTTCTAAATACATTTGGAGGGATTCTACATCCTGATATAGTTCATCCAATGGAGCCTCTAGGGGCCTCTTGTGCCTATGGGACCTAAGTAATATTGAGAGAATAGTGTTGTCAATGATCGAGAGATACATCAACAAGTTGTTCTTCAAAAAGGAGGATGGGGTTCGATGGGTCCTGTAAAATGTGTATGCTCCTAAATCTCCCTCCTAGAGAACTTTGTTATGGTACTCTCTTATCCAATTGTGAGATGTTTTCTCTTTAGAATATTGGATGTTTGCCGAGGACTTCAACTCCCCCTTCTTCCCCTTGGATAAGAAAGGAGGGACTCCAATAACTAAGAGATTCTATGAGAAGTTTGCAAGCTTCATAGACAATAACAAATTGATGGATATTAACCTTAGAGGGCCAAGATTCACCTGGACCAACCGCAAGGAAGGCGACCAGCTAATCCAAATGAGACTGAACCACATCCTCATTTTTGAAAATGCCATACCTATGTTTGGTGATGTAATCATGAGATCTCTCCCAAGGATTGGATCTGACCACAATCCCCTCCTCATGGAGAGTCATCCTTAGGCCTTGTAGACACCAAAACAGCACCAATCCGATTATGTGACTGCAAACACTGATCACTTTGACAAACACAGCCCCCAGGGCAGCCCTCAGAGGTTAAACAGTGGTCTTAACCACTTTTATAGCAATTTTGTAAGGTCAAGAAGCAATTTGGCACACTTGGACACTTTGCCCAGTACTCGTCTCACCCCGGGACGAATTCAAAATAGAATCCGTCCCACCCCAGGATGAATTCTGAATCCGTCCCTGGGTGGGACGAATTCTAAGCGTAACGGGCAAAAAGGCAAATGGTGCCAAGTGGCAGCCCAAAACGATCAGTTAAGGACTCCCGCCTTGCACGCGTGTGTAGGTGGACAGAGAGGCCGTTAGAAGACTGTTACAAAAGGCATTTATCAAAGCTCAAGTCAATGGAGGACTCCCCTACCTCATGGGAAGACAAGACTGCCACATGGCGCCTATGACCAACACATGGCATTTGTGCTTCCCTCCCAAAAGAGACCCCATGGGTCTATAAAAGGTGGGACTTTTCTCACCCAAAACAGACAGGTTGAAGGAGTTTTCAAGCAACGAAGTGCTGGGGAATTGAAGACACACTTGCATCCCTCTTGGTTCACCTTCCCACATCCACCAATCTCTTTTGCAAGGGAGGTTGTTGGGTGGCCTTTGGAAGCTCGAACCTTACCCAAATCCGACGCATGGACACCTGAACCAAAAAATTCGCCGACCCCCCAATCCTAAAAGGTTTTGGGCCCATCCTTGGTGGATTGGCTCCAAAATCGAGGGCCAACGGTGGGAGGCCCACTTGGGCACCCCCGCACCTCCCAAGTCCTATTTTTAGTTTTTGAGAATTTTAGATTATTTTTTAGATTGCATTTTGTGTTACTAGGTCTGATTAGTCCATAGCTACAATTTTGTAACTTTTGGTCAGATTCTAGGATGTTTTGTATTGCTTTGTCGTTTCGCTAACTTGCAGGTGTCAAGGTCAAATTCCCGAGGGTGGAGGCCAAATTGGGAAAATCCGACCATCTGGGTCGTCCCAAAATGGCCCCAATTACATAACCCCCTTGTTTGCAGGGCGTTTTGCAGGGTCTCGGGATCCGACATTGGAGCAAGAAGCAGGCCGGTTTCTTCAACACGAAGAATTCGTCCCACCCAGGGACGAATTATAGTCAGAATTCGTCCTGCCCAGGGACGAATTCCAGTTGAGGGTGGATTGGCCAGTCGCCTCAGTGGCAGTGGCCTTCTGGTAACTTTTCTTACCTTCTGTCAAGTTTTGAAGCAATTTGGATTCACTGTATTCACTGTTTTAGGAAAATATTTACATGCATATTTCGTTAGTTTTAGATAGTAAACGCTTTTCATTTGCAGCAAGTGCTACTGACGTCTTGGTCATTTCTTTGTTCGCAGGAGAAGCAGCAGAGGCGAAGAACTCATTGACATCAGCGACGACATCATCTTGGCCCGCCCATTGCAATCGTGGGCACGCGAAAAGAGGAATCATTCAGTGATTGTAATCAAACTCTATTTGCACTCCTAGCCCCTAAAAAGGGAGGAGACGTCATTGTAACAGAGATCAAGGGAAATTAATGAAAGGGCTATGTTTTCTCTATTTGATTGTGTCTCTTCTAATGTGTTTCTTTTCCATTTCATGCAATTTACATTTCTAGGACTTAAGCGTACTTAATTTTGAATGCAATCACACTTGGTGTTTCCTTTGCCCGAAATCTCGTGCTTTCAGTGGCGATCACGGTGGGATGCTGTTCCCTGGTTTTTGAAATCACAGAAAACTGATCAAAGTTTTGTGTTTGTGCTTGACAAGTACACTTTTTTTGTTGCAGACTGCTATTCATCTCTGATAGGGACAAATTCTTTTCTGCAATTCGTCTGACCCTGAGACAAATTCAAATTCGTCTCTGGGAGGGACGAATTCTGTTCTGCAATTCGTCTCCCAGAGGGACGAATTCCTGTCTACGGATTTTCAGAGCAGAAATTCAGAGACAACAGGAGCAGGCAGAGAAGAGGTAGGGATTTTTATTATCTCTGTTAAATTTTTTTGTTTCTGTTTCTGTTTCGTTAATTGTTTTCATTTAATCCTGCATTGCATTAGGGAAAGTCATGTATGCTAGTTTCATTTTGTTGAATAAAACGAATCCCACACACATCACGAAACAATCTTAAACCAAGGAGCTGGTCGTAAGACCCCAGCCCTTGATCAAGACCATTGGTGGATTTAATCACCACCTTGGATTTATTTGCATCCATTTCCCGATTGTCAACTGTTGTTAGGCATAAATCCTGACGAAGATAGACCGAGCGTAGCTGGGGTGATTCCCATGCGTGCGAGGATAAGTTTTCTATGGTAGGTGCCATTAACAGGACAATCCCCCTTCCGTACCGCCTACGTACCACGTACCTTCTCCTCTCACGTACCTATAGTCTCCCTCTCGTAAGGGCGGGTATATAGAGAGGTTGGTATATCGGCCTGGCTGGTATATTGAAGGGGCGACCTTTTTGGAGTTATAAGAGCCTACATGATGCATTTAAACGTTCTACAAACCTACAAAAACAAAACAAAACACCAAAATGCACTAAAATAGTCTAGGGCACACCAAGAATCCTTAAAAGAGATAATCACGGTTTTGTGAATGTGTGTGTTTAATTCTGTTTAGTGTAGACAAAAAAAAAAAAAAATCATAAAACGAGATAAAAACTTATTTAGATAGCATAGAAGCACCGCAATGGTTTACACCCGCAGTCAAGCCCAATCAAGGGCAGAAGCTCCGGAAGGTACACAAAAAGCAGGCGCAAGTTGCCTTCACTTCAGTCCTGAGGATTTGGTTATACCACCTTATAAGTATAACCTACAAAAGAATCCAATTCAGAATCCTCGATGGGGTATGCCTATTCAAAGCAGCCCCTTTCGGGAAGATGCCTTACATGTAGACCTTGACATAAATAGAGAATCACCTCTTGAAGGTAGGCATGAGTGGCCACCGCGCGATGAAGCGCTAAATAGGCACACTGTCCATTTGGAGGGGCAATGTGGATATGGCGTCCCCTCTTTACCTATCATCAGAACAGAGAGACCAAATCCGGAGCGCAGGGCTCCTTACATAGGGCGACCTAACTCCGCCCAACCCATTTACACCCGTGAAAGGGAGTATGAGGAAAGCCATCGCATTCCTCGAGGGCAACAAACAATGCGGGAACCTTGCATTTCCGCACCAGCCAGGATATCATGATCACCCCTTGAGGCCATAACCTCGAGCACATACCGCCTACCTCGACAGAGGGAAGCGACCCCTTGAGATTTTAGAGCATCAAAACCGAGGTAAACCCATAGGAGGAACATTTGAACCTTCTGAACAAAATAGGGTAGATCAAATTGACCCGGCTATCGCCAGATATACCATCCGTCAAGCCCAAATCATGCGGCTTAAACAAAGTTAGCAAGAGATAGAGTATCAATACCACTTGGATAAAGAACGCATGCAACGCAAAGCGGATGAGTTATGCTATGAAATACCTGAGAGGGGGCCAACCCCTCGCATCCAAAGAGCTGAACAGTATGAGAGGTGTAATCCGTTGGCGCAAGACAGGTCTCCACGACCTCATCAAGCTTTGCCTCCAAGACCCCATAGATTCGAGAGGGAGGCAACTCCCCGAAACAATGATGGGTACCTTCAGTAAGAGCTTGATCAGGGTCATAGGTTTTGCCCTGAGACTCCTCAAGAATTTTACGAGTATGAACCAGAAGAGGAATATATTGAAACTCCCCATAAAGGCAGGAAGGATGCCATTCGGCCACCCCTCCATAGGCCTCCAGTTTAACGTAACTTGCAACAAGAGCGAACAAGAGAGGAAGAAATAAAATCTTCCGATGCATACCAAGCGCTATTGGAGCGTTTGGAGTCGGTGGAGACAAAAGTTGCTGGGCATCAAAAACCCACATTACGTCTACTCCGCAATAATCCGGTGCATCCCTCAGTGCCTACACCTCTTTATCCCGAACACTTTAAGTTGCCTCAATTGGCAGTTTTTAAAGGTGAAGAGGACGCACAGGAACATGTTACACGATTTCTAAGCCAATGCTTCGACATTCAAGATAATGACGCATTATTGCTTAGAACATTCATAACCACATTCGCAGGCCCTGCCTCGGATTGGTTCACACAACTGCCCAAACATAGCATAAGCAGCTTAGATCAGCTAGTAGATGCGTTTCTTGAACGTTTCGCCTTCAACACAAGGAAGAAGGCATCACTTAGTGATCTTGCTAGCCTTAAACAATTTGAGGAGGAAACAATGGCAACGTATGGGAACCGATGGAGAGCTTTGCTTTCTAGGTTACCCTACCGTCCTCCCATGATGGACCTCACGCAAAAGTTTGCAAAAAGTTGCTTAAAGTCAATCTCTGGTCTATTGTTGCTGCGACAATATGACAGCTTAGAAGAAGCTTTGGCGCAAGCCAGAGTCATAGAAGAGATTAGGCGAAGGCGCAATTGCCAAGCCTAAGAAGAAAGAGTGGAATAAAACCACTAAAACTGGGACAACGCAACCACAACACGCTACAGTCAACCAAGTTGCGATAAATGTCCCTACGCCTGTACAAGAAACGCAGCCTCAAAAGGCTAACTACCAGGCAGTACCTCCTGCTTACGAAAGAGATAACAGAAGACAAGAGCAGTATCAGCAATGTCGCCCTAGGCGATAATTCACTCCGTATGCGGAGTCTAGGGACTCCTTATTTGACCGCTTGTCAGCGGAAAATTTAGTTACTTTGCTAGAAATCCAAATTTTTGACCCTAACGTTCCCAAGCCTAGGGGGTATAGGGAGGAATTGTATTGCAGATTCCATAGGCGCAGAGGACATGACCTAAATGGGTGCTGGAAATTCAAAGAACTAGTCTAGGATTTGATCGATAACCGAACATTGGTCGTGGACAACCCCATCGCACCTAACAACCAACAAATGGGGGTATTCAAGGACCCCTTGCCTGCCCACGAGGCACAAACAAAACCGCTCCAAATTAACGAGGTGCAACAAGATCTTCCCGTGCAAGGATTTGTGGGAATGATTAGCATTGTAACAAGGAACAAAAAATACCCAGCAGTTATCCCCGAGGTACCTACGAGGGAAGTTTCGTCGAAATCGCAGCCTCAACAACGTCCAACACAGGTACCTCCGCCTAGACCTGAGGTCACGATACAAACCAAACTCACGCAGAGTCTGCGGACCACGTCGGCTAGGCTGTCCATCTACGAGCTTATTCAACAATCAGCTCCCCATAGAGAAGCTCTTATGGACATTTTAAAAGCCATTGAAGTACAACCCCATGAAGCTAATTCTTTCAACGCCTTCGTGGGACATGTGAAACAATGTACGGAGCCTGTCATCACATTCAAAGAAAATGAGGTCAAAACAATATCAAATGACATGACGGATCCACCCCTGCACGTTATCGTGCGAGTCAACGGGATCCCATACAAGAGAGTGCTGATAGATACTGGCTCGTCCAGTAACATTATAACCACTACAGCATTGAAACATTTAAAACTACCAGCCTCTCACATCACAGCTTCCACATACACACTGCGAGCTTTTAACAATGCAATTTGCTCGATAGTCGGCACGGTTGTTCTGCCTATACAGGTAGGACAAAATTCAATACCCACACTGTGCCATGTGCTGGAAGGCAAAATGGCTTATAACATACTGCTAGGGCGGCCTTGGATCAGGGACATGAAGTGTGTCCCCTCGATCGCACACCAGTGCTTGAAGTATGCCTATGAAGGGCAAATACATGTAGTCCCAATGGACTTAGAGCCCTTCAAGTATTGCAATGCGGTACAATTCATATCTCAATCGACCCTCCCATCAACGCATTTGGATTTTCAATTAAATCCATCTAAATAGGGTCCGATACCGCAAGTACCACTGGTGGCCAACAAGGCAAAATCTCAGCCAGGTGAGACATCATCATCGGCTCCTCCATCATCAACACCACCTATCGTGGCCCAACAGAAGGACAAGGGAAAGCAAATCATGGAAGAGGTTAAGCCTCTAGAAGAAAAGTTGCCCATAATTTTAGCAATAACAACAGAGGAAACACCCAACATAACACAAACCAAGACTCCTGAACAACCAAACATGGAATGGACTCAGGAAGGACTACCGTTTCCTCCTACCCAATCATCAACAATCACTGTTGAGATGGCAAGTACGGGCCTGGGGGAATACTTAGTGCAAAATGTTGTGGCAACCCCCACATTGGAGTCAAGACAAGACATGGGAAGACCTCGCCTTCCCATTGGAACAATCGTCCCTCTAGGCTACCCACCGAACCAAACGAATTTTGTGTATGGGGGCCTTGATCATGGTTCTGAACCATGCGAACAAAAGGAAATAGATGAAGAACCTTTTTTCGAAAACATCAATTATCTGTTGAATCCAAAATTTGCCCTAAAATATCTTGAACAATGCAATTGGCATGGGTATGGGCTAGGCAGATATGAGCAAGGGATGCGGATCCTTTTCCAACCAAGATATCAGATGCCATATGACAAGTCAGGGGTAGGGTTCAACCATCCCATGCCATTAGACATCTTGGTTGAAAATATGCAAGGCCTAGAAATAGGCAACAGGGGGGATTGGCACAAGACCCGTACGCCAATCCAAACATAGAATACACATTGGGGGATTATCTCCCATGGTCTACAAACACCCCTGGAAACAATAATAATCCCTCTCCTTTACTAGAGAGAGGTGAAAGTTCAGAGAGCAGTCCTCAAAGAGAACAACAACGGCTTCCAGACATTTTTCTGAAACTATTCCCCTTAGAGGTTCCAGATGAAATAACACAGTCTCAAAAGAATCGGGTCCCTCCACTAAGAGTGGAACAACCGCAATGGGACCAGATTAATTCACTGGAACAGGAAGAGTCCTCAATTTTTTGGATCTATGAAAGCGATTCAGAAGATGAAACCGAAATGGACTATCTCAAACATGCGCGACGACATCACCGTGCTCTAACTCATGAAGATCTAATGGGACAAATGGGTATACGGTTAGGACATGAATGGCACATAGAACTAACAAGGTGGGACCAAGTGTTAGGCCTATGGCTCCAAATTCAAGATCAGCATCGTTCACCTCGAGATCCCATCAGGACAGCAGTACCGAGGGAAGACCCCGCTTTCCTTTTCACACATAGAGATGAATTTGCACCTAGAGAGGATCCATTCGTGCCTGTTCCCGTAGAGCCAGATCTAGAGTATAGGGAATAGCTAAAAGAATCGAGTCATCACACCCGTGGTTTTGGAGACCAAATTCATTCCATCCACATGGTCTCCATTGATTTGACCACACCCATCCGTAATTCGACCGATCCATCACGGTCATTGCATCTAAACATGGATGCCATTGACTGGGATTGCGTCAATTCACCATTGTCACCATCAGAGTACTGGCCTTTCGGTGAAATGCTTCATTTTACCCCAAGGACAACTCAGGATATTTTTCAAGCTGAAGAGGGACCCGAGGTCCCAAACGCAGATCTTAACTCAGTTGATGATATCCATTTAATCCCAACTCCACATCAGTTGGAGGACGGATCTCACATGTCAGTCGAAGAGACGACTGACGTAGACATCGGCATAGATCCAATGAATCCACGGATTCTCAAGCTGGGGGTAAGCCTTTCCCCCGAAGAGCAAGTCGATTACATTGCCCTTCTTAAAAAAAAGAAGGAGGTTTTTGCATGGTCATACAAAGATATTCCAGGACTAGACCCGCAGCTAGTCATGCACAATTTAATGCTTGATCCGAAAATCAAGCCAGTAAAGCAAAAACTAATAAAAATGCACCCAACAGTGGCCTTGATGGTCAAAGACGAATTGCAAAAGCTGTTGGATGCACAATTTGTCATCTGCGTGGATTATCCGCCATGGTTTTCCAACATGGTTCCCGTCAAGAAGCCCGACGGGAGGATTCGCATATCCACCGACTTTCGAGACCTAAACAAAGCGAGTCCTAAGGATGATTTCCCCTTGCCAAGCATCGACGCATTGGTAGACGCTACAACAGGTCATGAAATGCTCTCCCTAATGGACGGTTTCTTAGGATACAATCAAATTCGTATCAATCCTGAAGACCAACTCAAAACGGCATTCACAACGCCTTGGGGGACATTTTGTTATAAGGTCATGCCTTTTGGCCTTAAAAATGCTGGCGCTACATACCAACGTGCTATGACTTATATCTTCCACGATTACATGCACAAAACTTTGGAAGATTACATGGATGATTTGTTAGCCAAGTCTCTCTTGCGCTCAGATCATCTCGGTGACTTAAGCAAGATTCTCGATCGCCTCATAGATCATAAGGTCAGACTGAATCCCAAGAAGTGCGTGTTCGACGTCACATCTGGAAAACTCTTGGGTTTTATAGTCTCCAAGAGAGGCATCAAAGTGGACCCAAACAAAGTCAAGGAAATCCTTGAAATGGCTCCCCCAACCACTATCAAGCAGCTCAGAAGTCTGCAAGGAAAGGTCATGTCGATTAAACGCTTCATAGCGCAATTATATGACAAATGCCGACCAATGAACAAACTATTGCACAAGGGGGTCACATTTCATTGGGATGACGAGTGCCAGTCGACCTTTGACAAAATCAAACAATACTTGGCTTCGCCGCAGTATTGGCACCGCCTAGACCAGGTGTGCCGTTCTACTTATACATCTCGACCATCGAGGTGGCACTCGGGCGCAATGCTAGCCCGGAAGAATGAACTTCACAAAGAATAGGCTACTTACTATCTTAGCCGCACCTCGGTCGATTACAAACTTAACTATGCATACGTTGAAAAACTCGCTTGCGCGTGGTGTTTGCTACCAAAATGCTATGCCATTACATGCTGAGCAACACGACGTATGTTGTGTCTAAGGAGAATCCATTGCGATACATGATGAGTCGTACTTATCATAGTAGCCGCACGGCAAAATGGATTATGTTGTTGACGGAATTTGACATTGAGTTTATTGGGCAAAAATCTATAAAAGGACAAGTCATAGCCGATCAACTAGCAGAGGCTCCTCTTGAAGACAATCAGCCTTTGGTCATAGAACTACCCGATGATGAGGTCTTCCATGTCTCAGAATCGCCAGATTATGAAGAGCCTGAGTCTCAGGCCGACATAACCTTATTTTTCGATGGTTCTAAATGCGAGCAAGGTGGTGGTGCAGGAATTGTATTCTTCACACCGCAGGGCACTCCAATGCCCCTGTCATTTAAATTAAACTTCCAGTGCACCAACAATAATGCAGAATATGAAGCCTTGCTCCTAGGTCTTCAGACAGCAATCGCCATGAACATCAAAAGACTAAACATCTTTGGTGATTCGCTGTTAATCGTCAATCAAGTCAAAGGGGTATATCAATGCAAATTCCCAGTCCTGAAGGCCTATAAAGCCCTCGTGGATAAATTCCTGGCAAAACTTGAGTGGTATGACATCGAGGCACTCCCTCGATCATCGAATCGTTTTGCGGACACAATGGCATCCTTAGGGTCACTAATCCCGCAAGACCTTTCCGGTGATATAACAACCATTCAGGTCAAAACCTTATCGCAACCCGCGATGGAGCGCGCAAGCTCAGACTTGACGCCAGGAATCCACATGATCCAGATCGAACCATCTTTGGATAAGTTCTTTCGAATCCGAGACTATTTGAAACATGCCAACTGGGGGTCTTTGTTCTCCCCCACTCCCATTAATGGCAACACAACGCTATTCTTACAAGTTCTATCCCAATCGGCATTTGTTAGGGAAGAACTCCAAAAGGGATTGGTTGTTCAAACTGTCGAGGTATTCGATCAACAGGACTGGTATTTACCCATAAGAGATTACCTCAAGTTAGGTAATCTACCCTTTGGATTGACGCAAGCCGCAAAACAAACATTCAAACAGAAAGCGGCAAAATATGTCTTGATAGGAGACATTTTGTATCGTCGCAGCTACGACGGAATTCTTCTTCATTGCTTGGACCAGCAAGAGTCCACTTGGGCAATCACCCAAGCACATGACGGTACATGTGGCGGCCACTTCAGTGGTATGGCCATTGCAAAGCGCATTCTTCGCATGGGCTACTATTGGCCATCTTTAGAGCGAGATTGCTGCACGTATGTCAAGAGGTGCGTAAAATGTCAACATCATGCCAATTTAATGCACGCACCTTCCCAGGCCCTACAGACAGTCCAGTCTACTTGGCCATTTTCGCAGTGGGGCCTCGATCTAATCGGAAAGATCTCCCCTGCATCGTCAGGCCGTCACACGTTTATCATAACGGCCACAAAATATTTTACCAAATGGGTGGAAGCAATTCTCGTTAACCTCTACGACGGGACCCCGCATTGCGGAGTTCATTTTGCATTACATCATATGTCGTTTTGGTATTCCATCCAAAATAATCTCGGATAATGGGCCATCATTCAAGAACAAAGACGTGCGTGCTTTAACCACAAAGTACAAAATTCAGCACAACTTTTCAACACCCTATTATCCGCAAGCAAATGGGCAAGCAGAGGCATCAAACAAAACGCTAGTCGCCATCCTTAAAAAGACCATCGTAGACAGTCATAAGGATTGGCACATACAAATCCCACTTGCCCTTTGGGCTTATCGCACTAGCATTCGGACGCCCACTGGGGCAACTCCGTTTTCACTAGTGTATGGCTCAGAGGCAGTAATGCCTCTCGAGTTGGAAATTCCTTCCCTCCGCATATCAATGCAAGAATTCATCGATGATGACACTGCACGGCAAGCCCGGTTAGACCAACTTACGTTGCTTGACGAAAGACGCGTTAATGCTCTCGAGCACTTACGTATCTATCAAGAGCGGCTTAAGAGAGCTTACAACATGAAAGTTCACCTAAGAGACTTTCGGGTTGGTGATCTGGTTCTGAAGGAAAACCAACAAAACTCTAATTTGTCGTCCCATATGAGAGACAAATTCGTGGCAAATTGGCTAGGTCCTTATGTCATTGATAGCAAAATAGGACCAGGAATGTACAGGCTAGCTTCTCTTGATGGTATCAAGGAAACAGAACCCTTGAATATCAGTCATTTGCGACCATTTCATATCTAAGAAAGCAATGTACCAAAAAAAAAAAAAAAAACAAACAAACAAAAAGCTCCAAGGATTATCGCAATCTCTTGGTCACCTAAAAAGCTCCAAGGATTATCGCAATCTCTTGGTCAAACCAAAAAGCTCCAAGGATTATCGCAATCTCTTGGTCACCTAAAAATGTCCAAGGATTATCGCAATCTCTTGGTCACCCAAAAAGCTCCAAGGATTATCGCAATCTCTTGGTCAACCCAAAAAGCTCCAAGGATTAACGCAATCTCTTGGTCAATCCAAAAAGCTCCAAGGATTATCGCAATCTCTTGGTCACCAAAAATCTCCAAGGATTATCGCAATCTCTTGGTCAACCCAAAAAGCTCCAAGGATTATCGCAATCTCTTGGTCAAACAAATCAAGAAATTCAATAAAAACAAAACAACAAAGATCATCAAAAATAACAGAGATTTGCATCTCAATTCTAGGCATACTCGAATTCATCAAAAACAACAAAAACACCAAGCATAACTTTTACCACACTACAGTCAGTGGTCTGGGAATGTACCAAGAGTTTCAGTGATTCAACCATCATTTTCCTCTTTAGCCATGTAGTGTACCAAGTCGAACAGATTTTACGAAGGTAGAGTCATACTTGAAATACACCTTGTTACGTGACATCCCAACACAAATCAAAACACTAAAATTCCCAAATTGTGTGAACGAAATATGAAACCTGCAAAATAATCTAGGTCACCACAAGCGAAACGGTTATCTTACTCATCCCCCGTGCGAATGACCCCTAGAATGCCGAGAGTTGGCAAAAGGACAAGCATCCTCCCTACCCAATTCCCTAAGAATCCCTAAAGTTCTCAACAGTTGCAAAACACAAAAAGTTGCAAAATGTCAAAACTCCAAATTTGACAAACTACTGTGCACACATCAAAAGGCACAAACAACAGTGATTTTCATCACTCCATATCCCCAATCCCTTGCTCAAAAAAAAAAAAAAAAAAAAAAAAATCAAAATAAACAGTGATCTTATCACTACAAAAGAGCAAGTATCCCAATACAATTGAAAAAAAGAAGGGAGTTGACCTTGAATCCCTGGAACTCTCAAAGATTCTGTAGGTCATAAGGCAAGCTTCAGTACCAATTTGGTTGATAGCCTATCGGTAATGTAGTAAACCTCCCGCATGAAGATATATCTGTCACATTAACTTGCGTACAGATCAATGTTTGCATGTGGATGAGCTAGCTTATGGCATCCTGGATTACAACGCAGATTAATCTTAGTACATACAACAAAGGAATTCGTGGAGCTAATTAGGTGATCCTCAGTACAAGTTCGGTTGAAAGCCCACCTGGCACCGGCGGTATCCTAACAAATACCACTAAATGAACTCAATTGCACACACAGGGATGTTAAATAACTCGGTCAAAAACAGGTCCGATTCATACCTTGTTAAAAAGTCTTGTGAGATAAAGTACAGTCATGAATAATGAGTTAAAACTGTCTGAATCTCAGAAAACCTTACATTCATTCCAAAACCATCTGCGCTACTTATCATCTTTATGATACCATCAAAAAATACAAAAAACAAAAACCATGTAAATAAAGAGCTTCTTAAACAATAATGGTGCAATCATCACAAAATGTCATTCATCCATTTCACCTTGCATATCACATAGACATCAAAAGCATATACATTTATCATAACATCTGCATTCATCAAAATAAATAAACATGCATAACAAAAATCACATCATCACATGTACAAAAATAAAAGTAATATATATATATATATATATATATATATATATATATATATATATATATATATATATATATATATCATCAAAAAGATGCCCGCAGGCTACAAAATCGGTCCTCAGACCCCGCAAGCATATCCAAAAACCCAACCTAAGGCATCGACCACCATGATCACGCAGGATCGGTGCGACGGGAACTACCCCCCGTGGTGTGGGTCCGACGGGACCCTGCAGGGCGGCTACTGCTAGCCCCCGCATCATGCCTACTACCACCCCCCTCATCTAACCGCCTGCGACGAGATGATGCCGATCGCTCGACCGGACTATCCATCGTCCGTCAAGAAGATCTGCCGATCGAAGGCTTAGGGAGCCGCCCGCCAAGGCGGATGACCTCCCTCTCCAAGTCTATCCGGTACAGACACCACTCTGCCTCCCGCCGATGATAGATAGACAATGCATCATCGCGCTATGCCAAAAATCTATCCCGCTCTGCCAACTGAGCCCGAAGAAGATCCCTCTCCAGATCTCGCATCCGCAGCAGCTCTGTAAGTCATGCAACCTCATCGCCTACATCCGACCCCACCCCCTCCGTATCTGTCGGATGCATAGTAATCGCGGGGACAGTAGCCTACTCAGGCTCCAAATGCTCCTCCACATCCTGCATGTCCGGCTGCTTCGGAACACCCAAGTCCACATCCTCATCTCCCACATCCACCATGTCCGCATCATCCAACGGCCCCCCCAATCACCCCCTGTCGCCTCAGCATCCTCCACTGCCGCCTTTGCACCTCCCAGTGGACCCTCTCCTCTCCAGCGCCGTAATACCCACCACGAGTCATACTCAGTGGTAGTACCTACGTCATCCACATCCAACACCTCAATCACCGCATCCGACTCCTTGCCCAATGGCACGAGGACCGGTGGCTCCAGATCCCTCTCATCTCCCCGATGCCGATAGCCTACGGGTTCACCAGGCAACCCCTGGCGCACCCCAAACTGGCGTGTAACCCGGCGGTACGGAAAGAACTCATGCTCCGTCCCGTGTCGCCCAGTCAACCATCGCTCCCTCCGTACCCGTCAAAGCCACTCTCCAGCCTCAGGCCAAGCTGGACAGTCCCGATAGGGATGCCAAAACACCTCCCCTTGAGTGAGCCACGAAAAGGCATCAATGTAGTGCTCAACTGCACCTGCCCATCGCCGACTCTGCCCCTGCTCCGCAGACCGTCGCCACAAAGCCGCATAACCAATCTCATCATCCTCCATCACCGCCCGAGTCGTCCACGGTAACCCGGTAGGCCTCTCAACGCCTATGTGCCGCCAACCCCAAGACCGCAACAAAAAGCTGCAATCGACACCCTTCCGTCGTTGACGACGGACCCCGTACAGCCTCCCCGTAAAGCCGTGCCAACAAAGTCTGTCCCCATCTCGGAATCAACGGTGCCTCTATCGGGCACTCGCCAACCGCCACACCAAATCCAAGCAGGTTCCACGGGAACCTCGCACCTGACGAATCAGGGAGAAGAATGTTAGAAATGAGGCCCATCAAGAATGCGTGCCTCACTCCTAACACCCCCCTCTCCTTCCACCAACTAACCAAAATCCCGCCACTCGGCAATCCGCCTTGGTCGTCTCCACTGGGTCCGCTACACCCGGCTCCCCCCATGCCCAAAACATCTCGTAAGTATAGCAGTCCGCTGATCAAACGGAGATGTCCTAATAGGCAGACCATCTATCGAAATCCGAAGCAACCGATAGACGTCCTCAAGAGTCACAATCATCTCCCCTATCGGGAGATGGAAAGTATTGGTCCATGGATCCCAAAGCTTGATCAGGGCCATCAGATAGGCCTGATCCGAAACCATAGGCTCCAGTCGAGCCACCTGCTTGAGCCCAAGGGCATCAAGCCATTCCCAGTCATCATCGGTCAATGCCAACCGCGCCTCAGTAAAGGCAGCAGGTACACGGTACCGGCTCCTAACAACCTGCAAGCAAACAAAAAAATAAATTAAATAAATAAATAAAAAAGATAAAATTTTCAGTTCTAGGGTTTCTAACCTTAACTGTTAAACAAAAACATCACAAAAAATCTTAAAGTTTAGAAAAGCGTCAACAAAAAAAAAAAAATGCATTAAATTAAAGCAAAATAAACCCTAGGGTCACTTACAGGTCTCGCCTCGGCTCCGCCGCTCGAACCAGTTTGTGCACTCATGATGGCAGAGAGAATTCCAGCAGCGCTTCGCTTCGCAGAATTACCTCCTCCTCCCAGAGCTCCAAAATCGCAAGAAAAAAATGACACAAATGAGCCCAAAATCAAGTTTTGGCCCTTAAATAGGCCCTTTGCACTGGAATTCATCCTTGACTGGGACGAGCACTCTGATCAGCGCTCGTCCCACCCAGGGACGAATTCTCCAGCTGGAATTCGTCCCACCCAGGGACGAATTCAGGCCAGCACAAAAAAAAATCAACAAAAATGACTAAAAATGCACTAAAAACAGACAATAAAATTGCCTGACAGGATTGCAAATGCACCTGACAACATGGGCATACAAAATCGACATCGGGGTCACAAATTATCACTATCCTACTCCCTAAGAAGGCTACCATAGCCGGACCGCTCCAGGGGAAGACAATTTTGACAATTTAATCCCAAAATGGTGTCACAAAAAAAACAACAAAACAACAAAAAATGCAACACAAAACAAACAATAAACATTGCCAGACACAAGTGCTCTTGCACTTAACCTCTTGGCATAGCAAAATTGATGTCGGGGTTTGCATTGTCACTATCCTACTCCCGAAGAAGGCTACCATAGCCGGACCGCTCCATGGGAGGACGGATTGCCGACAATTCAATCACCAAATGGTGTCACAAAAACAACAAAAATAGTACAAAATTCAACAAAAACATAGCAAAAACAATGCCGGACACAAGTGCTCTCGCACTTAGCCTCTAGGCAAAGAAAATCGATGTCGAGGTCCAAATTATCGCTCTCCTAATTCCCCAAGAAGGCTATCATAGCCGGACCGCTCCACGGGAAATAGGTTTTCGACGATTTCACCTCATTATGACATCACCAAAAGGGTTAACACCCACCAAAAATAGGTCCATATGTTGGAAAAATTGCACACGCTTAACGGTAAACCCTCTAAAGGCACCCTTGCACAAGTCATCTTGGGTCAAGCGACTCGTCGCTTCTCTCACGAAGGTCATTCCCTCATCGATTCGTCGCTTGAGGGGGTAGTCACACTTAGTCACCAATCAACAATCACACACCCAATTAAGGAAAACGACATGCATTCAAAGAATCATTGACAAAGACAATCACGCTCCTGCTTGGGGCAGTAAACAAGCAACAATCAAATCAATCAAACACTTGGCATTTCGTGAATCATGAACACAAGGTTCCCCCTGAGGATAAAAATGCCCTTCACTTGTTCATGACTGATCAATGTCTAAGTTCAAGTCACACCTCACCAAAACAAGGTTAATACTTGAAATCAAATTCCTTAGCTCGTCGAAGCAAGGATTCAAGAATGCATGCCCTTTCCATACTTGGGGCATCAAAAGTTGGTTAGGTTACCAAGAAACCCTAATCACTAGTGCTTTGGTTATCTATTTTTGCTCAAGGACCGCGTCACCCGTAGCGCTTCCCAAAAAAGGGGCATCTCGTAGACACCAAAACAACACCAATCCGATTATGTGACCGCAAACACTGATCGCTTTGACAAACACAGCCCCCAGGGCAGCCCTCAGAGGTTAAACAAGTGGTCTTAACCACTTTCATAGCAATTTTGTAAGGTCAAGAAGCAATTTGGCACACTTGGACACTTTGCCCAGTACTCGTCTCACCCAGGGACGAATTCAAAATAGAATTCGTCCCACCCCAGGACGAATTCTGAATCCGTCCCTGGGTGGGACGAATTCTAAGCTTAACGGGCAAAAAGGCAAATGGTGCCAAGTGGCAGCCCGTAACAGTCAGTTAAGGACTCCTGCCTTGCACGCGTGTGTAGGTGGATAGAGGGGCCGTTAGAAGATCGTCACAAAAGGCATTTATCAAAGCTCAAGTCAATGGAGGACTCCCCTCCCTCATGGGAAGACAAGACTGCCACATGGCGCCTATGGCCAACACATGGCATTTGTGCTTCCCTCCCAAAAGAGACCCCATGGGTCTATAAAAGGTGGGACTTTTCTCACCCAAAACAGACAGGTTGAAGGAGTTTTCAAGCAACGAAGTGCTGCCGAATTGAAGACCCACTTGCATCCCTCTTGGTTCACCTTCCCACATCCACCAATCTCTTTTGCAAGGGAGGTTGTTGGGTGGCCTTTGGAAGCTCGAACCTTACCCAAATCCAACGCATGGACACCTGAACCAACCAATTCGCCGACCCCCCAATCCTAAAAGGTTTTGGGCCCATCCCCGGTGGATTGGCTCCAAAATCGAGGGCCAACGGTGGGAGGCCCACTTGGGCACCCCCGCACCTCCCAAGTCCTATTTTTAGTTTTTGAGCATTTTAGATTATTTTTTAGATTGCATTTTGTGTTACTAGGTCTGATTAGTCCATAGCTGCAATTTTGTAACTTTTGGTCAGATTCTAGGATGTTTTGTATTGCTTTGTCGTTTCGCTAACTTGCAGGTGTCAAGGTCAAATTCCCGAGGGTGGAGGCCAAATTGGGAAAATCCGACCATCTGGGTCATCCCAAAATGGCCCCAATTACATAACCCCCTGTTTGCAGGCATTTTGCAGGTCTCGAGATCCGACATTGGAGCAGTAGCAGGTCGGTTTCTTCAACATAGAAGAATTCGTCCCACCCAGGGACGAATTACAGTCAGAATTCGTCCTGCCCAGGGACGAATTCCATTTGAAGGTGGATTGGCCAGCTGCCTCAGTGGCAGTGGCCTTCTGGTAACTTTTCTTACCTTCTGGCAAGTTTTGAAGCAATTTGGATTCACTGTATTCACTGTTTAGGCAAATATTTACATGCATATTTCGTTAGTTTTAGAGAGCAAACGCTTTTCATTTGCAGTAGGTGCTACTGACGTCTTGGTCATTTCTTTGTTCGCAGGAGAAGCAACAGAGGTGAAGAACTCATCGACATCAGCGGCGACATCATCTTGGCCCGCCCATTGCAATCGTGGGCACGCGAAAAGAGGAATCATTCAGTGATTGTAATCAAACTCTATTTGCGCTCCTAGCCCCTGAAAAGGGAGGAGACGTCATTGTAACAGTAGATCAAGGGAAATTAATGAAAGGGCTGTGTTTTCTCTATTTGATTGTGTCTCTTCCAATGTGTTTCTTTTCCATTTCATGCAATTTACATTTCTAGGACTTAAGCGTACTTAATTTTGAATGCAATCGCACTTGGTGTTTCCTTTGCCCGGAATCTCGTGCTTTCAGGCCTCATCCTTAAAATCCACATTCAAATTTGAAGCAATGTGGCTCCATGACCCGAACATTAAATCTCATGTTGCTCAATGGTGGGCAAGGCCTTTCCATGGGTCCAAAATTTCCCATATAAGAAAAAAAAATTGGCATGTAAAATAAAATCTCAAAATATGGAATAAATATATGTTTGGGAACATATTTCAAAATAAGCAGTAGATCAAATCCCATCTCTAGGACATTGAGATCACTTTTCAGGATAGTGACCCTGAACCCACCCTCCAAGACATTGAGAGAGTCCTCCTGGATGATTATCACAACATTCTAAGAAGTGAGGAAGTTTTGTGGAAGCAAAAATCCAGAGTAACTTGGCTCAAAGAAGGCAACTTGAATACCAAGTTTTTTCATGCCACAAAAATGAGACATAGGGGTAGCAACACGATCAGGGAGCTAGTCTAGTAGGATGGTCAGGTAGTCTTAGACACTAAGGGAACCAGAGCAATGGTTGTACTCTTCTTTGAGTAGCTTCTTGGGCCCTCTCTTAGATGCAACAACCATACTTTTGAGAGCCTCCTATAGCATATCCTAATATTAGTCATTAAGGATCATAACCGTATGCTTCTTGCTACCCTTTCTGATAAAGAAATTAGGATTCTATTTTTTCCATGCAAGGGGGGAAAGCTCCATGTTCGAACAGGTTCCCTCCATATTTTTTTAGCACTTCTAGGACATCGTAGGCTTGGATGTGGTTTCAACAATCCAACAGGATATAGGCATACAAGGTGGTCCCAAGAGACATCAACTCCACTTTCCTAGCCCTCATTACCAAAGTCACCTAGGCATGTTTGGAAGGGTCCATATCGGGTATCAAACCTACTTTCTCTCTCTAGGCTGTGTCCCACTAACAATTCATCGACGACATGATCCTGGCTACTTGGGCCTTGGTTCCCCAAGCTCAATGCATCAAGTCCATCCTCCTCTCCTTCAAGGCTACGATAGGATAAAAGGTGAACTTTGAAAAAAGCAAGATCTATTTCTTTAACACTTCGACAAGGCATAAAACCGCTTTGTTGCCACCCTTGGTTGTTCCATTGGCACCCTACCAACAATTTACCTCGAATTCGCTCTCTTCGAAGGTCAATCCAGAAAAACCCTTTGGAATACCATCATTGATAGCATCTAGAAAAAGTTGGCTAGCTGTAAAGGAAACCTCGTTAGACAAGCTAGCAAGGCCACCCTTGTCAAAGCTATCCTATAGAGCATCCCCATATTCTTCATGTTCATCTTCTAGATTCTTTTTGAAGTCTACAATCACTTTGAACAGCTCCAAAGGAACTTCCTTTGATCTAGATCAGAGGACAAAAAGAGGATTCACCCGATGGCTTGGAATTAGGTATGCATTGGAAAGAAGTATGGTGGCATTGGGCTTAGTAAAGTTCACAACATGAATCTGGCACTCATAACCAAGCAAGGATGATGGGTCCTCACCAACAAAGACTCTCTATGGGTATCCATCATCAAATCCAAGTACCTTTGGCACAATTTGAATTTTTTAGACGATCCTCACCCAATCAAAGGATCTGTAGTGTGGAACTTCATCACCAAAAAAAAGCAGATTATTAAAAAGTGTATCATATGGAAACTTGACAATGGATCCATAATAAATTCTTGGAGTGATCCCTAGCTAGGAATCTACCCGCTCTAGGAAAGAGAGGGCCTGGTATGTCTTCGTCCAATGACATATACCCTCTTCGAACCAAAAGTAAGTAATCTCCTTCTCCCAGATTGTTCTTCCTAGAAGCCCCTCCCGATCGATGGACTCTCAACTGACCAGAATCTTACCTCTACTTCCCTATTTGATCTTCTCCATCTTTGTGCCATATCCTCCTCCCCTGTAGAGGACTCCATCCCCTTCTAGCCTCTTTTCTATCAAGTCAGCCTATGCCCTATCCGAGAACCCTAACCCCACTTGGTTCCTATTCAAGCTCATCTGGAAGCCCTGCCTCACTTATAAGGTCAATGCTTTTTTGTGGCTAATCATCCAGGATAAGATCCTCACCATATTCATTGTCGTGGTCTGTCCCTACCCAACCTTTGCTACTTGTGCCTATCGCAGTGTGAGTCCACCCAACACATTTTTACTTCCTAACATTTCTCCTTTTCCATCATCTCCTCCCTATTCTCTTTGATTGACATCTCTTAGGCCTCACCCCTTTGGCTTATCAATCTCTGTATTTAGTGGTTGAACCCTTTTAAAGGGCACCACTTAAATACCTTCTAATCATTTTGCCTCCAGGTCTTCCTGTGGGAGATATGGAGATAGCACAATGCTCTGGCCTTCAGAGATTCATCTCACAAGAAGAACCACATCCTTACCAGGATCATTGTTGCTGCAGCTGAGAATGTTTTTATCACCCATTGTAAAGATGATATGGAACCTCATCCTTAAGGAATCATAGAGTCTACTATTAGCATCCCAGAAGGCACCCATAACCAGACCCCCCAAGGTTGATAGCTCCCTCATCAAATGGACTCCTCTACATTCAGGTGTCCTCAAGCTTAATTTTGATGGTGCAACGAAAGGAAATATAGGAGCTGCAGGTGCAAGGGGTTTCGTTTAAGACCATAAGGGCAACATCATCCTAGCCTACATGAAGAATTTGGGGATCAACTCTAGCCACTTTGCTAAGGCTTAGGATCTCTACCAAGGCACCATCTTCATTCATAACCTTCAAGTTCCCAACATCGTAGTAGAAGGTGATTCTAGAAACATCATAGCGAGCTTGTCCCCCGAGTCCTTCGCTTTATCATGGAACATCTCCAATATGATTGTTGAATTCAAGTAGTTGTTACACTCTTTCTCAAACTCAAAGGTGACTCACACCTATAGGGAGGGTAATCGGGTGGCTAATCCGCTAGCCAGCATTGGTATCTAATATTCTAGCCTTCGGGTGTGGACTTACTCCTTCCCCCAAGTGATCATCGATGCCAATGTGGTCGACCTCACCAATCATTGAGTCAAGGTGGTCCAACGTGGAAAATATTCACCATAGTTTTCATGCTCAAACTAGGCTACATAGATTGATTTGTCAAAATAGCACCAGCATGGCACGCTCCCTTAGTGACACCTTAAGGATGGCTGTTATTCACACCTCACGTGCTGATTTCTTCAGTGTGAAGATTTTCCATGTGGTTCTTTCCAAATTTTGCATGAGCGGTTTTTTTTGTAGTAGTAACCAGTTGTCTTCCTAGAATTTGAGGTTTTTTTACGCGATCATGATCACATGGAATCATAATAGATGCTGCACTAAAAAGTGTTGCCTTAGAAATAGCTTCACTCTTGCTTTTGGTGGCAACACTTTTACTTCACCTTTAGGAATGTTGACCTCTAGTGCCCGTGTCCTCGATCGGGTCACCATAGTGGTTCCTAGGACCCCTAGCCACTCAGTTTGTTCCCTTAGTTTTAGTCGATATCTACTTGCTCTCCGTATCATTTCCAATGTTGTTTTGGCCAGATGCACTATCAACACCAGTGAGGGTATGGTTCTTTGACCTTTCTACCTCATAGTGACTGCCCATGTCACCCCCTTGCTCTTATCCACCACATTCAATGTTCCACCGAGGATGTTCATCCCAATCATCATGACCCATCTTCATTTGCCCCTATAGTCTATTACAGTATCATATCCAAACGCCTCCACCTGGACCTTACCATTGGTTGGTGTACCCCTCCACCCATACCATCAAATTTTTGCTTGATTGGGGTGATTTCAAGTATGAGTTGCATTAGATGGGGTATTATGGTAGTGGTCTAGCATTTATTTATTTCCACCACCCCTCATTCCCATCATGTTTGCCATCCTCTTGCCTTCTATCCTTGAGTTCATCCTTTTCTTCTTGTGAGTGTCATCACCATGGCCAAAATCAAGCCTACGTCCCTCTAGTTAACCCCCCTAGTCGAGGATATCTTTAGGGACCACGACATCCTAAATTTTCTATAGTAGTTTCATGGGACCAAGCTAGACCTATTCATGGGCTTTGTTTGATCATGGAATGGAGGACATGTTGTCATTTGAGGGATGGGTTTCACTACTATAGTGGACCTCTTAGCGGAGGTAATTGGCCTTCCTAACAATGGTGAGATCATCAATCGGAAGAAGCATTCCCTTCAAGGAGAATTGACATTGTTCAAATATATAGAGAATCCTTGGGTAAAGAAAAAGCTAAAATTTCTAAAGAGTTGCTTTTGAAGCCTTGGGACATGATGATGATTACTATACTATAGTACTTCATGCTCGACAACATTTTGTTATTCTACAGAGTTTCCACCTTGCTTTTTTAAACCACCTAAAAGGAAATAAATCCATTAATATCCCTGAGTACATGTTCAGGTCAGTGGAGAGGTCGGTGTTGAGTGTTAATAGGGGGGCCTCCTCCTCCCCCCTCCATCAGGGCCTTCATTGGGTGTTGTTTAAATTTGTAGTGGTAGAACAGAACCATAAAGCGATGGTGTCATCCAGGCCTCCCCTCGTTGGAGGATAGGTCAGGCTCCTCCTCATCGATGGGCTGATCGGGCCTCCCCTCCTTGTCGAAGGGTAGACCAATGTTAGAGAAGAAACTAGAGCAAAAGCCCCCATTGCCCATCAGCGCCCTAGGAGTTGCAGCCAGGATGGATGCCACCCCAATTTCATAGAATACTAACCCCTGTCGATACCCCATCCACACCAAGGTAGTAAGTAGTAAGAGGAAGGCTTCGCTCATTATCTATGATGCCTTAGATGACTCACTCTCCTTTTAGACTGAAAAAGAGAAGCTGACTAGGTTTTTGGCTAAAAGAGAAGGGACCTCTACGCAAGCTCCCCTGTTGGCTTCATATATGATGCACTTCCCAAGCCTCACTGATTATGGGCATATCTATGAGATTTAGGACCTTCTCATAGAGCTAGGATAGATGACCAAAAAAATCTCCTTCCTTCTAATGTAGGAAAATTCCCTCCTCGAGGAGTATAAAGGCAAATTTGAAATCATTGAGGAATTCAAAAGTATAGTGGAGGAGAACCCTACTATCAATTAATTTGGATCCAATACATTATTTGGGATGCAAGAGGATCCCCAATGGTGGGGGCCTCCCCCTAGCGGTCCTATTTTATTTTTTGATGTTTTTGGTTTAGTCTGCGGTTCACCCCTACGTAGGTTTTTGTCAGCTTCAAGATCTACCCTTGCGTGGGCTTTTGTAGATAGCTTGTTTTGCCCTTGCATGGGCTTTGTTCTGTAGTTAAATGTTGTTGCCCTTGCATGGGTTGTTGTTATGTTTTCTGGTTTTCAACTATAGTCTCTCTTGTTTTTTGGTAGGATGTCTTTACTTGTGTTTGTTTGCCTCTTTGGTGCTTTTGGGTTTGCTCAAGTAATGTAAAAGGTTACGGGACCCTTTCAAAACCCTTTTTACCAATAAAAAAAAATCTATATATTTAAAAACTAAAAAAACTATTACTAATTTATTTTATAAAATAAAAATACATAATTAAATGAAAATACAAACTAAATTACACTGTTTTTAACGGATTCTTTATAAGCCTTGTCAAATAAAAGGATAGCTGCAGGGATATTATTTGAGCTTCTCCACAGTTTAGCCTAGGTTTGTTTGTTTTGCTAAGATAGGGCTATCTTGTATTTGTCTGATTTTCTCTTGTTTTTTTTCCTTGTAAATATTTCGAGCTCTTTGTAAAGGGTCAAGGTCCTTCAACCCCTTTTTTATCAATACCATCTATATATAATATTTGGATTGCGCATGTTTAATATTTAAAAATATGTCAAGAATTATTGTACGATAAAAAATTATATAACCTACTTGATTTATTTATAATTAATAAATTAAAAAACTAAAAAATCATTCACAATAACATATGGTTAAAACATATATTATAATTCAATGACACTAAAAATAATTATAATCTAATTAAAATATCATTATAAGATCACTTAATTTATAATATCATATAAAACTAATGCTTATAAAACAAAATACTTTAAAACACATGTATTTCAATTTCAAACAAAGGTAACTACAATTTCTATAGCTTCGCATTAGATTACAACTAATTGTAATTTAATTTCTAATAAAAAAATAAGCTTTTAAATTACAATGGATATCTACACTTCAAAATCTTAAAAAAATTAAGGAGCGCCTCCGAAGTATTCTCCTCTTCGCCCTTTCTTGTTATCTCCGCAATTCCATGTCTCTCCATGAAATTAAGTGTGAGAAGCACCCACTCGTTAAGTCTACCTTTCAATATCCTTACCATTCATGTCCTTGATGGTCTCTCATTGCCTGCTCATTGCAGACTGATACCAAGCAAATTCCACATAATTTGCCAATTTCAAGATCAGTCACTATTTTCTATTTTATAATTTCGCCAAAAGGGCCGAAGGCCTTATGCAAGATCCGGTCATAAATTATAAAATCAAAAAGGACCTTACATAAGGCCTTCAACCCTTTTGGTGAAATTATAAAATAAAAATTAGTGACCGATCAAGAAATTTATAGATCCTATGGATTAGGCTGGGTATCTTTCTGCAATGAGCAAGCGATGAGAGATGCCATCAAAGACATGAATGGTGAAAGGTAAAATTGTTTACCATCAATACCCACGATGTGGCTTTGCCATCCGTACCCACGGTGTGGCTTATAGACTACAGGAATTTGAAAACCTCAAAGAGCCTACAACCGACTCCACATCCTCCATTGCCCTTCTCACTATATCATGGCCTTTTTTACACATGGCAAAATTCTTAGTGAGACACGTTGTGAGATTTGAATCACAATAATAATTATAATAATCATTCAAACAAGTTTTATTACGACTATTGACAAAATTCCTAGTGAGACAAGTTGTCAGATTTGATTCACAATATAATTATAATAATCATTCAACACATCAAACAAGTTTTTTTACCACTATGTTTGGAGAAATACATGTTTTAATAGCTAATCTGCTCTCTCCTCTAATTTGCAGTTTAGTCAATGATCCTGATTCTTTCAAACCCTCGATTTTCGTGACTTTGTTGGAGACATCAATTTTCAACTGTTTCAATCACCATGCAAAAATGGGCAGTTCATCTAACTGTGGGCACTCTTCTATACATAAATGTTGAAGTTCCACAAGACCCGCAAAGATGGGCAGTTCGTCCAACCCTTGATAATTTAATATACTCAAGACTCGGAGTTCCACAAGACCCGCAACAACCCTTATGTTCTTCATATTCTAACAAGAACTTATATACACCTGCTTGACTGTTGTTGACAGGCTTTCTATCTCCATTATATCATGGTTTCGATAAAGTTCTAGATATTCCATATTGGGACAACAACCTTCGGAAATCGAGATGGTGGGTATTTCGGTATTTAACAAAAGTATGCTTTTGAGGCTTGTAAATTTGAACATCGAAGAATTCACATACATGATTCAATGATTTTATGATTGGGTAACACAAAATATTTAGATTCGAAATAGAAGATCATCATAGGCCATTTTACAAAGACCAATATTTGAAAGATAATGTGTGCAGAAAGACTCCAGTCAAAGTTTATAACAGTATAACCATTTACAACAAGCGAAGTGTTGTATTGAATAGCAAAAGAGCTATACAACATAACAATATTAGAAATAGCTAAAGAAGAATTAGCTTGCACTCGTAAGGTGCAAATGTAGAGCACTCATAAAGCATTTATTAGGCATTTCGAAAGCATTTGAAAAACATTAGTAGAGCGCTACATACAATATTTGATAATTGCTAGAAGGAAGCACATAAGAGACTAAGACAAAAGTTTATAAGGTGCTAAAAGAAAGCACATAAGGGACCATGCACGACATAAAGGAAGGAAAGCACATATGATATTAAGTAAAGCACAAAGCACATAAGATACAAAACTCACAAAGTTTTAAAGGGAGGCAGTGTAAGACAAAGGAGCGAACAATATAAAGTAAACCTTTATATATTCCATGTATTCTAGCAAGTACTTGACATAATGAAGTTAGTGATTTTGAATTTTTGAAGGCATAAAATATCAATACTATTGAGTCTATTCTTGAAGTCATCCAGACCCTTACACACAATGTACTTGCACACAAGATCTGTCAAACACCTGATATTCTAAGATATGCACTTCATGATACATGATCAAGGAGCATATTTCCTTTGGTGACCTTAGAGTCCTCAAAATCAACCAAAGATTCAAAGGTGTTCGTGGGAAACCTATTATGGTTTTCCCAAATCTTCACTTCTCTAGAGGGATGCCTGAGGACTCCCTAGATGGTCTACGAGAGCAACGAGTGTTTCATGAAGGAACTTTGTTAGATGGACTAGGAGGAGAGACAAGGTATCTACTTGAGGGTATGGACTCTGACATAACCAATGACTGAGTCATTTGGGAGCCTTAAGGAGTCGAGAAGTTTTGTTGGGTACTACCATTATAGGTACCTAAAAGAGGAGAAATAAAAGTTTCTTTTATATTAGCTGCATGAGAGCTCCCTGGCTGAGATCTTGGTTGGGACTTCTTTTTACCAGCTCCCATAGAAAGCTGCAATTGGTTGCTTTTATTATTTTCTTAATGATAAACATCCATTCCTCCCCTCCATGAGTGTAAGGGATAGATTGAATTGTAATCAAAGGTGTTGACACTTCTACTAGAGATTGAATTTTGAACCAACCCTCCATAAGAGGGAAATATTTTATCTTGTGAGCTATGGACTAACAATGGTAACAAGTGTTGGGGAGATTTATATAGACCACCCATTGTTGAAAATGGGTCTCACCAACTTGAATATCAATAGAGTCCTCAAGGTCTTTTGAGAGATCAATTTCAATGCAAATGTGTTTGTATGGCTGCACAACATAAATTTATTATGGCTTTATGCACACATACTTTTAAATAAATGCGACAAGCTATGGCAAAAATGGCCAAAGGGGCAAGGGGAGACCCTAGAATTCCACCCAAATGGGGATACGTAGGGAAACATTAGTAGAGACCATAAAATTATGGTGTCAAGGGTAAAGAGTTAAAAGGGTATTCTAATATAGGAAGGATTGTTGCTCCTAACTATAATGACATATTACAGTTCAACAAACTAGAAATGAAATAATCCTTTAGTAAGGTTGTAAATATAGTAAATTATTAATGCCATATGGCTACCAAACTTGTTGAGTCTATTGATAGATTAATAAGTCACTGTGAATCCTCCCTAGAAAATACCCCGTGAGGGTGTGAATCTCAAGCCAATTATAGGCTTTACAAAATCTTGAATTGGCAAGAATATGTATGGCATAGAAGAATTACCTCATGGAAAACCCTCAAGACAAACTTCTTAGATCTATTGACTAGTGTCATTGCTCTTCGCAGTTGCAACTTCACTAAACAGTGAAATGATAACTTGATAAGCCTCATCCTTGGTAGAGTTAACAAATAAAATTACGTAGTAAGAACATTGATATCCCTAATGGTAGGACATCAAAAGAAAGAGCAAACATGCATTCAATAATCCCTAAGCTACAAAATAGTACATGCACCTTAAGACTTGTATAATACAACTTATTTTATGCAATGTTACAAATGAACTCTATATAATGCGATATATATTTTATTATAAGCCTGTTAACCTATAGTTAACCTTGTAAAGTTAACTTTACACTTTGATCTTAATAATATATTAATTAGAAGGATTTATGTAACTATTATGTACTTATAGGAATATTTATGCATTTTTTCCACTAATTACCATAGACATTCTCTCACCTTCATGTTCTTTTATTATTGTCTTTGTGATTTATATTTCTCTTTTCTAATAATATTTAAGTAGTGCAAATTTTTAAATAAATATTATAAAACCCAACATAAAATAGATTTTCTTAGTCGTGAAAGCTACATTACACCATGCATTTATAAAGTCTTACTAAAGAATATTTTTCTAAAATAAATATATCAAAAGTTTTAAGCATCAAATTCACTTAAAATAATTATTAAGCTTTAAAAGAATGTCATGTCATAGTTGACTTTAAATTTATAAAGTAGTAATTTACTATAAGTACCTTTCAAAACTAATCATACTCATCATACTCTCAATTAATTTATAATTGACACTAAAATTATAATAGAAAAAACATTACCTAAATGAACAACACTAAAAACTAAAACTATAATAAGAAAAACATTACCTAATAAATGAACAATATGATTTGTGTAGGACATTAGGGAAAACATTACCTAGTTGTGTAGGACATTAGGGAAAACATTACCTAATAAATGAACAATATGATTACCTAGTAAATGAACAATATGATTTGTGTAGGACATTAGGAAAAACATTACCTAATAAATGAACAATATGATTTGTGTAGTACATCACGAAAAACATTACCTAATAAATGAACAATATGATTTGTGTAGGACATTATAATAGTTTGATTTTAATTTTAGGTCACGTTAAAGATGAATTGATAAGTGAGAGGGCAAGTGTTTGAACGAGTTAAAAATAAATAAAAAATAACAACATGCACATATGAATGATATTGGAAAAAATGAATTATTGAGCATGTGTAGCATGTAAGTTAAAAAACAAAAATAAATGCCATCTTTATTTGTAATTTAATCATTTCTTTTCTTGTAGTTAAAGAGGACAAGCATTCTCACAACTTTATATTATAATATAAAAATATAGAAATGTTTGCAAGGGAAGGGGAAATGACACCCTCCAGTCTCTTCTCTAGCAAAGCGATTGAAACAACATTGTCATGGGAATCGCAGGCTATGCCAGACCAATTGCAGTGATGCGCTTTGCCGTTCCAGTTCAGCAGAGCATTCAAGGGGTCTCTGGAGATTGATTTTTTTGAATGAAACGAGGGCTTCAAAATCTAGGGCTTCGTCTCAGAGGCTATCATTAGCACGAACAGCAGCAAAGGCAACGCTGGTGTAATCCTATCTACCAAAGGTTTACTTCAAATTACTGAAAAACCTCTCAAAAGTGGCAAGAATCGGATGATCGACTTGGAAGAGAACAGTCGCTTAAGATATGGAATGTTTCACTTCGTACAAGAGAATATAAATACCACATATCGCCATGCCAAGTGGGAAAAGTATTGCACGTCAGCTGCACTGTTGAGCACACTGCAACTTGTATCGATGCAAAGTAGTCCAGATTGGATAGATCCCTGTCAAAACGCGTGAAGAGGGTCGGCGTGGTCTACTAGTCAACATTTATGATCAAGTGGGTTGGCTAAAACATCTCCCTTAGTACATTTTTTTTTGGGGGGCTGCTTAGTACATTATTTTTTTTTTTTGTTGCTGCTGCTTAGGACATTATCGATGTGCAGAATGTCAACGGCATTTAACTTCAATCTCTCAAACTTTTATTTTATTCCTGTTTGATTCTACACAAAGATCGAATGGGACTGTTAAGTCATAAAATCTAGAATTCTACCGAGTGGACAACATGCCACTTTGGTCTATTGTTGACCTATTATACACATTATCAACTAATCAATGAGCGCTGGTCTGACCTAGACTTTTCAATACCAAGTGTCAGGCCGCGGGTGAGAGGGACACCATCTTTGAACATCTTTCTTGATTAGACAAGAATCATCAATCACATTCACATTGTAGTTGTTTTATAAATAAAATTATTTGTCTTGAGTTTCTTTGAAAGATTAAGTTGTATTTTTTTCCTCAAAGTTTTTAGAACAATTGAGTTTAAGTTTATATGAGCAGGATGCAATTTATTTAATATATGATTATTTAATTATATTATGATTATCTAACAATTTTTACACAAAATATTGTTTATTTAATATATAGTTATTCAACCATATTTTGGTTGCAAAAGTATGGTGTACAAGCCTACCCATAACATTCAAACTTTAAACCTCCTCTTCAAAATTTTAAAGTCTTTATTATCAAGTCCACTTGAGATTTCTCCTTGAAAAAATTCATTGTTAAGACTTTCTATCCATTGATAAGCCTCCTTCATATTAATTATTTAAAATATGTAAATTTTTATGAGTTCATATAAAAAAAGAATAGGTATTTATGGTATATATAAATCTTAACCTTACCTATCAACTCTACGTTCCACTTCTTTGGAGCTTTCGAACTTCAATACTTTGACAGCTACGGTTCTGCCATTGTTGAGAGAGCCTCTGTAGACCGTGCTCATGTTGCTGCTTCCGATGATGCTGTCTCCATTGAAGGAGCCCGTCGCATTCTCTAAATCTCATTAGAGGCTCTGCATTTACCTCCATGAGGGAAAGTTCTTCTTGTTTGACATCCTTTTTCCTTATATAATAAACAATAAATCCAAAGCAAAACAGAGCACAGATGACCACTGCAGTTGCCATTACTAAACCGATTACAAGCCTGGTGTGCCCTCTGTGATGATGACGACAATCGGTGCAGCGCTTCAACATTGTCAGATTTCCCAGTTGAGGTGGTATGCGTCCCGTGAGTATGTTTGATGACAGATCCAGACTTTTCAACAGCTTGAGGTTGCCTACTTCGGCCACATATCGCCATGCCAAGTGGGAAAAGTATTGTACGTCAGCTGCACTGTTGAGCTTCGGCCACATATCGCCATGCCAAGTGGGAAAAGTATTGTACGTCAGCTGCACTGTTGAGCACACTGCAACTTGTATCGATGTAAAGTTGTCCTGATTAGATAGACCCCTGTCAAAACGCGTGAAGGGGGTCTACTACTCAGCATTTATGATCAAGTGGGTTGAATAAAATATCTGCCTTAGTACATTATGTTTTTTTGGGCTGCTTAGTACATTATCTTTTTTTTTTTTTGCTAAGTACATTAGCGATGTGGAGAATCTCAAAGGCATTTGACTTTAATCTCTCAAAATTTTATTTTATTTTATTAGAGTGTTCCTCTTTGATTCTATACAAAGATCGAATGGGACTGTTAAGTCATAAAATCTAGAATTCTACCGAGTGGACAACTAGGCACTTTGGTCTATTGTTGACCTATTATATACACGTATGATTTGACCTATTTATCAACTAATCAATGGGCGCTGGTCTGACCTAGACTTTTCACTATCAAGTGTCAGGCCGCGGGTGAGAGGAACACCATCTTTGAACATCTTTCTTGATTAGACAACAATGACATTCACATTGTAGTTGTTTTATAAATAAAATTATTTTTCTTGAGTTTCTCTTTGAAAGATAAAGCATTTTTTTTTCTTTAGAGTCGTTGATTTTATATGGTATATGAATTGACTAAGATGTTATTTATCTAATATATGATTATCTAATTATATTATGGCTATCTAAAGATCTTTACAAGAGCATATAGTTTACTTAATATATGGTCATTCAACCATACTTTTGTTGAAAAAACATGGTGTATTTTTATGAGTCCCCTTCATATTATTTATTTAAAATATATGAAATTTTATGAGTTCATATAAAAAGAATAGATGTTTATGGTAAATATAAATCTTAACCTTACCTATCAACTCTAGGATTGCAAAAAGTTTATAGAGAAAATGTTTTCTTAATGTTTTTTTGGGAACTTTCATAAATGACTCGTTTAAGACAATGTTAGACTTTTTTATGCCTCCACCTATCTCTTCCTTCTTCTTCTCTTTACATTGTAATGCAACATGAGTTGAGAGGGAGTTGAAAAAGGACATCCTATGTTCCTTGGTCAACATCCTTACTCTATTATCGTTTGGATTGATTTCCATTCCAATAGTGATGTGGGACATTTTGTCATCCACTCCACCCATGCTTCATTTAAGGGGTCTATTTATGTTTTTGTAATAGCCCTGTCGTCCACTCCACCCACGCTTCATTTAGGGGGCCTATTTTTGGTTTTGTAACAACTCTGCTCTTGTAACAACTCTGCTCTGTTTTTGGATTTTAGTGGTACCAAAAATAGGAGTTAGAGTTTGAGTTTTGGGGGGTTTTATATACTGTGTTGTAGGCCTGTCCAAGGCAGCTTGGAGTTGGGAATAAATAATTTTATTTTTGTTCTAGGTGCTTTTGTCATTTTTGTTAGTTTTGTTGTCTTTTTGTGTTGGTTACTCTTGTTTCAGGTGATAGGATTGCAATATCAAGAGATAAAACGAGGGTCTGCATCTGTTTAATATCATATTATCTCAATATGGCCCAAAGGGGAATCCGTCTGAACTAGGGAGGAAGAGGCACAAGGAATGCAGGTCCAAGGAGGAACAATGTAGATGAATGGCTTAGGAGGTTAGAAGCCATTGGGACAAGATTATGTTTTGATGATTCTAAAGATGAACAAGAAGACCAGGGTAGTGTAGCTAGGGTAGTAGACCCTATGGAGAGGCTTATAGAAGCTGTGTTCAAGCAAAGCTCCAAAGTGAAGGTTGATATTTTAGATTTTAAAGGAGAACTTAATCCACACTTATTCCTAGATTGGATTCAAGATTTGGAAAGGTATTTTGAAATGGAAGATATGGATGAAGATGATCAGAAAAGGGTGAATATTGTAGCTTCCAATTTGAAGTCTCATGTTGGCCTATGGTGGGAGAACTTGTAGAGTTCCAAGAGAAGGCAAGAAAAGGAAAAAAATCAGATTATGGCCCAAGATGTTGAAAATTTTAGGGACTCGATTTTTACCATCTGATTATTAGCAAAAATTGTTTAGGGAATTTCAAAACCTAAGGCAAAGGGATCAATCCATACAATCATATATCGAGCAATTCATGAGGCTCCAAATTTGTATTTATATAAAAGAAGCAAAAGAACAAGCAACATCTAGATATGTTAATGGGTTAAGGTTTCAACTACAATGTGAGCTTATCTTAGTTAAGTTACCTACAGCAGATGAGGTATATGAATACACTTTAAAGGTAGAAGATAAATTGAATCGAAAGAACAAAATGAGTAAAAAATATGATGTTAGCTAGAATAGATAAAGAGGGAGTTCCTCCAAACCTAAAAAAGAAGAATAACCTGAGAGGAGTATGAAGCCTGACTTTAGAGGAAGAGGATGTTTTAGAGGTAGAGAAAGAGGACAACAATCTTCTGGAGAATGGAAACCCTTAAGATGTTTCATATATGATGAAACTCACAAGGCCATGGACTACCCACACAATCCCAAGAGGGTTATGGTAGCCCAATAATAAGAAGGATAAGAGCTTCCTGATGAAGTGAAAGCATAAATAGGAGAGAACTTGATGCTATGAAGAACTTTAATATTAGGATATAAAGATACCCCAAAAGCTGACTGGAAAAGGAAGAGCATTTTTTGAACAAAATGTAAGTGTAGAGAGAATGTGTGCAAGGTGATTGTAGATGGTGGGTCTACCGATAATCTGGTAAGTAAAGAAATGGTAGACAAAATGCAACTTAGTTGTCTTCCAAAATCTAATCCTTATAAGATCTCTTGGTTAAAAAAAGATCATAGTGTTCTGGTGAATATGTCTTGTCTTGTTGCTTTCAAAATAAGTCCTTATGAAGACAAAGTGCTTTTTGATGTAGTACCTATGGATGCATGTCATTTGTTATTAGATAGGCCTTGGCAGTATGACAATAATAACTAAAACAACATCCTCTCCATGACCTCTTCCTTTTTGCTTACCCTCAAACCTTATGTTCAACTTCTCTTCAACTTTTAGAGCAAACTGGTAAGCATCCTCAATGGTAATCATCCTAACCAGACTCAACTCTTCTTGAATACTTGTTCTCAATCCAATGATGTAATGGGCTACCCTCTCTTGGTTAGCCTTAGAATGGCTAGTTTTGATTGAGATCTGGTAAAACTCCTCTGTATATTCTTTGACAGATTTGTTTGACTGTCGCAAACTCTGCATTTTCCTCAATAGATCTAATTCATAATCTACAAGAATAAACTATCTCTTCAACTTCTCTACCATTCGATCCCATCTAGTTATCTTTTCCTTTCTACTTCTATTTCTTTCTAGCTACACTTCTTTCCACCATATGCTAGCATGGCCTTTCAACTTTGTTTTTTTCCAATTTGATCTGATCTGGATATACGACCTTCTCATACTCAAAATATTCCTCCAAATCATTGATCTAATCAATCAACTCCTTTGGATTGAGATTCCCAGAATACATGGAGACATCAAACTTTGGCTTCTTCCTGATTCGATATATGACCCTAACTAATATAGCTTCTGTAGGATCCATTGCTTCTTCTTCATCTGATGGATTATCAACCTCCCAAGCTTCATCTTCACTATGATCTTATATCCTTGGCTCAACCCCTCTTTGCAAATCCTCTTACAGGGCTTGCACTTGCCTCTGCAAAGCTCTAAAATCTTCTTCAGGTACCAAATTTCTCCCACCACCACGGTTTCTTCATGGAGGTATTCTTCCTCACTCTCTTCTCACAACCCTTCCATAGATCCTGGTGCAAAATGCCTCACTTTCGACGATCTGCTCACACACTCAGGAACTCCTGCTCTTCCATAGATCCTGGTGCAAACTACCTCACTTTCGATGATCTACTCACACACTCAAGAACTCCCGCTCTGATACCACTTGATGGGGAGCCACAATCGCTCACGCCAAATTCTCAATTCTCATTCAACAATTTGGAAAAAGATTACAATAATGGTAGCAGTCTGCCAAATAAACTCCTTTATCCCGAAAGATAGTTTATTTTTTTTCTATTACAACATCTTCTGCCCTAGAAGAAAAATAGCCTAAACAGGTCCAAAATGGCACTCTTGCATTCATGTCTGCAACTCTGTCTCCATAGTTTTTTGACCCCTTGTGCATGTCTTCGCTTCCCCTTTTAAAATATCTGGCATGACTCTTTGTTTCCCTTTTCTAACCCTTCGTTTCATTTCCCGTGCCTCTTTGTTGTCTTGGCTTTCAAAATGTCTTTCTTTTCGACTCTTGATCTTCGTCTGATTTCAAAATAATATAATTTTATTATTTTCATTTTATATATATTTTATAGATTTTCCATAATTTTAAAATGACAAAGCTTAAGAACATCAAAAATTGATGAAACAATACCAACATGCAAATGATCAGTCATTATGACAGGCAAAATGCAATGCAATGCAGTTCCTACGGTGGGCTTCCATGTACCCATGGACCATTGGTGGCATCATAACCACTTACCTAGTGATTCCATCCTGCTTCCTCGGTCAAAGGGGTGGGTGCTTTCGTCGCTATTGGTCCTCGAGCCTGCATCTGCACCACAAACACTAACCGTAGAATCACATTCTTCAAAGAAAATTAATTACTAATATTGGGGATGTGACATAATTCCCCCCTTAGAATTAATACAGTCCCTGTGTTAGTAGCAAATAATAAAAGCACAATCACATAGATATAAAAGTATTACAATAGTGTCATTTATACAATAACCAAAATGATATGCACAATTACATCATAAAATATTTTGTTTTACAAATGTAACATTGTTCATTTCATCTTTAGATTCCAATAAAGTGATCAAACAAATGAGGTAATTGATCTTTCATTTTAGATACATCGTCCCATGTAGCATTTCTTTCGGAATACTGATCCCACTGGACTCGGTACTGGTCCATAGTTCTTTTTTGGAGTTGCTTAGTCCTATACCCCAAAATTTTGATAGGTTGTACTTCAATGAGCTGGGGGTCCGACATCTGTAAATGAGTGGTATCTAGAATGTGAGATGGTTCAGCTATATATTTATGAAGGAGAGGAACATGGAAGACACTATGGATTTTGGACAAGTTGGGCAGCAATGCAAGTTTATAAGCAATAAGACTGATTTTGGCAGCTATCTCAAAGGGTCCGACAAATATAGGACATAATTTGTTGGACTTGATAGAGCTCTTAGTGGGTTTGAATCTAAGGAAAAAAATTTCTCCTACAAAAAATTCACGGGGTAATCTTTTTAAATCAGCATAACTTTTTTGTCGATCAGCGGCTTCACGTAGTCACTGATGAATTTCCTTCAGTTGGTTTTCCATTTGCTTGATAGCTTCTGGTTTGATCATCTCTCGATCATCCAAGTTATCCCACATTAATGGTATCTTACACCTACGCCCATACATAGCCTCAAATGGGGCCATGCCCAACATGGTATGATAGCTATTATTATAAGCAAAATCCACCAGGAATAGATAATCTTCCCATTTTCTTTGATGGTCCATACAATACATGTGTAGCATATCCTCGAGCACTTGATTAACCCTCTCTGTCTATCCATCCATTTATAGATGATATGTAGTGCTAATATTGAGCCTTGTTCCCTAGGATCGGTGCAAGGCTTACAAAAACTCAGATGTGAAACATGAATCCCTATCAGATATTATCACTTCAAGAAAACCATGTAACCTTACTATTTCTCATGCAAACTTCTAGGCAATAGCTGAAGCATCATCATGAACATTGTATGCTATGAAATGCACTACCTCAGTTAACTTGTCCACTACTACAAATATGGCATCATGCTGGAAATAAGTTTTTGAAAGTCCCACAATAAAATCCATAGCTATAACCTACCACTTATGTTCAGGTACCTCAAATAAGTATAGTCTTCCTCCTATATGTTGATATTCTGCCTTAACCTTCTGGAATTCAAGGCATGTGGCAAAAAATTACACAATATCCTTTTTCATCCCAGGCCAGAAATAATATTTCCTCAAATTTTCTCTCATCTTGACTTCTCCTGGATGTGCAGAAGAGAGAGAATAATGGGTTTCATACAAAATACTTCTTTTAAGCTTGTCATCATCGGGTACTATAACCCTATTATAAAAATATAATAAATTCTCTTTTATGACATAATATCCATGCCAATTGTTCTCTTGCTTGATCTTATCACGACAGGTCTAGAAAAACTCATCAGTCCTTTGTAACTCCGCAATCTGTTTCTTGAGCTCATACTGACAACTTGTGATAGCAGCTATATGTATTCTCCTACTAAGTGCATCTACTAATTTATTTTCCTTCCCTTTGATATCTTCTATGCCAAAATCATATTCAGCCAGTAATTTCATCCATCTTCGTTGCCTGACATTTAGTAAAGGTTGAGTATATTTATATCTTAAGCTTTGATGATCAGTTTTCAGTTCAAAATATTTTCCCAGTAGATAATGTCTCCAAATTTTAAGGGCATGAACTACCGCTACTAACTCTAAGTCATGAGTGACACAGTTTATTTCATGCTTTTTGAGTTTTTGAGATTCATAGGCCATGACATCTTCTTCTTGTAATAGAATTCCCCCTAACCCTTCCAATGATGCATCAGTTCATACAGTGAACAGTTTTTGCACATCCATTATCTTCAGTATTGGTGCAATTGTCAATTTTCCTTTAGGGTTCTGAAAGCATCCTCACATTATTTTGTCCACTTAAATACTTTCCCTTTTCTTTATAAATTGGTTATGGAATAGGTCACTTTTGAAAACCCTTTTATGAACCTTCGATAATAACCAACCATGCCTATAAAACTGCTTACTTCAGATACATTAGTCGGAGCTGGCCAATCAATTATGGCTTCTATCTTTTTAGGATCTACAGCTATACCTTCTGCTAAAACTATGTACCCCAAATATTATACCTGAGATGTATAAAATTCACACTTAGACAATTTTCCATACAACTGATTTTTCCTAAGTATCTCAAGCACTATTCTCATGTGCTCATTGTGTTCCTATTTACTCTGAGAGTAAATTAGAATATCATCTAGGAATATGAGTACAAATTGATTCAGTTGTTCTCGAAATACGATGTTCATTAAATTCATGAAAGTTCCTGGTGCATTAGTCAATGCAAATTGTAAAATCGTGAACTCATAGTGCCCATATATTGTTCTAAAAGCAATTTTATGGCTATCCTCTTCTATGATCCTTAAATGATGATATCTTGACCTAAGGTCATTTTTAGAAAAGATAGTGGCTCACTTAAGTTGATCAAAAAAGCCATCAATTATTGGTAATGGATACTTATTTTTTATCGTCATCTTATTGAGCATTCTATAATCGATGCATAATATTAAGGATCCATCCTTATTTTTGACAAACAACATAGGTGCTCCCTAGGGTGACACACTGGGTTTAATATGTCCTTTTTTTGATAAATCCTGTAGTTGTATTTTGATCTCTTACAATTCTAGTGGTGTCATTCGGTAGGGTGCTCAGACTATCGGGGTTGCTCCTGGCACTAGATCAATAGAAAAGTCAAACTCTCTCTTGGGTGGCAATCCAAGTAGATCTTCAGGAAATACATCTCTAATTTCTCCCAGTACTAGATATTGTTGATACAATGCTAAACTTGTGTTAGTTTCTTATTTTTTTGTTCATATTTATTACATATAATCTGCATCCTTTCTTCCAAGCCCTTTTGTCCTACATACCACTTATCATGTGGGGTTCAAAACATGCTCTATTACAGTAAATGCAGATTCATTGATTATTATCACTAGTATAATCCATCCATATTTCTTCAAATTTTAGTATAGCCTTATGAGACTTAAGCCAATCTATTCCTAGAATTATGTCAAAGGCATGTAAGGGAGCTACATATAAATGCCAGTTAATCCTCCCTTGGGGTATTTCTATTTGTGACTCAAACAGGCATTGGTTAACTTGATAGGTTTGTCCCGAGCCATATTCCACTTGCCACCCTTTTGCCATGATCCCAAGTCTGACAGGTATATCCCTCAAAACATTATTAGAAATGAAACTATCAGTAGCACTGCTATCAATTAAAATGTTCACATTTCTCTTCATATTTTTCCTTTAATAAAATATTGAGTACTTTGCCCCATAATATTAGAGTTACCTATTGTTGCATAAATTTTGTGAGTTGTTTCACCAGAAGGATTCCCACGATCAGCTCTTTTTGGACATTGTATGACATAGTGGTCCTGGGCTCCACATACAAAACAAGCATTGGGACCAGTATTCTTTTGTTTCTCATATTATTTGCCTTGATTCTCGTTTTTACTTTGCTCTTTGTAGGTGTTTTTCCTCTCTTGGTTTTTCCTTTGATCCGGTTGCCCTCTATACCCCTGATTTTTGTTTTTATTTTTATTGTCAAAACTGCTTCGACTCTTATCACCATATTTTCAATTTTGATCTATATCGCGACTCAGCTCAAGATTCTTTCTTTTCCTTGAATTATCCTTCTCTTGGTTATAAAAAGCCTTTATCTCCTTCTGACTCGATTCAAAATATCAAGCAGCATCATAGGCAGCTGTCAGAGTCTGAGGTGTCTTTCCTCCTACAGGTTGACTGAGTTTTGGGTGTAAACCTAAAATAAACTTGTGTGCTTTAAATTTTTCTTGATCATCAAATTTTGGGGCATATTTTTATAACTGCACAATTTTTTTATAGTACTCAACTATCGACATGTTACCCTATCGTAGATTTGTAAACTTCGTATGTTTTTCAATAAAGAACTACTCAGTAAGGAAATGACTTTTGAAATCCTTCACAAATACCTCCCAAGGTATGTTTTTTGCTTCTTTTTGTGTAAATTTCTTATAAGTGGTCCACCATATTTTAGTAGGACCCTCCAAATGAGCCATTGCCCATGTAGTCTTTCCTTCAGAACTAAGGGGTTGTATGAAAAAATAACCTTCTGGCTCACTTATCCAATTTAAGGCTGCATCACCATCAGCACATCCATAAAATTTAGAAATATCTAATTTCTTTAATTCTTTCTGCAATTCTTCCCCTACAGTTCTTCTGGTTGATCCCTCAAGCAACTGACTTACTTTACTGCTTATTTTATTTTGTGTCAAGTTCTCAATAAATTTTTTTTGTTGAGTAATGATTTCCTACTGTTGGGCCATCTGTACTTGTTGTTGATCCATATGATCATTCATTTGAGCCCTCTAGCTCTCCATCAGCTCTATTTGCTGATTAAGTTGTTCTTACATGATTTGAATCATGCAAGCCATACTCCCATCATTAGAGGTTGCTTTTGCCACTAAAGGCTCTTTATATTTTCTAACCACCCTCTTTTTGACTCCCTTATGAGTCTTATGGGTCCTTTTATCGGGACCTCTGCAATATCCTCTTATAGATTTAGTCTAGTCCTCCTCGAGGTACCTACCATAACTGACATCACAACTTTTGTCAGAATAGCTATATAGGCCAAGGTTTCAAAAACCTAGGATCTAATACTAACTGTCCGATCACACAAAATCATAATTTAAAAAATTCATTTATAAGACAATCATGCTTATATCAAAATCCATCTTAGTGTTAGTTAGGCATACAAGGATATGCACTTCAATAATGGCCACCACTGCAGTTGGTGTCTTAAGTGCTCGGGATCAGCCACATCTCACGGTTCATCATGTAGGACCCTAACTCCTCACTTGAGTCTAATGGGGTCCGACAAAGGGTTTTTCGTTCATGACCCATATCACCTGAACAAGATATGCTATTTTGCCTTGTCCAAAGATGAAAGAACTCGTAGTCCACATTTATTTGGAGCTAGTGTTCGTATGCTGGTGTTAGTTGATGACCGTTTGTTGTGGTTTGACTAGAGCCCACCATCACAAGGCTTGGGGTTAGATAATCACTTTCCTTCATATACTGATGATAGTGTTGTCCATAACCATATGCCACTAGACTTGCCATTAACATGAGTACCCCTCTACTCATATTCTTTATAGGCTCCTCCTCAATCCAGATGGAATAGTGGTTATCACCACCTCTAATTGACCAGTCACCTAGAGCGACGTCCCATACCGACGCTCGTTACACACAATGGCTAGGAACCCTATCCTTGACAGTCGAAGAACAGTGACATGGTAACACATTAGCCTACTCCTCGAGACGTAATGTGGATGGGATGAAGGAAGTCCTTCCTCGAATAATTTCTTATTAAGTTAAATTTTTCTAAAATTTCATGGTGGTAAAAAGGTTTAGTAGCTTTTCATAATACCAATAAAATTCTTTCTTCTAAAAGTAATCCTTAACTTGAAATCTTCAAAGCAACATAGAAAATTATAACCTAACTTAACTCTGTAATATAAATCTTGCAACATGGCATAATAACCAACTATTAATTCATGATCTAACTTAATTTGCAAGTAAAATTTCATAAAAAAAAATCTTGCAACATAGCATAATAACCATTTATTTTAATGATAGAAAACAAAACTTATTCTAATACACTCAAATTGTAAGTCTCCAATACAAGTAATGATTATGATAAATCTCATTAAAATCATTTAACATACACTCACTCTAGCATAAGAATTAATAAATATTTCATGAGCCCTTTTTAAAAAGAAGTGAAGTCCCTTAACTATACTACATTGTCTTTGTATAGACTTGAACAACATGTAAAAGGATTTTAACACATTGGAAATGCTCCTCCCATATACGATGATACTGCATACATAATTAACACATTCAATCCGAAAGTGTACAAGTGTCAAAAAACAAAAGCCAACTTTATAAGGTTTATAAATACATCTGTAACCATATCATAACAAAGCCTTTTAATAGCCAGAGAAAACAATCACCCGAAAATGTTTTTTTTTAACATCAGTTTGACATATGAATAAACAATATTAATTGGACAATTTCCATCAGGGAAAGCTGCGAACCATTCCTTCACTGTTATTGGACGCTAGTGATGCTCAACGCCCACCCACAACGACCAGGCATCAAACTAAATATTAGGATGGTTCAATCATGGTTCATGCAACTACATGACATGCTCAAAACATCCACTTCATGCATCTCAAACAACATAATAGGCATATGGATATAATATCACCAATCAACGCAGAGAAACATGTTGTACCATGCTAAACATAATGCATCATTCAAATACGAATTAACAAAGGAACCACCCTTAATCTCGTTATGCAATTATTCAATACATTCTCACAGAGCATATGTCACAGGGAAAAACGTAAACCTACATCCCATCATAGGAAATTATCCAATTAAATTAACCAAAATAGACTCATCTTTAATTCTAATACTGTGCATGAGAGAGTATTTAATAATTCGATTAAGTTATAATATATATCATACATTTCCTGCCATGCTGGTTCCTTATTGTTTTTTTTTAAGAATAATCCTTCAATTAATAAGTTAAACAAACACACACTGTTTTCAAATCGCTACTAAGCATGCTATAAGATTTTCTCATGTTCTTTATAGTTTCATCAGGTATTTATTTATAAGAGAATAACACAAGTTTTCAGCTGTTTGTTTTCCCTAGACGTTATTCCATTGATTTACTTACATGTGAGACTTATAACATTCAGGATTTTTATTATCAATTTCATAAAATAGTTCCACAATAACTATAAGAAGACAGAGGTCCCAACCTTTACAATCGTGGCACTTCTCCTCCTACCGTGAGCCACATTCACTTGAACCTCCCGTAATACAATATTACCAGCAGCAATGTCGTTAGTAAAAATGAACATTCAATAACTGATGCCAATTGGTACTTCTTGTGGCTTTTTTAAATATTCAACTAATGAACGGAGAGAAGGCACGTCAATTAGTTCCACCAGGTAGAGTGTGTGTTCAACTTCCATGTAACGAACCTTTCCCAGCAGCATGGTCTATAAACAAAAATTTTGAAACAATATTTCACTAGGGTCCCTAACTTAAGTTGTTATCTTAAGTTTATTTTATATTGCCATTCCAAGCTATACTTCCCTTATATATATATTTCCTATGAAGTACGCTTTATAATTTAAAGTTTAATATATATATGTTTATTATTTTATTTATTTTTTTATATTTCGTTTACTTACTAATAGTATAATTATCATTTTTTTTTCTCATTTTATTATTTTTGTTTTAAATAAAAGATTATGATTTCAAAATAATATAATTTTATATATTTTCCATAATTTTAAAATGGCAAATCTTAAGAACATAAAAATTGACGAAACAACACCAACATGCAAATGATCAATCATTATGACAGGAAAAATACAATGCAATGCAGTTCCTACTGTTAAGATCCTGCTATAAAATAAACTCAAATAACACACTCTCACACAATTGCTTGGAAATAACTCACATAAACATCACATTAATATAACATAAATTTGCATAAAGAACAATCTCACAATAGGACTGAATCGCAGGCCTCTTCGAGGGGGCAACCTCCTTCAATACTTCATTAATTTTGCAAAAGATGGTTACATTGGTGCCCTTTCGGGTATTTAAGGAGTTTCCTTCCAAGGTTGGCTTACATGCAAAATGCCACCTGGATTACATGCATAATGCCACCCGAATTACATGCATAGTGCCACTTTGAATTACATGCACAATGCCACTCGAATTACATGCACAATGCCACTCGGATTACATGCATAATGCCACACGAATTACATGCACAATGCCACCTATCTACCATGTGTTACATAAAAAGGGTGCCATTTGTCATGGGCACTACCTAAGCTAAAACTTAGAACATTACAAAATATTAATCATGGGTACTACCCACGTTCACTAGGAATTATTACATCATGGAAGTTATTACATTAAGGGTTAGGATGAGATCCTAACATGCCCTTCTCCTTGAAGAAGCTTTGTCCTCAAAGCTGAAAATGAGGAAACTGTTGCTGAAGTTGATGGAGAGACTCCCATGTAGCATCCTCAAGTTGAAGTCCACGCCACTGAACCAGGACCTCTGTGATGGTACGGTTGCGCAGAGTGCGAGTTCGACGATCCAACAGTTGTTCCGGTGCAAGTAAGATGGAGCCTTCTTCATCCAACTCGGGGAGTGTTGATTGAACCCGTACCTTTGTGCCCACAACTTTCTTGAGAAGGGAAACATGAAAAATAGGGTGGATCTTGGAAGTGGGGGGAGAGCCAATTTGTAAGCTGTGGGACCAATCCGTTGTAGAACCTGATAAGGACCATAGAATTTTGGAGCGAGCTTCCGACACCTGCGGAGTTGTAGGGATGATTGTTTGTATGGTCAGTAAGCGAAGGAAGACCATATCACCCACATCAAAACTGCGCTCGTAACGATGCCGATCACCTTGTTGGCGCATCCGATTCTCGGGCCATGTTCAAATTTTGCTTGAGTTGGCGAAGGACCTCGGTGTGTTGACTCGTAGTATTGTCAATGGCCCGGACCTTGGAGCTGCCCGGAATGTAGGAGGAAGGCGTGAGTGGAGGGCGCCCGTAAACTGCCTCAAACGGTGTGAGTTTGGTGGCGGTATGATAGGAAGTGTTGTACCACCATTCGGCCAAGGAAAGCCATTTTGCCCAATGAGTAGGATGATCGGAGGCAAAGCAACGAAGGTAGGTTTCCAAGCATTTATTAACAACCTCTGTTTGACCATCCGTTTGCGGATGGTAGGCTGAACTCATTTTGAGCTGAGTCCCCTGCAACTTAAACAACTCTTGCCAAAAATTGCTAGTAAAGGTGGGATCACGATCAGATACAATGGAGGTGGGCATGCCATGAAGGCGAAATATGGAGTCAAGAAAAATTTGGGCAATAGTGGATGCTGTGTAAGGATGGGTTAGGGCACAAAAGTGAGCATACTTTGAAAGGCGATCCACTACCACAAAAATAACAGACTTGCCTCCAGACTTAGGTAGCCCTTCTATGAAGTCCATGGAGATGTCAGTCCACACCTGATCTGGTATCGGTAATGGTTGAAGAGTGCCTGGGGAGCGCACTGTTTCTCCTTTCATCCTTTGACAAGTGTCGCAATCTGCTACAAAAGAGCGAATGTCCTGTTTCATACCTTTCCAAAAGAAGGTACGCTTGAGTCGCTCATAAGTTTTTAGGAACCCTGAATGGCCAGCAGATGGAGTAGCATGTGATTCCTTCATGAGGAGTTCCCGAAGTGGGGACTTAGGAGGAAGAACCAGGCGTTGATGGTAACGCAGATCCTGGCCATCCCAACTATATCCTGGTGTAGACTCTGGATCATCCCGAAGTGAAGCAACCAGGTCTTTCAAATCTGCATCCTGAAGTATTTCCTGACGTAAGGGCTCAATCCATTGGGGCAAGGGTGCAGAGATGGCACACAACATACTAAGGGTCTCAAATTGGCGAGAGAGAGCATCTGCCACAAGATTATCCTTCCCTTTTTTGTACGTGATGTCATAATCATAGCCCATGAGTTTTGATACCCACTTTTGTTGCTCAGGGGTGGCAACTCGTTGTTCTAGAAAGTATTTTAGACTCTGGTGGTCAGTTTTGATTGAGAAATGGCGCCCAATGAGGTAAGGCCGCCAATGCAGGATTGCATGCAATATTGCCAACATTTCCTTGGCATATGTGGATTTCCCCAAATTACGATCAGATAGGGCTTTGCTGGTAAAAGCCAAAGGGCGTCCTTCTTGCATCAATACTGCCCCAATACCACGACCAGAAGCGTCACTTTCAATGACAAATTTTTTAGAGAAGTCTGGCATGGCTAAAACTGGAGTGGTGGTCATGGCATGCTTGAGGTCCAGGAATGCTTGCTCAGCCGGCCCTGTCCAAGTAAAAGAATCCTTCTTTAACATGGAGGTGAGGGGGGCGGCTATCTTTCCATAATTGCAGACAAATTTACGGTAATATCCTGTAAGCCCTAAAAATCCTCGAAGCCCTTTGAGTGTGCGAGGTTTCGGCCATTCTTGGACTGCTTGGATCTTCTTAGGGTCAACCTTGACACCATCCTTTGAGACAATGTGTCCCAGATATTCTACTTCAGTCAAACCAAAGGAGCACTTGGACCTTTTTGCAAATAGTTTATGGTCGGCCAATAGTTGGAGGGTTCGATCTACATGATTGAGGTGCTCTTCCCATGTGTGACTGTAAATCAAGATGTCATCGAAGAACACAAGGATGAACTTTCGCAAGAAAGGGCGAAAGATGTTGTTCATCAAGCTTTGGAATGTGGAAGGAGCATTTGTGAGACCAAATGGCATTACCAAGAATTCATAATGACCTTCATGAGTGCGAAAAGCAGTTTTAGGAATATCTTCATCCCTGAGCCGGATCTGATGGTACCCAGAGCGGAGGTCTAGCTTGGTGAAGTACATGGTCCCATGTAATTCATCTAGTAATTCATCAACCACAGGGATAGGAAATTTATCCTTGACAGTTATCTTATTGAGTTCTCGGTAGTCAATACACAAGCGCCAAGAGCCATCCTTCTTGAGGACTAGTAAGACTGGTGCAGAGTAGGGACTAGTACTAGGCCGAATGACACCCGCCTTGAGTAATTCCCTTGTATCATCTTCTCAATCTCTGACTTCATGGCATGGGGGTACCTATACGGTCTGATATTGGGAGGTGTACTATCTGGCAGTAATGGAATGGCATGGTCATGAGAGCGATGCGGTGGAAGTGTGGTTGGTTCTGAAAAGATGGCCTCATGTTTGTGGAGAATCTGTTGTAGGTCTGGTGGGATTTCACCCATTGGGGATGTGGATGGTTGGATGGAGAATAGTTGTGCAATGACCCCACGTGATGATTTCTTGAGCAATTTCTCCATGCCGTTTGAACTGATAATTTGAGGTGTTCCTGCTGGGGAGCCCTTGATAATGTGTGTTTGTCCGTTCCGGGAGAACTGCATCCAAAGTTCAGCAAAGTTCCAACTGATAGTGCCCAACGTACTCAACCATTGAGATCCCAAAACAATATCACATCCACCCAACTGGAGGGCAAACATGTCCTGCTTGAGTGCATAGTCCCCTATCTGGATTTTAACATTGCGACACTTACCTTTACAAGGTAAGGTTCCCCCATTGGCTACCATGACCTCAAAGGAATTACAAGTGTGGATATAGCAATTTTCCCGCCGAGCAACTCTAGGGTCAATAAAGTTGTGCGTGCTTCCCGAATCCAGAAGGATGGAAAGACGTTGACCCTTGAAAAATCCTGTAACCTTCATGGTTTGAGGAGTAGTGATGCCTGCAAGGGCATGGACTGTAATTGCTGTCTCAGGTTCCTGTTTCACTTCTTCTTGTGGAGGAGGTGTTTCTGGAGGGTCCTCATCCTTATCACTCTCATCAGAGGTATCCGGTTCTTCAACATCTATCAGGAACAGTTTTTTGTGTGCACACTTATGCCCTTTGAAAAACTTTTCATCACAATTGTAGCATAATCCTTGGGCACGACGTGCATCCATCTCTTCGGTGGTGAGGCGCTTTGGTGCAGCAGGTTTATTATCAACTGGATGTTGGGCTCTAGGAGGAAATGAAGGTCTATTTGGCAGAAACTTTGATGGGCGTCTTTGGGCAGAGAGTTTAGATTCGGCCAGACGGGCCAAACTGATAGCTTCCATCATAGTTCGTGGTTTCAACATTTTTACTTCTGCTTGGAGTTCCATCTTCAACCCACTGATATAACAACTCTGGAAGAACCCTTCACTCAATCCTCTTGTCCTATTGGCCAATTTTTCAAATTGAGCTTGGTACTCTCGGACTGACCCTGTTTGTTGTAGTTTGGTTAAGGCTCCTGTAAAGTCCTCAAACTCACTAGGACCAAATCGAGTGAGTAGTTGGGATTCAAAATCCTCCCAAGAGAGATTTGGGTAGGCAAGACGCAACCATTGAAACCAGTGTAGAGCCTCAGATTCCAAGTTAAAGGAAGCCATCTGGACTCGATGAAATATGGGTACATTATGAAGTCGAAAGAATTGGTCAACCCGACATAGCCACCCATCAACATCCTTCCCACCGAATTTGGGAAAGTCCAATTTGGGCATTCTAAAGGGTGGATCATGGTCACGATTCCTTGTAGAACTCTCGACTTGGTATTCCGATTTGGGTGGTTCTCTTCTCGGTTTGTTGTCTACTTTGTCAATGCTTCTTCCAAGCGATTGCTAGTGGCCTCATGCTCTAGGCGAAGACCTTGGACTTCTTCCCTTATGGAGTGAAAAGCCGAGTTCAAGTTCTCAATGGCTTTTGTTAGGGACTCCAAGTGTTCTAGTTCTTTCTGGTGTCCACGGGTACCCTGGGCCATTTTTTTGACCTTTTGTGACCAGTTACTAAAAATAGAATTGAATTTTTAGGACTTACTATTTTTAGTAAGTGCCCAAAAAAGTGCTTGGGTGCTATATATCAAAATGATCAGCAGAAGGAGGTGGTCACAATGAGCTATATATCTCAACACTACTTTTTGGCACCTCTCTTTTTTTTTTTATCTCCTGTTTTGCTGAGTCTAACGGTGTTTACAGATTCTGATTCTGAGCTACTGAGCAAAAGTTGGCTACTGGAGCACTATCTATAATTGGCCGTGTTTCACACTCAAGATTCTCTGTATTTTGTAGGTGACTGATATGACAGTTTCCGACTCCGAAGACCGTGAATTCGCCTCGACCGTGCCGACCTCTCCGACTCGATCGACCCGACTGTGGATCGCCATCGTAAATTTTACTGTTATTCTCCGTACTTTCAACTTAAGTGTCACCCTCATGGCTTATCCCGAATGCATGTCCCTTCTGTTATTTTTTTAGTAGAGGACTCCTTTCTCATATGCTCACTTTTGAAATGCAGGTTTACGAACATGGATGTTTGGATTTTTATTTTTATTTTTACGTTTTTTACAGGTTGAAGTTTTAACAAAACCAGGGAATGCTAAGTATAGGAGTATGTACCACCCATAGGCCCTCTAATATACCGACAGTGACGAACAATAGTGCTCGGACCAATATTTCAGGCCACTACTCAAGGAGGATTCCACACATACCCTTGAGCACACTACCCGCCTCTCTGACAATACGGGAGGGTAATCGTCCTGGATGCTGTCCCGTAGACTATGAGTAATACAAGGCCGAAGAGCTTCCTAATGGCTAAAAGTTTGTTTAATCCTAGATGGTCTCCCGATATACCCGAAGATACGTGGGAGCTCAAGTCCGTGCGCGAGTTCTGTCTGAGGCCTGGGTATTGGAGCCTGATCGCCCCTCACTTCACTAGACGCTTTATGGGCTATCTAGCTTAGCCAATAACGACAGATCCTTCGCGATATTTTAAAACCCCCAGTACAGGGTTTCTACCTACTCAACTAATAATATATTTTTTTGTTTTTGGTCTGGAAAAAAAAAACACTGTATTTTTTTGGATTTTTTTTTAATAAGGAAAAACAGAATGGAAAAAACACACGGAATTTATACCTAACAGGCGGATTGGATGGCAAGAATCATTGCAGTTGCAGTAGAACTTGGCCCTGGAAAGCGCTCTGATACCACTTGTTAAGATCCTGCTATAAAATAAACTCAAATAACACACTCTCACACAATTGCTTGGAAATAACTCACATAAACATCACATTAATATAACAAAAATTTGCATAAAGAACAATCTCACAATAGGATTGAATCGCAGGCCTCTTCGAGGGGGCAACCTCCTTCAATACTTCATTAATTTTGCAAAAGATGGTTACATTGGTGCCCTTTCGGGTATTTAAGGAGTTTCCTTCCAAGGTTGGCTTACATGCAAAATGCCACCTGGATTACATGCATAATGCCACCCGAATTACATGCATAGTGCCACTTTGAATTACATGCACAATGCCACTCGAATTACATGCACAATGCCACTCGGATTACATGCATAATGCCACACGAATTACATGCACAATGCCACCTATCTACCATGTGTTACATAAAAAGGGTGCCATTTGTCATGGGCACTACCTAAGCTAAAACTTAGAACATTACAAAATATTAATCATGGGTACTACCCACGTTCACTAGGAATTATTACATCATGGAAGTTATTACATTAAGGGTTAGGATGAGATCCTAACATGCCCTTCTCCTTGAAGAAGCTTTGTCCTCAAAGCTGAAAATGAGGAAACTGTTGCTGGAGTTGATGGAGAGACTCCCATGTAGCATCCTCAGGTTGAAGTCCACGCCACTGAACCAGGACCTCTGTGATGGTACGGTTGCGCAGAGTGCGAGTTCGACGATCCAAGCAGTTGTTTCGGTGCAAGTAAGATGGAGCCTTCTTCATCCAATTCGGGGAGTGTTGATTGAACCTGTACCTTTGTGCCCACAACTTTCTTGAGAAGGGAAACATGAAAAATAGGGTGGATCTTGGAAGTGGGGGGAAGAGCCAATTTGTAAGCTGTGGGACCAATCCGTTGTAGAACCTGATAAGGACCATAGAATTTTGGAGCGAGCTTCTGACACCTGCGGAGTTGTAGGGATGATTGTTTGTATGGTTGTAAGCGAAGGAAGACCATATCACCCACATCAAAACTGTGCTCAGAACGATGCTGATCAGCTTGTTGGCGCATCCGATTCTGGGCCATGTTCAAATTTTGCTTGAGTTGGCGGAGGACCTCGGTGTGTTGACTCAGAGCATTGTCGACGGCCTGGACCTTGGAGCTGCCCGAAATGTAGGAGGAAGGCGTGAGTGGAGGGCGCCCGTAAACTGCCTCAAACGGTGTGAGTTTGGTGGCGGTATGATAGGAAGTGTTGTACCACCATTCGGCCAAGGAAAGCCATTTTGCCCAATGAGTAGGATGATCGGAGGCAAAGCAACGAAGGTAGGTTTCCAAGCATTTATTAACAACCTCTAATTTGACCATTCGTTTGCGGATGGTAGGCTAAACTCATTTTGAGCTGAGTCCCCGCAACTTAAACAACTCTTGCCAAAAATTGCTAGTAAAGGTGGGATCACGATCAGATACAATGGAGGTGGGCATGCCATGAAGGCGAAATATGGAGTCAAGAAAAATTTGGGCAATAGTGGATGTTGTGTAAGGATGGGTTAGGGCACAAAAGTGAGCATACTTTGAAAGGCGGTCCACTACCACAAAAATAATAGACTTGCCTCCAGATTTAGGTAGCCCTTCTATGAAGTCCATGGAGATGTCAGTCCACACCTGATCTGGTATCGGCAATGGTTGAAGAGTGCCCGGGGAGCGCACTGTTTCTCCTTTCATCCTTTGACAAGTGTCGCAATCCGCTACAAAAGAGCGAATGTCCTATTTCATACCTTTCCAAAAGAAGGTGCGCTTGAGTCGCTCATAAGTTTTTAGGAACCCTGAATGGCCAGCAGATGGAGTAGCATGTGATTCCTTCATGAGGAGTTCTCGAAGTGGGGACTTAGGAGGAAGAACCAGGCGTTGATGGTAACGCAGATCCTGGCCATCCCAACTATATCCTGGTGTAGACTCTGGATCATCCCTAAGTGAAGCAACCAGGTCTTTCAAATCTGCATCCTGAAGTATTTCCTGACGTAAGGGCTCAATCCATTGGGGCAATGGTGCAGAGATGGCACACAACATACTAAGGGTCTCAAATTGGCGAGAGAGAGCATCTGCCACAAGATTTTCCTTCCCTTTTTTGTACGTGATGTCATAATCATAGCCCATGAGTTTTGATACCCACTTTTGTTGCTCGGGGGTGGCAACTCGTTGTTCTAGAAAGTATTTCAGACTCTGGTGGTCAGTTTTGATGGAGAAATGGCGCCCAATGAGGTAAGGCCGCCAATGCAGGACTGCATGCAATATTGCCAACATTTCCTTGGCATATGTGGATTTCCCCAAATTGCGATCAGATAGGGCTTTGCTGGTAAAAGCCAAAGGGCGTCCTTCTTGCATCAATACCGCCCCAATACCACGACCAGAAGCGTCACTTTCAATGACAAATTTTTTAGAGAAGTCTGGCATGGCTAAAACTGGAGTGGTGGTCATGGCATGCTTGAGGTCCAGGAATGCTTGCTCGACCGGCCTTGTCCAAGTAAAAGAATCCTTCTTCAACATGGAGGTGAGGGGGGCGGCTATCTTTCCATAATTGCAGACAAATTTATGGTAATATCCTGTAAGCCCTAAAAATCCTCGAAGCCCCTTGAGTGTGCGAGGTTTCGGCCATTCTTGGACTGCTTGGATCTTCTTAGGGTCAACCTTGACACCATCCTTTGAGACAATGTGTCCCAGATATTCTACTTCAGTCAAACCAAAGGAGCACTTGGACCTTTTTGCAAACAGTTTATGGTCGGCCAGTAGTTGGAGGGTTTGATCTACATGATTGAGATGCTCTTCCCATGTGTGACTGTAAATCAAGATGTCATCGAAGAACACAAGGATGAACTTCCGCAAGAAGGGGCGAAAGATGTTGTTCATCAAGCTTTGGAATGTGGAAGGAGCATTTGTGAGACCAAATGGCATTACCAAGAATTCATAATGACCTTCATGAGTGCGAAAAGCAGTTTTAGGAATATCTTCATCCCTGAGCCGGATCTGATGGTACCCAGAGCGGAGGTCTAGCTTGGTGAAGTACATGGTCCCATGTAATTCATCTAGTAATTCATCAACCACAGGGATAGGAAATTTATCCTTGACAGTTATCTTGTTGAGTTCTCGGTAGTCAATACACAATCGCCAAGAGCCATCCTTCTTGAGGACCAGTAAGACTGGTGCAGAGTAGGGACTAGTACTAGGCCGAATGACACCCGCCTTGAGTAATTCCTGTATCATCTTCTCAATCTCTGACTTCATGGCATGGGGGTACCTGTACGGTCTGATATTGGGAGGTGTACTATCCGGCAATAATGGAATGGCATGGTCATGAGAGCGATGCGGTGGTAGTGTGGTTGGTTCTAAAAAGATGGCCTCATGTTTGTGGAGAATCTGTTGCAGGTCTGGTGGGATTTCACCCATTGGGGATGTGGATGGTTGGATGGAGAATAGTTGTGCAATGACCCCACGTGATGATTTCTTTAGCAATTTCTCCATGCCGTTTGAACTGATAATTTGAGGTGTTCCTGCTGGGGAGCCCTTGATGATGTGTGTTTGTCCATTCTGGGAGAACTGCATCCAAAGTTCAGCAAAGTTCCAACTGATAGTGCCCAATGTACTCAACCATTGAGATCCCAAAACAATATCACATCCACCCAACTGGAGGGCAAACATGTCCTGCTTGAGTGCATAGTCCCCTATCTGGATTTTAACATTGCGACACTTTCCTTTACAAGGTAAGGTTCCCCCATTGGCTACCATGACCTCAAAGGAATTACAAGTGTGGATATAGCAATTTTCCCACTGAGCAACTCTAGGGTCAATGAAGTTGTGCGTGCTTCCCGAATCCAGAAGGATGGAAAGACGTTGGCCCTTGAAAAATCCTGTAACCTTCATGGTTTGAGGAGTAGTAATGCCTGCAAGGGCATGGACTGTAATTGCTGTCTCAGGTTCCTGTTTCACTTCTTCTTGTGGAGGAGGTGTTTCTGGAGGGTCCTCATCCTTATCACTCTCATCAGAGGTATCCGGTTCTTCAACATCTATCAAGAACAATTTTTTGTGTGCACACTTATGCCCTTTGAAAAACTTTTCATCACAATTGTAGCATAATCCTTGGGCACGACGTGCATCCATCTCTTCGGTGGTGAGGCGCTTGGGTGCAACAGGTTTATTATCAATTGGGTGTTGGGCTCTAGGAGGAAATGAAGGTCTATTTTGAAGAAACTTTGATGGGCGTCTTTGGGCAGAGAGTTTAGATTCGGCCAGACGGGCCAAACTGATAGCTTCCATCATAGTTCGTGGTTTCAACATTTTTACTTCTGCTTGGAGTTCCACCTTCAACCCACTGATATAACAACTCTGGAAGAACCCTTCACTCAATCCTCTTGTCCTATTGGCCAATTTTTCAAATTGAGCTTGGTACTCTCGGATTGACCCTGTTTGTTGTAGTTTGGTCAAGGCTCCTGTAAAGTCCTCATACTCACTAGGACCAAATCGAGTGAGTAGTTGGGATTCAAAATCCTCCCAAGAGAGATTTGGGTAGGCAAGACGCAACCATTGAAACCAGTGTAGAGCCTCAGATTCCAAGTTAAAGGAAGCCATCTGGACTCGATGAAATATGGGTACATTATGAAGTCGAAAGAATTGGTCAACCCGACATAGCCACCCATCAACATCCTTCCCACTAAATTTGGGAAAGTCCAATTTGGGCATTCTAAAGGGTGGATCATGGTCACGATTCCTTGTAGAACTCTCAACTTGGTATTCTGATTTGGGTGGTTCTCTTCTCAGTTTGTTGTCTACTTCTGTCAATGCTTCTTCTAAGCGATTGCTAGTGGCCTCATGCTCTAGGCGAAGACCTTGGACTTCTTCCCTTATGGAGTGAAAAGCCGAGTTCAAGTTCTCAATGGCTTTTGTTAGGGATTCCAAGTGTTCTAGTTCTTTCTGGTGTCCACGGGTACCCTGGGCCATTTTTTAGACCTTTTGTGACCAGTTACTAAAAATAGAATTGAATTTTTAGGACTTACTATTTTTAGTAAGTGCCCAAAAAAGTGCTTGGGTGCTATATATCAAAACGATCAGCTGAAGGAGGTGGTCACAATGAGCTATATCTCTCAACACTACTTTTTGGCACCCTGACTTTTTTTTTTTATCTCCTATTTTGAGTCTAACGGTGTTTACAGATTCTGATTCTGAGCTACTGAGCAAAAGTTGGCTACTGGAGCACTATCTATAACTGGCCGTGTTTCACACTCAAGATTCTCTGTATTTTGTAGGTGACTGATATGACAGTTCTGTTCTGACCTTGAAGACTGTGATCGTGCTGACCTCTCTGACCTGACTGACCTGACTGTGACTGCCACTGTAAATTTTACTGTTATTCTCCAGACTTTCAACTTAAGTGTCACCCTCATGGCTTATCCCGAATGCATGTCCCTTCTATTATTTTTTTAGTAGAGGACTCCTTTCTCATATGCTCACTTTTGAAATGCAGGTTTACGAACAGGGATGTTTGGATTTTTATTTTTTATTTTTATGTTTTTTACAGGTTGAAGTTTTAACAAAACCACCCATAGGCCCTCTAATATACCGACAGTGATGAACAATAGTGCTCGGACCAATATTTCGGGCCACTACTCAAGGAGGATTCCACACATACCCTTGAGCACACTACCTGCCTCTCTGACAATACGGGAGGGTAATCGTCCAGGATGCTGTGTCCCGTAGACTATGAGTAATACAAGGCCGAAGAGCTTCCTAATGGCTAAAAGTTTGTTTAATCCTAGATGGTCTCCCGATATACCCGAAGATACGTGGGAGCTCAAGTCCGTGCGCGAGTTCTGTCTGAGGCCTGGGTATTGGAGCCTGATCGCCCCTCACTTCACTAGACGCTTTATGGGCTATCTAGCTTAGCCAATAACGACAGATCCTTCGTGATATTTTAAAACCCCCGGTACAGGGTTTCTACCTACTCAACTAATAATATATTTTTTTGTTTTTGGTCTGGAAAAAAAAAACACTGTATTTTTTTGGATTTTTTTTTTTAATAAGGAAAAACAGAAATGGAAAAAACACACGGAATTTATACCTAACAGGCGGATTGGATGGCAAGAATCATTGCAGTTGCAGTAGAACTTGGCCCTGGAAAGCGCTCTGATACCACTTGTTAAGATCCTGCTATAAAATAAACTCAAATAACACACTCTCACACAATTGCTTGGAAATAAACTCACATAAACATCACATTAATATAACAAAAATTTGCATAAAGAACAATCTCACAATAAGACAGAATCGCGGGCCTCTTCGAGGGGGCAACCTCCTTCAATACTTCATTAATTTGCAAAAAGATGGTTACATTGGTGCCTTTTCGGGTATTTAAGGAGTTTCCTTCCAAGGTTGGCTTACATGCAAAATGCCACCTGGATTACATGCATAATGCCACCCGAATTACATGCATAGTGCCACTTTGAATTACATGCACAATGCCACTCGAATTACATGCACAATGCCACTCGAATTACATGCATAATGCCACACGAATTACATGCACAATGCCACCTATCTACCATGTGTTACATAAAAAGGGTGCCATTTGTCATAGGCACTACCTAAGCTAAAACTTAGAACATTACAAAATATTAATCATGGGTACTACCCACGTTCACTAGGAATTATTACATCAGGGAAGTTATTACATTAAGGGTTAGGATGAGATCCTAACACCTACGGTGGGCTTCCATGTAACCATGGACCATTGGTGGCATCATAACCACTTACCTAGTGATTATGTCCTGTTGCCTCGGTCAAAGGGGTGGGTGCTTTCGTCGCTATTGGTCCTCGAGCCTGCACCTGCACCACAAAAACTAATCTCAAAATCACATTCTTCAAAGAAATTAATTACTAATAGTGGGGATGTGATAGTATGATAGGAATGTAATTCACCATGGCAGAGAAAATACCTATGAAATTCAACATGGGAATAGATGTCATATTTTGAAGCCTCTTAAAGGTGAATACGCAAGTGAAATAGAAACGATATATTTTTTTACAATGATATGGAAAAGTTTACGTAAAGAGTCAAAGCGAGGAACTTGCGATATATTATATCCTAGAGTGATAGAGAAATCTAATCAGTAGAAGCAAACAATCTCATTAGAGGTGTAGAAATTTCTAAGTTAATATTTAGAATTGACCCCATCTGAGCTACCTATTGGTTCACCCCCATCTAGAGGTAGTACCCATAAAATTTATCTAGTTCTAGGTGTTAAACTCCCAAATAAGACTGTGTACAAGTTGACACCTCTAGAGAATGAGGAAATGAAAAGGCATATTACTAAATTATTGGAAAAGGGGTTTATAAGGGAAAGCATGAGTCCTTGTGCCACACCTGTTTTACTCTCCCCCAAGAAAGGAGGCCATGAATAGAGATTATGTATGGATTCTAGATCCATTAACAAAATCACTGTGAAATATTGATATCCCTTACCCAAAATGGATGATATATTAGATTGTTTGTTAGATACCAAAATCTTCTCCAAGATTGACCTTCAAAGTGGATATTATCATATATGAATCCAATAAGGAGATGAGTGGAAGATAAATTTTAAAACCAAGGATGGCCTATTCAAGTGGATGGTGATGTCGTTCGAATTTTCCAATGCTCCAACTACCTTCATGCGGACCATGAATTAGGTATTTAGACCATATATTGGGAAATTTTGTATAGTCTATTTTGATGATATTCTAGTTTTTAGTAGAACTATGGGAGAGCATGTAGAGAATTTGAGAGTGGTGCTTGACATACTTAAAGCTGAAAGGTTGTTCATCAACCTTGGGAAGAGTGAGTTTTGCAAATATAGATTGGTATTCTTAGATAATGTTGTCTCAGCTAATGGATTGAGCATGGATATAGAAAAAGTTAAGGTGATTCTTGAATGTTCTACCCCTCAAAATATCATAGAGGTGAAGAGCTTTAATGGGTTGGTAAAATTTTACAAAAGGTTCATCATAAATTTTAGTGGGATAAGTGCACCCTTGATAGATTGCACAAGAGAGAAGGTCTTTACCTAGATAAAGGTAACGAACATGAGTTTTGAACAACTCAAAAGGAAGGTAACAGAAGCTCCAATTCTAGCTATACCAGATTTTGATAAGATTTTTACAGTTGAGTGTGATGCTTCAAAAGTAGATATCAAAGGAGTGTTGAGTCAAGAAGGTAAACCTATATCTTTTTTTAGTGAGAAATTGAATGATGCAAAAAGGAAATATACCATATATGATAAAGATTTATATGTTGTTGTACAAGCATTAAGATTTTGGAGACATTATCTTTTACATAGGGAAATTATTTTTTTGAATGACAATCAAACTTTGAATTTTATAAATTCCCAAGCTAGGTTGTCCCACAAACATGCCAAATGGGCTTCATTCTTGCAGACCTATATCTTTGTGGTACAACATAGAAGTGGTAAAACCAATGTGGTGGCTGATGCATTAAGTAGGAGGTATAATTTTATGATTGCAATGAGTAATAGGTTGAAGGGATTTGAAGAAATGAAGAATGAATATGCAGATGATTCACACTTTGATAAAATTTATGCAGCTCTAAGTAAATCTGACCATACAAAAATGCACTCCTTTGAATATTATTTTTTGGCTGATGGATTCTTGTTTAAGGGGACTCAACTTTGCATACCCTTGGGGTCTAGTAGATAAAAGTTAGTGAGAGAATTGCACTCGAGTGGATTGAGTGGACACTTTGGAAGGGATAAGACCTTTGAGTTGGTGAATAAAAAAATATTTTGGCCTAGTATGAGACAAGATGCACATAGGTTTATTACTACTTGTAGGGTGTGTCAAATTGTAAAAGGGGGAAAAAAATACAGGTATATATATGCCACTACCTATGCCCAAAGAACCATGGACTTTATGTTTGGCCTACCTAGAATTCAAAGGATCAATGATTTAGTGTTTATTGTGGTAGATCACTTCTAAAAAATGGCACACTTTATACCTTGTAAGAAGACTAATTATGCTAGACAAATAGCCTTTTTTTTTTTTAGAGATATAGTGCAGTTACATGGTATTTAAAAAACATAACCAGTGATAGAGATACCAAAATTTTAAGCCACTTTTGAAGGTCATTAAAGAAGAAGTTGGAAAATAGTCTACAATTAAGTTTGGCATACCACCCCCAAATTGATGTCCAAATTAAGGTGGTTAATAGGAGTTTGGGCAATCTCGTGAGGTGCTTAGTTGGTGATCATTCTAAACAATGGGATTTAGTGATATCTCAAGCTGAATTTGCTTATAATTATAGTATTAATAGGTCTATAGATAAGTCACCTTTTCAAATTGTCTTTGGTTCAAATCATAAGGGAATTGTGGAATTAATTGACCTTCCAATAAACCCACATGTCAGTCAAGATGCTACAGATTTTGTGAAGAATATTTAAGATATACAAGAACATATTAGGCAAGTGTAGGAAATAAATGAACAGTATAAAAAATAAGCAAATTTGCATAGAAGAGAGAGAATTTTCTAGGAAGGATAAATGGTCATGGTGCATTTATGCAAGGAGAGGTACCTCCAAGGGACTTATCACAAATTAAGATCAAAGAAATTTGGACCTTGCCAAATTTTAAAAAGGATTAATGACAATGCTTATGTGATAGACCTCCCAAAAGAATTTGAAATTAGTCATATTTTTAATGTGGCTGACCTATATCCCCACTCTTGAGAGAAAAATTATGAATTGAGGGAGGCTAAACAACTTGAAGGAGAATATACTAGCTTGATCAAGAACCTACCGAAGAAGAAAATAGGACAAGTTGAACGAGCGTTGGATACAAAATTTGTCGCTATGTGATCCAAGTCATACAAGTTGTATTTTTTCAAATAGAAAAGGCTACTAGAATCCTAAAATTCATGGATTTTAGAGGTTAATTTGCTTAAATACACCAATAGTAACGTTGAATCGGGGTTTTAAACCAAGAGGTTTAGAATTCTAAAAGTTGGGGAAGATGATGTGGAACATTATTTTGTCCACTCGACCCATGCTTCATTTATGGGGTCTATTTATGTTTTTGTAACAACCCTACTGTCCACTCCATCCACGGTTCATTTAGGGGGCCTATTTTAGTTTTTGTAAAAACTCTGATCTATTAACAACTGTGCTCTATTTTGGTTTTGTAACAGATTTGCTCTATTTTTGGGTTTTAGTGGTACAAAAAATAGGATTTAGAGTTTGAGTTTTTAGGGGTTTTATATACTGTATTGTAGGTTTATCCAAGACAACTTGGAGTTGAGAATAAAAAATTATGTTTTTGTTCTAAGAGCTTTTGTCATTTTTGTTAGTTTTGATGTCTTTTTGTGTTAGTTATTCTTGATTCAGGTGATATGGTTGCAAGATCAAGAGATAAAGCAAGGGTATGCATCAACTAGGGTTGATATGTTCAATTGGTGGATTTAATGGACTGGGTGTGTGACTTATCATATATATAGGGATAGTCTAATAACTAAAACAACATCCTCTGTCTTGGTTGTGACCTAATTAAAAATCTAGAAATCCCACAACCCATGACGCACTTGATATCCCAAGAAAGGTCTAAAGAGGAAATTCTCCTATTAAGTAGACTCATCATCAAGAGAAGGATTATTTTGTGGTGGGCTATCAGCTATGGTTTACAAACATACCAAACTCACTTCAAAGGTGAAATATGTAGTATATGTGCATGCAAATGGTCTCCATATACTCTAATATAGTTTTGTTATAGATCTTCCATTATGTAAAATATTTCTCTTTTTCTTTGGACTAAGATTCATACAAAAACTAAAGAGAAATATAAAATATTGAATGTCAACTTTATGCAGAGCTCTATTGTTGTTGCCATAGCCTAGATAAAGAGGATAAATCTACATTTTGCTATTATTAATAAGAGAAATAATTCAAATATTATGAAGGCATTTTAGAGGGGAGGATTCATAAGCTTGACTAAGGATAAAATTTCTAGTTCAAATGACGAATAATGAGTATTGGCATGAACAATTTCTAATATGCTATCACAAACTAGGAGAGTCATTGACATGAGTTACCTATAAAATTGAAATGGAAAGAATGAGAATGGTTATATCTAATATGGATGACCATAATAGAAATGGACTCCATCTAATTATAGAATATGGAAAACCAACAAAATGAATGTAAGTTTCCATAAAGAGTTTTCAAAATATTGTCCATATTCCTTGGAGAGATCAATTTTAATAGAGATAACATTAACAAACTACAAGTATTACAAAGGCAACACATTCATATTGCAAATGCCGAGAAAAAGTTTTCATATTATGCATAGTAAAAAAAGGAATGCTTTTGAAAACCCACCTAGACACATCCATCTCAGTTCTTCTAAGCATTCTCACAATTTAGCAAAGAATGCAAATAGAGAAATCTCCTATTATAATCAATTATATTCCTTTAGCATAATGAGATCATATTTGTTACTTGAATCCAATAATTCCTTGGATCTAGTTGGATAAAATTTATAAAACAAAAGAAAATTGAATCTCAGGAGTTCAAACTCTATCAAAGGGAAGGAGATAATAATAAACTATTACCTAAAATAAGTAGTGAGGGGTAAGCATACGTAGAAAGTGTTATTTGAGAATATATAATAGATGGGACTATAAAAGGCCTTACGATTTGCACTCCATCACATCAAAAAATCACAAATGAGAAGAAAAAGAAAAAATTTATGAAAGTTGAAATCTATAAGAGGCATGTTAGAAAAATGATGAACAATAAAAGATTCTACAATTTGATCAATTTCTATAATTCAAGAATTAATTGAAGAGAGGAAATAGAATAAATGCAAGAACAAAGTGTTTAGGTATCTCATTAAAGAGACAAATGAAAAGGAGAAAGAGACACTCATGAGAGGGGTAAAACAAAAGTTAACTTAAAATCGTATAATAATAGAGACCATAATCAAGGAGGAGGGGGTGGCATTTGATCAAATTTAATACCCTTCATTTATTTGTTAGATGAAGGGGGGATCCATTCCATTCTACCATATAATCAGCATTACAATCCTTGCCTCCCTCGATATGGATTTTAGAATAAGGTGGAGGTGGGGAATCCTTACCACTTATCTCTTCATTTTTTTTGTGCAAAGGCATAAATATTCCAGATAAAACAACACTGGGCAGTTGAAATTTATTATATTGTCTATATATATTTATTGGGTATAATATTTACTTAGTTTATTAGGACAAAAGTCAACATGATATTCTATCCTTGAAATAATCAAATGAAGATAACCTTCAATCAAGGATTCCACCAGTAGACAATAGAAAAAAAATAGAACAATAGAACAACAGTCATTTACATAAAAAAAATATCCATATTCAGTGTTGTGGAGGAAGGATCATTTTCATAATGATCATGATAATATTGATGTTAATAAATTCAAGAATATTGATATATTTTATAATAGTACAAAACAATTAGATGTGGTTTCTATAATGAACATAAATGGTTCTATGTTGTTGAGCACCTAACTATTGCTTCTTTCATCTTATCAAATCCTTAAACGTTATAACTTAATTAATATTCTCCAACAATCTTCCCCTTAATGCTTAAGGTTTTGTAATTTCTCAAACAAAACTTTTTCCATGCTTTCAAACTGCAACATCCATTCTATTTTTCTAGTCATGATGTGTCCTCGAACATTCCAAGTGCATCACACAAGGAAATGGTGTGTTTGACACCCCAAAATGAATTTTAAAAATTCACTTTCAACAAATTCATTTTGCAACAAGTGAGGAAATGGTGTCTTTACTAGTTGACACCCCAAAATGAATTTCAACAAATTCATTCACCAAATTAGAAACAACATCAACATGCAGTTTCTAACAAATTTATTTACTTAGAATGAATATGAGACTTTGAACATGGTACCACTAAAAAAAAGAACATTAAAAAATCCACAACCAGTTTTAACCACGTGAACTTGAAAGCATTGGTTCAATTTTTCTCATCACCCCCCATTTTTCCTTTGGGTATACTCAAGTTGCTGCTCTTTCTCTTCCATATTTTTCCTCTTCATCAAAATTATCTTCATTCTCTATATCTGATCAAATTTTTATCACACTTGGTTTCCTTCTGAAGAAACCATACAACATGCCTTTTAGCTTATCCCAAGCATTCATATCAATCCATCCACAATTCATTTTTAATCTATTTTTTTTCCTTCCTTTTTGTAGATAAAACATATGTGAATGGTTGTCCTCTATAAAATGTACAAGAATAAATATTCCAACATTTCTCTATTCTATGACCATATTTACTAAAATAGTCACATATATTTTCTTGCACCAACTTGCCATCACTATTACATGTTACAAATTTTGTGCTTGAATCATGTGGATTCACATGTCCTGTGTACCCAAGACCTTCATATTTTGGTCTTACTATGGGTACAAATGGTTCTTTCATGCCTTGGTCATGCTTTCCCAAGCCTTTTTGTTTGTAGCCCATTTTATGTAGCAATTTAGAACCAATTCCCTTAGTGTGCTTCTCAAAATTGCCAAAACCATCATCACATTGCTTAACACAAATTTTAGCATCACTAAGTCTATCAATATTGGAGTCTATGTCCTCATAAATTACAATGTCATAGGCTCTCTATGAACAATCACAAACCATGGTCAAGTCACGTTCATTTGGAAAGGGATCACAACCTGCATCTTTTTCCTGCTCACAAAGATCATTAGTATCACAACATTCATCCATCATCATGGGTTTCAAATCATTAGTGTCACAACATTTATCCATCATTATGGGCTTCAAATAACTAGTATCACAAACAACATCTTTAATCAATAGACTTTTCCTTTTGCTTTATTTTGGAAACATTAAGAGTAATTATCCCTTATATATGACTTGCCATAAATCAATAGGTATAGTGATAAAATTTTCATTACCATAATTAGTATCATTAAGGATTCCTTGTATGCATTGTTGAAGTACCAAATATTCTCCTTTTTTGGCTTCTTTAACAATGGAACGGAAACCCTTTCATACTTTGTCTGACACATATTTTTCATCTTTTGTAGCTTCTTGAACAAATGCTTTTAGAAAATTTTGTTTCTTGCATTTTTCCAATTTATTTTTTCTTTCTTTCCCTCCTTTGATTTATTTTTTTTGGTGAGGTAGAAAACATTTTACCTCCCAAAAATTAAAGAAATTCAAGAAAAAAACTTAAATTCCTTTTTTGTTTGTTTAATTTGTTTTTGTGAGGCAGAAAATATTTTACCTCCCAAAAATTAAAGCAATTCAAGAAAAAAACTTAAATTCCTTTTTGTATATTAAATTTTTTTATCAACCTTTGACATGGAAATTGTTTTATCTCCCGACTAATAAAAATCTAAAAAAGAACTTAAATTTATTTTTTTCCATAAACATTTGTTTTTTAAACTTATACCTCCCAAAAAAAATATAAACTTTTTAATTTCTACTGTTGTGGCTCAGGGTGGAAGGGTACTTATTCCTACATTTTCATTAGATCATACTCAATTTGAAGGTTCAAATCCATTTTATTTTAAACACATTTTACCCCTGAAAAGCATTGAGAACTCCGAAGATGATGGGCCTTCAGTAGTCATGGCTAGTCCAAGTGGCTTGCAGAGTGGTTTGTCAAGGCAACTTTTTGATCTTTGGTGTTAAGATAAAAATAATGTGTGTGTTATCCATGGCTATGTAGTTGAGGGTACTCTAGAAAAAATAATTATGAATGAACCAAAGGAGATGACACTGATGAACGGGTTGCAGGCTCCTTTGAATATGCAGGTTCACTATATTTTATTTTTAGTTCATGCTGATTTCAACTAGACAAGTGAAATTTCAAATGATATACAACCACCTAACATTATTCTTGTGCATGAAGAAGCAAATAAGATGATATTCCTTAAATAAAAGCTACTTAGTTTGTAGACCAAAATATGAGGGTATTATCCTCAAGAAACTCAACTGGCTAGCTCGCGGCTATAGGTTTTAAAGAGACACTCCACTTCATCTGGATACACTTCTACACACCTTCAAAATTTTCTTAGGATATCCTCCTATAGTTACATGTATACACAATATGAGGGACTAATTCTCTTATTCTTGATCCAACGACGTTCTGAAGAGCAACAAACACTGGGCGTTTTGGGGCTTCAGTTCGGCTACTGAGCAGACACTATAGTCCTATGAAGTGAAAGCCTCAAAAATCGCTAGAGCACTTCACCATGAACAATACCCTAGGTCTCTTCATCAAAATCCACTTTGATACTTTTTTTTTAAAATAGGATCTTCAAATTAAGGAAATTGAAATATAGATCAACAATAGAACAACAATCATTTAAATCAACAAAATATCCAAACTCAATGTTACGGAGAAATTATCATTTTCATTATAATCATGATAATATTGATGATAATACATATGAATATTGATACATTTTATACGAGTACAAAACGATTAGATGCAGTTTCTATAATAAAACCTAACTAATTGCATGCAATTAAGTGGAAGAGGTATGAAAGTGGAATAAAATTTTATCATAGAAACATATCACTAAAAATAAGGATTCAAAGAAAAACAAGAAGCTATTGCAAAGAAGCAAAGTGAAGAACAAGCAAAAGAATCTAAAATAGAATATAAATAGGAGGAAATAATAAATATCAAAGAAGAATCTAAAGCAAAGTCCAATAATGAACCGAAGGAGGGGAGTAAGAAAGAAAATCATAAGATAATGAAGAGTCAAAGATAATAGAACATTAGGTTAAGGTTTCAATATATAACCATCTACATCACTGAGAGCAACAATAATATTGGATGCATGACTTACGACAATAATATTATGAATTTGCATGAAGTTATACAAGCATCAAGTATGGCAATATTTGGCAAAAGAAGCATAATAATTCTAGATTTTAAAGTAGTGTAACAACATCGAGGAACAAATATATCCATCATTTGAATTATTAGAGTTGAGCACTAGAAACATGAAGTCATAAAAAATATTTTGGATGCTCATGTGTTACAAGGACAACTTAGCATCATCATAGACCACCAATCGAGATTTCACTTAGATAAAATAATGATAAAATTGATGCTAGTTACTAACATTACGTAGCAAATCATATTATTTAATTTCTTGTTATATCTCAAAAAATAAATAATTTTATAAAAAAATAAAATATTAAATATATATATATATATAACAATATAATATTACATCATATAAATATTATAAATAGCTAACGCAAATTACATATATAACCCAAAGATAACTTAATTTTTAGTTTATTAATTTAATTTTTCAAACTTGTTTGAAAATGCACTATATTGATGACCTTTACTCTAATTTAAAGGTACTTAAATCATTATCTTCCTTAAAGGTAATCGCCTTTACAATATTTTAAACATGCTCAAATCATTATCTCATGAAGGTCATCACATTTGCAACCAAGTAGCCTATCTAATTCACTGGCATATTTCATTTCTATGCTACTCTCCTTAATGGTGTCACTTGATGGTGGAAGTGCCACTAGGCCAATCTAGTGAAAGTCATGTTAGTACCAAGGGTTAGTGGATTGGTAGTTGTTTGTTTGGTCAAGTATTTACCAATAAAATATATGGGTTCAAAATTTGGGGGTGTCAATTTGCAAAGGTAGTAGTCTACTCCTTAATATTTTGAGTACATGTCACACCAACCATGGTATGAATCCTGAGTGACTAGTGATACAAAAATATTTGGGTTATCAATTTGCAAAGGTAGTAGTCTGCTCCTTAATATTTTGAGTGCACGTCAGACCATGGTATGAATCCCGAGTGACTAGTGATCCAAAAGAATTTAGGTTCAAACCTTGTGGGTGTCAATTTGTAAAGGTAGTAGTCTTCCCCTAAATATTTTGAGTGCACATCAGACCATGGTATGAATCCTGAGTGAATAGTGATCTAAAAATTTTTGGGTTCAAACCTTGGGGGTGTCAATTTGCAAAGGTAGTAGTTTGATCGTTAATATTTTAAGTGCATGCCAGACTGAACATGCAATGAATCCTGAGTGACTAGTGATCTCCCCTTCATGAAGAGTAAAAAAAAACCCCTATAATTTGAGAGCAGCCCCTATAATTTGAACTATTTTAGTTATTCAAAATAATATAGTTGTAAACAACTTCCTTATTTTTTAAATTAGTAATGTTTAATTCTTTTGAGTGCGCATCAAATCGACCATGGTATGAATCCGGAGTGACTAGTGATCTTACCTTCATGAGTAGTCAACAAAAAAAAGTTAGAATAAGGTTGTTGAAAGTACTCCCTATAATTTGAACCATTTTAGTTACTAAAAATAGTATGGTTCTAAACAAATTCCTTATTTATTAAAAAATTCATGTTTAATTATCTTTTTATACCTGTGCCTTCGTGTTAACCTTGAGAACGAATGCCACATTAGCTATGTTTGTATTTTGTAATAAACATTTTTCACTTAGCATGTCTAACGGGATGACATTTATGAAAGCTATCATGTCCATGCACCAATGGCTCCAGATCAGCCCAACCTCGATGGCTTCGCTCTACCTCTGCCTTGGTGCCACAAATAAAATGACCCCGGTGCTTGTATATTCGTTCCTCCACCTATGTGGTCCACCTATCCACATGTCATCCACTTGTACAAGCATGTGATAGAGAATATTTGTAGTTTCTATGATAAGTTTCTTGTCTGCTTTACTCCTATATATGTTGTTCACTTTAGACATTCGATAGGGTTTTGATCTCTTATTTTCTAATTCTCTAGTGGACAGTAAAAATAGGGATAGTGGCAATAATATTAATCGCACATCTTTCTTCACATCTCTTGTTAGTCCTCTTGCATCATTGATGTCAAATATGATGCCCTATCTTGCTAATTCTAAAGTAGACTTTGTTGACATCCACCTTTACGCATTGGATCTAGTTAGTCATAGGCTCCAAAACATATTCACTTGACTATGACTACTATTAAAAACTTCCTTGATTTTATTGATGCAATATTGCATATTTAATATAAGAACTATTATTATGATCAATGATAGTTAATATTATTGATCATTATAAACAATGAGGTCAATATAATTGAGAAGATAATTACAATCAATGTTACGTTTATAATGGGTTCAAATAATAGAATAATGGGTTAATAAACCCTCATATTGACCTTTAATTCGAGAGATATAGTGTTTATCTCTTATATTTAACTTTTTGATTTGGATTTGGAAACATCCTTGATTTTATTGATGCAATATTGTATATTTAATATAATATCTATTATTATGATCAATAATGGTTAAGATTGTTGGCAATTTTGGGTACTTTGGGTACATTGCTTTTGCTCAAGTGTATAAGTTGTCATTGATGTCAAAAGGCATTTTTGTGTTGATATCAAAAAGAGTGTGATGTCAAAAATATCTTGAGAAAGCTTCATATTGTTAAAGGGTTTTTATTAAAACCATGGTGACAAGGTTAAAGGTTTTTCTTAAAACCATTTGGACTCATTAAGGGTTTTTATTAAAACCAAGCTTAACTTAATGCAAAGGTTTTTGCTTCTTGAAAAACCTTGAAGGTCCATGTTTATTATTAATAATTAAATTAACTCAAACCTTTGACAAAGGTCTAAGTTTAATTTATTATTAATAAAATAATAATTATTATTATTTTAATTATTATTAAAGGGTCTTTTAACCCTTAAGCGATGCAGATAAAGTTTTCTTTCGCCGACGTGTTGCCATCGTTGGAGGAGCGCCGACGTCAAACAATTAAGGAGAAATGGCTATATAAGTGGGGATGATTTTCTAAAGTAAGTGCACCACCGATTATTTGGAGTCTTCGATTTGCGTTTGCTCTGTATCTTTCGAATAGCGCTTGGTGTCTTCGATTTGCGTTTGCTCTGTATCATTCGAATAGCGCTTGGTGTCTTCGATTTGCGTTTGCTCTGTATCATTCGAATAGCGCTTGGTGTCTTCGATTTGTGCTTGCTCTGTGTCTTCGAATCTCCAATTGACGTCTTTGAAATCGTGCTTGATCTGTGTCTTGGAAACCATGCTTGGCATACTCGGATTTGAGCTTGGGCTGCATCCTTACCTTTTTGCTTGACGTTAGTGGATTGGCAATTGCACCTGAACTGTGTTTTTCTAGACTGTGTTGTGAGATGATTAATGCAAGCATTCAGTGACTTATGTTTTGGACAGTGCTAGGAAAACGAATACGTTTTCCATATCCTACGATCAAGTGAAGATAAAACAAAGGATAGTTTAATATTTCTTTGTCGAGCACTTGTGCTCCAACGACGATGGAGTTTGAGTAAAGGCGCTCGCTAGGCAGAGATACAAGTTTCGAATCACGTCGAGTGCATTTTTCCTTTTGTTGCGATGCACGAAGGAGAGCGGCTGTGATTGGGCTACGTAAGTAGAGGAGAATGCGCTTTAGCGCTTATAGTGGTGGCTCCTCATTTCTCCTAAGGTTGGAGAACTAAGTATTGCCAAGGTAAATCTTTTTATTGTTGACTTGGGATATTTGAGTTGATTTGATCAAGAATTATTGATGGAGGTATAAGGTTAAGTTGTAATCTTTGTTTTGACATTGTTATTATTAATGCTTGATGCTTATGTGGAGTAATAAGGTGTAAAGAGATTTTACTTTGTATGTATATTATAATTTTGGTGGTTAATATTAAGTTGGAGTAATAAGGTGTTATTTTGGATCTTTATTATTGTGTATTATTGTATAGTTGCTAACTCTAATTGGTGGTAAATTGAGAGTTAATGTTGTGACAATTTTTGAGTTCTCCTTCTTCATCAAAGTAAAGGTATGGGCACATTCTTCCATGGTTGTTATTGATTGATGGTTTTCTGAAAATAAGTGTGGAGGGAAAAGGATTTCTACTTGTTTCCTTTTCTTGTGATGATTGGTTGAATGCTTCAAGGTTGATGTTGAGTTGAATGGTGTTGGTTGACTAAACCTTGTTTGATGAGCATTGTTGTTAAAACCCTAATTGGTTGTGGAAAGAACATGAGTATCATTGTTATATGAGATATTGCATGGTTGGCAATTGTTGGGTTGTGTTTCATGTTCTTGAGAAAAGCATACTACATCTATCTTATTCTGTTGAGATTGAGATTGAGTTGAGATTGATATTGGGAGTTAAGTATAGAACATATTGAGTCTCTAACAATTCTCTTTATGCTTCTATGAGGGTGGAGAAATATTGAGTCTCTAACAATTCTCTTTATGCTTCTATGAGGTTGATGAATCACATTGGGTCTCTAACAATTCTCTTTGTGGGTTCATGCTAAGCAAGTTTTTCTTGGTGAGCTTGCTGAGGTTTTGGACAGGTTCCGGTGGGGACTTGTGAGCAGGTTTTGGACAGGTTTCGGTGGGGACTTGTGAGCAGATTTGGACAGGTCCTAGCAGAGGACTTGTGAGCTGAGTTTGAGAGTTCTATCAGAGAACTTGAGGACAGAGGTGCATTGGTTCTTTGAGAAGAACCTGAGGACAGATTTGGCAAGTCTTTGAGAAGGCTTGTGTGTAGAGGATTGATTTGTTCAAGTGTTGGACAGATCTGACAGGACAGAGGAAGACTTGTACTAGACCGACTGACTGTGTTTGGTACAGGTTGCTGAGCTGCTGTGGACGTGATCATAGAAGGCAGAGGTCTCTTAGGCTAAGCATTGAGGACAGGAGGTCTTCGGTGGAAAGGAGTTCCACGTGCTGGCAAGAGGTAGAGGCAGTTGATCTTTTGAGGGATCATTTCCAGAGCAGAGGGGAAGGTATCTCCTTTGAGCAGAGGCTCATAAATTCAGATAGAGGGGAAGGTATCTCCTTTGAGGAGAGGCTCATAAATTCAGATTGGGGGAAGGTATCTCCTTTGGGCCGAGGCTCATAAACATTGTAATTGGGAAGGTTTCCCAAAGAACTTTGAGATAACTTTTAGAGAAAAGTTTTGTGGACGTAGCCCAGGCATTCTAGGTGAACCACGTTAAAATTGGTGTCACTTTGTGGATGATATTGTGCTTTGTTTTGATATTGCTTTGGGTATATTGCTTTACTATTTTGAAGTATAAAGGAAAAAGTAAAAAGAGGTCTTATACTGTTCACCCCCCCTCTCAGTATAAGCTTGTGTTCTTCAATTGGTATCAGAGCGGGTGCCTTCGAAAAGTTTAACAACTTGAAGGAAAAGCTAGTAAAGAACACAATGGATTACTCAAGTAGCAATGCAGCACCTATTCATGATGAGTCTTCTAGTGATGAAGAGGCATATTACAACAAGAAAGGCAAGTTCTCTAGAAAGCACAAAAGTATGAAAAATATAAGATGTTTCAATTGTGGAAAGTTTGGTCATTATGCTACTGATCGTACTTGTTCCCAAGAATGAAAGTGATGAAGATAAACAGGATTCTAAGAGCAAGGATTCTGAAAAGCACAAGCATCACAGGAAAAAAAATGATGAGCACAACAATCAAGGAAAGAGGTATTCTCACAAGCACAAGAAGAGTTTCTACCTAGACAAAGCAAGTAAGTGTTCTAGTAGTGATAGTGAAAGTTCTTCAAGTGATAATGAAAATGAGATGTTGTTCATATCAAAAAAAGAGGAAGAACCGAAACATAGATTCATTATCATGAAATGTCTTAGATGTGGAAATTTTGGTCACCTTGAGGATGATTGCACAAATAATGATTTGGTTTCTAGTATGTATGAGGATGCTTCAGAAAACTATAAGGAAGATGCATGTATGGTCTTTGAAAAGGGTAGCACCTCTAGTGATAAGAAATCTGAAAAAGGCTTTGATGATTCAAAAAGCAAACAAATAAAGGATCTTGAAAGTGAACTTATTAGTGCTCTTAGTGTTTTGGAAAAGGAAAGAAAGAAGAATGCTAGACTCAAGGATAAGTTAGATGAATGTTGTATGGAGAGAGATGATCTTATAGAAAGTCTTGACTTCTCTATAGCTAAGACACAAGAACTCAAGGATGAGTTAGAGTCTAAGGTTCTTGAGTATAATGAGTTAGAACAAAAAATGGCTTCTTTGAAAGAGGAAACTAAAGAGTACAAGGATAAGCTTTACAGGTTTCAAGATAGCTCCAAAAAGGTAAAGTCCATCATCAAAGATCAAAGAAGGGCAACAGATAAAACAGGTCTTGGTTTTGGTAAGAAACACAAGGAACAGGTTGGGGAATCTAGTAAGAGATTCCAAAAAGAAGAGAGTTCTGATGAGGAGAGTATTTCAGAGAAAGAGTCCTTGAGTGATAGATGCACAGAAATAGAAAATAGGAAACAAAAAAAGGGGAGAAAGTTTACAGGACCTAGAAAGCCATTTACAGGAAAGTTTAATGGCAGATGTTTTGCTTGTCACAGGTTTGGTCACATGGCTTCACATTGCATGACTCAAGTAAGGAAGGTAAATGACAGTTTCAGAGGTGGTAATTTCTTTCAAGGGTATTGCTACTCTTGTAAACAGTTTGGGCATAAGGCAATTTTTTGCAAGGCTAATAACAGGAACAGGGTTAGTCAAAACAGGTGGATTCAAAGAACAGGTATGCCTAAAAGAAATAACATTGTTACTTGTTATAAGTGCAACAATGAAGGTCACACAACTAGACAGTGTAGAGCTGAACTTCCAAGGTACAGGAATAGGAACAAGTGGTATGAACAGGTCCAAGGATCAAGGCATGGATAAGAACAGGAATGATAACAGGAACAGGAATAGTGACAGGAACAGGAACAGGAATATGGACAAGGAGAACAAGAGAAGACATGGTAAGGAAGCTATAGACACTGATGATGATCAGTGCCTAATGGGAGTTTTACTCCCACCCCAGAATTAATCACCTCATCAGGAGGTGGGGGAGGGACTAAGCTAAGAGGCTCATTCTTAGTCCCGAGCCCCAAAGGTGACCCTTTGCCATTGATGACAAAGGGGGAGAGATATGAGTAAGGGGGAGAGCTTCAAAGTGAAGAGGAAAGCTTCAAGTCAGGGGGAGCAAAACTTCAAAGGAAGATTCTCGGTTGTGGGCACAGTTGGTCAGTTGTTAGCACAGTTGGTTTCAGTTTTGGCTCTTGAGAAGTGTTTTCAGTAAAGGTTTGCCATCAATGACAAAGGGGGAGATTGTTGGCAATTTTGGGTACTTTGGGTACATTGCTTTTGCTCAAGTGTATAAGTTGTCATTGATGTCAAAAGGCATTTTTGTGTTGATATCAAAAAGAGTGTGATGTCAAAAATATCTTGAGAAAGCTTCATATTGTTAAAGGGTTTTTATTAAAACCATGGTGACAAGGTTAAAGGTTTTTCTTAAAACCATTTGGACTCATTAAGGGTTTTTATTAAAACCAAGCTTAACTTAATGCAAAGGTTTTTGCTTCTTGAAAAACCTTGAAGGTCCATGTTTATTATTAATAATTAAATTAACTCAAACCTTTGACAAAGGTCTAAGTTTAATTTATTATTAATAAAATAATAATAATTATTATTTTAATTATTATTAAAGGGTCTTTTAACCCTTAAGCGACGTAGATAAAGTTTTCTTTCGCCGACGTGTTGCCATCGTTGGAGGAGCGCCGACGTCAAACAGTTAAGGAGAATTGGCTATATAAGTGGGGATGATTTTCTAAAGTAAGTGCACCACCGATTATTTGGAGTCTTCGATTTGCGTTTGCTCTGTATCATTCGAATAGCGCTTGGTGTCTTCAATTTGCGTTTGCTCTGTATCATTCGAATAGCGCTTGGTGTCTTTGATTTGCGTTTGCTCTGTATCATTCGAATAGCGCTTGGTGTCTTCGATTTGTGCTTGCTCTGTGTCTTCGAATCTCCAATTGACGTCTTTGAAATCGTGCTTGATCTGTGTCTTGGAAACCATGCTTGGCATACTCGGATTTGAGCTTGGGCTGCATCCTTACCTTTTTGCTTGACGTTAGTGGATTGGCAATTGCACCTGAACTATGTTTTTCTAGACTGTGTTGTGAGATGATTAATGCAAGCATTCAGTGACTTATGTTTTGGACTGTGCTAGGAAAACGAATACGTTTTCCATATCCTACGATCAAGTGAAGATAAAACAAAGGATAGTTTAATATTTCTTTGTCGAGCACTTGTGCTCCAACGACGATGGAGTTTGAGTAAAGGCGCTCGCTAGGCAGAGATACAGGTTTCGAATCACGTCGAGTGCATTTTTCCTTTTGTTGCGATGCACGAAGGAGAGCGGTTGTGATTGGGCTACGTAAGTAGAGGAGAATGCGCTTTAGCGCTTATAGTGGTGGCTCCTCATTTCTCCTAAGGTTGGAGAACTAAGTATTGCCAAGGTAAATCTTTTTATTGTTGACTTGGGATATTTGAGTTGATTTGATCAAGAATTATTGATGGAGGTATAAGGTTAAGTTGTAATCTTTGTTTTGACATTGTTATTATTAATGCTTGATGCTTATGTGGAGTAATAAGGTGTAAAGAGATTTTACTTTGTATGTATATTATATTTTTGGTGGTTAATATTAAGTTGGAGTAATAAGGTGTTATTTTGGATCTTTATTATTGTGTATTATTGTATAGTTGCTAACTCTAATTGGTGGTAAATTGAGAGTTAATGTTGTGACAGTTTTTGAGTTCTCCTTCTTCATCAAAGTAAAGGTATGGGCACATTCTTCCATGGTTGTTATTGATTGATGGTTTTCTGAAAATAAGTGTGGAGGGAAAAGGATTTCTACTTGTTTCCTTTTCTTGTGATGATTGGTTGAATGCTTCAAGGTTGATGTTGAGTTGAATGGTGTTGGTTGACTAAACCTTGTTTGATGAGCATTGTTGTTAAAACCCTAATTGGTTGTGGAAAGAACATGAGTATCATTGTTATATGAGATATTGCATGGTTGGCAATTGTTGGGTTGTGTTTCATGTTCTTGAGAAAAGCATACTACATCTATCTTATTCTTTTGAGATTGAGATTGAGTTGAGATTGATATTGGGAGTTAAGTATAGAACATATTGAGTCTCTAACAATTCTCTTTATGCTTCTATGAGGTTGATGAATCATATTGAGTCTCTAACAATTCTCTTTATGCTTCTATGAGGTTGATGAATCACATTGGGTCTCTAACAATTCTCTTTGTGGGTTCATGCTAAGCAAGTTTTTCTTGGTGAGCTTGCTGAGGTTTTGGACAGGTTTCTGTGGGGACTTGTGAGCAGGTTTTGGACAGGTTTCGGTGGGGACTTGTGAGCAGATTTGGACAGGTCCTAGCAGAGGACTTGTGAGCTGAGTTTGAGAGTTCTATCTGAGAACTTGAGGACAGAGGTGCATTGGTTCTTTGAGAAGAACCTGAGGACAGATTTGGCAAGTCTTTGAGAAGGCTTGTGTGTAGAGGATTGATTTGTTCAAGTGTTGGACAGATCCGACAGATAGAGGAAGACTTGTACTAGACCGACTGACTGTGTTTGGTACAGGTTGCTGAGCTACTGTGGACGTGATCATAGAAGGCAGAGGTCTCTTAGGCTAAGCATTGAGGACAGGAGGTCTTCGATGGAAAGGAGTTCCACGTGCTGGCAAGAGGTAGAGACGATTGATCTTCCGAGGGATCATTTCCAGAGCGAGAGGGGAAGGTATCTCCTTTGAGCAGAGGCTCATAAATTCAGATAGAGGGGAAGGTATCTCCTTTGAGCAGAGGCTCATAAATTCAGATTGGGGGAAGGTATCTCCTTTGGGCCGAGGCTCATAAACATTGTAATTGGGAAGGTTTCCCAAAGAACTTTGAGATAACTTTTAGAGAAAAGTTTTGTGGACGTAGCCCAGGCATTCTGGGTGAACCACGTTAAAATTGGTGTCACTTTGTGGATGATATTGTGCTTTGTTTTGATATTGCTTTGGGTATATTGCTTTACTGTTTTGAAGTATAAAGGAAAAAGTAAAAAGAGGTCTTATACTGTTCACCCCCCTCTCAGTATAATCTTGTGTTCTTCAAAGATCATTGATCATTCCAAACAATGAGGTCAATATAATTGAGGAGATCATTAAAAACAATGTTATGTTTATAATGTGTACAATTCAAATAAAGCAAATAATAGAATAATAGATTAACAAACCCTCATATTGACCTTTAATTCGAGAGATCTATTGTTTATATCTTATATTGAACATTGTGATTTGGATTGGTCTAGCTCTCATGTATTCCGTTACTTTTTTTACTTTAAGTCGGTTTTTCTATTATTCTCTATGATATTTTTATGTCATTAATGATGATATTTATTAACCTAATTTGTATTTCCTTTTATTTCAACAATTGCATTCTGATTTGTTTCTTTATTAAACCTTTTTTTATTTGACTTGACTATTGGATATCTCACCACTTGTGCACATGATTTAGTATCCTCTAATTTTTTTTGTAGTTCTTATCCTTATATCATCATGTCTACCTTCACTTATTAATTTTTTTTATTTATAATAGATTGTTTTCATTTTTTTTCTTTTTTGGCCTATAAATTTTTTTGAAGATGAGATTCCGCTATGGAATCATCATTACTACACAATTCCATGGTATTGGAGAATTTTAGTTAGACCATGATATCAACAACAATTTGATTTGAATACATATCAAAATAAAATTAATACATAATTAATTAAATTTTGTTCTCGTTTAAGATGATAATTATAAAAAAATATTTAATTTCACATCATTCCCTCTTAATATTTTTATGGAACAATGAAAAGTTTAATATGCTATTTAAAATAGAATTTATTACTATTAATTTTATAAAGACTATGGTTGCCAAGCAATATTTTATTTATTTAAAGTTGAATACTAATTAAAAAAAGTTTAATTTAGTCCACTCAAGTCATATCATTAGTGTAGTACTCTATTAGAAATAAATTAAACTAGTAGAACATATTTATATTTTAAGATGCTAGGCTGGTGTTGCTAGTGTTACAAGTGCTAGATTTTATAGGTAAGCTGAGGGAGGAAGATAGAGATATCAGAGCTCACAAGTTCAAATCCAATGAATTAAGGGAGAGGAATACCTAGGATTTGGTGGGAGGTTGTTGTTGCTAGTTTTTTTGGTGTTATAGGTGTTAGATTTTGTAGGTAAGTTGAGGGAAAAAGAAGGAGATATTAGATATTGCAGGTTCAAATCCAGGAAATAGAGTGAGAGGAATACCTATGGTTTGAGGGGAGGTTGTTGTTATTGGTGTTACATATGTCAGATATAGATGTGGATAGAATCGATGGTGTTGGGGATTATTGTGGTCATGTGGTGATGAATAGTTGATGCTATGGGTTGACACCTCAACTAGAAATTCATGATCAAAATCATGGTGATGGGGATACCTTAGGTTGTAATGCAATAGAAAAAGAGGAGTTCAATGATGACATTTCAAAGGACACTGATGGGGATGATGGTCATAAACCAGCTAAAATTTTTTGGGGCCCTCCTTTGAAGGATACACCTCAAAATATCCCACTTGAATCCTTCATGGATAAAGTTTACAACATAAAATTTTTTGGCCCAATTAATCAACTCTCCCTTTACTATCTCAGGTGATAAAGTTATTTTACCTCCTATAGCTATGGCATATCTCATCTCTCAGGAATGTCTATCTCTCATTGGCAAATTCATTAGAGCATGGCCAAAAATCAAATCCATTTATAAATGGGCATTCTCAAAATGGTGCCCTATCAAAAACATGGAGCTAGTGGTGTGCCCTAGGGGTTTCTTCATGATTTGATTGAACAATCCCTAAGACACAAGTAAAATTCTTACTAGTGATCGATGGTTTTTTGGATGTAAAACCATATTTCTTCATTGGTGGGAAGAGGATTTTGATCCAAAAAAATAAATTATTAGCATGGTATCAATTTGTGTCAGGCTACTAGGTTTACCCACCCACTTGGAACCCAAGAACTCTCAAAGTCATAGCTCAATCAATTGGGAAATTGGTTGCCATTGGTGCTACCATGAAGGTAAGATTTCGATTGACTTATGCTTGCATTTGGATCACAACCAACCTATACTCTCAAATTTTGACCTATGTTGGCTTGGTTTCAGGTTCATACCACAAACGATAAGTTGTTGAATATGAAAAAAAACACGCTTATTGTATTGAATGTAAAAAATAGGGTCACCTAATGGTTCAATGCCCACTACTGAAAAAGACTCAAAGAAATATGGATATCAAGATAGAAGAGTGACAATCAATGGTAATAGTCAAGTATTCCACCAAATCCAGAGAAAGAAACAGTTTGACAAATGTAAACAACCAATAACCACCCAACAAACAATGATCCAAATTGGAAATACTTCAAATCCAGTTTGATTTTTGATTGCCAATTTAATTTTTTTTTACCATTAAATTTTTCAAACACCTCCCCTATAGAGGATGTTATGGGTAATGAGTCAAGGCCAAATCCACCTATGGACATTCCCAAAAAACCATTACCCCAGGGAAATATTCCTAAAGATCTAGGGGTTTCTACTATGAATGGTCATTCTCCCTTAAATTTGGGACTCTCATGTCCTCCCTTGACCACTGCTTCACCAAACCAAGCTTTTGATCCTTCATCTCAAATTGGTTTAATAAAAATTCTAGTTAACCTAGTAAATTCCCCTGTTCTTGAGGAACTAATTAGTTTTCCAAAGCAAGATTTTTCCCCTATATATGATGAATATTATTGTTCCCCAAATAACATCACATGAAGCCAAACAACTGATGTGGATAGTAGAAAAAATAAAGGAAAACCATCCATCCAATATGCTAGGAGGAAGGAGATAGATAATGACATTGCAAATGACACTCAAACCACCATTTTGTCATATCTTGATGGTCAAACTAGCACTAATAACCAAAAGAAGAAGAAAATCAACCCAAACCACCTTAATCTCAATGAGGAGGGAGGAAAAATTATCATCAATAAATCACAAATGAAGATCCTATCATGGAATGTAGGCCTCAATGGCCCATTCGAGCAAATGTTGGCTAGGTCTATGAGGAAGGAATTAAATCCCAATATCATGCTCTTGCAAAAAACCAAAACAAATATGGATAGTAGTGATAAAATAAAAAAAATCCCTATGGAAGGATAGTGAATTTATGTTCAGTCCAGCCAGGGGCTCTTTAGGTGGATTTTTTTGCATGTGGTACCCAAGCAAGGTTGAAGGAATACTAATAACTAATATTGATAGGGTAGTCAATATGTTGTTTTTCTACAAAGACACTTGAATTCAATGGATACGATCAAACATATACACCCCAAATAATCTATTGGGCTATTGTGCATTAAGAAATGATCTAAACCAGATTAGGAACAACTTCCAAAATGAGTCGTGGATGCTTATTGGATATTTTAACATTTCTCTATTCCTATAGAAAAAAAAGAAGAAAACCCCATTAGTTTTAGGTGTCTTGAAGACTTTTTTGATTTCATTGAACAAATGAACTGATGGACTTTCAATTGAAAGGAGTAAAATACACCTAGAATAATAGAAGAATAGGTAATTAGCTAATCCAACTAAGACTTGACATATTTCTATTATATAAGGAAGCAATTCAGTTCTTTAGAGATGCAACTCTTCACACTTATCCAAAAATTGGTTCAAACCACAACCTCTTAGTTTTTGAAAGGTATAAACAAGGTCAAATATTTAAGACACCATTTAGATTCAAATCAATGTGGCTTCAACATGAGGGCATCAAAAATTGTATTTCAGATTGGTGGAGTAATACCTTATCGAGATAACCATTAGTCCAAATAACTAAAAATACTTTGATTTATCAAATAAAATATGAAAATCTAGAACAAGGCCTTCGGTAATATTTTTGAGTGCAAACAAAAAATTGTAGATAGGCTAAATGCAATTGAAAACAACATTCCAAATAAGAATCTAGAACCTGAAATGAGACAAAAGAAAAAAAGAACTATCTGAATACCACAATATTCTAGCCAGAGAAGAGGTTTTTTGGAGGTAAAAATATCATTCTCTATGGCTAAAATGAGGAGACTTCAACACTAAGTACTTCCCCACATCAACTCTTAGACATAAACATAATAACAAAATCAAAGAGCTTTTCTGAAATGATGGTGCATCTACTTTAGATATTCTTGAGATTAGATAAGAGGCTGTCAATCACTTTGAAGATATTATTGGCCCTTGTCTTCCATGCTTGTCTTAGGTGTGCAATGATTTCCTTCAAAATATTCTAAATATGATTTTACATGATTTCAATGCTAGTACCCTTAAAGGATTTACCTTCGAAGAAATTAAAGAAGCAATGTTCTCAATGCACACTGATAAATATCCTAGACCTAACGGCTTTCCTCCTAGATTTTTCAAAAAATTATAGGACTTAGTAGGTCCTGATATCTCTATAGTTGTCCAAGACTTCCAATGCTACAAAATTCTTCCTAGGGATATCAACTCCACATTTTTGGCCTTTGTTCCAAAAGCCCACAACACTTGGTCCATATATGACTTTAGGCCTATTAGTTTATGCAATGTGATTTGTAATATAATTTCTAAGGTCATTTCAAATAGATTAAAAGAAGTTGTCCCAATCATCATTGACCAATGCCAAGGAAGCTCTGTCCATGACAGATTTATAGCTAACAAAATAATAACTATTCACAAAATCATTCATTCAGTCTCCATGAGCAAAAAATTAGGAATGTTTTTGAAATTAGACATGAACAAACCATTTGATAGGGTATCTTGGGATTTTCTTTTTGATGTCCTCTCCAAATTTGGGTTTCATGAGGATTGGATAGCCTTAATAAAATAATGTGTAACCTCGACATGGTTTTATATCCTTGTTAACGGTTTTGTTGCAAGATATATTTCAATTTCAAGAGGAATCAAATAGAGGGATTCCATCACTCATTTTCTTTAATTATCATGGTTGAATCTCTCAGCAAATCCCTAAAAGAACCTTGTTTACGTAGTCTTATTTATGGAATCAAACCCTCTTCTCATTCTAGAGCTATCATCCATTAATAATTTGTTGATGATACTATTCTAGGCTCACTATCCTTTGTTCTTGAAGCTAAAATGATCAAAAACATCCTCAATTACTATGAGGTAGAAACTGGTCAAAAGGTGAACTATGAGAAAAGCAAAATTTTCTTTTTGAATACACTAGCTTGAAGGAAGATAAAAATTGTGAGAATTCTTGGCTGTAATATTTCCAACCTCCCTTCAATTTATCTTGGTCTTCCCTTGTTCCAGGGCAACATGTCAGAGAATTTATGGAATAATATCATTGATAGAATTCTGAAGAAACTTGCAAGCTAGAAGAAGGTATTGTTGAGTCAAGCAATAAAGGCAGTTCTCATCCAAGCCTATCTCCAAAGAATACCATTTTTTTGTCCATATTCAAATTTTTGGTATAAATATGACAAAAAATTGAACAAATTTAAAGAAACTTTTTGTAGTGTGAAAATAAAAATTGGAGTAAGCTGCCTTTAGTTTCTTGAGATAAAATTTGTTGGCAAAAAAAATTGGAGGGTTTGGCTTTAGAAGAGTTCATCAAATGAATCTAGCTCTGCTAGCAAAATAGGGATGGATAATTGTTTCAAATGCCCAATATTCTTGGAGAGATATAATCAAAGGGAAATAACTCCATCAAAATACCTTCATGGATAAGATCTCAGTTCATAATAGATCGTACTTCTAGAATTTGGTTGTCCAAACTAGAGAAATTTATAGAAGGGGTCTAAGATGGAAACTTGACAATAGTAGAAGCATAAGGTTTTGGGAGGATCCATGGCTAAAGGATTTCCCTCTTATTAGGGACCAAAATTTAGAAATTCTAAAGCCTTTCATGGACCACCTATTCGGCAACCAAGTGTCTAATTTCATAAATCCCAATGGCCAGTAATGAAAATCTATTTCGATTGATAATCTCAAATTTTCTTGCAAAATTATGGAAGTAGCCTTAGCGAATCTTCTCATAGTACATGTGATACCAATAAACCAATCGAGAGACATCCTTATTTATAATCCCTATGAATATGGGTAATTTTTAGTCAAATTAACATATTACATCCAAGGTCCTCTTGTTGCCCAATGACCTCTTGCAAAAGTTTGTGTGGCCAAAAATTTTTATTTTCAAAGTCTCATTTTTTTCATTGTTCACATCCTAGAATAACATTTAACTATAGATAACCTTATAAAAAAGGTATGTTCATTCCAAATCGTTGTTGTCTTTGCAACTCCAATTGGAAATCTATCCAACATCTATTTTGGAATACCCATTTTCCAGGTCTATCTTAAATGCCCTCTTTAACATTTTCAATGTTGCTTGGGTCCAACCACCTTCCATTCCTCTCCTCTTTGAGCAATGGCCCAATCCATTTCCCAACTCCTAGCTCAAGTTCCTTTGGAATATTTGCCTCCATCATTATCTTTGGCAAGTTTGGTTGGAACGTAATAATGGAATTTTCAATGATTGTAGTAGAGACCATAAGTCAGTTCTTTCCCACATCATTTCCTTTGTGCTAGAAACTGCTCAACTGGTGTCATGTGAAGAGTGTCCCAAACCTGATCTTGAAGCCTGATTGTTTACTTTATTTAAAATTAGTCACATTTTGGGTAGGGCCTCCAAATACCAAGTGGATAGATTAAGCATCAAATAGAACCCCCTCCTCCTAGCTGGACAAAGCTCAATTTTTATGGCACAAAAAAAGGAAACCTAAGCAGGACGAGCAGTGGAGGTATTATCAGAAATGATAGAGGAGAAATTATCATGGCATTTGTAGAGAATGTCCAAATTTAGATGAATAATATGACTGAGGTGAGAGCCCTCCACCAAAAATTGATGATGTTAAGTGATATTTATATTGATCAAATCATCGTTGAAGGAGACTCCTTGCTTGCCATTAAATAGATTAAAGAAAACCAACATCCACCATGAAATATCAGCAACATCATAGATGGATGTAAGAGAATGCTAGGAAAATATTTGAACATCACCATTCAACACATATACAGGGAAGGTAATAATGTGGTTAACCTACTAGCTAAAAAAGGTGTCATGGAGCAATCCTTCCGTGTGTGGCGAATCAACTTTCCATTGAGGCTCACATATGATAGCAGTGGAGGTAAAATTTATCTTCTTTAATATGGTTAATAATATTGATCAGTTATTTAGGACCACCAACCATCCAAATATGCTCCATATTTATCCCTTACCTCTTGGAAGGTGTGGCATCTTGGGTCTTCTTGGCAGTTTCCAAAATTTCTCAAAAGCTCAGACCTTTCTCCAACACTACATCTGCATGTCCAAAGCAATCAACTCCCATCTTGGTGGCAACAATGAAGAGGCAAATGTTAACCCTGATCAGATGGTGTAAGTAATATGGATCTTGCTTTCAGATCTCTATCTTTCAATGTATGCTTAGTCTATGGTTGTCTTTATTTAGGAGGGTGTGTTGGGAGTGCTTTTCCTTTGTTTTTTTGTTGTTTGACTATGCTAGTTTCCAACCTATTGGTTTTTGTTCTTTTTGGTGATCCCTTTTGGATTCCTGGATTACCTCTGTAAAAGATTTTGTTTCCTTTCAAAACCCCTCCATCAATTATATATATATATGCTAGGAATAAATTAATGGTATAATGGATTTGTCTATCCATAATTGGATACCATTGATGCAAATACTTCCTTAGAACTATTAATGTATTCTCTTATTAACACTTCAATTCAAATTTTAGGGGTGTTAAATTGGCTAATCTTTCCTCAGCCAAATCCAACATTGTATAATATAATTTTTTCATTAGTTTATATATATATATCTTAGTTCATGACATAGTTTAACTATCTTTCAAGGATATTTCCTAGAATAAACTTATGTAATTTTTGAGGACCAACTTCATTTAAAAAGATAAACTATAAAATATATCTTATTAAATATTAAGGTTTTAAAGCTCTCTATCTTGAAATAAAAGGACCTCCTTTAATTTCAAGCAATGGCAGATTACTATTCTATGTCAAAAATCTTTGAAGGGGTGTGTATGCGTATGTGTCGTAGGAGTAAATTCATTTGATAAAATTGAGTAACTTATAAATCTACATCATACTATTCATTTATAATTGATAGTAAAGTCTCTTTGTTTAAAGTTTAATCATTTTATTTATTGTACTTAAAGAAAATGAGAATTCCAAGGGCATAGGTTGGATGGTAGTAGTTGAGTGTCTACGATCAGTTCGTTACCCTAGTTTGATGCCCTAAATGATTGGAGGTCTCATTGACTATGCTTTACCCAATAAAATTAAGGTTTATAGAGGCAACCCATTCATGTCATTATTGATTTTCCTAAGAATCTAAAAAAAATGAGCATTCTTGCAACTTTATACTACAACATAGAAATATTTTGAGGGGTCACTTATTTTCTAGATATTTTTTAGTTGAAAATACTTTGAAAGGAGCATTATGATACGAGGAAAAAAAAGAGTATTGATTTATTGTTAACAGTTGATTTTTTTTAACAGAAGTTCATTGTCATTAGTACATATTAAATTATATGATCATATTTTTTAAAACATAAAATGTATAGGTTGGATGGTAGCCATAGAGAGTTTATCAATTGGTTGTGGTTGTCCCAATTTGATGCGTGAAAAGTCAAGGGTTCCATTAACTTCATCTAACCCAACTGGCTAGGGTTTATATGGAAACACCAAATGGTGTTATCAATTCCCTTATGCTTGAAATTCAAAACATGTCAACCACATATTTATTTGAAAAGAGGATTATTGATAAATTTGTCTTAAAGCATGATTTTTTTTTTTACACAAGCTCTGCACGTGGTGGTTTGAACCTAAATCTCCCAAAAGAAACCCCAAAGGCCTACCACATGGATGTCCCACTTGGACTAGGCATGATTGTTGAGAACATATCATCATCCACATAAAAAAATTTCATTTAATAAAATTTAAAATAATTTTTTTTACAATCTATCTTATATCTTCTCTTTATAAAATTCATTTGTTTTTTCAAGATTTCAAAATAAATAAATATATCCAACATCTTGAGAAAAACCTTTACTAATAAAAATAATCTCATAAATAATGAATGTTGAGCCATTAAAACTAAAACATGATTGTTATATTCATGTGTATCTTTTATATATCATTAAATCATTAGATTTTAATATTTAAAAAATTATTTTATTTATATTTTACATGGTGAAATTGGTAGCTGCCATGAATTCGGGTAAGCTATCCGATTTTTTATGGTTGCCACACTATTCTATGTTATCTGCCTTAAAAGCCGCCACACAAATCTTCACGCAGTCCATCTTGATAGCCACAATCATTTTAAACTTTTTACGATCGCTGAAAGCACTAAGAAAAAGACAAGCATCCAGTTTGACGAGGACCAAGATTTGAACCTTAAACCTTCGCCCCTTATGAAATTTAAGAGAACTAATTACTCTATTTTTTAAAAATTATAATAAATATTATAACTATAATTAAAAATTATTTTAAAAATACAATAATTTATTAGTTACCTTATTAAAATATAGTTTCTAGAACATAAAAAGTCCTCCCCTTATAAATTAATGTTAAATTAAAACTTAATAAAAAATTTAAGTTTCACAAGAAACCCTCACTAACAAATTAAAAAAAAAAACTTTGATTTCATTTATTAAAGGTTATGTAAGACAATCTCTAATTAATTGAATTCATGGAGTCATCCAACTTTCAAAACTCGGCTGTCTATCCCTTTGGGATTATCATCATTTTTTTCAGCGCTGGAGTTGCTGGTGGTGGTTGATTTTGCAGTAATAGTGGCCCATATTTCATTACAGTGAAATCACGTGCACCAAGAAGTTAAAGTCAGATCGATCCTCTTACAATTACCTTCTCGTACCTTATTCATCTAATTTCCTATTCACCACAAGACACCAATAAGCATCAATTAAAATATCAACCTGCCCTCAGTTCTATCTTATTTAACGTGGAGCAGCCAGGACAGCACTTGGTTCATGCTTGGACGATCCTCTGGTCTAGCTTTCGTACACAGCAGCGATATTTTCAACAAGCTCACCACTTTTCCCACTTGTTCCTCGTCAGACGTGTTGTCTCCCACTTGTTCCTCGTCAGATGTGTTGTGAGATAGGGCTGGATCAATCACTTTATCCATGCCGCCGTTACCTTCCATACCATTTTCAATCCACTCTCGCAAGCTTATTCTTTCACCCCCTTCAGAAAATAAATTTAAGCTGGTAGGCCTTCTCCTCGTCAGCAACTCCATCAGGATTACACCAAAGCTGAAAACATCTGCCTTGGGAGTCACCCGCGCCATGTATGCAAACTCTGCAAACACCAAACAAAAATCTAACTCTTCTTTTAACATCTACTCGATCAACTCTTTTAATACCTAAACTCTTTTAACATCTAGATTAAACTATAGTATAGATGATAAGTTAAAAAGTATATTCTTGCCTGGTGCGAAGTAGCCGATGGTCCCTTGGAAAGCAGAAGATCCTCGGCTCTCTTGTTGAAGATGGATACCCAGCATCCTCGCAGTGCCAAAGTCGCTCACGTGGGCTTCAAAATCTTCATCCAGAAGAATGTTTGCGGGCTTCAGATCGCAATGGACGATCGGAAAATCGTACCCCTCATGCAAATAAACCAATGCGTGAGCTATCGATATGGCGATGTTCACGCGCTTGGACAGATCGAAACCGCGGTTAATCCCCTCGACACCATGGATGAGTACATCCAAGTTCCCGTTTGGCAGGTATTCCAACACCAATGCCCTCAAGCGGTTATCCCAAGCGTATCCCAGCACTTTCACCAGATTGCGATGCCTTATGCTAGCTAGCGTATGAAGCTCTGTATTGAAACAACGTTCTACTTCTTTGGAGCATTCCGACTTCAATACTTTGACAGCTACGGTTCTGCCATCGTTGAGAGACGCTCTGTACACCGTGCTCATGTTGCTGCTTCCGATGATGTTGTCTGCATTGAAGGAGCCCGTCGCATTCTCTAAATCTCTCCTGGTAAATCTCATTAGAGGCTCTGCATTTACCTCCATGAGGGAAAGTTCTTGTTTGACATCCTTTTTCCTTATATAAAAAACAATAAATCCGAAGCAAAACAGAGCACAGATGACCACTGCAGTTGCCATTACCAAACCGATTACAAGCCTGGTGTGATGATGACGAGAATCGGTGCAGCGCTTCAGAATGTTTACACCACAAAGCTTATCGTTGGCCGCATAGCTGGACGAATTGAATGTCTTCAGAATACCGATTTGAGGAACAGGGCCTTCCAGCTGATTGCCAGAAAGATTCAGATACTTCAACATTGACAGATTTCCCAGTTGAGGTGGTATGCGTCCCGTGAGTATGTTTGATGACAGATCCAGACTCTTCAACAACTTGAGGTTGCCTAATTCGGCCGGGATTTCCCCTTCGAGCCTATTGCCTGAAAGATTCAGGAATTGATCCAGGTTCTGGAAACGAGAAAAAGCAAGAGGTATTTTACCTTGTAGATTGTTTTTGGACAGGTCCAGTCCTCGGAGGTTGCTGCATCCGCCAAGCGCAGCAGGGATTGCTCTCGATAGCTTATTGTTTGACAGATCCAGGAACTGCACCATTTCCTGCCCTCCAAACTCTGCTGGAATTGAGCCGGTCAATCGATTGTTGGACAAATTAAACGTTATCTGCAACCCTCTCAAGTTTGCCACGGAGATAGGGATGGACCCATCGAGTTTGTTCTGAGAAATGTCCAGATACTGAAGCCTTGTGCACTTTCCGAGGCTACCCGGGATTCGACCGCTGAACTTGTTATCCGACAAGTCGAGCAAAGTGAGCCATTCTAGCTTCGACATTACGTCTGGAATGCTACCTGTCAGTCGATTTGAACGCAGGTCCAGTTCGGCAAGCTGTCTGCAACCGGTTATCTCCTCTGGAATCCTTCCCTTCAGAAAGTTACCTTGCAGGTAAAGTCCTTGGAGGTGGCCCAGAAAACCCAAAGAAGGGGGAATAGATCCGCTGAAAGAGTTACCCCTCAGATTGAGCGAAAATAGATTGGAAAGATTACCAAACTCGATCGGAACCGGTCCACTGAAAGAATTACCCCTCAATGAAAGCAGCTGCAGATTTTTGAGCTTGCTGATTCCTGCTAGGGGACCGCTGAGGTTATTGAAGCCAAGGTCAAGCGTTCGCAGGAGCGAGCAGTTATACAAAACAGGCGGAATCTCTCCCAACAAGCGATTCGCGCCAAATGATAAAAACATAAGGCCACTCAATTTGCCAATCTCTGCAGGAATTTGCCCTGTGAACTGATTGAAACTAAGAGAAATATTTACCATGCTGGAACAATTGAAAAGGCTGCGGGGAATCGAACCCGAGAGCTGATTGTGGTGAAGAACAAGCTTTTCTAGTTTGGAGAGAATCCCAAGTTCCCTGGGAATGGGGCCTGATAGCTTATTGCTGTAAAGTCCCAGAAGCGTGAGATTAGAGCAGTTACTCAGACTGGCTGGAATTTCTCCCGTGAGTCCGTTGACAAACAAGGAAAGGTTTTCCAACGATGGCAGAGATCCAAGCTCGGATGGTATACCACCACTAAGATTGTTGTTGGAGAGTCCAAGTCTAACCAGAGACTTACAGCGGGATAGACTTGGCGGAATAGTTCCAGATAAATTGTTGTTATGAAGCAACAAGACTTGCAGCTTAGACAGCTTTGCAAACTCGGGCGGGATGCTACCTGTGAGATGGTTTTTATAGAGAGCAAGAATAATGAGCTCTGTACAAAAACTCAGACTGGGAGGAATGGTTCCACTAAGGGAATTATCATACAGTTGAAGATACTGTAGGCTCTGGAGGTTGCCAAGCTCAGGAGGTATTGTACCCTGAAGACGATTTAAGGTGAGATCTAAGGCGTATAAATCACTGCATTTACTTATAGAGGGAGGTATGCTTCCGGTCAGATAATTGGAGTAAGCAACGAAAAACTGTAGTTTAGCCAGATTTCCAAGAGTCGAGGGAAGTTCACCTGTGAGATTGTTGAATGAAAAACTGGCGGCGGTCAAGCTGGTGCAGTTGCCGATGGTGTCAGGAATGCTCCCCTGCAAGAAATTGCTGGCCAAGTCCAGAGATTCCAAGCGGACCAATTTGCCCAGTGTTGGAGGAATGTTGCCCGTGAGAGAATTGCCGTAGAGCACCAGATTCGTGAGGTGCGAACAATCTGCAAGCCGGGACGGGATGAAGCCATGGAAGAAATTGGAGGTCAAATCCAGAGACTGAAGGCGTGAAATGTTTGCAAGGGAAGGGGAAATGACACCCTCCAGTCTCTTCTCTAGCAAAGCGATTGAAACAACATTGTCATTGGAATCGCAGGCTATCCCAGACCAATTGCAGTGATGCGCTTTGTCGTTCCAGTTCAGCAGAGCATTCAAGGGGTCTCTGGAGATCGATTTTTTGAATGAAACGAGGGCTTCAAAATCTAGGGCTTCGTCTCCATAAGCAGTCCCAGAGGCCATCATTAACATGAATAGCAGCAAAGGCAACGCTGGCGTCATCCTATCTACCTAAGGTTTACTTCAAATTACTGAAAAACCTCTCAAAAGTGACAAGAATGGGATGGTCGACTTGGAAGAGAACAGTCGCTTAAGATATAAAATGTTTCACTTCATACAAGAGAATATAAATGCCAAATATTGCATGTCAGCTGCACTGTTGAGCATACTGCAAGTTGTATCGATGCAAAGTAGTCCAGATTGGATAGACCCTTGTCAAAACGCGTGAAGGGGGTCGGCGTGGCCTACTAGTCAACTTGTATGATCAAGTAGGCCTGGTCTGGAGGGTTGGCTAAAACATCATGTATGATCAAGTAGGCCTTCTTTTTTGGCTTTTGCCTTTTATTTTATTAGAATTTTCCTCTTTGATTTTATACAAAGATCGAGTGGGACTGTTAAGTCATAAAATCTAGAATTCTACCGAGTGGACAACTTGCCACTTTGGTCTATTGTTGACCTATTATACACATTATCAACTAATCAATGAGCGCTGGTCTGACCTAGACTTTTCAATACCAAGCGTCAGGCCGCGCGGGTGAGAGGGACACCATCTTTGAACATCAACAATCACATTCACACTGTAGTTGTTTTATAAATAAAATTATTTGTCTTGAGTTTCTCTCCGAAAGATAAAGTTTTTTTTTTTTTTCTTTTCTTTCTAAGTTTTTAGGGAGTTTATAGGTATATAAGCATATTTTTATAATATATAATTATTTAATTCTATCGATGGTTATCTAACGATATTTATAATATATGGTTATTCAACCATATTTTGGTTGTAAAAGTATAGTGTACAATCCTATTCTCATAACATTCAAACTTTAGACCTTTTTAGAGTTTTAAATTTTTTACTATTAGGTCCATTTGGGATTTCCTCCTTGAAAAGATTAATTTTTAAGACTTTCTATCCATCAATAGGTTCCTTTCATATTATGTATTTTAAATATGTGATTTTTTATGAGTTCATATAAAAAAGGAATAGGTGTTTATGGTATATATAAATCTTAACCTTACCTATCAAATTTAGGATTGTAAAATGTTTATATAGAACAGGTTTCCTTAATGTTTTATTTTATCGTCACTACGGAGGAGATTCACATTGATTTCATTATGATGAGTGGACCAAACCATTATTGGGAACTTTTATAAATGACTCATCTAGGATAGTGTTAGAATTTTTTATGCTTCCAAATATCTCTTCCTTCTTCTTCTCTTTACATTGCAATGCATCCAAAGTTAAAAGTGAGTTGACAAAGGACATCCTATGTTTCTTGCTCAACATCCTTACTCTATTAATGTTTAGATCAATTTCCATTCTAATAGGGTTGAGATGTTCAATTGGTGGATTTAATGGACTCGGTGTGTGACTTCTCATATATATAGGGATAGTCTAATAACTCAAACAACATCCTCTCCTTATAAGGGTTTTGACTTGGTTGTGACCTAATTAAAAATGTAAAACCCCCACAAATCATGACATACTTGATATCCCAAGAAAGGTCTAAAGAGGATTATTTTGTGATGGACTATGGTTTACAAACATACCAAACTCACTTCAAAGGTGAAAGATGTTAATTTTGGTATAGTATGTGTGCATGCAAAAGATCTCCATCCACTCTAATAGATTTCTATTATAGATCTCCCATTATGTAAAATATTTATCTTTTTCTTTGCATTGAGATCCACAAAAAACTAAAGAGAAAGATATAATATTGAATGTTAACTTTTTGAAGAGCTCCATTGTTGCTGCCATAGCCCAGATAAATAGGAGAAATATACATGTTGTTGTTATTGATAAGAGAAATAATTTAAAGATGACGAAGGTATTTAGAGGGGAGGATTCATAGACTTGACTATGGATAAAATTCCTAGTTCATTACAGATAATGAGTATTGGCATGAACAATTCCTAATCTGTTATCACAGATTGAGAGATTCATTGTCATGAGTTACATATCAAGTTAAAATGGAAAGAATGAACATGGTTAAATATAATAGGGAGGATCATAATAGAAATTGACTCCATCTAATTATAGAATGTGGAAACCAACAAAGATAATGTACGTTTCCTTAAAGAGTTTTCAAAAGCTTATCCATTTTCCTTGGAGAGATCAAATTTAATGGAGATAACATTAACAAACTACAAGTATTACAGAGAAAACACATTCATATTTCAAATGTCTAGAGCAAGTTTTCATTTGATGCATAATCATAAAAGGAATACTTTTGAAAACCCGCCTAGACACATCCATCTTGGTTCTTTTAAGCATTCTCACAATTGAGTCAAAGATGCAAATAGAGCAATTTTCTATTATAATCAATTATGTTTCCTTTAGCATAATGAGAGAATAATTGTTACTTGACTCCAATAATGCCTTGGATCTAGTTGGAAACTAAATATACACAAAATAAAATTGAACCTTAGGAGTTGCAACTCTATCAAAGGGAAGGATATAATAATGAGCTATTAGCTAAAATAAATGTAGGGAGGGAGAAGCATAGGTATAAAGTGCTATTTGAGAATATATAATAGAGGGGACTATTCAGGGCCTTATGACTTGCACTCCATCACATCAACAAATCACAAATGAGCAGATTTTTTTTATTAAAGTTGAAATCTATAGGGGGAATGTTAGAAGAAGGATGAAATAAAAAGTTCTACAATTTGAGTACGTTCTAGAAGAGAATAATTAATTGAAGAGAGGAAATAGAAAGAATGCAATAACAAAGTGTTTAGGGATCCCATTAAAGAGACATAAATGAAAAAGAAAAAGAGACACTCATGAGAGGGGAAAAATAAAAATCAATGAAACGATATTCAATAAGGATTTTGAGTGTGAAGATGAATTATATGGTGAGCTTGGACACTTACAATCTAAAAGTGTTGGATTCAATCCTATGAGAGATTCAAGGTGAAATGATCCATATAAAGTAGCTAAAACCAATGAAAAGATTGTGTAAACGATTGAGAAGAAGATAAAAAAAGAGCCTATGAAGTACATGTGAAAAAAATTGAAGGAAGGTGAAGTGCCAATAAAGTTAGAAGCATGATTGCTACATAAAATATTAAGAGATAATGCTAGAAGAGGACTAGAGTCCTCATTTTTAGTAGCAAAGGTAAAACATTTGAATGTTATACACCTAAATTTATCATTTTCCTTGACTAAACTTGATGTGCCCTAACAAAATTGATTCACCCTAATCAATATGTTGCACTCTAACATAGTATGACGAGTCTAACAAATACCAAGCATGGAGCAAGCAGGAGGTAAGTTTTCTAGAATTTGTTTTTAGAAAAAAGTTAATATTTTTTGAATGCTTAAGTTTTAGGAGTTATAAGAGACAATTTAAATTATTTAATTAATGATTGAATGCATGATGGGAGCTATATGTGGATGAATTTAAACATAAAATAAAAGAAATTTGAATTTGGAGAGATAAGGAGTGATTATTTAAATTTGACAATTGATTTTTGAAAATGATTTGAGTATTGAATAATTCATGAATGCAAAATTGAATTTTGCAAATTTGCAAATTTGATTATTTGATTGAAGAAAATAAGTTTCGGAGAAATAAGGATTTTTACTTCAAAATAATTTAAAAATTTTCAAAGTTGATTGAAAAAATATTTATTTAAAATTTGGAAGAAATGAGGTTTTAAAATAACTGTTTAATGAGTTCCATTAATTCAAATAGTGAAATTTTCCTTTTTTAATGATAACTTTTAAAAGAACAAAATTTTACATCATGGAAAAACAAAATGAAATCAATTCTCATTGTTGAGAAGCTTTTGTATATAGTAGATGAAACAAAAGACAAACAAGAATAAGAAAGATAAAGTGATGTAGAATCCTTGAAGTTGATTACAATTGAGATAATTGATGAAATCTAGCCACACATAAGTGAAGCATAGACTTTCAAATATGCAGGAAAACAAGTATGCACAATATTTGAAGGAAATAAAAAAGCAACTATATTGCATTTTCAATCACAATTATATTCATTAAAGGTTAATAGTGGAGAGAGTATATAACTCTTTATTCTAAGAATAGTTGATTGAAATGCTAAGTTATTAACTTTGGGAGAAGTATTAGAAGATAAGATTCTTGTCCAAGTTCCATTAAGAGCACTTCTAGAAACCTACAAGAATTTAGTCACTTCACTTAAAGTGATAAATAATAAAACCTTTGATAACTTAGTCAATGTTCTTCAAGAGTATGAAGTGGAAATTTTAGTCAAAGATAAATTGACTAATAATGCTTTGATATCTAAGGAAAATATACCAGGTAACACTGCAATATCATTACAGTCTTTGCCTAAATGGAAACAAAGATATTATCACATATGTAGAAAAAAAGGTCCTACCACAAAGTTTTGTAGATATAATTATTTTAATCAAGGAAATCAAATGAATAAACCTTTTCAAAATTTTCATCCAAGGAAATTCCAACCTCATTACCAATATGAATACCAACAACAATAATGATCAGAAGAAGAGAATCAAAAGGGTAATTTAATCCAATAAATTCAAGAGATAGAATAAGTTGAAGAAGGAAATGCAATTAGAGATCTTATAGGATGAATTCTAGTTTAATACCAAAATTAATACAATTGTAAAAATGATGCATGTGAAGATCATCCAAGAACTCATAATAACATTGAGGTTACAAGTAATGAAATTAAAGCAATTGGAAAAGATACTAGAAAAATATAAAAGAACACTAATAAATAAGAGAATATGATCAAGACCAAAAATGAAAAGAACAAAGAAAATAAACTTCCATAAAATTGATTCTGGTGAAGCTCTCCCTTCATGGTGGTTTTTTTTATGCTTTGATGGGTTCCTGGTATAGAAATATGCGAGGTTGGGGATCCGCCTTCCCAGGTCTCACGAGGGATCTTCATTTTTTTTATTGCTAGTCGAAAATGGCAATATGAGCCCCTCGTCTTCCTCTTTGAATCCATTATAGAATAGCGGTAAGTGAATGCCCTTTCAAAAAAAGAGGAAAATAAAAGAGGGCCAAAGAAAAAAGATAACTAAAAATAAATAAATTTTAAATACATAAGGAAACAAGTCAACATATCAGTGTCATCATCTCAAGTAGTGCTAGAGTCAAATTCAAAGAACAAAGAAAATAATTGGAGATTGAATACTAAAATCTTGAATATTCAAATAATATAATAAGGAGCTATTGAAGAATAATATATTTTTGGTAGAAGTGAAAGTATCCCCATGATAGCATTGTACATAGGTAAATATTAGATTAGGTTGTGTCATTAGATTAGGTGTGTGATTTATATTTTATCTAAAGTATGGGTTAATGTGTGAGAAGAGTCCAAATATCATGTAGTAAAGTGTGCAAGTGTGTAGAGTCTGAGAGTGTACAAGTGTTATGTAATAAAGTGTGCAAGTATGTAGGAGTGTGTAATGTGTCACGTAAGTAGGTTAAGAGTCATATGTGTAGGTGTAAAGTATATAAGTTAAGAGTCACATATATATGGGAAGATGTAATATCAAGAGATATGAGAAGTTTGTCTTATGTGTGGAATAGAAAAGGATGCATCTCCCAAATATGTGAGGAGAGCAATAGTCAAATTATTGAAATTTCACTTGCAAGGCTATATTATGGAGACAGAGCTCCATATATTCTATAATTAAAAAATATCATCTTGTACATTTGATTCATCAATAATACAATAAGTTTGTTCATTGTGTTATATTTCATGAATATTATATTCATTTAACATAGATATTATTCTATAAAACAACCTTCATATATTTTATTTAATTAATACTTGATCCTAGATATTGGAACCTATGATTTTATTTGGCTAAAATACCATCAACTATATCTTATTATAATTTTATGTGTGATCCATGCCATAATACCCATATAACATCATTTTACCACATCCCTATCCCTAGGTACCTACCATATTATTAGGAACAAAAAACGTAAATTTTTGGGCTTGAGTGCTAAAAGGATAGGAATCACTTCAAATAATATAGCAAAACTAAAATCCCTTATTTTGGGACATCAATTGGTAAAAATTTAAGGCATAAACTTAACAATTACTTAAGGATATTCAAGTGATCTTAGTCCATTTGACGATCAAAGGTGTATCATCCAAAGCAAACAATTTGATTAGCAAGTTGAATATATATCGAGTATGCTATATCTATAGGTTAGGTAATAAAGCTATATATTGGTTAGCTAATAGGGAATATGAATTAAATGGTCAATTATTGATCAATTTTATAACGGCATGCATGACAACAACAAGTTTAAAGTTATTATATTTGATGATGAGCCAAATATCAATTGCCAGAGCTTTATTATCTAACTCAATAACTCTAAAGTTGCTTGTAAATTTATTTAAGTTGCATTATGTATTCATATAATCAAGTGGTTAGTGGCCCTTTTGTTGACCATAGTCTCTAGCCTTATACATTGTTTAATTGATTTTTGTTTTACCTCTCTCATGAGTGTCTCTTTTTATTTTTCATTTATGTATCTATAATGGTATCCCTAAGCACTTTGTTCTTCCATTAATTCTTGACTTCTAGAAAGTACCCACATTGTTGTATTTTTTATTTCATCCTTTTTCTAACATTCCCCCTATAGATTTCAACTTTATTAATTTTTATTTTTCTACACATTTGTGATTTTTTGATGTGATGGAGTGCAACTCATAAGGCCCTATATATTTCCTTATATTATATCTCAACTAACATTTTCTACATATGCTTCTCCCTCCCTACTTTTCTTTTAGCTAATAGCTCATTATTATCTCCTTCCTTTTATAGAGTTTCAACTCCTAAGATTCAATTTTATTTTGTGTATAAGTATTTTTCAACTAGATCCAAGGTGTTATTGGAGTCAAGTAATAAATATTCTCTCATTATGCTAAAGGAAACATCATCAATTATAATAGAAAATTGCTCTATTTTCATCTTTGTCTCAATTGTGAGAATGCTTAGAAGAATCGAGATGGATGTGTCTAGGTGGTTTTTCAAAAGCATTCCTTTTATAATTATGCATCAAATGAAAACTTGCTTTAGGCGTTTGCAATATGGATGTGTTTCCTTTGTAATACTTGTAGTTTGCTATTATTATCTCCATTATATTTGATCTCTCCAAGGAAGATGGACAAGCTTTTGAAAACTCTTTAAGGAAACTTGCATTCTCTTTGTTGGTTTCACACCTTCTATAATTAGATAGAGTCCATTTTTATTATGGTCCTCCATATTAGATATAACCATGCTCATTCTTTCCATTTGGACTTGATATGTAACTCATGCCAATGACTCTCTCATTCTATGATAGTAAATTAGAAATTATTCATGCCAATACCCATTATTAATCATGTGATATAGGAATTTTATCCATAGTCAAGCCTATAAATCCTTCCTTGTAAATGCCTTCACCATATTTGAATTATTTCTCTTATCAATAATAGCAACATGTAGGTTTTTCTTCTTTATCTGGGCTATGACAACAACAATGGAGATCTCCATAAAGTTAACGTTTAATATTATATCTTTCTCTTTAGCTTTTTGTGGATTTGAATCCAAAGAAAAAGAGAAAAAAATTACATAATGGAAGATCTATAATATAAATCTACTAGATAATATGGAGACCTTTTGCATGCACACATACTATACCAAACTTAACATTTTCACCTTTGAAGTGAGTTTGATATGTTTGTAAACCATATCCCACCACAAAATAATACTTCTCTTGATGATGAGTCTACTTAATAGGAGAATTTACTCTTCAGAACTTTCTTGAGATATCAAGTGTGTCATGGGTTGTGGAGGTTCTAAATTTTGAATTAGATCACAACCAAACCAAAACCCTTATAAGGAGAGGATTTTGTTTTAGTTATTAGACTATCCCTATATATATATGAGAAGTCACACATCCAATCCATTAAATTCACCAATTGAACATCTCAACCCTATTGGACTGGAAATTGATCCAAACGACAATACAGTAAGGATGTTGACCAAGGAACATAGGATGTCCTTTGTCAACTCCCTCTCAACTCAGGATGCATTGCAATGTAAAGAGAAGAAGGAAGAGATAGTTGGGGCATAAAAAAGTCTAACACTATCTTAGATGAGTCATTTATGAAAGATCCCAATAAAGGTTTTACACACTCATCATAATGAAATCGGTGTGAATCTCCTCCCCTAGGAGAGTAATGATGACAAAAAAAAGCATTAAAGAAACTTGTTTTATATAAAATTCTACAATCCTAGAGTTTATAGGTAAGGTTAAGATTTATATATACCATAAACACCTATTCTTTTTTTTTATTTAAACTCATCAAAGTTCACATATTTTAAATAATTAATGTGAAAGGAACCTATTGATGGATAGAAAGTCTTAACAATGAATCTTTCCGAGGAAATCCCAAGTGGGCTTAATATTAAAGACTTTAAAACTCTAAAGAAGAGGTCTAAAGTTTGAATGTTATGAGAATAGGATTCTACTTTTGCAACCAAAATATGGTTGGATGACTATTTATTAGATAAACAATATTCTCTATGCTAAATAGCCACAATATAGTTACATAACCATTTATTAAATAAATAACATCCTTCGTAAAAGTTAACTCATATACCATATAAACTCACCGGTTCTATAAAAAAAAAAAAAAAAAACTTTATCTTTCACTCAAGACAAATAATTTTATTTAAAACGCAACTACAATGTGAATGTGATTGTTGTCTAATCAAGAAAGATGTTCAAAGATGGTGTCTCTCTCACCCGCGGCCTGGTATTGAGAAGTCTAGGTCAGACCAGCGCCCTATGATTAGTTGATAATTAGGTCAAGTCAAACGTGTATATAATAGGTCAACAATAGACCACAGTGGCAAGTTGTCCACTCGGTATCATTCTAGATTTTATGACTTAACAATCCCATTGAACCTTCGTATAGAGACTAATAAAATAAAAGTTGGACAGACTAAAGTCAAATGCCTAATAAAATAAAATAAAAGTTTGAGAGATTAAAGTCAAATGCCGTTGAGATTCTTACGTCGCTAATGTAGCGAGCAGCCAAAAAAGGAAAATAAAAGATAATGTACTAAGGGAGATATTTTAGCCAACCCACTTGATCATAAATGTTTAGTAGACCACGCTGACCCCCTTCACGCGTTTTGATCATAAATGTTGAAGAGTTGGATATTTGTTTGGTGTTTGCATACATGGCGCGGGACGTTTTCAGCTTTGGCGTAATCCTGAAGGAGTTGCTGACGAGGAGAAGGCCTACCAACTTAAATTTATTTTCTGAAGGGGGTGAAAGAATAAGCTTGCGAGAGTGGATTGAAAATGGTATGGAAAGTAACGGCGGCATGGATAAAGTGATTGATCCAGCCCTATCAGACAACACAACATTTGACGAGGAACAAGTGGGAAAAGTGGTGAGCTTGTAGAAAATATCGCTGCTGTGTACAAGAGCTAGACCGGAGGATCTTCCAAGCATCAGCCAAGTGTTGTCCTGCCTGCTCCACGTTAAAGAAGATAGAAGGGAAAGTACGCTCATATTTTAATTAATGGTGACTTCTAGTGGTAATTTATGGAAAAGGAAATTAGCTGCATAATGTACGAAAAGGTCATAAAAAGAAATTAGTTGATTACGGTACGAGAAGGTAATTGTAAAAGCATCGATCTGACTTCAACTTGTTGGTTCATCTGATTTCATTGTCTTAAAATATTATTCATCATTTATGAGATGATTTTTATTACATATTTTTTTCTTCACAATGTCGATATGTTTGTTTGAAAAAACTCTTCATAAACAAATTAAGTGTCATAAAGAGATGATATCGCATAGCTTTCAAGATTAAGAGAAATTATTTTAAAGTTTACTGCAAACAATTATTTTGATGTAGACGATGATATATTCTCAACCATCATGTCTTAAAATTAATTTATTAATAATCCTCTTTTCAAACAGGGAAATACGATTCATAACATGTTTTGAATGTTTTTTTTACAACATAATAATACAATTTTATGTTTTAAAAAATATAGTTATATGAATTAATATCCACTTAAGATAGTGAATTTGTATTAAAAACGCTTTTTTATAATAGATTGTACTCTTATTCGTGTTAATGCTCATTTCAAAGTAGTTTCAACTGAAAAATATCTAGAAAATAAGCTGACCTTCGAAATATTTCTATATTGAAGTTGTGAATGCTCATCCTTTTTAACTACAAGAAATGAAATTACTAAAAGAAATCTTATTTTTATTTTTTAATTTACATTGTAATAAAAGTTATTCTTTTCAATGTTATTATTTGTGTATATTGTATATTTGTATCACGTGAAGGTTTTCCTATTATAGTTTTACTATCAATGATAAATGAATAGTATGATTTAGTTTTGAAAGTTATTCATTTTTACCGAGTGGACTTACTTCTTTAAAAATTTCAATATCAACTATCATTATATGATATGTCATTTTTTTTATAGTTTAATTATCTTTTTAAGGGAAATTTGTTCTCAAAAATGAGATATGTTTATTTTAAGAAATATATTTTAAATATAGTTAAACTTCATGAATGGATGGTATGATGTAGATTTTATGACTAAGAAAATATATCTTATGTTATTTTTAAAATATTTATTTAAAAATCTTCACTACATAAATATTATATCTAAAGAGAAATAAAGATCACAAAGAAAATGATAAAAGAATATTAAGTTGAAAGAATGCCTTCCATAATTAGTGGAATAAGTGCATACATATATTTTGTAAAGAACATAATAGTTATATAGATCCTTATAATATATATTATTAAGATTAGTATAAAGTTAAATTTACAAAAATAGCAATAGGATTATAATATATATAGAGATTATATTATATAGTTTGTAACCTTACATGATAAAATGTATATTATAAAATATTGGCCTTGGCTATGAGGACATATTAAACAATCAATACACCCAAAATCTAAATTGAGGTGCTAATGAGAGAGTACATTAATAGTTCTACGAAATTATTTTAATGAATGGTAATCAATTATGGAAAGGTGAACCCATTATACTACTTATTTTTTCCTAGCATATTAGAATATATATATGTTCTACTAGTTTTATTTATTTCTAATAGAGTATTGCATTAATGGAATGACTTGGGTAGACTAAACTCTATTATTTAATTTTAATTAGCATTCAAATTTTAAAAAATCAAAGGTTGATTGACTACCAGAACCTTTAAAATAATAATAATAATAAATCCCAGTTCAAATAGCATATTAAAATTTTTATTGTGCTGTAAAATTATTAAGAGACAACGATGTGAAAAATTGATTTAATTAGACATTAAGTTTAATTTGATATGTATTCAATTCAAACTGTTGGTGAGATCATTGGTGGAACTAAACTTATCCAATACCATGGACTTGTGTAGTAATAATGATTTTGTAGAGAGATCTCATTTTTGAACTAAGTTATAAGTTAAAAAAGAAAAAGAAAGTGAAAATAATCTATTACAAATAAAAGCAATTCATGCGATGAATAAAAATAAAATTATATAAGGACAAGAATTGTGAAACAATTTAGAGGAGACTAAATCATGGGCACAAGTGGAAAGAGATCCAACAATTAAGTAAAAAAAAATAGGTTTAAAAGAGAAACAAATAATAATTCAACTATTGGAAGAAAAAGAAAGATAAAGTATGTAAATAAAAATTATCATATAGGGATAAAGAGCATAAAGAACAACCAACTTAACAAGGGATTTATTTTTGACAAAACTTCATTGGAGTGGAAATTTTTTTTAAGAATGTAGACTGGAAAAAGAAAGGAAATACATGAGAGCTAGACCAATCCAAATTACAATGTTCAATATTGGATATAAATGGTAGGTTCTCTAGAATAAAGGATGACTATAAGGATATGTTAGCCTACTATTCCATTTTTTACTTTATTTGAGTTATAACCATTCTAGATAGGGCATGATTTGTAACAATATTCTCAATTGTTTGACCTCATCATTTGTAATGATCATTGATCATAATGATACAACTTGTATTAAATATGCAATATGGTATAAATAAAACCAAATATGTTTTGAATAGTAGTTATAGTCAATTGTATAAGTTAGAGGTCTACGATCGATTGGATCTAGTAAATGAAGGTAGATATCAACTAGGGTTATGCATAAGGGGTTGGACTCAAATTGTACTTGTAAAAAAATTGTGAATCCTAATCAAAATTAAGGTAAATCTAGGAAAATCCTAAGAAAATCAAATCAATCATCTTCACACCAAAATTTAGGGTATTTGAAGCTCTAAAAAGTAAGGTCATCTTTGGGGCACATTTTTACCTATTAAATCACTTTATAACTTTATAAAAATACCACCATTAGACCAGAATTGAAAAGAGCTTTCCAAAAAGTACAAATATACCTATGTTTGGATATATATTATCGCAAATTGACCCTAAGAAATAATTAGTCCCAAAAAAATTAGGTGAATGGGCCGATGTCGAGGGTCCTCATATTCGTCAATTTATAAATTTAGAAATCCTACTATTCATCCAATTTGTGAATATTCACCACTATGAATAACCCTAATATCAACAACATCTATCATAGAATAGGTGAGATAGGGCATAAAATTTATCATTAAATATGAAGAAGTAATAATAAGATATGCAAGAAAGAGATGTAGTCAATGATATTTGATGTTGACCTATTTGTATTGTTCACCTAAGCAAAATAAAAAAGAGGTTTAAACCCTGATGGAAGTCTAAAGAAAACAACCTATATAAGGATGAAGTAGATCAGAAAATTATCATAGCATCCATGAATATTCTTTATCTCACACTTATAGAAGTAGACAACACATGGATAGATGAACCATGCAAGTAGGGGAACGAAGGCATAAAAAATAGGGGTCATTTTTTGTGATGCACCACCAAGGTGGAGGTAGAGTAGAATCACCAAGGTTGGACCAATTTAGATCCACTAGTCCATGAATGGAGGTCAACATCAATGTTCATGATAGTGTAGAGACATCAAACTAAATAAATGTGACTAAAAATCTATAAAATTATTTCATGATGATAGGGCTCTAGTCAAAGATACAACCTATCTATTTTAGGTTATCATATTTTATAGATTTGAGATATCATTGTAGTGCTTACCCAACATAAATAGAATAGCATTCCAACCCTCATAATTATATTTTAGGATCCATTGCATTGATATAATCATAAACCCCATAGAGTAAACCTAACTGAAACCATTGCAAGTATGGGTGCACACCTTCTAGTAGAAAATAGTAGCTTGAGTCTAAGCTTGGCGGGGTCCACTATCCACATGGAGCAAGACAACAAACTTAATGTGGGACCAGTTTTGATAGATCCTTCTTGGCATTTTAGGGTGACATCTAGTGTCATAAAATATGAATATCTAACACATGGCTTCTCCAAGCACAAGATTGTGTTTAAGGTGAAAGAGTATTTGACATGTCATGCAACATGTATGCTATGTAGGGGGTAAGTATATCAAGTCCCCTTTAATACCTACCAAAATTCCTTCTTGAAACCTAAGGAAGAGGGGTGCAAAGGTGGTTTGCACATACCGGATTATGCATTATAGTCAAGGGTTGCAAGTTTGATTCTTTTCGATGCTATTCTTTTGAAAAGTGGAATGAAATTATTAAAAAAATATAATGTTTTATATCAAAAAATAAATATTTTTTTAACTATAAAAATATTATTTTATAAATTTTTAAAAAAACATGTACTTTATATTTTATTTCTAAAGAGCACTTAGGATTTTTGAATGTGTAAACTTCAATGGCCTTCAATGGGTAGTCAAATTTTATCTACATAGATCAAAACCTGTATATTTGTAAAATTATTCTTAATTGTAGAAGGTGCAGTTTCAAATGAGTTTGACACATTTAGAATTCTTGCTAATTTCAAAACTATAGTTTCCAAAAATAACACAAGATGACAAAATATTGCAAAAGATCAACTTTGGCGAATCTGACACCTTAATATTTTTCCTACATCACCTTAATATTCACATGGCAAAGGCAAAGATAAAATAGTCCATGAATCAATAAAAATTTCATGAGTGTGCAACACCAAATAAGGGTCTTTATTTCCTAGAAAGTAGAGATATTTATGAAAATAGAAAATTCATAACACTCAAGCACTCTTTGTAAATAATTGTCAAAGATATTGATTTTTGTGAAGATATTCTATAAAATATTGTTATAATCCCTATAAATGTTGTAAGGACAATATACATGGTGTTAATCACACATGATATCTATAAGTGTAAAAATAAAGAGGACATAAATGAGTAGTTGAATGTCAAGCCCATTGTATAAAATACTTGTTGTGAGACAAGTGATATTAAGCCCTTGATGGTAAATGCTTGTTGTGACACAAGCAAGCTCAAGCCTTTGATGAGAAATATCTATTATGACACAAGAAATCTTATCTAGAAGATAAATTTAGCTTGTGATACTAATATCTTGAATTCTATTGATGATAGTAGTGGCCCTAACAAAGACCATAATAATAAAGGTGTTGAAAGCCATCTTGAAGAAGAATAAGTTGGATTCTTTGAAAATCAAAACAAAGGAATTGTCTCAAATCTAATGCAACAAATAGATTATATTAGAACAATATTAAGAAAATATAGAAAGTTATAAGAGAACCCATAACACTAAATATAAGGTCAAATAATGAATGTATTGGTTATGATGGTCAACCCAATGAAGTACAACCAAATTTGTGGAAAGTGAAACATATGAAAACCGTAGCATAAACTATTGTAGTCATTGTGGAAGAGTTGAACATGTGACAACTAGGTGTTTGCACTGTTGTGAATTCTATGGATGTTATAATTACTCTCAAACAAACTATTGGCATAAAGGAAAAGGATTCCCAAGATATCGATTTAGAAAATTTTAGTGAAATATTTTCTCCGTGGAGTAGCCCACATTGGGTGAACCACGTTAAATTTGTGTCTCTATTGTGTGTGGTGATTTGTGCATTGCTTTGATTATTGTTGTTGATATTTCTATCTATACATTGTATAATATTGATTGGGAAAGAAAAGTAAAAAGTGGTCTTATACTGTTCACCCCCCTCTCAGTATAAGCTTGTGTTCTTCATCATTTTGATTTTTTTTTTTGATGTAAATTCTAGACATTGAATTAGTAAATCATCATAGTAGTATATTTTGTGAATATTGTAATTTAATGATTCCACATTGAAATCAGCATATGCTAAATTCATCATCATATTCAAATTTGTTGTATCACAAGTGACATATTTCATTTCATTTTTTTCTTTGTATTTTTTCTCGATAATTCTCAAAAGTGAGTAATGACATGTACATCACTATGCCTACTTCAATAGGTAAAATAATAGAATTTGGTGAATTCTACCATACCCCAACATTGTTTTCATGAAGATAATTAATGAATCTTGTGAACTTATCATCTTTGATATTTTTAAGAATTAAGGACAATTTCTTCTTCAAGCCATCTAACATCTCTTTGCTCATAAAAACTTATCCATCAGATTACGAGTATAGATTTTTAGTTTTTTTTCATTATTTCTTTATGATCTTCTAAAAAATCATTTCTAGTAATTTCTTCCATGATAAATTTCTTTGATGTTGAATTCCTTATATCTCTGAAATTTAATTTAAACAATTTTTTCAATCAATTTTTTACTATGAATATTCAAAATTTCAAATTTTAATAAATCAATCATGCAATCAATGTTTCTTCTTATAACTTCCAAAATAATTTTAAATTCTTTCTTTTCACAATTTTGTAAATTTCAAGTTTCAAATTTTAGTCAATAATCAAATTTATTTAGTCTTCAATTTTCATTAGTTCATATTTCATTCAGAAATATCTCTTATCTCCCAAATTTTAATTTCAATTTTTGATTAACCAAATTCAATTAATCCTTGTCCCTCCAATTTTTTAAATTCACCTTTAAATATATCAACTTCACCATAAATTTATCCAAATTCTTTCAATTCAAAAATTTATGCCCTTATGAATTCAAATGATTAAAAACAACCCTTATAATAAAAATACTTTAATTCAACCTTATAAATCTAATAAATTGAGTGCTAAAATAGGAAGTGTCCTTACCTTTATTCATGTTGCCACTTTGAAATTATTTTGCACCATGTTCCTAAATTCTTTGCCAACTCTTGTGACATTATACTTTGGAAAGTATAACGCTCTTGATGCATTTGGTCACCTTTATATTTTATGGTTAACTAGAAATGATTATGCCTAAAAATTCTTTTAATATGAATTTTTCTCCCAGGAAGTCCTTTTTACACTCTCATGCAGGTCTTCATCACTCTCAAACAACCCTTTTGTGCTTATAGGTAGGTCTTCATCACTCTCAAGTGGTTATAGTTAGAATAATGCAATCTTCTCAAGCACTACCTAAATATTATGCTTTTACTAGTTGCTTTAATTTTCAAGAACTTTTGGTTTATGTCTCCATATTTACACTCACCTCTCCTATTTGGTTTCGACGATTCAACTTAAGGTTGTCAACTCTCCTCTTTAGATTTGTGTACTAGTTTATATACCTAGCAATCCTTTCCAATGTGCTTGTCTCTTCAAATTTTGTTCTTCGATCTCATCAAGATTTTTTGGATATTTTGAGTCCCTAAGCTAAAATGTTGTCATTGATGTCAAGAGGTTATTTTATTTCAAAAGGATCTATGGTGGAATGCACTATGTTTTGTGAAAGTGCAAGGAAGGGTTTTTGTGAAAACCAAGGCAGGCAAAATAAAAGGTTTTATTTAAAACCAAGGATGCCAGATTTGAAATGGGTTTTTCTTAAAACCCAGGTTGGCTTTTCGTTTCATCGAAAAAGGTACCCTGGTTATGGAGATATTTAATTTTAAAGATTTAGCTTAAATTTTAATTATTTAAAATTTTAATTTTAATTTTAAAATTAATCAAAAGTTTTCCCTCCATTTTTCGTCGACGTTGAATTTTATTCTTCTCCATCCACATCATGTATAAAAGGTGCCTTGTTAGGCAATGGTTGATGTCCTCCAAAATTTTAATGATAAATCCTATTTTGCAAAATTTAACATCCTCCGAAATCATGCACTATTGACAGTGAAGGTTTAGGAGAAGCGCAGTTTTTAAGTTCGTGGGTGCCAAGAGGAAGTACTTGAAGCACGGAGTGGAATAGCTTCCATGTCATAATATTATCCCACTTGGTGGGCATAAGGAGTGCAAAGGTGCACTTGGTGCTGCAGGTCTCAGGTTCAAGTCACCCGAAATTCTTTTTTCGCTTGTGTTGTCGCTGTAATTTTTGGAGCAAAAAATATTATTTTCCAAGGTATGTCGTCGCCGCAATTTTCAGAGATTGAGATATAAATGTTTAAAATTTTCCTAAGCTAATGTTATTGCATCATTATTGAGGTTTTTCCATGGTGGTATAGTTTATGAGTTGTGGCTTATATTTTGCACTAGTTGATGTGGGATTTTTGCATTAAGGAGCTTAGTAAGTTGTGCATTAGTGCAAAGTGTTTTTAGGAGAAATAAGGGAATGGTAAATGGTTGTGGTGATATTCATGCTATGATTAATTAGATAAGGAAATAATTATCTTTAATTATTTTCTAATGGTGGATGTGATTTTTGACTAGGAGAAATAAGGTGTAAAAGGTTATGATAATTGTTTTATAATTTATCCTAACCCTCATGAAGTTTGGCAAAATAATATTGTGATTGTGGTAGATTTCCAAAGAGATTTTTTTTCATATTCATAAAAGGTATGGGCACATTCTCCTATTGATTTTTTATGGTGGTTGATTTCTGAAATATCATTGGAGTGAAAATGATTGATTGTGGTTTCTTTTTTAGAGTTGTTGGTTGAATACTTCAAGGATTTCTGGTTTGAGAGTTATGGTTAAAACCTTGTTTTATAAGAATTTTTTTTGAAGCCATTAGTTGTGTAAAAAACCTGAGTTAGGTTTTGAGAAGAACATAAGTATCATTGTTATGTGAAGAATTTTTTATAAGCATTATTGTTGAATTCCCTTGGTTGTGCAAATAACTTGAACTTGAGTTAGAGAAGAACATGAGTATCATTGTTATGTGAGATTTGTTGTTCAAAATTATTGGAAACATTTTGATTTGGTTGATTTATGTTTGGACTAGGGTTTGTGAGAAAGAGTTTCTCCTTGTGGTGATTGGTTGAGCTGAGTTTTTTGAGCCTAGTCAAGTGATTGTGTGAAGTGGTTGTTCAGGTTCTATAAAACAAACTATTCTATATTCTTATTTGAGTTGATTTGAGATTGGGATTTGAGTATAGAACATATTGAGTCTCTAAAAATTCTCTTTAAGCTTCTATGATATTGATTTGAGTTGAGATTGAGATTTGAGTATAGAAGATATTGAGTCTCTAACACTTATCTTTATTCTTCTATGAGATTGAGTTGAGATTTTATTGAGCTAATTTGAGGTAAGTCTTTGAGAAGGCTTGTGGACTTATTTTGAGTAAGCTTTTGTGAAATCTTGCTATGCATATTTGAGCAAGTCCTAGAGAGGACTTATTGAGTAGATTTGGAAAAGTTCTAAGTGAGCTTGTTGAGAAAATTTGGACAATTTTTGAGTGAGCTTGTTGAGTAGATTTGGACAAATTTTGAGTGAGCTTGTTGAGCAGATTTGGACAAGTTCTGAGTGAGCTTGTTGAGCAGATTTGGACAAGTTCTGAGTGAGCTTGTTGAGCAGATTTGGACAAGTTCTAAGTGAGCTTGTTGAGAATATTTGAGCAAGTTCTGAGTGAGCTTGTTGAGCATATTTGGACAAGTTCTGAGTGAGCTTGTTGAGAAGATTTGGACAAGTTCTAAGTGAGCTTGTTGAGTAGATTTGAGCAAGTTATGAGTGAGCTTGTTGAGCAAATTTGAGCAGGTTCTGAGTGAGCCTATTGAGCATATTTGAGTAGGTTGTGAGTGAGCCTATTGAGCATATTTTAGTAGGTTCATAGTGGACCTATTGAGAAGATTTGAAATTTTTTTGAGTGAGCCTATTGAGAAAATTTGAGCAAGTTATGAGTGGACCTATTGAGCAAATTTGAGAAGGTTTCGAGTGAGCCTATTGATAGAGCTTTGGAGATGACAGAGCACAGAGGATAGAGTCTTAGTGGATAGATATCCAACATCTAAGAAAATTGAAGATATATCTGACTGAGGAGTCTTCAAGTGGAGAGAGATCCACAAGTCAATGCAATAGAGAGATAGAGTCTTTTATAAGATCACTAGCCAAAGAAGAAGGGGAAAGAGTTCTCTTATGGAAGAGATCCATGAACTTGAGATTTAATGGATCATCATCTCCTTTGTATAGAGGTCCATAAACATTGTAATTGGGAAGGATTCCCAAGAGATTGATTGAGAAATTTTAGCAAAATATTTTCTCCTTGGAGTAGCCCGCATTGGGTGAACCACGTAAATTATTGTGTCACTTTTTTGTATTCTGTTTTATGCATTACTTTGATTACTGCTATTGATACTACTATCTATACACTACATAATATTGAATTGAAAAGAAAAGTAAAAAGTGGTCTTATACTATTCACCCCCACCTCTCAGTATAATATTGTGTTCTTCAATTAGTATTAGAGTGGGTTCCTTCAGAAGAGTTTGACAAATTAAGGGAAAAGTGGTCTAAGAACACAATGAATCAAAAGGATAACAGATACAGACCCTTCAATAATGCAGTACCAGTCTTTGATGGAAGTGACTTCTTATATTGGTGTATGCTTATGAGATTTTACCTGATGGCACTTGCAAATGAAGTTTGGGATGTAGTGGAACTTGGATATGATTCAACAGTAAATCCTCCTACAAACAAAGAAGGTAAGCTTCTAATACATGCAATTTCAAGAGCTATGAATGCAATTATAAAAGTTTTGTGTAGAGTAGAATCTATGAAGGTTATGGAATGTAAAACAACAAAAAAAATGTGGGAACTTTTGCATGAAATATATGAAGGAGATAAATGAGTCACAATGGCTAAGATCAGAAATATCAAAGGAGAATTTGAGAACCTAAGAATGAGGGATGATGAAAATATTCATGACTATCTCAACAAGGTTGATGAACTTGTACATGAGATGAAAGGTCTTGGAATGAAGGTTGATGAATATGATGCTTGTGATAAGATCTTGAGGACTCTTCCAAAAAGTTATAGTGAAAAGGTTTCTACTATAGAAACATCAATTGATAGTGATTATTTGACAAGGAATTCTTTGCTTGGCATGCTTACTACTTTTGAGATAAAAACAAAAGATCTTATTCCTTCGAAAGAAGCTGCTTTCAAAGTAGACAAAAATAAAAAGGGAAAGAATATAAAATCAAGCAGTGATTCATCTAGTGATGAATAAGATAACTATGGTAGAAGAGATAAAGGTTCCAAAATATCCATATATATAAGATCTATTAAGTGCTTCAATTGTGGAAAGTATGGATACTATGCAACATAGTGTAAAGAGACAAAGTACAACAGTGATAAAGAAAAATAAGATCATAGGTATAGGGAATCAGGAAGACACAGGTACCAAAAGAAAGGCAAGGATGGATAAAACAGACAAGGAAATAAGATCTTACAAAGGCAAAAGAAAAGCTACTATGCATATAATGCAAGTACTCAATTGATAGTGATGCTAGTTTTTTAGACAATGATAGAGATGAAGTCCTATTTATGGTTAGAGAGAAAAGGACTCCAGTTATTCTCAAATATTTTAGATGTGGTAAATTTGGACATCTTGAATATGATTTCACTAGGGATGGCTATAGTTTAAGTGATGATGGTTTTGAATATGCACTTGAAATACTAGATGAGAATTTTATAATTGCTCTAGAAGATGAAGTAATTTATCCCATAGAAGACAACCCAAAAGGAAGTAATGATAAGGACAAAGGCAAACAAATAGAGGATTAATCAATAGAGAATGGTTATGATCTCAAGGGATAAATTATATATACCATTGACATAGTAAAGAAGGAAAGAACGCAACACTCTAAGCTTGAAAGTCAATTTCAAGAATGTTATGAAGAAAGGTTATTGCTCATAGAGGATTTAGAGAAGTCAAAGGCTAAGGCAAGCAAGTTCAAGGATACGTTAGAAATAAATATTTTGGAATGTGAGAAGTTAGCACAAGTAGTGGATACTCTAAAATAAGACTTAAAGGACTCCAAGATAAATATGAAGAGTTTCACAAATAGCTCTAAGAACTTGGATAATTTCATTTGTGGACAACAGTGAACATCATGTTCAACAGGTCTTGGCTTTGGAAAGGTTCAAAAGAAATAGGAAAAATAATCTACTTCAAGTCTTGATGAAGAAGATATTTTAGAAGAAGATACATCAAAAGAAGATAGTTTAAGTAAAAGTGGGACATCATAGGCTGAGTTGGACAACAAAGAGTTCAACAAAGAGAGAAACCATACACAAAGAAGATACAGATGGAACAACAATCAGAACAGGAGACCAATGAGGTATAGGAAAGGAAGCTTCAATGGGAGATGCTTCTCATGTCATAAGTTTGGGCACATGGCTTCATAGTGCAAGTCATATGAAATATATGAATATGGGAAAGGATAGCCTTTCCATGGGTATTGCTACTCATACAATGAGTATGGTCACAAAGCAATGAATTGTAGGATTCATGGAAAAAGAGAATATGACTTCACTAGAAGGTATCCTAAGACATTTGCACCTCCAAGGAATAATAACATTAAGTGTTATAAGTGCAATAATTATGGACACACAACAAGATGGTGTAGAGCAAATATTACAAAAATATGTATGAACAGGAACAAGAACATGGATGAGAATAGGAACGAGAACATGAACATGGATATAAATAGGAACAAGGATGATATCTTAGAAATAAATAGTGAGAGGATACAAAAAACTAACAAAATAAGAGAGAAAGATAAAAGCATAGATTTATGCTTTCGGGGAGTAGAATTACTCCCACCCCAGAATTAACCACCTCATGTGGAGGCGGGGGAGGGGCTAAGCCAAGAGGCTCATTCTTAGACCTAAGCCCCAAAGATGACCCTTTGCCATTGATGTCAAAGGGGGAGAGATTTGTGTATATTAGGGAAAGATTTTGATATGGAGAGAGATTTGATAATTGAGAGAGCATTGAGCCAAGGGGAGCAAAGTCCCAGGGGGAGCAGAAAAGAAGGTCAGATTTTAGTAAAAGGATATGGGTTGCCATCAATGACAAAGGGGGAGATTGTTGGACATTTTGAGTCCCTAAGCTAAAATGTTGTCATTGATGTCAAAAGGATCTATGATGGCATGCACTATGTTTTGTGAAAGTGCAAGGAAGGGTTTTTGTGAAAACCAAGGCAAGAAAAATAAAAGGTTTTATTTAAAACCATGGATGGCATATTTGAAATGGATTTTTCTTAAAACCCAAGTTGGATTTTTTTTTATCGAAAAATGTGCCCTGGTGATGGAGATATTTAATTTTAAAGATTTAGTTTAAATTTTAATTATTTAAAATTTAAATTAAAATTTAAAAATTAATCAAACGTTTTCCCTCCATTTTCTATTGATGTCAACTTTTATTCTTCCCCATTCCCATCGTGTATAAAAGGTTCCTTGTTAAGCAATGGTTGATGTCCTCCAAAATTCAAATGATAAATCCTCTTTTGCAAAAGTTATCCTCCTCCGAAATCATGCACTATTGATGATGAAGGTTTGGGAGAAGCGCAATTTATAAGTTTGTGGGTGCCAAGAGGAAGTACTTAAAGCACGAAGTAAAATAGCTTCCACATGGGAATATTAGCCCAATTGGTAGGAGAAAGGAGTGCAAAGGCACACTCGTTGTTGTAGGTCTCAGTTTTGAGTCACTCGAAATTCATTTTTCGCTTGTATGCTGTCACCGCAATTTTTGGAGCAGAAAACAATTTTTTCGAAGGTACGTCGACGTCGTAATTTTTGGAGATTGAGATATAAATGTTTTAATTTTCCTAAGCTAAGGTTAATGCATCATTATTGAGGTTTTTCCATGGTGGTATAGTTTATGAAATGGGGCTTATATTTTGCACTAGTTGATGTGGGATTTTTGCATTAAGGAGCTTAGTAAGTTGTGCATTAATGCAAAGTATTTTTAGGAGAAATAAGGGAATGGTAAATGGTTGTGGTGATATTCATGCTATGCTTAATTAGATAAGGAAATAATTATCTTTAATTATTTTCTAATGGTGGATGTGTTTTTTGACTAGGAGAAATAAGGTGTAAAATGTTCATATAATTGTTCTGTAATTTCTCCTAACCATCATGAATATTGGCAAAAGAATATTGTGATTGTGGCAGATTTCCAAAGAGGTTTTTTTTTCATCTTCATAAAAGGTATGGGAACACTCACCTATTGATTGTTTATGGTGGTTTATTTTTGAAATATCATTGGAGTGAAAAGGAGTGATTGTGGTTTCTTTTTTAAAGTTGTTGGTTGAATGCTTCAAGGAATTCTGGTTTGAGAGTTATGGTTAAAACCTTGTTTTATAAGCATTGTTGTTGAAGCCATTAGTTGTGTGAAAAACCTAAGTTAGGGTTTGATAAGAACATAAGTATCATTGTTATGTGAAGAATATTTTATAAGCATTATTGTTGAAGCCCATTGGTTGTGCAAATAACTTGAACTTGAGTTAGATAAGAATATGAGTATCATTGTTATGTGAGATTTGTTGTTGAACATTGTTGGAAACATTTTGAGTTGGTTGATTCATGTTTGGACTAGGGTTTATGAGAGTGAGTTACTCCTTGTGGTGATTGGTTGAGTAGAGTTGTTTGAGCCTAGTCAAGTGATTGTGTGAAGTGGTTGTTCAAGTTCTATAAAACAAACTATTCTATATTCTAATTTGAGTTGAGTTGAGATTGGGATTTGAGTATAGAACATATTGAGTCTCTGAAAATTCTCTTTATGCTTCTATGAGATTGATTTGAGTTGAGATTGGGATTTGAGTATATAACATATTGAGTCTCTAACAATTCTCTTTATGCTTCTATGAGATTTGAGTTGATATTTTATTGAGCTAATTTGAGGTAAGCCTTTGAGAAGGCTTGTGGACTGATTTTGAGTAAGCTTTTGTGAAAACTTGTTATGCAGACTTGAGAAAGTCCTAGAGAGGACTTATTGAGTAGATTTGAAAAATTTCTAAGTGAGCTTGTTGAGCAGATTTGGACATGTTCTGAGTGAGCTTGTTGAGTAGATTTGGGCATGTTCTGAGTGAGCTTTTTGAGCATATTTGGACATTTTCTGAGTGATATTGTTGAGCAGATTTGAGCAAGTTATGAGTTATCTTGTTGAGAATATTTGGAGAAGTTTTGAGTGATCTTGTTGCACAGATTTGGACAAGTTCTTGGTGATCTTGTTGAGCAGATTTGAGCAGGTTTTGGGTGAGCCTATTGAGCATATTTGAGTAGGTTCTTAGTGAGCCTATTGAATAAATTTGAGCAAGTTTTGAGTGGACCTATTGATCATATTTGAGAAGGTTCTGAGTGAGACTATTGAGTAGATTTGAGCATTTTTTTAGTGGACCTATTGAGCATATTTGAAAAGGTTCTGAGTGAGCATATTGATAGAGCTTTGGAGGTGACAAAGCATAGAGGACAGAGTCTCAATGGATAGATATCCAGCAGCCATGATAATTGAAGACAAATCTGAGTGAGGAGTCTTCAAGTGTAGAGAGATCCAAAAGTCAATGCAATAGAGAGAAAATATTCTAAAATATTACTAGCTAGAGCACGAGGGGAAAGTGAAAGCACGAGGATACGAAAAAAAAAAAGGAAAATGCCAAGTACGATGCGTATAAAACCAAACTTAACGCTAAAAGCCTATATATTGAAAAATGCATGAAAGGAAAGAACATAAACGAATCGACACAAGATAAAAGCAATATGGAATACGGCCCTCTTTATTGATATGCTTTTAAAGTCGTGTTACAATACGTCTCCTTCCCTTTTAGGGGATAGGAGCGTTAAATATGTTTCTTGTCACATCCATGGATAGCAATCCTTCTTCCGCGTGCCCACATGTAATATGGGCGGACCAAAACGTCACCGTCACTTGTGTATATGAGTGTTGACTCCTTACTGCTCCTCTGATGTCGAAGACCTACGTTCAAGGAAACAGAAAAGATCAGTAGCACCTGCAGATAGAATAGAACATGTGTTTCCCAAGGCCTACTGTTAGTGTATGCATGAAAATATTAAAACGATAACCAAATAACATCAGAACGACCTAAAAAATTAACATAAGCATGAATATGTTACCAGGAGGGCATTGCAAGTGGAACAGTCAGGAAATTCCTCACAGATTTGTATTCGCTTCGGGGTGGGACGAATAAACCTGTAATAAATTGTTAGAAAGCACCCTCTTCAATGTCCTATCCAGGAAGCTCCAAATGACCTGCAAAGTTGGGATTAGGTAAAAGGGGGTATTTTGGGAAGACCCAGAAGGTCAGATTTCTCCAATTTGGCCTCTATCACCCAGATTTTGATGGTGCCATCTGCAGGTTAGTAAAGGCGGGAAATGATAAAAACATGGTCAAAAATGCTCAGAATGAAGTGAAATTTAAACTACAGCCTATTTAAATAACCTAGAATAAGATGCAAAAAGAAAATAAAGGAAATCTACCACAGATTTCTAATCACTCCGGGGTGGGGCGTTTAGAACTACGACAGCTTGGGGGGCACCCGGGGGCAGGACGCCCACCGTTTGGGACTTTGTTTTGGCACCAATCCACTTGGGATGGGTCCAAAACCTCTTATGGGGTGTTGTCAACAAATTTGGTGGGATATTGTGGCCAAATGTTTGGGTTTGGGCTCCGGATTTGCGCTTCCAATAATCACCCAATAACCTCCCTCCAAAAGAGAGATCAAGGATGTGAAAGGCACAAATCAAAAGGTGTGTGTATGGATGTAAAATGGCAGCACTTCATTGCTCAAAATGCTCCCTCTCCTCCATTTTTCTTGTGTGAGAAGTCTCACCAATTTATAGACCTAGGGTCTCTCTGTTTGAATGCGCATGCGAGAGCGCCACTTGAGTTGCATGTCCTATTTTGAGAGAAAAGATTATTCCCTGATTTAGAGTCTCCTTGCATGAGGCCTCCAAAATCAAAGACATGCATGACTGAAGTCTCTCTCCTTGATTTGAAGTCGTTCCTCACAATTGCATGGCCTGAAGCTGTAGTTAATCGGCGGACTTGTCGAGGTTTGACTTTTTCCAGTCAAACCTGCTATTCGCCTCACCCCGGGGCGAATGCCGCTATTCGTCCCTGGGTGGGATGAATCCCAGTTTGTAATCATCCCAGGGTGGGACGAGTAGAGAGCAAAGTGCCAAAAGGTGCCAAATTGACCCTTGACCTTCCAAACTGCTATTGGGAGTGGTTAGGACCACTTTTTAACCTCTGGGGGCTGCCCTAGGGGCTGTGTGTGTCAATGCGATCGATGCTTGTTGTCACATAATCGGATTGGTGCTATTTTGGTGTCTACAGATGCCCCTTTTTGGGAAGCATTGTGCAAGGCACAGCGCTGAGCAAAAATAGATAACCAAAGCACTAATGATTAGGGTTTCTCAGTAACCTAACCAACTCTTGATGCCCCAAGTATGGAAAGGGCATGCATTCTTGAATCCTTGCTTCGACGAGCTAAGGAACTTAATTCAAGTGTTAACCTTTTTCGGTGAGGTGTTACTTGAGCTTGGACATTGATCAGTCATGAATAGGCAAAGGGCGCAACCTTTTGTCTATGGGAACCTTGAGTTCATGATTCATGAATGCCAAGTGTTTGATCAGCTTGTGATTGTTGCTTGTTTGCTGCCCCAAGTAGGAGCGTGATTGTCTTTGTCAATGATCCTTTGAATGCATGCCATTTCCTTGATTGGGTATATTTTTGTTGATTGGTGACTAAGTGTGACTACCCCCTCAAGCGACGAATCGATGAGGGAATGACCGACATGAGAAAAGCGACGAGTCGCTTGACCCAAGATGACTTAGGTAAGGGTGCCTTCAGTTGTTTACCATTGAATGCTTAAGCAGTTTTTGAACATTCTGACCTATTTTTGGTGGGTTTTAACCCTTTTGGTGACGCTTCTTGGAGCTGAAATTGTCAAAAATTCGTCCTCCCGTGGAGCGGTCCGGCTATGGTAGCCTTCTTAGGGAGTAGGATAGTGACAATTTGTGACCCCAACGTCTGTTTTGGATGCCAAGAATGTCAGGCACAAAGGCGCCTTCGTTCGGCAATGTTATTGCTATTTTTGGTTGGGTTTTGACCCTTTTTGTGATGCCGTTTGGGGATGAAATTCTCAAAAATCCGTCCTCCCATGGAGCGGTCCAGCTATGGTAGCCTTCTTAGGGAATAGGATAGTGAGGATTTGTGACCCCAATTTTTGATGAAGATGCTTGAATGTTGATTGGTGGTGAGTGACGGTTTGGGGATGAAATTCTAAAATCCATCCTCCCGTGGAGCGGTCCGGATATGGTAGCCTTCTTAGGGAATAGGATAGTGAGGATTTGTGACCCCGACGTCTGTTTTGTATGTCCGGAATGTCAAGTGCAAAAGCACTCTCATTGGACAGTTTTATTGCTTGTTTTTGGTGCATTTTGTGCAGTTTTTGATGTTTTTGAAATTTTTGCTCTGTAATCATCCCTGGGTGGGATGAATACCTATTTAGTAATCATCCCAGGGTGGGACGAGTGCTAACTAGAGTGCTCATCCTAGGGAGGAACGATTACAGGCTCAAAAAGCCTATTTAAGGGCCAAAACTGGGTTTTGGGCTCATTTGCATTTGTTTTTCCTGGCGATTTGGAGCTCTGAGGAGGAGGAGGTCAATCCTGCGAAGCGAAGCACTGCCAAATTTTTCCTGCCACCATGAGTTCATGGACCGGATCATCAAGCGGCAGAGCCAAAGCGAGACCAGTGAGTGTTCTTCCTCTTTATTGTTTGTTTGTTACAATTTGTAAAACCGCAATTTAGTTGTTTTTGTCTTTGTGGTTTTTTTTTTGTTTTTCAAATTTAAAAATGAAACCCTAGTCTATCAAAATTAACACTTAGCTTAAAACTTAGTTTAACCCTAGTTAAACAAATATCAAAAGGTAGTTTAAAACTTAGCTAAAAAACTTAGTTTAAAACGTAACTTAAAAACTTTGCTTAACCCTAATTTAACAAAGATCAAAACTTAGGTTAGAAACGTAGGGTAAAACTGAGCTTAACCCTAGTTATTTTTTTGTTGTTTTTGTTTGTGTTTTTAATTTATCAGTTAAACTTAGAGTTACAAAACCCTAGGATGAAAAAATTATTTGTTTTTTAATTTTTTTTTAATTTATCGTTAAACCTAGAGTTAAAAACCCTAGGACTGAAAATTGTTTTTGAATTTTTGTTTTTGTTGTTAATTTATCAGTTTAGAGTTAAAAACCCTAGGAACTGAAAAATTATTTTTGAATTTTTTTTGTTTTTTTAATTTATCAGTTTAGACTTAGAGTAAAAAACCCTAGGACTGACAAATTATTTTTTGAATTTTTTTGTTTGTTTTTAATTTATCAGTTTAGAGTTAAAAACCCTAGGAACTGAAAAATTATTTTTGAATTTTTTTTTTGTTTTTTAATTTATCAATTTAGAGTTAAAAACCCTAGGAACTGACAAAATATTTTTTTAAATTTTTTTTTTTGTTTTTAATTTATCAGTTTAGAGTTAAAAACCCTAGGAACTGAAAAATTATTTTTGAATTTTTTTTGTTTTTTAATTTATCCTTTAGACTTAGAGTTAAAAACCCTAGGACTGACAAATTATTTTTTGAATTTTTTGTAATTTTGTTTTTTTTTTTTTTAGCTGTACATGGTTTTATGCATTGTTGTATATGCATGTTATTGTTGTACAATTTTTCATTGTTTTAATGTTTTTGTGTTGTTTTCTTTTGCAGGTTGTGAAGAGCTGGTACCGTGTGCCCACGGTTTTTACTAAAGCGCATGAGGCATTGACTTTGGCTGATTGGGAGTGGCTTGATGCCCTTGGGCTCAAGCAGGTGACTCGATTGGAGCCGGTGGTCGGGGATCGGGCCTATTTGATGGCCCTGATCAACTTGTGGGATCCTTGGACCAACACCTTCCATCTCCCAACAGGGGAGATGACAGTGACCTTGGAGGATGTCTATCAGATTCTACGGATTTTGATAGATGGACTACCGATCAGGATGACGCCATGGGATCAGCGGACAACAGTGCTGACATGCTACTTTGGGCATGGGGAGGAGATGGGTGTGGATAGCCCAGTGGAGAGGGCAGAGGGCGACTTCCAGATTGGTGGCATTTTGGTTCGATGGTGGCTAGAGATGGGTGTGTTGGGAGTGAGGCATGCAGTACTGATGGGCCTCATTTCCAACATGTTGCTACTCGACTCTTCGGGTGTGAGGTTCCCATGGAACCTGCTAGAGGTGGTGTTTCGGTTGGTGGAGTGTCCGACGGAGGCACCGATGATCATGAGATGGGGACAGACTCTATTGGCACAGCTCTATGATGAGTTATACGAGGTCCCCTGCTAGAGGCGGAAGGGGATTGGTTGTAGTTACTTGTTGTAGTGTTGGGCTTGGCAGCACATAGCGGTGGAGAGGCCGGTTGGGTTGCCATGGATGATGTGGGCGGAGATGGTAGACCGAGAGATCGAATACGGGGCATTATGGCGAAGGTCTGAGGAGCAGGGATAGAGTCGATGATGGGCAGGTGTCGTAGGGCACTATGTCGATGCCTTCGCTCGGCTTGCTCCAGGGGAGGTGTTTTGGCACCCCTACCAGGACTGTACAGCCTAGCCTGAGGCTAGAGAGTGGCTCCGATAGGTACGTAGGGAGCGGTGGCTGATTGGGCGTCATGGGACTGAGCAGGAGTTCTTCCCATATGGTTGGGTGACATGATAGTTTGGGGTGCACCAGGGGTTGCCTGGTGAGCCCGTGGTCTATCGATATCGGGGGGACGAGAGGACTCTAGCTTGGCCGATCATTGCATCGTTGGGTGAGGATGTCGATACAATGATTGATGTCCCAGATATGGATGACATCGGGGTTACTACCGAGTATGACCAGTGGTGGACTTTGTGATGATGGCGAGGCGAGGGGCCTCTAGGGGGCGTAGAGGTGGCAGCAATAGGGGGATGATGCAGAGGCATTAGGCGAGGGTTGGGGGTTCCACTGGAGGATGTGAACATGGTAGAGGTGGATGATTTTGGAGGGGGGTTTGGGGTTCTAGACCAGCCAGAGATGCAGGACGTCCTGGAGCAGTGGGAGCCAGAGTAGGCTATTGTCCCGGATTCGCCTATGCCTCAGGCAATTTTAGAGGACATGGAGGTAGGGTTGCATGCTGAGAATGCATGATTGGTGGGGCTACTTCGGAGGTGAGATGAGGAGCTAGGGGAGGCTCTGCAGGAGAGGGATCTCTTATAGACTCAGCTAGCGGAGTGGGAGAATGCATGGGCTATGTACCACTGGTAAGATGGGGATACCGATGCTGCACGGGAGAGGGATCTTCTATGGATGTAGCTGGTAGAGAGGGAGAAGGTGTTGGCATAGCATGATGATGTAGTAGCGATGTACCATCGATGGGAGGTGGAGTGGTGTCGGCACCGGATGGATCTGGAGGGAGAGATCATCCACCTCGGGGGGTGGGTACCTGAGCCCTCTGGAGGTGGGTCTTCACATCGGATGAGGGGCAGTGATACTGAGTAGTCAACATCGTCTCATCATAGGTGATTGGATGAGGGGGGCTAGTGGGCATGATGTGGGGGCGAGTAGCAGTCACCTTGAGGGGTCCCATAGGACCCACACCACGGGGGTAGTTCTCGTCGCACCGATCCTGCATGATCATGGTGGCCGACGCCCTAGGCTTGGGGGTTTTTGAGCTTTTGGATTTTGTTGCGAGGTCAGAGGACCGGTTCATTGTAGCTCGTGGGCATTTTTTTGATGATATATATATATATATATAGATGACTTTCTTTGTGTTTATACACTTTTCATGGTTTGTTTTTTTATTTATGCATAGTTATTTATGATGATGTATGCATGTGGTATTATGAATGCGATGTGTTTAATTATATGATGTATGCATATGGAATGAATGAAATGATTTGTTGATAACTTGGTCGATGGCACCATAGACTGTACAAGATTTATTGGCTTTCTGTACTTATGGGATGACTTTGTGGAATGACTTTGCATGTGAGAACTTTGTTTTTGTATTTTTGCATATTTTTCTGATGGTGATGTACGTAATGAAATGTACCAGTTGTTTTTAAAATGTAGTTAAGCTTTTTTGAGATTCAGATATTTTAACTAACTAGCCAAGACTGTACATTTATCTTGCAAGACTTTTGAACAAGGTATAAATCGGACTTGAGTTTGACCAAGTTATTTCACATCCCTGTGTGTGCAATTGAGTTCGTTTATGTGGTATTTGTCAGGATACCGCCAGTGCCGGATAGGCTATCAACCAAATTAGCTCGATGAGGATCACCTAATTAGCTCCACTAACTCCGTTGTTGTATTTAGTAAGATTAATCCATGGGACAATCTAAGGTACCATAAGCTAGCTCATCCACATGCAAACATTGGTCTGCTCACACGCAAAGCTAATGTGATAGACATATCATCATGCGTTTAGGATACCGCCATTGCCAGGTAGGTTGTCCACCAAACCCGTAATGAGGATCACCTAGATGGTTGTTCGAATGCTGAGAATTCTAGGGATTCAAGTTCAAGATTTTTATTTGCTCAACGGTTTAGGATACTTGCTCGTATACATAGTGATAAAAATCACTATTTATTTTTCTCTTTTGTTTTTCTTTTTGAGCAAGGATTTTGAATAGTGGTGATAACCACTATTATTTGATTTTGGATTTTGAGCTTCGTAAGGTTGAGCTTGTAGGTTTGTGGCTTGTGAATGACATTGATCCTTTTGGCCTTGGGGATGACTACCCATCCTGTTCAGGGACATGTAGTACGAATCCTTACGACTTTGGGAACCAAAGGGGATTAGGGAGACGATGAAGTAAGGGCATTGATCTCTTAGGCCTTGGGGATGACTACCCATCCTGTTCAGGGACGTGTAGTACGAATCCTTATGACTTGGGAGACCAAAGGTGATTGGAGATGGTCATGATGATGGCTTGTTGGGATTTTGCTTTTGAATGGTCATTGATCCTTTTAGGCCTTGGGGATGACTACCCATCCTGTTCAAGGATGTGTAGTACGAATCCTTACAACCTTAGGGACCAATGGTGATTGGGATTTTTTGCTAGTGGTGAAAACCACTATTGATTAGGGGGAATTGATGGGGAAGAGCTTGTCCTTTTGTCAATTCTCAGCACTCTTGAACCATTCGCACAGGGGGATGAACAGGCTAATCTTTCACCTATGGTACCCTAGACTGCTTTGTAGTTTTCCTCTTACATTCACACAACTTAGGAATTATTTTATGTGTTTTAACTTGTGTAGGGATGTTACATAACGAGGCGTGATCCAAGTAAAACTTTCCCTTGTAAAATCTATTTAACTTTGTACAATTTTTGGCTAGAAATTTAAAAGACAAATAATGACAAAACCCTATATACATTAGGAGACAACTGACTATGCTAAAAATGGGGATGGTGTTATTCTAGATGTATGTGTTTATATAAAATGGATTGGATGTGGAAAATGAAGGAATTGCTGAGTAATTATAGTCTATGGTGCTTGTGACATGTATGACCAGCGAATATGCAATGTATGGATGTGATGCCTAATGCAACTTATATTTTTGTATTTTGATTGTTACGAGTATGCATGGAATGGAGATGCAATTTTTTTGTTTATTTTTGATGATTTTATTGTTTTTTGTTTGTTTTTGAATTTTTGTTTTGACCAAGCGGTTAGGGTAACCCTTGGAGCTTTTGGTTTTGACCAAAGGGTTTATGGATACCTTTGGAGCATTTTTGGGGTTGACCAAGCGATTGTGGGAATCCTTGGAGCTTTTGGTTTGACCAAAGGGTTTATGGATACCTTTGGGGCATTTTAGGTTGACCAAGCGATTGCGGGAATCCTTGGAGATTTTGGTTTGACCAAAGGGTTTATGGATACCTTTGGGGCATTTTGGGTTTGACCAAGTGATTGTGAGAATCCTTGGAGCTTTTGGTTGGGATATGGCTCTCTAAATGTGGAATGGCCTCAAATGACTGATGTTCAAGGGTTCTAGTTCCTTGATTCCTTCAAGAGAGGCGAGTCGGTATGTTCCAGGTCCTATTTTACTATCAATCACATAAGGACCTAACCAGTTTGCCATGAACTTGTCCCTTAGATGGGATGACAAATTAGAATTCTGTTGGTTCTCTTTTAAGACCAAGTCACCAACCTAAAAGTCCCTTAGGTGAACCTTCATGTTGTATGCTTTCTTAAGTCGCTCTTGATAGATACGCAAATGCTCGAGAGCATTGACGCATCGTTCATCGAGCAACGTCAGTTGGTCTAACCGGGCCTGCCATGCAGTGTCATCATCGATGAACTCTTGCATTGAAATGCATAGTGAAGGGATTTCCAACTCGAGAGGCATGACTGCCTCGGAGCCATACACCAGCAAAAATGGAGTTGCCCCAGTGGGCATCCGAATGCTAGTGCGATAAGCCCATAGGGCAAGTGGGATTTGAATGTGCCAATCCTTATGACTGTCTACGATGGTATTTTTGAGGATGGCGACTAGCATTTTGTTTGATGCTTCTGCTTGCCCATTTGCCTGCGGATAATAGGGTGTTGAAAAACTGTGCTGAATTTTGTACTTTGTTGTCAAAGCACGCACATATTTATTCTTGAATGACGTCCCATTATCCGAGATGATCTTGGATGGAATACCAAAATGACATATGATGTTATGTAAAATAAACTCCGCAATGCGGGTTCCAGTCGTAGAGGTTAGCGGAATTGCTTCCACCCACTTGGTGAAGTACTCTGTGGCCGTTATGATGAACGTGTGATGACCTGACGACGTAGGGGAGATATTTTCGATTAGATCAAAGCCCCACTACGAAAAATGCCAAGCCGATTGGATCGGTTGCAAGGCCTGAGAAGGTACGTGTGTCAAATTAGCATGGTGTTGACACTTCATGCACTTCTTTACATACGTGCAACAATCTCGCTCTAAAGATGGCCAATAATAGCCCATGCGGAGAATGCGCTTTGCGATGGCCATACCGCTGAAGTGGCCACCACACGTACCATCGTGAGCTTGGGTGATCGCCCAAGCGGACTCCTACTGGTCCAAGCAATGGAGGAGGATTCCTTCATAGCTTCGACGATACAAAATGTCTCCTAACAAGACATGTTTTGCCGCTTTCTATTTAAATGATATTTTCGTGGCTTGTGTCAATCCAAGTGGGAGGTTACCTAGCTTGAGGTAATCCCTTATGGGTGTGTACCAATCCTGCTGATCAGAAACCTCGATGGTATGAACGGCCAATCCCTCTTGAAGTTCATCCCTAGCAAAAGCTGAGCGGGAAAGAACTTGTAAAAATAGCGTTGTGTTGCTATTAAGAGGGGTCGGGGAGAACAAGGACCCCTAGTTGGCTCGAGTCAGACAATCATGGATTTGAGAGAACCTATCTTGAGATGGTTCAATCTGGATCAGGTGGATTCCTGGCATTAGGTCAGAGCTTGCATGCTCCATCATGGATTGTGATAATGTTTTGACCTGAATGGTTGTCATCTCACCGGAAGGGTCTTGCGGGATTAGTGACCCCAAGGAGGCCATAGTATCCACAAAATGATTCGATGATCGAGGGAGTGCCTCGATGTCATACCATTCAAGTTGTGCCAGGAATTTGTCCACAAGGGCTTTATAGGCCTATAGAACTGGGCATTTACATTGGAATACCCCCTTTACTTGATTGACAATTAACAACGAATCACCAAAGATGTTTAAACATTTAATGTTCATGGTGATTGTTGTTTGAAGACCTATGAGCAAGGCTTCGTATTCTGCATTGTTGTTGGTGCATGGGAAGTCTAATTTAAATGATAGAGGCATTGGAGCCCCTTGCGGTGTGAAGAATACAATTCCCGTACCACCTCCTTGCTCACATTTTGAACCATCGAAGAATAGGGTCATGTCAGCCTGTGACTCAGGCTCATTAGAATCTGGTGATTCTGAAACATGGAAGACCCCATCATCTAGTAATTCTATGGTCAGAGGCTGATTGTCTTCAAGAGGAGCCTCTGCCAGTTGATCGATGATGACTTGACCTTTTATGGATTTTTGTCCAATGAATTCTATGTCAAACTCCATCAACAACATGATCCATTTCGCCGTGTGGCTACTATGATAAGTATGACTCATCATGTACCACAATGGATTCTCCTTAGACACAACATACATCTTATTGCTCAGCATGTAATGGCATAGCTTTTTGGTAGCAAACACCACTGCCAAGCAGAGCTTCTCAACGTATGCATAGTTAAGTTCATAACTGACCAGGGTGCGGCTAAGATAGTAAGTAGCCTGTTCTTTGTGTAGTTCATTTTTCTGGGATAGCATGGCACCCAGTGCCACCTCAGTAGCTGAGATGTATAAGTAGAATGACACTCCTAGTCTAGGTGGTGCCAATACTAGCGGTGAAGCCAAGTATTGTTTAATATCATCAAAGGCTGATTGGCACTCGTCATCCCAGTGAAATGCTACCCCCTTGTGCAATAATTTATTCATGGGTCGACACTTGTTAGATAGCTGTGCTATGAAGCGCTTGATCGACGTGACCTTTCCCTGTAGACTTTTGAGCTGCTTGATGGTAGTTGGGGGAAGCATTTCAAGGATTGCCTTGACTTTGTGTGGATCTACCTCGATTCCTCTCTTTGAGACTATGAAACCCAAGAGCTTTCTAGATGTGATGCCAAATATGCACTTCTTGGGGTTTAGTCTGACTTTATGTTCAATGAGGCGATCGAGGATCTTGCTTAAGTCATCGAGATGATCTGGGTGCAAAAGAGATTTGGCCAACAAATCATCCATGTAATCTTCCAAAGTTTTGTGCATGTGATCATGGAAGATGTACGTCATGGCACGTTGGTAGGTGGCGCCAGCATTTTTAAGGCCAAAGGGCATGACCTTATAACAAAATGTCCCCCAAGGCATTGTGAACGCCATTTTTAGTTGGTCCTCGAGATTGATACGAATCTGATTGTATCCCGAGAAACCATCCATGAGGGAAAGCATTTCATGGCCCACTGTAGCATCTACCAATGCATCAATGCTTGGCAAGGGGAAATCATCCTTAGGACTCGCTTTGTTTAGATCTCAAAAATCGGTGCATATGCGAATCCTCCCATCGAGCTTTTTGATGGGCACCATGTTAGACAACCATGGTGGGTAATCCACGCAGATGACAAACTGTGCATCCAACAGATTTTGTAGCTCATATTTGACCATTAAGGCTACTGTTGGATGCATCTTACATAGTTTTTTCTTTACTGGCTTGACTGTCGGATCAAGCGTTAGATTATGCATGACTAGCTGTGGGTCTAGCCCCGGCATGTCTTTGTAGGACCATGCAAAAACCTCCTTCTTCTCTTTGAGAAGGGCAATGTAGTCGGCTTGCTCTTCGAGGGATAGACTTACCCCTAGCTTGATGATTTGCAAATTCATTAGATCTGAGCCGATGTCTACGTCAGTCATCTCCTCGATCGACATGTGGGACCCATCCTCCAACTGGTGTGGAGTTGGGATCAAGTGGATATCATTTGCTGAATTTAGATCATCGTTCGGAACATCAGGTTCCTCTTCAGCATGGAAGACATCCTGAGTCTATCCTGGGGTGAAATGGAACATCCCACCGCAAGGCCAGTACTCTGATGGGGATGGTGGTGTGTCAGCGTGATCCCAGTCTATAGCATCTAGGTCTAGATGCAATGACCATGTTGGGTCGGTTGGATTATGGATGGGGGTGGTTAAATCAATGGAGATCATGTTGATGAAATGATTGTGGTCTCCATTACCATGGGTGTGATTACTCGGACATCCTAGGTGATCTTTGTGCTCCGGATCAGGCTCTGGAGGTATTGGCATGAATGGATCGGCCTTATGTGTAGATAAGAGGATAGGATCTACCCTAGGCACTGATGGTGCTATAGGGTCTCCAGGCGGAAGATGTTCTCTGTATACCTAGAGTGGCGGGTGTAGTAATTGCTATAACTATACCTGGTTTAAGTGCCACCTATGCCTGGGCCCTATGTGCATTTGTTCAAACATGTCATCTATGTCCAAGGGATATTGTTGTTGTCGCATATGATTGAGATAAGCCATCTCAGTTTCATCTTCATAATCACTGTCAGAGATCCAAAGGCCTTCGTTGGCTCCAATAGCTATTTGTGACATATGAGGCTCATCTTGCTCGAGAAAATTAATGTGGTCCCATCGAGGTTGTTCCGCTCTCTATGGGGGGACCTGATTCTCTTGAGGTGGCATATGCTCAATTGGAGCATCCAAAGGGAACATTGTCAAGAAGCTCTCCTGATAATCATCCATGGGAGTCACTTGTGAATGATTGCTATCAGACTCGAAAGGATCCCAAGGTGCTACCTCATACTCCGACTCATCTTCTGAAGACCCTTCTTGGTCTTGTCTATATCCCTCTTGTAGGTGAGTCCTCGAATTTTCTCCCTTTTTGACCGAAGGGAAAGGGTTGTTACTGGTCAACAAGGTTGGTTGTTAGCAATGGGAGATAATCCCCCAATGTATATGTTGTGTTAGGATTGGCATATGGATCTAATGCCAACCCATCCTTGTTGCCTATCCCTAGGCCTTGCATGTTCTCTACCAAGATGTCAAGGGGCAGGGGGTGGTTGAACCCTACTCCTGACTTGTCATACGACATTTGATATCTCGGTTGGCATAGAACACGCACTCCTTGTTCATACCGGCCCAACCCATATCCATGCCAATTACATTGGCCAAGATATCTCAAAGTGAAATATGGGTTGGAAAAATAGTTGACATCCTCAGCAAAGGGCTCTTCATCATCGTCTTCTTGCATGTAAGGTTCAATGCCATTATCCAGGCCCCCATAAACAAAGTTTGTCTGATTGGGTGGGTAGCCTAGAGGAACCACAGAGCCGATGGGGAGTCGAGGTCTCCCCATGTCTTGCATGGACTCAAGTGTGGGTGTTGCTACAATGTTCCACACTAAATACTCCCCCAGGCCCATGTTGGCCATCTCAATGGTGATCGTTGGTGGTTGAGGGGGAGCGAATGGGAGTTCTTCCGGAGTCCACTCCATGTAGGGTGAACTAGGCATCTCGACTTCCATTCGGCTAGGCATCTCTTCGGTAGAGATGGTTGAGACTAGGGGTGGTTCCTCTTCTAGGGGTTTCTTTCCCTTGTCCTTTGGTGTGGCCACCGTAGGTGGCATCATTGTTGAAGGACCAGATGAGGAAGATGGACCCGGCTGGGGATTTGATGGACTTGTCAATGGGGATGCCTACGGAATCGGACCCTATTTAGATGGATTCAACTAAAAATCCAAATGCGTTGATGGAAGGGTCGATTATGGCATTAGTTGCATCGTATTGTAGTACTTGAAGGGCTCTAAGTCTATCGAGACTACATGCACCTATCCTTCAAATGTATACTTTAGGAACTGATGAGCTATTGAAGGGACACACTTCATGTCCCTGATCCAAGGCCGCCCAACAAGATATTATAGGCCATCTCACCTTCCAAGATGTGGCACAATGTATGAATAGTCTTTTGTCCCACTTGGATGGGTAGGACAATTGTGCCAACCATCGAGCATATTGCATCATTGAATGCTCGAAGAGTATAGGTGGAGGCCACGATGTGAGATGTCGACAACTTCAGATGTTTCAATGTTGCTGTTGTGATGATATTACTGGATGAGCCAGTGTCCACCAACACCCTCTTATACGGAATCCCGTTGACCCATGCAATGACGTGCAGGGGTGGATCCGCCACATCACCAATCACTGATTTCAATTCATCTTCTCTAAAGGTGATGACTGGTTCTGTACATTATTTTACATGTCCCACAAAGTTGTTGAAAGAGTTTGCTTCATGGGGCTGCAGCTCGATGGCTTTTAATATCTCCATTAGAGCTTCCCGATGGGGCTCTGATTGTTGAATGAGCTCATATATGGAGAGCCTAGCCGACGTGGTCCTTAGACTTTGGGTAAGTCTAGTCCAAATCATGGCCATTGGTCTAGGTGGGGGAGATTGCGTAGGGTGTTGTTGAGGTTGTGACGTCGATGGAACTTCTCTTGTGGTCATCACAAGGGCAGCTCCTGGGTACCTCCTATTCCTAGTCACTATGCTTATCATCCCTACATACCCCTGCATGGGGCAATTTTGTTGCACCTCATTGAATTGAAGGGGTTTTTCCTATGCATCATGGGCAGGCAGGGGGTCTCTGAAGACTCCCATCTATTGGTTGTTTGGCGCTACGGGGTTGTCCACCGCCAACGTCTTGTTGTCGATTAGGTCTTGCACCAAGCCTTTGAACTTCCAACATGCATTAAGGTCATGTCCCTTCCATCTATGGAACCTACAGTACAAGTCCTCCCTATACCCCTTAGGCTTTGGTGCATTGGGGTCTATGGTTTGAATCTCTGGCAGGTTGATCAAGTTCACCGCTGACAAGCGGTCAAACAGGGAGTCCCTGGACTCTGTGTAAGGTGTAAATTGTCGCCTAGGGTGACGCTGCTGATTTTGTTCCTACATCTAGTTTTCTCTATCATAATTGTTAGGAGGCACCACCTGATAGTTAGCATTTTGAGGTTATGTTGCTTGTGCAGGCTTAGGGATATTTATAGCAACCTGATTGACCGTAGTGGGTTTCTGTTGCATGGTCCCTATTTTGGTGTTCTTAGACCATTCTTTCTTCTTTGGCTTGGCAATCTCGCCATCCTATATCTTGATCTCCTCAATGATTCTGGCTTGCACCAGAGCTTCCTCAAGAGTGGCATATTGCTGCAGCTACAATAGCATGGAGATCGATCTCAAACAGCTCTTTGAGAACATTTGGGTCAGGTCGAACATGGGAGGGAGGTAGGGCAGCTTTGAAAGCAATGTCCTCCATCGGTTCCCATATGCCACCATGGTTTCTTCCTCATACTACTTGAGGCTAGCTAGGTCACTTAGTGACACCTTTTTCTTGGTGTTGAAGGTGAAGCATTCGAGGAACACGTCCACTAGCTGATCCAAGTTACTGATGCTATGTTTTGGCAACTGAGTGAACCAATCCGAGGTAGGGCCTACGAATGTGGTTATAAATGTTCTTAGCAACAAAGCATCGTTATCCTGAATGCCAAAGCACTGGCTCAAGAATCTAGTCACGTGCTCTTGGGCATCCTCCTCCCCTCTAAAGAGTGCCAACTAGGGCAGTTTAAAGTGTTCAGGGTATGGAGGTGCCGACATTGATGGATGCATAGGATGACTATGGAGTTGGCGTAAAGTAGGCTTTTGGGGCCCAGAAGTCTTGGTCTCCATAGACTCTAAGTGCTCTAGCAATGCTTTATATGCATCGAAGGATTTGATCTCTTCCTCCTTGGTTTGCTCCCATTGTGGGTTGTGGGGAACTTGAGGCCTATGGAGGGGTGGCTGGATAACACCCCCTCTACCTTGGTAGGGCATTTCAGCCCGCTCTTCTTCTTGTTCATACTCCTCATAGGCTTCTTGAGGAGTGCCTGGCCGAGACCTATAAACATGGGTGGGTGCCCGTGGAGGGTGCCCATCATTGTTCCTGGGAGTGGCCTCCCGCTCAGGTCTAGGAGGCCTCGGAGGTAGCACTTGGTAAGGTCACGGAGACCTGTCTCGCACCAAGGGGTTGCGCCTCTCATACACTTCTACTTTATGCGCGCGAGGGGTTGGGACCTTCTCAGGCACATTGTTATGAAGCAATTCGGCTGTCTGACGTTGAATGCGCTCTTTGTTAAGGTGATACAGATGCTCTAACTATTGTTGATCTTGCCTGAGCCACGTGATTTGTGCTTGGTGGGTGGCATGTGTGGCAAATTCCAAGTCAATTTGATCCATCGTCTCATGTTTAGGAAGCCTAGATGCCTCTCCTACATGTCTATCTCGGTCGTGGTGATCCGAGACCCCTATGGGTTGCTTTCCTCTATCGAGGTTAGCGGCATTCACCCGAGGCTCTGGCCTCAATGGGTGATCCTGATACATAGTAGGTGTGGAGGTGCATCGCTCCCATGTTGTGTACTACTCTTGAGGAACGTAGTGGTCTTCCTCGTACTCCCTTCCATATGCATGAAAGGTGCGGGCAGAATTGTCTTGCCCTATCTGGAGAGCCTTGTACTCTAGATTTGGTCTAGTGTTTCTAATAGTAATAAGGGGTAGAGGAGGGATGACAAAATCATGTGGCCCCTCCTTATGGACCCTATGTTGCTCTAGCACTTCATCACTAGGCCACTCATAACGAGCATCTAAGGGAGGCCTCCTGTCTATGTTGAGTGCCACATGTAGGTTCTCCTCTTGAAAGGATCTATGCTGAGTGGGGGTGCCCCTCAAAGAGGTGCCTCTATAGTCCTATTCTATAATGGCATGATGTGGACTATCTTGTGTGTCAAGCCACCAAGGCGGGATGACCAAGTCCTCAGGACTATATCGGAGGTGACTTGTCCCCCTTTGTACACTTTCTGCAATGCTTGCCCGTGATTGGGCTCGGCTACGGGTGTACACCATGGTGATGCTTACCTAAATATGTGTACATTTTTATCTTCTTTTAGGATTTCTTATGCTACACTAAACAAAAAGGAAACACACAATCAAAGCAATGGTTATCTTGTTTATAGATTAAAAGTGTGCCCTAAATCTGGTTTTAGTGTGTTTTGATTTTGTTTTGAAAGCTTTTGTAAAGAACGTTTAAATGCAATATGATGGCTCTTATGACTCCCAAAAATGGTCGCCCCTTCGATATACCATTTCCAGGCTGATATACCAACCTCTCTATATACCCGCCCTTACGTGAGGGAAACTATTGGTACGTGAGAGCAGATGGTACGTGGAACATAGGCGGTACGGAAGGGGAATCACTCTATTTATGACACCTACCATAGAAGACTTATCCTCATGCACTGGGAATCACCCCAGCTACACTTGGTCAGCTTTCATCAGGATTTACGTCTAGCAACAGTCACGATCGGGGTTATGTATGCAGTATCTCAAGCCAAGGTGGTGATGAAATCCACCGTTGGTCTTGCTCAAGGGTTGGGGTTTTACGACCAACTCCTTGTTGTTTTAAATTACCACGTGGTGTGTGGGGTTCTTTTTAAGTTGCATAAATGAAGCAAACAAGCATTCAAACTCTCCTATGCAAGCAAATAACCAGAGAACAGAAAGCAAAAATTGACAGAAGGTGTTTAGGACCCCTACCTCTTCTCTGCCCAAATCGGATGTCTCTGAATTTCTGCCCTAAAATTGCATAGAGAGCTATTCATCCCTGGGTGAGATGAATAATAGAATAGTATTCGTCATAGGGTGGGGTGAATTCCTATTCGTCCTTGGGTAAGATGAATTCCAGCTCTGTACTCGTCACAGACTGAAACGAACAGTAGTCCAAGGTTTGAAAACTTGGTACCTGTAAGCAAAAACAAGCAACTTCTGATCAGAAAGTTAATCTTAAAATCAAGGGACAGAGGTCCCACCATGATCGCCACTGAAAGCATGAGGATACGGAAACAAAAAGGAAAATGCCAAGTACGATGCGTATAAAACCAAACTTAACGCTAAAAGCCTATATATTGAAAAATGCATGAAAGGAAAGAACATAAACGAATCGACACAAGATAAAAGCAATATGGAATACGGCCCTCTTTATTGATATGCTTTTAAAGTCATGTTACAATACGTCTCCTTCCATTTTAGGGGATAGGAGCGTTAAATATGTTTCTTGTCACATCCATGGATAGCAATCCTTCTTCCGCGTGCCCACATGTAAGATGGGCGGACCAAAACATCACCACCACTTGTGTATATGAGTTTTGACTCCTTACTACTCCTCTGATGTCGGAGACCTACGTTCAAGGAAATAGAAAATATCAGTAGCACCTGCAGATAGAATAGAACATGTGTTTCCCAAGGCCTACTGTTAGTGTATGCATGAAAATATTAAAACGATAACCAAATAACATCAGAACGACCTAAAAAATTAACATAAGCATGAATATGTTACCAGGAGGGCATTGCAAGTGGAACAATCAAGAAATTCCTCACAGATTTGTATTCGCTCCAGGGTGGGACGAATAAACCTGCAATAAATTGTTAGAAAGCACCCTCTTCAATGTCCTATCCAGGAAGCTCCAAATGACCTACAAAGTTGGGGTTAGGTAAAAGGGGGTATTTTGGGAAGACCCAGAAGGTCATATTTCTCCAATTTGGCCTCTATCACCTAGATTTTGATGGTGCCATCTGCAGGTTAGTAAAGGCGAGAAATGATAAAAACATGGTCAAAAATGCTCAGAATGAAGTGAAATTTAAACTACAACCTATTTAAATAACCTAGAATAAGATGCAAAAATAAAATAAAGGAAATATACCACATATTTCTAATCACTCCGGGGTGGGGCGTTTAGAACTACGACAGCTTGGGGGGCACCCGGGGGCAGGACGCCCACCGTTTGGGACTTTGTTTCAGCACCAATCCACTTGGGATGGGTCCAAAACCTCTTATGGGGTGTTTTCAGAAAATTTTGTGGGATATTGTGGCCAAATGTTTGGGTTTGGGCTCCGGATTTGCGCTTCCAATAATCACCCAATAACCTCCCTCCAAAAGAGAGATCAAGGATGTGAAAGGCACAAATCAAAAGGTGTGTGTATGGATGTAAAATGGCAGCACTTCATTGCTCAAAATGCTCCCTCTCTCTCCTTTTTTGGGTGAGAAGTCTCACCAATTTATAGACCTAGGGTCTCTCTGTTTGAATGCGCATGCGAGAGCGCCACTTGAGTTGCATGTCCTATTTTGAGAGAAAATATTATTCCCTGATTTAGAGTCTCCTTGCATGAGGCCTCCAAAATCAAAGACATGCATGACTGAAGTCTCTCTCCTTGATTTGAAGTCGTTCCTCGCAATTGCATGGCCTGAAGCTGCAGTTAATCGGCGGACTTGTCGAGGTTTGACTTTTTTCTAGTCAAACCTTGCTATTCGCCTCACCCTGGGGTGAATGCTGCTATTCGTCCCTGGGTGGGACGAATCCCAGTTTGTAATCATCCCAGGGTGGGACGAGTAGAGAGCAAAGTGCCAAAAGGTGCCAAATTGACCCTTGACCTTCCAAACTACTGTTGGGAGTGGTTAGGACCACTTTTTAACCTCTGGGGGCTGCCCTGGGGGCTGTGCGTGTCAATGCGATCGATGCTTGTTGTCACATAATCGGATTGGTGCTGTTTTGGTGTCTACAGTAAAGAGTTATCCTATAGAAGATATCCACGAACTTGAGATTTAGGGTATCAACATCTCCTTTGGATAGAGGTCCATAAACATTGTAATTTGGAAGCTTTCCCAAGATATTTATTGAGATTTGAACCTGGGACCTCCCTTGGGGGATTGCCCTCTCCTCTCCAACTCACCTACAACACCGGGGTTATATATATATATATGTAAAGGTTTCAATTTATTTTAGAAAGTGGGCATATTATATATCGTCAGAAAGCTTATTTTGAGGGCTATTTGACTAAATTATTTAGAAGGAGAAATAAGGTGTGTGTAAAGAAATATTTATGATTTTTCCAAGGGATTCCAAAAGTGAAGTTTGCCTTGTTCTTTTTCAAGAGGATTAATTCTTTCATGAGGTGACAAGGTATGCAATATTGTGGTTTATTTCATTTTATGGTATAAGTGGTTTTGGGAGTAAAAATTTTATGCAATGTTTTGATTTATTTTATTTTATAGTACAAGTGGTTTTAGGAGAGATAAGGAAGTTTTGCAATTAAAGGCCTTGGTGATGATTATTGAAAAGTGGAGTAATGTTTATTATTTTGTGATCTACTAATCCTTGTGAATATTGGCAAAAGAATTTTGTGATTATGGAAGATTTACAAAGAGGTTTTTTCATCTTCATAAAAGGTATGGGCATATTCTCCTATTGTCTGTTTATGACGGTTGATTTCTAAAATATAATTAGAGTAAAAAATATTGATTGTGGTTTCCCTTTCAAAAGTGATTGGTTTAATGCTTCAAGGTTTTCTAGTTTGAGAGTTGAGGTTAAACCTTGTTTTATAAGCATTGTTATTGAAGCCCATTGGTTGTGAAAGAACTTGAGTTAGAAAATAACATGAGTATCATTGTTATGTGAGATTTGTGGTTGAGCATTGTTGGAAACATTTGAGTTGGTTGATACATACTTGGACTAGGGTTATGTGAGAGAGAGTTGTCCCTTGTGGTGATTGGTTGAGTTGAGTTGATTGAGCCTAGTCAAGTGATATGTGAAGTGATTGTTCAAGTCCTATGAAATAAACTATACCATTATTCTGATTTGGGTTGAGAGTAACATTAGAACATATTGAGTCTCTAACAATTCTCTTTATGCTTCTATAAGATTGAATTGACTTGATTTGATATTGATTTGATTTGAGTTGAGTTGAGATTGATATTAGAACATATTGAGTCTCTAACAATTCTCTTTATGCTTCTATGAGTTGATTTGAGTTGATTTGATTTGATATTGATATTAGAACATATTGAGCCTCTAACAATTCTCTTTATGCATCTATGAGTTGAGTTGAGTTGATATCAATGTGGATCATTGTTGTCATCCATTGAAGAGTACATTACCATTCATTGTTGAGTTCATCTTTGAGATTTGCCTTGATAGATTTGTAGATGAGATTTGAGTTCTACTTGAGCATGATTGATTGAGCCTTTTAGAATGCATTTGTGGATAGTTTTGAGAGATATTTGTTGATAGTTTTGTGGACAAATTTGTGGACAGAGTTTATAGTAGATTTGGGAAAGTTCTTGGTGAGCTTGCTAGAGAAGATTTGGGCAAGTTCTTGGTGATATTGCTAGAGCATATTTGGGTAAGTTCTTGGTGAGCTTGCTAGTGTAGATTTGACAAGTTCTATATGATCTTGTTAAGCAGGTTCTATGTGAGTCTATTGAGCAAGTTCTTAGTGAGCCTATTGATAGAGCTTTGGAGGTGACAAAGTACAGAGGATAGAGTCTCAGTGGATAGATATCCGAGAGCTGACATAGTTGAAGATAGATCTGAGTGAGGAGTCTTCAAGTGGAGAGAGGTCCACCAGTTAGTGCAGTAGAGAGATAAAGTCTTCTATAAGATCACATAGCTAGAGCATAAGGGGAAAGAGTTCTCCTGTGTAAGAGATCCATAAACTTGAGATTAGAGTATCAAAATCTCCTTTGGATAGAGATCCATAAACATTGTAATTGGGAGTGATTACCAAAGAGATTGATTGAGAAAGTTTTAGTAAAATATTTTCTTCATGGAGTAGCCTTCATTGGGTGAACCACGTAAATTGTGGTGTCTCTATTGTGTATGATTTTTGTGCATTGCTTTGATTATTGCTATTGATACTACTATATTTACACAACATAATATTGAATTGGAAGAAAAAATAAAAAGTGGTCTTATATTGTTCACCCCCACTCTTAGTACAAGATTGTGTTATTCAATTGGTATCAAAGCAGGTTCCTTTAGAAAGGCTAAAAACTTGAGGGAAGATTCTACAAGAACACACATGGTAAAGAAAGGCAAAATAAGAACCTTGAGATCTAAGAATAAATATGAACCTGATATTGAAGCTCTAAGAAGGGAAGAATAAAAATTAGTAAGATGTATTGAGTGTGCTAAGCTTGTTCACATGGCATTTTATTATCCACAAAATGGGTATAGCAGCAATAGAGAGGAAATGGAACTTGACTGTATTTTCAAAGATATTGTTTCTCAAAAGGTAGCATTAAAAGATTCAAAAGAAGAATATTCTTCTTGTGGTCAACTCAATCATGTCTCAGGTTACTGCAATGGCTTCAGTGATAGTGAAGATGAAATGGAACTCAAGGAAGATAGACACAATCAAAATAGTGAAGATGAATGTAAGAATAAAAAATAAAAGGAAAACATGTATGAACAAGGTAGGAATGACAAGAAGATATTGTATATGGAAGAAGCAATCAGTGCTTCTAGTAGTAATAATTAAAGTCTCTCAGTCAATGAAAAATAAGAAGCTCCTACTAAAGATAAAAAGAAGGAATCTCAAGTAAGAATTTATCATGAAGAGAAAAACAAGCACAGTTATTATCATGAAGAGGATGAGAAGATAAAGGCAAAGCTCCTACAATATTTCATTGATCTAAAAATCATTGTTGAAGAGACAAAGAAAATGAAGAAGATATGCTTGAACAATTAAAGATAAGAAAGCAAGAATGTGAAAGATTAGAACATGAAGTTGTTTCCTTAAGGTTGGAAGTGAAAGACTCCAAGGATAAGTTGCACAAGTTTTGGAAAGGTTTCAAAGTACCAAAGGTCCCATATTTCAAGTTTGGGGAATCACACTCAAAAGGAAAGGAAGTTCTAAAATATGAAAGCAAGAAAGCACCTAAGATTTGTGAGGAAAGTTCCAAAGTTCCTATGGCTCCAAATATTCAGTTTGGTTATTGTTTTGAGATAGGTGAATCAAGTTCAAAGGGAAAAGAAATTATTGAAGAGAAAGGCAAGGAAGAAACTAAGCAAGAGGTTTTAGATGCTACAAATAAGGTTCAAGAATACAATGCACAAGTTGAAGATGATCAAAAGGATAATGGTCAAGAAAGGTATGAGGAACCAAGGCATGAACAAAGGAATTTTCAAGGATATTGTTTTTATTGTAATGGATTTAGACATAGGGCTATACATTGTAAGATCCATGGTTCAAAGAATTTTGATTTTTCTAGAAGAAACTTCAAAGGAAGAAGGTATGATTTTAAGGGACATTGCTTCTCACACAATAGGATTGGTCATAGAACTTTTTAGTTCAAAGGAAATGAGCAACATGGTTTTGGTTTTAGAGCTGCATAATTCACAATTCATGGTTATAATGGTCATGAAAATAGAGCTTCACAATATAGGGTTCAAGAAAGTAATGGATATGGAAATTATTTTAAGAATAATTTCAAGACATGGGCACCAGCTAAATGCTAAAATATCAAGTATTTTAATTACAATAAATTTGGGCATATTGCAAGATGGTGTAGAACTAAATTCCAAATAGGTTCAAGGAAAGAAGATCAAAAGGTTCTAGACAAGAAGATCAAGTAATTCATCGAGAAAAGGATATCAGAAATATGTGGAAGGAAGTTGACAAAGGAAAGGAACAATGTAATATGGGAGTAAATGTACTCCCACCTCAAAATTAATTACCTCAAGATAGAAAATGGTGAGGGGGCTAATCTTAAGAGTCATATATTTTATCCCCATAGGTGTCCCTTTTGCCATTGATGTCAAAGGGGGGGAGATTTGAGTAAGGGGGAGAGCATTGAGTCAGGGGGAGCAGATTTGATTCTCAGAGATGGTTTTTGTAGTGATTGTGGTGATTGCATTAGAGGTGTTGCCATAAATTACAAAGGGGGATATTTTTGGCAATTTGAGGTATTTTATGTTGTCATTGATGTTACATCGATCACATTTTATTTTGGTTGAAAAAGCACTTCATAGATAATCATCTATGATATTTCAAAGAGCATGGATATATACAAGGTTTTTATGAAAACCAAGGTAGGCAAAATAAAAAGTTTTATTTAAAACCATGGTGGGATTATGTGGAAATGACTTTTCTTAAAATCCAAGGTGGAATTTTGTTTCATTGAAAAATGACCTCCGGTGATGAAGATATTAAAGTTTAAAGTTTAAGTTTAAATTAATGGAGGGTTGACCTATGTGCAATTAATGGAGGTTGGCATATATATATGTGTGTGTGTGTGTGTGTGTGTGTGTGTGTGAGTGAAGGTTTCAATTTATTTCAGAAAGTGGGCATATTATATATCGTTGGAAATCTTATTTCGAGGGATATTTGACTAACTTATTTAGAAGGAGAAATAAGGTGTGTGTAAAGATATATTTATGATTTTACAAAGGGGTTCCAAAAGTGAAGTTTTCCTTTTTCTTTTTCAAGAGGATTAATTATTTCATGAGGTGATAAGGTATGCAATATTGTGATTTATTTTATTTTATGGTATAAGTGGTTTTGGGAGTGAAAAGGTTATGCAATGTTTTGATTTATTTTGTTTTATGGTACAAGTGGTTTTAGGAGAGATGTGGAATTTGTGCAATTAAAGGCCTTGGTGATGATTATTTAAAAGTGGAGTAACACTGATTATTTTGTGATCTACTAACCCTTGTGAAGATTGGCAAAATAATTTTGTGAATGTGGCAGGTTTACAAAGAGGGTTTTTCATCTTCATAAAAGGTATAAGCATATTCTCCTATTGACTATTTATGGCGGTTGATTTCTGAAATATCATTGGAGAGAAAAGGATTGATTGTGGTTTCCTTTTTGAAAGTGATTGGTTTGACGCTTTAAGGTTTTCTAGTTTGAGAGTTGAGGTTAAACCTTGTTTTATAAGCATTGTTATTGAAGCCCATTAGTTGTGAAAGAACTTGAGTTAGAAAATAACATGAGTATAATTTTTATGTGAGATTTATGGTTGAGGATTGTTGGAAAAAATTGAGTTGGTTGATACATACTTGGACTAGGGTTGTGTGAGAGAGTTTTCCCTTGTGGTTATTGGTTGAGTTGAGTTGATTGAGCCTATTCAAGTGATATGTGAAGTGATTGTTCAGTTCCTATGAAACAAACGATACCATTATTATGATTTGGGTTGAGAGTAATATTAGAACATATTGAGTCTCTAACAATTTTATTTATGCTTCTATAAGATTGACTTGAGTTGAGTTGAGATTGATTTGATTTGATTTCAGTTGAGATTGAGATTAGAACATATTGAGTCTCTAACACTTCTATTTATGCTTCTATGAGTTGATTTGAGTTGAGTTGACTTGAGATTGAGATTAGAACGTACTGAGTCTCTAAAAATTCTCTTTATGCTTCTATGAGTTGAGTTGAGTTGAGATAATTATGGATCATTATTTTCATCCATTTAAGAGTCAATTGCCATTCATTTTTGAGTTCATATTTGAGCTTTGCCTTGATAGATTTATAGATGATATTTGAGTGCTACTTGAGCATGATTGATTGAGCCTTTAATAAGGCATTTTTGGATAATTTTGAAAAAGATTTGTGGGTAGTTTTGTGGATAGATTTGTGGACAGAGTTTAGAGCAGATTTGGGTAAGTTCTTGGTGAGATTGCTAGAGCAAATTTGGGCAAGCTCATGGTGAGCTTGCTAGAGTAGATTTTGGAAAGTTCTTGGTGAGATTGCTAGCATAGATTTGATAAGTTCTATGTGAGATTTTTAAGCAGGTTCTGTGTGAGCCTATTGAGCAGGTTTTTAGTGAGCCTATTGAAAAATCTTTGGAGGTGACAAAGTATAGAGGATAAAGTCTCAGTGGATAGAGATCCAGTAGCCAACATAGTTGGAGACAAATCTGAGTGTGGAGTCTTCAAGTGGAGAGAGGTCCACTAGTTAGTGCAGCAGAGAGACAGGGTCTTCTAGAAGATCACATAGCCAAAGGAAAATGGGAAAGAGTTCTCATGTGGAAGAGATCCATGAACTTAAGATTAGGGAATCAACATCTCATTTGGACAGAGATCCATAAACATTGTAATTGGGAGTGATTCCCAAAGATATTGATTGAGAAAGTTTTAGTAAAATATTTTCTCTGTAGAGTAGCCCATATTGGGTGAACCACGTAAATTGTGGTGTCTCTATTGTGTATGGTTTTTTTGCATTGCTTTGATTACTTCTATTTATACTGCTATATTTACACAACATAATATTGAATTGAAAGAAAAAATAAAAAGTGGTCTTATACTGTTCATCCCCCCTCTCAGTATAAGCTTGTGTTCTTCAGTTGTGTCACTTTTGTGGATGGTGTTTTATGTATTACTTTGATTACTGCTATTGATACTGCTATCTATACACTGCATAATATTGAATTGAAAATAAAAGTAAAAAGTGGTCTTATATTGTTCTTTCCCCCTCTCAGTATAAGCTTGTGTTCTTCAAGATCATCTTTCATGGATTTATTTTATATTTTTGTTGTGTGTGTCAACCAAGCTACAATATTGATGTCCTCCCAAGATGTTTACTCACATCAATACTCATAAATAACTTACATAAAATCAACCTTTTTAAAATTACTTTTGATAGTAAAATCAATAATTTATTTTCAATAATATATATATATATATATATATATATATATATATATATATATCAACCAAAAAATCCTTGTATTCAAATATAGAATTTCTTCTTAAAAATTTCAATCAACTCACCTTCAATAATAAATTGACTTTAAATCAATTTGATCCACTAGATCTATTTTTATTTCTTCACTCTCTTGTGCTTCTTCCACAAATCTACATATCATCATACCTTTAAATTCACACCAGAACTTATGATGGTAGCTTTTTAATCAATATGGTGGTGTGGATGTGATACCATTGATGGATTTTTAGCCATATTAAATCATAGGTCCTAATATCTAGGATCTTAATCAATCAAAATATAAATGAATACAAATCTCTTATCAATATAAATCAATCACATTCATAAAATAAGAACAATATTTCAATATAGAATTCACACAATAATATTGATCAAATATACAATAACTATTGTATTTCATTATTCAATATGTGTTTCTCAATACAATGCATGGATTTTTATCTCCAGAATACAGCCTTACAAATGACCTTTCAATACTTTGAATTTTTTCCTCCTCATATATCAAGGAGATGCATGCTTTCCTATTCCTCACATAAGACAAACCTCTCATGTCCCTTCACTTTATATCTTACCACAGATTATGTGACATGTCACTTGTATACTTGACACCTACACACATGACTCTTGACTTAACACTTGCACACTTTATTACATGACACTTTGAATACTATTACATTCAAGAAAATAATCTAAGTCAATGGAAACATATATTAAAAGTAGCATACATAAGGAAAAGCACATGTTAAATTTTGTGCTTAAGTAAAATCTTCTATGATAACATATATTTCTAGAATAGCAACAAAGAAAAAGATAATAACAAAGAGAATTTGAACCAGTTGCCTCAATCAATACAGATCAACCATAAAGAAAGAGTATTAGAAAGAATAATTAAAGCAAAGATATCATAATATATTTAAGAAGCTGCCATAGTCATCAAGGAGCAAGGAACTATTTTTGAAACCTGAGACATAGAAGAGTGTTTAAATTGAAAGTATTACACCAAGAATAATGTAGAGAACTACGTAGTACATTTTTAAAGAAACATATTGTAACAAGTTTAATGCTACTAAGTCTAGTCTGAGGTAAATCAAGAGCAATAAATTTTGAAGTTTTTGAAGTCCATCTAACATAGAATGTGAGAAGTTCTCAAACCTGCATCTAAAAAAAAAAAAATGTAAAACATTAGAATAACTAAGGCAATACAATAGCTAAAATCTTCAAGCAATGAGAGAGCATAATGCATTCAATAAAATATAAAAAGGAAGCACTACAAGCATAGCTAATAGTTAAGAGTTAGTGTTAGATCCAAATAATAAAGTGGAAATATTGCCATCTCCATGAGAAAACATAAACGAAGTGCTAAAGGGACAAAAAAGTGAAGATGAAACATCAAAGGGACATGCAAGAAGTGATGAAACACAAAAATAATGGTTATGCATAAGGGTTTGGACTTGAGATGTACTTCTAAAAAATGGAGAATCCTAAGAAAATCAAATCTATCTTCTTCACACCAAAATTTAGGGCATTTGAAGCCTTAAAAAGTAAGGTCATATTTAGGTAACATTTTGACCTGTTAAATCACCTTATAACTTCATAAATACACCACCATTATATCAGGATTGAAAATATCTTTCCAACGAGTACAAATATGCCTATGTTTGGATATATATTATGGTAAATTGATCCTAAGAAAAAATTGGTCCTGAAAATTTTAGGCAAATGGGCTGACGTCAAGGGTCCTCATATTTGCTAATTTCTAATTTTGAAAATTATAATATTCATCCAATTTATGAATATTTGCCACTATGCATAACCGTGACAAAAATGAACAATCATTCAAAAGCCAATGCCAAGAAAATAGAATCCAATATCAAAGGGAGGAAGTAATCATTCTATCACTGAATGTAATATAGCCAACTAGAGAGATGCATGTGTTAGTGGTAGAAGACCATGTGTTAGTGGAAAAATATAATGCAACACCCAAATTATATCATCTAACATCTCAAAGGTAGAATGCCAAGAGTCTAGTCAAAGGTGAAACGTCTAATGGAGAGTCTAAAGTGAAATGTCTCAAGAAGTGCCTACTAAAGTCATTTGCATGAGTGTAATGAAAAAACATCAATGCAGTTAAAATGTAGTCCAAGAAATTAATTTAAAATATTTTAAAGTAGTAAATCTACAACAATGAAGCAAGACCAAATCGATGGACTAGATAGGAGGCAAAATTTAAATTCAAATCTAGGGTTTGAAATTTTTTTTCTTGGAGCAATAAGGTTTGAGTGAGTGTTTTAATTATTAATATTGCAGGAGAGAAAATTTTATTATTATTAATATTAATTAAGTTTATTAGTGATAAGTAGTTGAAAAGAGATAATTTAATTAATGGAGAGATAAGTAGGATTATGGTGTAATTTATTTATAGTTGACTTGATTTATTATTTATTGAAATAATAGATTGTTGTTTTTTTACAAATTAATTATTTGGGAGTCAAAAGGCTTACAACTTCAAATTTAGAAAATATTAGATTTGCAAAAATCATATTTTCTAGATTCTAATATTTGGGAGACAAGGAATTCTACTACATAGGTTTTGTAAATTAGAAGTTTTGATTAAATCTAGGGAGACATAAGGTAGTATACATCAATGGTCGTATGAGCTCTACTATGTCAAACAACAAGTTATTTCTTTCTAAATTTCAAATTTTGAAAGGACTAAATTATGTTTCATGAAAAAATAAAGTGAAATCAATTTTATTAGTAGAAAAGCTTTGAGATATAGTTAGCGGATAAAAAATAAAACTTTTTGAAGATGTCAGAGAAATTGAAAAATATGAATATGATGAATCAAAAGCACTTATGATAATAACATTTGTAATTACTAATGAAATACAATCTTAGATAAGCACAACTAAAAATTCTATAGAATCTTGGAATACAATAGCTAAACTATTTAAAGGGAAAAATAAAGCTATTATCTTCAATTTTTAATCTCAGTTTTATTCCTTAAAATTTAATAGTGATGAAAGTATTGAACTATTTCTTATAAAGGTAGCAAATATAAAAGCAAAACTATTAACTCTAGGAGAAAAATCAGAAGATAAATTTCCTGTTCAAGTGACATTGAGAGCTATTCCAAAAAATTATAAACATCTAGTTACATATTTGCAAGTCCTAAGCAAAGATACTTCATTTGATGAGTTAATCAACATTCTACAAGAATATGAAGTAGAAAATACTGCCAAAAATGAAATTACTAACAATGCCTTAGTGTCAAAAGAAAATGAACAAGGTAATCTTGCTTCAACTTCAAGATATAGGTCCATATAGAATAACATATATTATCAAGTATGTAAGAAAAGAGGACATAGGAAAAATTTCTATAGATATAATCCAAGGAATTAGTCTCAAATAAAATAGATGAATCAAATGGTTAAAATAAATTAGTACAACAAAGACAATATCAAACTCAATGCAATCCACAATGAAAAGAATAATTTCAATGCAAATATTCTTCTCGGTATCAATATAGTCAATCTTAGTAATAATATAGAGAGTTAGAAGAGACTACTAAAGAAAATGCATTCAAAGCTCTTTTAGTAAAATTAATAATTGATGAAAATGAATTTCTCAATTTTTTTTAAAGATACTAAATTAGTCATTTGATTAGGACATAGAAAGGTGGTAGATCAAGAGAATAGAAAGAAAGCAAATCAAGCATAGGTTCTATAATCACTTGAAGGACAAATACCATAGTATAAGACTAAAGTATTCAATAATTGGATAATGTAATACATGGGAGTGTTGGAAAATATTACATTATTTGATACATGCTAATGTACCCTCATGGCGCACCTTGTAAATAATATATTAGGGTTGTGTTTTAGATTAGAGTGTGAGTAAATATTTTATGTAATATAATAATGTGTAAAAAATGTACAAGTGTCATGTGTGCAAGTGTGTGTGTAATGTGATTATATGTGCACAAGTGTCTTATATATGTGTGTGCAAGTGTAATGTGAGTATATGTGCACAAGTATCTTATAGATGAGTGTGCAAAAGTATCTTTAGATTAGAGTGTGATAATTGAAGAGTCATGTCTAGGTTTGCATACAAGATAGAGTCATGTGTATGCAAGAATCAAACAGATAAGCCAAGAGGCGTGATACTTGGCATAAGGAAAGGATGAGTAAATTAACCAAAGAGTCATTCTATGATGGCTATATATTACTCCGTGTAGGAACATCTTAGCTATCACATACATAGCAAGTATAATGAACATAGTGAGTATAGTGAGAAAAGTTATTATTACTGTAAGGGATTTTGTGATACATTTGTAATAGGAATAGGAGTAATAAAAGTTACATACAGCTAAGCAACTACTATTGTAAGTTGTGCTACATTCTTTGTACATGTATGATTCTGGCTATTTCATTCATATTTTTGCTTATTAATGTTTTTTAGTTGATATATTATAATATTTGATTTACATATTAGTTGGGGCATGTTATTATAGATACATCATTATCTTGATCTTATTATATTGCATATATCATAAACTTTATCCTATAATATTTATCTTGTGAATTTTACACTAATATTAAGTCTTCAAATGCCATAACTTGGTGAAGAAGACTCCAAGAAAAACAATAAATATTGAGATCCAAGAAAGGACCCCTGGTGGTCTACAACCTGTGCATAAAAATAATCCAAAGGGAAGATCCTTTCCATTGTTGATTAAGCTTATCAATTATGGGGAGGCAAGGAGAGAACCAACCATACCCCAAATAGGTCTTATAATTTTTTAGTGTCTAGATACCACTTCTAGTTCTTCTACCAAGGTTGTTACAAAAACATAAATATTTTGTGAAACATGTAGTCAAGGAGAAAAACCTTGATGGTCTCAAAAGTATCCTTTTCAAAGTGTTTGAGCCTAAATTTAGCTTTGAATTCATCCCAAGGGAGATAATCCTTGGTAGGACAAGAAATGTAATTGGTGATGCACTACACACCTTTGTAAAAAATCTAATAACATGAACCCAAGGAACCTATACAAGCAAATAATCATAGTAGATGATGGCATGTGACCACCAAATATTTATTTGGTTGATGGAGAGGTCATGTTATAATCTCTCGCTATTCTATCTCAACCAAGGATTAACACTCTCCCAAGATTTCCAAATGCTCCTAATGAAAAAGAAACATTATGACCAAAAGAGAAACCTTCATAAATGTAGTGATGGATGAAAATATTCCAGGCATTATTACCCTCAAGGGCTCTAATGACCCACTTAACATAGATATCCCAACCCTAATGTTGGGTATTAAGAATGCCAAGCCTGCCATAGCTTCTAAGGAGACAAGAATACACCTAAGAAACATGGTGAAATATCAAATCATTAATGGAAGAGGACCATAAAAAGTCTTACAAAAGCTTATCAATCTTCTTATAGAATTTTTTATATGGGATTTAGGAAGAATAATAAACATGGGTGGCCACAAATAATTTTGAGAAAATTTAGAATTTACCAACAAGGGAGAGCTTCTTGGTGGACTAGTAGGTAAGTTTTTATTCCACCCTGTTAATGATATACTTCCACAAATTTAACCCTAAACTAGTAAAGGTAAAAGGAATGCCTAAAAAGCCAAAAAAATTCCCCTCTTGGATGTTCCTCCATCGATATTGACTAATCAAATAGGGCATCAGGTCATGATATTACATGTAGCATCGAGTCTTTCTCCATTGAATGGAGTATCTGGAAGCTAAATAAAAAGTGTTTAGGTAGGAAAGCACCTACTTAATAACACATTAATCCTCAATAATTTTGTGGAAATAATCATCATCAAGTTGATCGTTTATAAATTTTGGCTCACCTCATGGGAGAAAACTTCCCCAAATAGAACCTTAAATAGTGTGGTGAGCTAGTAAATAGCCAAACCCCTAAAAAATGAGGAAATATAGGGATAGCACCAATAAAAATCCCTATCGAATGGAATAAAAGAGCCCAAATATTGAGGACTTATGCTTGTTAATGGATTAAAAATCAAAGTCTTAGCGAAAAATATCTCCATAGAGATAATTAAGGAGGGCCCAAAACCAAGAGATTTAAGCATCGCTAGAATGAATGGCCAATCAATCATGTCGTAGGCTTTCTCAATTCCTATTTTTATGAACAAGGATCATTTGTTAGAATTGTGAGTCCACTCCATGCCTTCCTAGGAAAAAATAGTGTTGTCAAGGATGAAACTTACCTGAATAAAGCCAGTTTACCCTAGGCACATTATGATGAAAAGGAGATGGTAGATGTGCAAATCCAAGGCATTGACAATGATCTTATAGGAAATGGTTTTTGGATCACTAGTCTTGGGGATAAATTTAATAATCCATTGATTAATAATAAGGCCCAAAGAACCCCTAGAGAAGGCCTCCTAATAAATATTAAGAATATCAAGCTTAACAATTTTCCAAAGGTACTTGTAGAACTCATAAGGGAAGACATCAAGACTAGAATATTTATTGTCAACCATTTAAAAAATATATTCCTCAAAATCCTTCATAGAGAGGGTATTTTCATTAGTATCTCTTTGAGACTCAAAAATCCATATAAGGATAACAAAGAGGTAGGAGTTAAGAGCCTTGTCATGTTGAGGGGAGCAGGTCTAAGCTATAAACACAATCTAGGAATGTTCTTCAAAAGTGAATAGAATACAAAGAAGCTCAAAAGTAGACTCTCCATTAATGTTAAGGGCTTTCCAAGGATGTAGATGTTGCAAGAACTGCTTTGTTATCCTTTCACCAATTTTAAGCTAATGCAACCTTACCTTGATCTGTGCCCCTCTAGAATCATAATGCTTTACCATAAAAATATAATTTTTGGTATCCATGAGGTGCATTTGAAGCTCCTCATTGAAAGGATTGGATTCTAGTTGAGTTGAGGACACTTCCAAATCTTGATTAATATAAGTGTTGGAGTGATGATGAACCTTGGTAATATTACACCCTAGTAAGCATAGGAAGCTGGTAGTGCATTGGATAGCAATGTTCCACCAATCAATCTAGTAAAACACCCCTTTTGGTCTAGGGACTAGATTCCAAATTTTGATGACATAGACTCTCAACATGGGGTGGTACAAAATAGAAGTATTAATGTAGAATTACAACTGATAAAGAGGAGGCAAAAAAAAGAAACCAGTATGGAAAAGAAAATGGGTGAATTGTCAAACAAATAGAGCTTGGTGTGGATAAATAAAAATGGGAAAGAGCATGAGGACCACTCAAAGGAGAAAATATCATAATCTAAGAGCATGAATCTATCTAATATTTTTAGCACATGAGTCTCACCCTATTTGTTGTTAGACCATACGAACCAAGCATTAGAAAGGAATAAAGAGGGCAATAAGTTTCTATCATGTTAGAGAACCCATACTTTTATGTCATGAAAATCCATGCTTCTCTTTCCCTAGAAGTCCACCATATGGGAAGAAGACCCACCTTGTCAAGGAAAATGCAATCATATTGAAGTCCTCATAGAGCAACCAAATAGTTAGGGGGAGAGAGTGTCTCCTATAACCAAAGTACACGATGGTTATTAGCATCATTAGGTGCATATATATTAAGAACACCAAGGAGATGGTCATAAATCTCAATCACAACCTAGAAAATATGATTGGAAGGGTCATATTCCCAAGAGTTCAACTTGGAATAGTAGGTTTTTGAAAGGCAAATGACTGCCTCTCTTTTGATTGTATCATGCATAGTATGAAAGGTGTGGCTCCAGGACTGGAGAAGAGAGAAAGTACTTGATAAAATGAAGTTAGTGACTTTGAATTCCTAAATTCATAATATATCAATGCTATCGAATTTGATCTTGAAGTCATATTGAACCTAACGCATAAGGTACTTATGTGTAGTATCTATCAAACCTGTGACATTCCAAGATATGCACTTCTTGAGATATGATCAAGGTGCATATTTTATTTGGTGACCTTAGAGTTCTAAAATCTACCAAATATTGAGAGGTGTTTGTGAGAAACCTATTATATTTTTCCTTTAAAAAATCCATCTATCTTCACTTATTTCAAGGGATGTTTGAGAACTCCCTAGCTAGACTACAAGAGTGACAAGGGTTCCATGAAGGAAATTCATTAGATGAACTAGGAAGAGAGACAAGGCATCCGCTTAAGGGGATGAACTCTAGCATAGCCAATGACTAAGTTGCCTGGGAGCCTTAAGGATTTAAGGAGTCTTATTCGGTACTACCATTATAGGAAATTATAGGAGAAGAAACAAAATCTCCTTTTCTAGTACCTGAATGAGAACTCCTTCACTAAGAGCTTAGTTGAGACTCCTTTTTACCAGCTCCTATAGAAGTCTACAATCAATTATCTTTACCATTTTTCTTATGATAAATGTCTATTCCTTCCATCCATGAGTGAGAGGGACATATTGAACTATGAATGAAGGTGTTGATGCTTCTAATGGAACTCAGTTTGTAAACCATCCCTCCATAAGAGGGTAGTTTTTTATCTTGTGAGCTATGGATTGATAATGGTAACAAATGTTTGGAAGATTTATATAGATAACTTATTTTTGAAAATGGATCTCACCAACCTTAATATCAATAAAGTCCTTGAGGTTTGTAGACACTAAAATCTAAGCACTTATCATCCATCCAGGTCTTCCTACCACTTTTACCCATTTATTTTATATATTTAGGTATTTTTGTTTAATATATATTAAAATATTAATATTTAATATTATATTTTATATATATTTAATATATATACATATGTGTATGTGTAAATAAATCCCAGATATCCATATTGTGTTAATCCTAGCCATTCATACACCTTGCTCCATGCCACACACCCAAAATAAATATCCACCCTTTGATGTGTTTGAATCTGATCCACACAATTTATGTCTCTAAAACCCAAACATACCCTAGTATGGATTATTAATACAGGTCATTTTGATGACTCAATCCCTAAGTAGTTCACGACTAAATCTAAGTAATTTTCTCGAGTCCCTAATTTTATAAGTTCTCTTTAAGTATCCAAGAATTCTCACCATCCACCCTCACTCACCATAGCCTTTGTATCCATTACCACCCACTTTTCTCAATCATATCTACTTCTACAAATATTTATCTCAATTCCTTAGTTCCTTTGGGTGTTCCTTGTTGCTGCTGAGTGCCTTCAGGTGCTTCCTTCCATCATTGAGAACCACTAGGCACTTTCCACCATCCCCAAGTGCCCACAAGCATTTTCTACTACCGTCAAGCATCCATGGATATTTTAAAACCTACTACTAAAGACTAGAAAAACCCTTGGATGTTGCTAGGGTATCGTTGCACCACTTTCCTATAATAGTTACAATATATCAAAGAACATAAAGTAAATAAGATAAATCCAATATTAATTTATTTTATTTCATGTATTTTTAGATTCTACTCACTTTTTTATATTGCGTAGCTAGAATTTGTATTTATTTATGAAGGTCTTACACTATGGAGCCCTCACTGTTGCTACTAACCTGTTTGTTGTATTTTGTGTGCAGATCTAGAGATATTACACCTATATTGTGTAGCTTCTTAGGTTGGAGTGGCCCAATATTGGATAGCATGAATCCCACTCATATCTATTTGGATTAAAAGTAAGTTTGACACCACCAACACTATTCACTAGGGTTTTGGAGAACCCTAGTATTGTTGTATATATAAAAAAAAATTCTTTATTGTAATATTGGAGATTAGAGGCTCCCTCAATATCAATAAAATCATTTATTTTATGCAATATTATCTCTTGATTTTGTATTTGTATTATATTTGGTGTTTCACTTTTGCATCTTGAAAGCATGAGGATATAGAAGCAAAAAGGGAAAGCTAACATGCGATATGCAAACAAATAAACCGAAATTAGCGCTAAATCCTAAAAACTTGAAAGTGCATGAAAAGAGGGAAAATCACAATCAAATTGAACTGGAATAAATGTGAATTAAAGAAGATAGCCATTTTTATTGATATGTTCCAAACTCGGTTACAATGCGCATCCTCCCCTTCCAAGGGCTAGGAGCATTTAAGCATTCATTCTAGTTACATCCATGGGCACCTTTCCTTCTTTCACGTGCCCACATGTAAAATGGGCGGACCAAACATCATCGCCACTTGCGTTGATGAGTCTGGACTACTCACTACTATTTCAACATCCAAAACCTATTTTCAAAAGAACAAGAAATGATCAGTAGCACCTACAGATGGAACAAAGCATGCAATCCCCAAGCCTACGATAAGTGAATGAGAAAAATGAATTAAACTATGACTAAAACAAGTCCAAATGCTATGAAAAATTGATAGGGGCATCAAGACATCACCAGGAGGGCTCTACAAAAATAACAGTTGGAAAATTCCTCATCAATTTGAATTCATTCCGAGGTGGGATGAATTCACCTACAACAAAATGTCGAATAGGTACTGTCCCAATGTCCTACCTCAGAAGCTCCAAAAGACCTAAAAAATTTGGGGTTAGCTAATTGGGAGCATTTTGAGAAGACCTATATGGTTGGATTTTTTCAATTTAGCCTCCATAAATAGGAATTTGGTGATGCTACCTGTAGGTTAGTAAAAGCGAGCAAAGATAGAAATATGGTCAAAATTGTTTAAAACGAGATGAAATTCAAATAGAAACCTATCTAAACATCATAGAATTGAATGCAAAAATGAAGGAAAGAAAATCTACCATGGAATTCCCATTGCTCCGAAATGGGGCGATTAGGACTGTGGCAGTGTGGGGAGGGGGTGCCCATGGGGCAGGCCACCCACCGTTGGAGGCTTGATTTTGGCACCAATCCACTTGGGATGGGTCAAAAACCTCTTGTGTGGTATTGTAGGAAACTTTGGTGGGATATCATGACCAAATGTTAGGTTTATTCATCATCCCAATAGTCACCCAATGACCTCCCTTCTAAAGGAGATCAAGGATGTGAAAGGTGCAAATCCAAAATGTGTGAGGTGTGTAAATAAAATGACAGCACTTCGTTGCTCTAAAATGCTACTTCTCCTCTTCTTTTTGGGTGAGAAAACTCACCAATTTATATACCTGGAGGTCTCTTTAAATGGGTATGCAGAGGCACAACATGGCAATCGTGCCTTCCCAGGGGGAAGGAGATTCCTCCCTGAATTGGGACTTCATGACTGACCTTGCAGATGTCTCTAACACTTGAAAACGCTCACCCATACTCCCATGCGATGAAGGAAGTGTTGGGTGGTGGATATGAGCTACCATTTGTCAAGATTTGACTTTTTGCTCGTCAAACCTATAATTCGCCCCACCCTGGGGCAAATTCAGAATTCATCCTTGGGTGGGGCGAATCCCAGTTTGAATTCGTCTCAAGGTGGGATGGATACTGAGCAAAGTGCCTGAAGGTGCAAAATTGATCTCTAACCTTCCAAAAATACTATGAGAGTGGTTAGGACCACTGTTTGACCTCTGGGGGCTGCCCTTGGGGTTGTGTGTTTCAATGCGATCAGTGTTTGCAGTCACATAATCGGATTGGTGTTGTTTTGGTGTCTACAAATGCCCCTTTTTGGGATGCGCTATGCATGGCACAGCGTTGAGAAAAAATAGATGACCAAAGCCTTAGTGATTAGGGTTTCTCAGTAACCTAAAAAAATTTTGATGCCCCAAGTATGGAAAGGGCATGCATTCTTGAATCCTTGCTTTGGACGAGTGAAGGAACTCAATTCAAGTGTTAACATTTTTTGGTGAGGTGTTACTTGATCTTGGACATTGATCGGTCATGAATAGGCAAAGGGTGCAACCTTTTGTCTAGGAGAACATTGAGTTCATGATTCACAAAATTCCAAGTGATTTGATCAGTTTGTGATTATTGCTTTTTTACTTCCCCAAGCAGGAGCGTAATTGTCTTTATCAATGATTCTTTGAATGCATGCCATTTTCCTTAATTGGGTGTGTATTTGTTGATTGGTGACTAAGTGTGACTACCCCCTCAAGCGACGAATCGCTTGACCTAAGATGATTTGTGCAAATGTACCTTTAGATTCTTATCCTTGAACGTGTGTGCAGTTTTCTGACATTTAGACCTATTTTTGGCAGGTGTTAACCCTTTTTTGGTGACGCTGTTTGGAGGTAAAATTTGTAGAAATCCGTCCTCCCATGGAGTGGTCCGGATATGGTAGCCTTATTAGGGAGTAGTATAGTGAAAATTTGCAACCCCAATGTCTATTTTGGATATCAGGAATGTTAGGCACGAATGCGCCTTCGTTCGACAATGTTATTACTATTTTTGGGTGGGTTTTTGACCCTTTTGCTGACGCCGTTTGGGGATGAAATTCTCAAAAAATCATCTTCTCGTGGAGTGGTATGAATATGGTAGCCTTATTAGGGAATAGGATAGCAAGGATTTGTGACCCCGACATATGTTTTGCATGCCTGGAATGTCAAGTGCCAAAACACTCTCATCGGGAAAGTTTATTAGCTATTTTGGTGCATTTTTGATGACTTTATTTTATATATGCGAGTGATGATTTGATTTTATGCATGATGAGTGATGAGTATGGATTTATGCATGTTAATTTATTTTTATGGATGCATATGTTATGATGAATGTAAATATTTCTAAATTTATATGTGATATGCAAGATGAAATGGATGAATTGAATTTGTGTTGTTTGGCGAGGGCACCATAGAATGTTTAGAACTTTTGTGATTTTGCTTTTTTTTTTTTGGTTATTGCTGATGGCGATGCGAGGATGAAATATAGCGCAGTTGGTTTATAAATGTAACTGAGGTTTTTTGAGACTCAGATGGTTTTAACTCACTAGCCATGACTGTACTTTATCTTACAAGACTTTTGGACAAGGTATGAATCGGACTTGACTTTGACCCAGTTATTTCACATCCTTGTGTGTGCAATTGAGTTCATTTATGTGGTATTTGTCAGGATACCGCCAGTTCTAGATAGGTTGTCAACCAAACTTGTACTAAGGATCACCTAATTAGCTCCATTAACTCCTTTGTTGTATTTATCCAGATTAATCTACGGTGCTATCTAGGATACCATAAGCTAGCTCATCCACATGCAAACATTGATCTATACATGAGTTAATGTGATAGATATATCGTCATGTGGGAGGTTTACCACCAGTGACCAATAGGCTATCCACCAAACCGGTACTAGGGTTTGCCACATGACTTGTCGAAATGCTAAGAGTTCCAGGGATTCAAGTTTGACTCCCTTCTTTTCTTCAATTGTATTAGGATACTTGCTCTTTTGTAGTGATAAAAATCATTGTTTGTTTTTTATATTATTTTTTCTTGAGCAAGGGATTTGAATTTTGAGTGATGAGAATCACTATTGTATGTGCCTCTTGATGTATGTTAAGAACACAAGCTTATACTAAGAGGGGGGGTGAACAGTATAAGACCTCTTTTTACTTTTTCCTTTATACTTCAAAATAGTAAAGCAATATACCCAAAGCAATATCAAAGCAATGCATAATATCATCCACAAAGTGACACCAATTTTAACGTGGTTCACCCAGAATGGCTGGGTTATGTCCACAAAATTTTTCTCTAAAAGTAATCTCAAATTTCTTTGGGAATCCTTCCCAATTACAATGTTTATGAGCCTCGGTCCAAAGGAGATACCTTCCCCCAATCAAAATTTATGAGCCTCTGCTCAAAGGAGATACCTTCACCCAATCTAAATTTATGAGCCTTTGCTCAAAGGAGATACCTTCCCCTCTGCTTTGGAAATGATCCCTCAGAAGATCAACTGCCTCTACCTCTTTCCATCACGTGGAACTCCTTTCCATCGAAGACCTCCTATCCTCAATGCTTAGCTTAAGAGACCTCTGCCTTCTATGATCACGTCCACAATAGCTCAAGCAACTCTGTACCAAACACAGTTAGTCGGTCTAGTACAAGTCTTCCTATGTCTGTCAGATTTGTCCAACACTTGAACAAATCAATCCTCTTCACACAAGCCTTCTCAAAGACTTATCAAATCTGTCCTCAGGTTCTTCTCAAAGAACTAGTGCTCCTATGTCCTCAAGTTCTCTTATAGAACTATCAAAACTCATCTCACAAGTCCTCCACCGGAACCTGTCCAAAAATGCTCACAAGTTCCCACCAGAACCTGTCCAAAAACTGCTCACAAGTCCCCACTGGAAACTATCCAAAACCTGCTCACAAGTCCCCATCGGAACTTGTCCAAAACTTGAGCAAGCTCACCAAGAAAAACTTTCTTAGTAGGAAATCACAAGGTGAATTGTGAGAGACCCAATGTGATTTTTCAAACTCATAGAAGCATAAAGATAATTGTTAGAGACTCAATATGTTCTATACTCAACTCCCAATCTCAAAACTCAACTCAAATCAACTCAACTCAAACTCAATATCAAATATAAAAAATCAACTCAATATCTAAAATGGATAGGATAGAATGCTTTATTTCAAGAACATGAAACCCCAACAATTGCCAACTATGCAAAGAATCACATAACAATGATACTCATGTGCTTTTCACCATCAATTAGGGCTTTAAAAACAATGCTCATCAAACAAGGTTCAATCAACACCATTCAGCTCAAAACACAACCTTAAAACATTTCACAATCAACATTAGAAAAAGAAACAAGTAGAACTCCTTTTCTCTCCAATATTGTTTGAACAAAAAGCATCCACCAACTCAACTCACAATAGCATACACAACTTTTCAAATCATCAACAAAGGAGTAAGCCCAACACTTTAACCAAGTAAAGAATAGCTTGATTATTACAAATTTAATGAAAGCAAATGTCAATCTCAAAGCTGCCCACTTAAGGTTTCACAACTTCACACAAGAAGCAATTGACCTTAAAACATCATGCTTTCATTTCCATAATCAACCAAAAGCACTCTCAACATTACAAGAAATATTTAACCCTTATACACCTTATTTCTCCCTTATAGTCTTATCATAAATAAAATTTATCTCTCATAAGAATGCAATAAGATATTTCAACATCTTCAAAAATAATCTTTTATCAAAATACAAACAAGCTTTAAACTCCTTATAACTCCTAAGCTAATTTTCTCTCTAACAAACTTCCTCCATCTGCAAAATACACTTAGCAAAATTAATTTCGAAAATACCTTAGCCAACATCAAAAATCGCTATGGAGAAATTTGCGCATGAATTCTAACACCACCCGCTACGTCCACTTCACGACGAAAAACCCTTTCACGATATTCAAACGTGGAACCTCTCGTTCGAGTAGCATGCCAACAACCTAGCCCCTATCGGTGCACCAAAGGCACCCAGTGAGATTTAAACCTCATGCTTTTAACATTGATCCTTTTGCACTAGGGATTAAAATAAACAATAGTCCCTTCCTTTCTTCTACTGCAAACATGACGATGATACACTTTACTATGGATTCAAAAAATGACGAGTGCAGACAAATGAACAACGGATACACGAAAAACGATGAAGATATAGTCAAATTCACAGCGAGAAACACCTTTCGAAATTTGGATGGGATGAATATTTGCTTTCATCGAGGGAGATTTATATGCAATTTACCATAAGCTCTTTGACATCGGCGAGGAGTTTAACACGTCGGAGGAGGTCTTTGGCTAGCGCCCACAATCTTGAAACATAGCGCCCACCTAGTTAAGACATTTGCATCATGGATTAGGAGAACCCATTGCAAATAATAATTTAATATTTATTTGAAAATAATTAAATGGAACCTTAACAAGGTTTTTAATTATTTAAATAAATACTTCCTCCTGGACCCAAATGCATTAAACCAATGCATCCACCTGTAATCTTTAAACTTGCCAACTTGGGGTTTGCAAAAGACCTTTGAAACTGTCATGCCGTAACCTTCATCAAAACAAATTATTTGACATAAAATCAAATTCCTTCAAGAGCTTCTTGACATCAATGACAACTTATACACTTGAGCAAAGGCAATGTACCCAAAGTACCCAAAATTTCCAACAATCTCCCCCTTTGTCATTGATGGCAAACATTTACTGAAAACACTTCTCAAGATCCAAAACTGAAACCAAGTATTCTAACAATTGAGAAACTATGCCCACAACTGAGAATCTTCCTTTGAAGTTTTGCTCTCCCTGACTTGAAGCTTTCCTCTTCACTTTCAAGCTCTCCCCCTTACTCATATCTCTTCCCCTTTGTCATGAATGGCAAAGGGCCACCTTTGGGGCTCGAGACTAAGAATGAGCCTCTTAGCTTAGTACCTCCCCCACCTCCTGATTGAGGTGATTAATTTTGGGGTGGGAGTAAAACTCCCATTAGGCACTGATCATCATCAACATCTATAACTTCCTTGTTGGCACTGATCATCATCAACATCTATAACTTCCTTTTCGGGCCTTCTCTTGAACTCTTTATCCATATTCCTATTCTTGTCACTGTTCTTGTTCTTGTTCTCATCCCTATTCTTGTCCATGTCTTGATCCTTAGACCTGATTATGCCACTGTTCCTATTCCTGTATTCTAGAATTTTAGCTCTACACTATCTGATTATGTGACATTCATTGTTGCACTTGAAACACTTGACAATGTTGTTTCTCTGAGGTAAACCTAATCTTTGAATCCACCTGTTCTTACCAAACCGGTTCTGACCAAACCTATTCTGACCAAACCTATTTTGCTCAAACCTGTTCTTGTTATTTACTTTGCAATAGGCTGTCTTATGCCCAAACTATTTACAAGAGTAGAAATACCCTTGAAAGAAACTAGCACTTCTGAAATTGTCATTTACCTTCTTCACTTGAGCCATGCAATGTGAAGCCATGTGACCAAACCTCTGATAAGCAAAACATCTGCCTTGAAATTTTCCTTTATTTGAACTCTTGGGTCCTGAAAACTTCTTCTCATTCTGATTTCTGTTTTCTATTTCTGTGCATCTATCATTCAAGGACTCCTTTTTTGAAGTACTTTCTTCATCATAACTCTCTTCCTTTTGGAGTCTCTTACTAGATTCTCCAACTTGTTTCTTGTGTGGCTTAACAAAACCAAGGCCTGTTTTATCTGTTGTCTTTCTTTGACCTTTGATGAGTGACTTAACCTTTTTGGAGCTATCTTGAAACCTGTAAAGCTTATTCTTGTACTCTTTAGTTTCCTATTTCAAAGAAACCATTTTTTATTCTAATTCACTATACTCAAGAACCTTAGACTCTAAATCATCCTTGAGTTCTTATGTCTTAGCTATAGAGAAGTCAAGACTTTCTATAAGATCATCTCTCTCCATACAACATTCATCTAACTTATCCTTGAGTCTAGCATTCTTCTATATTTCCTTTTCAAAGCACTAAGAGCACTAATAAGTTCACTTTCAAGATCCTCTATTTTATTTCCTTTTGAATCATCAAAGCCTTTTTCAGATTTCTTATCACTAGAGGTGCTACCCTTTTCAAAAACCATACATGCATCTTCCTTATAGTTTTTTGAAGCATCCTCATACATACTAGAAACCAAATCATTATTTGTGCAATCATCCTCAAGGTGACCAAAATTTCCACATCTAAGACATTTCATGATAATGAATCTATGTTTCGGTTCTTCCTCTTTTTCTGATATGAACAACATCTCATTTTCATTATCACTTGAAGAACTTTCACTATCACTACTAGAACACTTACTTGCTTTGTCTAGGTAGAAAATCTTCTTGTGCTTGTGAGAATACCTCTTTCCTTGATTGCTATGCTCATCTTTGATCCTCTTGTGATGCTTGTGCTTTTCAGAATCCTTGCTCTTAGAATCCTGTTTATCTTCATCACTTTCATTCTTGGGAATAGTATAGTTAGTAGCATAATGACCAAACTTTCCACAATTGAAACATCTTATATTTTTCATACTTTTGTGTTTTCTAGATAACTTGCCTTTCTTACTGTAATATGCCTCTTCATCACTAGAAGACTCATCACTATCTTGAAGTTGTTTACCCTTGGATTCCTTGGTAGCCTTGAAAGCTACCTCTTTCTTGAAATCAACCTTCACTTGAGTTCTCAACTCAAATGTTGCAAGTATACTATGGAGCTCATCCTTTTTCAACTTATCCAAATTTTTAGCTTCCTCAATAGCATAAATATTTTCACTAAATCTATTAGGAATATATCTTAAAATCTTATCACAAACATCATTTTTAGCAAGCTCAAGACCTAAGTATTTCATGGAGTTAACAACCTCATCCATACGAAGCATGTAGTCACTAATATTTTCATTATCATTCATCTTGAGTTGTTCAAACATACCTTTGAAGTGTCTTAACTTGGCTTTTCTAACATTTGTATCACCTGTATGAACCACCTTCAACTATTTCCACATTTCACTAGATGTCTTGCAGTGAATCACTTTGGTGAGATCTGATTTATGTAAGCCTTTTAGGATTGCATTCATTGCTTTTGAATTGTTGTGATGTAGGAGCCTTTCTTGTTTTGTATTTTGACCATGTACAGGAATAGTGTACTCATCTTCAATCACTTCCCATACCTCATTACCAAGTGCCATTAGATGAACCTTCATCCTTGCACTTCAAAGACCAAAATCTGACCCATCAAGAATAGGTGCTACATTCCCACTTGAATGATCCATTGTGTTCTTTACTAGCTTTTCCTTCAAGCTATTAAACTTTTCGAAGGCACCTGCTCTAATACCAATTGAAGAACACAAGCTTATACTGAGAGGGGGGTGAACATTATAAGACCTATTTTTAATTTTTCCTTTATACTTCAAAACCGTAAAGCAATATACCCAAAGCAATATCAAAGCAATGCATAATATCATCGACAAAGTGACACCAATTTTAACATGGTTCACCCAGAATGGCTGGGCTACATCCACAAAACTTTCTTCTAAAAATTATCTCAAAGTTCTTTGGGAATCCTTCCCAATTACAATATTTATGAGCCTCGGCCCAAAGGAGATACCTTCCCCCAATCATAATTTATGAGCCTCTACTCAAAGGAGATACCTTACCCTAATCTAAATTTATGAGCCTCTACTCAAAGGAGATACCTTCTCCTCTGCTCTGGAAATGATCCCTTAGAAGATCAACTACCTCTACCTCTTGCTAGCACATGGAACTCCTTTCCATCGAAGACCTCCTCTCCTCAATGCTTAGCCTAAGAGACCTCTACCTTCTATGATCACATCCACAGCAGCTCAATAACCTGTACCAAACATAGTCAGTCGGTCTAGTACAAGTCTTCCTCTGTTTGTAATATTTGTCGAACACTTGAACAAATCAATCCTCTACACACAAGCCTTCTCAAAGACTTGTCAAATCTATCCTCAGGTTCTTATCAAAGAACCAGTGCTCCTCTGTCCTCAAGTTCTCTGATAGAACTATCAAAACTCAGCTCACAAGTCCTCCATCGGAATCTGTCCAAAACTACTCACAAGTTCCCACCGGAACCTGTCCAAAAACTGCTCACAAGTCCCCACTAGAACCTATCCAAAACCTGCTCACAAGTCCCCACCAAAACCTATCCAAAACCTCGACAAGCTCACCAAGAAAAAAATTCTTAGTAGGAAATCACAAGGTGAATTGTTAGAGACCCAATGTGATTTGTCAAACTCATAGAAGCATAAAGAGAATTTTTAGAGACTCAATATGTTCTATATTCAACTCCCAATCTCAAAACTCAACTCAAATCAACTCAACTCAAACTCAATCTCAAATCTAAAAACTCAACTCAATATCTGAAATGGATAGGATAGAATGCTTTCTTTCAAGAACATGAAACCCCAACAATTGCCAACTATGCAAACAATCACATAACAATGATACTCATGTTATTTTCACCATCAATTAGGGCTTCAACAACAATGCTCATCAAACAAGGTTCAATCAACACCATTCAGCTCAAAACACAACCTTAAAACATTTCACAATCAACATCAAAAAAGGAAACAAGTAGAACTCCTTTTCTCTCCAATATTGTTTGAACATAAAGCATCCACCAACTCAACTCACAATAGCATACACAACTTTTCAAATCATCAACAAAGGAGTAAGCCCAACACTTTAACCAAGTAAAGAATAGCTTGATTATTACCAATTTAATGAAAGCAAATGTCAATCTCAAATCTGCCCACTTAAGGTTTCACAACTTCACACAAGAAGCAATTGACCTTAAAACATCATGCTTTCATTTCCATAATCAACCAAAAGCACTCTCAACATTACAAGAAATATTTAACCCTTATACACCTTATTTCTCCCTTATAGTCTTATCACAAATAAAATTTATCTCTCATAAGAATGCAATAAGATATTTCAACATCTTCAAAAAGAATCTTTTATCAAAATACAAACAAGCTTTAAACTCCTTATAACTCCTAAGCTGTTTTTCTCTCTAACAAACTTCCTCCATCCGCAACAAAAATTAATTTCGAAAATACCTTAGCCAACATCAAAAGTCGCTATGGAGAAATTTGTGCATGAATTCTAACACCACCCACTGCATCCACTTCACGACAAAAAACCCTTTCACGATATTCGAACGCGGAACCTCCTGTTTGGGTAGCGTGCCAACAACCTAGCTGCTATCGGTGCACCAAAGGCACTCGATGAGATTTAAACCTCACGCTCTTAACCTTGATCCTTCTACACCAAGGATTAAAAGAAACAATAGTCCCTTCCTTTCTTCTATCGTGAAAACGATGACGATACACTTTACGATTGATTCGACAAACGGTGAGTGCAGACAAACAAACAGCGGATACACAAAAAACGGTGAAGATACAGACGGATTCACAATGAGCAACACCTTTAGAAATTCGGATGGGATGAATCTTTGCTTTCATCGAGGGATATTTATATGCAATTTACCATAAGCTCTTTGACGTCGACGAAGGTCTTTGGCTAGTGCCCACAATCTTGAAACATAGCGCCCACCTAGTTAAGACATTTGCATCATGGATTAGAACCCATTGCAAATAATAATTTAATATTTATTCAAAAATAATTAAATGGAACCTTAAAAATGTGTTTAATTATTTAAATAAATACTTCCTCCTGGACCCAAATGCATTAAACCAATGCATCCACCTGTAATCTCTAAACCTGCCAACTTGGGGTTTGCAAAAGACCTTTGAAACTATCATGTCGTAACCTTCATAAAAACAAATTATTTGACATCAAATCAAATTCCTTCAAGAGCTTCTTGACATCAATGACAACTTATACACTTGAGCAAAGGAAATGTACCCAAAGTACCCAAAATTGCCAATAGTATGCACTTTGGGGGTGATGTCAAATTTGTTGGAGTTTTGACTTTTTGTAAGATTTTGATGTTTGCAACTTTTTGAGAACTTGGGATCCTTGGGGAATTGGGTAGGGAAGATGCTTGTCCTTTTGCCAACTCTCAGCATTCATGGGGTCATTCACACAGGGGGATGAGCAAGATAACCATTTCACTTATGGTGACCTAGATTGCTATGCAGGTTTCATCTTTCATTCACACAACTTGGGTATTTTTATGTGTTTTAATTTGTGTTGGGACGCTACATAACAAGGTGTGATCCAAGTATAATTCTACCTTCGTAAAATCTGTTTGAATTAATACAGTACGTGGCTAGAAAGCTACATGATGACTAAAATACAAGAACTCTTGATACATTAGAAGACCACTGACTATGGTATGGTAAAAGTAAGTGAATGGTGTTTATTTTTGATGGACTACTTATAGAATGGAGAAACATGGAACAAGATGGACTGGCGGAGTAGTTACAGTCTATGGTGTCTTTGACCTATATGATCACAGATATGCAATGTATGGATGTGATGCTTAATGCAGCTACATATTTTTGTGTTTTTGATGGATTGATTTTTGTGAATATGAAGATGAGATGCGAGAAGAGCTCTCTATTGATGAGTTTGAGCATGCCTGGAAATGAGACGCAATTTTTTTTTTTGTTATTTTTTATGATTGTGTTGTTTTTGAATCTTTTTATTTTTGACCAAGCAATTGTGGGAATCTTTGGATCTTGGAGCATTTTGGGATTGACCAAGCGATTGTAGGAATCCTTGGAGCATTTTGGATTGACCAAGCGACTGTAGAAATCCTTGGAGCATTTTCGGATTGACCAAGCGATTGTAGGAATCCTTGGAGCATTTTGGGATTGACCAAGCAATTGTAGGAAACCTTGGAGCATTTTGGGATTGACCTAGTGATTGTAGGAATCCTTGGAGCATTTTGATATTGACCAAGCGATTGTAGGAATCCTTGGAGCATTTTGGGATTGACCAAGCGATTTTAGCAATCCTTGGAGCATTTTTGATTGACCAAACGATTGTAGGAATCCTTGGAGCATTTTGGGATTGACCAAGAGATTGTAGGAATCCTTGGAGCATTTTGGGATTGACCAAGTGATTGTAGGAATCCTTGGAGCATTTTGGATATGGCTCTCTTAGATATGGAATGGTCACAAATGATTGATGTTCAAGGGTTCGAGTTCCTTGAATCCATCAAGGGAAGCTAGTCGGTATGTCCCGGGTCCTATCTTGCTGCCAATTACATATGGACCTAACCAATTTGCCTCAAACGTGTCCCTAATATGGGACGAAAAACTAGAGTTCTATTGGTTTTCCTTCAAGACCAAATCACCAACCCAAAAGTCCCTCAGGTGAACTTTCATGTTGTATGCTTTCTTGAGTCACTCTTGATAGATACGTAAATGCTCGAGAGCATTAACACGTCATTCGTCAAGCAACATAAGCTGGTCTAATCGGGCCTACCGTGCAGTGTCATCATCGATGAACTCTTGCATTGATATGCACAAGGAAGGAATTTCCAACTCGAGAGGCATGATTGCCTCAAAGCCATACACGAGTGAAAACGGAGTTGCCCTAGTGGGCGTCCGAATGCTAGTGCAATAAGCCCATAGGGCAAGTGGGATTTGGATGTGCCAATCCTTATGACTGTCTGTGATCGTATTTTTAAGGATGGCAACTAGCATTTTGTTTGATGCCTCTGCTTGCCCATTTGCCTACGGATAATAGGGTGTCAAAAAATTATGCTGAATTTTGTACTTTGTGGTCAAAGCACGCATGTCTTTGTTCTTGAATGATGTCCCATTATCCGAGATTATTTTGGATGGAATACCAAAACGACATATGATGTTATGCAAAATGAACTCCACAATGCGGGGTCCTATCGTAGAGGTAAGCGGAACTGCTTCCACCCACTCGATGAAATACTCTGTGGTCGTTATGATAAACATGTGATGACCTGATGATGTAGGGGAGATCTTTTTGATTAGATCTAAGCCCCACTACAAAAATGGCCAAGCTAACTGGACTGTCTGCAAGGCCTGGGAAGGTACGTGTGTCAAATTAGCATGGTGTTGACACTTCACGCACTTCCTCACATATGCACAACAATCTCGCTCTAAAGATGGCCAATAATAACCCATACAAAGAATGCACTTTGCGATGGCCATACAATTGAAGTGGCCACCACATGTACCATCGTGTGCTTGGGCAATTGCCCAAGTGGACTCTTGCTGGTCCAAGCATCGAAAGAGGATTCCTTCATAACTATGACGGTACAAAATGTCTCCTATCAAGATATACTTAGCCGCTTTTTGCTTGAATGCTCGTTTTGTGGAATGCGTCAATCTAAGTGGGAGATTACCTAAATTGAGGTAGTCCCTAATGGGAAAATACCAATCCTAATGATCGAAAGCCTCGACGGTATGAACAACCAATCCCTCTTGAATTTCATCCCTAGCAAACATTGAGCGGGAGAGAACTTGTAAGAATAGAATTGTGTTGCTATTAATGGGAGTAGAGGAGAACAAGGACCCCTAGTTGGAATGTTTCAAATGATCGTGGATTCGAGAGAAATTACCTGAGGATGGTTCAATCTGGATCATGTGGATTCTTGGCACCAAGTCAGAGCTTGCACCCTCCATGGATTGTGATAGTGTTTTGACTTGAATGGTTGTCATATCATCGAAAGGGTCTTGTGGGATTAGTGACCCCAAGGAGGCCATAGTGTCCGCAAAATGATTCGATGACCAAGGGAGCACCTCGATGTCGTACCACTCAAGCTTCGCTAGGAATTTGTCGACAAGGGCTTTATAAGCCTGTAGAACTAGGCATTTGCATTGGAATACCCCTTTGACTTGGTTAACAATTAATAGCAAATCACCAAAGGTGTTCAGTCGTTTGATGTTCATGGTGATTGTTGTCTGAAGACCTATGAGCAAGGCTTCATACTCTGCATTATTGTTGGTGCATAGGAAATTTAATTTAAATGACAGAGGTATTGGAGCACCCTATGGTGTGAAGAATACTATTCCCATGCCACCACCTTGCTCACATTTAGAACCATCAAAAAATAGGGTTATGTCAAACTGTGACTCAGGCTCATCAGAATCTGGCAATTCTGAGACATGGAAGACCCCATCATCGGGTAGTTCTATGACCAGAGTCTGATCATCTTCGAGAGGAGCCTCTGCTATTTTATTGGCTATGACCTATCTTTTGATGGATTTATATCCAATAAAATTTGTCAAATTTCATCAACAACATGATCCATTTCATCGTGCGACTACTATGATAAGTATGAATCATCATGTATCGCAATGGATTCTCCTTAGACACAACATATGTAGTGTTGCTTATCATGTAGTGGCATAGATTTTTTATAGCAAACACCACTGCCAAGCAAAGTTTCTCGACGTATGCATAGTTAAGTTCATAACTAACCAGGGTGCGGCTAAGATAATAAGTAGCATGTTCTTTGTGAAGTTCATTCTTCTGGGTGAGCATGGCACCTAGTGCCACCTTAGTAGCTAAGATATATAAGTAGAATGGCACGCTTGGTCTAGGTGGTGCCAATACTGGTGGTGAAGCCAAGTATCGTTTGATGTCGTTAAAGGCTGACTGGCACTCGTCATCCCAGTGAAATGCTACCCCCTTGTGCAATAATTTATTCATGGGTCGGCACTTGTCAGATAGCACCATTTCAAGGATTGCCTTGACTTTGTTTGGGTCCACCTCGATGCCTCACTTTGAGACTATGAAACCCAAGAGTTTTCTAGATGTGATGCCAAAGACGCACTTCTTGGGATTTAGTTTGACTTTATGCTCCATGAGGCGATTGAGGATCTTGCTTAAGTCATCGAGATGATCTAGGCGCAAAATATATTTGGCCAAAAAATAATCCATGTAATCTTCCAAATTTTTATGCATGTAATCATGGAAGATGTACGTCATTGCACGTTGGTAGGTGGCACCAACATTTTTAAGGCCAAAAGACATAACCTTATAACAAAATGTCCCCCAAGGCATTTTGAACATCATTTTTAGTTGGTCCTCGGGATTGATACGAATATGATTGTATCCCGAGAAACCATCCATGAGAGATAGCATTTTGTGACATGTTGTAGTGTCTACCAATGCGTCGATGCTTGGAAAGGGGAAATCATCCTTAGGACTCGCTTTGTTTAGATCTTGAAAATTAGTGCATATGCGAATCCTCCCATCGGGATTTTTGACGGGCACCATGTTGGATAGCCATGGTGGATAATCCATGCAAATGATAAACTATTCATCCAACAACTTTTACAGTTCGTCTTTGACCATCAAGGCCACTATTGGGTGCATCTTACGTAGTTTTTGCTTAACTGTCTTGATTGTCGGATCAAGCATTAGATTATGCATGACTAGCTACGGATCTATCCCCGACATGTCTCTGTATGACCATGCAAAAACCTCCTTCTTCTCTTTGAGAAGGGCAATGTAGTTGGCTTGCTCTTTAGGGGATAAGCTTACCCCCAGCTTGATAATCTGTGGATTCATTGGATCCAAGCCGATGTCTACATCAATTGTCTCCTCAATCGACATGTGGGATCCATCCTCCAACTGATGTGGAGCTAGGATCAAGTGGATATCATTTGCCGAGTTTAAATCTACATTGGGAACCTCAGGTTTCTCTTCGACATGAAAGATATCCTGAGTTGTCCTTAGGGTAAAATGAGGTATTTTACCAAAATTCCAGTACTCTAATGGGTATGGCAGTAAATTGATGTGATCCTAGTCAATGGCATCTATGTCTAGATGCAAGGACCATGCTAGATCGGTCGGATTGCAGATGGGTGCGGTTAAGTCAATGGAGATCATGTTGATGAAATGATTTTGGTCTCCATTACCATGGGTGTGATGACTTGAACATGCTGGATGTTCTCTATTCTCTGGATCTGGCTCTAGAGGTACTAGCATGAATGGATCGACCCTATGTGCTAATAGTAGGACAGGGTCTACCATTGGCACTGATATCACCCTAGGGTCTCAGAGTGGAAGGTGCTCTTCGTATACCTAGAGCAACAGATCCAACACTTGATCCCACCCTGCTGGGTCTACGTACCACTCATGCCCTGGAACTATGCCCATCTATTCAAATATGTCGTTAATCTCCAAGGGGTATGGTTGTGGCCTCTATCGCATGTGATTAAGATATGTCATTTTTGTTTCATCTTCGTAATCACTATCGGAGATCCAAAAGCCCTCATTGGCTTCGACAACTATTTGAGGTATTACAGGCTCATCCTGCTCAAGCAAATTAATCTGGCCCCATTATGGTTGTTCCACACTCCATGGGGGGACGTGATTCCCTTGATGCGACATCGGCTCACTTGGAGCCTCTAGAGGGAACATAGTCAAGAGGCTCTCTTGAAGGTCATTCATGGGGATCACTTGTGAGTGATCACTATCGGATTCAAAGGGATCATATGATTTTCATTCACATTCTAATTCATCCTCCGAAGATCCCTCTTGACACTATTTATAACTTCCTTGAAAGTGAGTCCCAAAAATTTTGCCTCTCTCTAGCAAAGGAGAAGGGTTACTGAGGTTAACAAGGGTGGTTGTTGACCATGGGAGGTAATCTCCCAATGTATATGTTGTGTTTGGGTTGGCATAAGGATCTGATGCCAATCCACCCTTGTTGCCTATCCCTAGGCCTTGCATGTTTTCCACCAAGATGTCTAAGGGCAGGGGGTGGTTGAACCCTACTCCTGACTTGTCATAAGGCATTTGGTATCTTGGATGGCAAAGGACATGCACTCCTTACTCATACCTGCCTAGCTCGTATCCATGCCAATTGCATTGGCCCATATCTCAGAGCAAAGTTTGGGTTAGACAAATAGTTGACATCTTCTGCAAAAGGCTCTTCATATTTAGCCTCTTGCATGCATGGCTCAGTACCATGATCAAGGCCCCCATACACAAATTTTTTTTGGTTTGGTGGGTAGCCTAAGGGAACAATTGTACCGATGGGAAGGTGAGGTCTTCCCATGTCTTGCACGGACTCTACTGCGATCGTTGCTACAACATTCCACACTAGATACTCCCCCAGGCCCATACTGGCCATTTCAAGAGTAATTATTGGTGATTGAGAGGGAGGGAACAGAAGCTCTTCTTGAGTCCACTCCATGTTGGGTGAACTAGGAGCCTCAACTTCCATTATGCTAGGCATCTCTTCGATAGAGATGGTTGATACTATTGGTAGTGCCTCTTCTAGGGGTTGAGACTCATCCAGGGTTTTCTTCCCTTTGTCCTTATGTTTAGCCACAATAGGTGGCGTTGGTGGTGAAGGACCTGACGATGAAGATGCACCTGGTTGGGGTTTTGATGGATTTATCACCAGTGGTGCTTGTGGCATCGAACCCTGTCTTGATGGATTTAACTGAAAATCCAAGTGCATCGATGGGAGGGTCGATTGTGGCATTAGCTGCACTGCATTGCAATATTTGAAGGGTTCTAAGTCTGTCGGGACTACATGTACTTCCCATTCAAATGTATACTTCAAACACTGATGAGCTATTGATGGTACACACTTCATGTCCCTGATCCATGGCCGCCCTAGAAAGATGTTATAAGCCATCTCACCTTCCAAAATATGGCACAATGTAAGTATCGTCTTTTGTCCTACCCGAACGGGTGGAACAATTATGCCAACTGTCAAGCATATTGCATCATTGAATGCTCGCAGTGTGTATGTGGAAGCCGTGATGTGAGAGGCTGGCAAATTTAGATGTTTTAGTGTTGTTGTGGTAATGATGTTACTGGGCAAGCCAGTGTCTATCAACACTCTCTTATACAGGATCCTATTGACCCATGCGATAACGTGTAGGGGTGGATCTGCCATGTCATCAGAAACTGATTTAACTTCATCTTCTCGAAATGTGATGACTGGCTCCATGCATCGTTTGACATGTCCCATGAAGTTGTTGAAGGAATTCGCTTCATGGGGCTGCAACTCAATGGCTTTTAAAATCTCCATGAGAGCCTCCCAATGGGGTGTTGATTATTATATAAGCTTGTATATGGAGAGCCTAGCCGACGTAGTCCTCAAACTTTAAGTGAGTCTGGTCTGAATCATGGCCACGGGTCTAGGCGAAGGTAGCTGCATAGGGTTTTGTTGAGGTTGTGATGTTGATGGAACCTCTCTTGTGGAAGAACCTCAGGTTTCTCTTCGGCATGAAAGATATCCTAAGTTGTCCCTGGGGTAAAATGAGGTATTTTACCAAAATTCCAGTACTCTGATGGGGATGGAGGTGAATTGATGCGATCCTAGTCAATGGAATCTATGTCTAGATGCAAGGACTATGCTAGATCGATCGGATTGCAGATGGGTGCGGTTAAGTCAATGGAGATCATGTTAATGAAATGATTTTGGTCTCCATTACCATGAGTATGATGACTTGAACACTCTGGATGTTCTCTATGCTCTGGATCTGGCTCTAGAGGTACTGGCATGAATGGATCAGCCCTATGTGCTAATAGGAGGACAAGGTCTACCCTCGGCACATATATCACCCTAGGGTCTTCGAGTGGAAGGCGCTCTTCGCATACCTAGAGCAGAGGATCCAACACTTGATCCCACCCTACTGGGTCTATGTACCACTTGTGCCCTGGAACTATGCCCATCTGTTCAAATATATCATTAATCTCCAAGGGGTATGGTTACGGCCTCTATCACATGTGATTAAGATATGTCATTTATGTTTCATCTTCGTAATCACTATTGAAGATACAAAATCCCTTGTTGGCTCTGACAACTGTTTGAGGCATTACAGGCTCATCCTGCTCAAGTAAATTAATCTGGCCCCATTGTGGTTGTGCCATGCTTCGTGGGAGGACCTAATTCCCTTGACGTGACACTGGCTCACTTGGAGCCTCTAGAGGGAACATAGTCAAGAGGCTCTCTTGAAGGTCATTCATGGGGATCACTTGTGAGTGATCACTATCGAATTCTAAGGGATCATATGAGATTGGTTCACATTCTGATTCCTCCTCCGAAGATCCCTCTTGACACAGTTTATACCTTCCTTGAAAGTGCGTCCCCAAACTTTCACCTATCTCTAGCAAAGGAGAAGGGTTATTGAGGTTAAAAAGGGTGGTTGTTGACCATGGGAGGTAATATCCCAATGTATATGTTGTGTTTGGGTTGGCATAAGGATCTGATGCCAATCCACCCTTGTTGCCTATCCCTAGGCTTGAATGTTTTCCACCAATATGTCTAAGGGCAGGGGGTGGTTGAACCCTACTCATGACTTGTCATAAGGCATTTGGTATATTGGTTGGCAAAGGACACGCACTTCTTGCTCATACCTACCTAGCCCGTATCCATGCCAATTGCATTGGCCCAGATATCTCAGAGCAAAGTCTGGGTTATACAGATAGTTGACATCTTTGCAAAATGCTCTTCACCTATATCCTGTTGTATGCATGGCTCAGTACCATGATCAAGGCCCCCATACACAAAATTTGTTTGGTTTGGCGGGTAGCTTAAGGGAACAATTGTACCAATGGGGAGGCGAGGTCTCCCCATGTCCTACACAGACTCTAGTGCGGTCGTTGCTACAACATTCCACACTAGATACTCCCCTAGGCCCATACTGGCCATTTCAAAAGTAATTGTTGGTGATTGAGAGGGAGGAAACGAAAGCTCTTCCTGAGTCCACTCCATGTTGGGTGGACTAGGAGCCTCAACTTCCATTGTGCTAGTCATCTCTTCGATAGAGATGGTTGATATTGTTGGTAGCACCTCTTCTAGGGGTTGGGCCTCTTCTAGGGTTTGCTTCACTTTGTCCTTCTGTTTAGCCATGATAGGTGGCGTTGGTGGTGAAGGAGCTAACGATGAAGATGCACCTGGTTGGGGTTTTGATGGATTTATCACTAGTGGTGCTTGCGACATCGAACCCTATCTAGATGGATTTAACTAAAAATTGAAGTGCGTTGATGGGAGGGTCGATTGCGGCATCAGCTACACCACATTACAATATTTGAAGGGTTCTAAGTCCGCCAGGACTACATGTACTTCCCCTTCAAATGTATACTTCAAACACTGATGAGCTATTGATGGGACACACTTCATGTCCCTGATCCATGGCTGCCCTAGCAAGATGTTATAAGCCATCTCACCTTCCAAAATATGGCACAATGTAGGTATCATCTTTTGTCCTACCTAAACGGGTAGAACAATTGTGCCAATTGTCGAGCATATTGCATCATTGAATGCTCGTAGTATGTAGGTGGAAGCCGTGATGTGAGAGGCTAACAAATTTAGATGTTTCAGTGCTGTTGTGGTAATGATAATACTGGACAAGCCAGTGTCTATCAACACTCTTATACGGGATCCCATTGACCCATGCGATAATGTGCAGGGGTGGATCTGCCATGTCATCAGACACTGATTTAACTTCATCTTCTCAGAAGGTGATGACTAGCTTCATGCATTGTTTGACATGTCCCATGAAGTTGTTGAAGGAATTTTCTTCATGGGGCTGCAAATCGATGGCTTTCAAAATCTCCATGAGAGCCTCCCGATGGGGCATTGATTGTTGTATAAGCTCGTATATGGAGAGCCTAGCCGATGTGGTCCTCAAACTCTACATGAATTTGGTCCGAATCATGGCCTGGGTCTAGGTGGATGTAACTGCATAGGGTGCTGTTGAGGTTTTGACGTCGATGGAACCTCTCTTGTGGCTGCCGCAGGGGCAACTTCTGGGTATATCTTGTTCCTAGTCACTATGCTTATCATTCCTACATACCCTTGCATGGGGAAATTCTGTTGCACCTCATTGACTTGAAGGGGTTTTGCCTGTGCCTCATGGGCAGGCAAGGGGTCTTTGAAAACTCCCATCTGCTGGTTGTTTGGCGCTACGGGGTTGTCCACTGCCAACGTCTTATTGTCAATCAAGTCTTGTATCAATCCTTTGAACTTCCAACATGCGTTCAGGTCATGTCCCCTCCACCTGTGGAACCTACAATACAAGTCCTCATGATATCCCTTAGGCATGGGAGCATTAGGATCTATAGTTTGAATCTCTAGGAGGTTGATCAAGTTCACCGCTGACAAGCGGTCAAATAGCGAGTCCCTAGACTCCGTATAAGGGGTGTACTGTCGCCTAGGATGATGCTGCTGATTTTGCTTCTGCTTTTGGTTTTCTCTTTCATAATTATTAGGAGGCACTACCTGATAGTTATCCTTTTGAAGTTGTATTTCTCATGCAGGCTTAGGAACATTTATAGCAACTTGATTAACCACAGCAAGTTTTTGTTGCGTAGTCTCTGTTTTTGTGTTCTTGTTCCATTCTTTCTTCTTAGGTTTGGCAATATTGCCATCCTGTATCTTGATCTCTTTGATAATTCTGGCTTGCGCCAGAGCTTCCTCTAAGGTGGCATATTGCTGCAACTGCAATAGCACAGAGATCGATCTCAAACAACTTCATGAGAACATGTGTAAGGTCGGACATAGGGGGGAGGTAGGGTAGCTTGGAAAGCAAAATCCTCCACCGATTCCCGTAGGCCACCATGGTCTCTTCCTCATACTCGCTCGAGGCTGGCCGAGTCACTTAGTGACATCTTCTTCTTGGTGTTGAAGGTGAAGCGTTCAAGGAACGCATCCACTAACTGATCCAAGTTATTGATGATGTGCTTCAGCAACTGAGTGAACCAATCTGAGGTTGGGCCTACGAATCTGGTTATAAATGTCCTTAGCAACAATGCATCATTGTCCTGAATGCAAAAACATTGGCTCAAGAATATTGTCACATGCTCTTGGGCATCCTCTTCACCCTTAAATATTGCCAACTAAGGCAGCTTAAAGTGTTCAAGTTAAGGGGGTGCAGGAACTAATGGATGCATAGTATGACTACGAAGTTGGCGTAACATGGGATTTTGGGGCCTAGAAGCTTTGGTTTTCACAGAATCCAAATGCTCTAATAACACTTTGTATGCATCGGAATATTTAATCTCTTCCTCTTTAGTTTGCTCCCATTGTGGGTTGTGGGATACTTGAGGCCTATGGCCGGATAGCAACCTCTCCGCCTTGGTAGAGCATTTCAGCCCGCTCTACTTCTTGTTTGTACTCCTCGTAAACTTCTTGAGGAGTCTCTGGGTGAGACCTATGACCCTGGTTGGGTCCCCGCGGAGGGTACCCATCGTTGTTCCGGGGAGTGGCCTCCCTCTTAGGTGTAGGGGGTCTTGAAGGCAAAACTTGATGAGGTCACGGAGACCTATCTTGCACCAAGGGATTATGCCTCTCATATGGTTTTTCTCTTTGGGTGCGAGGGGTTGGAACCCTCTCAGGTGGGTTATGAAGCAGATCATCTATTTGGCGCTGAATGTGCTCCTTGCTACGACGGTATAGACGCTTTAGCTGCTGCTGATCTTGCTCAAGCCACATGATTTGGGCTTGGTGGGTGACATGTTTGGTGACTACCAGGTCAATTTGGTCCGCCATATTGAGCCTTGGAGGCTTGGATGCCTCTCCTATGCATTTACCTCGATTACAATGATCCGAGATCTCAATGGGTCGCTTCCCTCTGTCAAGGTTGGCGGTATTTACCCGAGGCTCTGGCCTCAATGGGTGACCATGGTACATAGCTGGTGTGGAAGCGCATGGCTCCCGTGCTATACATTGCTCTCGAGAAATGTGATGGTTTTCCTTGTACTCCCTTTCGTATATGTGAAAAGGGTGGGCAGAGTTAGCTCGCCCTGTTTGGAGAGCCCTGTGCTCTGGGGTTTTTCTATTAGTTCTAACAGTGATGGGGGGCAAAGGAGGGATGCCATAGTCATTTGGCCTCTCCTCATGGAAACTATGCCACTCTAGCACTTCATCGCATGGTGGCCACTCATATCTAGCTTCTAAGGGAGCTTTCCTGTCTATGTTGAGTGCCACATGTAAGGATTCTTCCTGAAAGGAGCTATGATGAACGAGCATGTCCCCCAGAGGGGTGTCCCTATAATTCCACCTTGCCATGGAATGAAGCGTACTCTCTTGTGGGTTAGGCCACCAAGGTGGTATAACCAAGTCCTTAGGGCTAAAGCGGAGGTGACTTGTACCCTCTTGTACACTTTTCGTAGCTTCTGCCCTTGATTGGGCTTGGCTACGGGTGTACACCATGGTGTTGTTGTGCTACAAGCTAAATGGATTTTTATCTCTTTTATGATTTTTTATGCTACACTAAACAAAAAAGAGCACACACATACGCAAACAATGATTATCTCGTTTAAATATTGAGAGTGTGTCCTAAACCTAGTTTAGTGTGTTTTGTTGTTGTTTTTCTTTTGTTTTTGAAGGTTTTTGTAAATAATGTTTAAATGCAAAGTGAGGGCTCTTATGACTCCCAAAATTGGTTGTCCCTTCGATATACCATTGCAATTCCGATATACCAACCTCTCTATGTACCCACCCTTATGTGAGGGAAACTATAGGTACGTGAGAACAGATGGTACGTGGAACATAGGCAATACGAAAGGGGAATCACCCTGTTTATGACACCTACCATAGAAGACTTATCCTCATGCACTGGGAATCACCCCAGCTACACTCGATCAGCTTTCATCAGGATTTACGTCTAGCAACAGTAGCGATCGGGGTTTATGAATGCAAAATTCAAGCCAAGGTGGTGATGAAATCCACCGTTGGTCTTGATCAAGGGCTGGGGTTTTATGACCAGCTCCTTGGTGTTTGATTTTCCATGTGGTGTGTGGGGTTCTTTTTATTTTGCATTAAATAAAATAAACATGCAGCAAATTTTTCTATGCACACAAAAAGAAATTAGGAAAAATAGAAAAGCTGAAGAAAGAAAATGACAGAAAAAGTGCAAAATTCTTACCTCTTCTCTACCTGAATCTATCGGTTCTAAGTTTTTGCCCGAAAACTTCATAGACTGGAATTCATCCCAAGGTGGAATGAATTACAAGACTGTATTCACCCCAGGGTGGGATGAATTCCAATTCGTCCCTGGGTGAGACGAATTACAGGTCTGAATTCGCTCTCTGATGGAACGAACAACAGTCAGCATATGAAAACGTGGTACCTGCAAGCAAAAAACCAAGTTTGGATCAGATATCCAATATTAAAAATATAGGACAAGGTCCCACTGTGATTTCCATTAGAGGCACGAGGACACGAAAGAAAAAAGGGAAATCTAACATGCGATATGCAAACAAAGAAACTGAACTTAGCGCTAAATCCTAAAAAGTTGAAAGTGCATGAAAAGAGGGAAAAGCACGATCAAATCAAACTAGAAAAAATGTGAATTAAAGAATACAGCCCTTTTTATTGATATGTTCCAAACTCGGTTACAATGCACATCCTCCCCTTCCAAGGGCTAGGAGCGTTTAAGCATTCATTCTAGTTACATCCATGGGCGCATTTCCTTCTTTTGCGTGCCCACATGTAAAATGGGTGGACCAAACGTCACCGCTGCTTGCATTGATGAGTCTAGAATCCTTGATTCTCTTCTGACATCCAAACCCTACGTTAAAAATAACAAGAAATGATCAGTAGCACCTGCGGATGGAACAAAGCATGCAATCCCCAAGCCTACGATAAGTGAATGAGAAAAATGAATTAAACTATAACTAAAACAAGTCCAAATGATATGAAAATTTTACAAGGGCATAAAGACATCACCAAGAGGGCTCTGCAAAAAGAACAGTCAGAAAATTCCTCACCGATTTGAATTCGTTTTGAGGTGGGACGAATTCACCTGTAACAAAATGCTGAATAGGTACTATCCCAATGTCCTTCCTTGGAAGCTCCAAAAGACCTAAAAACTTGGGGTTAGCTAATTGGGGGCATTTTGAGAAGACCTATATGGTTGGATTTTCCCAATTTAACCTCCATCAATAGTAATTTGATGATGCTACCTGTAGGTTAGTAAAAGTGAGCAAAGATAGAAATATGGTCAAAATTGTTTAAAATGAGACAAAATTCAAATAGCAACCTATCTAAACATCATAGAATTGAATGCACAAAGGAAGGAAAGAAAATCTGCTATGGAATTCCCATCACTCCGAAAGGGGGTGATTAGGACTATGGCAGTGTGGGGAGGGGGCACCCATGGGGCAGGCCGCCCACCGTTGGAGGCTTAATTTTGGCACCAATCCACTTGGGATGGGTCCAAAACCTCTTGTGTGGTATTTTTGAGAAATTTGGTGGGATATCGTGACCAAATGTCAGGTTTTGGGATCAAGATTCGTCCTCCCAATAGTCACCCAATGACCTCCCTTATAAAGGAGATCAAGGATGTGAAAGGTGCAAATCCAAAAGGTGTGAGGTGTGTAAATAAAATGACAGCACTTCGTTGCTCTAAAATGCTACTTCTCCTCTTCTTTTTGGGTGAGGAAACTCACCAATTTATAGACCTGGAGGTCTCTTGAAATGGGCATGCAGAGGCGCCACATGGCAATCATGCATTCCCAGGGGGAAGGAGATTCCTTCCTGAATTGGGACTTCATGACTGACCTTGCAGATGCCTCTAACACTTGAAAACACTCACCCATACTCCCATGCGATGAAGGAAGTGTTGGGTGGCAGATCTGAGCTGCCATTTGTCAAGATTTGACTTTTTTCCCGTCAAACCTGTAATTCGCCCCACCCTGGGGCGAATTCAAAATTCGTACCTAGGTGGGACGAATCCCAGTTTGAATTCATCCCAGGGTGGGACGGATACTAAGCAAAGTGCCTAAAGGTGCCAAATTGATCTCTGACCTTCCAAAACTGCTGTGAGAGTGGTTAGGACCATTGTTTGACCTTTGGGGGCTTCCCTTGGGGTTGTGTGTGTCAATGCGATCAGTGTTTGCAGTCACATAATTGGATTGGTGTTGTTTTGGTGTCTACACATCTACAAGATCCTTTAGGAGATAAATGTGAACATAAATGCATTTGTATGGTTGCACATCATAGAATTTTTGTGGCTCTATGCACACATACTTTCTAATGGGCAAGAAAAGCTATGGCAATAATGGCTAAAAGTACAAGGGGAGATCCAATATTTCCATCCAAATAGGAACACATAGGGAAACATCAACAAAGACCATCAAATTATGATGCTAGGGTTGAAGAGTTAAAATAATATTTCTAATATACCAAGGAGTATTACTCATAGCAACAATGACATGCTATAGTTCAACAAACCAGAAATGAAAGAAGTCTTTGGTAAGGTTTTAAATGTGGTCAGATTTTATGCCATATGGTTGCTAGACTTAGTAAATCAATTGATAAATTAGCAAGTCACTAGGAATCCTCCCAAAAAACACCCCACAAGGGTGTGAATCTTAAGCTAATTATAGGTTTTTACAAAAAATTGCATGGATAGGATTGTGTCTAGCACAAAGGAATTGCCTCATGGAAAAACCTCAAGATAAACATATTGGGTCTATTGACTAGTGACATGGCTCTCCACAAATGTAACTTTACTAAACAATGAAGTGATAGCCTGAGAAACGACCATAACAGAGAATTATCCCACCATAGGTGGAGTTAGCACATAGAATTGTGCACTAAGAGCACTAATATCCCTAACAGTATGGTGGTAGAAGAGAGAGAAAACATGTTATAAAAAAAATCTAAGCTATGAAACAGTACTTGCACCTTAAGACTTGTATAATACAACTTTTATCATGCAATCTTATGAACAAACACTACATAATGTTATATATAGTTTATTAGAATCATATTAACCTATAGTTAAACTTGTATGGTTAAATGTATACTTTGATATTAATAATATATCGATTAGAAGGATTTGTGCAATTATTATGTACTTATAAGAAATATTTATTCATATTTTCCAATAATTACCAAGGATATCCTCTCAACTTTATGTTATTTTATTATTATCTTTGTGTTTTCTATTTCTCTTTTGTGACAATATTGAAGTAGTGTGGATTTTTATATAAATATTATAAAACCCAACATAATATAGATTTTCTTAGTCATGAAAGCTACGTCACACCATGCATTATTGAAGTCTTACTGTCTTTAGAGGATATTTTCCTAGAATAAATATATTAAACATTTTGAGTACCAACTTTAATTAAAATTATAATTAAGATTTTATAAGATATCATATCATGTATTAATAGTTGATGTTAAAATTTGTAAAGTAGTAATTCTACTTTATAAAAATGAGTAACTTTTGAATAAAAACATTACCTAATAAATGAACACTATGGTTCCCATGGGATAGTGTAATGGTTTGTCTTTGGGCTCTCTTACATGAGACTCATGTTCAAACCATTATGGATTGTGTGTATGTGTGAATGAGTGTGTTAATAAAAATAAAAAAATAACAATATTCATATGAATAAAAATGAAAAAGAATCTATTATTGGGTATGTGTTCCATGTAAATTAATAAAAAAAACAAATTCCCTCTTTATTTGTAATTTAATCATTTTATTTCTTATAATTAAAGAGGACAAGCATTTTGAGCTGTAAACTTACTACAATGGTAGGGGCTTTGATATATCTTTGAGAGGTCCAAGCTTCAAACCCTACTCAGTATGAGGGGACTTGGACCCCTTATAAAAAAAATTGCATAAACTCATTTAAACTTAAATTATTAGGTTTGGCTGTAGCTATAGACTTCATGAAAGGGGTGTAAACCCTAGGTGTAATAAAAAAATAAAATAAAGTGATAAATTTGGCTACAGTATTCATGAAAGGGATGAAAACCATAGGTGTAGTCAAGCATGAAATAAAGAGGGTTGTTCATAGACCATGTCTTCAGTCTATGAGAAATCCTCTTCGATCAAAAGAAATATCTCTCAAGGATATTTGGGTTTGTGGGTGGATGAACCTCTACCCTCTATCAAGATTTTAGAGGATGAATTTGGGTTGGATTTGATTGATCATGAAGCCTAAACAATTATCTACAAACTCAAGGGTAAAAGACCAAGCTTGAAGGATCTTAAAATATTGGTGGACTAGTACAAAATTCCAAGTAACTCCCCTACACATAATATTTCTTTTCTATTTACTTTTCTAATTTAGTGGATAAAAATAGGTTAATGGATTATAGAAAATTTTTAATTCTTTCAAACAAAGGGGTGTCAATATAAGACCTTGGACTCCTAGTTTCAACCCTTTTATAGAAGAAGTTAATGACTTCCTAATTCAGATGAATATTTATGCTCTCCCTATGGAATTTTGGAGAGAGAATATATTCACCAAAATCAATAATGTAATTGGTACCTTTTAGTAAATGGATGTCTAAATAGAGAAAAAAAATTCCAATAAAATTAATGATTAAAGCAATATTGGTTGTTTGAATGGATGTTTTAGTTCTTGGGCCTCTCCTCAAGAAAAGGTGAATGGATCCAAAATATTGAATATGACAACTTCTCCCTAAGATGTTATGGTTGTTAGCAATATGGCCACCTAAAGAAGATATGTCTAGTCATTCGATCATGCTTTGATTCCTCTTTGATGGAGGAGAAGGCCTTGTGTGTGAATGACTTGAAACCTTCAAATTTTTTGCTTCAAAAGAAAGAAGCCCATCCTCCAAATGCACCAATTATCTAGTAGAAATCATGTGAGCAACATAAAACTTAACCTCAAAAGAAGAATTTGAATTAGATCATTGATAAAAGCGAAATGGTTACTAAAGACCAATCAAATAATTCCATGGAAAATATTAGCACTTCATATTTTATTCTTGAAGCTAATTATGAAATGATCAATGATGGTCCGTTTTCTAGAAATGAAGATCCTACAAAATGTGTTACAACTAGATATTACAAGGTTATGCATAGTGGCTATTTTCGTAAAATTGGCTAAAATTAGGATTTTCAAATTTTGGAATTGGCTAATATTTGGGACCCTTGACCAGGGTCCATTAGCCAAAAATTTCTAGGTGCAAATTTTTTTGGGGATCGATTTGCCCCAATTTTATAATAATTTAACCATTTCAAGTTTAAATTTCCAACATTGCCCCTAATAATAGTGAACCTTCTACATGTGTTTCGACACTATTCGCTTGGATTTTGAAACCAATTCGCCAAATTTTTATAAATACATTTTGGGGCCGATCACCTACGCATAATCTTCAAGAGCTTGAAGTGCAAAAATGCATTCTCAAATCTTGTCACTCTATTAAGAACTATAATTCTCTATTGAAAAAGAGGATTATAGATAAAATAATTTTAATACATGATTATTGAGAACATATCCTTATCTACATCAAAATATTATTTGTAATAAATCTTAACATATTTTTTCTTATTCTTGAAAGCTATGTTATATCATCTCTTTATAGAACTCAAATTTTTTAAAGATTTTTTAATTTTTTTTTAAATAAATATATTCAACATATTGAAAAAAAAAAACTTACCTAATTAAAATGATTTTTTTTTTAAGATTTGTTTTTAATTTTTTTTAATTTTTATATCCAACATATTAAGATGATATTTTTTTTAAGATATGTTTTTTTTTTTTAATTTTTATATCCAACATATTCAGAAAAAACTTACATAATAAAAATAATTAAAATGATATCATAAATAATGAATATTGAGCCATTAAAACCAAGAAATAATTGTCATATTCATGTGTTTGTTATTTATTATTGAATAATAAGATCTTTTATGTTAAAAAAATATTTTATTTTTAAAAATATATAATAAATATTATAACTATGTAACAAGTAAAAAAATTAAAATTATTATTATTATTATTTTGGTTACATAAGGGAATGGGCAAGAGTAATATTATTCATGTGGCCATGGTTTCGAATGGAGAGAGCTATCATTGTAGCCCGCATCTTAATTCAATATTTTTTTTACTCCAAGTGAGATAACCTCAAGGAGCAATTGGAACCGCCAATCTCAATTACCTCAAACTCACAAACACTAAACAAAAAACCATTAATCTAACTAAAATTTATTTTAAAAATACAATAATTTAAAATTTACATTATTAAAACTTTTTAATACAATATAGATTGCAGATCATAAAAATCCTCCACTTAAAAATTAAAAATTAATTTAAATTTATTTTTTCTAAAACATAAAAGACCTTCACTAACAAATTAACTTCTGATTTCATTCATTTAAGGTTAGACAAAACAATATGTAATTAAAGTGAATTCAAGTTCGAAGGACCAACAGTCATCCAACTTTCAAAACCCGGCTGTCTATCCCTGATCATTATCTTTTTCAGCGCTGGAAATGCTGGTGGTGGTGGTTGATTTTACAATACTAGTGGCCCATATTTCATTACAATTAAATCACGTGTACCAAGAAGTTAAGGTCGGATTGATCTTCTTACAATTACCTTCTCGTACATTATCAATATAATTTCCTATTCACTACAAGACACCACTACACATTGATTAAAATGTCGGCGTACTTTCCGCTTTATCTTCTTTAACGTGGAGCAGGACAGCACTTGGCTCATGCTCGGACGATCCTCTGGTCTAGCTTTTGTACACAGCAGCGATATTTTCAACAAGCTCACCACTTTTCCCACTTGTTCCTTGGCAGACGTGTTGTCTCCCACTTATTCCTCGTCAGATGTGTTTTCTGATGGGGCTCGATCGATCAATCAATTTATCTATGTCGCCGCTACCTTCAGTACCACTTTCAATCCACTCTCGTAAGCTTATTCTTTCACCACCTTCAGAAAATAAAGTTAAGCTGGTAGGCCAAATCCTTGTCAGCAATTCCATCAGGATTACGCCAAACCTTAAAAAGTCTGCCTTGGGAATAACCCGCACCATGTATGAAAACTCTGCAAATACCGAAGAAAAATCAAACTCTACCTTGGGAATAACCGGGCATCATGTACGAAAATTCTCCAAATTCCAAAGAAAAATCAAACTCTGCAACTTGTGTCGATGCAAAGTAGTCCAGATTGGATAGACACTTGTCAAAACGCGTGAAGGCCGTCGGCGTGGTCTACGAGTCAACATTTATCATCAAGTGGGTTGGCTAAATTTGTCGCTTAGTACATTATCTTCTTCTTTTGGCTGCGTAGTACATTATCGATGTGTACAATCTCGACGTCATTTGACTTTAATCTCTCACATTTTTATATTTATATTATATTAGATTAGAGTGTTCCTCTTTGATTCTATACAAAGATCGAATGGACAGTTAAGTCATAAAATCTAGAATGCTACGTGTATAACTTTCCACTTTGGTGTATTGTAGAACTATTATATACACGTCTGACTTATACTTGATATTGAAAATGGGTCTCCTCTACATGAATATCAATAGAGACAAATGTCAACATAAATGTATTTGTATGACCACATATTATAAACTTTTTGTGGTTTCATGTGCACATATGTTATAGTTTGGTAAATTAGAAATAAAAGTTTGTTTTTTTGGGTAAGGTTTTGAATGTGGTCAACTTTTATATCATATAGATGATAGACTCTAGAAATAAAAGAAGTCTTTAGTAAGGTTTTGAATGTAGTTAAATTTTATACTATATGGGTATTAGACTTGTTAAATCCATTGACAAATTAACAAGTCATTAAGAATCCTCCTCAAAAAACACCGCACAAAGGTGTGACTCTCAAGCCAATTGTAGGCTTTAACAAAATATTGCATGGGTAGAACTATGTCTGGCACAGAGAAATTACCTTATGGAAAATCCTCAAGACAAATGTTTTGGATCTATTAAGTATTGTCATGGCTCTCCACAACTATAACTTTACAAATAGTGAAGTGAAAACCTGAGAAATGATCATAACGGAGAAACCTCATACCTTAGGCAGAGTTAGCACATAGAATTACATAGTAAGAGCATTGAGATCCCTAATGATATGGTGGCCGAAGAAAAAGCAAACATGTGACCTAAAAATCCTAAGCTACAAAAAATTACATACACCTGAAGACTTATAATACAACTTTTATTATGCAATTTTATGAACAAAGACTACATAATATTATATATAGTTTATTAGAAACTTTAATATTAACTTTGCACTTTGATCTTAATAATATATCGATTAGAAGGATTTATCCAATTATTATGCACTTATAAGAAGTATTTATGCAGGTTTTCCACTAATTACCAAGGACAAAACCAAGGACAAACTCTCCACTTCATTTCTTTTATTATTTTCTTTGTGATTTCTATTCTCTTTTGTGACAATATTTAAGTAGTGTAGACTTTTAAATAAATATTATAAAACCCCACATAAGATAGATTTTCTTAGTCATAAAAGTTATATTACACCATGCATTTATGAAGTCTTACTATCTTTAGAGGACATTTTCCTAGAACAAATATATCAATAATTTTGAGCACCAACTTTACTTAAAATTATAATTAAGCTTTAAAATGATATCATATCATGTATTAATAACTAATGGTGAAATTCATAAATGAGTAATTCTACTTTACATAAATGAGTAACTTTCAAGGAAAAATGTTATAAGAAAGCCTCTTCAATCCAAAAAATCTCTCAGGGATTTTTAGGTTTGTGGGTGGATGAATATCTACTCTCTATCAAGATTTTAGAGGATGAATTTGGGTTGGATATGATTGATCATGAAGCCCAAACAATTATCTTCAAACTCAAGGGCAAAATACTAGGCTTGGAGGATTTCAAAATATTGGTGGACTAGTACAAAATTCAAGGTAACTCTCCTACACAAAAAAATATTTTCTATTTCCTTTTCCAATGTAGCCAATAGAGATAGGTTAATGGATTATAAATATAATGGTTTTTTGGGCAAATGGGTGTGTATATAAGACCTTGGAATCTAGTTTCAACCCATTTATAGAAGTTAATGAATTTCCAATTTGGATGAATCTTTACACTCTTCCTATGGAGTTTTAAGGAAAGAATATATTCATCAAAATTGATATTTTCAATTGTACATTTCAGTATATGGATGTCCAAATAGAGGAAATTTATCTAATAACATTAATGTGTAAAACAATATTGGTTGATTGTATGGATGTTTCAGTTATTAGGCCTCAATCCATTACTATCTCCTTAAGCAAAGGGGAATGAATCCAAAATATTGAATATGAAAACTTCTCCCTAAGATGTTATGGCTATCAACAATATGACCACATGAAGAAGAGATGTCCGATCATTTGATTATGCTTTGATTCATATTTGGTGCAGGAGAAGCCCCTATGTGTGAATGATTCAAAACCTTTAAATGTTCAAGTTCAAAAGAAAGAAGCTCATCCTCTAAATAGACCAATTATCCAGTAAAAATCATGCAAGCAACAAAAGACTCAACCTCGAAAGGATAATTTGAATCAGATCATCAATAAAAGTTAGATGGTTACTAAAGACCATTCAAACAGTTCCATGAAAAATATTAGTGCCTCATATTTCATTGTTGTAGCTAATTATTATATGATCAGTGATGCTCTGTTTTCTAAAAATGTAGATCCTACAAAATGTGTTACAAATAGATATTACATCACTAGCTTGAAGTGCAAAAATACTTTTTTAGATATTGTCACTCTATGAAGAACCCTAATTCTCTATTTAAAAAGAGGATTATAGATAAAATTATCTTAAGGCATGATGATTGAGAACAATTTTTTTTTTTTTTTTGTTAAAACCTACCTTATATAATCTCTTTATAAAACTCAATTGTTTTTAACATATATATTTTTTAATTTTTAAATAAATATATCCAACATATTAAGAAAAAAATTTACCTAATAAAAATAATTAAAATGATCTCATAAATAGTGAATATTGAGCCATTAAAACCAATAAATAATTGTTATATTAATGTGTTTTTGTTGTTTATTATGCAATAATAAAATCTTTTATGTTAAAAATATTATTTTACTTTTTAAAATTTATAATAAATATCACAACTATTTAAGAAATAAATAACTAAAAATTGTTATTATTATTATTATTATTTTGGTTACATAGAAGAATTGGCAGCAGTAATATTATCCACAATAATATTATCAATGTGGAAATGGTTTGAATCGAGAGAAAGCTATCACTATAGCCTCCATCCCCAATATTTTAACTCCAAATGAATGGTAACATAGACGGGCTTGGAGTTGAATCCACCAACCTCAAACTAACAAACACTCAACTAAAAAACCACCCATCTACCTAAAAATTGTTTAAAAAATACAATAATTAAATTATTTAAAAAATACAATAATTTGTTATTTACCTTATTAAAACCTTTTAGTACAATATAGATTCTAGATCATAAAGATCCTCCACTTAAAAATAAAAAAATATTTTTTCTAAAACATGACCTTCACTAACAAATTAACCTCTAATTTCATTTATTTAAGGTTAGACAAAACAATCTGTAATTAAGTAAATTCAAGTTCGATGGACCAACATTCATCCAACTTTCAAAACCCGGCTGTCTATCCCTTTTGGGATGATCATTATCTTTTTCAGCGCTTGAATTGCTGCTGGTGGTTGATTTTGCAATACTAGTGGCCCATATTTCATTACAATAAAATCACGTGCACCACGAAGTTAAAGTCAGATCGATCCTTTCACAATTGCCTTCTCGTGCCTTATCCATCTAATTTCCTATTCACTACAAGACACCACTAAACATCAATTAAAATATCAACCTGCCTTCAGTTCTATCTTCTTTACCGTAGAGCAGACAGGATAGCACTTGGTTACGATCCTCTGGTCTAGCTTTTGTACACAGCAGCGATATTTTCAACAAGCTCACCACTTTTCCCACTTGTTCCTTGGCAGACGTGTTGTCTTCCACTTATTCCTCGTCAGATGTGTTTTCTGATGGGGCTCGATCAATTAATCAATTTATCTATGTCGCCGCTACCTTCCATACCACTTTCAATCCACTCTCGTAAGCTTATTTTGTCACCACCTTCAGAAAATAAAGTTATGCTGGTAGGCGTTCTCCTTGTCAGCAACTCCATCGAATTACGCCAAACCTGAAAAAGTCTGCCTCGGGAATAACCCGCACCATGTATGAAAACTCTGCAAATTCCAAAAAAAATTAAACTCTGCCTTGGGAATAACCCGCACCATGTATGAAAATTCTGCAAATACCAAAGAAAAATCAATCTCTGCAACTTGTGTCGATGCAAAGTAGTCCAGATTGGATAGACCCTTGTCAAAACGCGTGAAGGGCGTCGGCGTGGTCTACGAGTCAACATCTATGATCAAGTGGGTTGGCTAAAATTTGTCGCTTAGTACATTACCGACGTGCAGAAGCGCTGCAGGAAATGAGGTCGCAGGCGGGTTGGTTCTCATTTATCTGGTGCATTCCTTTTCCTTGTTTCCTAAATTCAAGTACATAAAAATTAACACTATAATTGATTAAATTGTGTCAATCTATTTTCTTCTTTTTATCCTTGTTTAAAGATAGACAACAAAAATATTTTTTATTGGGAATATTAGTAATATGTAAATTTTTCTTGATTGAAATATATTTGTATTTCAATGGTTTGGATCTGGTTGAGTGTGTAAGTTGGTTGATCATGGTGGACAACTTAACAAAGGGTGTTGGTTGTGGCCTTCTCAGATATGATTCCCACTCTTTGTAGATACAAAAAAAAAAAAAAAACTCATTCCTTGCTAATTGTATCCTGGGTCTAAGAGTTTCTTTGATGCCCACTATAAACCAATTTTTTTTAGCTTTCTATAATATAATATAATATAATATATATATATATATATATATATATATATATATATATATATATATATATATATATATATATATATATATATCTTTTTCAATATTAATTCTGATCATATTTTGTAACTCTTTCATAATGTTTATTGATTTTCCATACAATAATTTTACTTTTATTATTATATAAAAAAACATCCTCTTTACCCACTATCCTATGATTATTCTATTTATTTTAAGTAGTTGAAAATAATTTTGCTTTTATTATTGGTAAAAGACACCCTCCCTACCCACTATTTTATGATTATTCTATTTTTCAAAATTATTATGAAAATTATTTTTGATGATATGAACTTGTAAATAATTAATTTTAATGTAGATTAGTATAATTCATTTTTAGATAATATTTGTATATATATTAAAATATTATAATTAAAATATTAATATATTTGTTTACATATAAAAGTTTTCATGATCATTATAAACATTAAAAAAAATAGTGTAACAACCTATTATAAAACAATTATGTTACGAGCCTTCCAAATATGAAAGAGTAGGCTAATCCTGAAAACCTGCCAAACTTCAAAAAGCGGGAAAGACAAAGTAAAAGAGTCCTTAAGAAAATATTGGGGCCAAGAAACTCTTGCAGCTATAAATGGGAAAAAAAGAAATAATTCATTCCCAAACTTACCTAGATCTTTTGTAATTCCAAAAGAGGTGATTACAAGACTCATGTACACCACAAAAAGGACATTTAAGATTAGTAATTCCAAGTTTATTCAAACATTCCCCCAAGGGAAGTCCTTGATATAGCAAGCTCCATGAAAAAGAATATTGCTTGGGCTCAACATAAGTAGCCCAAAAATTTTGAAATCTAGAAATCCATCTAGTCCTTGTAGAAAATAAGTCCCAATGCTGATCGATATTAGGAACCAGAGGAATATGAGGAGATAACCATTTATACCCCAAAAGAGCCTTATAATTAAGCAAAGGAGTGTCAACATGCCATCTCTAGTTTGACCACCAAGGACGCTACGAGCGCACACCAATCTTATGCAACATATAAAAAGGGGTAAGAGCAATAACAACATCATACGTATTTTTGTCTGCACCATTCATCCTAAAGGTCTGTTTGAACTTATTCCATGGGATCCAATCTCTAGTCAGGAGAGAAAACAAATCATCTATTATAACAATATTATTTTTGAAAAAACATTGAGCATAAATCCATTACACCTGAGCTAAGGGAGAACCTTCATGAAAAAACACGAGGGACCACCAAATATTCATAGAATTGATGGATAAGCTTTTACGAAATCCATATCCTCTCCAACAGATCCAAGGAGTGAGCTACTGCCAGGCTTTCCATATACTTTTAATAATAAAGGAACCATAAATCTTAACAAAAATTGGAGCAACAATGCGAGAGGGAATGATATGGAATAAAATGAAGCTAACTATTATTTGAAAACATAGGACTTAAATAAGTCCAAAATGTAAACCGTAATCCTGGAAATCATCAACTGCTTCAAGGATCTATGTACAAAAATCAAGGAAAGGCTAAAACATAAGCCCTACAAGAACGAAAAGTAAAACACCTAGAATTAGACTATTCAACGGAGCTTATCAACAACTCACGTTGATTATTCTTATGACTAAGCCTAATTAAAATATCCTAGGTCTAAAAAGAAATTAGCCCCTAGGTCTAAATTTCCTCATCATTCGTCCCAACAAAAGAAGCATTGGACTCCAATGCTTTTAACAAAGAGGGAAAATCTCGGGACAGAATGTGAGTAGAAATCCAGTGAGCCTGATGTGGAAATTGGCCTCGTCGGGCCAAAATATATGAAGTAGAAGCACTCTGGTGAGTGTGTCGGGTCTTCGTATCAAAGACTGTATCGACGTCAAGCGAAAGCTAAGCATCAGGAACCACATCAACTGGATGAATGACGGTTGTAACTATTTCCAATGTGGAATCAAAGTATGGTTTGAGAAGATCAACATTGACAACATCATGAATGCCAAGATGTGCTGGAAGGTCCAAGTGAAAGGCATTCTCAGAAATTTGTTGAAGAATAGTATAAGGCCCATAACGAAGAGGCTTGATTTTGCTATGTGCCTTATCTACAAATCATCGTTTGTCAAGATGAAACCATACTTTGTCACCAACCTAAAAGGAATGAGGAGTGCGGTGCTTGTACATTTGTTGTTTCTGCTTTTGCTGAGTCTTCTGAAGAATTTGAATCACTTTGGCTTGAAGACTCTGCAAATGTTGCACAAAATAGTTGGCCTTGTCTTGTTCCTTCTGAATGTGCATTATGGCTGAAGAAGGCAAAGACAAAGGTAACTCATAAGGAGTAAGTGGTTGAAAACCAAAACACACTTCAAATGGAGAGTGCTCGGTAGAACTTTGGACGGCCCTGTTGTAGGCATGCTCAATGTGAGTGAGGCTTAAGTCCCACTTGGCTGGAGTGGAATGATGGTAAATCCTCAAACTCTGCACGAGAGTACGATTAACTACCTCTCTCTGCCCATCGGATTGAGGATGATAAGCAGTAGAGAAGTTAAGAGATACTCCTAAAATCTTCCAAAGATATTGCCAAAAGTGACCCACAAAGAGTGAGTCACGATCAGAGACGATGCTGGTAGGAAGACCAAAAGAACGCCATACCACCTCAAAGAATAGTTGGGCAAGATCCTGTGTAGTACTTGTCTTACGATAAGGAATGAATTTGGCCATTTTGCTGAATCTGTCCACCACAACAAAGACACAATCATGCTTGCATACTGTCATTGGAAAACTGCTCAAGAGATCCATGGAAATGCTTTCCCATGGACAAGAAGGAATGGGCAAAGGCATGCTCAAACCTAATGTCCTATTGGCAGATTTGGAGCGATTATAGACTGCACATTGTTGCAAGAAGCGAAGAACATCTGTTTGCATGTGTGGCCAAAAGAAAAACAATTGAAGATGATGAAGAGTTTTCTGCCTACCAAAATGTCCCCCATAGAGTGTGGAATGAGCCTCATTCAGAAGAGACTCCCTGTTCCCATGAGGAACACAAAGTTTGTCCAATTTGTACAACATTCCATATTGAATATGAAAGTCCTGAAGAGCTCTCAAATTTGAAGAAGAAGGATTGGAAATTTGGTCGAAAACTTTTCCAAAATATGGATCCATAGGATACTGTGTAGGACAAGTTTGGAAGCCAAGATGAGAAGTAGTGACAACTATCAAAACAAGAGTAGAAGGAGGATGACTCAAACAATCAGCCACTATATTGTTTCATCCTTTCTTGTACTTGATTACCAAATGGAACTGTTGCAAGTACGATGCCCATTTCATGTGCCTAGCTTCCTTAATTTTTGTTTGAGATTGAATAAACTTAAGGGGCATGTGATCTGTATGAACAATTGTTTATTTTCCTAAGAGATAATTCCTCCAATACTTGATTGCTTGAACCAAAGCATAGAACTCCTTATCATATGTAGAATAGTTCTTCTTGGCCTCTGAAAATGTTTCTGAATGGTAGGCCACTCGGATGGCCATTCTGCATGAGCACAGCTCCAAGTGCAACTTGTGAAGCATCAGTTTCTATCTCAAATGGTTAAGACAAATCAGGAAGAACAAGAACTGGTGCAGTACTCAATTTTTGTTTCAATGTGTCAAAGGCTTTTTGTTGATCCTTTGTCCACTAAAATGGAACTTTGATCTTTTTCAAATAGTGTAAAGGTGCAGCAATAGAAGAATATCCTCCAATGAACTTGCGATAGAAATTGGCAAGTCCAAGAAAACTTCTTAACTCCGTGACTGAAGTAGGAGTTGGCCAAGAGAAGATAACTTCAACTTTGTAAGGATCTACTTGCACACCTTTTTCACTAATTACAAACCCAAGATAGGCAATGAATGTTTGCCCAAATGAACACTTAGGAAAATTTGCATACAATTGGTTCTTTTGAAGAGTTTGAAGAACCGTTTCCAAGTGTTCTAAATGATTCTCCCAAGTAGAAGAATATATAAGAATGTCATCCAAATAGATGATTACAAATTTATCCAAACAATCTCTGAATACTTCATTCATCAGCTGCATGAATGTAGTTGGAGCATTTGTAAGGCCAAAGGGCATGACAAGCCATTCAAAGAGCCCCATTTTGGTCTTAAATGCTGTTTTCCAAGTGTCTTCTGCTTGAATTCTCACCTGATGATACCCACTTTTGAGATCAATATTGGAGAAGAATTTTGCACCTTGCAATTGGTCCAAGAGATCATTAATGCGAGGAAGTGGATAACGATTCTTGATTGTAATCTTATTGAGTGCCCTGAAATCAATGCATAATCTCCATGTGCCATCCTTCTTCAACACAAGCAAGATAGGATAAGCACAAGGGGAAGTACTGGGTTTGATGAACCCTTTAGTCAACAATGCTTGAATTTGCTTTTTAATTTCTTCCATTTGCTCTATTGATTGTCTATACATTGAATAATTAGGAAGAGAAGATGCAGGAACAATCTCAATACTATGATTAATCTATCTTTCAGGAGGAAGACTTGTGGGTTATTGAAAAATATCAAAAAATGATTGAAGTATTGAATGAATTGAAGAACTCCTGTTATTAGTGTGCTTAGGTGCTTGCTTTTCTTCTTGAATTGGTCTGATGAAGATGAGTGCTAATTCCTTTGCTTGGTTTACAACTTTGCATGCTTGTCTACAACTCAACATCAAATTATGTGGTGTTTGTTGTGTACTTCTGATTATGAATGCTTTATTGTATTTGTGCAAAGTGTATGTATTTTTGTACCCATTATGTATAGACCTCCTATCTTATTGATAGGGTCTTCCAAGCAACAAGCCACAACAATCCATCACACACAATCGAGTCCACAAAAGAAGGACTGAAAGCAAAATTCATAGTGCAAGTGTGTGTGATGTCTGATGTAATCCCATTGTCCTTCCATCCCAAAGGATAAGGATGAGGATGGGGATTCATCGGTAACTTCAATTTGTCAACAACGGACCTCACAGTTATATTCTTTTGCAAGCTGTTATCGATTATACAATCAACCATAAAGGTGTCACTGAGATGGACCGTAGTCACAAACAAATTCTCGCGATCACCTTGTGAAGTATTCATAAGGGTCAATTTGTTTAACCTTGCCAATTCCCTATAAGGCTTACGTTCCCCTATAGCCTCAATGGGACTTTCTTGTGAGTCCTCATTGGAGGGCTTTACAACTAGGGATTGTTTCTTCACATTTTGCAACTTAAAACACCTCTTTTGAGTATGTCCTGGATTTTTACAATAATTACAAATCAAAGGTGATTTAGAAGAAGAAGAGGGAGTAGGAGAATAAGAAGATTTAGCTCCCTTGGAAGGTTGAGGAGAAGCCTTCTGATTTCCTCCTGATGTAGAAGAGCAAGTCCCACGTGATTGCTCCCTCATTTCCTCCTCAGCAAGAAGGGCTTGATTGAAAGCCATGTCAATGTTTACAATCAACTTGTATTTCATATTCCTGTAAATGGGCTTCTGCAAACCACTTTTGAATTTGTTAACAAGTTGTGATGCATTATCCTGTATAGAATTCAAAATTTTTCAGCTAATTCAGAAACCATTTGACCCCGAGTGAGCATCAACAAAAATTATCACAAAAAGACAAAGTTACAAATGTGCAAAATAAAATGTGCCCAATTTAATTTGCAAAAATTGCAAATTTACACATGGAAGTGCAAAAGAAATATTCGCACAATGTTGCAAAAATGTGCTTGCACAATGTCGTAAAAAGTCAAAATTTGACTTAGTGGTAAAAACAAAAAGTAAATCTTTTTTTTTTTTTTTTTAATCAAAAAGGTGGGTTTTGATTTAATTGAATGCAAGCTCACCAAGGTCGAATATGGACTATGCTAATTCAATCACACGTAGAAAATCATTCGACAAAGTCAACAACCAAATTCGCAAAGAGAGCACCGACAATACCGTTGGATGAAAATAGGCAAAGTGCCTAAGTTAAAGTGCAAGCGGGTCAGCCTGCATGAAATGTGGGATTAAACCCATAGGGGATTAAGCATACAGGCCAAAGGAACAGCATGCGGAGTGAGCCAACTATTGAATGACGAACACGTCGCTAATTTCCTTGCCCTGCACGAAAAAAATAAAAACCTACACGCAGCAACAGATGTCACGAAAATCAAAGATCTGATGGAGAATGAGATTTTCTACACCCTGCAGCTTGTCGTTCACAATGGCCAAGATAATGATTCTAGATTGCGGGCCGAGAAAAACTTGAGTTCCCGATTTCAAGAGGAATTTTAACAGTCGTCGGTGACCTCTGCACTAAATGCGAGATGCAGGAAATAGCCCGTTCACAGCAGCAATCAGAGACCAGATCATTTGCAGGCATGTAGGCCGAGATAGTAGAATGGATTTTTCAAGGGAAACACAATATTGTCGAGAAACCATTGTCTTTTGAATGAGTTTTTTTTTTTAACGACGTCAAAAAATGTCAAATTTTGTCATGAATTGGACGTCGGGAGGAGCTACCAAACTCGCAGAGTGGATCTGCCCTTCACGTGGCCGCAAAAAGCATGGATGATCAGAGGCTTCAAAAATTGGTAGGTGTAGCCACGATCTCCAGAGGTGTCAGAAAACGTAGATCGACAATGGTTGTCCGGTAGAGTCGGGAAGTCGCTAACGCAGGACCGATATTACACACATAAAAACCACCAAATTTTCATTAAAAACTTTCAAAATCCAAATCACAGAAGATACAATTGGCCAACCCCCTTACAATGTATGAACTGCCACTTATAGCGGACCCGACCCCCTTCGGACATCATTACACCGACTGCGGAGTTTCCTGTAACCGCTCGCACGAATGTTCTCGTAACCGCCTAATATCGTTGCCAGGTGCCTTGAATCATCATGGCATGGAATGGCGGAGTGCTCTGCAGCCACCTGTCCATCGACCCTCTGAGTCATCATTCCCAGGAGTGCTCTATAGACACCTGTATTTTGTTGCCACGTGCCCTTTTGCAACGACCTCTGCAACTTCCTGCCCGTGTGGAGTCGTGAATGACCTGTCGCGATATCGTGACATTTCCGCTTCCTCTCTCTCTCTCTCCTCTTCGGTCGTGATATCGCGAAGTTTTGGTGCTCGGCCTCTATTCTCTCCTTCGGGCCGCAAAATCGTGACATGTCGCGAAATCGTGACATCTTGGCCTTCCGCACTTACCTCCTGTCTTTGGGTCACGAAACTATGACATGTCACGAAATCGTGACATCCTGGCCATCTGTACTCTCCTTTTGTCTTTGGTCTGTGAAAACATGACATGTCGCGAAATCATGACATCCTGGCCTTCCGCACTCTCCTTCTGTCTTCGGGCCACAAAACGCGACATGTCACGAAATCGCGACATCTTTACCTTTTGCACTTGTCTTCTGCCTTTGGGTCATGAAATCGTGACATGTCATGAAATCGTGACGTCTTTACCTTCCGCACTTGTCTTCTGGCTTTGGGTCGCGAAACCGTGACATGTCACGATATCGCGACGGTCTTTCCCCTTGGCGCCTATTCTTCAAATGTGTCATGATATCGCGACAGCCCTTCCCCTTGGTGCCTATTCTTCAAATGTGTCACGATATCGCGACAGCCTTTCCCCTTGGCTCCTCTTCTCCGAATGTGTCACGATATCGCGACACATTTGCTGTCATGATATCGCGACAACCTTTCCCCTTGGCTCCTCTTCTTCGATTGTTGTCGCGATATCGTGACAACCTTTCCCCTTGGCTCCTTTTATCCGAATGTGTCACGATATCGTGACACATTTTTTGTCACGATATCACGATAGCCTTTCCCCTTGGCTCCTCTTCTCCGATTGTTGTCGCGATATCGCGACAACCTTTCCCCTTGGCTCCTTTTATCCGAATGTGTCGCGATATCGTGACACATTTGCTATCATGATATCGCGACAACCTTTCCCCTTGGCTCCTCTTCTTCGATTGTTGTCGCGATATCGCGATAGCCTTTCCCCTTGGCTCCTTTTATCCGAATGTGTCATGATATCGTGACACATTTGTTGTCGTGATATCACGATAGCTCTTCCCCTTGCCAGCACTTGAAATTTTTTTTGGATGATGCAAGATTGCTCTACCACCACCAGATGCTCCTGCATCAGACACCTAGGGTGAATTGAGAAGTGACCTTCACTTCTGTTCTGTGTGAGGTAGACCCAGGCGTTCAACCTCGGCCTTCGATAACCAAGTCGCATCTTCTACGGGCCTACCCTTCCACTTAATAAAATATTCAGAATATTGCTTATTCCTAGTACTTCGGCCTTCACGCGTGTCAAGGACTTCTTCTATCTCGTCTGCGACTGGGGTGGCTGCTGGAATGCTCCACAATTTTGGGCTTGGTGTCTCACTACTACCTCCTTCATGATACTCGACCAAATCCAAAATGTTAAAAATGGGTGAGATGTTAAGTTCACTCGGCAACTCCACCTCGTATGCATTGCCCGAATCCCGTTTTCCAATGATTCTGCATGGTCCAAACTTCTTCATTTTTAGCTTGTTATAGGTCTTGGCAGGAAACCTTTCTTTTCTTAGATGGACCATGACGGCATCTCCCACTTCAAATTCTTTAGACCGGCGCTTCTGGTCTGCCCTGGTCTTATATTGAGTATTCATCTTAGTGATCTGCTTCATCACCTCTTCATGCAAGCTTTTCAGGTGCTCTGCAAAGTCTTCGGCCTCAGCACTGCACTTTTCTCTTGTATCCATCTTCCTCAACTCAGAAGCGTTTCTTGGGCTGCTCCCATAAATTATCTGGAATGGTGATTTGTTGGTACTCCTATTGACAGAGTTGTTGTACGTGAATTCTGCCTGCAGCAAAACTAAATCCCATCCCTTGGGCTTGTCTCCTACCAAGCATCTCAATAGATTGCCCAAACTTCTATTTACCACCTCTGTTTGGCCATCTGTCTATGGGTGGTATGCAGAACTAAATTTTAAATCCGTTTTCAGTTTCTTCCATAGGGTTCTCCAGAAATACCCTACAAACTTGGTATCCCTGTCCGACACAATACTCTTCGACAGACCATGCAGTCGTACCACTTCTTTGAAAAATAGGCCTGCCACATGGACCACGTCACTAGTCTTCTGGCAGGGGATAAAATGAGCCATTTTTGAAAACCTGTCAACCACCACAAGTATGGAATCGTTTCCCCTCTATGTCCTGGGTAAACCAAGAACAAAATCCATACTGATGTCCTCCCATGGCCTCTCGGGTACAGGTAGTGGTTGATATAAACCAGTAGGCTGCCTCACACCTTTCGCCATCTGGCATATCCTACAACTTTGCACGAATTTTGTCACATCTTGTTGCAATTGTGGCCAGTAGTAGTTTTCATTAACAAGGGAAATGGTCTTGTCTCGACCAAAGTGTCCAGCCAAACCTCCACTGTGTTTTTCCTTGATCAGATTCTCCCTCATTGAACTTCGGGGAATGCATAATTGGTTTCCTCTGAACAACATTCCATCTTGGATCAAAAAATTTAACCACTTAGTCTTGTCTAAAGTAACAGGCACAGAGCAGGCCTTCCAAGCTTCTGCAAAGTCGGGATCTGCAGGGTACAAACCCTTAAGTTCAGCAAACCCTACAACTTCCACCTTCATTTCCATCAATAAACATTGCCTCCTACTTAAAGCATCCGCAACTCTATTGGACCTTCCGCTCCGGTGCTTCAGCACAAAGGTATAGCTCTGTAGGAATTCAACCCACTTCAGGTGCCTCTGATTTAGCTTTCCTTGACTGTTAATATACTGCAGTGCCTGATGATCAGTATATAGAACAAATTCCTTTGGCAAAAAATAATGCCTCCATTTCTTCAGAGCCTGAACTATAGCATAGAACTCCTGATCATACACTGAATACTTCTTCCTGGCATCATTGAGTTTCTCACTAAAATAAGCGACAGGCTTACCCTCTTGACTCAATACAGCCCCTATGGCACTACCACTAGCATCACAGTCTACCTGAAATACCTTATTAAAATATGGAAGTGCTAAGACAGGTTGCTCTGTGACCTTCTTCTTTAACATAGACAAGATCTTTTCTGCTCTGGTTGTCCACTTAAATTCCTTCTTATTCCCCCTCATTGTCTCCGTAAGGGATGCACAAATACTGTTGAAATTTCTAATGAACTTTTTATAAAAACTGGCTAGACCATGAAATGATCTTACCTCAGTCACGCTTCTTGGAGCAGGCCATTCTATGATAGCCCTCACCTTTTTTGGGTCCATTTTTAGACCGTCTGCTGAGATGACAAATCCTAGGTATACCAACTCCCTTTTCACGAAGTTACACTTCTTCAGATTTATCAGCAACTGCTCCTCCCGTAGCTTCTCAAAAACCCTCCTGATATGCATCAGGTGTTCCTCCAGGGTTTTTCTAAATATCAAGATATCATCTAAGTAGACAATGACAAATTTGCCTAAAAATTATTTCAATACTTCATTCATCAGCCGCATGAATGTACTAGGTGCATTGGTTAGCCCAAATGGCATGACCAACCACTCATACAAACCCTCTCTAGTTTTGAAGGTTGTCTTCCACTCATCCCCTTCTCTAACACGGATCTGATGGTAACCACTCTTTAGATCAATCTTCGTGAAGTACTCAGCTCCACTCAAACAGTCCATAAGGTCATCCATCCTTGGCAATGGGAACCTATATTTTATAGTGATCTTGTTAATTGCCCGAGAGTCTATGCACATTCTCCACTCTCCATATTTCTTGGGTGCTAGTACTGTAGGTACTGCACACGGGCTAAGACTCTCCCGAATCAACCCCTTCTTTAACAACTCTTGAACTTGCCTATTTAGCTCCTCAGTTTCCATAGGAGTCATCCTGTGTGCGGCCTTATTGGGCAAGCTAGACCCTGGCACCAAGTCTATATGATGACTGATCTTCCTTACAGGTGGTAAACCCTCAGGTACATTATCAGACATGATATCTAGAAATTCTTCTAACAGGCCCCTAACTTCTACTGGGGTATCCTTGCATTCCTTTTCCTTAACCCTAGGGATTATTGCATAGCACATATGATCTGGCTTCAGGCCATCTAAAAATCTCCTTCCATCAACTAGATAGACTCGAGCACTGCTACATACCTTTTTGTCCGCCTCCTTCAGGGGTTTCAACTTATGGCGAACTCCATTCTTCGACAAGGAATACATGTTGGCTCGACCATCATGTACTGCACTCCAATCAAACTGCCATGGTCTCCCAAGCAACATGTGACATGCATCCATAGGTAGGATGTCACATAGGACTTCATCACGGTAAGTTCCAATGTTAAATTTCACCAGGCATTGTTCATTGACCAAAACCCTATGGTCCTTCTGTAACCACGCAATCCGATATGGATGCGGGTGTCTTCTTCTCTCTAACTGTAACTTGGCAACCATCTCCTCAGAGACCAAGTTATCGGTACTACCATTGTCAATAATGATGTTACAGACCTTGCCTGAGCATTTGCATCTCATGTGGAATAGGTTGTTCCTCTGGTCTGGCTCCTTTTCCTCATTCAACAATACTCTCCTTATGACCATCGCTTCTCCTCGTTCTACCTCCTCAGAGTGCTCAGATTCGACACCTTCGTCTGCTACAACAGCCCTGGCCTGACCCTCAGGTCTTCGATTTGGCCTCTCTTGGCGCTGTGGACAGTTGTATGCCCGATGCCCTTCTTCTCCGTAATTAAAGCAGGTTCCACGAAATACACCTCTCCCATACCCATGCCCAGGCCTACCTCTTCCTCTTGGGTAGCTATTGTTTTGATTGCATGGGCGGTGGGTATTCTCCTCTTTCTCTTCTTTTTGGTCATGGCTACTGCTTGTTTCACCAGTCTTCTTTAGATCTCTATATCTTCCTCCACTGGTCCTTCCACCAGCTCTCCCACCATGATCCTTTCCTCTCTGCTTACCCTCAAACCTCCTATTTAGTTTCTCTTCCACTTTTAATGCAAATTGGTATGCATCCTCCATCGTGCTCATCCAAACCAGACTCAACTCTTCTTGAATGATGGTTCTCAATCCATTGATGTAGCGGGCGACCTTCTCCTTATTCGCCTCAGAATGGCCAGTTCGAATGGAGATCTAGTAGAACTCCTCTGTGTACTCTTTGACATATTTACTCACCTGCCTTAGACTCTGCATCCTCCTCAACAGATCCAACTCATAATCTATGGGGATGAATTGTCTCTTCAATTTCTCAACCATCCGATCCCACCTGGTGATTTTCTCTTTTCCCCTCTTGTTCCTTTCTAGTTGTACTCCTTTCCACCAGATGCTAGCATGTCCCTTCAACTTTGTTTTTGTGAACCTGATCCGATTTGGATCTGAGATCTCTTCATACTCGAAATATTCCTCCATGTCGTTGATCCAATCTACCAACTCCTCGGGGTTGAGATTCCCAGAATATGTGGAGACGTCAAACTTTGGCTTCTTCCCGATCTGGGATATGGCCCTATACATCCTAGCTTCTACTGGATCCAATGCTTCTTCCTCATCAGATGGACCCTCGTCTTCCCAAACTTCATCTTCACTGTGGTCCTCTCTTCTTGGCTCAACTCCTCTTCTCAATTCCTCCTGCAGGGCTTGCACTTGCCTCTGCAAGGCTCTGAGATCGACCTCTTCCCCCCTATTTCTTGCACCACCATGGTTTCTTTGTGGAGGCATCCTGCTCACTTCCTCACAACCCTCAACCATAGATCTTGGTGCAAACTGCCTCACGATCGGTGATCTGTTCACGTGCTCAGAACCTTCTGGCTCTGATACCACTTGACGCAGGACCGAGATTACACACAAAAAAACCACCAAATTTTCATTAACAACTTTCAAAATCCAAATCACAGAAGATACAATTGGCCAACCCCCCTTACAATGTATGAACTGCCACTTATAGCGGACCCGACCCCCTTCGAACATCATTACACCGACTGCGGAGTTTCCTGTAACCGCCCGCACGAATGTTCTGTCATCGCCTACATACTGTTGCCAAGTGCCTTGAATCATCATGGCATGGAATGGCGGAGTGCTCTGCAGCCACCTGTCCATCGACCCTCTGAGTCATCATTCCCAGGAGTGCTCTATAGACACCTATATTTTGCTACCACATGCCCTTCTGCAATGACCTCTACAACCGCCTGCCCGTGTGGAGTCGTGAACGACCGCTTCCTTGCTCTCTCTCTCCTCTTTAGTCGTGATATCATGACATTTTGGTGCTCGGCCTCTATTCTCTCCTTCGGGCCGCGAAATCGTGACATGTCATGAAATCGCGACATCTTGGCCTTCCGCACTTACCTCTTATCTTCGGGTCATGAAATCGTGACATGTCACGAAATCGTGACATCCTGGCCATCCGTACTCTCATTTTGTCTTTGGTCCACAAAAACGCGACATGTCACAAAATCGCGATATCCTGGCCTTCCGCACTCTCCTTCTGTCTTCGGGCCGCGAAATGCGACATGTCATGAAATCGTGACGTCTTTACCTTCTGCACTTGTCTTCTGCCTTTGGGTCACGAAACCGTGACATGTCACGAAATCATGACGTCTTTACCTTTCGCACTTGTCTTCTGGCTTTGGGTCACGAAACTGCGACATGTCGTGATATCGCGATAGTCTTTCCCCTTGGCGCCTATTCTTCAAATGTGTCATGATATCACGATAGCCCTTCCCCTTGGTGCCTATTCTTCAAATGTGTCGTGATATCACGACAGCCTTTCCCCTTGGCTCCTCTTCTCCGAATGTGTCGCGATATCGTGACACATTTGCTGTCGCGATATCGCGACAGCCTTTCCCCTTGGCTCCTCTTCTCCGATTGCTATCGTGATATCATGACAACCTTTCCCCTTGGCTCCTTTTCTCCAAATGTGTCATGATATCGTGACACATTTGCTATCACGATATCGCGACAACCTTTCCCCTTGGCTCCTCTTCTTCGATTACTGTCGCGATATCGCGATAGCCTTTCCCCTTGGCTCCTTTTATCCGAATGTGTCACGATATCGCGACACATTTGCTATCACAATATCGCGACAACATTTCCCCTTGGCTCCTCTTCTCTGATTGCTATAGCGATATCGCGACAAGCTTTCCCCTTGGCTCCTTTTATCTGAATGTGTCATGATATCGCAACACATTTGTTGTTGCGATATCGCGACAGCTCTTCCGCTTGCCAGCACTTGAAATTTTTTTTGGATGATGCAATATTGCTCTGCCACCACCAGATGCTCTTGCATCAGTCACAAAATTTCCTCGTTGGCGCACTAAACAGGACATACGGACGGTGCACTAGAGTCGAAGAATTGATGCCCTCCAAATGTGGTTCTCTACCCACAAAAAGACAACAAATATTATTGTTGCATTTGTTGTCTATAAAAATTTATATGATAGTGCACATTGTCAAATTTTAATGTCAACAAATTTTATGACAATATTTACAACAATGATAAGTGCTTGCAATTTTTCTGCAATATTGGCAGCAAAAATTTGTGCAATTTTTTTGAGCTTCACACTGGAACGAAGGTGGTGAAAAACTATCCAAACCACTCTATGGAGATCGAAAATAACCCAAAACCTCCAAAAATCCTTCGCTCTGATACCAACTGATATGGAATAAAATGAAGCTAACTATTATTTGAAAACATAGGACTTAAATAAGTCCAAAATGTAAACCGTAATCCTAGAAATCATCAACTTCTCCAAGGATTTACATACAAAAATCAAGGAAAGGCTAAAACATAAGCCCTACAAGAACAAAAAGTAAAACACCTAGACTTAGACTATTCAACCGAGCTTATCAACAACTCACGTTGATTATTCTTATGACTAATCCTAATTAAAATATCCTAGGTCTAAAAAGAAATTAGCCCCTAGGTCTAAATTTCCTCATCAGGGAACATCCAAACCTCTCCATACTCTACGATTTAATGGTAGACTAGAGGAAATTGTCACAACCGAAAATTTTCACAAACATTTATTTTTTTAACAATACACAAAGACATGAACAATTTGTTGGTAACCTAATATATTATTAGTTCTGGCATAAAAATAAATGCACTTCAAGATTTATCACCACTACAGTTGGTGTCTTAAGTGCTTAGGACTGGCCAAGCCCTGCAACTCGCCTTAATGATGACTGATCTTCCTTATAGGTGGTAAACCCCCAGGTACATTATCAGACATGATATCTAGAAATTCTTCTAACAGGCCCCTAACTTCTACTGGGATATCCTTGCATTCCTTTTCCTTAACCCTAGGAATTATTGCATTGCACATATGATCTGGCTTCAGGCCATCTAAAAATTTCCTTCCATCAAATAGATAGACTCGAGCACTGCTACATACCTTTTCGTCCGCCTCCTTCAGGGGTTTCAACTTATGGCGAACTCCATTCTTTGACAAGGAATACGTGTTGGCTCGACCATCATGTACTACACTCTGATCAAACTACCATGGTCTCCCAAGCAACATGTGACATGCATCCATAGGCAGGATGTCACATAGGACTTCATCATGATAAGTTCCAATGTTAAATTTCACCAGACATTGTTCATTAACCAAAACCCTATGGTCCTTCTGTAACCATGCAATCTGATATGGATGCGGGTGTCTTCTTCTCTCTAACTGTAACTTGGCAACCATATCCTAAGATACCAAGTTATCAGTACTACCATTTTCAATAATGATGTTACAGACCTTGCCTGAGCATTTGCATCTCGTGTGGAACAAGTTGTTCCTATGGTCTGGCTCCTTTTCCTCATTCAACAAGACTCTCATTATGACCATCGCTTCTCCTTGTTTTGCCTCCTCAGAGTGCTCAGATTCGACATCTTCGTCTGCTACAGCAGCCTTGGCCTAACCCTCAGGTCTCTGATTTGGCCTCTCTTGGTGCTGTGGACAATTGTATGCTCGATGCCCTTCTTCTTCACAATTAAAGTAGGTTCCATGAAATACACCTCTCCCATACCCATGCCCAGGCCTACCTCTTCCTCTAGGGTAGTTTTTGTTTTGATTGCGTGGGCGGTGGGTATTCTCCTCTTTCTCTTCTTTCTGGTTCTGGCTACTGCTTGTTTCACCAGTATTCTTCAGATCTCTGTATCTTCCTCCACTGGTCCTTCCACCAGCTCTCCCACCATGATCCTTTCCTCTCTGCTTACCCTCAAACCTCCTATTTAGTTTCTCTTCCACTTTTAATGCAAATTGGTACGTATCCTCCACTGTGCTCATCCGAACCAGACTCAGCTCTTCTTGAATGATGGTTCTCAATCCATTGATGTAGCGGGCGACCTTATTATTCACCTCTGAATGGCCAATTCGAATGGAGATCTAGTAGAACTCATCCGTGTACTCTTTGATAGATTTACTCGCCTACCTTCGACTCTACATCCTCCTCAACAGATCCAACTCATAATCTGTGGGGATGAATTGTCTCTTCAATTTCTCAACCATCCAATCCCACCTGGTGATTTTCTCTTTTCCCCTCTTGTTCCTTTCCAGTTATACTCCTTTCCACCAGATGCTAGCATGTCCCTTCAACTTTGTTTTTGTGAACCTGATCTGATTTGGATCTGAGATCTCTTCATACTCGAAATATTCCTCCATATCGTTGATCTAATCTACCAACTCCTCGGGGTTGAGATTCCCATAATATGTGGAAACGTCAAACTTCGGCTTCTTCCCAATTTGGGATATGGCCCTATACAGCCTAGCTTTTACTGGATCCAATGCTTCTTCCTCATCAGATGGACCCTCGTCTTCCCAAACTTCATCTTCACTGTGGTCCTCTCTTCTTGGCTCAACTCCTCTGCTCAATTCCTCCTGCAGGGCTTGCACTTGCCTTTGCAAGGCTCTGAGATCGACCTCAGCCCCCCTATTTCTCGCACCATAGTTTCTTCATGGAGGGATCCTACTCACTTCCTCACAACCCTCAACCACAGATCCTGGTGCAAACTGCCTCTCAACCGACGATCTATTCACATGCTTAGAACCTTCTGGCTCTAATACCACTTGACACAGGACCGATATTACACACAAAAAAACCACCAAATTTTCATTAACAACTTTCAAAATCCAAATCATAGAAGCTACAATTGGCCAACCCCCTTTACAATGTATGAACTGCCACTTATAGCGGACCCGACCCCCTTTGAACATCATTATATCGACTACGGAGTTTCCTGTAGCCGCTCGCACAAATGTTTTGTCACTGCTGCATACTGTTGCTAGGTGCCTTGAATCATCATGGCATGGAATAGCAGAGTGCTCTACAGCCACCTGTCCATCGACCCTCTGAGTCATCATTCCTAGGAGTGCTCTATAGACACCTATATTTTGCTACCACATGCCCTTCTGCAATGACCTCTACAACCGCCTGCTCGTGTGGAGTCATGAACAACCGCTTCCTTGCTCTCTCTCTCCTCTTCGATCATGATATCGTGACGTTTTGGTGCTCGACCTCTATTCTCTCATTCGAACTGCAAAACTATGACATGTCACAAAATCGTGATATCTTGGCCTTCTGCACTTACCTCCTGTCTTCGGGTCACGAAACTGTAACATGTCACAAAATCGCAACATCCTGGCCATACGTACTCTCATTTTGTCTTTGGTCCACGAAAACGTGACATGTCACAAAATCGTGACATTCTGGCCTTCCGCACTCTCCTTCTATCTTCGGGCTGTGAAATGCGACATGTCATGAAATCATGACGTCTTTAACTTCTGCACTTGTCTTCTGCCTTTGGGTCACGAAACCGTGACATGTCATGAAATCACGATGTCTTTACCTTCTGCACTTGTCTTCTGGATTTGGGTCATGAAACAGCGACATGTCGCGATATCACGAAGGTCTTTCCCCTTGGTGCCTATTTTTCAAATGTGTCATGATATCGCGACAACCCTTCCCCTTGGTGCCTATTCTTCAAATGTGTCATGATATCGTGACAGCCTTTCCCCTTGGCTCCTCTTCTCGAAATGTGTCGCGATATCGCGAAACATTTGCTATCGCGATATCATGATAGCCTTTCCTCTTGGCTCCTCTTCTCTGATTGCTGTCGCGATATCATGACAACCTTTCCCCTTGGCTCCTTTTATCCAAATGTGTCATGATATCGTGACACATTTACTGTCGTGATATTACGACAACCTTTCCCCTTGGCTCCTCTTCTCCGATTACTATCGCGATATCATGATAGCCTTTCCCCTTGGATCCTTTTATCTGAATGTGTCATGATATCGCGACACATTTGCTATCACAATATCGTGACAACCTTTCCCCTTGTCTCCTCTTCTTCGATTGTTGTCGTGATATCACGACAGCCTTTCCCCTTGGCTCCTTTTATCCGAATGTGTCACGATATCGCGACACATTTTTTGTTGCGATATCACGATAGCTCTTCTGCTTGCCAGCACTTGAATTTTTTTTTGGATGATGCAAGATTGCTCTGCCACCACCAGATGCTCCTGCATTAGTCACAAAATTTCCTCGTTGGCACACTGAATAGGACAGACGGACGCTGCACTAGAGTCGAAGAATTGATGCCCTCCAAATGTGGTTCTCTACCCACAAAAAGACAACAAATATTATTGTTGCATTTGTTGTCTATAAAAATTTAGATGATAGTGCACATTGTCAAATTTTATTGTCAACAAATTTTATGACAATATTTACAACAATGATAAGTGCTTGCAATTTTTCTGCAATATTGGCAGCAAAAATTTGTGCAATTTTTTTGAGCTTCACACTGGAACGAAGGTGGTGGAAAACTATCCAAACCACCCTATGGAGATCGAAAATTACCCAAAACCTCCAAAAATCCTCCGCAAATTACCCAAAACCTCTAAAAATCCTTCGCTTTGATACCAACTGATATGGAATAAAATGAAGCTAAATATTATTTGAAAACATAGGACTTAAATAATTCCAAAATGTAAACCGTAATCCTAGAAATCATCAACTTCTCCAAGTATTTACGTACAAAAATCAAGGAAAGGCTAAAACATAAGCCCTACAAGAACGAAAAGTAAAACACCTAGACTTAGACTATTCAACCGAGCTTATCAACAACTCACGTTGATTATTCTTATGACTAAGCCTAATTAAAATATCCTAGGTCTAAAAATAAATTAGTCCTTAGGTCTAAATTTCCTCATCAGGGAACATCCAAACCTCTCCATGCTCTACGATTTAATGGGAGACTAGAGGAAATTGTCACAACCCAAAATTTTCACACACATTTTTTTTTTAACAATACACAAAGACATGAACAATTTGTTGGTAACCCAATATATTGTTAGTTCTGGCATACACATAAATGCACTTCAAGAGTTGTCACCACTGCAGCTGGTGTCTTAAGTGCTCGGGACTGGCCAAACCCAGCAACTCGCCTTAATGATCCTGAATTCTCCCACAAGTCCTCATGGAATCTGGCGAAGGGTTATCCATTCAGGGCCCATATCACCTGAACGGGGTACGCTATTCTCCCTTGACCAAAGTTGTAAGAACTCTCAGTTCTTTTTTGAGTACACTGCTCAAACTTTGGAACCAACGTTTGTATGTCGGTGCTAGTCATTGACCTCCACTAAGGTTTAACTAGAGCCCGCCATCACAAGGCCTCAGGGCTAGATAACCGTATTCACTCCCAGACTGATGATAATGCTGCCCATAACCATCTGTCGCTGGAATGTCATGAGGTGCTCACTGGCCCCATATTCATATCGACATATCCTCAGTCCGGGTGGAATGACGAATTACCACCACCACTAACAGGTTGTTCACCTAGGGTGACATCCCATACCGCCACCCGTTACACTCAACGACTTTGGACCTCTATCCTTAAATTACCGGTTTATAGTGACACAACCTCACATAAGTCACCTCGTGACTTAGTGCATAAGAGGAGAAAGTCCCAACTTGACTTTTCCTTTTTGAGCAAATGTTCCAACTCCAGATAGTAATTTAGGTTCATGGTCATTCTAGGGTTTAAGTTTATTAACGAATTATCCTATTTTAAAACCCTTAGATTAATAAGAGATAAATAATCACAGTATCTCAACTCAGAATTAAATCTCAATATAAAAGAACTTCATTCCAAAAATCCATACTGAATAATAATAAAATCAATATGACCAAGCCCATAAAACTTCTATAATCATCAATAAAATATTGAACAATAATAACACATAATGGTAATAATACTCATTTGAACAGACTTATAAAAACTATAAACAAAATATTGGTCTTTAATAATAAACTTCAAACTTTCAATACAATATTGATCTTCATTCAAAACAGAAGAACTCTTTTATTCTAAAGAACCTATTATAAATCATACTAGAAAAATTCTTTTATTTTAAAAGAACCCATAAAAGAAATCTATTAAAAATCATTAATGAAATTACTTGAAACTAAATAAGAAATACTTTATAGTATATTTAATCTTCCTCACTACACAATACCATCCACTATATAATAATAATCGTACAACATGCACATACCATAATATTTTATAAAAATTCTATCAACAACACATCATATTTCTTCATAAAACCATATCCGTCTTTAATTTTCAGAGTGCATTGTCAATTATAACGAGATAATATTTTTCCATAAGTTTGCTATTAATCTCTCCATGGCTATGTTTAATAATAATCAAAATCACTAACAAAGTTTAAGAGAGTCATACATAAGGGAAAACCATCCCAACATTTCTTTAATTTCATAATACGTTTTCTTCAACAATAGTCAGTTTAATAATATGACTTAGTAAAGGTTCTTCATGAATTTCATTCAAAGTTTCCAATAAATGAGCTTCTACCCTCGAACGCAGCTTGAGACCATCACATCCAAGCGCCATCTAGACACGCTACTCTCGAGCGATGGGTAGAGCGTTTCCAACCCACCCACATTATCCGATGGAACAGAGCCAAGGTTTTAGAGGGGTCAGACTTGGCCCATAATATCTACATGACATACATGTAGAACCAGTCCATGCACTCAACTACATGCAGACTCCATAATGTCTTTATGACACTCACATAGGGTAGGTCATGCAGTCATTCACATATGCACACTCATCAATCAACGATTTTATGAAACAATGCAATTGTAGATGATAAAAAAGAAACCCTTGCATCATAAATCCAGCAAAGCAAGTTTTTGGCATTGTTACTTCCATCAGTCATGTAGACATTCATAGAAAAATATAAAATGAAGAAATACGATAGCTATATGAAAGCATAAGGTAAATCCCTTATTAAATTCATCAATTCTCAGTGCATTTCTACTTCCAGAACAACCACGCAGACATTATTACATCTCAACTATATGAAAGCATAAGGCAAATCCCTTATTAAATTCATCAATTCTCAGTGCATTCTTACTTCCAAAACAGCCACATAGACATACGCAGACAATATTACATCTCATAATGAAGGAATACAACAGCTATATGAAAGCATAAGACAAATTCCTTATTAAATTCATCAATTTTCAGTGCAACTATCTGCAATGCAAATCTTTGGATTTTTTTTTTTAAATTCCATCCCATATTTGAATTTAAATAACAGGTCACCTTCTCAGAACAGAATGCCAAGCAATTACATTCTAAGTTACTAGTTTTCATTCCAGTTCAAATGTTTATATTATTAATACACAAATACTTCACTCAAAATTCACAGACAACACACTATAAAACACGACAATTCTTATTATTCCACTTACAAACTGGTAAGTAAATTAGTGGCCATATTCCTTTTTATTTGTTTAATTAATTCATTATATAAAACATTCTTAATAGCTTATCATGAGCAACCTGACCTTCTTCTTGCAGAGCGTAGGCCACCCTCACGTTACCTTCATCTGTAGTCTAGCTTGCGCACTCCCAAGCGAAAGACTTCCTCCAAACTTTTTCTCCCCCCTTTGTTTCAAGACGTTCTCCTTAAAAATGAGATGGTAATTGATGTAAAGTGGACACTTCACTCGGATGGCCAGTTAGAACGTCCAAACGTTCTCCACGTATTGCTCCCGACAATACTTTAATTTATTAAAGCTTCTTTATAGTTTCTGGATTATAATTTCCATAAGTTTTTAGTTGCATTTTAGCTAGAGTACAAAGTTCCTTAGACTTGACTTAGGATTAATTACACTTAGCTAGAGTATGAAATTCCTTAGTCTTATCTTAGGATTCGTTGGTCTTGCTACAACCAACATTTATTTTTAATTTAATAATAATTATTAATAATAATAATTTTCATTGCCTTATAAACATTTTAGTTTATATATTAATGTGATTACATATTTTCTTTTTAATGTTACACTTATGAATAATTTTGAAGTTAATTCTTATTTTGTTATATTATTATTTTAAATTATTTTTATTTCACTTTCCAAAAATAATTATATATATTAATATTATCTGTGTATTGTTAAAAAAAAAATGTGTGTGAAAATTTTGGGTTGTGACAGATTGGTATCAGAGCATAAGTGGCAAGTTGTTTCCATGGATTTCATTGGACTTCCTAAAACCCGATTTCATCATAATGCTATATTCGTGTTTGTAGACAAATTGACCAAGGTAGCATATTTCATACCTAGTAGTACTCATGATGATGCCACAACAGTTGCTCAGAAATTTGCTTGAGAAATTGTAAGACTTCATGGATTTTTTGAAGTTATTATATCAAATAGAGACTCAGTTTACATCTACATTTTGGCAAGATTTGCATAGATCCTGGGGGACGAGGCTCAATATTAGCATTGCATACCATCATGAGATGGATGAACAGACCGAGATGGTCAACCAAGTATTATAAGACATGCTACGCATGTATTGCATGGATCATCAAAGAAAATGGGAGGATTATCTCTTCTTAGTGGAATTTGCTTACAATAACAGTTACCATACCACATTGGGCATGACCCCATTTGAGGCTCTATATGGGCGTAGGTGCAAGACACCATTAACATGGGAAAATTTGGATGATCGTGAGGTGATCGGTCTTGAAGTTGTTAAGGAAATGGAAAACCAACTGAAAGCAATCCGTTAGTGTTTGCATGAGGTAGCTGACCATTAGAAAAGTTTTGCTGACTTAAAACGAACACCTCAAGAATTTAATGTAGGAGACAGGGTCTTTCTTAGAGTCAAACCAACAAAAATCTCAATTAAGTCCACCAAATTAAGCCCTAGGTTTGTAGGACCTTTTGATATAACTGCAAAAATAAGTCTTGTTGCCTACAAGCTTGCACTGCCACCAAATTTGTCAAAAATCCACAATGTCTTTCATGTATCCCTACTTCAAAAATATTTTGTTGACCCAACTCATATCTTGGATACTACTTATTTGCAGATGTCAGACCTACAAAACATTGACGTGCGACCTATTAGGATTTTGGGTTTTAGAACCAAAAAACTCAGGAAAAGAGCTGCAGACCAATGTAGAGTGCAGTGGCACCAATTTTCTGAAAGAAATGCCACCTGGGAGGATACCGCAAGCATGAAAAATCAATTTCCTTACTTGTTTGAGACTTAAAAACTGAAAACATGATGTTATTAAATTTATGTACTAGGAACTTGATGCATATATATATGCCTTGATATGTATATATAATATTTTGATATGTACACTTTCATTTATATGATGTTATGATGAAATTACTGCTTATTTTTTGATGATAGTTACTTGCATTTGCACATCATTTAATTTTGATGATATGTTAACATAGGGACTATGTTAAAACTAAGGGGGGGAAGTATGTCACCTCCCCACTACTAGAGATTAATTTCCTTAGAAGAATGTGATTCTACTATTAGTATTTGTGATGCAGGTGTAGGTATCAAGGTAGATAGATTGAGGAACACCCACCCCATTAATCGAGGTAGCGGATCGAAAACGTCAGGTAAGTGGATACGATGTTGTGCCTTTGGCACCTTGGTCCATTGGTACATGGACGCCCACAATAGGATTGCATTACATTCTGCTTGTCATAGATTGAACGAGTGTTGCATGTTGATATTGCTTTTGTCGGTTTGCTATTCTTTGTATGCAACCTTTTTAAAAAATAATATATGTATATTAAAAAGTACATATAATATTAATATATAATTATTTTTTGAAAAGGTTGCATACAAAGAAAAACAAACCCACAAAAGCAATATCAACATGCAACACTCATTCAATCTATGACAGGCATAATGCAATGCAATCCTATTATGGGCATCCATGTACCCATGGACCAAGGTGCCAGGGGCACAACATCATATCCACTTACCTGGCATTTTTTATTCGCTACCTCAATTAATGGGGTGGGTGTTCCTTAATCTACTTGCCTTGATACCTGCACCTGCATCACTAACACTAATAGTAGAATCACATTCTTCTAAGAAAATTAATCTCTAGTAGTGGGGATGTGACAAAAATGAAATGTCAAACCAGAACTTTCCAATATTTAGTTCCCCTTAGTGCCTTTACCACCCACTATCACATAGATCAATACCTTACCGCCTATAGTCCAGTAAACCTCTTATTGTGGCTAATCCACAACACACCCCAAAATTGGGGGCCCACCTTTTTGCATGCTTTCAAAGAAGAAAACAGTGACCCAGATGCTAAGAAAATCAAAGAAAAAGGCAAAATTTCACTAAGGAGAAAAGTTGTCGCGATATCGCGACATGTTGCTCCGTCACGGCAGAAAATGAAAAGTTGTCACGATATCGCGACATGTTGCTTCGTCGCGGTCGAAAATGAAAAATTGTCGCGATATCGCGACATGTCACAAAATCGTGGTCAAACCAGTCAAACAGGGCAAGCCACTAAAGTTGTCGCGATATCGCGACATGTCGCGATTTCGCTATAGAAAGCAGCCACGGTTGTACGAAATGAAAAAGTGTCACGATTTCATGACATAAAGCATGGACAGCCCAAAACGAAAAAAGTGTCACGATTTCATGACATAAAAAGACAGCCCAAACGAAAAGCGTCACGATTTCGCGACAAAGTAGACAGCCTAAAAAAAAAGTCACGATTTCCGATAAAAAAACGTCCGATTTCTGATAGCCGAAATAGAAAAGCGTCATGATTTCACGATAGGTTGCAACGAAATGGTACGAAACGGAAAAGTGTCACGATTTCGTGACAAGTTGCACGAGGCAAAAAAGCGTCGTGATTTCGTGACAAGTTGCGGTCGAAGGCGTACCAAGTGAAAAATGTCACGATTTCATGACAGGTTGCGGCCGAAGGCGTACCAAGTGAAAAAGCGTCACGATTTCATGACAGAAAGCCGCAAGATAGCTCCGAATGAAAAAGCGTCGCGATTTCGTGACAGGAAGCAGCCGAGGCGTACGAAGATGAAAAACGTCATGATTTCGTGACAAGAAGCAGCCTCACAGCTCAAAATAGAAAAACGTCATGATTTCACGATAGGTTGCATTGGCAAGGCTGCTGGCAGGAAAATGTCACGATATCGCGACATGTCGCATTTTCATGGTGAAAGCAAAGGAGCAAAGCTGCATGCATAAAAACATCATGATTTACATGGGGCCATTATAGAACATGCAGAAAAGCGCTGAACACGTGGCACAAAGGCATGAGGGTCATGATAACGCTTCAGATCGATAGTTACAGTTAGCAGAGAAGACCAAACATTTCAGGCTCGAGCAAAAGGTCAAAACACCAAAGAAGTGGGAAAATGAAACGAAGCGATATGGGAAATGAAACGAAGCGTCACAGAGCGAAACCGAGAGCCACAACAGAAAGTTTAAAAGTAGAAGCGAATGTAGATACAGGGGCTGGAAATTGTAAGAAGAAAAGCATTATTTTTGTGAATAAAAAGGAGTTTATTTGGCAAGAGTAACTTTTGTGTGTGAAACCAAAAGGAGATTGAAGGCTAAGACTACTGTTATCTCTGTAGATCTTTCCCTTGCATTATTCTTTCTTGTATCTATTCATTTACACCATAATGTGGGTTACGATAGGTGAATGATAGAATGTTGCAATTATTTATTTCCTTAGAGTCTTGCATCTGATCTGATTCGACTGTGTTTTATTGTAGGTCTGTTAGGTCAAGTTGTTTTAGAGCTTCATCTCATAACTTGGGGTTTTGCAGGGAGGAGATTGCTAACCAAATTAACGTCCTGTTTTAGTTTTTCCAGCTGATTCTCATAAAGAATCTTTCTGTTTTAGGTTCTAATTTTATTTTCACATTTTTTATTCAAAGATTGGCATTTCGGATTCTGGTGCATTCCAGAATACGTTTTCAATTTTACTAACTCCAAAAGCTAACATAGAAATAGTAGAACAGTTAAATAAAAGATAAAATGAACCAGTTAACGATAAAATGAACCTCATGTTAAAGGCACGGAGCTTAAAATGAAGTGGCTTATACCACGCATTTTCTCATTTGAAATCTTTCTTTAAGCCAAAAGATAAAAGAGGTTACTAATTTATTTTCGGGTGGGTTTCATTAATTTCAAGAGCATAAAAGAAGAAAGGGATTTTTTTGTTCTTTCTTTTTTTACACGGTTGGTTATTTTAACAGATTAGGGTTACAAAGTTTGTTGTGAATCATTAAAGGCCCCTTGTTAACAGTTACTTGCAGGATTTAAGTTATTCTAGGTTACATTCATTTATTTGCATTAAGTCTTAATTGGTTATATGCATATGAATGTTTGTTCACAAGAACCTTGGAGAAATTAAAAATAACAAATTTTCTTTGCAAGAAAGAGTTTCTTGTCTGAGACTCTAGTTGCGTGATCATTTTGTTATAGGACAAAATATTCACTCAACATTTTGGCGCTAGAAGGAGGGCCTTCTTTATTGCTTTGTGATTATGATCTGTTCTAACAATTAACGTGGGTAGTTTTGTTTCCACCTATTGTGCTTGCGGGTATAACATTTAGATACTTTATTTTGCAAGTAAGTTGAGAGAAGTCTTTTAGAGTTCTAGAGTTTTCAAGCTCGGCCCAACTCGAGTACATAGCTACTAGGTCCAAGACCACAGGGGAAACTATTTTCCAAAGCCTTTCTCCCACTGCTAGGAAGCCGAAAAACAAAACATTAGAGATCGAAATACCACCCAAGTATACTTGAGTTAGGGATTTCTTTAGACTCAAGTACGTCTAGCGGGCCTGAGCCCTTAATTTCAAGTGCGACAACAACACCAGGTGTATCTGTCTCCATAGTTCCAAGCGTTTCCATTGTTCCCATAGGGTTAACACCTTTGAACAACATGGCCCAACAACAACAACAACCACCTGCCCTTTGGTATGGTGCGCAAAGTTCCCCCTTGGATATTCCTGGGGCAGTCCATGACTTGCCTAGAAACATTGAAAGGGGATTACCCAAATTCATGCACGATGGTCCCACAACAGCAGAAGATCATGTCCAAATCTACAAGGATTACATGTTTAGACAAGGGGTTACTCACGAGGATGTTGCTTGCCGAGTTTTCCCTGCTAGTCTAGACAACACGGCCAATGAATGGTATAGGAATCTTCCAGCAGGGTCCATCACTTCATGGGCCCAATTAGAAACCGCCTTCATTAGCCAATTTAGAATGTTATTGGATCCCTCCATAATTTACAATTTGTTCGTATCATGCAAAATATTACCCAATGAGCCCATACGAACATTCAATCAGAGGTTCCAAAAACTATACACGAATCTGACTCGTCACTTTGCGGTAGATCCTGCGGTCGCCTTGCAATTATATTTTGGAGCCTTAGATCCTTTAACATCTTTGTTGACTAGAAGGAATCCTCAGGTTACGACGCTTCCTTTAGCCTATGCAGAGACAATGACTCTCGAACAACAAATGAACTTACTAGGAGCAGGATTGTCTCAATTGACTCGGGATGGGACAATATGGTCCATACAGTCAATTTGCCATGATGAACCAGCTTAATGGCACCACAGGTTCCTATGATGAACAATTTCCAAACACCCACCCAAGTGGCGTCATTTCCAAGTTATCCTAATGCCTCCGTTCAAACGCAGGGATTAATTCAAAATAGCCCGATGGGTTTGCCTGGGTTCGGCATGGGCAGTAATTTGTTGACCATGCCGGGGTTTGCTCCGATTAGCATGCCAAGCCCAATGACTTATCCAACAATCACTCCGATTCAAAGTGTGAATCCAGGATGGAATCCAACTGCCCAGACCCAAGCCATTGTACCTATTCCAGAGGTGGCTAATGCAACAAACACAACTGGACCCGAAATTACCATGCCCCAACCACAAGGGTCCGAATCCGCCATAGAAAACATGAAGGAAACCTTGGCCAAAGTTTTGGTTACGGTGGGAAATGTCAATAAAAAGGTTGACCAAGCCATGGGTCATAACCGACCTCATAACCATAGAGGAAAAGGAACATACAACACGCAGCCGAATAATGGGCGAGTACCCAATCCCGTAGCCAATCAAGCAGATGTCTCGAAAGATTTTGGAGAATCAGGACCTTGTGACAACGATTGCATGCACTGTGGCCACGGGAAGCATGAGTCTATACTGACTGAGGTTATACATTCCCAAGAAAGTGAAGAAGAGGAGGATGTGGAATTTTTTGGAAACGAAGATGAAGAAACATTGGAAGTTCATGCCAACAAACGTTTTGGGAAAGGAAATCACAAGTATTACACTAGGAGTTCTAAGGAGCCCAAAACTTCCTCTACTCCTCCAAACAACCAATTACTCCCTCCCGATTTCAAAGGAGATGTCAATCCCTCTCCTCCATCCATGGTGGAAAAGTCTAAGATGGTGCAAAACATGTCAAATTCAGAAAAACCCACTTATGACTTGGTAGAAGACATGAAGAAAACTAAGGCCAATGTCTCAATGTATGATATGTCCCGATTATTAGGCCAAGAAGTAAGTCCACCAAAAAGTTTAGATCCACCTGCCCAAGTTCATGAAGCTAAAAGTGTTGAGTCCCGATTGGTTTTGAAAAAGGAAAAATGAGATATACCTCCTTTTCTGATAACCATTAGAATTGCAGGTAAAAATCTGCACAATTGCTTAATAGATTCAGGGGCCTCGGCTACCATTATGCCCCTAGAAATCTGTAAAAAATTGGGACTTACACCAAAACCTTCTAGAAGCAGGGTGGTGCAGCTGGATAGATCAACCATGGAGGCAATGGGAGAATTGGGTGATGTTCTTATTCAAGTCAATTCAGAACCTAGGGTTCAACATCACATAGACATATTGGTGCTCGACATTCCTATCAAATATGGCATGGTGTTGGGAAGAGATTGGAGTAAAAACCTAAACGGTTACATTGTGACAGATTCTTCACATATGTGGTTGCCTTGGAGGGGAGTGGCCAACCAAATTCGGATTGATAGTGAACCTAGGCTCAAGGAGATGATCACGGAATACAACAAACCTAATGAGATCCAATACATTGAAGCTGAATTAGGAGCATATTGTTTGGACATAGAAACACCTAAAAATTCCCAAAATGAAAGGATTGGATGCAACGTTACTGAAGGACATCAGGACATTTGGACTTTAAGATTTGATGGATCCAGGTCCAGACAAGGGGCAGGAGCCGGTATTGAATTGTCATGTTCAGACAGAGAGCCTATGTTCGCTGCATATAGACTACAGTTCCTTGCCACCAACAATATGGCAGAATATGAGGCCTTGATTCTCGGACTTCAATTGGCCCTTCGAAAGAAAGTTAAGTGTATCAAGGTCCTTGGTGATTCGGAACTAGTGGTAAAACAAGTGAAGGGACAATACGTATGTAAGAACAAGCGGCTCAGACTTTACCGAACCAGGGTTAGAGATTTAATAGATGAGTTTGATGCTTTTAACATATCTCTGATCTCTAGAAAAGGCAATCATCTGGCAGACTCTCTAGCCGTAGCTGCGAGTATGTTGAAACCAGTGGATCACAAGAAATGCAAGAAATTCTCCATAGAACTGGTCCCTTGTCCCTCGATACCGGATAATGTCACGAATTTCCAAGTGTTTGATAGTGACAGGCACATATTCCATTTTGTCACTAATTCTGGTATATTTGAAAAGCAGGTTATAGATGAAGACGAGAGGGACCTAGAAGATGCAGATTTGGAAGAAAAGATTATTGGAAAATGTAATAAGATGCCAAATGAGATGGCTTCATTAGAAAAAACTTTCGATATCGGATACCAACCAAAAGAAGGTAGAAAGGTTCCACCTCCCAGAGAAGCCTCGTGACTTGGTTAATATTGGAAGTGCAGAAAACCCTCGAGAAGTATTCATAGCAAAAGCATGTACCAAACAGGAGAAGGATTCCATTGCCAATACATTAAAGGAATACATAGATTGCATAGCTTGGAGTTATAAGGAGCTGAAAACTTATGATCAGAATGTCATAACGCATACGATTCCTTTGAAGCCAGACTCCAAACCCTTCAGGCAAAGACAAAGGCCAATCAATCCATTATTAGAACCCTTGATAGAGAAAGAGGTAAAGTGACTGTTAGAAGCTAAAATCATCTTTCCTGTTAGGCATTCCACATGGGTTGCTAACCTGGTCCCCGTGAGAAAAAAGAGTGGAGAAATAAGGTTATGTATCGATTTTAGAAATCTTAATAAAGCCTCACAAAAGGACAATTACCCTTTACCCACCATTGATGAAATACTTCAAAAGGTAAATGGGTCGGAGATGATGTCATTCCTGGATGGTTATTCGGGATATAATCAGGTCCTTATCCATCCTAGTGATAGGATGAAAACCGCCTTCACCACAAAGTGGGGCACCTTTGCATACAGGAGAATGCCTTTCGGACTATTGAACGCAGGTGCCACATTCCAACGAGCTATGGACTTTGCTTTTAAGGGGCTCATAGGTAAGTGCATTATTATCTATGTAGATGACATTCCTGTCTTTTCTAAGAACAGGGAAAACCACGTCAGGGATCTAAAGAAAGTCTTTCAAAGATGCAGGGAACATGGCATTTCTCTCAACCCAAAGAAGTGCATTTTCGGGGTAACGGAAGGAAAATTATTGGGACATGTAATATCTAAGGATGGAATTTCCATTGACCCTAAAATAATAGAGGCCATACAACAGATTCCTTGTCCCAACAACAAAAAGGGGTTGAGATCATTTTTTGGGAAGATCAATTTCGTCAGAAAATTTATTGCAGATTTTGCAGAAATAGCAAAGCCTTTGAACGACATGTTAAAGAAAGAGGTCCAAATCAAGTGGACAGATGAAAATAGAGATGCTTTCAAAAATATCAAGGACGCGATTTCTAAAGCCCCGATTTTAGTGAGTCCCGATTATACGAAGCCTTTCTATATTTACACATTTGCTTCAGATCACTCCTTTGCGAGTGTTTTAACTCAGAAGAGTGAAGGCAACATTGAAAATCCTATTGCCTTCCTGAGTAGTCCTCTCAAAGATGCAAAGCTGAGATACTCCATCTTGGACAAGCAAATGTATGCTCTAGTTAAGACCGTTAAAAAATTCAGGCATTATATAGTCCACAGTAGGGTGTTTGCTATAGTCCCGGATCCTGCAGTCAAAGCCATGTTTATACAGAATGAATTAGGTGAAAGACGAGGTAAGTGGATTTCAACTTTGCAAGAGTTTGATCTTGAGATTCAATCCATGAAGATAGTGCGGGGACAAGGGTTGGTTAAGGCTATAGCAGAAAAGGATCTCGCAATTTCATGTCAACATTATGAAATCGCAGATATAACCAAAGATGAGTGGTATGCAGATGTGGTGTATTTTCTACTAAATGGTAAATGTCCACCACATTTGAATTCTACTCAACGAAGAGCCTTGCGCTTGAAATCTGCTAATTTCCTAATTAGATCCGGCACATTATACAAGAAAAACCATGAAGGTATTTACCTTCGTTGTGTTGATCAAAAAGAGGCAATGCAAATACTCGAGGAATTTCATGGTAAACATGGGACAGGACATGGGTCCGCTAATGCCACAGCCCATCAAATCCTTAGAGCCGGTTATTATTGGCCTCGACTGTTCAAAGATGCCCATACTCATGTGAGGTCATGTCATACATGTCAAACTGCAGCCAATAGAGACAGGGGTGCTTCCATGCCATTACAATCCGTAATTGAGTCTAGACCTTTTGCGCAATGGGGCCTGGATTTTGTTGGGATTATCAGTCCCAATTCATCCGATTCCCACAAGTACATTCTGACAGCTACGGATTATTGCACAAGGTGGACTGAAGCTATCCCCACAAAGAATGCTACTTCGGAGGTTGTTATTAAATTCTTAGAGGATAATATTGTCACTCGGTTTGGAATGCCTAACTCCATTGTAAGTGATAATGGTTCAGCTTTTTCCTCTCTGGAATTTGCTAATTGGGCATTTGACAACAGTGTGAGTTTAAAATTCTCTTCCAATTATTATCCGCAAGGTAATGGATTGGCTGAATCTTCTAACAAGAATTTGTTATGCGTCATAAAAAAATTGTTGGAAAGAAATCCTAGAGATTGGCATAACAAACTTAAGTTGGCTCTTTGGGCTGACAGAATCAGAGTCAAAGAATCAATAGGAACATCTCCTTACCATCTGGTTTATGGACAAGATCCCATTTTTCCTACAAATCTCAAGTTACAAACACCCCATTTCATGAAAGATTATTTCGGAACTGATGATAAACTTGAGTCTAGACTAACACAATTAATGCATCTGGATGAAAAAAGGGATGAGGCTATGCTTCATTTTAGTAAACACCAGGATGTAGTAAAAATATGGTTCGACAAAAAGTCTAGAGCCAAGGCTTTTAAAATATCAGATCTAGTGTTGTTATGGGATAAAAGACATGAGAAGAAAGGGGATCATGATAAGTTTGACTACTTATGGTTGGGTCCTTACCAGATTTCAGAAGTCCTAGGGGAAAACAGTTTTAGACTAAAAACCTTGGATGGAAAGGATTTGGCATTACCTGTCAATGGGTTGCACTTGAAACACTATTTCCAGGCCTGAAGCGGCTGGGTTTTGTATTATATGTAATTATGCCATGCTTTGTTTCTTTTGTGTGTGCAGATTTGATGTTTAAGTTGTGTGTTTGTTTGACATGTTAAGGTTTTGTATTATATGTAATAATGTCGTGCTTTGTTTCTTTTGTGTGTGCAGATTTGACGTTTAGGTGGTGTGTTTATTGGACATGTTTTGGTTTCTTAAAAAAAAAAAAAAAAAAAAAAAGAATAAAAGTTTGAAATGTTAACTCATGCCTAAGATCGGGAAAATATGAAACATTGGAATTATGTTGTAAAAGCTCCGCATGTAACACAAACAATTAAATAATATCGTTTGAAGCTTGTGATGCATGAAGTAGTCAGTTTTACAAATTATGACAATACTTTATCTCGCAATTCAAAGGGCAATGCATTCATATTACATCTCACTTTGCATATACATGCCATCTTAGTTGCATATGCATTTCAGATACAAATCATTAAAGTGTGTCAAATCCTCTTAGGGTTATGCTACAACATAAATAAGAAAAAATCCTAAGGTTGGAAACTGAGCCCCGAGATATCTAGAACCAAGCACATTTTATACACATTAAAAAGGATCTTGAGCAAAATGATCAAAACCTTGCTTGGAAGAAAAGGTCAAGCGAAAGAAGTATTTCATGTCTATCCTATTATGCAACATGATCCTTAAAACAGTGGTTTTTACCACTTCCATAAAGCTTAAAGCCTAAAATCAGAGTAGTAAGGATAGGGTTAAGTCCTCATCGAACTTAGGTTGAGGATCCAACTCCCCAAAACTTTGATTTGACCTACATGGAGTAGTAAGGATAGGGCATAATTCTCATCTCGCCTAGGTTGAGAATCCGATTCCCCAAAGCTCCTATGTCTCATTTCATGATAAAGCTTGGATTGGAAGGATCGTACTACTTGTCCTCTCGCAAAGGATGGGTAGTCATCCCCAAGGTCCAAGCAATAAAATTAATATTCTTCATTTACATCTAAAGCTTGGATTGGAAGGATCGTACTACTTGTCCTCTGCAAAGGATGGGTAGTCATCCCCAAGGTCCAAGAAGTAAAAATTAATTTTTCCCATCTCATCTTTATATTGGATTGGAAGGATCGTACTACTTGTCCTCTACAAAGGATGGGTAGTCATCCCCAAGGTCCAAAGAAATGAAGCTAAGTCATGGATTATGGGGTTAGGTATGCCCATGCATGACAACATGTCTTGTCTAAAAAACAAGACCACTGACTCGTTCAAAGGGTTAGACTAGCATGACCATTTCTTCCATAATTGGTTAAATTATTTTGCTCAAAGTGAGGTAATGAATTCCAAATCAGAGTAGTAAGAATAGGGTTAAACTCTCATCTCGATTAGGTTGGGAGTCTGATTTCCCAAAGCTCGATTTCACTTTCACTTACACATGGGTTCAAGATAGTAGTGACTCATAACCAACTTTGGGATCTAATAAAACAATTCATTATACATATGGTTGATCCTAAGAGGGTTTGATAATCTTGAATGTTTGTGTATGATATTAGAAGGTCTATGCATTTATAAAAGCAAAATCTCTAAGCATATTTATTAGGTTACACAAATCATTCACAGTCTCACATATGCATGCATGTAAAACTGACAATGGAATGTTGATCAAGTTCAAGCGATATGGAATGAAAACAAATAGCACACACCGAGCTAATACTAATGATTCTGATGTTTCATGTACTTCTGATCTGTCGGTATTTGTTTATCTTTTATGTGCTGATGCCTGTATCTAAGCTTGTATATTTCAGGTTGGGTTCTCACCAAAATGCTCTGGAGCATTTGACAGCAGAGTCGCCATTTGTTGTGGCTAATCCACAACACACCCCAAAATTGGGGGCCCACCTTTTTGCATGCTTTCAAAGAAGAAAACAGTGACCCAGATGCTAAGAAAATCAAAGAAAAAGGCAAAATTTCACTAAGGAGAAAAGTTGTCGCGATATCGCGACATGTTGCTCCGTCGCGGCCGAAAATGAAAAGTTGTCGCGATATCGCGACATGTTGCTTCGTCGCGGCCAAAAATGAAAAATTGTCGCGATATCGCGACATGTCACAAAATCGCGGTCAAACCAGTCAAACAAGGCAAGCCACTAAAGTTGTCGCGATATCGCGACATGTCACGATTTCGCTACAAATCCACATTTCAAAGAAAAGTGTCACGATTTCACAAAAAACTGAACCCAAATGAAAAAGTGTCATGATTTCATGACATAAAAATGGACAGCCAAAAAAAAGGCATGATTTAGAAATAAAAAAACGTCACGATTTACAAAAAAAGCGTACTGATTTCACGAGAGCATAGAAATAAAAAGTGTCACGATTTCCGATAGGTTCACAAATGGTACGAAAAAAAGTGTCACGATTTCGAGACAAGTTGCAACGAGTTGGCACGAAATAGAAAAGCATCGCGATTTCGTGACAGGTTGCGGCCAAAGGCATACCAAGTGAAAAACGTCACGATTTCACGATAGGTTGTGGCCAAAGGCGTACCAAGTGAAAAAGCGTCGCGATTTCATGACAGAAAGCCGCAAGATAGCTCCGAATGAAAAAGCGTCGTGATTTCGCGATAGGAAGTAGCCGCACGATCGAAGATGAAAAACGTCATGATTTCATGACAAGAAGCAGCCTCACAGCTCGAAACAGAAAAACGTCATGATTTCGCGACAGGTTGCATTGGCAAGGCTATTGGCAGGAAAATGTCGCGATATCGCGACATGTCGCATTTTCGCGATGAAAGCAAAGGAGCAAAGCTGCATGCATAAAAATGTCGCGATTTACATGGGGCCATTACAGAACATGCAGAAAAGCGCTGAACACGTGGCACAAAGGCATGAGGGTCATGATAACGCTTCAGATCGATAGTTACAGTTAGCAGAGAAGACCAAACGTTTTAGGCTCGAGCAAAAGGTCAAAACACCAAAGAAGCGAGAAAATGAAACGAAGCGATATGGGAAATGAAACGAAGCGTCACAGAGCGAAACCAAGAGCCGCAACAGAAAGTTTAAAAGCAGAAGCGAATGTAGATACAGGGGCTGGAAATTGTAAGAAGAAAAGCATTATTTTTGTGAATAAAAAAGGAGTTTATTTGGCAAGAGTAACTTTTGTGTGTGAAACCAAAAGGAGATTGAAGGCTAAGACTACTGTTATCTCTGTAGATCTTTCCCTTGCATTATTCTTTCTTGTATCTATTCGTTTACACCATAATGTGGGTTACGATAGGTGAATGATAGAATGTTGCAATTATTTATTTCCTTAGAGTCTTGCATCTGATCGGATTCGACTGTGTTTTATTGCAGGTCCGTTAGGTCGAGGTTGTTTTAGAGCTTCATCTCATAACTTGGGGTTTTGCGAGGAGATTGCTAACCAAATTAATGTCATGTTTTAGTTTTTCCAGCTGATTCTCATAAAGAATCTTTCTGTTTTAGGTTCTAATTTTATTTTCACATTTTTTTAATCAAATATTGGCATTTCGGATTTCGGTGTATTCCAGAATACGTTTTCAATTTTACTAACTCCAAAAGCTAACATAGAAATAGCAGAACAGTTAAATAAAAGATAAAATGAACCAGTTAACGATAAAATGAACCTCATGTTAAAGGCACGGAGCTTAAAATGAAGTGGCTTATACCACGCATTTTCTCATTTGAAATATTTCTTTAAGCCAAAAGATAAAAGAGGTTACTAATTTATTTTCGGGTGGGTTTCATTAATTTCAAGAGCATAAAAGAAAAAAGGGATTTTTTCTTTCTTTTTTTACACGGTTGGTTATTTTAACAGATTAGGGTTACAAAGTTTGTTGTGAATCATTAAAGGCCCCTTGTTAATAGTTACTTGCAGGATTTAAGTTATTCTAGGATACATTCATTTATTTGCATTAAGTCTTAATTGGTTATATGCATATGAATGTTTGTTCACAAGAACCTTGGAGAAATTAAAAATAACAAATTTTCTTTGCAAGAAAGAGTTTTCTGTCTGAGACTCTAGTTGCGTGGTCATTTTGTTATAGGACAAAATATTCACTCAACACCTCTTTCGTTAGATTATCTAGGAAGGCAACAAATATCCCAAGCAACTCTATGAAATTCCTTGTTTTAGAAGAATTATTTCAAATAAATATCTAAGGATTTTATCAAGCTTCTTATTGTTGGCAATTTTGGGTACATTGGGTACATTGCCTTTGCTCAAGTGTTGATGTTGTCATTGATGTCAAGAAGCAGAAGGGTTTTTGTGAAAACCAAGGCAGACAAAATAAAAGGTTTTATTTAAAACCATGGACAACATATTTGAAATGGGTTTTTCTTAAAACCCAAGTTGGCTCTTCGTTTCGTTGAAAAAGGTGCCCCGGTGATGAAGATATTTAATTTTAAATATTTAGTTTAAATTTTATTTAATTAAAATTTAAATTAATATTTTAAAATTAATTAAAAGTGCCGACGTGTTAATCATTGCATCATAGTGCATATAAAATAAGGCAAGGGATAATAAAAAAATGAGACAATATTTTCGCATCCACCCAAGCACGTGAATAAAAAGGAAGAAGAATTCGTGCGCATTCCAAGGGCAACGAAAGACAAAAGTTGAAGTGCGCCATTTTTGTCTTACATGGGTGCGGAGGACTCTAGTTCAATTTGCGTAAGAAGCACGCGCAAATTGTGGCTAAGGTGTGCTTTAAATTATTCTTAAATTTTATTCTATTTTGGATGATTATGGAAGGATGGGAAGTAATACGCGTTGTTAGGTAAGCCTACGAGTTATAAGGGTTTTTGGCTGTAATATAAAGAAGGGAAGTTAGATATTGGAGGTATAAAAAAAATAATATATATTTTGTTGTAATATTAAATTGTTTGGGATCTTTCTTTTTGAGTATTTAGAAAAAGAGTTAAGGTTTGGAGTGATAAGGGTGTAAGGTATTTGTTTTGTTATAGAAGTATGAAAAATTAATTTTTAGAAAAGGAAGAAAGAGTTATAAGGTTATGCATTGTTGTGATTTATTTTATTTTATGGTATAAGTGGTTTTGGGAGTTATAAGGTTATGCAATGATTTATTTTATTTTATGGTACAAGTGGTTTTAGGAGAGATAAAGGGAGTTGTGCAATTAAAGGATTTGGTGATGATTATTGAAAGGTGGAATAATGTTGATTATTTTGTGATCTACTAACCCTTGTGAAGATTGGCAAAAGAAAGTTGTGATGGTGGCAGATTTCCAAAGGGGTTCCTTCACTTCAATAAGGTATGGGCACATTCTTCTTATGAGTATGATTGGTGTATGTTATTCCTGAAATAAGATTGGAGTGAAAAGGTTTTCAACAAGGTTTCCTTTGGTTGAGTGTAAGTCCTAGTTTTTTGGTTTGTTGAAGACTACTTATGCATTGTTATCATTGATGAGAGTTTTGGTGAATGCATAATTCTGGTTTGAGGTAGTGGAAGCATTGTGCACTAGGGTTTATGATTGTGAGTCTTGCTACTTGCTTTGAGTTGGTGAAACCCTTAGTTGGCTGTTTTGATATTGATGGATGAGTTGCTTCCATAGTGGTTGTGTTGATCAAGTTAATGCTTTACTTGATACATGATATTGGGCTTACTCCATTGAGTTGATTTGAACAAGTTATTCTATGCATTTGGTGATATTGTGTGGGTGGCTGTTTTGTTCAAATATCTTTGGAGGGAAAAGGATTTCTACTTGTTTCCTTTTCTAGTGATGATTGGTTGAATGCTTCAAGGTTAATGTTGAGTTGAATGATGTTGGTTAAACCTTGTCTTTGAGCATTGTTGTTGAAGCCCTAATTGGTTGAGAAAAGATATTGGTTGTTGGAAAGAACATGAGTATCATTGTTATATGAGATATTGCATGGTTGGCAATTGTTGGGTTGTGTTTCATGTTCTTGAGAAAAGCATACTACATCTATCTTATTCTTTTGAGATTTGAGATTGAGTTGAGATTGAGATTGGGAGTTAAGTATAGAACATATTGAGTCTCTAACAATTCTCTTTATGCTTCTATGAGGTGGATGAATCACATTGGGTCTCTAACCATTCTCTTTGTGGGTTCATGCCAAGCAAGTGTTCTTGATAAACTTGTGAGCAGGTTTTGGACAGGTTCCTGTGGGGACTTGTGAGCAGATTTGGACAGGTCTTAGCAGAGGACTTGTGAAGCTGAGGTTGATAGTTCTATCAGAGAACTTGAGGACAGAGGTGCATTGGTTCTATGAGAAGAACCCGAGGACAGATTTGTGCTAGACCGAAGGACTGTGTTTGGTGCTGATCAAAGACAGAGGACGAGGACATTTGTGCTAGACCGAAGGACTGTGTTTAGTGCAAATTCGAGGACCAACTTTGAGGTGATAGAGTTGAGGACAGAGGTCTCCAACCAGAGCAGGGAAGACAGGTGTCTTCTATGGATAGAGTTCCATTTGCTAAGGGCAGCGGAGGCAGAGGTCTTCTAGAGGATCACCAACCAGAGCAGAGGTAGGGGAAGGTATCTCCTTTGAGCAGAGGCTCATAAATTCAGATTGGGGGAAGGTTTCTCCTTTGAGCCGAGGCTCATAAACATTGTAATTGGGAAGGTTTCCCAAAGAACTTTGAGATAACTTTTAGAGAAAAGTTTTGTGGATGAACCATGTAAATTGTTGTGTCACTTTGTGGATGGTTTTGTGCATTGCTTTGATATTGCTTTGGATATATTGCTTTACTATTTTGAAGTATAAAGGAAAAAGTAAAAAGAGGTCTTATACTGTTCACCCCCCCTCTCAGTATAAGCTTGTGTTCTTCAATTGGTATCAGAGCGGGTTCCTTCGAAAGGTTTAACAACTTGAAGGAAAAGCTAGTAAAGAACACAATGGATCATTCAAGTGGCAATGCAACACCTATTCTTGATGGGTCAGATTTTGGTCTTTGGAGTGCAAGGATGAAGGTTCATCTAATGGCACTTGGGAATGAGGTTTGGGAAGTGATTGAAGATGAGTACACTATTCCCGAACATGGTCCTAATACTAAAGAAGAAAGGCTCCTACATCACAACAATTCAAAAGCAATGAATGCAATCCTGAAAGGCTTACAGAAAGCAGATCTCACCAAAGTGATTCACTGCAAGACAACTAGTGAAATGTGGAATCAGCTTGAAGGTGGTTCATACAGGTGATACAAATGTCAGAAAGGCCAAGTTGAGACACTTCAAAGGTATGTTTGAACAACTCAAAATGAATGATGATGAAAATATTAGTGACTACATGCTTCGTATGGATGAAGTTGTTAACTCCATGAAAGACTTAGGTCTTGAGCTTGCTGAAAATGATGTTTGTGATAAGATTTTAAGATCTCTTCCTAATAGATTTAGTGAAAATATTTCTGCTATTGAGGAAGCTAAAGATTTGGATAAGTTGAAAAAAGATGAGCTCCATAGTATACTTGCAGCATTTGAGTTGAGAACTCAAGTGAAGGTTGATGTCAAGAAGGAGGCAACTTTCAAGACTACCAAGAATTCCAAAGGTAAACAACTTCAAGAGAGTGATGAGTCTTCTGGTGATGAAGAGGCATATTACAACAAGAAAGGCAAGTTCTTTAGAAAGCACAAAAATATGAAAAACGTGAGATGTTTCAATTGTGGAAAGTTTGGTCATTATGCTACTAACTGTATTGTTGCCAAGGATGAAAGTGATGAAGTTAAACAGATTGTAAGAGCAAGGATCCTGAAAGGCATGGGCATCAAAGGAAGAACAAAGATGAGCACAACAATAAAGGAAAGAGGTATTCTCACAAGCACAAGAAGAGCTTCTACCTAGACAAAGCAAGTAAGTGTTCTAGCAATGATAGTGAAAGTTCTTCAAGTGATAATGAAAATGAGATGTTGTTCATATCAAAAAAAGAGGAAGAACCGAAACATAGATTCATTATCATGAAATGTCTTAGATGTGGAAATTTTGGTCACCTTGAGGATGATTGCACAAATAATGAATTGGTTGTTAGTATGTATGAGGATGCTTCAGAAAATGATAAGGAAGATGCATGTATGGTTTTTGAAAAGGGTAGCACCTCTAGTGATAAGAAATCTGAAAAAGGCCTTGATAATTCAAAGTGCAATCAAATAGAGGATCTTGAATGTGAACTTACAAATGCTCTTAGTGTTTTGAAAAAGGAAAGAAAGAAGAATGCTAGACTCAAGGATAAGTTAGATGAATGTTGTATGGAGAGAGATGAACTTATAGAAAGTCTTGATGTCTCTATGGCTAATGCACAAGAACTCAAGAATGAGTTAGAATCTAAGGTGCTTGAGTATAGTGAATTAGAACAGAAAATGGCTTCGTTGAAAGAGGAAAATAAAGAGTACAAGGATAAGTTGTACAAGTTTCAAGAAAGCTCCAAAAAGGTTAAGTCTCTCATCCAAAGTCAAAGAAATCCAACAGATAAAACAGGTCTTGGTTTTGTTAAGCCTCACAAGAAACAAGTTGGAGAGTCTAGTAAGAGATTCCAAAAGGAAGAGAGTTCTAATGAGGAAAGTATTTCAGATCATGAGTCCTTGAATGATAGATGCATAGAAACAGAAAATAGATTTTGGAATGAGAAGAAGGAGAAGTTTTCAGGACCCAAGAAGTCAAATAAAGGAAAGTTTCAAGGCAGATGTTTTGCTTGTCACAGGTTTGGTCACATGGCTGTACATTGCATGGCTCAGGTGAAGAAGGTAAATAACAGCTTTAGAAGTGGTGATTTCTTTTATGGGTATTGCTACTCTTGCAATCGGTTTGGGCACAAGGCAGTTCATTGCAAGGCAAACAATAGGAACAGGTTTAGTCAGAACAAGTGGATTCAAAGAACAGGTATGCCTCAAAGAAATAACATTGTTACTTGTTACAAGTGCAACAATGAAGGTCACATAGCTAGACAGTGTAGAGCTGAAATTCTAGAATACAAGAACAGGAACAGTGGCATGATCAGGTCCAAGGATCAGAACAATGACAGGAACAGGAATATGGACAAAGAGTTCAAGAGAAGGCCCGGCAAGGAAGTTATAGACGCTGATGATGATCAGTGCCTAATGGGAGTTTTACTCCCACCCCAGAATTAATCACCTCAACAGGAGGTGGGGGAGGGACTAAGCTAAGAGGCTCATTCTTAGTTCCGAGCCCCAAAGGTGGCCCTTTGCCATTGATGACAAAGGGGGAGAGATATGAGTAAGGGGGAGAGCTTCAAGTGAAGAGGAAAGCTTCAAGTCAGGGGAGCAAAACTTCAAAGGTAGATTCTCGGTTGTGGGTTTCAGTTTTGGCTCTTGAAGATGTGTTTTTAGTAAAGTTTTGCCATCAATGACAAAGGGGGAGATTGTTGGCAATTTTGGGTACATTGGGTACATTGCCTTTGCTCAAGTGTTGATGTTGTCATTGATGTCAAGAAGCGGAAGGGTTTTTGTGAAAACCAAGGCAGACAAAATAAAAGGTTTTATTTAAAACCATGGACAACAGATTTGAAATGGGTTTTTCTTAAAACCCAAGTTGGCTCTTCGTTTCGTTGAAAAAGGTGCCCCGGTGATGAAGATATTTAATTTTAAATATTTAGTTTAAATTTTATTTATTTAAAATTTAAATTAAAATTTTAAAATTAAATTAAAAGTGCCGACGTGTTAATCAATGCATCATAGTGCATATAAAATAAGGCAAGGGATAATAAAAAAATGAGACAATATTTTCGCATCCACCCAAGCACGTGAATAAAAAGGAAGAAGAATTCGTGCGCATTCCAAGGGCAACAAAAGACAAAAGTTGAAGTGCGCCATTTTTGTCTTACATGGGTGCGGAGGACTCTAGTTCAATTTGCGTAAGAAGCACGCGCAAATTGTGGCTAAGGTGTGCTTTAAATTATTCTTAAATTTTATTCTATTTTGGATTATTATGGAAGGATGGGAAGTAATACATGTTGTTAGGTAAGCCTATGAGTTATAAGGGTTTTTGGTTGTAATATAAAGAAGGGAAGTTAGATATTGAGGTATAAAAATAATATATATTTTGTTGTAATATTAAATTGTTTGGGATCTTTCTTTTTGAGTATTTAGAAAAAGAGTTAAGGTTTGGAGTGATAAGGGTGTAAGGTATTTGTTTTGTTATAGAAGTATGAAAAATTAATTTTTAGAAAAGGAAGAAAGAGTTATAAGGTTATGCATTGTTGTGATTTATTTTATTTTATAGTATAAGTGGTTTTGGGAGTTATAAGGTTATGCAATGTTATGATTTATTTTATTTTATGGTACAAGTGGTTTTAGGAGAGATAAGGGAGTTGTGCAATTAAAGGCTTTGGTGATGATTATTGAAAGGTGGAATAATGTTGATTATTTTGTGATCTACTAACCCTTGTGAAGATTGGCAAAAGAAAGTTGTGATGGTGGCAGATTTCCAAAGGGGTTCCTTCACTTCAATAAGGTATGGGCACATTCTTCTTATGAGTATGATTGGTGTATGTTATTCCTGAAATAAGATTGGAGTGAAAAGGTTTTCAACAAGGTTTCCTTTGGTTGAGTGTAAGTCCTAGTTTCTGGTTTGTTGAAGACTACTTATGCATTGTTATCATTGATGAGAGTTTTGGTGAATGCATAATTCTGGTTTGAGGTAGTGGAAGCATTGTGCACTAGGGTTTATGATTGTGAGTCTTGCTACTTGCTTTGAGTTGGTGAAACCCTTAGTTGGCTGTTTTGATATTGATGGATGAGTGCTTCCATAGTGGTTGTGTTGATCAAGTTAATGCCTTTACTTGATACATGATATTGGGCTTACTCCATTGAGTTGATTTGAACAAGTTATTCTATGCATTTGGTGATATTGTGTGGGTGGCTGTTTTGTTCAAATATCTTTGGAGGGAAAAGGATTTCTACTTGTTTCCTTTTCTAGTGATGATTGGTTGAATGCTTCAAGGTTAATGTTGAGTTGAATGATGTTGGTTAAACCTTGTCTTTGAGCATTGTTGTTGAAGCCCTAATTGGTTGAGAAAAGATATTGGTTGTTGGAAAGAACATGAGTATCATTGTTATATGAGATATTGCATGGTTGGCAATTGTTGGGTTGTGTTTCATGTTCTTGAGAAAAGCATACTACATCTATCTTATTCTTTTGAGATTTGAGATTGAGTTGAGATTGAGATTGGGAGTTAAGTATAGAACATATTGAGTCTCTAACAATTCTCTTTATGCTTCTATGAGGTGGATGAATCACATTGGGTCTCTAACCATTCTCTTTGTGGGTTCATGCCAAGCAAGTGTTCTTGATAAACTTGTGAGCAGGTTTTGGACAGGTTCCATTGGGGACTTGTGAGCAGATTTGGACAGGTCTTAGCAGAGGACTTGTGAAGCTGAGGTTGATAGTTCTATCAGAGAACTTGAGGACAGAGGTGCATTGGTTCTATGAGAAGAACCCGAGGACAGATTTGTGCCAGACCGAAGGACTGTGTTTGGTGCCGATCAAAGACAGAGGATGAGGACATTTGTGCTAGACCGAAGGACTGTGTTTAGTGCAAATTCGAGGACCAGCTTTGAGGTGATAGAGTTGAGGACAGAGGTCTCCAGCCAGAGTAGGGAAGACAGGTGTCTTCTGTGGATAGAGTTCCATTTGCTAAGGGCAGCGGAGGCAGAGGTCTTCTAGAGGATCACCAACCAGAGCAGAGGTAGGGGAAGGTATCTCCTTTGAGCAGAGGCTCATAAATTCAGATTGGGGGAAGGTTTCTCCTTTGAGCCGAGGCTCATAAACATTGTAATTGGGAAGGTTTCCCAAAGAACTTTGAGATAACTTTTAGAGAAAAGTTTTGTGGATGAACCATGTAAATTGTTGTGTCACTTTGTGGATGGTTTTGTGCATTGCTTTGATATTGCTTTGGATATATTGCTTTACTATTTTGAAGTATAAAGGAAAAAGTAAAAAGAGGTCTTATACTGTTCACCCCCCCTCTCAGTATAAGCTTGTGTTCTTCACTTATATCAAGCCTATGAAGGAACCAGCAAGAGGAATAGTATACATGAGTGGCAACTAAAAATTTAGAGCAAATATAAAATTTACCTACTAATGACAACTTCTTAGTAAGCCAAAAATCAAGTTTATTTTCAACTCTTTGAAGCACATAATTTCAAATTTGAGCATGAGATCCTTGAAAGACAAAAGGAATACCAAGAAACTTAAAAAAAATTCTAGGAGGGATCCAATTCCAATGATACCCTTGAAGCTAAGGCGATATAGGCAAGGGAGACTATATGAAGCAGGAGGTCTTCCTCCATTGTATGCTAGAACCAAAGGTTGTGCAAAATGTGTTAAGAAAAAATAGAGCATTAGAAACATATTGCTCCTCTTCCCTTATAGTAAGAAATGATTCATCAACAAAGTGACCATTAATAAGTTGTTCTTGATCATTCGAAAGATAAATTCCTTTAATAAGACTTGCGAAAGCTTGAGCAACTAAAATATAGTTGAACACTTCAGCAACAAGCACATATAAAGTGTGAGCAATAGGACACCCTTGCTGAATAGATCTAAAAAGACCCACTGCTTCAGACTATGAATTGTTCAGATTGAGAATAGCCGAAGCATCTCTGAATAACATAGCAATAGTCCAAATGAAAATTGGCCCGAATCCTAAATCTTTGACCATAGCAAGAATGAATCTTCATTCAATTCAATCATAAGCTTTATCAAAATCAATCTTAATAAAAAGCATTTTCTGGTTTGACATCCGGGCCCATTCCATGCCCTCCTAGACAACCAAAACATTGTTGAGGATGTACCTTCCTTGAATAAAGCGATTTTTCTTTGATCTGACTATCAAAGGAAGAAGAGGCCTAATGCAAAGTGCCAAATATTTGACAATGATCTTGTAACTAATTTCAACAAAGTAATAGGCCTCCAATTAGTGATCAACTTTGGGTCCCCTTGCTTGGGTATGAATTTGATAGTAACCCTATTAATAATTGTTCCAAATAGCCTACTCAAAGAGCCTCCAAATAAAATTTATCCATATTAGGACAAACTAAGTCCCAAATACCCTTGTAGAACTCATAGGGAAAGCCATCTAGACCTGACACTTTATCATTTGCCATTTGAGATAATGCATCCTCCAGATATGTAAGGAATATTAGTGTATCACACCCTACTCTTTAAGACTCTGAAACCTTAATTGGCACAACTACCATACAAGATGCCAGTGCTTGCTCTTGCTCAAGGGAATAAGCTTGAGCGACAAAAACATTAGTATAGTGCTTATAAAAATAATCAATCATATCAGGAAGAGAGGTAAGCCTTATTCCATTATTTTGAATGGCCTTGAATTGAGTAGCTTGCCTGGGAGGGCAAAACCTTTGAAACAATTATTTGGTGACCCTATCACCAACTTTAAGCCAGTGAAGATAGGCTTTAATTCAAGCTTCCCAAGCCTCAAAAAGTTTTGCAAGTTTAATTTCATGCCTCAGTTGGGCAACATGAGACTTAAGTTTAGGATTAAACGGACAAGCCTCAAGCCTAAGAGTATATTTGGCAAGCTCATCATGAAGGACAACATTGAAATATCTTCTGAATTGCACCACCTTTTTCCCAAAAGTATGAAGCAAGAGAGTTGTGCAAAAAATTACATCATTCAACCATTCTATCCAACCCAACTCTCCAATAGGTCTAGGAACTAGATAGTAGAATTTGTGGATATGACATACCATGGAAGGGTGCTAAAGAAACGAAGTATTGAAAAAAAATTGTGACTTGTAGTGTCTCTAAGAAAGGGATTTCATCAGCATATTAAACATGATGGGTGAATGGTCAGAAGTAGTGTTACGAGGAATGGTTTCCACAAATGAAACTGAAGCATTTCTTCTATGAAAGAAAAACTATGTATGATCTAAAAACATGGCTCTGTCCAGCCTTCTCAGAATTCTTGTATGACCAACCTAGAAATTGGACCACATATACCACAAATTTTTAGGAAAATACTACGAAGAAAAAACAAGAATTGGGGTTTGACAAACCCAATTCATTTTTCATGAAGTACCAGGCCTCTATTTTCCTAGTAGAAGTTTTTAATGGCATGTAACTACAAATATGTAATCAAGCCAACAATGTTGCTATGGAGTTGGATCATCTATAATTTCTTCTGGTGCACTAGGTCAATGCTTCATGTACAGTCAATCGGATCCCCCTAGAGCACTCTTCTCAGGAGCATTTTCGATCCCGCTCTCATCGTCGGCTTCTGTCATATGCAAGAAGTGCTTTTGTAGACAGAAACTAGTCCTAGCCCTCACCAGTTAGGAAGCATCCTAAGGTTGACATTATTTTTTCATCCTTTCAGGTTGGGATGTGGGATGATGTTCAACCAGTTTCACCTAGGCTAGTTGTTGGTTGAAGCGACGCGGGTTTTGAAGGCCTTAATCATAATGTAGAGGAACCCAAAAACTACCCCATATGATATGCTTTCTTTGATGTTATAATCATTGGTAACTTGTGTTTTGTTGGAGGATTTGTTTACTGACCCTTGTTAATAAAGGTTAGTTTGATTCCTGTTGAGTTTTAATTTGTCATATTACAAATAATAACACGCAACTTAGAGTCTCGAACAAAAGACTCTTTCTTGCAAAGAAATAATTTATTTTATTTTCCTTCCTTTTATTATTTCTCCAAGCTTCTTTGTGAAACAACTTTTACGTATATAAAAATGAATTTCAATTTAATACATACAACTGATATATCCCAAAATAACTCAAATCCTGCAGATAGCTATTAACAAGGGGCCTTTGTTGATTCTCAATGAACTTTATAATCTTGACTTGTTTGATTAATCAAAAATAAACAAAAATCCTTTTGATGTTCTAATATTCACAATTTATTCTAAGGTTAACCTGTTCGCTTTATCTCTATTCAATAGTTCTGTTATTTCAATGTTAGTCTCTGACATGAAATTAAGCATATCAAGGAATAAAACAAAAACTATTATTTTTGAGTCACTGGAAAATAATGAAGGATATTAAAATGGTTAACGATATCCTCCCCGCAAAATCCCAAGTTAAGAGATGAAGTCCCCAAAACAACCCAACTGATCAGATCTGTACTAACACACAATCTAATCAGATCAGATGCAAGACTCTAAGGAAAAGAATATAACTGCATCATTCTACCATTCACCTATCGTAACCCATCCCATGGCGTAAACGAAATAGATACAAGACAAAATGATGCAACGAAAATATTGACAATAAAACAATAGTTTTGGCTTCGATCTCCTTTTGATTTTACACACAAAAGTCGTGTTACCAAAGAAAAATCCTTTATTTCAATAAATAATGCTTTTTGTTACAGTCTCCAACTCCGTATCCATCTACATTTCTCCTATTTAACCTTTTTGTCGCGTGTTCTCGGCTGTTCCATGACGCTTCGTTTCGACTCCCCGGACCCTTCGCTTCAATTCCCGCCTTTTGGTATTCTAACCTTTGCGTGCAATCGTAACGCTCGATCTCTACGGCCAGTAACTGTTGTTATGAAACGTTACTCTGGTTCTGTCATTTCTGCCACGTGTCCTGTGTCTCCTGCACCTTTCGTAACGCTTTCCCGCGGAAATCCCGACAGAATTTGCATTTGGCCTCTTCCGTTTCCTAGCCACGAAATCACGACATGTCACGATATCGCGACATGTTCTTGGTCCGTACGCCCGTAGTAGCTCGTTGTAGCGATATCGCTACCGACTTTGCTTTGCCTTCTTTTCAAAAAGTGGTAGCGATATCGCTACCACTTTGGTTCCGAGCCTTCCTTCGATGAAGTGGTAGCGATATCGCTACCACTTTGGTCTCGAGCCTTTCTTCGATGAAGTGGTAGCGATATCGCTACCACTTTTCTTTCGAGCCTCCGCTTCACGAAGTGGTAGCGATTCGCTACCACCTTTCTTTCGAGCCTCTGCTTCACGAAGTGGTAGCGATTCGCTACCACTTTTCTTTCGAGCCTCCGCTTCACGAAAAAGTAGTGAAATGATTACCACTTTCAACCTTGTGCTTCCTCTCGGCAACTTGTAGCGATGGAGAGACAGGTCGCGATTTCGCGACATGTCGCGATATCGCGACTTGTCTCTCCATCGCTTAGCATTTTTCTTATTTTCTTCATTTTTAGCATCCAGGTCTTTGAGATCTTCCCTGAAACCTGCAAAAACAAAGGTGGGTCCCCACTTTTGGGGTGTGTTGTGGATGAACCACAACAAATGGCGACTTCATCGTCAAATGCTCTTGAGCATTTTAGTAAGAACCCAACCTAACACAAATCACAAATTTGAAAACATGGGTTAGCCCATAATCAATATAACTAATGCCCAAAATCAGAAGTACATGAATTATCGGAATCATCAAGTACTAGCTCGGTGTGTGCAATGAATTCCTTTCCTTATCATTTGAATTTGATCCACATTCCATCATCGGTTTTGCATGAATGCATATGCGAAATTGTGAATGATTTGTGTATCCTACCGAATATGCCATGAGAAAATGCATAGTCACTCTTGTAGTATTATGTGCAAACATTCAAGACTCGCCAAACCCTCTTAGGATCCACTAGTGAACGGTTCATTATATCCCAAAGTTGGTTATGAGTCCCTACTATCTTGAACCCATGTGCAAGTGGATGTGAAATCAGAACTTTGGGGAATCGGACTCCCAACCAACCGAGATGAGAGTTTAACCCTATCCTTACTATTCTCGATTTAGAATTCTTTACCTCACTTTGAGCAAAATAACTAAACCAATTATGGAAGAAATGGTCATGCTAGTCTAACCCTCTAGACAATCGGTGGTCTTATTTTTTAGGCAAGACATGATGCCATGCATGGGCCTATCTAACCCCATAATCCAAAACTTATCTTCATTTCTTTGGACCTTGGGGATGACTACCCATCCCTTGCAGAGGACAAGTAGTACGATCCTTACAATCCAATATAAGGATGAGATGGGAAAAATTTATTTATTTTACTTCTTGGACCTTGGGGATGACTACCCATCCAGGTTAGGGACAAATAGTACGATCCTTACAACCCAAGATTTTAAATGTAAATGGAAAATATTAATCTTGTTACTTAGACCTTGGGGATGACTACCCATCCTTTTGCAGAGGACAAATAGTACGATCCTTACAATCTAAGACTTAATATGAAATGAAACATAAGAGCTTTGGGGAATCGGATTCTCAACCAACCGAGATGAGAATTTATGCCCTATCCTTACTACTCCATGTGGGTCCAATCAAAGCTTTGGGGAATTAGATTCTCAACCAACCGAGATGAGAATTTAACCCTATCCTTACTACTCTGATTTTAGGCTTTAAGCTCTATGGAAGTGGTCAAAACCACTGTTTTTAGGATCATGTTGCATAATAGGATAGACATGAAAACCATTTTCGCCCAACCTTTTCCTCCAAGTTAGGTTTTGATCATTTTGCTCAAGATCCCTTTTAATGTATGAAACGTGCTTGGTCCTAGATACTTCAAGACTCGGTTTCCAACCTTAGGATTTACTTAGATTTATGTTATAACATAACCCTAAGAGGATTCAACATACTCAAATGAATTGCACCTAAGATGCATATGCCACTACGGTGAAATGTATGAAAAGTGAGATGGAACATGAATGCATTATTTCTTGAATTGCAAATGAGATGATTTGTCATGCAAAACTGACTTTTTCATGCATCACAAGCTTCAAATGATCTAAATTAACTGTTTGTATTACATGTGGAGCTTTTACAACATGATTCCAATGTTTCATATTCTCCCAATCTTAGGCATGCGTTCAACATCAAGCTTTTATTCCCTTTTTTTTTTTTTTTTTTAAAGGCAATGAAAAGGAAATCAAAGGAACACCACCGCCTAAATGTCCAACCTGCACACAAACGCAAAAACCCAACATTAATACAAGAAAAACCTGAAATAAAAAAATGAATACATACTAACATATCAAATCCGCACATCAAGAAACTAAATTACAAGGATTGACACAAAACTAGATATCTCCTGAAACACACACTTAAGTATCAAATCTGCACACAAAGAAACAGATCACAACATTAATACAAAGCTTAGACATGTCAAAAAAAAAATAATACACACCTAAACATGAAAAATGAAAGCAAGAAATTACAGCGTTATTACATATAATACAAAGCCCAACCACCTCATGCTTGAAAGTAATGCTTCAAGTGCAACCCATTGATAGGTAGTGCCAAATCCTTTCCATCCAAGGTTTTTAGTCTAAAACTATTTTCCCCTAGGATCTCTCGAAATCTGGTAGGGACCTAACCAAAGGTAATCAAATTTATCATGTTCCCCCTTCTTCTCATGTCTTTTGTCCCATAACAAAGACTAAATCTGAAATTTTAAACGCCTTGGCCTTAGACCTTTTGTCAAACCATATTTTTACAATGTCTTGGTGTTTACTAAAATGAAGCATAGCTTCATCCCTTTTTTCATCCAAGCGCATTAATTGCGTTAGTCTAGACTCAAGTTTATCATTAGTTCCAAAATAATCTTTCATGAAGTGCAGCGTTTGTAATCTGAGATTTGGCAGGAAAAATGGGATCTTGTCCATAAACCAGATGGTAAGGAGATGTCCCTATTGCTTCTTTGACTCGATTCTGTCAGCCCAAAGGGCCAACTTAAGCTTATTGTGCCAGTCCCACGGATTCCTTTCCAACAATTTTTTTATGACAGTCAACAGATTCTTATTGGATGACTCGGCCAATCCGTTACCTTGAGGGTAATAATTGGAGGAGAACTTTAAACTCACGCTGTTATCAAATGCCCAATTAGCAAACTCTAGAGAGGAAAAGGCCGAACCATTATCACTTACGATGGAGTTAGGCATCCCGAATCTAGTGACAATGTTATCTTCTAAAAATTTAATGACCACCTCTCGCAGTAGCATTCTTTGTGGGGATAGCTTCGGTCCATCTCGTGCAATAATCCGTAGCCGTCGTAATATATTTGTGAGCATCGGATGAATTGGGGCTGATAATCCCAATAAAATCCAGGCCCCATTGCGCGAAAGGTCCTGGACTCGATTACGGGACCGTAAAGGCATGGAAGCGTTTCTGTCTCTATTGGCTGCAGTTTGACATATGTGACATGACCTCACATGAGAATGGGCATCCTTGAATAGTTGAGGCCAATAATAACCGGCTCTGAGGATTTGATGCCCTGTCCCATGTTTACCATGAAACTCTTCGAGTATTCACACTGCATCCTCTTGATCAACGCAACGAAGGTAAATACCTTCATGGTTCTTTCTCGTATAATGTGCCGGATCTAACTAGGAAATTAGCAGACTTCAAACGCAAGGCTCTGCGCTGAGTAGCATTCAAAAATGATGGACACCTACCATTTAGTAGATAGTACACCACATCTGCATACCACTCCTCCTTGGTTACATCAGCGACTTCATAATGTTGACAAGGAATTGCGAGATCCTGGTTCTGCGATTGCCTTAGCTAACCCTTGCCCCCGCACTATCTTCATCGATTGAATCTCCAGATCAAATTCCTGCAAAGTTGAAACCCACTTACCACGCTTCTCACCTAATTCATTCTGAATGAACATGGCTTTGACAGCAGGATCTGGGACGATAGCAAAGACCCTACTGTGGACTATGTAGTGCCTGAAATTTTTTACAGTCTTAACCAGCACATACATTTGCTTGTCTAGGGTAGAATATCTCAGCTTCGCATCTTTGAGAGGACTACTCAGAAAGCAATGGGATTTTCAATGCCGCCTTCACTCTTCTCGAGTTAAAACACTCGCAAAGGAGTGATCTCAAGCAAATGTGTAGATATAGAAAGGCTTCGTATAATCGGGACTCACCAAAACCGGGGCTTTAGAAATCGCATCCTTGATATTATCAAAAGCCTCTATCCTTTCATCTCATCCAAATGATCCGGACCTCTTTCTTTAGCATGTCGTTCAAAGGTCCCTGCTATCTCTCGCAAAATCTGCGATAAATTTTCTCGACAAAATTGATCTTTCCGAAAAATGATCTCAACCCCTTCTTGCTATTGGGACGAGGAATTTGCCGTATGGCTTCTATTCTCTCAGTGTCAATGGAAATTCCATCCTTAGATATTATATGCCCCAACAATTTTTCCTTCCGTTACCCCGAAGATGCACTTCTTTGGGTTGAGAGATATACCATGTTCCCAGCATCTTTGAAAGACTTTCTTAAGATCCCTGACATGGTTTTCCCTGTTCTTAGAAAATACAGGAATGTCATCGACGTAAACAATGATGCACTTACCAATAAGCCCTTTAAAAGCAAAATCCATAGCTCGCCGGAAAGTGGCACCTGCGTTCAATAGTCCGAAGGGCATTCTCCTGTATGCAAAGGTGCCCCATTTTGTCGTAAAGGCAGTCTTCATCCTATCACTAGGATGGATAAGGACCTGATTATATCCCGAATAACCATCCAGGAATGACATCATCTCCGACCCGTTTACCTTTTGGAGTATTTCATCGATGGTGGGTAACGGGTAGTTGTCCTTTTGGGATGCCTTATTGAGATTTCTGAAATCAATGCACAACCTTATTTCTCCACTCTTTTTCCTCACAGGGACTAGGTTAGCAACCCACGTGGAATGCCTAACGGGAAAGATGATCTTAGCTTCTAACAGTCGCTTCACCTCTTTCTCTATCAAGGGTTCTAATAATGGATTAACTCGCCTTTGTCTTTGCCTCCAAGGGCTTGGACTCGGCTTCAAGTGGAATCGTGTGCATTATGACATTCTCATCATAGGTTTTCAACTCCTTATAACTCCAAGCAATGCAATCTATGTATTCTTTTAATGCATTTGCTATGGAATCCTTCTCCCCGCTTGGTACATGCTTTTGCTATGAATACCTCCCGGGGATTTTCTTCACTTCCAATGTTAACCAAATCACGTGCCTCTCCAGGAGATGGAACCCTTTTACCTTTTCTTGGTTTGCATCCGATATCAAAGATTTTTTCTAATGAAGCTATCTCATCGGGCATCCTGTTGTTTTTTACAGGATTTTTATCTTTCGAAACTACCTCCTCTACGTCCCTTTCTTCTTCATCTATGTACCGCTTTTCAAATATACCATAATTAGTGACAAAATGAAATATGTTCCTGTCACTATCAAATACTTGGAAGTTCGTAACATTATCTGGTATAGAGGGACAAGGGACCAACTCTATAGAGAACTTCTTGCATTTCTTATGGTCCACCGGCTTCAACATACTCGCTCGCTACAGCTAGGGAGTCTCGCGTACGATTGCCCTTTCTCGAGATCGGAGAAATGTTAAAGGCGTCAAACTCATCTATTAAATCTCCGACCCTAGTTCGGTAAAGCCCGAGCCGCTCCGTCCTTGCATATGTATTGTCCCCTCACTTGTTTCACCACCAGCTTCGAATCACCAAGGACTTTGATATATTTAATTTTCTTTCGAATGGCCACCGTAGTCCAAGAATCAAAGCCTCATATTCCGCCATATTGTTGGTGGCGTGGAACCGTAGTCCGTATGCAACGAATATAGGCTCCTGGTCCGAACATGACAATTCAACACCGGCTCCTCGCTCCTTGTCCGGACCTCGGATCCATCAAATCTTAAGGTCCAAATGTCTTGATGTCCTTCAAGAAAGTTGCGCCCAATCCTTTCATCATGGGTATTTTTGAGTGCTTCTATGTCCAAACAAGTATGCTCCCAACTCAGCCTTCAATGTACTGGATCTCGCTCGGCTTGTTGTAATCTGTGATCATCTCTTTGAGTCGGGGTTCACCGTCAATTCGAATTTGATTGGCCACTCCCTCCAAGGCAGCCACATGTGTGAAGAGTCTGTCACAATGTAACCGTTTAGGTTCTTACTCCAATCTCTTCCCAATACCATGCCATATTTGATAGGAATATCGAGCACCAATATGTCTATGCGCTGTTGAACTCCGGGTTCTGAATTGACTTGAATATGCACATCACCCAGCTCTCCCTATCGCCTCCATGGTTGACTCTGTCCAACCGCACCACCCCTCGCTCCTAGAAGGCTTTGGTGTAAGTCCCAATATTTTACAGATTTCTAAGGGCATGATAGTAGCCGAGGCCCCCGAGTCTATTAAACAATTGTGCAAGTTTTTACCTCGCAATTCTAATGGTTACCAAAAAGGGAGGTATATCTCGTTTTTCTTTTTGTACAACCACTTGGGACTCAAGGACTTTTAGCTTCATGAACTTGTGCAGATGGATTTAATCCTTTTGGTGAACTCACTTCTTGGCCTAATAATCGGGCCATGTCATACATCGATACATTGGCCCTATTCTTCTTCATATCTTCCACCAAATCGTAAGTGAGCTTTTCTCGGATTTGGCAAGTTTTGCATCATCTTAGACTTTTCGACCTTCGATGGAGGAGGGGGATTGACATCTCCTTTAGGGTCGGGAGGGAGTAATTGATTATTAGGAGGAGCAGAGGAAGTTTTGGGCTCTTTAGAACTCCTAGTGTAATATTTGTGATTTGCTTTCCCAAAACGTTTGTTTGCATGAACTTCCAAAGCTTCTTCATCTTCGCTTCCAAAAAATTCTACATCCTCCTCTTCTTCACTTTCATGGGAATGTATGACCTCCGTTAGCATAGACTCCGGTTTCACGTGGCCACAATGCGGGCAATCATTATCACAAGATCCCGCATCTCCACAGCCTTCCGAAATGTCTACCCGGTTGGCAACGGGATTGGGTACCCGCCCGTTGTTAGGCAGCGTGTTATACATTCCTTTTCCTCTATGATTGTGAGGTCGGTTATGGCCCATGGCCTCGATCAACTTTTTTATTGACATTCCCCACTCGTTACCAACACCTTGGCCAACGTTTCTTTCATATTTTCTATGGCCGCTTCGGACCCTTGTGGTTGAGGCACTCGCAATTGCAGGTCCAGCTTGTGTTGGCCGCATTAGCCACCTCCGGACTCGGGTACAATGGCTTGGGTTTGGGCAGGTGGATTCCATCCCTCGGATTCCCATTTTGAATGGCTTGAGTTTGGGCAGGTGGATTCCATCCTCGGATTCACACTTTGAATGGGAGTGATTGTTGGATAAGTCGCCGAGCTTGGCGTGTTGATTGGAGCAAACCCCGACATGGTCAACAGATTATTGCCCATACCGAACCCATGCAAACCCATCGAGTTATTTTGAATCAAACTCGTGTTTGAACAGCGGCATTCGGATAACCTCGACAATGGCGTAACTTGGGTGGGTGTTTGGAAGTTGTTCAACATCGGAGCCTGTGGTGCTACTACCTGGTTCATCATGGCAAATTGGCCGTATGGGCCATATTGTCCCATCCCAACCAATTGAGACAATCCCGCGCCCGGCGAGTTCATCTCGCTGTTCGAGAGTCATTGTTTCTGCATAAGCCAAAGGAAGGGTTGTAACCCGAGGGTTCCTTCTAGTCAACAAAGATGTTAAAGGATCTAAGGCTCCGAAGTATAGCCGCAAGGCAATTGCAGTGGTCTACCGCAAAGTGACGAGTCACATTCGTATATAGCTTTTGAAATCTCTGATTGAACGTTCGAATGGGTTCATTGGTTTGTCTTTTGCAAGATACGAAGAAATTGTATGTCATGGAGGGATCTACTAACTGTCTGAATTGACCTATGAACGCAGTTTCTAGCTGGGCCCATGAAGTTATGGACCCCTCTGGCAAATTTCGATACCATTCGTTAGCAATGTGGTCTAGACTAGCAGGGAAAACTCGACAGGCAACATCCTCGTGAGTAACCCCCCGCCTAAACATGTAATCTTTATAGATTTGGACATGATCTTCTCACGTTGTTGGACCATCATGAATGAATTTGGGTAATCCCCTTTCAATGTTTCTAGGCAAGTCGTGGACCGCCCCGGAATATCTAAAGGGGAACTCCGAGCACCATACCAAAGGGCAGTGGTGGTTGTTGTTGTTGTTGTTGGGCCATGTTATTCAAAGGTGTCAACCCCGTGGGAACAATTGGAACTCCCGGAACTCGTGGAGACAGATACAACCGGTGTTACTATCCCACTTGAACTTAAGGGTTCGGGCCCACTAGAGGTACTTGAGTCCAAAGAAATCCCTAACTCAAGTATACCGGGTGGTATTTCAACTTCTAATGTTTTGTTTTTCGGCCTCCTAGCAAGTGGGAGAAAGGCTTTGGAAGATAGTTTCCCCGTGGTTTTAGACCTAGTAGCAATGTACTCAAAGTTGGGCCAGCTTGGAAACTCTAGGACTCTAAAATATTTCTCAACTCGTCGCCGGATAAAATGTCTAAATGTTACACCTGCAAGCACAATAGGTGGAAACAAAACTACCCACGTTAATTGTTAGAACAAATCAAAATTGCAAAGCAATACATAAGGCCCTCCTTCTAGCGCCAAAATGTTGAGTGTTAATTTGTCATATTACAAATAATAACACGCAACTTAGAGTCTCGAACAAAAGACTCTTTCTTGCAAAGAAATAATTTATTTTATTTTCCTTCCTTTTATTATTTCTCCAAGCTTCTTTGTGAAACAGCTTTTACGTATATAAAAATGAATTTCAATTTAATACATACAACCGATATATCCCGTAATAACTCAAATCCTGCAGATAGTCGTTAACAAGGGGCCTTTGTTGATTCTCAATGAACTTTATAATCTTGACTTGTTTGATTAATCAAAAATAAACAAAAATCCTTTTGATGTTCTAATATTCACAATTTATTCTAAGGTTAACCCGTTTGTTTTATCTCTATTCAATAGTTCTGTTATTTCAATGTTAGTCTCTCACATGAAATTAAGCATATCAAGGAATAAAACAGAAACCGTTATTTTTGAGTCAACTGGAAAATAATGAAGGATATTAAAATGGTTAACGATCTCCTCCCTGCAAAATCCCAAGTTAAGAGATGAAGTCCCCAAAACAACCCAACCGATCAGATCTGTACTAACACACAATCTAATCAGATCAGATGCAAGACTCTAAGGAAAAGAATATAACTGCATCATTCTACCATTCACCTATCGTAACCCATCCCATGGCGTAAACGAAATAGATACAAGACAAAATGATGCAACGGAAAGATTGACAATAAAACAATAGTTTTGGCTTCGATCTCCTTTTGATTTTACACACAAAAGTCGTGTTACCAAAGAAAAATCCTTTATTTCAATAAATAATGCTTTTTTGTTACAGTCTCCAGCCCCGTATCCATCTACATTTCTCGCTATTTAACCTTTCTGTCGCGCGTTCTCTGCTGTTCCATGACGCTTCGTTTCGACTCCGGGACCCTTCGCTTCAATTCCCGCCTTTTGGTATTCTAACCTTTGCGTGCAATCGTAACGCTCGATCTCTCGCGGCCAAGAATCGTTGTTATGAAACGTTACTTCGGTTCTCGTCATTTCTGCCACGTGTCCTCGCGTCTCCTGCACCTTTCGTAACGCTTTCCCGTGGAAATCCCGACAGAATTTGCATTTGGCCTCTTCCGTTTCCTAGCCGCGATAACGCGACATGTCACGAAATCGTGACATGTCACGATATCGCGACATGTTCTTGGTCCGTACGCCCGCAGTAGCTCGTTGTAGCGATATCGCTACCGACTTTGCTTTGCCTTCTTTTCAAAAAGTGGTAGCGATATCGCTACCACTTTGGTTCCGAGCCTTCCTTCGATGAAGTGGTAGCGATATCGCTACCACTTTGGTCTCGAGCCTTTGCTTCACGAAGTGGTAGCGATATCGCTACCACTTTTCTTTCGAGCCTTTGTTTCACGAAGTGGTAGCGATTCGCTACCACTTTTCTTTCGAGCCTCCGCTTCACGAAGTGGTAGCGATTCGCTACCACTTTTCTTTCGAGCCTCCGCTTCACGAAAAGTAGTGAAATGATTACCACTTTCAACCTTGTGCTTCCTCTCGGCAACTTGTAGCGATGGAGAGACAGGTCGCGATTTCGCGACATGTCGCGATTTCGCGACCCTTTCAACACTTAGGCATTTTTCTTCTTTTCTTCATTTTTAGCATCCGGGTCTTTGAGATCTTCCCTAAAACCTGCAAAAACAAAGGTGGGTCCCCACTTTTGGGGTGTGTTGTGGATGAACCACAACAATTCCCCATAGGACATGTTAACCCACCCATTTTTTAATTGTAAAAGTTTTTATCTTAATTTAATATAATTTTTTTTTTATATAAAAAAAAAAAATTAAACATTACTTTTTAAATTTATAAAACTAAAAAAAGCATCCCACCAATATTGTAGAAGATATTTATCATAAAGAGAATAGAAGTTTAAATCTCCTTCATTGACCACTATGCATATGTATAAGTTGCAGTGCGCCTCACCACTGTCGCTGACGTTTGATATTTTCCCACTTCACAGGAGGATATTTGGTGTTTATGTTCTCCCATATAATTTTAAAAAGTTGTGGATATCTTGGTACGACGGTGCACTCAATACCTCAACGATACCTAATCTTTCTAATTTTTAATTTTTTATTTATACTTTAAAAATGTATGGCAATAGCCAAAGCAAAAGCACAGCTAAGAACATATGAAGGGTAACAGCCGAAGCAAAATCATAAGCATACAGCTACAGCTAAGAACACACCAGGGTAACAGCCGAAGCATACAGGACACGTGGAGAACCACTCTTCTCTAAAAGAACCGTCTTTAAAGAAACCAATACTTTTATTATCACATTATTTTAAATAAAAAAACATTCTATTTTTTTCTCAATAGCTCTACAAGCCTTTGAAATTATAGTTCAACGGACCATATCAAGACGTATACAGCTCTATCTGTTCAAGTATATATTCAAATTTTTTTGTATTAAATTTTATGCAGACTTTTCTGACTCGCTAGTAGAGGTGACACTCACTATCCGTGCTTTTGGTGTCGCTTGCGTTTTCAAGATTGAAGTTAGGGTATCTAAATGAGAAGTCCACCATGTCGAATATCTGACTAAACGCCTCTATGGCTCATAGACTTTGCATTCGAAATTATTATATCTTTTTAATATTCTGTCAAATTTGTTTTTGATGACTTTGATATTAAAGTGAAACAAGAGTAGGTTAAAACCCACTAAATATTGCAACTCATTTGTTTTTCTTAATGTAAAAAATATTTAATATATTTTTATAAATAATTAAAAAAGGTGGATAAACATATTATGTGGTTAACATCATCAGCCAAAAATTAAAACAGAGCGATAACCCAAGCAAAAAAATTACAGCTAATCAATATTGTCTTACAAGGTTGATGGACAAGAACCCAAGCAAACAATTTATAGCTAATCAACATTACCTTATAAAACTGATGGATAACAAAACTAACTGATTACATAATGATGAGACTCCATTATATGGGTTTAGCCACCCATAGGACTGATTCCCACCCAATAGTAGCATCAAGAGACTTTAGCACTAAGTCCCTCTATCTAGAAGTACTCAGAACATCCTCCCAACCATAAACAAATGGCTCTTGGCTAACAATAATCATCAAAGCTCCTAAATTATCCTAGGTGTCAAGTCGAGGAGTTGAAGGGAGAGAGGAATAGTCAAGTAGCCATGACCATCTCTCTAAGGATCTTGACCTGGAATAGGAGTGCAGTTCGGGAGTGAGCAACACTACTATCTGGACATAGAATGACTTTGAGGAGTATCCTACACAAGAGGAACCCGATTGACTATGCACGACGTATTCCCCCATTGAGCAATAAGATCCTAAATAAGAGTGAGCTCCATGGCCATCTTGTTCGCTTGAATTACAATCTAAAAATACATAAATGAAATAATATTAGACTTGTCAAAAGCAGAGATGTGCAAAGAGGAAGAACAATTACCGAAGATACAATAATTTCTAACTCTCCATATGCTGAACATGGTTGCCATACAAAAAAAGTACCACAGTTCAAATAAAATAGATGCCAAGGGTGAGGGTTCTCCCAAAATGATATGCTTTTGCTCAAACATGACAAAGGAATAGAATCTGAAAATTAATAAAAAGTAAAAAACCACTCCCAAAGGGAATGAGCATGATCACAAACCCAAAAAATATGGACAAAGTCTTTAGATTGAAGACAAAAAGGGCAAGAAGGGTTAGGGATACCTAAATGCTGGAGACACTCCCCAACAGGAATCCCTTGGTGCAAAAGAATAGGCAAAACAAGAAAGTTTGGGCTCTAAGAAAGATGCACGAGCAGTTTGGAACCTACGCATCCAAATAGGTTGAGGGGAGGAGACATTTCATCATTTATTAAGCTTATGAATCATGGGTAGGCAAGGTGAGATCCATCCATACTCCGACTGATCTTTATAGTTTCATAATAGAGTGTATGGATATCACTTCCAGTTCTTCAACCAAGGTCATTATGAAAGCACAAAAATATTGTGTAACATGGAGTCAAGTAGAACACCCTTGATAGCCTCAAAAGTATCCCTGTCAGAGTGAATAAGCCCAATTTTGACTTTGAAGTCATCCCAAGCTAGCCAATGCTTGGTAAGTTGAGAAAATAAATAAGTGATGCATTGCACATATTTGGAAAAGAATCTAAGCACATGAACCTAGGGAACCTATGCCAGTAGGAAATCTTGGTAGATAATAGCAAGTGACCACCAAACACTCACTTGGTTGATGGAGATATCATGCTAGAAGCTTTGGCCATTGAATGAGAATATTCTACAACTCATTTCCCATGAGGGCTTAGATGATCCACTTAACACAAAAGGCCCAAAATTGATGCTAGGTATTGTGAATGCCAAGCCCACCATGGTTTCCAGGAAGACAACAATATTCCCAAGCAACACGGTAGAGCCCCAAACCATTATTATAATAGGACCATAAAAGTCTTTCAAAAGCTTATAAAGCTTCTTATAGTAGCTTTTGGATGAGACCCAACAAGAAAAAAAACAAACATGGATGGTTGCAAGGACTTTTATGCAAATTTAGATTTTACCAGCAAGGGGAAGCTTTTTAGTGAACTAGTAGAAAAGTTTTTGTTCCACCTTGTTAATAACATAGTTCCACAACTATGGAAAAAAAAAATTTAAAGGCAAAAAGATTAACTAAAAAATTTAATATTTCCCTCTTGGATGATCTTCCATTGATATTGACTAAGCTAGTGGGGCATTAGGTCAAGAGATTGCCTATAAAATTGAGTCTTTCTCCATTGAATGGAGGATCCAAAATCCAAATAAAAAGTGTCCAAGTACGAAAGCGCCTATTGAATGACACCTTCTTCCTTAATAAGAGAGGAAAGAGTCATAAAAAAAATGGCCATTGATCAACTGAATATCACCTTCAAGGAGAGAAATTCTTTGAACAGACCCTTGAGTGGTATGGTGAGCTAGTAAATAGCCAAACCCTTTAACAGTGACGACATAAAGGGATGGCACCAATAAAATCCTTGTATAATGGATTAGAAGAGACCAATGGCTCAAGATTTATGTATGTTAATGGATAAAGTAACTAAAGCCTTAGAAAATATAATTTCCAAACTAATGAAGTAGGACCCAAAACCAAGAGCTTTAAGCATGGCTAGAATGAATGACCAATCAATCCTATCATAGGCTTTCTCAAAGTTGATTTTGATGAACAAGGATCATTGGTTGGAATTGTAAGCACACTCCATGACTTCTTATTCAATAATATTATTATCATGGATGAACCTATCCCGAATGAATCCAATTTGCTTTCAGTACACAATAATAGGAAGGAGATGGTGGATGCATAAAGCCAGAGTTGTGGAAATGATATTATAGGAAAAATAATGAGATTAATATCTCTTTAATTGGTGATGATTTCAGGATCACTAGTATTGGAAATAAATTTAATAATCCCTTGATTAATACTAGGGCCTACAAAACCTTTAGAGAAGGCCTCTTGATAAAATTTGAGAATATCAAGCCCAATAGTGTTCCAAATGGACTTGTAGAATTCATAGGGGAAGCCATTAAGACCAGGGGACTTATCATTGGCCATTTGAGAAAGATTTTTATGTAGATCCTTGAAAGAGAGGGTTTTTTATAGGTAACTATTTGAGACTTAGAATGCCACTCCACAATAATAGAAATGCGAGATTTAAGAGCCTTGTCACATTTCAGAGAGTGGGCTTGAGCTTGAAATACAATTTAGTAGTGCTCTCCAAAAGCAAAGAGAGTACTTGAAATTTAGAAACACGCTCTTCATTAATATTAAGGGATTTAATACCCAAAAATTAATTACGAGGATGCAAGCATTAGAAGAACTCCTTGGTCACCCTATCTCTAAATTTAAGCCAATGAAACCTCATCTTGAGTTGTGCCCTTTTGGCATCATAGTGCTTTGCCATCAAAATTTGGTGTTTAACCACAATTACAAGATTTCATATAACCCATATTGGGGAAGACATTTGAAGGGATAAATATTAGTGATGATCAAATAACCATTATAGCTAAGACATCCATAAGCATCCATGTGTCAAAATGTTACAAAAGTTACAATTCTAGGAGAATTTCTTCATTATACAAGGAAAGAGACAATAGTTCCAATATGTGGAGATCACACATGCATAGTTGATCTAGTAAACATTATTTTTGAACTCAATAGGCACCTCACCGAGGTAGTTGACTTGGAAAGAAAAATATGCCAATTAGCAAGCCTCTATATATGAGTTGTTACAACACCTACGACTATTGCGTTTGTGTGAACCAAAACATAGAGCCACACTTTATCAAAGAGGTAATGATTAGAACATTAAATATTATCACATTCCAAGACTAGAGCTGCTACTACACGAAGGAAGTAATAATTTAGAATAGACATTGGAAATTGAGTACAAAAATATATCATTCTGGTAAGACCCCAAGGTCTTATTGTAAAATTATTAACAAATTAATGTAAATGTTATCGCAGGCCACTCAAAGGGGGCTCCCTTGTAATCGCTTTGCTGCTATAGGGGGCTCCCTCCTTTAGAATCTATGATTCTTATTCTTATTCTTCTTCTTGGATGATTTGTGTGAATTTCCAACGTAATATATATATCTACCCTAAAGCTACGTTGGTGAAGAGACGTGATGGTTCACGTTATGAAGGGTTGTGATGGTTCACTTTATGAGTTAATAATATAATAATTAAATGATTAATAATACTAAGTAATACTAACTAATAATGTTCGGATTAAGGATCCTAACATGCCACCCTCCTTAAAAAGAGCTTTTTCTTCAAAGATCAAAGTGAGGAGCTTTGTTATTTGTTTTCAAAGAAAAATTTGCATAAGTTCTTGGACTCTTTTAATGTCATCCTTTTGTAGGTAGGGATATTGAGAAGGATGGAGCATTAAATGTGTGATGAAGAGGGAAGGGCAACCCTTGGGATTCTTCAAAAACCTTAGAATGATGCATCAAAAGTGATGGTAACACTTTCATATCCTTTTGTGGTTCCTTGGTAGAGCCAATGGAGAAGGAGTATATAGTCACTCTACATTGGTTCTAAATAGGTTTGGTCATATGACGAGAACTCACTATTGGTGAGGAAGGTGTGTGTAGGTCTTGTAGAGTGCATGTCTGGCTGGAATTGATCACTTCGGGTATGTCTACCTCATCCTTGCTTGGTGCATCAATCACTTCTTGCACATCGACCTCATTGTCTTCATTGTGATGGGTAGGTGCACTAGTCACTTTGGACACAACTACCTCATCTGCTTGCTCTATGGAGAGACAGGGATCAACTTCCTTCAATAAATACAACTTTAGTGTAGCGCATTTATGGTGGGTTCCAAATTGCTCATCACAATTATTGCAGAGACCTTTTGCTCGTCGTTCCTTCATCTCCTCAAAGCTAAGATGTTTAATTGGTAAAGTTTTGTTAGGTTTGGGGGTTGTGTAAGTGCTTTGTGCCCTTCCATTATGCATAGGTTTGGGAGCGATGTAAGTGGTTGATGATTTTTCCATAGGTGGTTTCCCTAATCATTTTTGTGCATTGATTTTATCTTCAGCTAATTTTACCAATCAATAGGTGTGCATCATGGTATAGGGATTGAACCTTGTCACCTCCATTCTAATTTCCTCTTTCAATCCACTAATGAAGCTATTGATGAGAATTGATTCATCCAACCTTGTGTTGTGTTTGGTGATATCCTCAAACCATGTTTGATACTCATGCACAAAAGTGATTTGATGAATATCCTTGAGCAAATCCCACATGTTTGGGTCCCACATGGCTCTGATACCAAATGGTAAGACCCCAAGGTCTTACTATAAAATTATTAACAAATTAATGTAATGTTATCGCAGGCTACTCAAAGAGGGCTCCCTTGTAATCGCTTTGCCGCTATAGGGGGCTCCCTCCTTTAGAATCTATGATTCTTATTTTTATTCTTCTTCTTGGATGATTTGTGTGAATTTCCAACGTAACATATATATCCACCCTAAAGCTACATTGGTGAAGAGTGTTAGTCTTACAATGGCACTGATAGGGGGAGTGAATTAGTGTAGTTCTTTAAAATTGAATTTACAGATCCTAAAACTGAAATAATGAAACCTTAAAAATAGATAAAGCAAGTATCACAAGAGAACATCACACAACACAAGATTTTAATGAGGTTCACCAATTTGGTTACTCCTCAAGAATGACTGCTTGGACTACCATCCAAATTCAGCCTTTGCAAAGCAACAAATTTAAAATCAATTTACCAACACCAACTAGAAGGAGCACCAACCCTTGATTTATTTGCACCAACAAAAAGGAGCAACAACCCCTGATTTACTAGCACCAACTGGAAGGAGCACCAACCCCTAATTTACCAGCACTAACTGGAAGGAGCACCAACCCCTGATGCCAAGCTGCAACTTGGATTTCAAATGAATCTAGAAGTTTACCAAAAAAATACCTTTGCTTTTACAAGACCCTGACTGGTCTATAGCATATACAATCTCTTTCACTGTCCACAGAACAAACACTTTGCACACTTTTGCGATCTATAGCCACACTACACTTTCTGCTTTCTCTACGCAATCACTTCACACACTTCTACGATCTACAGTCAACCCTCAAGATTGTCTTCTTCCTTTCATGCACTATGATCTATTAGCGAATTCTACACTTAGCTTGATTTGACACGACTTGCTCACTTTGCGCACTTCACCATCATCTCGTCATTTCTGCGCTATCTATGCTCTTACGGCCACATCTCACACTTCAACACGCATTCGACAACATCAACAATCTCCAAACAGCCCTCCTTTTATAATTGAATATTTGAGATGAAAACCCTAATCTTAGTCGACTGTAAATCCTCATCTTAGTCAGTTTTCATGACATATGTAAACTCTAATTTTTAGTCGATTGTTCATCGGTCTTCGTCGGCTTCAACTTAACCGCAAGAATACAACATGTCGCGATATCGCGACACTATTTTCTCTCTCCTCTTTCTCTTTGCTTTGGCCCATGAAAATACATGTCACGATATCACAATAGTATTTTCTCTCTCCTCTTTCTCTTTTCTTGCCCATGAAAATACAACATATCGTGATATCGCGACACTATTTTCTCTCTCCTCTTACTCTTTGCTTTGGCCCATGAAAATACATGTTACAATATCATGACACTATTTTCTCTCTCCTCTTTCTCTTAGCTTTGGCCCACAAAATTGCAACATGTCATGATATCGTGACACTTTCACCTCTGTATACTTTGTCTTTGCTTTTTTCGTGATATCATGACACTTCTGCCTTCGTACACTTGAACTTAGCTTTTGTCATGAAATCGCAACACTTCTGCTTCCGTACTTAGCTTCTTTGCTTTTTTTGTGAAATCATGACACTTCTACCTTCAAATTCTTCTTCTCTACTTTTGTCACAAAATCATGACAGTTCTAATTTTGTACACTTTCTCTCTTTCGTTTGTCGTGAAAAAATGACATGTCACAAAATTGCGACACTTTTCCTTCTCTACCTTCCTGCATTCTTCAAGTCATGAAAATGTGACATGTCATGAAATCGTGACACTTTTCCTTCTCTACCTTCCTACTCTTGTCAAGTCACAAAAATGCGACATGTCACAAAATCGCGACACTCTTTTCTTTCTCTTTCTTCCTATGCTTCCCGAGTCGCGAAAATGCGACATGTCGCAAAATCATTGCACTTTTTCTTTCTCTTCCTTCATGCGCTTTTCAAGTCGCAAAATTGCGACATGTCATGAAATCGTGATACTTTTTCTTTCTCTTCCTTCCTGCGCTTTCTGAGTCATGAAAATGCGACATGTCACGAAATTGCGACATTTTTTCTTTCTCTTCCTTCCTGTGCTTTCCGAGTCGTGAAAATGCAACATGTTGCGAAATCGTGACACTTTTTCTTTCTCTTCCTTCCTGTGCTTTTCAAGTCGCAAAAATGCGACATGTCACGATCTCGTGACACTTTTCCAACTTACTTTCTCTCTCCTTTTTTAGTTGCAAAAATGCGATATGTCGCGATATCGCGACACTTTTCCAACTTACTTTATCTCTCCTGTTTTAGTTGCGAAAATGCGACATGTCACGATATCGCAAAACTTTTCAAACTTACCTTCTATCTTCAAACTTGTCGTGAAATCGTGACACTTCTTCCTGCTTTCTCTTTTTCTTCCAACATGTCACAAAATCACGACAGTTTTTCCACTTGTCTTTTTCTCTGCCAACATGTCACAAAATCGTGACAGTTTTTCCACTTGCCTTTTTCTCTTCCAACATGTCAAGAAATCACGACAATTTTTCCACTTGCCTTTTTCTCTGCCAACATGTCATGAAATCGCAAAATTTTTTCCTGCTTCTTCTCTCTCTTCCAACATGTCGTGAAATCACGACAGTTTTTCCACTTCTTCTCTCTCTTCCAACATGTCACAAAATCATGACAATTTTTCCTGCTTCTTCTCTCTCTTCCAACATGTCACGAAATCGCGATAGTTTTTCCAGCTTTTTCTCTCTCTTCCAACATGTCGCAAAATCATGATAGTTTTTCTTGCCTGCTGTATATGTTGCGATATCGGAACACTTTTCTTACTTGTCTTTTTCTTTGATCTTTTGCAAATGGGCCACTTTGGTCTTCTTGGAAACTCACTGTACATACTCTGAATAACCTTTGAAATCCTCTCTTCTACATCTGAATAGCTTTTGAACTTTCTATCCACTAAAACACCAGATCTATCTAACTGTGTTGACAACAATGACAATACTGTTGCTACACCTTTCTCAACAATCACCCCCTTTGGAATTATTGGCAACACATGTGCAATTTCCTATAACTCTTCTCCCCCTTTGACAATAATACCAAAGGGCTACTGTAGACTCCCCCTGAGTCCATGCACACCATTCTCAGGCAAAGTTGATTATACTTGGCAAAAATCATGAACATGATGAAAGCACGAGGATACGAAAGCAAAAAGGAAAGTGAATATGCAAAATGCAAATGAAGAAACCGAACTTAGCGCTAAATCCTAAAAACTTGAAAATACATGAAAAGAGGGAAAAGTATGATCGAATCAAAATGAAACAAATGGGAATGAAGAAGATAGACCTTTTTATTAATATGTTTCAAACTCGGTTACAATGCGCATCCTCCCCTTCCAAGGGCTAGGAGCATTTAAGCATGGGTTCTTGTTACATCCATGGGCGCCTTTCCTTCTTCAGCATGCCCACATGTAAAATGGGTGGACCAAAATGTCACCGCCACTTGGAATGATGAGCCTTGACTCCTCGCTGCTCCTCTAATGTCCGAACCCTGTGTTCAAAGGAACAAGTGATGGGGAGCCAAGATTTAACAACAAGAGAAAACTCAATTTATTCAGAGAACATGGAAATATTACAAAGTATAGAAGGGAAATACAATGCAGTCTCAATATACGTCTTTCCAACCTCTTAAATCCTTCGAAAAAATCCCCTTTTATAATCCAAGCTTCTTGCTGCAACTGCCGTTTGTAATCATCTTAACGGCTTCTGGAACTACCACATGGAATGGCCTTAATGGCCTCTGGAACTGCCACTTGGAACTGCCTTAACGGCTTCTGGAATCGCCACCTATAGTTCTGCAACAGTCCGTAAAAAACCCGTCTTCTCCTTCTTAGCCAGGTCATGAAAATGTGACATGTCATGATTTCATGACACTTTTCTGCCCTAGGCTCTCCTTCTCCAATGTGTCGTGATATCGTGATGTTTTTTTGCTTTTGGTCCTCTTTCTCCAATGTGTCACGATATCGTGACTCTTTTATGCTTTTGGTCCTCTTTCTCCAAGGTGTCGCGATATCACGACACTTCTTTGACTTTTGGCTTTGCTTGCCAAAGTGTCACGATATCGCAACACTTATGTGGCTTTTGGCTTTGGCTGCCAAAGTGTCGCGATATCGCGACACTTTTGTGGCTTCTGACTTTGGCTGCCAAAGTGTCGCGATATCGCGACACTTCTATGGCTTTTGGCTTCGGCTTCCAAAGTGTCGCGATATCGCGACACTTTTGTGGCTTTTGACTTCGGCTGCCAAAGTGTCGCGATATCACGACACTTTTGTGGCTTTTGACTTCGGCTGCCAAAGTGTCATGATATCGTGACACTTTTGTGGCTTTTGACTTCGGCTGCCAAAGTGTCATGATATCGTGACACTTTTGTGGCTTTTGACTTCGACTGCCAAAGTGTCGCGATATCACGACAAATTTGATGTCATGATATCGCAACCATTATTTGCGCTTGCCACGGTTCTAAAATACGTCGCGATATCACGACGACATTTGTGTCGTGATATTGCGACCATTTTTATACTTAGAAAAATTTGCAAACTTCAAACTTTTTTTGTTTTTCTTTTCGGTGATGCAAGATTGTTGTGCTGCCCTGGATGCTCTTGCATCAGACACCCGAGGTAGATTTTTAGAAGTGATCCTCACTTCTAGGCTATCAGAGGAAAACCCAAACGATCAACCTCTTATTTGGACAACCATGTGGCATCTTCGATAGGTCGGTTCTTCCATTTGACCAAATACTCCGAATATTGCCTATTTCAGGTACTTCTACCTTCACGAGTGTCGAGTATGTCTTTAATTTCTTCTTTGTCTGGAGTGGATGCAGGAATGTTTCACAGATCTGGACTGGGTGGTTCACTACAACTTCTCGCATGATATTCAACCAAGTCTAAAATATTGAAGATAGGTGAAATATTCAGTTCACTTGGTAGATCAACTTCATAGGCATTGCCTGAATCTCATTTACCTATGATCCGGCATGGTCCAAAATTCTTCATCTTCAACTTATAATATGTTTTGCGAGGAAAACGTTCCTTACACAAATGAACCATGACTTCATCCCCCACCTAAAATTCTTTGAAACGTTGCTTCTGATCTGCTCGAGATTTGTAAGTAGCATTCATTTGACTGATATGTTGTTGTACCTCTTCATGTAAAGTCTTCAGGTGTGCTGCAAAGTCTTCAGCTTCAGCATTGCACTTTTTTGCTTTATCCATTGGTCGTAACTCAGAAGCGTTTCTCGGGTTGTACCCATGCACAATTTGGAATGTTGATTTACCAGTACTGCGATTGATAGAATTTTTGTAAGCAAACTCTGCTTGTGGTAAAATCAGGTCCCATCCCTTGGGTTTATCTCCTACCAGATAGCATAGAAGATTACCCAGACTTTTGTTGACTACTTCGATCTGTCCATCAGTCTGCGGATGGTACGCAGAACTGAATTTCAAGTCTGTTTTCAGCTTCTTCCATAAGGTTCTCCAAAAATACCCCAAAATTTTGGTATCTCTATCCGAGACAATGCTTTGGGGTAGACCATGAAGTCGGACTACCTCCTTGAAGAACAAGCTAGCAATGTGAACCGCATCACTTGTTTTCTGACATGGAATAAAATGGGCCATTTTTGAAAACCTGTCAACAACAACAAAAATGGCATCATTTCCACGTTGTGTTCTTGGCAGACCAAGAACAAAATCCATGCTGATGTCCTCCCATCGTCTCTCTGGTACAAGCAATGGCTGGTACATTCTTGAATTCTGACTAACACCTTTTTCCATCTAGCACACTCTGCAACCCTACACAAACCTGGTTACATCTTGCTGCAACTGTGGCCAATGGTAATTCTCACTAACAAGAGCAATGGTCTTATCATGGCCAAAATGTCCTGCTAGTCCTCCGCTATGTTTCTCTTTGATCAAATTTTCCCTCATGGAACTTCATGGAATGCACAACTAATTCTGCTGAAATAGCATCCCATCTTGGATCATGAAATCCAACCACTTAGTGCAATCCACAGTAGTAGGAGACACACATGATGTCCATGCCTCTGCAAAATCTGGATCTGCTGGGTATAAACTCTTGAGTTCATCAAACCCAACAACTTGCACTCTCATTTCTATCAACAAATTATGCCTTCTACTCAAGGCATCTACGACTCTATTAAATTTGCCACTTCTATGCTTTAGTACAAAGGTATAACTCTGCGAGAATTCAACCCACTTCAAATGTCGTTGGTTAAGTTTACCTTGACTATTTATATCTTGCAAAGCTTGATGGTCGAGTATATAAAACAAACTCTTTGGTTAGCAAATAATGTCTCCATTTCTTAAGAGCTTGAATTATAGAATAGAATTCTTGATCATAAACAGAGTATTTCTTTCTAGCATCATTCAATTTTTCACTAAAGTATGCAACGGGTTTACCTTCTTGACTCAACACGGCTCAATGGCATCGCCACTGGCATCATAGTCAACCTGAAACACTTTATTAAAATTTGGAAGTGCCATAATGGGTTGTTCTATCACTTTCTTCTTCAATATGTTCATCTTTGGTATCTGCCTTGGTCGTCCACTGAAATTCTCTCTTATTCCCTCTCATAGTTTCTGTTAGGGGTGCACAAATACTGCTAAAATCTCTAATAAAATTTCTATAGAAACTTGCAAGACCGTGAAATGATCTTACCTCTGTTACATTCCTTGGGGCAGGCCATTCAAGGATAGCCTTCACTTTCTCAAGATCCATTTTTAGACCCTCCTCTAAGATGACAAATCCCAGGTATATCAACTCTTTCTGTACAAAACTGCACTTCTGTATATTTATCAATAACTGCTCCTCACGCAGTTTTTCAAAAACTGTCCAAACATGCAACAAATGTTCATCCAATGTTTTACTAAAAATTAGAATATCATCCAGATAAACTATCACAAACTTTTCCAAGAAGTCACACAATACCTCATTCATCAGCCTCATAAATGTATTGGGTGCATTAGTCAATCCAAATGGCATAACTAACCACTCATACAAACCCTCTCTGGTTTTAAAGGTTGTCTTCCATTCATCACCCTCTCTAACACGTATCTGATGATATCCGCTCTTCAAATCAATCTTAGTGAAGTATTTAGCTCCACTCAAGCAATCCATTATATTGTCCATTCTAGATAACAAAAAGCGATATTTACTAGTAATTTTATTAATGGCTCAGGAATCAGTGCACATTCGCCATTCGCCATTCTTCTTTGGTGCAAGTACTGTTGGCACTACACAAGGGCTCAAACTTGCTCGAATCAAACCCTTCCTCAACAATTCCTGAACCTGTCGGTTCAACTCTTCATTCTCTATAGGATACATTCTATGGGCTGCCTTGTTGGGTAAGCTACATCCTAGCATTAAGTCAATCTGATGACTAATCTTCCTCATTGGTGGCAAACCCTCAGGCACATTGTCTGATATAATATCAATAAATTCTGCTAACAGATGTTCAACTTCTGCTGAAATGTTAGTAGAATCTTCTCTTTTTATCGTAGGAATTAATGCATAACACATTGAATCCCTCTTTATACCATCTAAAAATTTTCTACCATCTACTAAACAAATTCTAGCATTATTGCATACCTTTTCCTCAACCTCCTTCAATGGCTTCAGTTTGTGGCGTACTCCATATTTTGTCAGGGAATAGGTATTTGCATGTCCATCATGCGCTGCACGTCTATCAAATTGCCATGGTCTTCCAAGAAACAAATGGCAAGCATCCATAGGCAAAATATCACACAGGACCTCATCCTGGTATCTTCCAATTTTGAACTTGACCAAGCATTGTTCACTAACCAATGCTCTATGATCCTTCTGCAACCATGCAATTTGGTATGGATGCGGGTGCTGTCTTCTTTCTAGCTTTAACTTAGCTACCATTTCCTCAGAAACCAAATTATCTGTACTACCATTATCAATAATAATATTACATATTTTACCTAAACATTTGCACCTCGTGCGAAATAGGCTTTTTCGTTGATCTGGTTCCTTCTCTTCATTCAACAAAGTTCTCCTTGTGATCATCACTTCTCCATGCTCTGCTTCTTTAGAATGCTCGGATTCAACACCATCCTCAGCAACCGCAGCTCTGGAATTACCTTCAGGCCTTATGTTCGATGCTTCTTGGTGTTTGGGACACTCATATGATCGATGCCCTTCTTCTCCACAATTAAAACAGGTTCCATAGAATCTACCTCTGCCATATCCATGTCCACCTCTACCTCGTCCCCTTTGATAATCATTGTTCTGATTACGGGGTCGGTAAACATTCTCCTCCTTCTATTCCTGGTGATTGTTGGTTTTACTAGTCTATTTTTTATCATCATATTTACCTCCACTGGTTCTTCCACCAGTTCTTCCACCATGACCTCTTCCTCTTTGCTTTCTATCAAATCTGTGGTTCAGTTTCTCTTCCACTTTCAAAGCAATCTGGTAAGCATATTCAATGTTGTTCATTCGAACTAGACTCAATTCTTCTTGCATGTTTTTTCTCAACCCATTAATGTAACGGGCTACTCTTTCTTTATTTGCTTCTGTATGGCCGATTCTGATAGAAATTTTAAAGAATTATTTTGTATATTCTTTAATAGATTTGCTGGACTAGCGCAAACTCTACATTTTTCTCAGCAGATCTAATTTGTAATCTGCTGGAATAAACTGTCATTTCAGTTTTTCCACCATTCGATCCCACCTAGTGATCTTTTCTTTTCCTCTTCGGTTTCTTTCCAGTTGCACTCCTTTCCACCATATGCCAGCATGGCCTTTCAATTTTGTTCTGGCAAATTTAATTTGATTTGGATCTTCAACTTCCTCATATTCAAAATATTCCTCCATGTCATTAATCCAGTCGATTAATTCTTTTGGATTTAAATTTCTAGAATATGTGGATACATCTAGCTTCGGCCTTTTCCCAATCTGAGAAATAGCTTTAATCATTCTTGATTCTGCGGCACTCATTACTTCCTCTTCTTCTTCAAACAGGTCTTCAACTCCGTCATCATTGTTGTGGTCTTCTCTTCTCGGCTCTACTCCTCTACGCAATTCTTCTTGCAAGGCCAACACTTGCCTCTGTAATGCTCGAAAGTCTCCTTTAGGAACCACGTTCCTTCCAGCACCATGATTTCTTTGTGGTGGCATTCTGCTTCACAATTTCTCAGAACCCGTAACCCCAGATCCTGGTGCGAGCTGCCTCACGTTCGGCGCTTTGCTCACACACTCAGAATCTTGCTGCTCTGATACCACTTGATGGGGAGCCAATATTTAACAGCAAAATAAAACTCAATTTATTTAGAGAACATGGAAATATTACAAATTATAGAAGGAAAATACAATGCAATCTCAATCTACGTCTTTCCAGCCTCTTAAATCCTTCGAAAAAATCCCCTTTTATAATCCAGGCTTCTTCTTGCAACCGTCGTTCATAACCGTCTTAACGGCTTCTGGAACTGCCACATGGAATAGCCTTAATGGCCTCTAGAACTACCACTTGGAACTACCTTAACGACTTATGGAATCGCCACCTGTCGTTCTCCAACAGTCTACGAAAAACTTGTCTTCTCCTTCTTAGCCAGGTCGCGAAAACGTGACGTCACGATTTCGTGACACTTTTCTGCCCTAGGCTCTTCTTCTCCAATGTGTCGCGATATCGTGATGTTTTTTTGCTTTTGGTCCTCTTTCTCCAATGTGTTGCGCTATCGCGACTCTTTTCTGCTTTTGGTCCTCTTTCTCCAAGGTGTCGCGATATCGTGACACTTCTTCAACTTTTGGCTTTGCTTGTCAAAGTGTCGTGATATCGCGACACTTCTGTGGCTTTTGGCTTTGGCTGCCAGAGTGTCGCGATATCGCAACACTTTTGTGGCTTTTTGGCTTTGGCTACCAAAGTGTCACGATATCGCGACACTTTTGTGGCTTTTGGATCCGACTGCCAAAGTGTCGTGATATCGCGACACTTTTGTGGCTTTTGACTTCGGCTGCCAAAGTGTCGCGATATCGTGACACTCTTATGGCTTTTGACTTCGGCTGCCAAAGTGTCGCGATATCATGACACTTTTGTGGATTTTTACTTCGACTGCCAAAGTTTCGTGATATCGTGACAACTTTTATGTCACGATATCACGACCATTATTTGCACTTGCCACGGTTCTAAAATACGTCGCGATATCGCGACAACATTTGTGTCGCGATATCACGACCATTTTTATACTTAGAAAAATTTGCAAACTTCAAACTTTTTTGTTTTTCTTTTCGGTGATGCAAGATTGTTGTGCTGCCCTGGATGCTCCTGCATCAACAAGAAATGATCAGTAGCACCTATGGATGAAACAAAGCATGCAATCCCCAAGCCTATGATAAGTAAATAAGAAAAACGAATTAAACTATGACTAAAATAGATCAAAATGCTCTAAAAATTTGACAGGGGCATCAAGATACCACCAGGAAGGTTCTGTAAAAAGAACAGTCAGGAAATTCCTCACCAATTTGAATTCGCTCTGGGGCGGGACGAATTCACCTGTAACAAAATGCCAAAAATATCCTGTCCTAATGTCCTATCTAGGAAGCTCCAAAAGACCTGCAAACTTGGGATTAGCTAATTGGGGGCATTTTGGGAAGACCTAGATGGTCATATTTTCCCAATTTGGCCTCCATCAATAGGAATTTGATGATGCTACCTGCAAATTAGTAAAAGCGAACAAAGCTAGAAATATGATCAAAATTGCTCAAAACGAGACGAAATTCGAATGACAACCTATTTAAACATCATAGAATTGAATGAAAAAATGAAAGAAAGAAAATCTACCATAGAATTCCCATCACTTCGAAATGGGGCGATTAGGATTGTGGTAGTGCGAGAGGGGGCGCCCATGGGTCAGGCCGCCCGTCGTTTGAGGCCTGATTTTGACACCAATCCACTGGGGATGGGTCCAAAACCTCTTGTGTGGTATTGTAAACAAATTTGGTGGGGTATTGTGGCCAAATGTTGGGTTTTGGGATCGATATTTGTCCTCCCAATAATCACTCAATGATCTCCCCTCTAAAGGAGATCAAGGATGTGAAAGGCACAAATCCAAAAGGTGTGAGATGTGTAAATAAAAAGACAGCATTATGTTGCTCTAATGTGGAACAGATACTGAGCAAAGTGCCTGAATGTGCCAAATTGATCTTTGACCTTTCAAAGTTCTTTGTGAGAGTGGTTAGGACCACTGTTTGACCTCTGGGGGCTGCCCTTGGGGCTGTGTGTGTCAATGAGATCAGTGTTTGCAGTCACATAATTGGATTGGTGTTGTTTTGGTGTCTATAGATGCCCCTTTTTGGGATGCGCTATGCATGGTGCAGCACCGAGCAAAAATAGATAACCAAAGCAATAATGATTAGGGTTTCTCAGTAACCTAACCAAATTTTGATGCCCCAAGTATGGAAAGGGCATGCATTCATGAATTCTTTCTTCTGACGAGCAAAGGCACTCAATTCAAGTGTTAACCTTTTTCGGTGAGGTGTTATTTGATCTTGGACATTGATCGGTCATGAATAAGCAAAGGGCACAACCTTTTTTTTGTGAGAACCTTGAGTTCATGATTCATGAAATGCCAAGTGATTTAATCAGGTTGTGATTATTGCTTGTTTACTGCCCCAAGCAGGAGTGCAATTGTCTTTATCAATGATTCTTTGAATGCATGCCACTTTCCTTAATTGGGTGTGTGTTTGTTGATTGGTGACTAAGTGTGACTACCCCCTCAAGCGATGAATCAATGAGGGAATTACCGTAATGAGAAAAGTGACGAGTCGTTTGACCCAAGATGAATTTTTCAAGGGTACATTTAGATGTTTTAGCATTAAGCGTGTGCATTTTTCTGACATTTAGACCTATTTTTGGTGGGTGGTAATAGCAATCAACGTATGAAAACGTGGTACCTGCAAGCAAAAAAAAAAGTTTGGATCAGATATCTAATATTAAAAATATAGGACAAGGTCCCACCATGATCACCACTGAAATCACGAGGATACAAAAGCAAAAAGGAAAGCGAATATGCGAAATGCAAACGAAGAAACCGAACTTAGCGCTAAATCCTAAAAACAAGAAAATACATGAAAAGAGGGAAAAACATGATCGAATTGAAATGAAACAAATGGGAATAAAGAAGACAGCCCTTTTTATTAATATTTTTCAAACTTGGTTACAATGCGCATCCTCCACTTCCAAGGGCTAGGAGCTTTTAAGCATGAGTTCTTGTTACATCCATGGGCGCCTTTGCTTCTTCCGCACGCCCACATGTAAAATGGGTGGACCAAAATGTCACCGCCGCTTGGAATGATGAGTCTTAAATCCTCACTACTCCTCCGATGTCTGAACCCTATGTTCAAAGGAACAAGAAATGGTCAGTAGCACATACGAATGAAACAAAGCATGCAATCCCCAAGCCTATGATAAGTAAATAAGAAAAACGAATTAAACTATGACTAAAATAGATCCAAATGCTCTAAAAATTTTACAAGTGCATCAAGATACCACCAGGAAGATTCTGCAAAAAGAACAGTTAGGAAATTCCTCACCAATTTGAATTCGCTCTGGGGTGGGATGAATTAACCTACAACAAAATGCCGAAAAGATCCTGTCTCAATTTCCTGCCTCGGAAGCTCCAAAAGACTTGAAAACTTGGGATTAGCTAATTGGAGGCATTTTGGGAAGAACCAGATGGTCAGATTTTCCCAATTTGGCCTCTATCAATGGAAATTTGATGATGCTACCTGCAAATTAGTAAAAGCGAACAAAGCTAGAAATATGATCAAAATTGCTCAAAACAAGATGAAATTCGAATGACAACCTATTTAAACATCATAGAATTGAATGCAAAAATGAAATAAAGTTAATCTACCATGGAATTCCCATCGCTCCAAAAAGGGGCGATTAGGATTGTGGCAGTGTGGGAGGAGGCGCCCATGGGGCAGGCTGACTACCTTTTGAGGCCTGATTTCGACACCAATCCACTTGGGATGGGTCCAAACCCTCTTGTGTGGTATTTTTGGAAAATTTGGTGGGGTATTATGGCCAAATTTTAGGTTTTGGGATCGATATTTGTCCTCCCAATAATCACCCAATGACCTCCCCTCTAAAGGAGATCAAGGATGTGAAAGGCACAAATTCAAAAGGTGTGAGATGTTTAAATAAAATGATATCACTTCATTGATCTAAAATGCTACTTCTCTTACTACTTTTGGGTGAGGAAACTCACCAATTTATAGACCTGGATGTCTCTTGAAATGGGCATGCAGGGGCGCCATATGGCAATCATGCCTTCCTAGGGTGAAGGAGATTCTTCCATGAATAGGGACTTCATGACTGACCTTACAGATGCCTCTAATGCTTGAAAACACTCACCCATACTCCCATGCGATGAAGGAAGCATTGGGTGGTGGATCTGAGCTACCATTTGTCAAGATTTGACTTTTTGCCCGTTAAACGTGCAATTCACCCCACCCCAGAGCGAATTCAAAATTTGTCCCTGGGTGGGGCAAATCCCATTTTGAATTCATCCCAAGGTGGGATAGATATCGAGCAAAGTGCCTGAATGTGCCAAATTGATCTTTGACCTTTCAAAACTACTGTGAGAGTGGTTAGGACCACTGTTTGACCTCTGGGGGCTGCCCTTGGGGTTGTGTGTGTCAATGCGATTAGTGTTTGTAGTCACATAATCAGATTGGTGCTGTTTTGGTGTCTACACATGAGCAACAAGATAATAAAATACTTAGATGCTCCCCTTGAGAATGCGATCCCTGTAGCTAGTCAATATTTGGGAAGTGTGACCACTCCCAATCTATCTCCAAGATAGAATGTACCTCCACTGGTACTCTTACTATCATCAACACATCCTACCCAATCTACATCTAAATACAAAATAAGGGTGAATTCTTTACCTTTCGGATACCATAAACCATACTCCATAGTACCCTTGATATTATAGAAGACTCTATCTCTCTACTGCACTGACTGGTGGACCTCTCTCCACTTGAAGAATCCTCACTCAGATCTATCTTCAACTGTGTTGGCTACTGGATGTCTATCCATTGAGACTCTGTCCTCTGTACTCTGTCACCTCCAAAGATTTTTTAATGGGCTTATTAAGAACCTGCTGAATAGGCTCACACATAACCTGCTTAACAAGCTCACATAGAACTTGTCCAATGCTGAATAACAAGCTCACATAGAACCTGTCCAAATATGCTCCAACAAGCTCACTAAGAACTTACCCAAATATTCTCTAGAAATCTCACCAATAACTTGCCCAAATCTGCTCTAGAAATCTATCCCAACACTGTCCTCAAATATGTCCCAGAATTGTCCTCAAATATTTCCCAAAGGCCTTCTTCAAAGTCTCAATCAATCATGCTCAAGTAGTACTCAAAATGAACTCAACAATGAATGACAGACTCAAATAAAATCTACTTCATAGAAGCATAAAGAGAATTGTTAGAGACTTAATATCTTCTATTCTCAAATCTCAATCTCAACTCAAATCAAGGAAAGTTTATTTTATGGAACTTGAACAACCACATGCATCCAATCACTTGACTAGGCTCAATCAAATCTACTCAACCAATCATCTCAATGAACAATTCTTTATCACAAACCCTAGTCGAAGCATGTATCAACCAACTCAAAATGTTTTTCTCTAACTCAAGTTCAAGTTCTTTGCACAACCAATGGGCTTCAACAACAATGCTTATAAAATAAGGTTTAATAACAACTCTCAAACTAGAAAACCTTGAAGCATTAAACCAATCACTTTCAAAACAGAAACCACAATCAATCCTTTTTTACTCCTATCACATGAGTCTCCTTGGGATTAGCCTGAAATCATGCTACCATGCATACTATGCTCGGGGTGCCTGTTTCAAGCCATATCTTCAACTTACAAACCAATTTGGGATCATCACCAAGCTGGAAACCATCTGGCTGCTCAATAAAAACCTCTTCTTCAAGCTTCCCATTCAAAAACACTAATTTCACATCTGTAAAAAAAATTGTCAAGTGACTCACACTTGTACCAACTTTTGTCCAATACGATACCGACACTGCAATTTTACTGTCAACTCTGTGCAAGTATCAAACACAGTACCACAACACCAACCAAATCCATTTTTACATTTTCAACTTGGTCTATGTTTTCTATAGTCATCGCTGGTCACACCGTACTTTCAACTATTCGAATTAGGAGACAATATTTTGTTTAAACACTTCACGGCCAACTATAGTGCACCTTACTAAAACTCATACTTCTGGACCTTGGATAGGTATGATTCACAAAGCAAAGTTGCTCATCTTGATGAACTAAACATGAATCAATAATCATACTTCAATTTTTTTCACCACAGTGTCATAATAGATCTAACAGTCTTCACATAAAAGTGTAGTTCAAATACCCACTGCTTTTATCAAAGCACATGTATGCGGCTAGAGCAACATTCTTTCACTAACCAAAATATCTGAATTTTTATAATCCTTAAATTTGGATAGTGGTAGTAAGAACCATCACCAGTACAACAATGACATATAGCAATACTACCAATAATGACAACTCTCAATTTTAATCACCACCCTTCAAGGCACTTCCACAAAACTCCATGAACTGAAAACATACTTCGACAACTATACGACAACTCCCCCTAACTACTTGCCTTTCATCCTCAGAAACCCAAACACATACATAGGAGCATTAAAATAAAACTATAATATTGCTCCCCCTGAGGATGTGCTACCTGGAGTTGCTTAGTGCATCAGAGGAGTAGTCTCCTTCAGTCCAAGGAGACATGATTTCCTTTCTTCTATCTTTCTCCAAAATTTCTTGAACTCGGGCTTGGATTTTTCAACTGCATCCCTATTTTGCACCTTTTCATGAACTCAAACATTTCTTTGGTGTGGTTGTCTCTTGTGCATCCTTGATGAATGATTATTTTCCTTTTTTTTATGTACCTGATTTATTCCTTGTTTGTGTTGCGTTCTTTGCGTCTGATGAAATCTACTATTTTGCCTTTTAGATAAGATACAAAAGTGTTTGGAAAAAACCTTGCTATGTGCCCATGACCATTACATTGAAAACATTGTACATAGTGTTCACTCAGAAATGCAGATGTATTTCTACCATCATAACTCTTTGATTTATTATTCAATCCACAATAAGTTGCCTTGTGACCATACTGGTTGCATCTGAAACAATAGCCATTAAAAG